>CM059427.1:142433199-143856145 GCA_030390025.1 Squalus acanthias | reverse complement strand
TTTCATTGCTGGGCTTACAGAAGAGTTTTCTACTTTTGCCACCTAGTTCCAGCATCAAGTGACCCAGATTTAACATCACCTGGGCGAGATGCAGAGTAAAAGGGCAGGATTTTCATTGAGCCGTGGAGGCGGGTTTTGAGGCGGGACTGGATTGAAAATAGCTGAATCGGGGGTCCGGACCCCATCCCGCCCCCATGCCAGTTTCGCTGGAGGCGGGTACCCGACCTGTGCTGGGACCCGCTTCCCCGAGGCGGGAAGGGGATTAGTGGCAATAAACTGCCTGTTAACAGGTAGTTAACAGGCAGCTTTTTGCCTAATCTCTATTTTTATGCCTGAAATGTGGGCTCTCCGACAGGTCCCAACCACTCCGTTTCAGCGAGGCGGACCGTGGGTCTGCAGGGGTTGAAGGGGTCGATACGTCCGGTGGGCAGGTGAGTGATGGGTGCATGTGTGCAGAGGTAAGTGTGTAAGGTAAGTGTAAAGTGTGGAAAAATGTTTTACTTACCTTAACTTCCTCCTGCAGGTGTCAGCCCTTCAGGTCTCGGGAGTCAGAAATCTCACCAGCACAGAAAGCAGAATGGCTGTTGAGCTGTCAAAAGCTGCAGCCTCTGCTTTTTGTTCTGCAGAGATCTCTAAATCAGCCTGAGAGGAAGGAATTAACTTAGAGTACAGATTGTCATTGTTTGACAGCTTCAAAGAGCTGTCAAACGCTGATATTTCATCTGTCAAAAGCTCTTGACAGATGAAATGTCAGTCTGTGATGTCACCTGTTGCCGGGTGGCCCTTAATTGGCCTGCTGAGCCCGCTGGGCGGGCTCAACAAGGTCAACCAAGTGAAAATACAGTGGGTTGGCCACAAGTCGATGGAGGCGGGACTACAACCCAAAAAGTGGGAGTCCCGCCTCCATTACGTCCCCAGTATCAAAATCCAGCCCAATGTCTCTTTTCTCTGCCCCAATGATGAACTCCAATCCTAGCATCTCCAGGGAACCCTTTGCTATAGTTTTGGGTCTTTTCTACCCTTCTTGTTCTACATTATTTTGGCTCTCATATCTTATCTCACTCGCATAGGCAAGTCCCAACTGCCCATACCTTCAAAAGTGTCTATCCTAGCCCATGATAATGAACACAAACCAGGCCAGATCATTATTTTTAAGCGACTGGAATTTATCCTTGCCGCCACAGAAATTTTTGCTGTCTTCAAAATGCAGCACTGCATCACTTCAGATCTTGTTTTAAGTTTAAAACATGAAACAAATTTATTAAACAATGAACAAGCAAATAATCTAACAGTAAATTAATACAAATATATATCTTGAATAGTGTCTACTATCTAACTTGTGTGAAAAATAATGAGTCACAATCTCGTGCTAAGCTACATTTTTATATATGTGTAGCCCTTTCCTTTCTTGTAATCTTTTCTGCCTACAGGAGCAAGCTAGTGTATATTATTTATCCCCGTCAAGATTCCAAACAGTTTGACTGTTTCTACCAACTCCTACCACTTATTTACCCTTTCACAGGTTGCCATGGCTTGTTAGATTCAAAAAAATAATTGGTCATCACACAATTAACTGCAAAAATCAGAGCCTGTGTTTGTTCAAAAATAGGTTGGTTCCTCTCCTCAAGCCTACAGTTTAAGAAACCGGACTCACAACTTATGGATCAAATATGAACAAGACATTGTTTACTTTTTGTAACTGCAGCTGGCTTTAAGACTGGATTTGAAACGACCACCACCAAACCAAATTCAGACAACAAAAATACATTATTCTTATTCTCTTTACTGCACCTGCATGATGGTTTCATTTCCAGCAGCATCCTTGTAGTCTGGGTTGGATTTGAAGTCAAGTTCGAGAAATGAAAGGTCAATGTGCAAACACTTCGGCCGCGATTTTGCCGGTGCTCAGAGAGGCGGGTCAGAGGTTAAAGTCCTATTGATTGATGGCGGGTCCCGAACCCGCCGTCAACCCGCCTCCAAACAGCCTTCCCAAGTGTTGGGTCCCCGATTTGCGAATGGACCCGACACCTAGCGGCGGGAAGCGGATTAAAGGCAATTACCTGCCTATTAACAGGTACTTGTCAGTAGTGTTCAGCCTGTTTTTCAATTTTCCCGCTTCTGGGTTGGGTTTCACGACATCTGGACACCACGCCGGGTAAGTGTGGCGTGTTGCGAGTCTGATGTAATGTTTGTGAAAAGATGACAGCTGCAGAAGTGGTGTGAAGGATGCAATGTTGCACATGGTGAGTTTCAGAGCAAAGAAAATGTTGGTTACTGCATTTTTAAAACATATACAGATTTCTTTAGCTTACAAGTTTTTAATTCCAACTATATGTCCAGTGCTCATCTCACCTGCAGCTGCCATCTATTCCAGCATATGGAGGGAGTCATTGGAGAGCCTGGGTGCAAGAGTTCACCTTTGTGCAGTGACTGTCAGTGTTTTCAGCACCTCAATGCTGTCAAACACTGAGAAATCAACCGTCAAAATAAAATTGTGCATGGTCCCTTTAAGGAAACCGGCAGATGACACATCATCAAATGACGTCATCAGACCCACTTTCTGTTAATTGGCCGTTAAGCCCGCAGGCCCTCATCACTGGTATTATTTTTAAATTTAGCCCGTTAGTGCATGAGCTGATGTAATGATAACTGTGTACACCCAAGTTAACAAAGATTTTAACCTTATGAAAACAATTTAAGGCCACACTTCAACAACAGTTGTAGTTAGGGGTATTCTTCACAGTGTTCTATATCTCTTATAAATCCAAAACCCCTCCCGCCCCCCTCTACCTTTTAACAACAGAATGAAAAACCTGACAATTCTCAAAATCTTAGAGAAAAGAGAAAAATAAGTCAATGTTTCAGATGTAAACTCATGCTAATGCAGCATTGCACCTGAAACAATAATTTATCCTCTTTCAGATGCTTTTCGAAGGCATTTCCAGTTTACTTCTTAAACCTCACATTTTTCTATTGCACTTTAACAATTCAAAACTTTTACCTACATGGTCTGGGAGAGATTTTGTTTTAATTCATTTTACAATCTTGCTATAAAGTTAGATTCATCTCACAAAGGGTTAACTCAGATATACAAGTCATTTAGGATGCTGATTATATTGATTCACACGAATGTTCATTCCTAATGTGATGCCAATTTAGACCCATGATAGCCATCTGCATTAAGTGGTAGAATAACAGGACATATTAAAAGCTGCAGTCAGAACAAGGATATTAGTTTATTGGAGGGAAGTGAAGGGAAGTCAATATAATTTGTAGACTTATTGTCCTCCCGCCATATCATTACCTCATACGCTATCAAATATTGAAAAATGAAATATCTATGGTGGCTGGGAACTAACTGAACGCAAATCAGTTTAATTAATAAATTATTTAGATTCCTCGAGAAAAGAGCAAATACACACATGATGGGTCAAGTGACCTCCTTCTGTGCAGTACAATCCTATGGTTCATTTGGTTCAGATTACTGGAAGGAAAAATCACAGTTAAATCTATAACGACTCAACATTAGCAAAATCCCACAAGCCATAGTCCAATAAGCAGTTCCCATCCGTACTGCCAACTACTTTTAAAAATAGTCTCGTTGTCTCCAAGTGAGGAATTCAATACATTCAACAACAGCTTGCATTTATATAGCGCCTTGAACTTAGTAAAACATCCCATGGCGCTTCACAGGAATGTTAACAAAATGTGACACCGAGCCATATAAGGAGATATTAAGACAGGTGACCAAAAGCTTGATCAAAGAGGTAGGTTTTAAGGAGCGTCTTAAAGGAGGAGAGAGAGGTAGTGCGGCAGAGAAGTTTAGGGAGGGAATTCCAGAGCTTATATGATAAGGTTGTCAATGGTGGAGCAAATAAAATTGGGATGCACAAGTGCCAGAATTGGAGGAGCAAGAGCTCTCGAAGGGTTGTAGGGCTGGAGGAGGTTACAGAGATTGGGAGAGGTGAGGCCACGGAGGGATTTGAAAACAAGGATGAAAATTTTAAAATAGTGGCGTTCCCGGACCGGGAATCAATGTAAGTCATCAAGCACAGTGGTGATTTGTGAATGGGACTTGGTGTGAGTTAGGATATGGGCAGCAGAGTTTTGGCTGAGCTCAGGTTTATGGAGGATGCATGGTGGGAGGCTGACCAGGAGAGTATTGGAATAGTGGAAGTAACAAAGGCATGAATGAGGATTTCAGCAGCAGATAAGCCAAGGCAGGAGAGGAGACGGGCAGTGTTACGGAAGTGGAAGTAGGTGGTCTTGGTGATGGAGAGGATATGAGGTCAGAAGCTCAGCATCAAATAGAATGCCAAGGTTGCGAACAGTCTGGTTCAGCCTCAGACAGTGGTCAGGGAGAGGGATGGAGTTGGTCGGTATGGAACAGAGTTTGTGGTGGGGAACAAAGATAATGGATTCGGTTTTGCCAATATTTAATTGGAGGTAATTTCTGCTCGTGCAATACTGGATGTTGGACAAGCAGTGTGACAAATCAGGCAGTGGAGGGGTCGAGAGAGGTGGTGGTGAGGGAGAGCTGGGTGTCATCAGCGTACATGTGGAACCTGATGTGTTTTCAGATGATGTCACGGAGGGCAATATGTTGATGAGAGATAGGAGGGAGCCAAGGATAGATCCTTGGGGGACTCCAGAGGTAAGGGTGGAGGAGCGGGAAGAGAAGCCATTGCAGGAGATTTTCTGGCTACGAGTAGAGAGATAGAAATAAAACCAGGCGAGGACAGTCCCATCCAGCTGGACAACGGAGGAGAGGCATTGGAGGAGAATGGTGTGGTCAACCATGTAAAGCTGAAGACAGGTCAAGAAAGATGAGGAGGGATAGTAACAACATTCAGAGACAGACTACTCTGGCATCCATTATGCCTGAACAATGACTTTAGGGACAATGGACTAAGTTTCAGACCAAAAGGAAGGCCTAAATTGCCACATCTCCCAACATCCAGCTAAACTGAGCATATGGAACAGGAGTCAGAGGAATGAGAGGAACCATGAGACCAGAAGAGAGATGAGCAAAGCGATCTGAGGCAGAAAGGATGATCAGAGGTGTGGGCAGACAGGAAAGAAAAATGTGTGTTTTTTCTCCCACCCTTCATTTAATTAAATTCCAAGATTCAAAATATTTACTTCTAATATTCTGCACTAGGTTGAAGTGATCCTTGGTTTTGACTAATAGGGGAAAATATTTTTAAATAGTCAATGGTGTTCATTCATTAATTTGGGCAGCTAAGGAAAGCAGACCACCACAATATTGAGTCCAATTTATATTTTAATTGAATTGTTGCTAGAAAAAGTTATTGTTTTATAGAATTGTGTTTTTTCATTGAGCATTCAGGACCTTGAAGAATAAAACATATCAATAATCAGACAAAATGTACAAAATTTGAAACCTGCACATGGCATTTTATAGTTAAGAGCGTTCGAGGATCATTTGGATGAGCTATTCTTGTAGTGAAGGATTTTTTTTTAAACTGTATTGATGGAATTATTACTAAATGTGTCTCTACCTACACTTCCTATTCCTACCGCTCTGCAACCCGGCTGCCTTTAGGGCCCTGGGAAGAAAGGAAACGTTATCAGCTGTAATGAACTCTGACATTATTTCTTGCAATAACAGCAACTAAACCCGCGCTTCCAGACAGCGCAACTGCCACATCTCAAATAACCTCGGGGATGTTGCTACAACTTGCTGATTAACACGCCAGTGGGGTTGTTAATCATGCATTTTGCCCTCCTTTCGCTCCCATTACCAACAAGGTATTTTTTTTCTCCCTGCCATCACTTAGCAACTGAGGGTCACAGACTATAAATATCACAGGCAAACGGGTGCATTGGTGGTGGAGCGGCTTTCCAGCAGCGCGTTCTGGGGAGGGAGAAGCGGATTAAAGCGGGCGGGTGAAATTGCACAAAGCAGAAACTCACAGTTATGGTTGTGCCCCTGATGGCAGTGCAGCCCGGGAGTCGCTCTGCTGTGGCCCGCCAGGCTGACGTTGTTCCAGGTGGAACGGGTCAGTAAGCTGGAGCTGCTGTTCCCCATGTCTGTCTGTTTCTCTTGTCTCTGCCGAGGTGGTTATGGTGCAAACAGCGGCTGCTCCTATTTTCTCATCAGTTTACACTTTTTTTTGCCGCTACTTGGGACCAGTCGCTGACCAGGACAAGGGCGCGGGCCAATCCTGCAACTGGAAAGCCACCCTTGGCACGGACACCTCTGCTTTCCCTCCCACCCCTTGTCAACCTCTTTTTTGTTGGTTGTTGTTTAAAAGCAAACAAGCCCCAGAGCTCCGGCAGAGCAAAGATAGCGCGCTTTGAAACTTGAATGTGGGTTGGCTAGGCAGGGGACGGAAAGTCCCGATTACCTCCTGTAGGCGGGGTTTCATCCCCTTTCCCGTCCAAGTAATGTTCCTCGGCAGATTATTTAGGTTTAAATATCGGTCGATACGTTTGTGGGTCAGTCCTGCTTCTGGCGAGACTACAATGGTTTGCCGCCTGATTTTTTTTTAAATCAAATAAAGAATTGCAATAGATTTTAAATATGGTCGAGAATCTGGAAAAAAAATGCAACAGGCTGCAGATGAGATATATTCGTGTTACAAGTATTAAAAAGTGATTTTCAATATTAAACACAACTGCTCACGCTGACACTAAATTTCTATCAGCCCCATTCGAGATAGTTGAATAACAGCAGATTCGGTTTTAAAAATAAAATGCACTAGTTTCAAGTAAATACGGTATAAAACAAAAACGGGCACGAACTTCTTCAAGCTTTCAGGGAGTTTGAATTTGAAACTGAACCGTATCAACAGTAATTTGAATAACTGATTCCAAAAAAGCAAGCTTACAGCGACTAGACAATGCTTTCAACTGCAATCAGTTTCTTATATGGGTATACAGATACGGGTTAGAAAGTTAATGGAAACAAAACAAGTGCTTAGAACAGAAGGATAGAAATTAGTTACATGCATGTAAATAAATTCAGACCTGGAAGTAACAGTCACTTTATTGTAACTTTTCATACCTATCAATGGAACAGGAATAAGCCATTCAGCCCCTCCAGCTTGTTCCGCCATTCTATTAGATCATGGCTTCTTAGATCTCTACCTCAAATCCAAGTGTGGCCTTTTCTCCATATCCCTTGATACTCTTACCTCACAAAAATCTATCAAGCTCAGTGCTGAAAATTCCAATTGACCTAAATCCACAGTCTCTTGGGGAGAGTGTCCCAGATTTTTACTACTCATTGTGTGGAAAAAAATGCTTCCCAATTTTACTCCTAACTGGCCGAGCTCTAATTTTAAGATCATGTCCCCTTGTTCTAGATTCCCCAACCAGAGGAAATAGTTTCTCTGTATCTGCACTATCAAATCCCTTTATCATTTCAAATACCTCTATTAGATCACCCCTCAACCTTCTGAACTCTCGCAAATACAAACCAAGTTTATGCAGCCTGTCCTCATAATTTAACCCTTACAGCTGTTCTGGAACCCCTTTCCAAGGCCAATATATCTTTCCTGAGGTGTGTTGCTCAAAGCTGAAGATAGTATTCCAGATGGGGTCTGACCAAGGTCCTGAACTGAAAAGCATTACTTCCTCACTTTTGTATTCCAACCCTCTTGAGATAAAGGCCAACATCAGACTGACAGATTCCAGTAACTTCCCTACAAGTGATAGAAAACTGACAGGTCTATAGTTACCTGGTTACTCCCTCCCTGCTTAAATTTATGGAGTGACATTTGCAGTTTTCCAATCCATAGGCACAATTCCTGTATCTAAGAGACACTTAAAAATAAGCATTGTCCATTTATTTAAATTAATTCACAATCTGTCGTAATCTTTCGCTCTGATTTTAACCTATCCTGTTGAAACCTGACACCTGTTTTACACCCGTTTTGTTTACTCTCCATTGAAGTGAGTGAAGACGAAAAGAGGATTGCTCATTGTTGTACTACTGAGAGCTCGTAGCAGGACTGGACCAGCTTGGGCGTTACATCAAAAGATCGGCCAGGACTCAAGATGGAATCAAACACACCTGAGCAGATTGTATACAATAGGCCACTAAACAGTGGGAAGGAGATAGAGGAGCAAATTTGCAGGAAAATTGCAGAGAGATGCAAGAACTTTAGAGTAGTGATAATGGGGACTTCAGTTATCCCAATGTAGACTGGGAAAATGATAGTGTAAAAGGCAAAGAGGGCGAGGAATTCCTGAAATGTGTGCAAGAGAACTTTCTTGATCAGTATGTTTCCAGCCCAATGAGGAAGAAAGCTGGATATAATTCTGGGAAATGAAGTGGAACATGTTTCATTGGGGAACATTTGGGTAACGGTGATCACAATATCATTAGGTTTAGAGTAGTTATCGAAAAGGACAAGGAAAAATTAAATGTGAAAATACTCAACTGGAGGAGGGCTAATTTCAGTGAGTTCAAAATGGATCAGGCCCAGGTGGATTGTAATCAAAGATTAGCAGGTAAAACAGTAAATGTGCAATGGGAGGTTTTCAAAGAGGGAATAGTTTGGGTACAGATTAGACACAGTCCCATGAGGAGGAAAGAAAGGACATCCAAAGCTAGAGCTCCCTAAATGACTAAGGATATAGAGATTAAATGAAACAGAAAAAGGAGGTTTATGATAAATGTCAGGTTCATAATTCAGTAGAGAACCAAGCTCAAAAAGGAAATAAGAGGGGCAAAGAGAGTATATGAGAATAGATTAGCGGGCACCATAAAAGGGAACCCAAATGTCTTTTATGAATATATAAATAGTAAAAGGACAGTCAAAGGAAGGATAGGGCTGATTCGGGACTAAAAAGGAGACCTTCTTGTGGAGGCAAAGGTACTAAATGAGTACTTTGCATCTGTCATCGCTAAAAGAGGATGCTATCAATGTCACAGTGAGGATAACAGACTTCAGGAGGACATAGACAGACTGGTGAAATGGGCAGACAGATGGCAGATGAAATTTAACGCAGAGAAGTGGGAAGTGATTCATTTTGGTAGGTAGAATAAGGAGAGGCAATACAAACTAAATGGTACGATTTTAAAGGGGGTGCAGGAACAGAGACCTGGGCGGTACACAAGTCTTTGAAGGTGGCAGGACAAGTTGAGAAGGCTGTTAGAAAGGCATTCGGGGTCATCGGCTTTATAAATAGATTACAAAAGCAAGGAAGTTATGCTAAACCTTTATAAAACTCTGGTTAGGCCCCAGCTGGAGTATGGTGGCTAATTCAGGGCACCACACTTCAGGAAAGATGTCAAGGCCTCAGAGACGGTGCAGAGGAAATTTACGAGAATGGTACCAGGAATGAAAGACTTCAGTTACATGGCGAAACTAGATAAACTGGGATTGTTCTCCTTAGAGCAGAGAAGGTTAAGGGGAGATTTGATAGAGGTGTTCAAAATCATGAAGGTTTTTGATAGAGTAAATAAGGTGAAAATGTCCAGTGGCAGAAGGGTTGGTAACCAGCGGACACAGATTTAAGGTAATTGGCAAAAGAACCAGAGGCGACATGAAGAAACAAACATTTACGCAACGAGTTTTTGTGATCTGGAATGCACTTCCTGAAAAGGTGCTGGAGGCAGATGCAATAATAACTTTCAAAAGGGAATTGGATAAATACTTGAACGGGGAAAATTTGCAGGGCTGTGGGGAAATAGCAGGTGAGTGGGACTAATTGGGTAGTTCTTTCAAAGAGCCGGCACTGGCACGATGGGCCGAATGGCCTCCTTCTGTGCTGTATCATTCGATGATCCTAGGAGTAAAGGGAGATGTTTATAAGTTAGAAATGGCAATAAGAAAAGTTGTTTTCCCTTTGCACTATGCTTTGATAAACATTATGGTCCCTTCAAAAAATGCACCCACCTGTGGCCTACAGAGAGTGTTGCAGGCAGTTTTCCTGGGTCTGCTTATTTGCATTTCCATTAGTGCAGTTATGGCTGTAAAACTCATATCAAATGAGTGTAAGCAGCTGAACTAGCTGGAAACTTCTGTGCAACCTTTAAAAAGACAGTTCAGCCTGCACTCATCAGCAGCAGACTGGGGGACAAACAGGTAGCAGAAGAATGGTGTTTGACTCTTTCACTTCACTCTCCAATAACTTCACTACATGGCTATGATAAATTGACCCTTAGTGTTAGGGGGGTATTAAATATGTGGGGTTATGGGGATAGGATGGGATATGTTAGGGGGAATTAAATACGTGGGGTTACGGGGGTAGGGTGGGATATGTGTACTGTGGGGATTAAAGAAGGGACAGGGTACTGGATTTGGATGATCAGCCATGATCGTATTGAATGGTGGAGCAGGCTCGACGGGCCGAATGGCCTACTCCTGCTCCTAGATTCTATGTTTCTATGAGTAATATTTGTATTATACGTGTACAGAATTACAACTACGCAGACACCAAAGGGCAGTGGGGCATGGCACCAAGCAAGAGAAAAAGAATTCAGAATTTCACTGATTTGGATCTCCAAGCCTTCCTCGAGGAAATCAAAAGGCAGGAGGTTGGTGTGGGTGCCACCATGCTACCTAGATATGTAACTTGTGCTGCCTGGAAGGTACTGTACTGGCACTGAGTGCCAAATTCCTTACTCCCAGGACTGCAGAACAGTGCCACAAAAAGTTAAATTAACTCATCAGGGCCGGCAAGATGACTGGGTGCTCTTTCCTTTTCTTCTTTGCCCACTCTGGGTGCCAGCACATTCTTCATCCTCTTAAAGCAACACTTCCACAATTAACCCTTCACACTACACTCTGGTTGAGGGCGGCTCCAACTCAGCATCTTGCAGTATGGCTACCTATCTCTTTTCATAACAATTACTTACACGAACAAACCTTCCTTCACTTTTACCACCTAACAACCTTTCCTTCATTCTTAATACAAGGCACAAGTCAGGAGTGTGATGGAATACTCTCCACTTGCCTGGATGAGTGCAGCTCCAACAACACTCAAGAAGCTCGACACCATCCAGGACAAAGCAGCCCGCTTGATTGGCACCCCATCCACCACCTTAAACATTCACTCCCTCCACCATCGGCTCACCATGGCTGCAGTGTGTACCATCTACAAGATGCACTGCAGCAACTCGCCAAGGCTTCTTCGACAGCACCTCCCAAACCCGCAACCTCTTCCACCTAGAAGGACAAGGGCAGCAGGTGCCTGGGAACACCATCCCCTCCAAGTTCTTCTCCAAGTCACACACCATCTTGACTTGGAAGTATATCGCCGTTCCTTCATCGTCACTGGGTCAAAACCCTGGAACTCCCTACCTAACAGCACTGTGGGAGTACATTCACCACAGCGGTTCAAGAAGGTGGCTCACCACTACCTTCTCAAGGGCAATTAGGGATGGGCAATAAATGCTGGCCTTGCCAGCAACGCCCACATCCCAGGAATGAATTTTTTTTAAAACTAATTCCCCTGCATCTCTCCTTCACCTCTCCCATGCCACTTGGCACACACTCAACTGCTAGCCTTAATCCCATTTACTCCATCTTCTTGCAGGAGCAGTTGGCACATAATGCCCGCTAAAGGCAGGCAACCCCCTTCGAGGACAAGGCCATACAGCTTGTGGGCAGTCACGCGGCTCTTGCCGTGAGAGATGGTGAGGTCAACGGCATCTTGCCAGTGCCAGGTTAGTAACTGAGTACCTATACTGTTGGCCTGGCATTCCTCTGATAGAGATTAGAACCTTCCACCCCCTTTCTATTTCCTTAATTTTGAAGTTGTCGTGCTCATCCACTCTTAGCCTTAATCCTGCTTTCCTGTACCTGAGTGGGGAATGGATGAGGGTGTGGCCTCTTCCCAGCAAAAGCTAAGGAGAATGCACCAATGGCTTCAGAGTCGTGGGACTCAGAACTCATGGGTACATGCCTGAAAAGAAGTATGTTTGAGGAACATCGTACTTATGTGCAGGCTTTGACGTCATTCTCTGAGGATATGCAGCAACTGGCAGGTGTCTCTCCTGTGGTAACATCACAGAAGGTTTTTCTTCCTTGCAGGCACCAATGGAGTGAGGGGCAACTTCACTGCAATCTGCAGCAGACTTCTGTATCTCAGGGCTCTCAGAATCCAATAGCTGTCATTAGACCACCGTCCTTCCCCCTCAGGCCACCACATTAGTGGAATGTGGGAGGCCAGACCAGACTGCCCAGGAACAAGCTCCACAGTTTCAGCCAGGAGCACTTCCCAGTCAGGAGCAAGCCGACATAAAACAAGGGCCACTTCAGTCCCATGAACTGTGTGAGAATAGGTTTACAAAAAACAAAGAGCACATGTAAGCAACATGGGGAAGCACAGCATTAAGAGAGTATGTTGATTATGTGCACTTTGAATTCACTACAACATGGTACTTTTTTAGTGATGGAGGTTAGAGTCCTAAAGCAAAGGGTGCACTTATGTATTGCCGTCTTTGTCACTCAAGTTCAGGATGATTGGTATGGTCAAGTAGGGGCAAAGAGAGCTGATTTCAATTGGTAGGATGGGTAGTGGTTTTAGGGAAAGTCCCTTTATTTGAAAGTGGGGTCAAAGAGTTATGGCTGTGGTGTCAAAGATAAATTCTGTTCCATAGAAGAGAAGGCATCAGTGATTAAATGTACTGTGATGCCTCTTGCAGTAAATGCTGCCCACATCTCCTTTACTCCATTCCAAGATGCTCCTCTTCCATGATAATGGCATACAGGACTATGCCCATAGGGAATACCATACCTGCTCAACAATCCTGACTTGGCATACAAGGCTATGCCCATAGGGAATACCTGCACCTGAGAATCCTGACTAGAGGATCCAAAAATCCTGTGTTATGTTAACAATAACCCTGAGAAGGAAGTGTCTTCAGGTTGAATGGTTTAGAAAAAAACACTTTAAAAAGCATTTCTGAGCCAACATAAATCTTTATTCAAAATCTCCATACTCTTCTGTGTCAGGAACTCTTCACTTGTGCCTGTATTAGCTGATCCTGGTAGCTGCTGGGCCTCATAAAGCTCAGACTAAGTTACCCAGAGTGCTTTAACAGTGCAAACCCAGGAAATTCAAAGCAGCTCCACCACTGGCCCTCACTCGGACATATGCAAATAAGGCCAATGGGGACTTGGCAGGGAATGCTCAAAAAGAACAAGGAAACTCGGGGCAAGTATTTTAAAGTCGCACAAGTGGCGGAAACAAGTTCCATCCGAATTTTCTCACTAAAAAATAAATTCACATGCTGTTTATACACTGCCCATGTGCTGAAAACAGCCAGGAGATTCACCCCTTGTGTCAGAATGGGACTATGTGGAGAAGAACCTACCATTTATCTAACAATTCTCCAAAACTTATATACTATCAATCAACAGTTCAGAATTGTGACCATTCCTAAAGTTACGATGCCAGTATTCCATCAGATACCATGGTACCTTCACACGCCAGACTTGAGATCACACTTTACAAGCTCTTTGATGTGGTTTTTCACAGCCCTTCTTTTTTATTTCTTATGTCAGTGCTCCTTGGTCCCTACACATGTCCCCGAGATTGTCTTGGGAATTCATTGTTTATGGAGGTTGTTGCAACTCAGTTTCTCCCAGTTTATTCAGGGTTTGTTCCACAGCTGTTTTCTTTTCCCCGTAATGTAGCATTTAACAGGCTACAGGTAACAGCATCTTACATGTGGGACATGGAAAATTCTAACTTCCCCAGTGGACTTTTGACATAAAGTCCAAGGCTTATTTGTCAAAATTATCGTATTATTACCCACAGTTTAGGAATGGTCTGATTGGTGCAAGAACCTACCACTACAGATCAAGTTACAAATGCAGAAGAACTATTCCTTTCATCGCCAATCAAGAGATAGCTCCCACACATCTTCCCCCAACCCCCATCCAGCCTTTTATCTATTCAATAAATTCTGTCAGAATGGTCCCAAGACCTCAAACACCAAAATCATTTTTAGCCCCACATCTCACACTCTATTTCCTCCAAAATCAAAATAATCCCCTCAATGTCAGCTATCTTGTGACCCTAAAGCATAGTCTTACCTTGAGACATACAATTTTTCAATTGAATGCTAGCAGTCTTTGGATCTTGAACAGGGTGTACCCGGTCGGCAAGTTCATCATTTTGCTTGTAGCTCCAGCACTCACATTAACTCTCTATAACTGGAAGCAGAAGAAAGAGAATCCTGGTTAAGGAACTGCATCACTCTATGCTAGAGCTTTGTAAAGATTGGGAATAAAGAAAGAAAGACTTGCATTTATATAGCACCTTTCACGACCACTGGACGTCTCAAAGCACTTTACAGCCAATGAAGTACTTTTTTTTTGGAGTGTCATCACTGTTGTAATGTGGGAAACACAGCAGTCAATTGCATACAGCAAGCTCCCACAAACAGCAATGTGATAATGACCAGATAATCTGTTTTTGTTATGTTGATTAAGGGATAAATATTGGCCAGGACACCAGGGATAACTCCCCTGCTCTTCTTCGAAATAGTGCCATGGGATCTTTTATGTGCACCTGAGTGAGCAGACAGGGCCTTAGTTTAATGTCTCATCCGAAAGACGGCACCTCCAACAGTGCAGCACTCCCTCAGCACTGTACTGGAATGTCAGCCTAGCTTTATGTGCTCAAGTCCCTGGAGTGGGACTATGAACCCACAACCTTCTGACTCAGAGGCAAGTGTGCTACCAACTGAGCCACAGCTGACACTCTCACTATACATTACCAACTACAGGAAACTCTTTGGTATCCGGCACCGACGGGACCGGCGTGGTGCCGGTTGATCAAAAATTCCAGATAACGGAGAGTTATATCTACCGAGGCTATTTTTAACAAACAAAAATTAAAAATTCAAGAAATGTGCAGTATACAGTATTTGGGTACTCACTTATAGAATGTTGTGTTAAATGGATGGTGGAAGATGCTTGATTAAGTACAGTACTGCCAGTTGAGGGTAATCCATAACTCTTTAATTACTTAACAGTAAAACAAAACTTATAAACGACTGTATACAGTACTGTAGTTGACTGTACACTTATTCCGAGTCATCTGGTTCATCAGGAATATCCGTGCCAGCTGGGTCATCAGGAGCATGCAGTTCCACAGATTCCACAGATTCTTCAGGCACTTCCGCTGCTTCGAATCTTTTGGAAGCTTTCTTAAACATGTTGCGGATGTCTGTTTGCTTAGTGGACTCTTGCCTTTTCTGTAGAAATGTGGAATGCAGAATATGGAGTTGCATAACTTCTTGGGCAGAGTAGCAAGTCTGCCTTTCAGCAAATTTGAGGATTGAAGAAAATCCTTCTGCAGCTTTAGCCCAAGAAATCTTGTTCTCTTCAGAAATATCATCCTCTTCACTTTCCATCTCGCTTTCCTTTTCTTTCTTTGGATTCAAAACATTCTGAATTATTTCATCATCACTTAGCATATGCACAACACCAACTTCTCTATCTGCATCAACCCACTGCTCGATATCACTTTCACTGAGGTGACGTAGAGGGTTTGCTGGGCCTGCATTTTTCACCATGCCAGCCATTTCCATTATTGTACTCTTCTTGGGACGAACATTGAACCCATGAAATTCCTCCTCTGAAGAAGAACCTTCAGCAAACATTACAGAAGGCCACAATTTGCGCCAGGCTTGCCTCAGAGTGTGACCTTTCACAAAGTTCCAGGAACATGCAACATTATAGATGGCATCTTTAATATTGTATTCCTTCTGAAATGCTTGAATATTGTCATCTTGGCTTATCAGTTTACGTAGGAAGTCTTTCTTGTAATGACACTTCAGATTTTGGATAACGCCCTGGTCCATGGGTTGGATGAGAGAAGTTACATTTGGTGGCAAATAAATGGTGAAAATATTTCCCGAAACCAACTAGGATTCATGCGGATGGGCTCTACAATTATCAAGCAATAAAATGCATTTGCTATCTTCAGGTTTCCCTATTTTACGGAAATGTTCCCTCACAGATGGAACAAAAATATGATGGAACCAATCGGAGAAGATTTCCTTATCCATCCAAGCATTTTTTTGAGCTTTGTACTCAACAGGTAAGTGCCTCACATTTTTAAATGCACGGGGATTTTTATACTTCCCAATAACAAGAAGTTTAACCCGGTGTGATCCAGCAGAGTTCGCACATGTTAGCACGGTTACACGATCTTTATTTTTCTTGTAACCTGAAGCATTAGCCTCACTAGCCCCAGCAAGCGTTGATTCTGGCAAAAACCTCCAAAACAAGCCAGTTTCATCGGCATTATATATCTGTGCTGGCGACAAATCATGTTGCTGCACAATCCGATTGAAATAATCGCAGTATTCTTCTGCGGCGTCGTGATCAGCTGATTTCTTCTCCCCGGAAATATCGAGTCGTCGTATCCCGTGCCGTAACTTGAAGCACGTTAGCCATCCCTCGGAGAAAGCACACTTGTCAGTGAGCTCCATCCTTTCGTAGAAATCCTTCGCTTTCTCGATTAGCATGGGTCCGGAAATTGGAACACCCTCTGAACGCTTAAGAGAAAACCATTCATAAAGCACGGTATCCAGCTCTTCAAGCTTAGGCTTACGAAGCGTATGCCGTTTCTCTACACTCTTACATGTCTCCGAGCTTGAATAAAACTTGAGCAGCTTATCCTTCTGCGATTTGATGTCGTAGATTGTTGACGAACCGATTTTGAATTCATTCATAATGTTGATACGCTTCTCTCCCCTTTCTAGTCGTTGGCATATCTCGATTTTCTGTTTTAAAGTTAAGACCACTCTCTTCCTTTTGCTTGGACCAGCTTTTGGGAATTCCATAATGCAAGATGGGGGAGATAATTCCCGATAAAGATGGAGAGACACACAGTAAAATGGTGTATCAGAAGAGACTACCAGCAGCGCGGGAGGCACGCAGTAAAATGGCCGATCAGAAGAGACTCCCGGCAGCGCGGGAGAATCAGACTCCTGTTACTGCCGTGTTCGGACTTCCAACAGCGCCAGGAAGCCGAGTAGTGGCACTTTGGAGAACTACCCCCACTGACAAACTCGGCGTTCGCGGGAGACTCGGACTCGGACTCGGCAACATTGCCGGTTATTTGAGAGGAGTTTTCGGAGTATGATTTTTGCCGGTTAATAGAGAATTCCGGATATTTAGGTGCCGGTTAAACGAGAATTTCCTGTATTGTGCTACTTACAATGTGACACGCTTAACATTGGAAATGCCCATGACAGCACCACCGACAAGAGTGACAGGTAGACAGAACTTGCAATGAACTATACACCTCCCGTACCGAATGTTATATATACCCCGTAGACAATTTATTGTGGCATGGCACATGGGTAATCAAGACCAAATGTAGTCTTCAGATGAAGCGGGCTTAGAGGGTGGAGAATATTTGGACCAGGGTGTGCAGACGATATTCAGTCCCCATTTTGAAGTCATACGTCAGAATATTCAATATGCATGTATATTGGTTTGTTGCAATTTTGTAGCATGAGGTACCATAGCTGCTGTCTGTATTAGGAATTAACCCCAAATTAATTGGTGTAAATTACATGGAGGAAAACAGAGCTGGGGTCTGTGAAGAAAGAGGAAGTTGGCCGAGAAGGCAGCAGGGTGGATAGAGGAGAAGGAGTGTTAAAGGTGCATCAGTGAGTTAGGTTGGAGGATAAATTACACTGGTGTGGTAGGACGATGAATGGAGGAAAAATGGCAGGGGGAGCAAGTCTGCCCATCATTGGTAAGATTTATATTCTCAGTATTTCTATATTTCTAAACAATTTTAGACCTTTTGATCTAGATAGTTGAATTGATACATTTCTGAATAGAACCTGGGACCACAACATTTGGTTTGTCCTTTTTTTCTGTTTTATGACTGAAACCTGCATGTCCAGATTCGACTGAAACAATACAACTTCTTGAAATTTTGCATTGACTAGGAACACTACCAAGTCAATATGTTACAATTTGGTAGGACCAGGTATCTATTAACTTTTAGATAGGCATTATTGAAACATTCCAGAGATATTCTCCTTTCTCAACAAGGCAAGATTTGAAAGCCCACTGGGACTTCCTTGCAAGAAAACAATGGCTTGTTGCAAATCAATTTCCTGAGCGTATACTGGAACCTATTCAATGTGTTTGACACAAAGGAGAATTATTCCTCATGGCTCAATGAGGAGTGGCTCCCCTACAGAACAGATGAGAATTCCTCTTGGCTTACATTGGGCCAAATCTTGCTGGAGCAGGGTTTTTGCGGCATGCGGCATGCGGCATTAGTTAGACTTTTTCCTGCACCCTTCAGCTCAAAATTTGTTTGTGCCATTACTTGCTGGAAGTACAAGCTTATAATGGCATGGTGAAGGCAGCGGGACATCTGGGACCTTAGTGAATGGTGGGACCAATATTGTATCTCCTTAACCAATGAGATTTAAGGATTGAGAAAGTAACAGGAACAACTGACAAGGAGGGTGAATTAGAGTCAAATCAGGTACAGAAAGAGAAATAAAAAGAATGAAAGATTGGATCGAGACAAAAAGAGAAAGGAAAAGAAAAAATGTAAAAATTTAAAATGACATCTTAAAAATCTCTAAGAAGAATTTACTATATGCAGGAATGAGATTGAACAGTTTAAATTGTTCCCTTTCTGGGCTAGAGAGGTTGATTAGCATTGCATTATCATCATGTCGTTAAAAGGATACGGACACTCTTATCACTAGCCCTAACTTTCTGCAGCGAGTTTAATGGACAATTTATGTGCTGATCCAGCAAGTTCTTAAAAATAACAGGGAGGCTAAGGGTGAGATGCCATTTGTGTGAAGCAAATGGCGGAGCAGCGTAAATCAAACAAGCAAGTTCTGGAGATTAGCAACTCACCGAGCATCTCAATCCCCTGAATTTGCTGGCTAATTTGCGCATTAATAACGGCGTGCATCATTAACATGCCGTTATTTTTCCAGCAAGATTCGGCCCATTTCATGCCACTGACCCAGATAACTGTGACTTATGACTTATGCCCTGGGTTTATTCTACAAAGTGACACCTGCATTGGCAATCGATAGACAAGGACTAAACTGTGTGGTTGTTGCCTATAAAAGTTGCTGAACTGGAAACCCATCTTCAAGCACTAAATGTAGTTCATCTCACAGAAACACTCGGTATCAGCTAAGTTGTAGCTGATTGATTTACTGGACCCATGGGTGCTTCAGTAGGAACTGGAAACCCTATGTCAGCCAATTGTGGACATATATCTTGGAATTTAATGTGACCATTGATTCAGTAAGAGAACATATTTCCCTCGAGTTTGGGTAGTGGATGCCTTTATTTCATGGTTGGGAGACCAACCTTTCTACCTGTACTATTGTTTGAGAGATTTTTGCTTCTAATTGCTCCCTTTTGACCCTGACACATAGTCACAAGTTACAAGCAGCCCTTTCCAATTTAAATACATTGGGGGAAAAATTGGGTGGCGCCCATTTTGGGTCGCTAATGTCGCTGGGGCGCTAAAACTAGCGCCCCGAAAAAGTTAGCGCGCCCCCCACTGTAAATTCAGTAGTAGCACTCCAAGCAGGAGGTGGGACGCTACTGGATTAAAGGGGAGGGGCCTAGTGCTGCTGAGGAGTGTCGGGCTGAGCGATCGCAGCTGGCACCCTGCATACAAAAGCAAAAGGGGGCAGGGGCTGGCAGTCGGCCAAAATTAAAATGGCCGCCCGACACCTGCTGTTTAACTTGCGCTGCCGCCGCTGCCAAACCGCTCCCTGATCCTGTCGCACATATCGTGCGGTGATAGGTCAGGGGGCGCAAGGGAAGTTTGCCGCCGCTAACCTCCTGCTGAATTTCACGAGAGGCGTTAGCGGCGCCGCGCCCAGGCGCTAGAGGATTTGCGCCCCATTAGCACCCTCCGGGGATGCTAACGAGAGGCGCAAACCAACCCAATTTTTTCCCCCATGTACATAACATAACGTGAGTAATATGTTATTTTATGAAGTGATTTTGATATTGTTCATGTGATAAACCATGTTGTTACACACAAGTGTGATGCCAAGAATAATCCATATGTGTATGAAAATACAGAGTCAGAAACTCCTTTCTTCACCCACTACTACCATTCTCAGATTCTTTAGAGGTCATACAAGTAACACATTCACAGCTTGAGGTACAAATATGAAGTAATAAGAACAGTTCTTTTGGTACATTATCTAATGGAAAAATTGAAAATATATTTCAAAATTCTGTGTTTGTATTCTGTTAGACCTAATATTGATACTGACTCAATTACTGAACTGTGAAAGAAGCAGGATTTGACTCAATACCGTCCTATGAATTTAATATGTACTTAATACCTGGTTACGGAATTTCCAGGATGGCAGCCAGTCATGTTTCCAGAGGTGTGAGGACACTGCTGCGAGCAACCCAAGAGAAAAATAGTTTTTCTTGAGCACTTTTATTTATTAGATATGAAAATATTGGAGACGGGAATAAGACCTTTCACCTGGGTGGGGCGGTTGGAGGCAGGAGATCATGTGGTGAAATCTCCAGGAATATGTCCAGGGTTGGAAACCCTATGATGCAAATAAGAAATTTCCTCCATAATTTATTCAAATTAAAACAAAATATTTTTCTGTGCTGCAATGCGTATCCTTCATGTATTACTGTAGTTCCACATAAAACTCAATGAATGATAAGTGATATTCCAATTCAGTGACTGTTTAATGTTTAATTATGCATTTTGCATAAAGTGTTCCCAATTGCATTATAGTTTCAATCCACAATATTCTGCAAATGAATACAATAAAACAAAATAAAATATTAAAAAAATCAAAGAAAATGTTTTCAGTTTTAAAGCCCTGTTTCTCTTATCATACCATGAGTTACACCATTAGCAAAATATTACTCCTGGGGTTATATTTTAAAACACATACCAACAGATCCATGCAATAAAGCCATAACCTACACATGGAGATCTCTTTTCATCACTTAATTATTTGATTATAAAAGATGTGAAAAATGCATTCCAACTCTAATGAAACAATTGGATTCTGCCTGAAGCAATGTTTGTGGAGTGTTATTAAAAAAAACAATTACGTATTTAAGGGATTATGTTCATTTAAAAGGAATTCATTAACAGCTATTGCTAACATATTTTTGTTCAATAAAATGAAGTGAAAATAAGATGAACATCGAACTCACTAAAAATTACCTTTTGGAAAAAGAGATGGAAGTACCTTTTGAAGAGTAGCTGTACACTGGCTTTTCAGGCAGGCTTAGTTCCTGCAACAGCAAAGGAGCAACTTGCCCTTGAAAGGTTTGCCACCACATTTTCATGTTCAGATAAACCTAACTAATTAAACCTATGGCACAAGTCACAAAGCACAGTTATCTGGGCCAGTGACATGAAACAATGTAAGCTAAGAAGAGCTCCCATCTGTCCTGTAGGGCAACCACTCCTCTTTGAACCATCAAATTACATCAAGTGTACAGCACAGAAACAGGCCATTTGGCCCAACTGGTGTATGCCAGCGTTTATGTTCCACATAAGCCTCCTCCCACCCTACTTCATCTAACCCTATCAACATATTCTCTATTCCTTTCTCCTTCAAGTAGTTATCTAGCTTCCCCTTGAATGCATCTATGTCATTTGCCTCAACTACTCCTTTTGGAGCAAGTTCCACATTCTTGCCACTCTTTGGGTAAAGAAGTTTCTCCTGAATTCCCTATTGGATTTAATAGTGATAACCTCTAGTTTTGGACTCCCCACAAGTGGAAACGTTTTCTCTACATCTACCCTATAAAACCCTTTTATAATCTGAAGACATCTATCAGGTCACCCTTCAGTCTTCTCTTTCCTGATAAGTATAGCCTCTCAGTGCTAGCATCATCCTTGTGAATCTTTTTTGCTCCTTCTCCGGTGCCTCTATATCCTTTTTATAATATGGAGACCAGAAATGTTCCCAGTGTGATCTAACCAAGGTTCGATACAAGTTTATCATAACTTCTCTGCTTTTCAATCTATCCCTCCAGAAATGAACCCCGGTGCTTTGTTTTGTTTTTTAAATGGCCTTATTAACCTGTGTTGCTACTTTTAGTGATTTGTTTATCTGTACCCCTAGATCCCTTTGCTCCTCTACCCCATTCAGACTCTTATTGTCCAAGCAGTATGTGGCCTCCTTATTCTTGCTACCAAAATGCACCACCACACATTTATCAATATTGAAATTTATTTGGCAATCACATGCCCATTCTGCAAGTTTATTAATGTCTTCCTGTATTTTGTCACATGCTTCCTTTGTATTAGCTATACCTCCAATTTTGTCTCATCCACAAATTTTGAAATTGTACTTCTGATTCCCAAGTCCAAATCATGAATGTAAATTGTAAACAACAGTGGTCCCAGCACCAATGTCCCCTTTAGGCCGCACAGCTGCATAGCTGTCTCGAGGTCCCGCGCAGCCGGGTTCCAAATGCAAAAGAACGCGCCTACGCGGAAGTTTGAATGGGCCACACAGCCCAAAAAAATTAAGGGGAGCATTGCCCAGCACCGATCCCTGTGGAACATCACTTCCCACCTATTGCCAGTCTGTGTAGCTACCCTTAACCCCTGCTCTCTGTTTTCTGTTTTGTATCCAGCTTGCGATCCATTCTGCTACTTGTCCCTAATTTTCTTCATTACCATATACACATTATAATGCAGCACAACAAATCTTTTTTTAAAAAGGGACCTTTGAAAACAGATCTAGCACCTGATGAGGTGATAAAAGCTCTGAAACCTCACTGAATTGGTTACTAGATGGTTTTTCACACCCAGAAAAAAATGCTTGTCAAAGTGGCTCAACACTTCATTCAGCGAGGCAGTACAACGCTTAAATGAATAGATCCAGACTTAATTGAAACATTTTATTTATTTAACAGTTATTGAATTAACAGGGACCGCTATCATTGGAAAATATAGAAAAGGGATTTGTGCAAGGAGGTTTTATTCTCAAATGTTTTATTCTTTTATCAGTTATTCATTTAAGTGGGCTTGACTGTACTGATATCTTTTACCTAGATGAGCACATAAATGTAGCCACACAGAATGAAAGAATGATAGAAATTATAACATAGCACAGAAGGAAACCATCAGCCCATCACACCTGTGTTAGTGCAAGCTGGAGCTATCTATGAATGCAAGTTCTTTCCTTACTTCAATTACACTGAAAAATGAGGAATGGTGCCTCATTCCTGTGTCACTGGGATAGAAATTCATTATGATCCAATGGGCCAGAGGCAGCTGACGCATTAGCGGTGCTCTAATTTGGGTTGTCTGCCTTGCCGCCAGAGTGAGGAAGTGTAGTGTAGACAGCTCCACTCTGCACCAACAAATTTTACTGATGGGCCTGTAAACAGGCCCTATGCTAATGATCGGCCCAACGCCTGTTTAAGACTGCTTAACACCTGAAAATCTATGGAGGCTAATATGGTGTTGGAGGTATCGCATGCATCCTTAGGGCACAGGGCATAGCCCTGCAAAATTGGTCATTTTTGCCTTCATCTTCTACTTGGAAAACGAGCACAAGGACAAATTTCGACCCTACTCCGTGTGTTGTTGCCTGAGCTGATTTATTCACATGGATTGTGAGCTGCTTTGAATGTTTCAACAGATTTTTATACATATTTGGAAAAAAGAAAAAAAATGTTTAAAGACAAAAAGCTGAAAACAATGAAAATATTTTGAGTATTGACATCCTTGAGGGAAAAACAGTGAAACATTAAATCCTTGCTGTTGCTCACTTGGGCCACAACTAGAATCAATTGAATTCCTTGCAAGATGGTCTGAGGAACTGATGTAAATCAAATTAAAGTACAGCTTTGGCTTGTGGTGTGTAATTCAGCTGAACTGGAATTAAATTGAATCAATTATAAGTAAAGTGAAATAAATCGATCTAGATGCTTGTGCTTGAAATAATTTCTGTTTGTGCAGTATTCACATATATTGTAAACAGTTCAAAGACTTTCTGCTGCATGCCTCAGACATTTACAACACCTCCTCTCAAAGGACTCATGGAGTTGAAATTTATGTAGGCCCGTTTTCAGGCCGAGAATCAGGACAACACGTGAGTGGGACAAAATTAGTAAATTGGTCAGGGGCTCCCATTATAATGAAATAGGCGGGCTGCCAATGTTAGTCCCACTGTTGATTTAGCAGCTCGCCTATTCAGGGCTTTTAAGGCGTTCCTGCGCTATTTAAAGGCAGCCTGCACTTCTTAAAGGGGAGGTGCATTTTGGCTGCATGCAATGAAAGACATGGCAGGAGAAGCAGATATGTCAAGGGCTCCTCGCTTTTTAGATACTGCAATGGAGGACCTGGCAGGAGGAGGGACCTCCTCTTCCTGCCAAGCAGCAGTAAGTTATCCCGTCAAGCTTTTCATGAGCAGTGGGCACAGGTGGCGGAGGGCATAAGCACCAGGAGCATCACCCCACAGCTCCAATGTAGGATCTGACCAGGGTTGCTAAACAAAGACTCCTAAGTCCAATCTCATATCACTCTCTGGATAACCCTGCACTACCAGAAGTTCCAGCACTCATCACCCTTCCCTCCCCCAAATACCAACACTGCAGCACACTTCACTCCACCTCCTACTGCCACAGGCTGCACCTCCTACTCTCCTCACTATCTTCACTTTGGTCACCCTGCGCACACCAGCACCACTATGCAATCTTATTGTGCACATCCTCAAACCATCTCCCCAGCTAATCGCCAACATTCTCCCTTCTTTCTTGCAGGCAAAACTGGTACACAATTGTAGGGAGGAGGCGAGGACAGGAAGCCGAGCATCCATTCAGGTTCTCTCCCCACTCAAGCAGGAAGTCATGGAGATCGTGGGGATGGGTCACATCAGGGGCATCGTGAGTGGCCAGGCTGGAGGATGCCTCTGGCGGGGTTCTTGGCTATCTTTCACTCTGTCCCTTCTCAACCTTACACACTAAGCATGACAAACTGCAGCTGTTTCCAGCAACCACTTCTGTCAAATGATGGACTGTTGGTTTGCTGGAGAAGGGTTTGCTTAAGAGAGTCTTGCCTCAATAATGTTGTTGCCTTACAGCTCTGGCAGCACTGTTCAGCCTCGATCATCCTCGTCATCTTTTTCATCTTGCTTCTGCACTTCTTCCTCCTGTGGCAGCTGCAAGGCTTTGCCCCTCTGAATGGCATAGTTGTGCAGCTTGCAGCAAAGCAAGCACTACAAATCTGGAGACTCACCTGGGGCTACTCCACTAGATCGGTCCAGGCACTGGAACCTTTGTTTGAGGACGCTTATGGTTTCCTCAACGAGGGCTCTTATTCTCGTGTGACTCACATTGTATTGGTGCTCTGCGTCTGTGCTCGGGTTCCTGACAGAAGTTATGAGCCAGGTGTAGAAGGGATACCCCCGTCTCCAAGGAGCCAGCTGGACATCACTGGTCTTGGTCAAAGACGGGACAGTGGGGGAAAGGGAGTGAGAAAGAGAGAGAGAGAGAGAGATAGATAGATAGAGGACTGGTGCAGTATGAAGGCGTCATGACTACTGCCAGGATAACGGGCACAGACATGCATTATTTGCTGCCTGTGGTCACACACCAGCTGAACATTTAAGGAGTGGAACCCCTTCCTGTTATAAAACATGGCTGGTTCATGATGGGGAGACACAGGGCAGTGTGTGTACAGCCAATAAGACCTTGCACCTGGGGAAACCCAGCAATGCAGGCAAATCTGAGAGCTCTCTCCTCCTGATCAGCAGCCTCTATGGGGAAGGTGATGTATTGCTGTCTCCTTGCAAAGGAGGGCATCAGTCACTTGCTTGATGGCCCTATGGACAGCAAACTGACTGATGTTGCTGATATCACTTGTTACAGCCTGGAATGAGCCTGTGGCATAGACGTTGAGAACTTGCCAAATTCTGAATTTGCACTCGGAAAATCGGTGTGGTGTGAAGGAAATTCAATGCTAATATTTTGCTGAGAAAATAGCTTTTTATTTTATTTCATTTTACAACTTGCATGTACTAAGCATATAGGAAAATGTCTCTGTAGTTCCACAAAGTCACAGCCATAGAATTTATGACAGGATTTAGGGTCTTGCATAGAATTTGCCAAGTTCCAGTATATGTAGTGAAACAGAGCTAGCCATATTATTTATGTAGCTAATAATAAAAATCTATGGCTAGACTTAGCTCCCATATATATCAACGTATACCTGCTAATTTTCACAGCAAATCCTAAATAATGTCATCACTTCTGTGGCTCCATATCAAGGTGTGAAAACGTCTTGTGCGACTTCAGCAAGTGGGGAAACCAAGCAGCCACAGATTACACCACAACTTGTGACATGAATGACACTTACTTGAGTTCACATACTCCATAGGGGACAGGAAATCGCTTTTGTCTGGTGGAATGATCACCATGCAGTTTCACTAAAAGTCGCTAAAACTCATCCGGTATATTGATAGTGGGTATAAATAGCCATGGCAGCTCGGTGGGGAAATAAACATGCTCAACATTAGTATCCGTCTTCCCTGTAATAAGCTCACTCTCTCTCTCTCCCCATTCGCCCACCACCCCCCACACATACACACTGCATTTTAAAAGGGTTCTCTTCCCTTGCTCTTATTCCCTATAGTCCCCCCACCCAACCCGGCCGCACCCCCCCCCCAACCCCCAACCCGCCCAACAGTCACTCTGTCACACTTCCATCCCCATTGCGTCACTCACTAGCGTATTTTATTCTTTCTCCTTCATCTGGTCAACAGGCTCTTTCTCACATGCCCTTCCTTAACAGGGTCTCTTCTGCTCCGTTTCTTGGTCCCTTCCCAACAAGGTCCCCTTCTCTTACCCCTACAAGGTCTCTCTCCTTCTCTATAACCCCCTCCCACCCCCCCCACCACTGAGGCAGATCTTACTCTTTCTCCCCTCGCCCAAACGGGATGTCCCTCTGTCTCCCTTTGCCTTTCAACTCCATTTCACTCTATCATACGACCTCCCACCCCCACCACCGAAGCGCTCTATAACATATTCTTTTTTTCATAAATGTGCCCATCTCATTGCTTCCCTCCCAGTCAATAATTCTTCCTTTTCCTTTACGTTTCTCCGAGTGAACTCACAATGGTTGCAACCCCACCTGAATTTCCAACTTTATTTCATTATTTTCTGTAGTGCTTCAGTAATCCGTTTTTTATTTCATTTTCAGGAGGAAAGATTTTAAATAAGGACAGAAATGTTCAAATGTTTCCAAAAAAAAACCAGCACTGTTGCAAAGAGTAAACTATAGAGCTTTTGGGGGAGAAATTCGGTACCTTAGCGCCTCCAGTTAGCGCCTGGCGGGGGCTCTAACGGGGTGCTGAGGCAGTAGTGCCACGGCGAGGCGAATCCAGTGGTGCACGCCAAATTCGGCCCCCCCATAGCACCGGGGACTTCAGCGCCAGGCAGATCGTGACGATCTGCCAAATTGAGTATCACCCCCTGCCTTAGCACCTCGCCCCGACAACGACAGGGAGAGGAGGTGTGAAGCAGTCGGTAGCTGGCTCCAGGGGCGCTACTTAAAGGGATCATGAGTAATGAGTCGCAGCTGTCAGGTTAGTGCTGTTTCACGGCTTCCTTGTCAGTTTGACATTGTGCAACAGTTTAAATCAGTCATTTAAAGGTTGTTTAGTCTCCGAAGTGTTGTGGCTACTAAAAATTAGTTACATTTATTCTCACAACATATCAAAGTGCTACACTTCGTTACATTAATGGGGGCTGTACTGGCAGCTGACCTTGCCCTCCAGGATCTACTGCGGAGGGAGCTCAGGCAGCGAGAAAGATTGGAACATGTGGCCAGAGGGAGGAAGAGGGCCATCAGGGCTCTCAACAGGAGGCCTTACGCTCCTAGGGTCTTCCGACAGCAATTCTCCGACCTTCAATTAAGCTTGTGGGGTGAGGGAGAAGTGGGATGTGAGAAGAAGGGGGTCAACGTCACTGGTGGCCACGGCACCCACCACCTGACACCCAGTAATCTGCAGCATTCGAGTCTCTAGCTCAGACAGTGGTTGGGTGTCAGCTTGTCCCCTGCCTGTGCTCTCCTGCTCCCTCCTGTTGTGAGCCACCTTGGCCTGCAGGAGAAAGGAAAGTGTGTGAGTGAGTGTGGAGCAATGTGTTTGGGTGATGTGCCTGCCATAGTTGAATAGCTGTCATTGTGTGCAAGGTGTGAGAAGTGGGTGTGAGTGTTGGTAGGTAGCGATTGTTGGTGGTTGAATGCTGGGGGGGTATGGTGCTTTGGCCAGTGTGTGCAGACTGTGGTTCAGACGGTGGTATGTAGCATTTGTTGAGGCATTCACTCACCCTGACCACCCGAGGTCGTTAAAATTCTTCCTGCACTGTGTACGGGTCCTGGGGACCACGGTACTGCCCAAGACCTGATGGGCAACCACCCTCCACATGGCACGGAAGACTCGCGGCGAGGGCCTCCTGCCACTTGCTGGGTAGAGCACCGCCCTCCATCTCTCCACAGTGGACACCAACTCCTCCAATGCTTGGTCCAAAAATCTGCGGGCTCTCTCCCTGGGACGTGGATCTGTCATGTGTACAGCTGGTTGAGGCGTCCGGCTCCTTGGACTTGGCCTGCTCTTGCTTGCTGACACAGGTTCACAGGCAGCAATGCTGAGAATGAGGTTCTGCAGCATGAATGAACCTTCCCTTTAAGAACTGGAAAGAGCCTGTGATAATGGTGACTTGCAATTAGACTGCACCCGATATTGGTTAGCGCTTTGAGTGTAACACCACTGAGCTAGGCCGTTAGCGCTTGATTTAGCGCTCCCATCCTTTCTTTGAGCAACGACACTGAATTTTGTGTGCAGTAAGATTCATTAGCGCCTGGCGCTAAATCTCAAACTTTTCCAAAGTTAGCGCCCACTCCTGGGCTATAATGAATTTCTCCCCCTTTGTGTCTTATATTAACTAATTGCTCTGAATTTTGTCAGGAATAGCAGTGTTCCTGGGGCAAAAGTTCCCCAGACAAGTGACTTGCAGGGCTGGGAAATGGGGCAGGACTCAGTGATGCTCGGTCTACGCCCTAAAAACTAGTCACCCAGAATTTGCCCCATTGAAGGTGTAGCATTGAAAAAGGAAGGAAGTGGGTAGTGGGATGAAGTCAACCATCAGAGCTCAGTCTTGTGCTTTCTCTGCCCTTAACGAACTTTACGCTGGCCAAGTACTGGTTTCCAGTAACTGGAATAAGTGGGGCCCCCAGGGGTGTTCCAAGACAGGGTCATGAGAGGATATAGATTGGAGCTGTAAACTCAAAAAGACTAGAGACAGCAACCTTGAATCAGCTTTCCTATAAAGTGGGCCAATTTCCACCCGATTATGATAATTGCCTGGTTCCACTCTGCCTGCAGAAACTCTGGTGGAGTTAGGATCTCTGTGCAATGGCATAGCGCAATTTCCACTCCACCTTAGTTATGGCCGCAGAGCAGAATTGTGAATATTTGAGGCTAATGTTTTTAAAGATCAGACTCTGAAAGTTCTACAGAGTCATTGGGGGCGATTTTGTCAATGGGGGCGCGTTGGAGGCGGGACTGCTGCTTGTCGGGTTTTAGTCCCGCCTCCATCAACTTCTGGCCAACCCACGCTATTTTCCCTTGATTGACCTTGTTAAGCCCGCCCAGCGGGCTTAGCAGGCCAATTAAGTGGAAGCCGGTTACAGAGAACGTCAACGTATGACATTTCATCTGTCAAAAATTTTTGACAGATGAATTGTCATCATTTGACAGCTCTGTGAAGCTGTCAAACACTGACATTCTCTGTTGTTTGATTGTATTCAAGACTCATTAAACCTCTTTTGTGAGCAGAAATTAGATGGCTGTTGCATCGCAGAATGCAGCAACCATCTGTCATCTCTGCCATTGCGATGCGAGAGTCTCCGCATCCCCAACGATTGAAGCCTGCAGGAAGAAACAAAGGTAAGTAAACATTTTCTATCACTTTACACTCAGCTCACATACTTACCTCTCCACACTTGCACCAATCACTTACCTTCACAGCGCACTTTTGGACCCCTCCGACCCCTGCAGACCCACTGCTCGCCTCGGTGACCCTGGCGGGGTTTCCCGACGTTGGGAAGCCCGCGCCTCAGCTGGAAAAATGGGGATAATCCTCTTAACTGCCTGTTAACTACCTGTTTACAGGCAGTTAAGTGGCTGTAATCCCCTTCCCGCCTCCAGGAGATGGGACCCGGCGCGGGTCGGCTACCCGCCTCCTGGCAAGATGGCACGGAGGCGGGTTGGGGGCGGGATGGGCACCCGCCCCCAGATGCTGCCATTTTCCCGGAGGAAAATTTCAAGACATGCTGGCAAAGTGGAGAGGTGTTGGCGAGTCTCCCTGCTGATTTGGGTAGCATAACCCTAAATATCATTAGAAGTTATAATATTCTTGTTTTCTGTTCCATTTTGATAGTCAACTTCAAAATCCAAAGTTCTAGGTTACATGGTGTACAGTGACTTCATTCATTTTCAACCAGATATTCTTTGGGAAATAAAAGACACTGCTAGAGAAATCATCTGTTTTTAACCAGCATCTCGAGCTTTGCTGCCTAAGGGGATTTAGATCTCGGGACCTCCTGCTAGTCAACATGTTTCAGTCCCATTGTAATCGCTATAATGTATAATAAGTGCACTATTTTGCTGGGAAAAATAATTTCGCATGACCATAAAGTTAGATGCTCATATTGAGCTTTCATTGTTATGATAGTATTATTTTGGGAGCTGCAGCGTTTTGACGACTTAACTTGTTCAAGATGTGTTTAAAACTCTCTAGAGGAATAAATTAAACTGTGCAATTGCTAATAGTATTTTGTTTTTATACTATCAGTATTTTTAAAGGACTCCAAACCATCATGGTATCATAATGGGCTTCACTTCACAGCCCAAATTGTTAAACCATGTAACCGCTCGAAATTACAAATGTGATGTCATTTCCTGCTATGCCACTGTATCAAATAACAGCTCCATAGCCTGGCAATGCAGAAAATGATGCACTAAATTGCTCTATTATGAAATGCTAAGTTGTCAGTTTAAACTCAATGGGGGAAAAATTTGGTTGCTTAGCGCCTCCCATTAGCGCCTCCGGGGGGGGCGCTAATGGGGCGCTAGCAACTTAGCGCCCGAGCGTGGCAATTTTAGCGTTGCTCGTGAAATTAATCTGTCGTTTTGCGGTGGCACTAAACACTACCACCACGATCTCCTGCGCCTGCAGATAGTGACATCATGCAAGCGTGTAACGCCCCGGTAGCACCCCGGGCCGGGAATTGATTTTCGTCCCCTGCCATAGCGCCTGACGCTAGGAACGACAGGTAGAGTGGGACGTTTTGAAGTTGGGAAGGGGCTGGGGGAGCGCTATGTAAAGGCGGGCGCTTCCTGCTTTTTCTTGTCGGCAAAATTTTTGGTATTCGCATGTTCAGAGGGAGAGAGACGTCTGGAGAGTTAACGCTGACCTAAGGAGTTTTGGTCCTCAACACCACTTTTGAGGTTCCTATTTATCTGAGCTTCATATTTAGCACATTTATAAGATTTTATGGGGGCTGTAGTAACTCGGGGCGTCGTCCTCCAGCTTCACCTTTAGAGGCAACAGAGGCGCAGAGAGAGAGAGGCAAACGTGGCCAGAGGGAGGAGGGCCAACAGCCCTCTGCACAGGAGACCTTACCCTCCCAGGGTATTCCGGGAGCAATTCTCCTACATTCATTTGTCTGAGGAGCAGTGTTTCAGAAGGCTGCGCTTCAGCAAGGAGGTGGTTACTGAGCTCTGCCACCTGCTGCAACCAGATCTGCAGCCTCAGCTCAGGACCAGGACATCTCTGTCAGTGGCAGTGAAGGTGACGGTGGCTCTGAATTTCTATGCCAGCAGCTCCTTCCAGGCTTCAACAGGGGACATAGCGAATATCTCCCAGTTCGTTGTCCATTGCTGCATCCGGGAGGTGACTGCTCTGTACAAAAGGAGAAGGGAGTATATCTCTTTCCCCATGACCCAGGACAAACAGCGGGAATGCTCATGTGGCTTTGCTAGGATTGTGGGCTTCCCCATGGTTCAGGGCGCCATTGACTGCACGCATGTGGCATTGCGGGCACCTCATGAGAATGCAGAGGTGTTCCGAAATCGCAAGGGCTTCCACTCTCTAAATGTCCAGTTGGTGTGTGACCACAGACAGCGCATCCTCGCCGTCAATCCCCGCTATCCTGGCAGCAGCCACGATGCTTTTATCCTGCGCCAGACTGGTGTCCCAGACCTCTTCCAACCACCGTGTCAACCTAGTGGATGGCTCCTCGGGGACAAGGGTTATCCACTCTGCACTTGGCTGATGTCATCCGCTCCATAGCCCCAACACTTCTGCTGAGCTCGCCTACAATGAGAGCCATAGCGCCACCAGGAACCTCATTGAACAGACGATCGGCATCTTGAAGCAATGGTTCCAGTGTCTTGACCACTCTGGAGGAGCCCTGCAGTACTCTCCAATCGAGTCTCGCTTTTCATTGTTGTGTGCTGCATGCTTCAGAACCTTGCAATTATGAGGACACAGCCATTGCCACCAGGGATTGGTAGACCACCTCAGGAGGAGGAAGAGGGAGAGAAGGAGGCAGAGGAGGAGGATGAAGAGGAGGATCAGCAGCACCAACATGGGAGGGAGGCTCGCAATGTTGCCTCTGCAAGGGCCGTCCGTGAATGCCTCATAAGACACTGCTTCTAATGAATGACAGAGAAGATGGCTTCTGGGATGAAGAAGCACATCATCGCAAACATCCCACAGCCCCTATTGCTGGGCAAAGCTCCAATGAGTCAAGTGAGCAAAGTTGTAAAGTAACAATAAAAATTTTATTTATATGACAAACTCTGACTTATTTATTCAGGACAAACAAATAGAAACAAACCCAACAATTCATAAACTAACAAAACTCATTCTCACAACATCGAGATAAGTGTCAAAACTGTAAACAAATACATTAAGATGAACATCAAACTTTCCCACAAACATTCCCCCCATTTATTAATAATTTCTACTTTTTGGCCTTCGAGGGTGATCTCCATCCCCTGCGCACTTCCCCCCTTCCCACCCTACTGCTCCTCCGTAATATGGCCCCAGTGGCTGCAGCAAGGCTGGCGGAAGGCTGCTGAATGTTGGATCCAGAGACTGCAGATGGCCTTGAAGGATGCCCTCGACCAGCTCTGGGCCTTCAGTGGCCGGCTGCAGACTGCACCAACTCTGCATGGGCGGCAGCAGTCTGGGCTGGCTGTGTTACAGGCCGTGCCAAGTGCAATGGCAGAGTGGCAGTGGTGGGAGCAGGAATGCTGTCATCCTGAGAGAGGACAGCACCTTCCTGCTCGACTGACACACTGCCACTCCCCCGGGGCAGAACCTCAGCATCCGGAGCAATCTGCTCGAGCACAGATTGCTGGCCTGCTGCGGTACCGTCAGATCCCCAGTGGACTGTGGGCGACCCAGCGAGGATGGGCGCAGTCAGCGCTTGCATGGCATCAATCTGAGACTGCATGAGAGCAGTCTGAGACTGGATGGCACCAGCCAATGACTCCATTACAACACCAAGCCGTTGCGTCAGCCTGTGCTGCAATAGATCCTGCCATCTCACCCATTACACGCGGCATGGGCTCTGGATCCCCACGGTCGCCCTGCAATTCAACCATCCTCTGCAACGATGCAAGGATGGGTTCATGGGTTTGCACACAGACGACAGCTGTGCTAGCGGTGGACTCCTCCACACTCCTAGCCAATGTATCCATGCTGTTGGGCACCCTTTTCATTGTACCCATGAGCTCAGTATGCATGCTCAAGACCTGAGTATTCATGGCCGCTATATCGAGGTCCTTATCCGAGTCCTGTGCAGCAGAACTCGTGCGCATACTCACCCTCCGGGGAGATGGCCCCCGACCTTCCCTTCCCCCATGGCGTTGCTGCAGCCCGCTGGGTCCCGGAGCTCCACCCACATCAGATGCAAACCCCCTGCTCCCCTCCAGGGAACGCGTGGCCAGTGTCGGAAGCGTCACCCTGGGGAGACGCAGGCAGTGAGGCTCCGGCTTCCTCTTCCTCCTCCTCTGGTCCGTCGCTGCCACTGGGAGGCTGAGGGACAGGCTGCTCAGCTGGTGGTTCACTATCTGAAAGCAGGAAGGCACAAGAGTGCTTCAGCATGAGGGCGGGGGACAGGAAGAGAGCAAGGAATGGAGACAGTTAGTTAGATTGAAAGTGAAATAGGCTGGTGTTGTGAGAGGGAAGTGGTATGAGAGAGGAGAGAAAGCTGATGAACATATCGTTGCTGTCCCCAAGGGGGTCGACCTCTCCACCGGCCACGGCGCCTACTACCTGGCTTACAATGAGTTTGTGGACTCTCTCCTCCAATTCAGTGAGGGGGTGCAGCTCCACCTGTCCCCCTCCCATCTGCTGGGTCTCTCGGCCGTTATGTGAAAGCTTGGCCTGCAAGAAAAAGGACAGCGTGTGAATGAGTGTGCAGCCATGTGTTTGGCAGATGTGCCTACCATAGTTGAATAGCCGTTAATGTATGCAAGGTGTGGGATGTGCATGTGAATTTTATGAGATGGCCATAGTTGTTGGATGAGTGTTGGGCATTTGGATATTTACACCGTCTGGGCACAGAGTGAAGTTGAGATGGTGGGATGTAGAGCTATTGAAAAGCAGGCACTCACCCTGACTACCTGAGTGAGGTCGTTGAACTTCTTCCGACACTGTATATGTGTCCTCGGCACCAGGCTCCTTGATGACACATGCTGGGCTACTTCCCTCCAGACTCTTCTAACCTCCCGGGGCAATGGCCTCCTGCTCTCTCTGGGAAGAGCACTACCCGTCGCCATTCAACAGCACCAACCAGAGCCACCAATGCCTGGTCGCTAAAGCACCAAGCTCTCTCCCTGGGCCTATCCATCACTACTTTAAGCACAATGGTGGTTAGGTGTTTGCAGGCCGAGATTCAACGCTGCAATGAGCAGGGTGTGGCTGGGCAGCAAGATGGCCCCTCCCCTTTAAGAACTGGACGGCGCCAGTCTGTCTGAGTTCCATGGTAATTGACATCGCCTGAGCTTCAGTAGCGTTCTGAGGTAGCGCCTCGCTCTCCGACGTTAGTGCCTTAAGAGAGGTGTGCAGCGCTTGATTTAGCGCTCAAATCACCTCCAGGTGTGATGGAGGAGAATTTTGCGGTCGGCGGTGATAATTAGCACCCCAAAATGGGCGATACCCAATTTTTCCCCCAATAACTCCACACTTGGTGTTCAACTAGAGCATCAGAACAGCATCAAGTGGAGGAATGACAAATTAGAGGTAGAACGAGTCTGGGATTTTGAAGAAAATTTAAAAGTGACCTGAATCTGGGGCACTCTTGTATACTTGCAGGACAGTACAAGTATGGAGCAGACTGCTTAGCCTAGAAATTCAGGTGCCCCCTTTTTTGGGCACGCAGGATACATGCCCTGCATCTGAATGGTGAGGTCCAAGGCTCCTCCGATATCGGGCCTCATTATAATGGAGCCAATATGGCGGGTAGCACACTTCCAGCTAGAACGTAAAAGTTGTCCCAAGAGTAATAGTAAGAGGAATAAGACAGATAAAAGATGGGGAGCAGTGATTAAAAGGTTGGGAGAAAAGATGGGTTCCAAGGAGGAGAGAGAGGTAAAGAGGTGAAGGGGTCTTCGGATGGATTTCCAGAGAGCATGTTCAAGGCAGTTGAAATCGCTGGTGGGTCAGATGGAGGGTGGGATGCACGGGCAGCCAGAGTTGGAAGATTGAACGAAGTAGGAGGGAGATTTTTAACCTGCACCTAAAATTAGGTGCCAAGGGGGTGAGGCATCTGCCGTGCCCACCCAAAGCCATCGTTAGGAGGCCCATTCCTATATTCAGGTTCAGGCCTCATTTGAATTCAGCTGGTGAGCTGCAGGTGCCAAATGGGTACTCCATTGCAGCTTGCTGGTTTTGGAAGGCTGATAATCAGCCAGCTTCTACATGGAGCCAGGTAGCAGGTCAGGTGGGGAGGGGAATGGTGGGGGTGGTGGTAGGGGAGCTGATCCCAGTAGTGGCAAGAATGGGACGGCGGTGAAATCTCCTACTGGCCCTGCAAAAATGTCTCTCTTTTTTATCATTTACTTTTTCTTGAGCACCATTAGTTAGGCTGCTCAACGCCTGGTACAACTGGGCCTAGGTAGAATGGCGTACCCTCCACCCATTCGTACATTAGAATTGCAATCGGGGTCCTGCACCTGGTGTCGGAGCCTCTTGCCGGTTTTCGCCTAAGGTAAATAGAAAGATTTGCAACAATTTTAAACTCAGCGTATACATTACACATGACAGCAGTAAATGCTCATCTACAATTTATCAGTTCAACTACTTCTACATTGCAACACATTCTAATATTCATGTCTTTTTCCATTAAATTTAATCTAATTTGTTGAGCAGAATTTACTTACATTGTGTGAACTATCAAATTGTAATTTATTATTTTGCCATTAAATCAAGAGATCGAGCTGAAATTAATATATATTTGTCTTGAGCATGATGAGCACTTAAATATATTATTTCAAATATGCATTTAGTGATGATAAACTGAATATTAACTCATGAGTCTTACTTAGTCAGAGATATGTATATCATTCAGTTTTCCTATATAAAAGCAATGCTCGTCATCCAATGTTTCAGCTGATTTATGAACGGATTTCTTTTTAATTGTAAACAAAAATCATGATAGAAATATTACTGTTTTTCTTTCAGAAACCACTTTATTTAACTTATACATGCTGACATAATATGACCACAATTAGTTTCTGAATATGGTATATGCACTTGTGATTTATGAACTTAGACTTCATTTTTGATAATGTAAGTTTTACCAATATTCATTAAATTATATAATCCACCGTAATTCATAAAAATTTTCACTAGCTCATTGAAAACTGTCATGCAAATTGAGGACATAGTGCCAACTTTTATGAAAATTGAGTGGCTGGACTTAGGCTATGGTTAGTGTGGATTTTACACTCAATTTTTTTTTTAAGTTGAACGATATAGTCAAACAAAGTAGGCGAGAAATTGGGCTCGGTAGCGCCATTTATAGTGCGCGTGCAGTTAACGTCCACCAGAAGTATGCAAAGCAGGAAGATCAGCGCTGCCATTTTGGAGCTCCAGGCTCCAGCTGACACCCTCTCTCAAGCTTGCACAGCTGAACACATGTTAAGCAGCAGGAAGGACTCCCCACCAGCGCTACTTAAAGGGATCATCAACTACCTGCAGGTTAGTTGCTGGTTCATTTGTTCTGGCTGCTGCTACAATTCTGCACATTTTTGGTGCTTTCCATAGTTGTTTCATGTTTCAAAAGTCTATAAGGAGTGGTGTGGCAGGTGCTGGAGGATATTTTGCTGACTTCAAGGCTTCTGCACAAATCAGTTGCTCCTACACATGGGTGCACTAGTAAGCCTTCCTCTTGAAATAGAGCATGACTGGGAGAATGTGCAGAGGCCACACAGAGCAGGACAAGCTGCTAGAAGAGGGAGGAGGAGGGGGAGAAGGGCTCTCAGTAGGAGGCCATATCCGCCCGGGCTGTTCAGGGAGCAATTCTCCTACCTCAGCGACGAACAATGTGTGAAACGCCTGCACTTCACTAAGGAGGTAGTCACTGAAATCTGCCAACTGCTGCAGCCACAACTCCAACCTCAGAGCAGGGAAGGACTGCCTTGCCAGTGGCTGTGAAGATGGCCTTGGCTATGAACTTTTATGCAACTGGCTCCTTCCAGGCTGTGCTGGAGATATTAGCAACATTTTGCAATCCACTGTTGCATAAGGGAGGTCACTGAGGCACTCGAGTCAAAGAGAGATAACTTCATTTTATCCCCTCTTATCAGAGACAAGCAAGCTGAGCGAGCACAAGGGTTTGCAGGCTTCCCCATGGTACAGGCTGCCATTGAATGCACGCACATTGTTTTGTGGACCCTGTATGTCAACTCTGCCATGTAGCGGAACCGAAAGGAATTCCACTCCCTCAACGTACCAGTTGGTGTGTGACCATAGGCAGCACGTCATGCAGGTCAATGCCCAGTATCTTGGCAGCAGTCATGATGCCTTCATTCTCTGGCAGTCCGCAGTGCCATCTGATTTGAGCCACCACACCAAACCTAAGGGTGGCTTTCGGGCGACAAGGGCTATCCGCTGACGACATGGCTCATGACTCCGGTGTGCAACCCACGCACAGGTGGGCAGCATGCATACAATGAAAGCCATGCTGCCACAAGAAATGTGATAGAGCAGACCATTGGCATGATTCTGCTGCTTGGACCGCTCTGGTGGAGCCCTGCAGTACTCGGCTGAGTGGGTCTCAAGATTCGTGGTGGTCTGCTGCACAACCTTTGACATCATGTGGGGACCTATCAGGCGAGAAGCTGAGGAGCAGGAGCACAAGGAAGAAGGGAGGCTGCACCCTAGACAGCCCCTTTCTGCCCGGGCTGTATGTGAAGAACTAATTCAAGTGCGATACCAGTAACCTCAACCCCAATTCCCTAATCACCAACTGTTCCACATTCCTTACCTTCCCTCTGTCACTGACCATTAGATTGTCCTCTTGGCCAGAATGCAAAAATAAAAGCCAACACAATATAAACATTCCAAAGCAAAATTATAAATGAAACCGTGCCATATTGCATACAAAATTAAACTAATCACCCTTGTGCATTCCCTTACTGCATGTCTTTCGTATGCTTTTGCCTGACCTAGTGCTCCTGCGCAGTGCTACCCCAGTGGCTGCAGCATCGCTGGTGGAAGGCTATTGACTTTCGGTAAAGGAGACTGCAGATGGCCTTGGAGGACGACCTTGAGCAGCTTTGAGCTTAGAAGGCCTGGCTTCAGAGCGCACCATTTCGGCATGGGCGGCAGCAGCCGAGGCTGGCTGGCTGACAGGCAACAGCAAGGGCACCAGCAGAGGTGGGAGCATAAATGCTGTCATCCTGAGAGAGGACAGCAGGCTAGTGCTCCATGGAGCCACTGCCACCTCCCCCCCACCCCCCACCCCAAGGTGGCGCCTCAGCAATCCTAGTAATCTATTGGAGGACAGATTGCTGGACTGCTGCGACACCCTGCAAGCCCCAACACTGGTATCCATAGCCATGATGGCAGAAGTCTGAGCTTGCATGGCAGCAGGCTTACCTTGCAAAGCACCACTCAGCCTTTTGATGGAAGCTGCTTGTGCTGCAAAGGAAGCTGAGACATTGGCCATAAGACTTTGCACCATGGTTTGGTCCTCAAGTATGTTGATGGAGTTGGCCATCAGTTCCATGCTGGAAAGGATGGGCTCCAATCTCTACGCAAAGCCCTATGCCAAGTTGGTGCCTGACTCCTCCATGTTCCTTGACATTGAACATCGACTTTCTGGCAGGCTTCCCAATGCACCAAGCATTTTGTTGTGGACATCCATCAGCCTTCTTCTGTAGCCTGGCCCATTAAAGTCCTCATCAGAGTCCTCTGCAGCACAACTTGTGTGCGACCTCGCCCTCCAGTGTGCTGGCACCTGCGCTATCTTTGCCCCCTGCCTTGGCTGTAGCGCACTTGTGCCCGGTGTCTCACTACGTGCAGATCCCGCCTCTGCTATCCTCAAAGACATGCGCAGTGTCAGTATCTGAGCTGGTGCTGCGAGTGTGAAATCAAGTGACAGTGTGTCTTCATCATCACGCTTCTTGGTCTTCCTCCACTCCCTGGCCAGGTTACACTTCTTGGGTATCTGAAAGGAAAAGGGCACAAGGGTACGGTTGTGGTGAGGGGAGAGGGGAAAAGTAAGAGGTGCATGCTTCCACCATCTGCAGCTTGTAAGTCAGAAGAGATTGTGGGATGAGGGGGAAGTGTGATGGGAGAAGGAAGATTAGGTATGAGGATACCGTCATCCTCAATAGATTCAGCCCCACTGCTGGCCATGGGCTCAGCAATGGCTGTTCCGATAATGGCCAGCACCGTCTCCTCCATGGGGGTTAGAGCATGCAGGCGCGCCTCTCCCCCTCCGGTTAGTTCCTGCTGCCTCCAGTTGTTTGCCACCTTCTCCTGCAAGAGAGAGGGAAGTGGGTCATTGAGTGTTCTGCAATATGTTTGGGTGATATGGCTGTCATGGTTGAACAGCTGGCAGTGTGTGCAAGCTGTGAGATGTGGGTTTGAGGCTTGCAACAGTGCTAAGTGTGTGAGGGTGAGGTAAAGCATATGAATATTAGGTATGAGTCCTGATTGATAGAGATTGTTGGAAGGTGAGTGATAGGGGTGCAGTGATTTGCTGAGGCTAGTGGTGCAGTTGGTAGGATATGGCATTTAAAGATGCATTCATTGACCTTGACCACTCGTGTGAGGTCATTAGTCTTCTTGCGGCACTGCATCCAGGTCCTTGGGGCTGCACTCCCAGCATTGACCTCTGCAGCTATCTGCTCCCACTGCCTTTTCATCGTGTGTATGGAGGACCTCCTGGCCCCCTGCGGATACAGGATGTCTCTCGTCCTTTCCACCTCCTCCACCAAGACCTCCAGTGCAGCATCGGAAAACCTGGGACCCCACTCTCTCCAATGTTCAGCCATTCTTCTCTCTTTCCCAGGTCAGATTCAGCTCACAAAGGCCTCCCAGCACCTACTCCAGCCACAATGCACCTCTCCTTTCAGAGGTATAGGCTAGCGTTAAGTACTGCTAGCAAGTTTCGATTTTGCTGATGCGTGCCGCCAATCAACAGCGTGGCTAGTGCTGGCTGCACGCAGAAATCATGCTAATGAGCAGGCAGCACGAAGATGCTATGCTGCCTGCATTACATCGAACGGGCGCGGGGTAATAGTGCATCATGATCCCCGCGCCCGTTTTCGGGGGCTATCCAATTTAACCCTCAGTGTCTATTAACACCACTGCGTCAGCCAATGAGTTAGAGGCGGGGTGGGACTTATGGCAGGACTCACGGCAAACAGTCTATTTTACAGCAAAGTCTATTTACTCAGCAAACAAACAACACATTCCAGCAGTCTACAGAGACATTTTAAAAAGTGTATCTACGAACTACAGCAAACAGGACTCATGACCGAAACTGCAGCAACGTCTCACGATAAAAAAGAGTGATTTCTCCAGCAAAATGCAGTGAGTGGAGAATAGTTACATAATACAAATTGATTATTTCTTCAGCAAAATGCAGTGAATGGATAGTTACATACAAATTATGTGCGTAAAATCAATCCCAGTCACTTACAACAGTGCAGTTTCCAGGCGTGATTGAGTAATTCTTCCATCAATCATTTCCATTCTGGTCGGGAATAGTGGTGTCACGATATGCAGCCCAAGGCTCATGATGTAGAATCCCAACAAAGTTCAAATGCGTAGTAGAAGAGCATGGCATTGGTTTAATATCTCATCCAAAAGACTAGACAATGATATCAGGAGCCCTGCCATGAAAAGAAAAATGCTTGCAGACCATCAGAACCATATAAAGGCCCTGCATAGACTCTATGAAGAGGGGCTGTAGATGGCAGGGATGGGGGCAGAGTCCAATGCAATCGTGCAGCACTATCAGTGAGGTTTTCTCTACAATTTTGAGCATCCTGGAGTGAGTGGCAGCTAGAAAAGGTTCTGCCTACGTCCCACGGAACGCAAGAGTCCTCCTGACGCATAGCTCCATAGATATGTTGAGAATGATCTTCTGGGGCTATACACCCTAATGGCTGGGTATCTGTAGGAGAGTTTAGATTTTCTGTGCTGCTGCTGTACGAGTTTGGCTTCTGGGTTGCCTGCTGGTCCTCATCCTCTTCTTTCTTCAACAAATAAATCATAATGAGGGGAAACCTAAGGGGAAAACCATTTTAAAGTCTTTCACTTCATTTTAGGGAAATTCCCCCCAAAAAAACAGTCTGGAGGGAGACTTCCAAATAAAGCTAGAAGTCACCAAAATAAAGAGCAAAAAAAACTTTGACAAAAAAAAAAATTCTAAGTAAAGTTATGAACTTTTATCTGTCAACACAATGAAATGCAACAAATCACTTTTAAGATTCTAGCATCAGCCTCCCTCATCTGCTGTTGCAAGTTACTTCTGTTTTATAAAAGCATTCATTAAGACTATAGGGCATCAATGGCAGAATTTAGGGTTTCTGACATTATCCTAACCTAAATTCATCATTTGTGTGGATGCACCTTAGCAGGCATATCTTAACCCTCCATTACTTCCATTGGAATTTAAGGCAGAACTTCTCATGGCCTGGACGACCACGTGTGTGGGAAGTGTCGCCAGCTACAGCAGCTCGAGCTCTGGGTTTCACATAACCTACAAGGCTACGGACCAAGTGCTGGAAAGTGAAATTAGGGTGGATAGCTCTTTATCGGCCAGCACGGACAAAATGGGCCGAATGGCCTCCTTCTGTGCTGTAAATTTCTATGATTCTATGATTCTTAAAAGGTGACATAATACAGGCATATTCTAACTCCCCTAGATAGATACATTGGGTTTATTCTCGACCAAATCATTTCAATTTTCAGATCTGTGTCTTCAAAGAATTGAAAGAAAGAAGACTTTCATTACCACATTAAGATTTAATCATTTAATGTTTGCACTGGGAGATCCCACCTCTGACCCTACATCACCCTCACAGTCACCTTCACCCATGCCATCATCACCTTAGTGCTTGACTTTTCTAATGCTCTCCTAACCAGCTTCTCCAGCTCGAACCTACACAAACTCCTTCCAGTGCCATTGTATGTGTGTTCATCTATCACTCCTGTCCAGCTGACTTCTACTGGCTCTTTACATCAAAATCCTCATTCTCATTGACAAATCTTTTCAACCTCTTTTTGCCCTATGTCACAGCTCACACCCTCTGGTCTGCTGTGCAGCCCTCCCCTCCCTCCATTTCACCATTGGCGACAGAGCTTTCAACCACTCTGGAATTATTTTCTGAACTACTTCTAACTTGCTACATCTCTCCCTACCCCTAAAAGCCTTCTAAAGATCTATCTTCCTCAACTCTTTCCCCAACTCCTGCTCAACGTCTGATCCCCGACCTCCTGAAGCCCCTTGGGATGTTTCACTATGCTAAAGGCACTATATAACCGCAAGTTGGTGTTGTTTTCTTCTTGTAATGTTGAATACATGGTTTCTAGATTTTTTGTTCTCCCAATGGATATTGGGGTAGACTCTTGTTGAAGGAAAGCATAGGGCAGTGTAGGCTTAAATATTAGGGAAGATTGTGAAAAGATAGGATTATTGTTTTGGGAGCAGAATCAGAAAATAAGAGTAGATCTTACTAAAGCAGTAATCCATAAATCATAATAAGCTCCATGGATCCAAACAGCCTTTTCAAACTCTACTCATTCTTGTGTAAGTCGTAGTGTTTAATGCTGTTTTACAGGACTGTATGCAATTTATTTTTAAGCCACTATTATGTCTTTGATTACCTAGACACTTAATGAAAAGATATATTGTGGAGCCTGCTTATCATCATGTCGAGCCTGCCAGATAAATTTACATTATGTACACAATGGTATTAAGCTGCCTTAAAAAGAAACAACCAAAAACTGTAACATACTGCAGCTTTAGAACAAGAACACAAACAGGAGAGAGGATTTGAAAAAAATAAATAGGTGCATCTGACAAGAGTGAAGGTTTGTAGGTCAAAGAGCTAATTAAGTTTTAATTTATTGGCCACAGTATTCATACCTAGGTAAAATGGTATCTGTATTTGGATTGAGGTAGGGAACATACAAATCATACAAACAAGCAACTAGGAAACTACCAGTCAGAAACTGATAAGGACTTATAAAAACACCCAATCCTGAATGATCAGTCAAGTGAAGGAAATAAAGGAAAAGAAAAGGTGAAACTGTCAAAGTGTGTGCAATTTCCCAGAACCATCAATAGAAGTATGATGGTAAGTAAGCATCATTGCAATTATTTATTTAAGCTTCTATGAAGTATCCATTGTTTGTCTGCTAAATAATATTTCACCAGTTAAAATGATAGCTGAACGCAGCTTGTTCTCCCAATGAAGATTGGGGTAGACTCTTGTTGAAGGAAAGCACAGGGCAGTGTAAGCAAATTCAAAGTAGGCTCGCTTGCGCCATCTGCTGCTAGCTTTTGAAAAGTTACTATTTTGATGCTGGAAAAATATGTTTTAATGAACAGTAAATTGTATTGCTCTTTTTTTGAAGATATTTGGCCTCTAATTTTTTTTCACCATTTTCTGTCCTCTGATCTACACGTATTACCTGCATTCAAGTCAAGTAGGTATCTTGCCCCTCAGCCTTCCACTTCTGACACCCTAATCTGGTTTCCAGAAGATACACAAGAACAGCCCATGTTTGAGGGTGGCTATTTCCCACTTAATGCTGAGTCTCCAATTGACATCTCTCCACAACACTGAGACAGGCATCACTCCCCCAGATACATGTCAGGCTCGATAACAAAAGCTGATGCAGCACCCAAAAAGCTGGCAATACAGGAACAAATCATTTTATTGAAAGTTGGCTACAATTATACCTGAGAAACAGGAATATGGTTGTGGTTGCTGGAGGAAAATCATTGAATTCCCAGGACATTACTGCTGGATTTCCTCAGGACAGGATCCTTGGCTCAACCATCATCAGCTGTTTTATCACTGACATTTCTTGTATCATAAGGTGAGGAGTGGGGCTATACACCGATGATTCTATAATGTTCAGCTCCATTCATAATTCCTCTTGTAATGAAGCAGCCCATGCTGGTCTTTAGCAGGACCTGGACAACATCCAGACTTAGGCTGCAAGTAGTAGGTAACATTCACACCACGTAAGTGCTAGGCAATGAACATCTCCAACAAGAGAAGTCTCAACCACCTCGCCCTGACAGTGATTAAGGTCCCAACAAAGAGTCATCATTTTAGAGGAGGAGGAGAGGGGAGATCTTTGCTTGATTGGTGACAGGTCAGTAGAACTAAATGAAGACTGTTTTATCCACTTACATCAATTAGTGAGAAGTGATAACTATTCCAGTTCCCAGTGCCAGCCAATTAAACAGAGAGGTTTACATGTTGACGGGACACAAACCAAGAAACTGTGGAGTTGAAATTCCTCCTGTTTATAATTTTACCAAATGAATCATATGAGTACAAAACAGGATATCCTGTTTTTTACTCACATCGACTTTTCTGGTAAAATTATTGATGGCAGGAGGATCACTGCTGGAGTCTCTGCACATGCATGTTGCAAGTTATTTATTTCTTCAATTGAAAGGCTATGCAGAATCAAATGAGCTGAATTGCACCAAAATTCACATTTTTCCAATTTTCCATATTTAAATAATTTCCTTTCATGCAACATTAAAGATTTGCTTCAGTAGCCATGCCTGTCACACTTTCAAACAGGATATACAGTCTCCTTCTATTAAGAGGTACACTTTAGTGCATGTCATTTTAATTCCCTTAACTTGTTGATTTTTCTCATAAGAACATAAGAAATAGGAGCAGGAGTAGGCCATTCAGCCCCTCGAGCCTGCTCCGCCATTCAATAAGATCATGGCTGATCATCCACCAAAACTTCACTTTCCCACCCCATCTCCATATCCCTTGATTCCTCCAGAGTCCAAAAATCTATCCATCTCAGTCTTGAATATACTCACAGACTCAGCATCCACAGCCCTCTGGGCAGAGAATTCCAAAGATTCACAACCCTCTGAGTGAAGAAATTCCTCCTCATCTCAGTCTTAAATGGCCGACCCCTTATCCTGAGACTATGCCCCCTAGTTCTAAACACTCCAGCCAGGGGAAACAACCTCTCAGCATCTACCCTGTCAATCCCCTTCAGAATCTTGCATGTTCTCAATTGGAGTCAAGTCAGGAATACTAATGAAAGACAAAATGAAGGAAATATTCCACACATCCATAACCAAGAATCCACTTAAAGTTAAAACGTATAAGACCGGGAACGGTAGCATTGTGGTTATGTTACTGGACTAGTAACCCAGAGGCCTGGACTAATACTCCAGGAAATGTGAGTTCAAATTAAATAATCTGGAGTAAAAAGCTAGTATCAGTAAAGGTGACCATGAAACTATCGGATTGTCGTAAAAACCCATCTGGTTCACTAATGTCCTTTAGGGAAGGAAATCTGCCATCCTTACCTGGTCTGGCCTATATGTGACTCCTGTATGCGACCTCGCCACCGGCTTCGGCCACGACAAAGGCACACCCAGCCCAGTCGACCCTGCAATAGTCCTCCTCACTAACATCTGGGGACTTGTGCCAAAATTGGGAGAGCTGTCCCACAGACTAGTCAAGCAACAGCCTAACATAATCATACCTTTCAGTCAATGTCCCAAACTCCTCCTTCACCATCACCAGGGGTGGTGGCACAGTGGAATACAGTTGGGAGGGAATGGCCCTGGGAGTCCTCAACATTGACTCTGAACCCCAAGAAGTCTCATGGCATCAGGTCAAACATGGGCAAGGAAACCTACTGCTGATTACTACCTACTGCCCTCCCTCAACTGATGAATCAATACACCTCCATGTTGAACACCACTTGGAAGAAGCACTGAGGATAGCAAGGGCACAGAATATGTCCACCACCAAGAGTGGCTCAGTAGCACCACTACTGACTGAGCTGGCCAAGTCTGGCAATATAGCTGCCAGACTGGGCCTGCAGCAGGTGGTGAGAGAAGCAACACGAAGGAAAAACCTACTTGATCTCGTCCTCACCAATCTACCTGTTGCAGATGCATCTGTCCATGACAGTATTGGTAGCAGTGACCTTGTGGAGACGAAGTCCTGTCTTCACATTGAGCACATCCTCCATCGTGTTGTGTGGCACTCTTCTCTTCTTAGGCAGTCCCTCGGAACCGAGGATGACTTGCTTCCACATTAAAAATGAGTTCTCAGGTGACTGATGAGTCCAATGCGGGACCTACAGTCTCTGTCACAGGTGGGGCAGACGGTGGTTGAAGGGGCGGGTGGGTGGGGTGCTTGGGTTGACGTGCGCTCCTTACGCTGCCTGCGCTTGGCTTCCGCTTGCTCCCGGCGAAGAGACTCGAGGTGTTCGGCGCCTTCCCGGATGCTTCTCCTCCACTTTGTGCGGTCTTGGGCCAGGGATTCCCAGGTGCCGGTGGGGATGTTACGCTTTTTCAAGGAGGCTTTGAGGGTGTCCTTGAAGCGTTTCCTCTGCCCACCTGGGGCTCTCTGTGTGGCACTACCACCATGCTAAATGGGATAGATTCAGAACAGATCTAGCAGCTCAAAACTGGGCATCTATGAGGCACTGTGGGCCATCAGCAGCAGCAGAATTGTATTCCACCACAATCTGTAACCTCATGGCCCAGCATATCCCTCACTCTACCATTAACATCAAGCCAAGCGACCAACCCTGGTTCAATGAGGAGTGTAGAAGAGCACACCAGGAGCAGCACCAGGCATACCTAAAATGAGGTGCCAACCTGGAGAAGCTGCAACACAGGACTACATGCATGCTAAACAACGGAAGCAGCATGCTATAGACAGAGCTAAGCGATCCCACAACGATGGATCAGATCAAAGCTCTGCAGTCCTGCCACATCCAGTCATGAATGGTGGTGGACCATTAAAGAACTGCTGAGAGGAGGAGGCTCCATGAATATCCCCATCCTCAATGATGGCGGAGCCCAGCACGCAATTGCAAAGGACAAGGCTGAAGCGTTTGCAACCATCTTCAGCCAAACGTGCCGAGTGGATGATCCATATCGGCCTCCTCCTGCGATCCCCACCATCACAGAAGCCAGTCTTCAGCCAATTCGATTCACTCCACGTGATATCAAGAAACGACTGAGCGCACTGGATACAGCAAAGACTATGGGCCCCAACAACATCCCGGTTGTTGTGCTGAAGACTTGTGCTCCAGAACTAGCCATGTCTCTAGCTAAGCTGTTCCAGTACAGCTACAACACTGGCATCTACCCGACAATGTGGAAAACTGCCCAGGTATGTCCTGTCCACAAAAAAACAGGACAAATCCAATCCGACCAATTACTGTCCCATCAGTCTACTCTCAATCATCGGCAAAGTGATGGAAGGTATCATCGACAGTGCTATCAAGAGGCATTTACTCACCAATAACCTGCTCACTGATGCTCAGTTTGGGTTCCGCCAGGACCACTCGGCTTCAGACCTCATTACACCCTTGGTCCAAACATGGACTAAGGAGCTGAATTCCAGAGGTGAGGAGAGAGTGACTGCCCTTGACATCGAGGCAGCATTTGACTGAGTATGGCATCAAGGAGCCCTAGTAAAATTGAAGTCAATGGGAATCGGGGGAAAAACTCTCCACTGACTGGAGTCATGCCTAGCACAAAGGAAGATGGTTGTGGTTGTTGGAGGCCAATCATCTCAGCCCCAGGACATCGCTGCAGGAGTTCCTCAGGGCAGCATCCTAGGCCCAACCATCTTCAGTTGCTTCATCAATGACCTTCCCTGCATCATAAAGTCAGAAGTGGGGATGTTCGCTGATGACTGCACAGTGTTCAGTTCCATTCGCAATTCCTCAGATAATGAAGCAGTCCATGCCCGCATGCAGCAAGGCCTGGACAACATTCAGTCTTGGGCTGATAAGTGGCAAGTAACATTCGCGCCACACAAGTGCCAGGCAATGACTATCTCCAACAAGAAAGCATCTAACCACCGTCCCTTGACATTCAACAGCATTACCATCGCCGAATTCCCCAACATCAACATCCTGGGGGTCACAATTGACCAGAAACTTAACTGGACCAGCCACATAAATACTGTGGCAACAAGAGCAGGTCAGAGGCTAGGTATTCTGTGGCGAATGTCTCACCTCCTGACTCCCCAAAGCCTTTCCACCATCTACAAGGCACAAGTCAGGAGTGTGATGGAATACTCTCCACTTGCCTGGATGAGTGCAGCTCCAACAACACTGAAGAAGCTCGACACCATCCAGGACAAAGCCGCCCACTTGATGGACACCCCATCCACCACCTTAAACATTCACTCCCTCCACCGCGTACCATGGCTGCAGTGTGTACCATCCACAAGATGCACTACAGCAACTCGCCAATGCTTCTTCGGCAGCACCTCCCAAACCCACGACCTCTACCACCTAGAAAAACAAGGGCAGCAGGCGCATGGGAACACCATCACCTCCATGTTCCCCTCCAAGTCACACATCATCCTGACTTGGAAATATATCGCTATTCTTTCATAGTCACTGGGTCAACATCCTGAACTCCCTCCCTAACAGCACTGTGGGAGTACCTTCACCACACGGACTGCAGCGGTTCAAGAAGGCGACTCACCACCACCTTCTCAAGGGCAATTAGGGATGGGCAATAAATGCTGGCCTTGCCAGCGATGCCTACATCCCAGGAACGAATAAAAAAAAAAATTCACAATACTGGAAAAGAGCAGAAAATAACTCATTATCAAAAACCCTCACATCAGAAAGTGAGATAAACACAGAATTGTAAAAGAACGATGATGCGTTTCAATACGACTTATACTTTGCGTCATGTGTTTGAAAACAAATGATGGAAGGTTTGCCAAACATTTTTGCACAATGGACTCTTAGGGGGAAAAATTCAGTTGCGCCCCGTTTGGGGCGCAAATATCGTCCAGGCGCAAAGATTAGCGCCTGGCACTAATTATCGCCACTGACTGGAAACTTCACTTTTAACGCCCCGGGAGGTGATTGGAGCGCTAAATCAGGCGCTGCACACCTGTCTTAAGGCGCAAAGGCCGAGGAGTGAGGCGCTAACTCAGAGCGCTGGCGAAGCTCATGTAATGTCAGTCAGCAATGGAACACACACACAATGGCACGGGCCAGTTCTTAAAGGGGATGGTTGATCTTGCTTTCCATCCACATCCTGCTCATTGCAGCCTTGAATCTCGGCCTGGAGAGACCTGCACATCAAATCTGCTGGAAAGAACAATGGAGAGTACCAGGCAAAGAGCTCAGAGTGCAGCCCCCACAGTCTCTTCTAAATCGATACAAGGAATGGCAAATCAAAATGAACCTGCAAAGTGCTGCTCAGCACCCAAAACTCCTTCACACAACGTTGAAACTCTCCAGAAGTCTCTCTCACTCTCTCTCAGAATGCGTAGTTCAAAAATGGCACCAACAATAAAAGGCAGGAAGCGGTCACCTTTAAATAGCGCTCCCCCTTTCCCTTCATGACAGAAGAACGCTCCTATCAACCTGTCGTTGCTAGCGTCAGGCGGTAAGGCAGGGGGCGCCACTCAATATCCGCTCCGGGGCGATACCGGGGCGTTGCGCACTCGACTGACGTCACGATCTGCCGGCGCAGGAAATCGTGGCGGTAGTGTTTAGCGCCGCCGCAAAATGTCTAGTTAATTTCGCGAGCGGCGCAAACTTCGCCGCGCCCGGGCGCATGCTGCTTTGCGCCCCATTAGCGCCCTCTTAAGGCGCTAACGGGAGACGCAACCAACTGAATTTTTCCCCCTTAATATACTATTTCTGTTGTATGTTTTTAAATTAATTTTCAAAAATCTAACAAGATTTACACAAAAGTAAAATAAGCTTTTAGCACTTCGAATTCTGGGATTTGTACAATATTTTGGGTAATCTGTTTGCGATTGTTAGTTTTTTCTGTGAAAACAAAAAAACAGTATTGCTGATCATTTATAATACACCAAGAGAGAATGGTGCAAGAATAAGTTCATGCTTGCATTAAACAGGTGTGACTGATGCCAAGAAAACAGTTTCACCGCGTTCCCATGGACAACCAGAAACCACATTATAGCCTCTGGCTTCATACAGACTGTTAGCTTTCCCCCCAAATCCAGCAGGGCCTTATTCACTGCACACATATAGCTATGCGGGCTTCTTCAAACAAGCCTGTTTCTTTCATGAATTGCAAAATTCCATTAATGTACAATTAGTGTGTATTTACCAGCAGCACATCATGCAGTTCTGTGCCTGCTTTCCTGGCAGCTGCCATAACGCTTTTATCTTGCACCAATCCTCAATCCCCACCCGCCCCCACCGCCAACACAGCAAGTGAGATGCTGGCTGCTTGGGAACAAGGCCTAACCCCATACTTGGGTCATGACTTCTCTCAGAAACCAACGCTCACAGGCTGATTTGAGCTATAGCCAGATCCGCCGGTCGACAAGAGTTTTCCTCGAATGGACCATGGGAATACTCGAGCAACAATTCCGTTGCCTGGCCTGGTCTAGTGGCTTCCTCCAATACAGCTCAGATAATGTTCCATATCATAGTGGCTTGCTAAATGCTGCATAACTTTGCTCTGCAAAAGGGACAACACTTGGAGCCACTATTGGATGAGGATCTTCAACCAGATGACAAAGACGATACAGATAACAGCGAGGTTACATTTATATAGCGCCTTTCATGACCTCAGGACGTCCCAAAGTGCTTTACAGCCAATGAAGTACTTTTGAAGTGTAGTCGCTGTTGTAATGTAGATATGGTAAGTAATGTCATCTAATTATCTTTGGAGTAAAAACCTGGTATGTGATTATTTCTACCAAGTGAATAGAAACTGAAAGCTCTGGACTATTCTCTATTAGCCTCCCTTGCCTTCCTTCCTGTTAACTAATTTTAGCTGTTAACTCCTGTTAAATGAACACATATTTAAACAGATCAGATTTTACTCTGACCCATGCTCTTAGTCACAAGACCCTCCATCAAAACTTGGTGAAAAGCTCCTATTAGTTCAACAATGTAGCAAATTTTATTGTAGGGATAGATACTAACCTGGAATCGAACAAAAGCTGACAGCTCAGAAACAGACCTGAATATAGCTCTATGACATGTAGTTACAGTGAAGGTGCAATGGTACATAGGCTGGTCATAACTTAAGTTATAGATATACCCAACATTCCATTATTTGTACAGTGTCAGACTGTAGCATAAAAGGTCGGGATTTTCCTTCATTTGTTGCAGACATTGTGGGCTATTGTGGATGTGTGTTGGTGCACTGCATTGTTACATCTAATTGTTAGATGGTTTTAATTTATTTTACAGTTGTCACAGTGATGGAACATTCCCCCCCTCCCCGCGCCCCCCCCCCCCAATCACCTCATAGTTCATGTTGCCACTTTTTGACCCTCCCTCTCAGCCCATGTTGGCATTCTTCTCTATCTCAAAGCTGTCCTGGTCCACAATTCCATTTCACGCTTCGACTCATCCGGCGCTTCAACAAAAACTTTTTTTCTTCCTTTCAGATGTCAAGGATCGCAAGCTTCAACAACTCTTGGACACCAACGCCCCTCCGAAACCTTCTTCCTCTTCACTTTCCTCTGACCCCATCCCTTCTTCCAATCTCACCCCCTGCCATGTTTTCACTATCCCCTCTGACCTTCTCCTCTCTGACCCCGAACGATCAGTCCTCAGCAAAGGCCTGAGCTTCATCCCCTTACGCCCCCATCTCGATGAATTTCGAGCTCGGCACGATGCTGAGCTCTTTTTCCATCACCTTCGTCTCCGTGCCCACTTCTTTGGCCAGGAGTCTTCCCCCCGCACGGCTGACCCTTTCTCCCGCTTTCAGAATTCCCGTTCTACCTGGACCCCTCCCTTTGGCCTCTTACCCGCTCTAGATCTTTTCATTGCTAACTGCCGGCGTGACATCGGCCGTCTCCAGTTCTCTGCTCCCCTCACTCACTCCAACCTACCTCCCTCTGAACTTGCAGCACTCCATTCTCTCAGGTCCAACCCCAACATTGTCATTAAACCTGCTGACAAGGGTGGTGCTGTTGTTGTTTGGCGAACTGACCTCTACCGTGTGGAGGCTGAACGCCAACTGTCTGACATCTCATCCTACCTCCCCCTGGACCATGAACCCACTACCAAACATCAAGCCATTGTTTCCAAGACTGTCACAGACCTCATCTCCTCTGGAGACCTTCCCTCCATGGCTGTCAACCTCATAGTTCCCCAATCCCGCACAGCCCGCTTCTATCTCCTTCCCAAGATCCACAAACAGGACTGCCCTGGTAGACCCATCGTTTCAGCCTGCTCTTGCCCCACAGAACTGATTTCTTCCTATCTCGACTCTATTTTTTCTCCCCTTGTCCAGTCTCTTCCCCCCTACATTCGCAACTCTTCCGACACCCCCCGCTACTTTAACAGTTTCCAGTTTCCTGGCCCCAACCATCTCCTTTTCACTATGGACGTCCAATCCCGCTACACCTCCATCCCCCATCAGGACGGCCTGAGGGCGCTCCGCTTCTTCCTTGAACAGAGGCCCAAACAGTCCCCATCCACCACCACCCTCCTCCGCCTGGCTGAACTTGTTCTCACATTGAACAACTTCTCCTTTGACTCCACTCACTTCCTCCAAATTAAAGGTGTTGCTATGGGAACCCGCATGGACCCTAGCTAAGCCTGCCTTTTCGTGGGATATGTGGAACATTCTTTGTTCCAGTCCTACTCAGGTCCCCTCCCTCACCTCTTTTTCCGGTACATTGATGACTGTATCGGTGCTGTTTCCTGCTCTCGCCCTGAACTAGAAAATTTCATTCACTTTACTTCCAATTTCCACCCTTCCCTCACCTTCACATGGTCCATCTCCGACTCTTTCCTTCCCTTCCTTGACTTTTCTGTCTCCATTTCTGGCGATAGGCTATCGACAAATATCAACGACAAGCCAACTGACTCCCACAGCTACCTGGACTACACTTCCTCCCACCCCGCTTCCTGTAAGGACTCTATTCCATTCTCCCAGTTTCTTCATCTCCGCTGCATCTGCTCTGACGATGCCACCTTCCATACCAGTGCTTCCGATATGTCTTCCTTTTTCCTCAACCAAGGATTCCCCTCTACCGTGGTTGACAGGGCCCTCGACCGTGTCCGTTCTATCTCCCGCACTTCTGCCCTCACCCAGTCTCCCTCCCAGAACTACGATAGGGTTCCCCTTGTCCTCACCTTTCACCCCACCAGCCTCCACATTCAACGGATCATCCTCCGCCATTTCCGTCACCTCCAACGTGATCCCACCACCAAATGCATCTTCCCCTCCCCTCCCCTTTCAGCATTCCGAAGGGACCGCTCCCTCCGCGACACCCTGGTCCACACCTCAATCACCCTCAACAGCCCCTCCCCTCCCCACGGCACCTTCCCATGCAAGCGCAGGAGATGCAACACCTGCCCTTTTACCTCCTCCCTTCCTACTGTCCAGGGCCCCAAACACCCCTTCCAGGTGAAACAGCGATTTACTTGTACTTCTTGCAATTTAGTATACTGTATTCGCTGCTCACGATGCGGTCTCCTCTACATTTGGGGAGACCAAAGGCAGATTGGCTGACTGCTTTGCGGAACACCTCCATTCAGTCCGTAAGGGTGACCCCGAGCTTCCGGTCACTTGTCACTTTAATTCTCCGCTCCACTCCCACTCTGACCTCTCTGTCCTCGACCTCTGACACTGTTCCAATGAAGTTCAATGTAAGCTCGAGGAACAGCACCTCATCTTTCGATTAGACACTTCACAGCCCTCTGGACTCAACATTGAGTTCAACAATTTCAGACTATAACCCCTGCCCCCATTTTTTCGGGCAGCAGCTGTTGATGATTCTGCCATCCCCATTTGCAACATTTAATCTCTCCTGCCTTCCATCCTAGCACAGACCGTCCCTATTATTCCTTCCTCCCCTCTCCCCCTGCCCCCCTTTTCCTGCCTCTGCACCCGACTTAAAACCTGTTACATCCCTAACTTTTCCCAGTTCTGATGAAGGGTCACAGACCTGAAACGTTGGGCTGGATTTTGCCGGCGCTTAGAGGGCGGGTTTGGAGGCGGATCAAAGGGTAAAATCATTTTGATTGACGGCGGGTTGTGATCCCGCCGTCAACCCATCTCCAAACAATTTTCCCAAGTGTCGGGTCCCCGATTTGCACATGGACCCGACACCTAGCGGCGGGAAGAGGATTAAAGGCAATCAACCTGCCTATTAACAGGTAGTTGCTAGTAGTTGACAGGCTATTTTTGAATTTTGCTGGTTCTGCCTCGGGTTTCCCGACGTCCGGACACCATGCCAGGTAAGTGTGGCGTGTTGTGAGTCTGCTGCAATGTTTCTGGATTGATGACAGCTGCAGAAGTGGTGTGAAGGATCCAATGTTGCACTGGTGAGTCTCAGAGGTAAGAAAATGTTGGGAAATGCATTTTTAATACATTTACACATTTCTTTAGGTTACAAGTTTTGAAATCCATGTCCAGTGCCACCTCATTGGGAGAACCTCTCTCACCAGTGACAGATCGCTTTTGTCACCTCACCTGCAGCTGCCATCTATTCCAGCCTATGGAGGGAGTAATTGGAGAGCCTGGGTGCAAGAGGTGACCTTTGTGCAGTGGTTGTCAGTGTTTGCAGCACCTCAATGCTGTCAAACACTGAGAAATCAACTGTCAAAAAAAAATTGTGCGAGGTCCCTTTAAGGAAACCGGCAGCTGACGCGTCATCAAATGATGTCATCTGACCGGCTTCCTCTTAATTGGCCGACAAGCCCGCAGGGCGGGCTTAACAAGGTCAATCGACGTAAAATCACGACTGTGGGCCGGATGCAGCTGGGGGTGGGACTGGCAGCCGGAAACCACCTGACCCGCACCCAACCCGCCTCCATTGATAAAATCGCGGCTGTTAACTCTGTTTCTCTCTCTACGGATGCTGCCTGGCCTGCTGAGTGTTTCCAGCATTTTCTGTTGTTATTTCTTCTTCCTCATCCTGCCCATTTCATACTGGCATTTTTCTCCCCTCCCACCTCAGTACAGTCCCAGCACCCTTCTGCCCCACTTGCAATGCTCTGGGCTCCTCCTGTCAGTATCGCTTCCAGCATCTAAACATCATTGCACACAATGGGCAGGAGTTCCTGATGATGATGATGATGCGAAACTATCATGGGAATTCCTGCCCACAGCATGCAGCAACATTTAAACCCCTCGTGCAGCAGCAGGAGGTGGGTGCTGGGAGTGGCACTGATTTTCATCTCAAAATGACTTATAAAACACTGACTGTCAGCATGAAATGTGGATGGTTGGCTATATGGAAAAGTGAGAATTGTATGAAACACTACAATTCTGACATAGTCCAATACAATAAAATGATGCAAAGAATTGTGCAGTTGCCAGTTCTTTCTATATTTCCACTATGAATTGCTGATATAGGAATACATTATTATGATGAACTGGTCATTTCCTTTGCAGGAATAAACTGATCTAAATATTTCCCGTAAGAGAGCTGCATTTAGGATGGCCAGCAGGTGGCACTTGCCACAACAAAATACTGCAGCATAGAAAAGTCAACCTTTTTCTGGAACATTTTTTTCAAACAAGTGATCTGAGAATTTTGTAAAAAAAAGATTTTTCTAAGATTGAATTTTTAATCGGATTAAACCAGGGATGGACTGGCGTAGGATTTTTCAGGATTCCCGTTGAAAAAGTGGGGTGGCGATAATACAGCACCATGGGACCATTCATGCGGAAATCTCCCACATTCCCATATAGCCACTCTTCCCCCTGGATTATGCATTCCTAGAGTTAGATGCATCGAAGTAACAGCAAAATTAGTCACCTCAGTACTGCTGTTGCAACTGTCTAAGGATGCATTCACACTGTCACTGTAGTGTTGGTTTGAAGTGGTTTCATACGAACATAGGAATTGCTAGACAACAAAAGACCAAGGTCCATCTAGTTTGCCTTCTACCGTCCTGGTACTCACACAATACAATGATAATTAAGTTGTTGACTAATCATAATAATTACTCATTATCAATTAGTCTACAACCGAAATGTGAGGAAAACCCCAGTGGTGGAGAGCTTTGGGAACCATCGGTCCAAAGTCACCTGTTCCTCCCAAGCATGCTACACTTACCACATTGTGTCTCAAATTACACAAATTACTGTACCTCAAAATGTTATTTTCTGAAAGAAGTTTCACTTCACACTAACATGGCAATTACAGTGTGAGTGCAGCCTGAATCCCGAGTCAGGGCCTGACCTGACACCAGAACAAAGTACAGTAAGACTCCCTGGAGGAGGTTGTCTTACTCCGCTTCACTTAGAAATCAGTTTGGACTTTGACACCTGATTTACAGAAGTGCGAATCCAAAACTAGTGTGTACCAAAGTTAAACTGATAGCATAAGGGAATTGCCAGCATTACACCAGCTAAATGTTTATTGTTCAGACATTATAGAAACATAGAAACATAGAAAATAGGTGCAGGAGTAGACCATTCGGTCCTTCGAGCCTGCACCGCCATTTAATGCGTTCATGGCTGAACATGCTACCTCAGTACCCCATTCCTGCTTTCTCGCCATACCCCTTGATCCCCTAGTTGTGAGTATTATATCTAACTCCCTTTTGAATATATTTAGCGAACTGGCCTCAACAACCTTCTGTGGTAGAGAATTCCACAGATTCACCACTCTCTGGGTGAAGAAGTTCCTCCTCATCTCAGTCTTAAATGGCTTCCCCTTTATCCTTAGACTGTGACCCCTGGTTTTAGTTTCCCCTAACATTGGAAACATTCTGCCCGCATCTAATTTGTCTAAACCAGTCAGGATTTTAAACGTCTCTATAAGATCCCCCCTCATTCTTCTGAACTCCAGAGGATACAAGTTCAGTTGATCCAGTCTTTCTTGATATGTCAGTCTGGCCATCCCAGGAATCAATCTAGTGAACCTTCGTTGCACTCCCTCAATAGCAAGAATGTCCTTCCTCAAGTTAGGAGACCAAAACTGCACACAATACTCCAGCTGTGGCCTCACCAAGGCCCTGTACAACTGTAGCATCACCTCCCTACTCCTGTACTCAAATCCCCTTGCTATGAAGGCCATCATGCCATTTGCTTTCTTGACTGCCTGCTGCACTTGCCTTCCCACCTTCAGTGACTGATGTACCATGACGCCCAGGTCTCGTTGCACCTCCCCTTTCCCTAATCTGCCACCATTCAGGTAATAGTCTGCCTCCCTATTTTTACCACCAAAGTGGATAACCTCACATTTATCCACATTGTACTTCATCTGCCATACATTTGCCCATTCACCCAACCTGTCCAAGTCACTCTGTAGCCTCCTAGCATCCTCCTCATTGTTCACACTGCCTCCCAATTTAGTGTCATCCGCAAATTTGGAGATATTACAATTAATCCCTTCGTCCAAATCATTAATATATAATGTAAATAGCTGGGGCCCCAGCACCGAACCCTGCGGTACCCCGCTGGTCACTGCCTGCCATTCTGAAAAGTACCCATTTACTCCTACTCTTTGTTTCCTGTGTGCCAACCAGTTCTCAATCCACGTCAACACATTACCCCCAATCCCATGTGCTTTAACTTTGCACACCAATCTCTTGTGTGGGACCTTGTCGAAGGCCTTCTGAAAGTCCAAATACAGCACATCTACTGGTTCCCCCCTGTCCACCCTATTGGAAACATCCTCAAAAAATTCCAGAAGATTTGTCAAGCATGATTTCCCTTTCACAAATCCATGCTGACTTGGACCTATCATGTCGCCACTTTCCAAATGATCTGTTATGACATCTTTAATAATTGGTTCCATCATTTTACCCACCACCAATGTCAGGCTGACCGGTCTATAATTCCCTGCTTTCTCCCTCCCTCCTTTTTTAAAAAGAGGGGTTACATTAGCCACCCTCCACTCCTTCGGAACTGATCCAGAGTCTAAGGAATGTTGGAAAATGATCGTCAATGCATCCACTATTTCCAAGGCCACCTCCTTAAGTACTCTGGGATGCAGACCATCAGGCCCTGGGGATTTATCAGTCTTCAGTTCCATCAATTTCCCCAACACCTTTTCCCGACTGATAAGGATTTCCCTCAGCTCCTCCCTCTTACCAGATCCTTTGATCTCTTTTATTTCCGGAAGGTTGTTTGTGTCCTCCACAGTAAACACCGAACCAAAGTACTTGTTCAATTGATCTGCCATTTCTTTGTTCCCCATTTCTTTGTTCCCCATTATGACTTCCCCTGTTTCTGACTGCAGGGGACCTACGTTTGTTTTTACTAACCTCTTTCTTTTTACATATTTATAGAAGCTTTTGCAGTCCGTTTTAATGTTCTCCGCAAGCTTCCTTTCATATTTTATTTTCCCTGCCCTAATCAAACCCTTCGTCCTCCTCTGCTGAGTTTTAAAGTTCTCCCAGTCCCCGGGTTTGCTGCTACTTCTGGCCAATTTGTATGCCACTTCCTTGCTTTTAATACTATCCCTGATTTCCCTTGTTAGCCATGGTTGAACCACCTTCCCTTTTTTATTTTTACGCCAGACAGGGATGTACAATTGCTGTAGTTCATCCATGCGATCTCTATATAGGTCGCTCAATACTACAACTGACAATTAATAGATTTAATTTGAAGCCTTTTGACTAAGAGATAAATTCGGATGAATTCAAGTCACCTGTGAGCCTCTGAGGCTCATCAACAACCCGTTTCACCAATACCTGTGCACAATTCAAATATCAGTATCATAATGAAAAGGATAATTGTCTTGGTTCTGATTTATTGTCAATCTTTCACCAATGTTTTATTTTAAATATGTTTACAAAATATGCATGATACATCAAATTAAAACTGCTTGGATGTCACTCACAATATTATTTTTAAAAATTAATTGTGATCCTACCTAAGAGGATGTGGAGTTGAGCAATTATCAAACTGCCTAAGCTGCTACTTGTCATTTAAGCTTGTGTCTATCCAAGATAGTAGTGGAATGCTAGTCCCCAGCAATACATGATGATTGCATAGCTGAAACTCCTCACAAATTGCATAATTGCAAAGATCCAAGTGGACTTGAATTTTCCTATCCCATTTTAGTGTTTGAATTGGAGTCCAGTGGCTAATTTATTCCTTAGCAATCATGCCTTATTTAATGTGTCAGATACATGATAGTGTATTATTGATGTGCATTAAGCTAAAAGTTCAGAGTGCGGAACTTCAATCTACATTGTCATCAGAAATGTCTGGCTTCCCCAAAGTGTCAAAGGTGACAGCAGACTTGCAAGTTTTCTTGTGGGCTTTACAATAATGGCCCAAAAATTCGGCCGTTCTCGGGTGAGTACGGACTGTGTACTCACCCGTATTCATTCCCGAAGTGCCGGTTTCCTGCATGCACTGCGCATGCGCAGGAAACCGGCACTTCCGGTATGGCGAAGGGGGCGGTTCCTAGGTGAACCGCGTGCGCACTAGAGGCTGCGCGCACGCAGCACACTTAGGTTTTTTTTCAGGTTTCAACGCGAGGGTAAGTATTGAAGATTCTACGCTAGTAAAAAGGAGGCGTAAGACCCCTTTTGAACAAGGTAAGTAGTTAATTAAGTATAATTTTAAAAATTTTTCAACAGGTTTATCTTTTTTAGAGACTTTAAAGAAAGGTAAGTTTATTTTTATAACTTTTAAAAAGTATTTTAACTTTTTCAAAAATTTTAATTTTTGTTTAAAGTGGTTAATTTATTTAACTATAGTTATTTTATTAATGTGATGTTTTTTTTTAATTTATTTGAGGTTTAGCTGTTCTTTTGGGGCCGATTTCAATTCACAGATTTGACAGGTCTCCTGTCAAATCTATGAATGAAAGATGGTCTGCTGCCATTGGCTCTCCATGGCCCACGTGATCCCAGGGGTCGCATCGCACTAACTGCGCCCCTGGAACACGCAAGCACTGCGCGCCGGCTCTTGGGAGAGGCCCGGGACCCGAAGTTCCTGTGGGCCCGAAACACAATGGCAGGCGCGGTGGGTAAGAGCGCGCGCGATCCTTACCCCCGCGGCAAGCTGGCCACCCGAATTTCTAGGCCATTATTGTCTTAGGTTCTTCATAGAAATCTAATATATGAAGAATACTTCTTTAAATACACTGTACACACAAACATTGTAATTGTAAATGCTCTGACGGAGTTGCATGTCTGTCACTACTACAAACTGAGATGCTTTGCTTTCTCTCTCTCTATAATTATTTTGTATTTTTTTTTCTTTCCTTTGCAGGTCTCCCTCTACTACACATGACTCCCTACCTAGGAGACAACATGCTCAATGGCCAGTGCAACGATCCACTAGATGGATGAGAGCAGCTTAGGGTTAATTAAACTCTGAACATCCTTTTTCCCAGCTGAGTGTCTCTTCCTGTTGGCACAGCTAGGCCAGGAACCTATCATTGTAACTAATCCACATCGTACTACTCTGTAGCCCCGACCATTCAAACATCAGCACAATAACGAGTTAATTTTGACTTTGGGTGATAGTGTAAAACAGGGCGATATCAATTGAGCCACCAGAAGTCTCTCCAGAAGTCAATTAAGTCACTTAAAAACTGGCCTAAGCTCATTTCTAGGCCATTGACTTCTTACTAAGGTCTGGTTCCACAGCCACTCGCCACATTTGGTGCCTCTCCCATGGAGCCATTCTTCATGTGTGAGCCTAGACATTGAGTGTTAGCACGCTATTCGACTGCAGGGAGCATCACAACCTGATCCTCACCCAACATCCACACATGCACTTCCAAAATAGGTCACTAGGTAATAATTATGAACGGGAACGCTGGCCAACACTCCCCTCCCTAACCTTCTGGCTCTGAAGGCAATTATAGTAGCCTATCAGCACCCTGATTGAGAGCGGCTATCTCAGCACAAGCCAAGGATTGAACCCAGGATCTTCCTGGTCTGTAATGTCAGCTGCTCATTGGGGAGCTGTTTTTTATTTTAGTAAATTAGAACCCAAGTGGCCTCCTGGCCATCATTCAATTTATATCACTTGGGCGCAGTTGATTGTTCTGTCAGCACTTAGTAATTTGCAGAAAACGCACCACAGTTGGAGATCAGTATGCAACTCCTGCGTGCATATGAGGACCTTTATCAACCACATTCCACCCTAGTGTGCTCATATCACCAGTCAAACATTGGCAGTGCTGCGTCACTAAGTGCAGTGTAATAGAAGCAACAGGGAGGACGTAGGGATGGTCAGTGGGAAAAATTACATTCTGAAGTTGAGATCAGGCACTAACATAGATTACACAGTGTAGAGTAGGGCAACCTTGGGAGCATTTACACTGCGACTTTGAATTAATACTGCAACTGTCGTGCCACTTTGAAGCAACATTACAGTTGTAGTTTTAATCCAAAGTCAAACCAAACCTACCTCAGGAGACAAGCAATGTGAGACCCCTGGAAGAGGTAGTTTCGTCCCTTGGATTACACACTACATGGAATGCCACTCCAGTGCAGCGTGTAATTCGGTTTAAAAGTGGCCAGGAGATTGCTTGGACTTTTTAAATCTACCTACAGCTGATCTAAATGTTTACAGAGTGTGAATGCTGCCAATGTGCTCTTAAAAGAATTATACTTTAACTGCTGGGAGAGGAACTCTGCACATGTGTGTAACCATGCATGATCAGAGCTCCCCACTGAGCAGGAAAATTGAAGTTCCAACCAAGCAGAAGGCAAGCGGTGTAAACAGGGCACTGGCTGGTTAGAGGTCGTAGTGCAGCTACTGATTTGAAAGAGTATGAATGCATAATTTGATGTTGCAGTTACTGGTATGTGACTGATAGGTAGAGAATGCAAAGCACAGTTGGTCACACCTGATTTATGCTGCAAACCAGACTCAAACAGCTAGAAGAGAGCTCTGATCGTGAGCACATACACACCCACACGATCATAGCATGTTATAGCACAGAAACAGCACTCACCCAATCAAGTCAAGATTGCTATCTTTGTCCACATGAGGCATCTAGTGACACCACTCACCTGCTTCCTCTCCATGAGATTTAATATTCTTCTTTTCAAGCAACTATCAAATTCTGCTTCAATAATGGTCTGTGGTATTTCACATTCTAGGAACATAGGAACAGGAGTAGGCCATTCAGCCCCTTGAGCCTGCTCCGCCATTCAATGAGATCATGGCTGATTTGCGACCTAACTCCATATACCCGCCTTTGGCCCATATCCCTTAATACCTTCCTTTAGTTAACAAAAACCTATCAATCTCCGATTTAAAATTAACAATTGATCTAGCATAAATTGCCATTTGCGGAAGAGAGTTCCAAACTTCTACCACCCTTTGTGTGTAGAAGTGTTTCCTAATTTCACTCCTGAAAGGTCTGGCTCTAATTTTTAGACTATGCCCCCTAGTCTTAGAATCCCCAACCAACGGAAATAGTTTCTCTCTACCTACCCTATCTGTTCCCCTTAATATCTTGAAAACTTCGATCTCACCCCTTAACCTTCTAAATTCTAGGGAATACAACCTTAATTTGTGTAATCTCTCCTTGTAACTTATGCCTTGAAGTCCAGGTATCATTCTGGTAAATCTACGCTGCACTCCCTCCAAGGCCAATATATCCTTCCTAAGGTGTGCTGCCCAGAACTGCTCACAGTACACCAGGTGTGGTCTAACCAGGACTTTGTATAGCTGCAGCATAACTTCTACCCCCTTGTATTCTAATCCTCTAGATATAAAGGCCAGCATCCCATTAGCCTTTTTGATTATTTTCTGTACCTGTTCATGACAGTTTAATGATTTATGTAACTGGACCCCCAAGTCTCTTTGGACCTCCACTGTTTTTAGCCTTTCACCATTTAGAAAGTACCCTGTTCTATCCTTTTAAGGTTCAAAGTGGATGACCTCACATTTGCCTACATTGAAATCCATTTGCCTCAGTTTTGGCCATTCACTTAATCTGTCAATATCCCTTTGTAATTTTATGCCAAGAATATTTTTTGAACCTTTGCTTTAATTCTTTTTGTGATTATCTTAAATGTGTTCCCTCTCATTACTGTCTCACTAACCAAAGGAAACAATCTATCAATATTTACCTCAGCATACCCTTCACAACCTTATAGGTCTCTCTCTGGTCATCCCTTAACTTTCTTAGCTCTATGGGGGAAAAGACCCTGGGTGAGAAATTTGGTACCTTAGCGCCTCCATTATTGTCTCCGGGGGGCGTTAACGACTTACCAACTGGGCGCGGCGAAATGAACGACTCCCACTAAATTGGCCGGGAGTTTTGCGGCGGCAGTAACACTTTGCGCCACGATCTCCTGCGCCCGGAGATCGTGACGTCATTGCCGTGTGCATCACCCCGGTAGCGCCCCGGACCCGAATTTCGGTTTCACCACCTACAGCATCGCTGGGCGTTGTTCGGGAGGCCGGGAGCTTCAGAGGAGCAAATAAAAGGGGATGTTGGAGCGGGTAGGAGAAAAATTTTAACAATGCTACAAGTGATTTTTTTCGATTGCTCCTGAGCCGTGATCGATCAGCCCGGCACTCTCCTGGAGTGCATGGGGCTGATCGGACCAGATCGCGGCTGCCGTCGGGGACCAGCTAAATGGTCCCAATGCAGAGCCTGCAGCGATGGCAAGATTTGAATACACTTTTTCTGTGTTTATATTGTGAATTCTGGGAGATTCTCTCACAGCTACTCTACCTGAGGAAGGGGCGACAGCTCTGAAAGCTTGTAATTTTAAATAAATCTGTTGGACTATAACCTGGTGTTGTGCGACTTCTCATTTTTGTCCTTCCCTTTAAGGGAGGGAAGGAGCCTCGGATCGCAGCAGCGCTGCACGGGACATTGTGCAGCGCTACACCACTACCACCCCGCCTACGTCCTTTAGCACTCAAGAAAGGAACTGGAGCGCTTGATTTAGCGCTCCACTTCCTTCCTGGAGCGCAAACTCTGAATTTTGAAAAAGCTGGGAATCATTAACACCTGGCGCAAAGTTTCCCAGCTTTCAAAAGTTACCGCCCCCAAACGGGGCAATACTGAATTTCTCCCCCCCAAGTCCTCAGGTATCTCCTCTTAACTGTAAGCCCTCATCCCTGATAACATCCTGGTGAATCTGCACTGCCCCTTTTCCATTATTTTCATATTCTTCCTTCAAGGAAGTGCCCAAAACTATACAAAATGCTCCAACTTTGGCCTAAGGTCTTGTATAAGTTCAATATTACCTTCTTACTTTTATATTCTATGTCTCTATATACAAAAACAGAGATTCCATTTTTTTAATGGTCTTTTCTACTTGTGATGCCACATTTAAGGATGTTTTTATCTGCATGCCAAGGTCTCTCTACTCCATTTAAAATCATACTATTTACTGTATATTTCCATTCCCTATTCTTGCGTCCAAAATATATTACTTCACATTTCTCTATATTGAACTGCACCTGCCACCTATCTGCCCATCCTGCAAGCATAACCATGACCTCCTGCAGTGTTTCCACAATTCTTGTCATGATTTGTCACATCCCCCATGTCAGTGTCATCAGCAAATTCCAAAAATAATAATATATCAAGGCTCAGAACCTGAGTCTAAAGTTTCACCATCACCTTTGTGTTGCTTGAAAATGGAATCTGCTGTGCACAAATGCAAAAGGGGCAGCATAACTGCATATTTATTATAACACACCTCACCTTGGACTGTTTTACATTGTGAGCCTAAATCGGTAAAGAGTTGAATTCCCAGTATTGAAATCTCTCATCTTAATGAGCACAACAAATATAAAGGCTGCATCATGGATTTAAATTTCCAGATTCAATTTTTTACCTTGTTAATATGTTGATGAATTTGATGATATTAATGCTTAAATAATCTATGTTTATAGAGTTTAAATAATAAATGATTATAGAATGATTGTCGTAAGAATGAGCCTTACGCGTGGTGAACTTAAAGTAAGCTTTAATCAACTAAAAAGGTGCTACATACAAAAGAGGTCTTACTCTATGCCTCTCCAGGATCCAACTGATCAGTCCAGTATTTATCCTGGACTAATCACAGGAAGTGATGCAATAAAGTTCGAGTCACAGGAAGCTGTATTGTGTTACCACATTCTCCCCCCTCAAAAGATTAGGAGGCCGGGATGCTCCCTCCATTTTGTAGCCGCCGGATGAGGGAGAGCCGCACCCGTTTGGGTTCTCGTAGCGGTAGAGGGCCCCTAGCCCGTTTACCCGCCGCAGGCTGTGGACCAGAGTCCGAGTGATCCAGCCCGCTCTGTGAGGGGTCAGGACAATCCTGACTGTGTACTGGTGCCCGAACGGGTGTCAGGCAGGGCTGTGGCAGATCCATTTCCGAGTGTACGGTACGGGGTGGATCGTGGCTGCGCGTGCGAGCCCCGACGGGCTCATAGTCAGTCTGCCCCAGGTCGGCACGCTGGAGTGAGGTACCAGCCAGCGTCAGATCCAGATCATGATGAGAGGCACCTGGCGAGCCCAGAGATGTGCCTGGTACAATATCATCCCCTGGTGTCCCTCTATGTTTCGGCGGGCAGGGAGCCAGATCCCGCAATGACACAGTAGATTCCCGACCGTCAGGATACCGAATATAGGCGTAGGTAGGGTTGACGTCAGTGAGCTCAACCTCATCTACCAGGGGGTCATTCTTAGACGCCTGGACATATCTTCGGAGTAGCACTGGTCCCGGTGCAGTCAGCCACGACGGGAGAGATATCCCATAGGATGAGCGACGCTGAAATCGGAAGAACCGTTCATGAGGCGTCGTATTTGTGGCGGTCGAAAGGAGGGACTGTGTGGCGTGTAATGCGTCTGGAAGTACTGCTTCCCATTGCTGGTTGGGTAGGCCCCAAGATCTCAAAGCCAGACGTACCGCATTCCAGATGATAGCGTTATAACGCTCGACTTGCCCATTCCCGACCGGATGATAAGGCGTCGTTTTGCTGGCAGCAATACCCCGTTCCGAGAGATAGGCCTTGAGTTCTCCTGACATAAAAGAAGGGCCCCGATCCGAATGAACATAGGATGCCATGCCACAGAAAGCAAATACCTGCTCAAGGCAGCTGATAACCGTGGTCGTCAGCATATTGGGGCAGGGAAAGGCAAACGGAAAACGGGAATACTCATCGACCATGGTCAATAGATAAGTGTTGCGAGTTGAAGAGGGCAACGGCCCCTTAAAATCGATGCTAAGCCGTTGCATTGGCTGGGTCGCATGTATGAGTATACCACCCGAGGGGCGGAAAAACTGAGGTTTCAATTCCGCACAGACTCTGCAGTCCGAGCACATCTTCTTTACATCCCCGGTAGAGAATGGGAGATTTCGGGACCGCACGAAGTGTAGCATGCGAGTAACGCCCGGATGACACAACCCATCATGGATGTCTACGAGCGTAGAGGGTGCCATGGTGGAGCAGAATGCTCGTGTGAGGGTATCTGGAGCCACATTCTCCTTACCAGGTCGATAGTGGATGGTGTAACCAAAAGAGGCCAATTCCAGCTGCCAAAGCTGGATTTTATTATTTTTAATTTTGGTCCGTTTTCGATTATCAAGCATGAAGGCGACCGATCGCTGGTCCGTGATTAAGGTAAAGTGCTGGCGAGCTAGGAGATGACTCCACTTCCGTACTGCCTCTATGATGGCTATAGCTTCTTTCTCGACTGGAGGATAATGTAGCTCAGCCCCTTGAAAAGTCCTGGACAAAAATGCCACCGGACGACCTTCCTGATTCAGAGTGGCCGAGATCGCCACCTCCGAGGCATCACACTCAACAACAAAAAGAAGACTCTCATCGATGGAGTGAAGAGCCGCTTTCTCCAACTGTTTTTTCAGGAGGTTAAAGGCTGCAACAGCCGCTGTGTCTAGTGGGAATGTGCTGGCCTTCAGTAGAGGTTGGATTTGGTCCGAGAAGTTAGGAATCCATTTAGCATAGTATGCAAACAGGCCGAGGGCCCGGCGTAAGGAGGCCGGATTCTTAGGTGGCGGGAGTTCTTGGAGCGGGCGAAGCCTTTCAGGGTCAGGTTTAATGATGCCATTGCCCACACAATAGCCAAGGATGTTGATAGTTGGTTGTGACTCAATGGATTTAGCCGCATTTAATGTCAAATTACGGTGCTGGAGTGCATCCCAAAATCGTTGGAGATTGGCGTCATGTTCCCGCTGATTGCGACCTGCGACAGTAATATTGTCCAGATAAGGAAACGTATCCTTCAAGTCTTCCTGTTTGACCAGGTCATCCATTGCTCGCTGGAAGACAGCCACTCCATTAGTGACCCCAAAGGGGAGGCGACGAAATTGATACAGCCGTCCATTGGCTTCAAAGGCCGTATACTGCTTGTCTGAGACCTTCAAGGGTACCTGATGATAGGCACTTTTCAGATCATATGTTGAGAACACCGTGTACTCAGCCAGTTTATTAACCATATCATCGATGCGCGGCAATGGGTATGCGTCCAAGTCCGTATATTGATTGATGGTCTGTGAATAGTCAATGCACAGCCGTTTCTTGTGAGGTTGTAGAGGGTTCTTAACAATAACGACCTGGGCGCGCCATGGCGACGAACAAGGCTCGATGATATCCTCTGCTAAAAGCCGAGAAATCTCAGCCGCAATAAAAGACTGGTCTTCCTGACTGAAACGTCGTGACTTTGTTATAATCGGTTTGCATCGAGGAGGGATACTGGTAAACAGTGAGGGTTCATCCAGTGAAGCTGCTGACAATGCACAGAACGGTAATCGAGGTAGTATATTAGAAATAGTGAGTTCAGGTTTGGATCCGCCGAACTCAATGGTGAGCTTCTTATGCTGCTTTTGAAAATCCAGCCCTAAGATAAGATCACTACATAAGTCCTTGAGCACCGAAAGCCGGGTGGAGGGATACCTGTGACCATTAAGTGTTATTTCAACCATACAAAAGCCAGAAATTCCGGTATTAAGTGATGACTGAGCCATCGCAATTGCCTGGTCCGATGGGAAAACATGTAGCTTTAACTCTGCAACAATCTGTTCCCTAATGAAACTATCAGTGCTACCTGAGTCAATTAAGGCATCTAAAGTATGTCCATTAATTGATGCTTTTGTAGCTGCATGGAATAGGTTCTGAGGACAAGCAGCTGTAATTGGTGTCGTTGCACAAAGAGCGGCTGAAACTCTAGGTGTGTTTCTTCGAGAGGAAACCCATGAGGAAGCACGATAGATTTTAGCCGGAACATCTTGATAGGCCCTTACCGGGGCAGTTCGGTAGGACTTAGCTTGATAAGCCCTCGTAGAGGCTCTTGATAGGCAAACCTTTGCAAAATGACCCTTTTTGTTGCAATGACTGCAAAACGCATTGCGAGCAGGGCAGAATTTCCGAGGGTGAAACTCATCACCACAAAAGAAGCATTTCTTAGATTGCCAAGAGGCTGCCACAGTGGGGTCATCATCCTCTTCATCAGTGAAGTCATCAGATTGATCGTCAGGGATAAAGACCTCCCTAATAGAGTTCACCTGTCGCCTCTTAAATTGCCTGACTGTAGTTAAGGCAGTAGACCGAGGTCTGGGCACTGTATAAAGGTCTGCATTTCTTTTTGCCAGATCTAGAGAGCAAGCCATGTCATAAGCTCTCTGAAGCTCAAGTGTCTTACTTTCCAGTAGACGCTGGCGTATAAATGGGGAGGCAAGCCCGCAGATGAAAGCATCACGGATCATTTCTTCACGGTACAGCTCAGCTGAGGCCACCTGAAAGTTACAGTCCATACTAAGTCTGCGAAGCTCTTGGAGGAATTTATCAATGGATTCCTCCGGCCCTTGTTGGGCTGTAGCTAGTAGATGTCTGGCATAGACCTCATTCGGTGTCTTAGTATATAGTCTCTTAAGTGTCCGAATTGCCTCCTCGTAACTGTCCCATTCCTCCACATACTGAAATACATTCGGGGTGACACAGTTGATGAGTATCCGCAACTTTGAGTCATCATCAGCCTTGCAATACTGAAGGAAATTGTCAAACGTGCGATACCAGTGTTTCCACACCTTACCGGCTGCTGGGGTGTTTGGGTCCAAGTCAAGACGCGATGGTTTAAGGATGTTTTCCATGATGGGTGATTCCCTGGATCCTTAGTTCCGAGTTCGTCCAAAAAGTTTGAGTGCGAAGTTTTTCAAAGTTGATTAAATTGTCGTAAGAATGAGCCTTATGCGTGGTGAACTTAAAGTAAGCTTTAATCAACTAAAAAGGTGCTACATACAAAAGAGGTCTTACTCTATGCCTCTCCAGGATCCAACTGATCAGTCCAGTATTTATCCTGGACTAATCACAGGAAGTGATGCAATAAAGTTCGAGCCACAGGAAGCTGTATTGTGTTACCACAATGATAATGATTTTTTTTAATTGAAGCTAGCTCTATGTGACATTGCGTACAGGTATCCTGGGCTCTGGAACACACTCTCTACCCCACACCAGACACCCATATCTTTCCCACACTAGCCACCTTTTCCTGACAAAAATCCCTATTGCCATGCCACTTCTCCAAACCTAGGACCTCCCATTCATGCACTTATACCCTCCACTCCCAGTCCTACCAAACCATGATATCTCCTTACCAAGTGCTGCCAGATCCCACAACTTTCCTCCCGGTTCTCCTAAATCATCACACCAGCCCAATGCTGACACATCCCATTTCCCTGCTTCCAATGCTTCCAGCCCTCAAATCCCAAGTTCTACCTCACCCCAGGGCCACCTCCTCAATGCGACCAGATCCAAACCTTATGTCCCAACATGGAACCCCCATTACACCACTGCCACATACTCAGAGCCCCCTCCCAGTATACCCACTTCCCAGCACTGCTATCAAATACTCCCATTCCCCCGGTACCCTCTTCCAACACTCTTTTACCCCAACATGCCCAATCTCTATATTCCACTACTCCTAACAACTCATGGTTACTCACCCACTTCTCCTATCTTCTGGGGTGCCCCATATATTCACAAAGCCCATGCCTCCTCCCTATCACTTGTCCCTTTAGGGACAAGTGACCATAATATGATTGAATTTTATATTAAGTTTGAGAGTGATGTAGTCCAATCTGAAACTAAAGTCTTCAATCTAAACAAAGGAAACTACAAGGGTATGAGGGACAAGTTGGCCATGGTAGATTGGGAGACTGCACTAAAAGGTATGAAGGTGGACATACAATGGCTAACATTCAAGGAAATAATGCATAACTTGCAACAAACATATATTCCTCTAGGGCATAAAAACCCAAAAGGAAAAGTGATCCAACCATGGCTAACAAAAGAAATTAAAGCTAGTATTAAGTCAAAGGAGGAAGCTTATAAAGTTGCCAGAAAAAGTGGTCAGCCTGAGGATTGGGATCTTTTTAGAAATTAGCAAAGGGGGACCAAGAAATTGATAAAGAAAGGGAAAATGGAATATAAGCACAAACTAGCGAAAAATATAAAAACAGATTGTAAAAGCTTCTATAGGTATGTGAAAAGGAAAAGACTGGCAAAGGTAAATGTAGGTCCTTTACAGTCAGAGATGGGAGAATTTATAATGGGGAATGAGGAAATGGCTGAGAAATTACATAAATACTTTGTTTCTGTCTTCACGGAGGAAGACACAAAAAACCTCCCAGAAATAAGAGAAAACCAAGGGTGTGATGAGAATGAGGAACTTAAAGAAACTATTATTAGTAAAAAAACAGTACTAGCAAAATTAATGGGACTAAAAGTCGATAAATCCCAAGGACCGGATGACCTACATCCTAGGGTTTTGAAAGAGGTGGCCATTGGAATAGTGGACGCATTGGTTGTCATCTTCCAAAATTCTATAGATTCTGGAACGGTTCCTGCAGATTGGAGGATAGCAAATGTAACCCCGCTATTTAAAAAAGGAGGGAGAGAGAAAATGGGGAACTACAGACCTGTTAGCCTCACATCAGTAGTTGGGAAAATGCTGGAATCTGTTATAAAGGATGCAATAACTGGGCACTTAGAAACTAATAGTAAGATTGGGCAGAGTCAACATGGATTTATGAAAGGGAAATCCTGTTTGACAAACCGATTGGAGTTCTTTGAGGATGTAGCTAGTGGAGTAGACAAAGGGGAACCGGTAGATGTGGTGTATCTGGATTTTCAGAAGGCCTTCGATAAGGTCCCACACAAGAGGTTGGTAAACAACATTAGGGCACATGGAATTGGGGGTAATATACTAGCATGGATTGAGAATTGGTTAACAGACAGAAAATAAATAGTAGGGATAAACGGGTCTTTTTCACGATGGCAGGCTGTGACTGGTAGGGTACTGCAAGGATCGATGCTTGGGCCCCAGCTATTCACAATCTATATCAATGATTTGGATGAGGGGACTAAATGTAACATTTCCAAATTTGCTGATGATACAAAGCTAGGTGGCAGTGTCAGTTGCGAAGAGGATGTGAAGAGGCTTCAAGGGGATCTCGACAGGCTCAGTGAGTGGGCGAGAACATGGCAGATGGAATATAATGTGGATAAATGTATTTGAAAAGGAAAAGACTGGCAAAGGTAAATGTAGGTCTTTTACAGTCAGAGACAGGAAATTTATAATGGGGAATGAGGAAATGGCAGAGAAATTAAATAAATACTTTGTTTCTGTCTTCACGGAGGAAGACACAAAAAACCTCCCAGAAATACGAGAAAACCAAGGGAGAAAAAACAGAAAGGCAGAGTATTTCCTAAATGGTGAAAGATTGGGCAATGCAGATGCTCAAAGGGGCCTGGGTGTCCTTGTACATGAGTCACTGAAAGTGAATGTGCAGGTGCAGCAAGCCATTAGGAAGGCAAGTGGTATGCTGGCCTTCATTACAAGAGGATTTGAGTACAGGAGTAAAGAAGTCTTACTCCAATTATATAGGGCCTTGGTGAGACCACACCTGGAGTACTGTGTACAATTTTGGTCTCATTACCTAAGGAAGGATATACTTGCCATAGAGGGAGTGCAACGAAGGTTCACGAGATTGATTCCTGGGATGGCAGGACTGTCGTATGAGAAGAGATTGAGTAAACTAGGCCTGTATTCTCTTGAATTCAGAAGAATGAGAGGGGATCTCATTGAAGCATACAAAATTATTACAGTGCTTGATAGGGTGGATGCTGGGAGAATGTTTCCCTTGGCTGGGGAGTCTAGAACCAGGGACCACAGCCTCAGGATAAAGGGTAGGCCATTCAGGACTGAGATGAGAAGAAATTTCTTCACACAGAGGGTGGTGAATCTTTGGAATTCTCTACCCCAGAGGGCTGTGGAGGCTCAGTCATTGGGTATATTCAAAACAGAAGTTGATAGATTTCTGACTAGTAAGGGCATCAAGGGATATGGCGATAGGGCCGGTGAATGGAGTTGAGGCAGAAGATCAGCCATGATCTCATTGAATGGCGGAGCAGGCTCGAAGGGTCGAATGGCCTACTCCTGCTCCTATTTCTTATGTTCTTATGTTCTTATCACACACATGCTGAACCATTCATAATACTAGGGATGCACAATAAATGCGGCCCTGCCAATGTTACCCACATCCCGTGTACAAATAAAAAAAATTCCCACATCCTGGCTCCTCAGTACTCTCACATCCCACAAATCCCTCCCGAATACTCCCACACTGCAAAACCATTTCCTCCTCTAAATCCCACAATCCCACTTCTCACACACCAAGAAGGTGTTATATGCTTAGAGGCACAGGGCAAGGCTAGAATACTCAATGAGTACTTTTTATCGGTGTTTACTAAGGAGGTGGATGCTGACAAAATATAGTGGAAAAAGTAGAAGCAATGGAAGGGGTGAAAATTGATAGACAGGGATGTACTAGAAAGGCTGGGTATGCTTAGAGTGGATAAGTCACCTGGTCCAGATCGATTGCATCCCAGATTGCTAAGGGAATTGGGGGAGGGGATAGTGGAAGGGCTTGCCATAATTTTCCAATCTTCCCGAGATGTGGGTGAGGTGCCTGAGGATTGGAAAGTGGCAAATGTGACACCATTGTTCAAAAAAGGGTGGAAGGACAATCCTAGTAACTACAAGCCGGTCAGTTTAACATCAGTGGTGGGTAAAGTTTTAGAAACAACAATCAAGGAAAAAATTAATGAGCACTTGGAAAGGTTTAAGCTAATTAAGGAGAGCCAACACAGATTTGTAAAAGGCAGATCCTGTTTGACTAATCTAATTGAATTTTTTGATGAAGTAACAGGGAGAATCGATGAAGGGAATGCATTGGATCTTGTCTACATGGATTTTAGGAAGGCGTTTGACAAAGTACCACATGGAAGGCTGGTTAACAAAATTGAGGCTTATGGAATAGGTGGGTCAGTGGCAGCTTGGATAAGGAATTGGCTTAAGGACAGTTGTGGTAAATGGCTGTTTTTCAGACTGGAGGATGGTAGACAGTGGTGTTCCCCAAGGGTCAGTGCTGGGGCCACTGCTTTTTTTGATATATATACATGAGCTGGATATTGGAATACAAAGTAGAATTTCTAAATTTGCCGATGACACCAAACTTGGGGGTATGGCAAACAGTGAGGATGATACCAATCGACTGCAACAGGACATAGAAAGGCTAGCAGAATGGGCAGACAAGTGGCAGATGGAATTTAATACAGAGAAGTGTGAGGTGATGCATTTTGGCAGAAGGAACAGGGAGAGGCAATATACACTTAATTGCACAGTTTTAAAAAGTGTGCAGGGACAGAGGGACCTGGGAGTTAATGTGCATAGGTCCCTGAAGGTGGCTGGACATATTGAGAGAGTGGATAGCAAAGCATATGGGATCTTGGGTTTCATAAATAGAGGTATTGAGTACAAAAGTAGAGAAGTTATGCTGAATCTTTATAAAGCACTGGTTAGGCCACAACTGGAGTATTGCATCCAGTTCTGGTCACCACACTTTAGGAAGGATGTGAAGGCCCTTGAGAGGGTGCAGAGGAGATTTACCAGAATGGTTCCGGGGATGGGGGATCTTAGCTACAAGGACAGGTTGGAGAAGCTGGATTTGTTTTCATTAGTGCAAAGGAGGTTGAGGGGTGATTTGATAGAGGTGTACAAGATTATGAGGGGTTTGGATAGGCTAGACGGGGAAAGGCTGTTCCCACTAGTTGATGGTACAAGGACTAGGGGACACAGGTTTAAGGTTTTGGGCAAGAGATACAGGGGATCCATGAGGAAAATCTTTTTTACACAGCGAGTGGTGAGGACCTGGAACTGGCTGCCGACTGAAGTGGTGGAAGCGGATACACTCAATGTTTTCAAGGGGAGACTGGATAGGCACTTGAGGGAAATAAACTTGCAGGGCGGGAAGATGTGCTGCTTCGGCTCCCATCTCCTGGAGGCGGGAAAGGGATTAAATCCTTTTAACTGCCTGTTAACAGGTAGTTAACAGGCAGAAAAAAGGATTAGTGCCATTTTGCCTTCTCAGGTGAAGGCTTCCCGACCTCGGAGAACCCCTTCGGGTTGGAGGAGATGTGAAGGAGGTCTGCGGGAGTCGGAGGCACCTGGAAGTAAGATGTAGAGGTGAGTGATGGGTGCAAGTGTGGAGTGGTAAGTATGGAAGGTGAGTGCTAAGTGTTAAAAAATGTTCACTTACCTTGTTTTCTGCCTACAGCCTTCATCCAACCTGGATCAGGAGACCTGACATCTTCCTTGTCGATTTCACAGACTGGCTGTTGGATCCTCCCACCCAACAGCCATCTGAAATCTACAAAGTTGAAAGGTTTGATGAGACCTGAACACAAGGGCTCATCAAACTACACAGAATGTCAGTGTTTGACAGCTTCACAGAGCTGTCAAACGCTGACATTTCTTCTTTCAAGAAGTCTTGACAGATAGCACGTCAGACGTTGACGTGCTCTGTCAGTGACTTCCCCTTAATTGGTCTGCTGAGCCCGCAGGGCGGGCTTAACAAGGTCAATCAGGAAAATCCCTCTGGTTGGCCAGAAGATGATGGAGGCAGGACATCGACACGACAAGCAGCAGTCCCGCCTCCAACTCATCTCCATTGAGAAAATCCAGCTCATCCCAGCACCACCACTACTTCCACACCATGCAATACCCTTCTCGCCAATGACACATCTCCACACACTACTCCCAGGCCCCAAGATTCTCCTCCCATATCCTGCAACCGACATGACCAATTCTCCCAAACCCATTTCTTCCACACCTATAATGTCCCCTCCCAAAATCTTACACACCCTGCTACTCACCAGTACACCTAAACACTGATACTGCCATCTTCAGTACAGCTAGATATTTGATAATATACATTCACCAATCTCTCCTTCATTACCACCTTCTCTTCTTCCCATGTTTACCTCATCTCTTTTGCAATCACCACCAAACTCTCTTCAACCCTCTAAATTTCATCCTCTAACCTTTCACCACTTCCCGTGACTCATACCAAGCTTACACTTTACCACCCACATCCCAGCACCAACCTCTTTCCTACTCACCACCGTCAATATGCCCCCTGCATTCTATCCTGCATCCTATCCTGCATCTTTCTCCCCATATTTTATATCTCCCCACCACTTAACCCCAAATCCCCAACCTTTCTTCTCTGTCCACCACATATTTAACTTCATCCTCACATAAAAAAATCCAACATGGCAACATTCACTTTGAAAACAAATCTTCCACTTGAAACATTATGGGGCAGATTTTATTATTTCATATATTTCACATTAATTTATTGTAAATTGCTTTTGTTTGCATCATAAAACTCTACTATAAGATAAAAACACAATATACAATTTACAATTTAATTTTTCAATGAACTAAATTCATTTGCTTTGGATTTCTATATAATTTCTCACCATTTTACATGCATGTCTTTATTTGTCACCATTGTTTTATTCCTAACTTCAATAATACACTCCATTACACTATATAATTCTCCTCTCCTTATCTAACAACACATTGTGTACAAGTATGCACCTCGTCATGAATCATTGGCCTGGAATTTGCAACCAGCGGCGAAACGACGGCGATCGCCGCTGACCTCGAAGAAAGATGCCCACCGATGAAAACTTGAGGTTTCTCGACGTGTAATTGATTGTACAGTGTCAATAGGGGATTCCTAGCGCGATGCAGCAGTGACGGCAACAAGCTGTCTAAGCAGCCAATCACATTGAAGAATTCTCACAGACAGGAAATGAAAAGCACTGATTATCTGCACTTTTTCAAAATGTTACAGAGAGCGAAGTAAAGATTGGGACATTAACGGGTCTGGTAGCATAGTGGTTCTGTTCCTGGACTAGTAATTTAGAAGCCTGGACTAATGATCCAGAGACACGAGTTCAAATCCCACCACGGCAGGGGAATTTAAATTAATACTGTAATAGAAAATGTAATAAAAAAGCAAGTATCAGCAATGGTGAACATGAAACTACCAGATTGTTGTAAAAGCCCATCTGGTTCACTAATGTCCTTTAGGGAAGGAAATCTGCCGTCCTACTCAGTCTGGCCTATATGTGACTTCAGACCCACAGCAATGAAATGGCCTAGCAAGCCACTCAAGAAGGCGGCTCACCAGCACCACCTTCGCGTGGGCAATAAATGCTGGCCTTGCCAGCGACGTCCACATCCTGCGAATGAATAAAAAAAATATACATGGGGTTAAGGTAGAAGCTGAAATATCATGAGCAAACATTATTTTTTTAATTACTTTTTTAAATCTAGTAATTTTTATCATAATGGAGAAATGTGATATTCCACAAATATAAAAATTAATTTTTAAGGGCACAAAACGGTTGTTTAGCAGTCAATACGCTGTTAAAACCCTAGTTATACCTATTCCAACAAGGCTTAACATTTAATGGGGTGTTTCACAGCAATATTAGTGTGGAAAAGGTTAAGTTTTTGTCAGTTCCACTGATTTCACCGATTGCCAGCTTTGAGGGGTGTCCACAGCACAGTGTCGGAGCAGTGAATGACTGACCGCAACTTCAGGATTTCCGTGTTTAGATGCGCATGCACTAAATTCTGAAGTTGCGGTCAGTTTCAGAGGGGTAATAACAGCGAACGCTGACAGTTCGTCATCATTACCCACCGCAAAATCTGGGCCACTGAGTCTGAAAATACCACTAAAATTCCCACAATACTCTGTGACAAAAATACAATTCATTGATTCAATCACCATAAATCAATGACCCTAATAATATTTTGTATGTTACATGAAATAAAACAACATCTTTGACTTGCCATGGGCAATGCCACGTAAGATTCACTAGTAGTAAATTATTTTTTTTGTGAATGGCAACACTCACTGTACATTTCACACTTACTTCCTTTGTTAGGATTATTGTGGAATGCTATTTCTGCTTCAATTTTCATTTCATTCTGATGCACTAGTGCTTCAGTCCTCCAAGCTGCACCTCAAAGCTAGATGGTGCTGTGGCAATACTATATTACTTATACTTAGATCCCAACCATGATTCCGCCTGCCATTTCTATTTTTGTGCCCTGCCTCCTGCCACTTGTGCTGCCCACTCCCCATTGCTCGGCTCCCCCCCACCACCCAGCCCCCCCACCCCCCATTCCCCCCCATCCCATCCCATTCCTGCTGGCTGCCTGTTGAGATATGGGAAGGAAGGAGTTAAGTTGAAAATGAGCAGAAAGGACAGTTGGGACATATGATAATGTGTGTGTGATTAAATTAGCAGAAGACAAAGGCCCTGATCACCTCATGATGCGGAGAAGCTTGTGATTTCAAATAAAGCTGTTGGACTATAACCTGGTGTTGTGCGACTTCTCACTTCTGATCACCTCAGCAATTGATTAAATTAGCAGCTTGAAAACACATTTACCACAGGCCGAAACTGGGAACGGTTGAGACTGCTGAAAGTAGCACAAACAGAAAAGAGGGTGATGCAGCATATAAGGCAATGTACAAACTTGTAACCAATCACGGAGTTAAGGGAGCTAAGCGGGAGATTTGAATGTACAAAAAGGGATGATTTGATTAAAGCTATGGTACTGTCTGAAGAGCTCATGCCTAGGCTTGACTGTATCCTGCTTATTGCACTGTAACATTGACATAAAGGCAAGACAAGAAACAAGGACCTAGTCTGCCTATTATTTTACCCGACGGATTTAACTTCATTTAACTTCACTGCCGTGTTGACATTTGAGACTGGGGATGTTGGCTTTGTCCACTCTGTTCCCCCACCCACCCATTTCCCATTGCAGCTGCCCACCATATACAGTACTCAAGTCTTCAGCCATAGCCTACCCGCCCAGTTTCGTGTTCACCCCTTCATTTGCTGCCTTTATCCTCCAATTGACTTTCAGGCCTCCTGCCATCTGCCCCTTCCAGTATCTGTTGTTGCCATTGCGCCAGCTACTCACTCCAATACCGCTGCTGCCATCTCACCTTGAACCTGCATCCACCTGCCCCAGCCTTGGGCATCTCACTGTGAGCCATTCCCCAACATCATGACTTCATTGCGCTCATCCCAACCCATTATTCCCACCTTGGCTTTCTGGTTCTTTTAAGTGTGATTTTGTAAAGTCACTCAGAGAATACAGATATTCTGGCTCCTATGTCATATAACTGTCTTGGTTTTTAAGTATGAATTTGGAAGTTGACAGAATGATCTGCCTCGCCTGTCAAATTAATGCCTTTGTTTCTTTATACTTTTTTCAAGCGTGACATAAAAATGTGAATATGACACTTGAAGCGTGACTGACAGGAAATGCATGCCAGACCTTTTTATAATATTAATGGAAATAGATATGCATATATTGTAAACTCTGATAGCCACATTGCACACCATTCGCATGTGTGTATTGTAGTAGGACTTCATTTCAATTTCTGGGCCTGAATCCCAACCCAAGCCTTACATCAGCTTATTTGTCTTGTAGTATTCCACCTTTGCTTTTAATTGCAATTTTTGATTGTAAACATAATTGTATGGAACATTTTGAAGGCTCGGCCGGCGAGAGGTACAGCTAGAAGAAAACCTTTGGAACCCGTTACAATAGTTTCCATGACAGCTGCGTACCAATAAAATAACGTAATTGTTCATCGTTCATCCGGCACTGCTCAGATTTCTAAGAAATGATTTATCTGTAATCACGGATGTCCTGATTTGCCCTGCAACTTCGTGCAATACTTGCATTCTTAATTCTGTCGTTTTTAACAGGTCGTAACACTATAGCACATCTTCCCTATGTTCCTGGTATTGACATAATCGTTTAAACCTGCAGTTACTTAGTTGTCGAAAATAATGCGATCTGAACAGATATCTGGCCCCATTTTCCCTAAATATAACTACAGCTGTCAATTTGAGATACATTAAAAATTAGACTGTGTTGACCTAGATTTTAATTGAAAATGATTTTAAAAACGCCAGATTAATTATGGAAGTGTAATAGTTTGTGTTCATACAGTATTGGTATTAATATTTCTAACAGGGATTACACTGTATATTAATTATTAACTGTTGTTTGAGCGGCGATGCATTGTAAGACAGAAGCATCGTCTCAGAGACAAGTTACAGTGCTTTCAGGAAAAAAAGTAAAGAAACAAATTGCAGTTCCAGCATTTTGTTTTAAAATGGTGCAAAGCCGAAATAGTTACGTTATCTGCCATACAAATGTTGGCGGAAGTAATGCTTCTCTATCTTCAGAAATGATGTTCACAGAGTAAGATATCCAGATACCAAGAACAGGATGTAAAATCCATCAGTTGCAAAGCTATTTCAGTCTGTAAAATGAAATGCTTCACTTGCAATTCAATCCATAAATGTTTCTAATTATAGAAGTACAGTACATCCGGCGTGACCTCCGGCGGGACATCTGGAATGGAAACGTGCGGGGCGCATCCTGCGGAATGTGCTGAACGCGGCCGCTCTCAGGCCTCGGTGTTCTCCAGGCTTCAGCGTCATTGCGCTCGCATCCTGTTAATGCGTCTCAGACGCTCGGCTGCCGACTTGGACTTGTAATGGAAAGTAACTGAGTGACAGCGCCATTGGCCATACACGTGACGGCAGTGATTTTCCATAATAGAACAACATAAACGGCAAGGGCGCCCAATAAATATAGGGCTTGGATGGCGGCTGGAGGTAGTTAGTTCCTAAGGTGACCCATTCAGAGGATCACTTATCCCACCAGTCATCTGAAAAGTCACACGACACGATGCAGCTGATCAGCAGCTCCCAACAGATCCGATTCCTGGGTCTTTTTACACGACATAAGCAGTCTTAACCTGTTCTGTGCACATTTGTAACGTCCTGCCGGCGATTTGTCTCAATGTTGCCGAAATTTACATTTAATTTAAATGAAATTGCACTTGATTTCATTATTGTTTCAAATGAATATCACGGCGGAATTGAATCTTAGCTGCTGATCTAATCGGAGATTATATTCGAGGGTGCTGTGTATGGGATCAAACGGGGCATATTTCCGCGCGTTGTGTTACTCTTCCACAGATGTTTGATTATAAAGCTGTTTTCTGGGACTCTATTTATCAAGTTAAAATATAATCCTCGGCAAAGTTATTCATCAATTAAATCACCGTACTTACACAAGTGAACATTTAACTGATGGGCGTCGATTCCCTTCGAGCAGTTGTGGATTTAACTACTGTACCATAATTAATTACAACAGTTTATAAAACAAGGTTAACTTGGGAGAGCTTTGACTGGAGGCACACATACGGATGAGGGGTAATGCACGGAGAAAATAATCCTTCTAACTAAGGAATTTAAGATGGGTCTCCTTTGAACGATTTATATATATGTATATATATATTACAATTTATTTATAGAGTTGACTTCAAAGGAATGTGAGGGGTGCTTTTTACAAACTGCTTCCCGGAGGACATGTTCGTATAAAGTAGGATTTTGGTAGCAGACTTGGAGACCATTCACATAAACAGTGCCTGATCAGAGTCCGGGCTGGTGGCCAACAACAAGCAGTGACGCGCGGCTTCCTGACATGACTCAGGAAACTCCCTGTGGTTTCCATGGAGACGCCACCAGTCGAACACTTCTGAGGAACAACTCCTCCATGTTACTTAGCAACGCTATTGAACTCCGATTAAACTAACGCCAAGACAAATAACTTGGCTAATCTTTACTTTTGACCCAAGTATACCGTGATTTTGAAACATTTAGGATAGATTCTTGGTTGAGATTTCGTCTCAGTTTACTTGGGTTTAATTTTGAAACTGTAGAGCTAGCTATATATATAATATAAAAACAGAAAATGCTGGAAATACTCAGCAGGCCAGGCAGCATCTGTGGAGAGAGAAACAGAGTTAACGTTTCAGGTCGATGACCCTTTGTCACAAGCAATATCCGCAGTATTTTGCTTTTGTATATATATATACACACACAGGAGTTTCATGTGTTCCCAAAGTATTTCAGATGAATGTAACACAAACTGTAATAATACGAGAACCGTCTGCCGCTTTATCATTTTTTGCTGTAGGTTCTGTTTGCTGAACATTATAGCAATAGAGATATCTTCAATAAGTTTCATAATTTGCTGTCCAAATTTAAATATTTTAATCAAAATATAATTTTAGAGCTAATAGTGATTCACCGCGGGGTTAAGTTATTTTATAAGCGTACATAAAATTCATGCAGCTGTTTGAGATCCGAATTAGGGAATAATTTTTGTGTTAGAATATTTTATTTTTTTGTATTCATTCTCAGGATGCGGGTTTCACTGTCAAGGCTGACAATTATTGTCCATCCTTAGTTGGCCCGAGATAGTGGTGGGACAACTGAATGACTTTCTAGGGCGCTTCTAAAGGCATTTAAATATTAACTTTCAGGACTGGAGTCACATGTAGGCCAGAGCGGGTAAGGATGCAGGCTTCCTCCCCTAATGGGCATTAATGGACCAGTTGATGTTCAGTCACATAGCTTCGTGGTCACTTTTACCGATACTGGCTTTTTATTTCGACTTTGAAAACGGAATTCAAATTATCAAACTGCCATGGTGGGATTTGAACTCGCATTGTTTGGTTTATTAATCTCGGCCTCCGGATTACTGCTCGAGAAACCACTACACTATCGTACCCCACTCATCAAAGAGTAATGGTTTCTCATTCCCCCATAACGTATTCAGGGGCAGTAGCTAGGAGTAATTTTCTCCTCCATTCAGTCGCAAGTTCAGCCTCAGTAAATGCTCGGAAAACAGGTCATTTCTGAGATAGGCTAAGTATGTATTCCGAATAAATTGACGCTATAAATATAACTACATTTTGAAAGAAACTGAGTACGGCTGGTGTTGCTGTTATTGGTAATGAGGCTAAGACTGCATTAACTATCAAAAATATATTTTTGTACTTTAAAGACAGAGCACGGTGAAATGAAACTAGCCCCATTAAACATTGGGTGCGTTTGGAGCTGTACCAGGCCCTGATCTCTAACTAATTCCTGCTAACAGGATTTTTAAGATGCTGGGCCAACTGGCTGAATTACGTAGAGATGAGAGGTATTAAAAGATCCTCCACGTTTTAAATAATCCCAATGAAACTATAGATGTTACCGAAATTAAACGCCCTTGTCTTGTACCACACTTGGGCCAAGGGCAGCATACTTAGCGGCAAGCTGTTCCCGATAGAATTCATCACATGCAAATCTAATGCACATTCATTTTAGGAGAATTTCCAGCGGAAATGGCGCACTATGTATCATCCTCACTTCTAATATCCTGAGTTTATATATATATATATATATATATATATATATTTAAAAACACAGGAGAGGGGTGGGGCAGAAAGATTTAATTCTGAACACCTCCAAAAGTTATACTTTAGTAGTATGGATTTCAAGGCTCGCTTTCTTTACAAATTGCTTTGTCCTTCATGATAATACAACAATTAGGGGATCCCGAATGTTCATTGACTTCCGCAGAATACGTCTACATATTGCCTTTTTTTTTAAGGCCTTGTATTTAGCTATTCGTCTAATACCAAATATAGATGTACATTACCAACCTATGTATACTACCTTACGCTGGTTTAAGACTAATCTGTTTGATAAGAACTGTGCAACATCAAGGGATTGTATTTAAAATAGCTGTTAGTAAAGGCAAGAGCACAGAGGAAATAGTACATGCTATATAGAAGCTAAAGTCTTCGGGATAAAGACTGAGAATCTTGGAACACAATCTGGTGATAAACATTCCAGTGGTTGAGGACTCTGTGGGCTGTATCCTTAAGAACCAGTTAGGTACCGCCACAACACCGAAGGAAATTTATGTAAAAAGTGTTTTATTGGATTCATACAAAATAACTGGACAATAAACAAAATGGCCAGCATGTAAATAAATAAGTGTATAAATTATCAAACTGGCAATCAGTACAAACTGTTGTCACTTTAGAGTTCGGTCAAATATTAAAAAGGTATAAAAAGTGCTAAAATGCCTATTGTATCCTCCCCAGACAGTTTTCAGAATGTGACAGTGCAAAGGTCTGGTTGAGGTATATTGCAGTTCTTCAAAACATCAAACTTCTGGTCTGGAAACCATCATAGATGGGTTTCTGTACATTGAAAAAATATGAACACGATCTTTCAGCTTATTGTACTTGGTTTAGTCCTAAAAAAAAAGCTTTTCCAGCAGATCAGTACGTAGGGGACGTGGTGATGGGACTCTGGAGATAGCTCAGGGAATTCGCTGCCGAACTGACAGGCATGGAGACTGGAAAGTTAAAGACAAATCGAGTTGAAGTACCAGAGGGGTTATTGGAGGGACTAGCAGCCTCTGTCGAACACGAAGGGGTCAGTACTTGAGACTCAAACTGCAAAAGTTGTCCCATGAAGCTGAAATTGGGGGAAATGACGCTCCTGCGCTGTTTAACGAACTCGAAAGCTTCGTCCAGCTTCACCCGGTTCGCCCTCATGAGATAAGCCAGGCAGATGGTGGCAGATCGGGAGATCCCGGCTTGGCAATGTACAAACACCCTGCCACCAGTATTCTTCACAGAGTCTGAAAGAAAGAAACAGATCGGATTTAGTACCAGAGACTGGATAGAAAACAAGATCAAAAGTTTAGATATATTAAAACACACAGTTTACGATTAAAGTTTAGAATAGGTTTTACTAATTGGTATAACCATTAATGAGCCTCGACTATGTGCATGACCAGAATGTCAAAGATTTCAGGAAGAATGGCCAATGAAGCTTAAAGTAAAAACTAAAATTGTAATTAATGGTAATTCCGAGAAGGTCAAATCCCGCCTCCACGTTTTCCGTGGTAGGCGAATGGAAACTATATATTTTAACAAGTTAAAAGATTTTTATGGCACAAAAGAGCCATATGGTACAACTTAAGTCTTTAAAGTTTCCATTTGCTAAACTAACTGATATGAAAGAGCCCAATTTACCTATAAATTCAATGGCCTCGAGGAACCAGGAGCTGATGTCTGCTTTGTGACTGTCCTCCACAGGAATGCATTTATATTGATAATGTTCCTCAAAGTGGTTCGGGCAGTTGGCAGAGACATTGATCAGAGCCGTGATCCCCAGGGCGTCCAGCATGTCTTTCCTTGACGCATGATAGGCACTTCCAAGGTAGAGGAAAGGGAGGATTTCTACAGGTCCACCCTACGGAGAAAAGAGAAAACATCACCCGTCAGTTTCCAAATAAAACCGCATGACATTTCATTTTATTTCTGGACATTCCCTGAAGCGAACGTTTCCATTAATAGACTACTTTTCGCGTTAATATAACTATAGAACAAAAATTAATCGTTTTACCACACAGCATCTACATTAAAATGACCTATTTTATGAAGTGTTGGGTAATAGTAACTGTTGCTCAACATTGAGGTTTATCAATTATTAATTTTCCTCCCAGTTGTTAACTGACCTGATCATATAGGGGAGTATCGCAGGAACTGCAGCCCGGCTCTGCACTGTTGGGGCGGCTGCTGGCGCTCAGAGGTAGAGATAATCCCGAAGGAGGTGAAGGTTTAGTGCAAAACTCTGGATAGTCCGAGGAAAACGCATCATAGCCACCTGAAATTAAACAGAATTCAATACCTGGTTAATTCACTGTAACCTTCGGTTTCAAACTTACTGCAGTACAGAGTGAACTATACACACGGGTACAAGGTTCAAAAAGATAGTACCATCGCATATATTCAACTTTAAAGTTGTAATTCGTTTAATTAGGTGAATACAATATTTTAAAGAGGAACTATACGATCACCAGATGTTCTGGTTTATTATACATTACAAGGGCTATATGGTTCTAGCAATATCTCCGGTGTTGAAAATTTCGTTCTAGGTAACGAACGGCACGGGTACATCTATTGTGTATCAATGACAAGAGTTTTTTGATACTCAATATGCTTACCTCGGAGAAAAACAATCGTTGCCCCATAGGATTCTCTGCATAACGTATTGACTGCCAGGAGTACCGTGCTGTCCTTTTTCAGCATATCAAACTCATAGGTCCTTTCATCAAATACAACAACTAAAGAATAAAGACCGGAAACTAAATTATTGCGAGACTCTTCGTTGGGTACAATATGTTCAAGCCCCATTGTCCCTTTAGCCCTTCGTTTAACTATGGTACTGAAACGGACATTGAGTGAATTCACAATATGCGAAGCGTTAAAGGCGAAGAAAGATCGGCAGTCCAGCAGCAAACATTTAGAAGAATCCTCGCTCAGAAGCTGGCCAAGAGTTTCATTGCTCACACTTGAGACTTCCATCATGACCATAATTGCTGATTTACACAGTTGATTCACAAGAAGCCCGCTCCGCTTCTTCTGGTTTTTAAAGCCTTGCTGCTTGAGGTTTGCTCTTTGTGCCGTGTGTTCCAGGCTGTCTTTACCCTTGCTCTGGCCCCTGCTGCTCCGACTGCCTTTTTATGGACGACTTTGTGAATGAAATTGACGCGTTGTCTGTCACGTGCTGCCATTGTGTGACGCACTCGGCGCCTGGTGGAACTGACACGCCTTGTCCTTGACGTGAGCCAGAGAGACACGTCACGCTGTTTTAACGCTTAATTAGAAACAAACGGTGTGATGTAACCTTAAACACCAGGTGACCTGCAACTCAGAGCCCCTTCACTTCAGCTGGCAAAGGACACCAGGCTCAGGGGGGTCACTGAAGGCTTATGACAATTTGTTTAATAGTTAGTAATATGTCATTTACGAAGTTGTGTACCTTTAAACCTAACTATTTAATATACCATTGTGGAACTTATGTAATGATTAAACTGCAGTTATCTGATTTACGTAGTCATTTGGCGACATAATTCGTTTACTCATTTACTAGTTTATTCATTAATTTCGGTGCAGAGAATGCACTGCCTTAACCTTTAATTTGGGGTGAAATTAAGAGCCATAGGTTCGATAATACCTTCTCGTCAACGTAATTTTATTGCAACGCAAAGAACAAATGAGGTAATGCAATAGTCACGATATTAGTATGAAGTTACCTGCCAACTTTCCCGGTTTACCAGTGAAATCATTCTGACAGTACATGCGCGCATGTTCCAAGAAATCCAACTTTTAAAGAAAACTCAGAAGTAAGCGGGTGGATCGTATGTCGCATTTTCAATTTCTGTAAAACCAACTAGGATATCTTTCATGAGAACCTATAAATTTGGTATAAAGGTTAGATTAAAACAGATGTTCTGATGTTTCGTGCTTAATTCAAAGAAGTACAACTCGTTTGGTGTGGATATTTCGATCAAGTAACGAACGTTTTTTTTAACTTAACTGAACAAATCCAAACCCGATGTCACATAGAATTGCTGCTAAAGAACAGAAACATGTTGCGATAATGCGGCGAATGAGCTAAATCTTAAATTGTGAAGTCATATCTTTTAATATATTATGCAACTAAATAGCCAGTCACCCATTGTAGACACTTTGCTATCAGGAAAGCTGTGAAACATTGCTGCTAAAAGGATGTCGCTAATAACGTAACATTTGACAACGAACGTGAATATCTTGGCGTTTTATTCGATTATAATGCGTAATTAATGTCAATTGATACACATATGTTAAGCACTAAAAAAACTTTGTTTTTAACATTAACTTTTACATTGTAGTTTGACAAAGCTAAATTGTATAAACAGTGAAACTGAAAACTCTAAATAGGTCTACACACTTAACAAAATATATATAGTTTAATTAACAATTTATTAAAACATGACAATTTCAGGATCTATGTTTACTACAGAAAAGCATTCTTACGCGTTTGTAATTCATTTAAATGTGATGTGATTTCTGACAGTTGCCTCAGTTGCTGCAATAATCAACCCATTAAGTCACAAAATAGGTTTGTGTGTGTTTGGGGGAACAAGAAATAAAGCAATTTGTAAAGTTACAAGGTGTACAATATATTTTTGCCATTAGGCTGACTTGATAACTCATTAACCTGGTTAGAATTTCTGAGCATTCAATTTGGATAAAAAGTGAGTTACCTTTGGCTTCCCTGATTTATAGCTCACATGTTATAAAGTACTCGTTTATTCTTGGACTCATGGGAGTTTGAAAAAGATATAACAGAGACATAACTGAACAGCCAGTCGTATTACATGTCCAATGATGGAGCTGAACCACTTGTTATTTTTATCAGTGAGAATTTAACTTTTTGATTGAACCCTTAATGAGACATTTGGTTGTCCCAGTGTCACCAACCCAAACTAAAGAAATCTAACAAAAGTGTCCCCTTTAAGAGGGGCACGAACAATAAACATCCAAATTATACCAAAGAAAAGTTAAACCTATCAAATTAAAACATATTTTCTGTATCGACTATGTACTCCAGTCCCTACGTCTCACGGAAGGCCTCAAGTGTACCGGTGGACACCATGTGCTGCTTTGCCAGGGCCGCCCAGGTGCAGACATAGCTGCGGAAGAGAGGCAGGCTGACAGAGCAACCTGAACCACTTGTTAAGTGGCTAATGATGTACTTAATTGGCTGAAATCTACAAAACTTTGCTGATGTGCTGTATGCTCTCTAATTGTTTTTTTCCTTACTGTGTGTCCTATTGCCTTATGGTATCTTGGGCCCTTAAATCCAACCCTTCTGCTTTTTGCTAATAAAACATTATGGCATATATTAAAATTGTTTGCAGCAATCTTTACTGTCCATATAATAAATGTTATCACTCAAATATACATAGTCCCCAACTTCTGAATCTGGATAGTTTTTGTTAAACTGAGGAAGCAAGTCACAATCCCATATGGGTTGAGAAGCACCATTCCTCAACAGTGGAATGTTTTACATTGTAAAACAGAGAACATGTGGTTTAGTTACATGACTGTTTTAAAAACTTGAGTGCATATACATGATATTTTAAAATTGTCAATTATTTTGCTAGGGGAGTAATAAAAATGGTGACAGATAGTATGAAGTCCAGAATATTTTCTATTTAAGACCTAAAACTTAAATTGTTTTCAAGCATACATTTAACAAAACATCATTTAATACTGAAGATCAATATGGAACTTCAAAAGATATGCAAAAATAACATCAGTGCAGCAGAACACTGGTCATATATGCCTCGCTGAAATTCTGAACAACTGTCTACTTTTATAGTTGCTGGTACAAGGCTAGTTACACTAGCAGCAACCATTCCCACATTCAGTTTAGAAAGAGTGATTCTGGCACATCACAGCCTGTGACTTTATCTGGTACTCAAGCATTCTTTTTCAATTCTGAATTTGAATGCCTATTTTCTGGGGATTGCATACTTGCTATGATGCTGGCTTGGTCTATAAATTGGGAAATTAAGATCAGACTGGTATTAAAAAAAACTACTGCACATTTCTTATCCTTTTCTGCTGATCGGACAAAGTCTGGTGAGTTGACACTTACTAAACATTTGATTTGGGTCATAAAAACAGAAAAAGCTGGAAATACTCAGGTTAGGCAGCATCTGTGGAGAGAGAAACAGAGTTAACATTTCAGGTCGATGACCCTTCGTCAGAACTGGAAAAAGTTAGAGATGTAACAGATTTTAAGCAAGTGCAGGGGCAGGGAAAGGGGGGAGGGGAGGAAAGAACAAAAGGGAAGGTCTGTGATAGGATGGAAGGCAGGAGTAATTAAATGACAAAAGGTATGATTGTACAAAGCAAAAGGAGATGGTAATGGGACAAGTAAAGAATCAAAAGATGGGTCTGGAAGAGGTGTAAATGGGAATGGCAGAATCATCAACAGCTGCCATGTGAAAAAATAGGGGCAGAGGTTATGGTCTGAAATTGTTGAAGTCGATATTGAGTCCAGAAGGCTGTAAAGTGCCTAATTGAAGGATGAGGTGCTGTTCCTCGAGCTTATGTTGAGCTTCGTTGAACAGTGCAAGAGGCCAAGGACGGAGGGGTCAGAGTGGAAGTGGAGTGGAGAATTAAAGTGACAGGCGACCGGAAGCTCGGGGTCACGCTTACGGACTGAACGGAGGTATTCCGCAAAGCGGTCACCCAATCTGCGTTTGGTCTTCCCAATGTAAAGGAGACTGCATCGTGAGCAGCAAATACAGTATACTAAATTGCAAGTACAAGTAAATCCCTGTTTCACCTGGAAGGAGTGTTTGGGGCCCTGGACAGTGGGAAGGGAGGAGGTAAAAGGGCATGTGTTGCATCTCCTGCGCTGAGGCTTGCTGGGCTCCAGTAGTATTGGTGGGGGGAAGCAAGGTCTAGCTGTTTTGTGGAGAAGGGAGCAGGAGAATGGGATCCAAACTGCCACTGGGTCATTTTGAACCAGTAGGCCCCACCTGCCCACCTTGTTGTTCTCACTGATCAGTCTTTACCTCCTCCTTTAATCCATCTATAGTCTCTTTTGCACCATTAAGTATTCACCCACCAAATTCCCCATCATCAATCAGTTCCTGTATTTATGTTTCTGCCTTAAACCACAAGTACTTTTTCTGCCTTTTAATATTAATGGTATTAAAATCATGGGCTGCAGATGTGGGATTTCCAGATATGTGCTTCCAGCATATGCCAGGAGTGCAAAAGCCAATCAGCAAATTTGCCAACTTAAATAGTCTGTATTAAACATAAATTTTCATAAACAATCAATAAATGCTAAATGTTCAAATTCTTTGAGGCTAAACATTGTTCAGAACAGAACTTCAGAAGATATTAAAATACACAAAAGACAATTCAATTGATAAATTTAATCATGTTATTGGGAAATATGTAATTTATTCCATTTTTAATTATGCTTCAAATCTTATTTTGGACATTAGAAATTTCAGTTACTGAGGAAAAAATTGCATTTTTTTTTCAAACAACAGTTTGAGTGACTCAGTTGGTTTATCAACAAACCATGACAGTGAAAAGGTGACATTTAGCTTTCCCATTTTAAAATGGTATCAAAAGTTTTCTTCACTGTGACATATTGGCCTGCATTTTGCAGTTGTAATGTCAGCGAAAACCGTCAGCGTCTTTACTCTGTGAAACCGATAGCAACTTCTGCCGTCCGCACATGCACAGTTACAGGCAGAAATCCACAAGTTGCTGTCAGTGATTCCTCGGTCCTCCACAGGGTGCACTGTTGAAGTCTCCAACGGTGAAATTAACACAGAGATCAACGTAGTGACGTGAACTTGGACTAATTGCCCACGTCTTATGAATTAAAATCATCAGAAAATTTTCGGCTTGTCTGAGGAGGCACAAGGAGCATATTTGCCATTGACGTATAATCAATGAAGCCAGAATTCTACCAGAAGGAAGTTTTTATATGGAAGAAACTTACACAAACCGGCTGTGAGACCCAGGTATGAAATTTTTTTTCATATCTACAGTACTTTTTCATTTTTTTTCACATGTACTGGAACTGCTTAAAGAGGAAGCCTGTGAGGGATAATAATGCCTTTTTCACTCATGGCCCCAATATTGTATGATTTGTACGTAACGGGAGTATGATGCAGGGAACAACGAAGAAGAGTCAGGCACCATAAGAACAAAAGAATATAAGAAATAAGAGCAGGAGTAGGCCATTAGGCTCTTCGAGCCTGCTCCGCCATTCAGTAAGATCATGGTTGATCTTCTACCTCAACTCTATCTTCCAGCATTATCCCCATAACCCTTGATTCCCTTAATATCCAAAAATCGATCGATCTCTGTCTTGAATATACTCAACGACTGAGCATTCATAGCCCTCTGGGGTAGCAAATTCTGAAGATTCACAAGCCTTTGAGTGAAGAAATTTCTCTTCATCCAGGGGAAACATCCTCCCAACATCTACCCTGTCAAGCCCTGTAAGAATTTTATATGTTTCAATGAGAGAAGAACATAAGAACATAAGAAATAGGAGCAGGAATAGGCCACTTGGCCCCTCGAGCCTGCTCCGCCATTCAATAAGATCTTGGCTGATCTTGGGCTCAAAGCCACTTCCCTGCCCACTCTCCATAACCCTTCTCTCCCTTATCTTGCAAAAATCTGTCTATCTCCACCTTAAATGTATTTAATGACCCAGCCTCCACGACTCTCTGGGGCAGAGAATTCCGCAGATTTACGACCCTCTGAGAGAAGAAATTCCTCCTCATCTCAGTTCTAAAAGGGCGACCCTATATTTTGAAACTATGCCCCCGAGTTCTAGATTTCCCCACGAGGGGAAACATCCTCTCTGCATCTACCTTGTCGAGCCCCCTCAGTATCTTATATGTTTCAATAAGATCACCTCTCATTCTTCTAAATTCCAATGAGTATAGGCACAACCTGCTCAACCTTTCTTCATAAATCAACTCCCTCATCTCTGGAATTAACCTAGTGAATCGTCTCTGAACTGCCTCCAATGTAAATATATCCTTCCTTAAATAAGGAGACCAAAACTGTACGCAGTGTTCAAGGTGCGGTCTCACCAATACCCTGTAGAGTTGTAGCAGGACTTCCCTGCTTTTATACTCCAACCCCCTTGCAATAAAGGTCAACATTCCATTTGCCTTTTTGATTACTTGCTGTACCTGCATGCTAACTTTTTGTGTTTCATGCACAAGGACCCCCAGGTCCCTCTGAACTGTAGCATGTTGTAATCTCTCTCCATTTAAATAATAATTTGTTTTTTTATTTTTCCTGCCAAAGTGGATAACCTCACACTTTCCCACATTATACTCCATCTGCCAAATGTTTGCCCACTCACTTAGCCTGTCTATATCCCTTTGCAGATTCTTTGAGTCCTCTGCACAACTTGCTTTCCCACACATCTTTGTATCATCCGCAAACTTGGCTACATTACACTCAGTCCCTTCATCCAAGTCATTAATGTAGATTGTAAATAGTTGAGGCCCCAGCACCGATCCCTGTGGCACCCCACTAGTTACTGTTTGCCAACCGGAAAATGACCCATTTATCCCGACTCTCTGTTAGTTAGCCAATTCTCTATCCATGCTAATATATTACCCCCAACTCTGAGAGCTCTTATCTTATGCAGTAACCTTTTATGTGGCACCTTATCGAATGCCTTCTGGAAATCCAAATACACCACATCCACTGGCTCACCTTTGTCCACCCTACTCGTTACATCCTCAAAGAACTCCAGCAAATTTCTTATACATGATTTCCCTTTCATAAAACCATGCTGACTCTGCTTGACTGCATTATGATTTTCCAAATGCCCTGCTACTGCTTCCTTAATGAAGGACTCCAGCATTTTCCCAACGACAGATGTTAGGCTAACTGGTCTATAGTTTCCTGCTTTCTGTCACCTCTCATTCTTCTAAACTCTAGGGAATATAGGCCTAGTCTACTCAATCTCTCTTCATAGAACAACCCACCCCCCCCACCCCCCATCGCAGGAATCAGTCTGGTGAACCTTTGTTGCACTCCCTCCAAGGCAAGTATGTCCTTCCTTAGGTAAGTAGACCAAAACTGTGCACAGTGCTCCAGGTGTGGTCTCAACAAGGCCCTATATAATTGCAGTAAGATGTCTTTACTCTTATACTCCAATCCTTTTTTAATAAAGGCTAACATACCATTTGTGGTAACACAATACAGCTTCCTGTGACTCGAACTTTATTGCATCACTTCCTGTGATTAGTCCAGGATAAATACTGGACTGATCAGTTGGATCCTGGAGAGACATAGAGTAAGACCTCTTTTGTATGTAGCACCTTTTTAGTTGATTAAAGCTTACTTTAAGTTCACCACGCGTAAGGCTCATTCTTACGACAATTCAATCAACTTTGGAAAACTTCGCACTCAAACTTTTTGGACGAACTCGGAACTAAGGATCCAGGGAATCACCCATCATGGAAAACATCCTTAAACCATCGCGTCTTGACTTGGACCCAAACACCCCAGCAGCCGGTAAGGTGTGGAAACACTGGTATCGCACGTTTGACAATTTTCTTGAATATTGCAAGGCTGATGATGACTCAAAGTTGCGGATACTCATCAACTGTGTCACCCCGAATGTATTTCAGTATGTGGAGGAATGGGGCAGTTACGAGGAGGCAATTCGGACGCTTAAGAGACTATATACTAAGACACCGAATGAGGTCTATGCTAGACATCTACTAGCTACAGCCCAACAAGGGCCGGAGGAATCCATTGATAAATTCCTCCAAGAGCTTCGCAGACTTAGTATGGACTGTAACTTTCAGGCGGCTTCAGCTGAGCTGTACCGTGAAGAAATGATCTGTGATGCTTTCATCTGCGGGCTTGCCTCCCCATTTATATGCCAGCGTCTACTGGAAAGTAAGACACTTGAGCTTCAGAGAGCTTATGACATGGCTTGCTCTCTAGATCTGGCAAAAAGAAATGCAGACCTTTATACAGTGGCCAGACCTCGGTCTACTGCCTTAACTACAGTCAGGCAATTTAAGAGGCCACAGGTGAACTCTATTAGGGAGGACTTTATCCCTGACGATCAATCTGATGACTTCACTGATGAAGAGGATGATGACCCCACTGTGGCAGCCTCTTGGCAATCTAAGAAATGCTTCTTTTGTGGTGATGAGTTTCACCCTCGGAAATTCTGCCCTGCTCGCAATGCGTTTTGCAGTCATTGCAACAAAAAGGGTCATTTTGCAAAGGTTTGCCTATCAAGAGCCTCTACGAGGGCTTATCAAGCTAAGTCCTACCGAACTGCCCCGGTAAGGGCCTATCAAGATGTTCCAGCTAAAATCTATCGTGCTTCCTCTCGGGTTTCCTCTCGAAGAAACACACCTAGAGTTTCAGCCACTCTTTGTGCAACGACACCAATTACAGCTGCTTGTCCTCAGAACCTATTCCATGCAGCTACAAAAGCATCAATTAATGGACATACTTTAGATGCCTTAATTGACTCAGGTAGCACTGATAGTTTCATTAGGGAACAGATTGTTGCAGAGTTAAAGCTACATGTTTTCCCATCGGACCAGGCAATTGCGATGGCTCAGACATCACTTACTACCAGAATCTCTGGCTTTTGTATGGTTGAAATAACACTTAATGGTCACAGGTATCCCTCCACCCGGCTTTCAGTGCTCAAGGACTTATGTAGTGATCTTATCTTAGGGCTGGATTTTCAAAAGCAGCATAAGAAGCTCACCATTGTGTTCGGCGGATCCAAACCTGAACTCACTATTTCTAATATACTACCTCGATTACCGTTCTGTGCATTGTCAGCAGCTTCACTGGATGAACCCTCACTGTTTACCAGTATCCCTCCTCGATGCAAACCGATTATAACAAAGTCACGACGTTTCAGTCAGGAAGACCAGTCTTTTATTGCGGCTGAGATTTCTCGGCTTTTAGCAGAGGATATCATCGAGCCTTGTTCGTCGCCATGGCGCGCCCAGGTCGTTATTGTTAAGAACCCTCTACAACCTCACAAGAAACGGCTGTGCATTGACTATTCACAGACCATCAATCAATATACGGACTTGGACGCATACCCATTGCCGCGCATCGATGATATGGTTAATAAACTGGCTGAGTACACGGTGTTCTCAACATATGATCTGAAAAGTGCCTATCATCAGGTACCCTTGAAGGTCTCAGACAAGCAGTATACGGCCTTTGAAGCCAATGGACGGCTGTATCAATTTCGTCGCCTCCCCTTTGGGGTCACTAATGGAGTGGCTGTCTTCCAGCGAGCAATGGATGACCTGGTCAAACAGGAAGACTTGAAGGATACGTTTCCTTATCTGGACAATATTACTGTCGCAGGTCGCAATCAGCGGGAACATGACGCCAATCTCCAACGATTTTGGGATGCACTCCAGCACCGTAATTTGACATTAAATGCGGCTAAATCCATTGAGTCACAACCAACCATCAACATCCTTGGCTATTGTGTGGGCAATGGCATCATTAAACCTGACCCTGAAAGGCTTCGCCCACTCCAAGAACTCCCGCCACCTAAGAATCCGGCCTCCTTGCGCCGGGCCCTCGGCCTGTTTGCATACTATGCTAAATGGATTCCTAACTTCTCGGACCGAATCCAACCTCTACTGAAGGCCAGCACATTCCCACTAGACACAGCGGCTGTTGCAGCCTTTAACCTCCTGAAAAAACAGTTGGAGAAAGCGGCTCTTCACTCCATCGATGAGAGTCTTCCTTTTGTTGTTGAGTGTGATGCCTCGGAGGTGGCGATCTCGGCCACTCTGAATCAGGAAGGTCGTCCGGTGGCATTTTTGTCCAGGACTTTTCAAGGGGCTGAGCTACATTATCCTCCAGTCGAGAAAGAAGCTACAGCCATCATAGAGGCAGTACGGAAGTGGAGTCATCTCCTAGCTCGCCAGCACTTTACCTTAATCACGGACCAGCGATCGGTCGCCTTCATGCTCGATAATCGAAAACGGACCAAAATTAAAAATAATAAAATCCAGCTTTGGCGGCTGGAATTGGCCTCTTTTGGTTACACTATCCACTATCAACCTGGCAAGGAGAATGTGGCTCCGGATACCCTCACACGAGCATTCTGCTCCGCCATGGCACCCTCTACGCTCGTAGACATCCATGATGGGTTGTGTCATCCGGGCGTTACTCGCATGCTACACTTCGTGCGGTCCCAAAATCTCCCATTCTCTACCGGGGATGTAAAGAAGATGTGCTCGGACTGCAGAGTCTGTGCGGAATTGAAACCTCAGTTTTCCGCCCCTCGGGTGGTATACTCATACATGCGACCCAGCTAATGTAACGGCTTAGCATCGATTTTATGGGGCTGTTGCCCTCTTCAACTCGCAACACTTATCTATTGACCATGGTCGATGAGTATTCCCGTTTTCCGTTTGCCTTTCCCTGCCCCAATATGCTGACGACCACGGTTATCAGCTGCCTTGAGCAGGTATTTGCTTTCTGTGGCATGGCATCCTATGTTCATTCGGATCGGGGCCCTTCTTTTATGTCAGGAGAACTCAAGGCCTATCTCTCGGAACGGGGTATTGCTGCCAGCAAAACTACGCCTTATCATCCGGTCGGGAATGGGCAAGTCGAGCGTTTTAACGCTATCATCTGGAATGCGGTATGTCTGGCTTTGAGATCTCGGGGCCTACCCAACCAGCAATGGGAAGCAGTACTTCCAGACGCATTACACTCCACACGGTCCCTCCTTTCGACCGCCACAAATACGACGCCTCATGAACGGTTCTTCCGATTTCAGCGTCGCTCATCCTATGGGATATCTCTCCCGTCGTGGCTGACTGCACCGGGACCAGTGCTACTCCGAAGATATGTCCGGGCGTCTAAGAATGACCCCCTGGTAGATGAGGTTGAGCTCACTGACGTCAACCCTACCTACGCCTATATTCGGTATCCTGACGGTCAGGAATCTACCGTGTCATTGCGGGATCTGGCTCCCTGCCCGCCGAAACATAGAGGGACACCAGGCGCATGATATTGTACCAGGCACATCTCTGGGCTCGCCAGGTGCCTCTCATCACGCTCTGGATCTGACGCCGGCTGGTACCTCACTCCAGCGTGCCGACCTGGGGCAGACTGACTATGAGCCCGTCGGGGCTCGCACGTGCAGCCACGATCCACCCCGTACCGTACGCTCGGAAACGGATCTGCCACAGCCCTGCCTGACACCCGTTCGGGCACCAGTACACAGTCAGGATCGTCCTGACCCCTCACAGAGCGGGCTGGATCACTCGGACTCTGGTCCACGGCCCGCGGCGGGTAAACGGGCTAGGGGCCCTCTACCGCTACGAGAACCCAAACGGGTGCGGCTCTCCCTCGTCCAGCGGCTACGAAATGGAGGGAGCATCCCGGCCTCCTAATCTTTTGGGGGGGGAGAATGTGGTAACACAATACAGCTTCCTGTGACTCGAACTTTATTGCATCACTTCCTGTGATTTGTCCAGGATAAATACTGGACTGATCAGTTGGATCCTGGAGAGGCATAGAGTAAGACCTCTTTTGTATGTAGCACCTTTTTAGTTGATTAAAGCTTACTTTAAGTTCACCACGCGTAAGGCTCATTCTTACGACACCATTTACTTTCCTGTTTGCTTGCTGTACCTGTATGTTAACTTTCTGTGATTCATGTACAAGGACACCCAGGTCCCTCTGAATATCAACATTTTCCAATCTCTCACCATTTTAAAACTTTTCTGCTTTTCCATTTTTCCTACCAAAGTGGATAACTTCACATTTCTCCACATTATATTCCATCTGCCATGTTCTTGCCCACTCACTTAACCTGTCTATATCCCTTTGCAGCCTCTTTGCATCCTCCTCACAAATTACTTTCCCACCTAGCTTTGTATCGTCAGCAAACTTGAATACATTATTCTCGGTCCCCTCATCTAAGTATTTGATATAGATTGTAAATAGCTGAGGCCCAAGCACTGATGCTTGCGGTACCCCACTAGCTGTAGCCTGCCAACCCGAAAATGACCCATTTATTCCTACTCTCTGTTTTCTGTCTGTTAACCAATCCTCAATCTAGGCCAATATATTACCCCCAATCCCATGAGCCCTAATTTTGTGTAATAACCTATTACTGTATATGCTTTTTGAAAATCCAAATAAACTACATCCACTGGTTCCCCCTTATCTATCCTGCTAGTTACATCTTCAAAAAACTCTATTAGATTTGTCAAACACGATTTCCCTTGCATAAATCCATGTTAACTCTGCCCAATCATATTCTGATTTTCTAAGTGCCCTGTTACCGGGTCCCTAATAATAGATTCTAGCATTTTCCCTACTACTGATGGCAGGCTAACTGGCCTATAGTTTCTTGTTTTATCTCTCCCTCCTTTCTTGAATAGCGGGGTTACATTTGCTACCTTCAAATCCGCAGGGACCATTCTAGAATCTAGGGAATTCTGGATGATCAAAACCAATGCATCCATTATCTCTGTAGCCACCTCTTTTACAACCCTAGGATGTAGGCCATTAGGTCCAGGCGATTTGTCAGCTTTTAGTCCCATTAATTTCTCCAGTACTTGTTCTTTACTAGTACTAATTTCTTCAAGTTCCCCATTCTCACTAGACCCTTGGTTCCCCATTATTTCGGAATGTTTTTTGTGTCTTCTTCTGTGAAGACAGAAGTTACAAATTATTTGTTTAGTGTCTGCCATTTCTTTGTTCCCCATTATAATTTCTCCTGTTTCTGCCTGTAAGAGACCCACGTTTACTTTCGCTAATCTCTTCCTTTTTAAATATCTATACAAGCTTTTACAATATGTTTTTATGTTTCTCACTAGTTTACTCTCATTTTCTCTCTCTTTATCAATTTCATGGCCCTCCTTTGCTGAATTCTAAAATGCTCCCAATCCTCAGGCTTATTCCTCTTTTTGGCCACACCATGCCCGTAGACTGATGAGGAGGAATTTTTACCCACCCCAGAGCGTGTATAGGGAGAGGCTGTCTTTCACGATGATGTCAGAAGAGTTGTGTGTGAGGAGACTACACTTCAGTAGGGTCAATCGGCCACCTCTGTGATATGTTAAAGGAGGATCTACAGCTACATTCTAAGTTCCACACTGCCTTATCAGTGGCCATGAAGGTAACAACAGCACTCAAATTTTATGCATGTGGGTCATTTCAGTCAGGCCAACATGTCCAACATCACCCAGAGTGCTGTGAGGGCCTGCATTCACCAGGTCATGGATGCCATATTCTGTAGGGCTTCTGACATCATCAACTTTGACATGTCCCCAACGCAGCAAAGTGAGAGGTCTATCGCATTCCATAGGATCGCTGGCTTCCCCAAAGTGTTTGGGGCCATCGGTGGAACCCATATCCCAAATGCTACCCCTGTTACATACTTAAACAGGAAGGGGTTTCATTCATTAAATGTGATGCCCAACTGCGGATCCTGGATGTCAATGCAGATCACCGGATATTAGGTGAGAAGGACTGCCCGCTGAAGCTGTGGCTGATGACACCCTACCGCAGGACCAATAGTGAAGTACAGGAAAGATACAACCGTGCACATGTGTGCAAGTGCTAAGTGGTGGAGAGGACAGTTGGGGTGCTGAAATCACGCTTCCGAAGCCTGGACAGGTCAGTGGGGACTTTGCAGTACTCAGCTGTCAAAGTGGCGAGGATTGTGGTGATCTTTTGCGCATTACACAACTTTGCCCTGCGGGAAGGACTGACCCTTGACCCAGCAGATGAGATTCTGGTGGTAATGGACGACATGGAGCATCCCAACATGGATGTCAGTGAGGCCGTGCTTCGTGGAGCACCCGAGGAAGCCACGGCTGCAGCGGGCAGGGTGGTTAGAGAGCAGCTGGTGGCTCATGCATTTGGACAGTAACGAGAGTGACGTAGGTGCCTCCTCCCTCCCACTCTCCCAGGAAGGCACACAAAAGAACAGGCAAGACTGAAAGTGAAACAGTGAACTTTTATTGAAGCAGCAAATACTCATTGCAAGACTTTTGAGGTAGTTCTTGCTAAACTTTACATAAACATTGAAATGCTTTGTGTGGGTCTAGAACTAGCCACTAGAACTATATTTTTTATGTATGCAATGTACTAATCCATTGGGTTTTGGTTTTCAAGGAAAAACAAATTGAATTGCAAATTTTGAACTGCAAGGACTAATTAATATCCTAAAGTCCAATGTAATAAAAAGGAATTGAACTTATTCAGTTGTCTTGAAGCAGTGGCCTTAGTCATAGGCTTTTATAGGCTGTTTTCTAGTTGCATGTTGTTTTTAAGTTGTCAGCTTTTCTGGGCCAACATCAGCTCTGTTGTCACCATGTTGAAACAATGTGAGATGACAATAAACAAATCAAATAAGAGACTGCGTTATATTGTCAAATCAGTTGAGTTCAAACCATCAGAAGTTGTGCTGCAGCTGTACTGTGCTCCAGTTAGGCCACACCTGGAGTACTGCATACAGTTCTGGTCACTATGACATAAAGGAGTAATCAAGGCCTTAATGTGGTCGGAAACAGGGGAAGTCGTAATGGGGAACAAGGAAATGGCAGATCAATTGAACAAGTACTTTGGTTCGGTGTTTACTGTGGAGGACACACACAACCTGCCGGAAATAAAAGGGGTCAGAGGATCTGGTAAGAGGGAGGAGCTGAGGGAAATCCTTATCAGTCGGGAAAAGGTATTGGGAAAATTGATGGGACTGAAGGCTGAAAAATCCCCGGGGCCTGATGGTCTGCATCCCAGAGTACTTAAGGAGGTGGCCTTGGAAATAGTGGATGCATTGACGATCATTTTCCAACATTCCTTAGACTCTGGATCAGTTCCGATGGAGTGGACGGTGGCCAATGTAACCCCTCTTTTTAAAAAAGGAGGGAGGGAGAAAGCAGGGAATTATAGACCGGTCAGCCTGACATCGGTCGTGGGTAAAATGATGGAATCAATTATTAAAGATGTCATAACAGACCATTTGGAAAGTGGCGACATGATAGGTCCAAGTCAGCATGGATTTGTGAAAGGGAAATCATGCTTGACAAATCTTCTGGAATTTTTGAGGATGTTTCCAATAGGGTGGACAGGGGGGAACCAGTAGATGTGGTGTATTTGGACTTTCAGAAGGCCTTCGACAAGGTCCCACACAAGAGATTGGTGAGCAAAGTTAAAGCACATGGGATTGGGGGTAATGTGTTGACGTGGATTGAGAACTGGTTGGCACACAGGAAACAAAGAGTAGGAGTAAATGGGTACTTTTCAGAATGGCAGGCAGTGACCAGCGGGGTACCGCAGGGTTCGGTGCTGGGACCCCAGCTGTTTACATTATATATTAATGATTTGGACGAAGGGATTAAATGTAATATCTCCAAATTTGCGGATGACACTAAATTGGGAGGCAGTGTGAACAATGAGGAGGATGCTAGGAGGCTACAGAGTGACTTGGACAGGTTGGGTGAATGGGCAAATGTATGGCAGCTGAAGTACAATGTGGATAAATGTGAGGTTATCCACTTTGGTGGTAAAAATAGAGAGGCGGACTATTACCTGAATGGTGGCAGATTAGGGAAAGGGGAGGTGCAACGAGACCTGGGCGTCATGGTACATCAGTCACTGAAGGTGGGAATGCAAGTGCAGCAGGCAGTCAAGAAAGCAAACGGAATGATGGCCTTCATAGTAAGGGGATTTGAGTACAGGAGTAGGGAGGTGATGCTGCAGTTGTACAGGGCCTTGGTGAGGCCACACCTGGAGTATTGTGCGCAGTTTTGGTCTCCTAACTTAAGGAAGGACATTCTTGCTATTGAGGGAGTGCAGCGAAGGTTCACTAGATTGATTCCTGGGATGGCCGGTCTGACATATCAAGAAAGATTGGGTCAACTGAACTTGTATCCTCTGGAGTTCAGAAGAATGAGGGGGGATCTTATAGAGACATTTAAAATCCTGACTGGTTTAGACAAATTAGATGCGGGCAGAATGTTCCCAATGTTAGGGAAAACTAGAACCAGGGGTCACAGTCTAAGGATTAAGGGGAAGCCATTTAAGACTGAGCTGAGGAGGAACTTCTTCACCCAGAGAGTGGTGAATCTATGGAATTCTCTTCCACAGAAGGTTGTTGAGGCCAGTTCGCTAAATATATTCAAAAGGGAGTTAGATATAACACTCACAACTAGGGGGATCAAGGGGTATGGCGAGAAAGCAGGAATGGGGTACTGAGGTAGCATGTTCAGCCATGAACGCATTGAATGGCGGTGCAGGCTCGAAGGGCCGAATGGTCTACTCCTGTACCTATTTTCTATGTTTCTATGTAAGTCCCTCTCATACAAGCTAATCCCTGGTGTGAGAGGGAAGAGCAATGAGGAATAATTTACTAAACTGGTACTCTTCAGCTTTGAAAAGAGAGGTCTGATGGGATTTTGTACAGAAGATCTTTAATGGGATACAGAAAGTCATTGCAAAACAATATTTTCAGATATATCCGGGCAAGAAGACATAAATTTAGAGAAGAGATAGATGCCAGAAGTATTTCTTTGCATGTAGAGTGATGAACAGTTGAAATAGGTTGCTAGAAAGGATGGTTGTGGCCAGGACCATGGACACCTTTAAGAATTGACTAAATTGTGTAATGGGAGATAGTTGGTATTTTGAAAGAATTAGATCAAATAGGCTGAAGGTTTTTTTTTATCCAAAACAATTATGCAATGTAAATTTGGATGAATCCAACAATATTTTTGTAGACAAAGCTATGCAAATTTCCAAATCAGAATTAACTTGGGACCCACTCTGGTCTCAAACTGGACTGATTCAAAGGCACGAGATGAAACAGAACACAAAGACTTGACATCAGAATTGCACACACCGAGAATCATAGAATGATATAGCACAGAAGGAGGCCATTCTGTCCATCGAGCCTGTGCCGGCTCTTTGAAAGAGCTATCCAATTAGTCAAACACCCCTGCTATTTCCCCATAGCCCAACAAATTTTTCAACTTCAAGTATATATCCAATTCCCTTTTGAAAGTTATTATTAAATCTGCTTCCACCGCCTTTCAGGAAGTGCATTCCAGTGCAACTCGCTGCATAATTGTTTTTTTCCTCATGTCGCCTTTGATTCTTTTGCCAATTACCTTAAATCTGTGTCCTCTGGTTACTGACCCTTCTGCCACTGTAAACAATTTCTCCTTATTTATTCTATCAAACCTCTTCACGATTTTGAACACGCCTATCAAATCTCCCCTTAACCTTCTCTGCTCTAAGGAGAACAACCCCAGTTTCTCTAGTCTCTCCACGTAACTGAAGTCTTTCATCCCTGGTACCATTCTAGTAAATCTCCTCTGCACCCTCTCTAAGGCCTTGACATCCTTCCTAAAGTGTGGTGCCCAGAATTGGCCACAATACTCCAGCTGGGGCCTAACCAGTGTTTTATAAAGGTTTGCCTCTTTGCTTTTGTACTCTACGCCTTTATTTATAAAGCCATGGATCCTGTATGCCTTTTTAACAGCCTTCTCAACTTGTCCTGCCACCTTCAAAAACTTGTGTATGTACATGCTCAGGTCTCTCTGTTCCTGCGCCCACTTTAAAATTGTACCATTTAGTTTATATTGCCTCTCCTTATTCTTTCTACCAAAATTAATTACTTTACATTTTTCTGTGTTAAATTTAACCTGCCTTGTGTCTGCTCATTTCACCAGTCTGTCTATGTCCTTCTGAAGTCTGTTACTATCCTCCTCACTGTTTACTATATTTCCAAATTTCATGTCATCTGCAAGCATTGAAAAATTATGCTCTGTAGAGCCAAGTCTAGGTCATTAATATATATCAAAAAGAGCAGTGGTCCCAACACCGACCCCTGGGGGACATCAATGCACACTTCCCTCAGAATGAAAAACAACTGTTCATAGAAACATAGAAAAATAGGAGCAGGTGTAGGCCATTCGGCCCTTCAAGCCTGCGCCGCCATTCAATATGATCATGGCTGATCCTCTATCTCAATACCATATTCCCGCTCTCTCCCCATACCCCTTGATGCCTTTTGTGTCTAGAAATCTATCTATCTCCTTCTTAAATATATTCAGCGACTTGGCCTCCACAGCCTTCCGTGGTAGAGAATTCCACAGGTTCACCACCCTCTGAGTGAAGAAATTTCTCCTCATCTCAGTCCTAAATGTCCTACCCCGTATCCTGAGACTGTGACCCCTCGTTCTAGACCCCCCAGCCAGGGGAAACATCCTCCCTGCATCCAGTCTGTCTAGCCCTGTCAGAATTTTATACATTTCAATGAGCTCCCTTCTCATTCTTCTAAACTCTAGTGAATACAGGCCTAGTCGACCCAATCTCTCCTCATACGACAGTCCTACCATCCGAGAAATCAGTCTGGTGAACCTTCGCTGCACTCTCTCTATGGCAAGTATATCCTTTCTTAGATAAGGAGACCAAAACTGCACACAGTACTCCAGGTGTGGTCTCACCAAGGCCCTGTATAACTGTAGTAAGACATCCTTGCTCCTGTACTCAAATCCTCTCGCAATGAAGGCCAACATACCATTTGCCTTCCTAACTGCTTGCTACACCTGCATGTTTGCTTTCAGTGACTGGTGTACAAGGACACCCAGGTCCCTCTGTACATCAACATTTCCCAATCTATCACCATTTAAATAATACTCTGCCTTTCTGTTTTTCCTACCGAAGTGGATAATTTCACATTTATCCACGTTATACTGCATCTGCCATGTATTTGCCCACTCACTCAACTTGTCTAAATCGCCTTGAAGCCTCTTTGCATCCTCCTCACAACTCACAATCCCACCTAGTTTTGTGCCGTCAGCAAACTTGGAAATATTACATTTGGTTCCCTCATCCAAATCATTGATATATATTGTGAATAGCTGGGGCCCAAGCACTGATTCCTGCGGTACCCCACTAGTCATCACCTGCCACCCTGAAAAAGACCCATTTATTCCTACTCTCTGTTTCCTGTCTGTTAACCAATTTTCAATCCATGCCAGTATATTACCTCCAATCCCATGTACTTTAATTTTGCATACTAACCTCTTATGTGGGACTTTATCAAAGGCCTTCTGAAAATCCAAATACACCATATCCACTGGTTCTCCCTTATCTATTCCACCAGTTACATCCTCAAAAAACACCAGTAGGTTTGTCAAACATGATTTCCCTTTCATAAATCCATGTTGACTTTGTCTAATCCCGTTGAAATGTTCTAAGTGTCCTGTTATCACATCCTTTATAATAGACTCTAGCATTTTCCCTACTACTGATGTTAGGCTAACCGGTCTGTAGTTCCCTGTTTTCTCTCTCCATCCTTTTTTAAATAGTGGGGTTACATTTGCCACCCTCCAATCTGCAGGAACTGTTCCATAATCTATAGAATTTTGGAAGATGACAACCAATGCATCCACTATTTCCATGGCTACCTCTTTTAGTACTCTGGGATGCAGATTATCAGGCCTTGGGGTTTTATTGGCTTTCAGTCCCATTAATTTCTCCAGCACTATTTTTTTTACTAATACTAATTTATTTAATTCCTCCTTCTCACTAGACCCTTGGTTCCTTAGCATTCTGGGAAGTTATTTGTGTCCTCTTCCGTGAAGACAGAACCAAAGTATTTGTTTAATTGCTCTGCCATTTCCTTGTTCCCCATTATAAATTCTCCCATTTCTGACTGTAAGGGACCTACATTTGTCTTCACTAATCTTTTTCTTTTTACATACTTGTAGAAGCTTTCACAGTCCGCTTTTATGTTCCTTGCAAGTTTACTCTCATACTCTATTTTTCCCCTCCTAATCAATCTCTTGGTCCTTTTTTGCTGAATTCTAAACTGCTCCCAATCCTCCGGCTTGCTACTTTTTCTGGCAACTTTATATGACTCCTCTTTGGATCTAATACTATCCTTAATTTCTTTTGTTAGCCATGGTTGGGTCGCTTTTCCTTTGGTGTTTTTGCACCAGAAAGGAATGTATAACTGTTGCAATTCATGCATTCGTTCCTTAAATGTTAGCCATTGTCTATCCACCATCATGCCTTTTAATGAAGCTCCCCAATCTATCATAGCCAACTCACTCCTCATACCTTCGTAGTTTCCTTTGTTTAGATTTAGGACCCTAGTTTCTGGACTTCTTCACTTTCCATCTTAATGAAGAATTCTATCATGTTATGGTCACTCTTCCCTAAAGGACCCCACACAACAAGATTATTAATTAACCCCTTCTCATTGCACAATACCCAATCTAGGATAGCCTGTTCCCTAGTTGGCTCAACGTACTGGTCTAGAAAACCATCTCGTACACAATCCAGGAATTCAACCTCCACAGTATTATTGCTAATTTGGTTTGGCTAGTCTATATGTAGATTAAAGTCACCCATGATTACTGTAGTACCCTTGTTACATGCATCTCTAATTTCCTGTTTGATGCCATCCCCTACATTACCAGTACTGTTTGGAGGCCTATACACAACTCCCACCAATGTTTTCTGCCCCTTGGTGCTTCTTAGCTCCACCCAGACTGATTCTACATCTTGATTTTCTGAGCCAATATCCTTTCTCACTATTGCTCTGATTTCATCCTTTACTAACAACGCCACCCCACCTCCTTTTCCTTTTTGCCTGTCCTTCCTAAATATCGAATATCCTGGATATTCAGCTCCCAGCCTTGGTCACCCTGCAGCCTTGTCTCCGTAATCGCAATTATATCGGATCCATTTACATCTATTTGCGCTGTTAATTCGTCTACCTTATTACGAATGCTTTGTGCATTCAGATACAGTGCCTTTCACCAGTACTCTCTGCTTTCTGTCCCTTAGCCAATTTTGTTTTCACACAGCTACTGCCCCTTTAATCCCATGGGCTTCAATTTTGCTAACAAGTCTATTATGTGGTAGTTTATCAAATGCCTTTTGAAGGTCCACAAGATCAACCACGCTCCCTTATCCACTCTTTACCTTACTTCGTCAAAGAACTCAATCAAGTTTGTCAAACACGATTTGCCTTTAAGAAATTCATACTGGCTTTTAAAAACCACCTCAAAAATGACTGCCAATAACATGATTGTTCCTTTGGTTATCCCTTTACCTAGAGTGGCTGCTGCGTGGGGACATAAATGGAACAAAACATGAAGAGAAAAATGATTAAATAAGGGGAAAGCAAGTCTGCTATAGAGCAACGACAGCAATGTAAAATTTTTTTTGCTGGTTTATGATAGAAATTTATGGCACAGGAGGCGGCCATTCGGCCCATTGTGTCTGCGCCACTCGAAAAAGAGCTATCCAGCCTAATCCTACTTTCCAGCTCTTGGTCCGTAGCCTTGATACCACCCCTGCTAGCCAGCAATTCCTGAGTGAGTATATCAGTTATGTTAGATAAAGGCAGAGTTTGCTTCTATATCAAACACATATCGTGTTGTCCTGATCTGGTACAGGTATGTCATGGTTGCCCATATCTCCAGGAAACAAGGAATACCAGTGTGGTGATTCAACATCATTGCACTGACATCCATATCAGCAAAATTTGATTTCAAGGAAGGGCTACTAAGTTTTTAACTACTGCAGGATCTGGGCACTCCATTTCTCCTTATGTCAAAGTAATTACTGCTGCGGTAAAACTCTATAGATTTCTTCAATAATCACAAATTAAAAATCTCTAAAATAAAGTTATTTTCCAGTAATCTATTTCTTCCCTATAAATAGTTACTCAGTTATTGCAAATTACAAAAGTGTACAAAATGATCTGGAGGCAACCAATTGTTCATCTCTCAACGTTTATAGACAGTTGACTTTTAGATATTCTCTAACCTCCACATACATGTTTCACCAGTAAGGAAACGAATGCCACGAAACTGTGATCATATGGTTTTTAAAAAAAGTGTGCACATTTTATTTTATAACTACTATACATCAAGGCACAGCACTAGAACAGTTCAAAGTCTTCTCATGACCAGCATCTGAAGTGGCTCTACAAATTGTTGGTCCGAGTGGAACAGGTAGAAGTGGCCAGAGTCCATTATTTGCTATGTGAGATTCAACAAAATCTGTTGAGCACTGCATCTTTCGCAGTGGAATTCATGGCAGGAGCAGTTCACCTGGACCTCTGCCTCGTCTTTCGTCTCTTATGTCGACAAGGATCTCAGTTTCCTGAGAGAGAGAGAGAGAGGGGGGAGGGTCACTTTCTTCTACAGAGAGAAAAAAGACCAACACCCACCAAACGCACCAACTTTACTGCATTGATCAGACCGGAAAAAGACTGGCGAGCGGTTTCTCTGCAGCCAATAGCGAAGTGCAAGGCGTCCAACACTGACGGTACATCCGGGCGGCAGCCGGCGGGCTCTGGAGAAAGTTGTTGACTTTACCTTTGATAATTGCACTAAATTGTCTTCATTGAATTGTTTGCTGCTAAAGCCGCCGGAATGACTTTCGACGTCAGGAGGTGAGTTTGCGCTGGGGAGGGGGTTGGTGTATCAAATATCTATTTCTTGTGTAGGCGAAGCTGGGAGAGGATGCAGAGAGTTTTTAGAAATGCTGCACAATTCCAGAATTCGGGGCAAAGTGGTCCTTGTATCTCCTGCAAAAAGGTTCCATCCGTGGCACACAGTGCAAAGCCCACCAAGGGAAACCCAGGAGCCGTTACTCGCTGTGTGTGTTTGCAGTTCTAGTCTAGTTTGGGCTTCTTTCGAGCTGAGGAATGCACCTTTCAGGATTGTCTTTAATCTTTAATTTATGGCCTTATAACAGAATATGTTGCCCATGTCAGATATGGAGCAGGTCTCCAGTATATGTGAGCACTTAAGCAAATGCACACTTGTGTTCTTTTTATAACTAGCGTTAAAATAATAAAATGCCCAGGAGAGTGCCATTTCAATGTGTTATGACATTACTTTTATCTCCAGTTCGGTGAATTGATCTTTGTGGTTGATTGCACCCAATTTTCTTGTGCACTGGTGAAGCTTTAATTTATTAACACGTGGCGCCCAATGATTTGTTCCAGCTCGGGTCTGGCTCTACCCGGAAGCTTTTTCTCCTGTTTTAAATTGCATCTTCAGAAACTAAATGTGTTGAACATCGCCAGTAATTTCAGTACAGGAGATCGAGAATTTTTTTAAAAAGCAATTAGACAATTTTAACCTAGAAATATCCCATAATTAACAATTTTCCATTATTGATTAAATCCTCTGACTTGGGTATTTTGATTTGGGGATTTATTTTTGTGGTAAATTAGGATTAGAATTGAGCCACCCTAACTCCTTCCACATTGTGTTTTAGCCCTTTTACCCACAGGATTCTTGTATAGATATCTTAAAACTCCCGTTGGGTTATTGTTGCCGGTTACTGGATGCACGGTACAGGTGTGTAACTGCCTGGAAGTGAAGTTACATTTAACCATTCAGAAGTACATTTACAATTTTGTAATACAACATGGATTGGCTACTCTTCCTCACCCCCAGCCATTACTATAGGTAATAGTGATTTTTCTTTTAAGTGTTTCAGATTTCAAGATGCAGCTTCCCATGATTATCATACAGGAGTTGCAGTGTATCTTTTAAAAAAAAATGGTCTTCCTGGTATTAAACACCCTGAGGTAGTTCAGGTTTTTGCATCTGAGTGAATTGAAGGGCTTGTGGTTTGTGAACTACTGTTGCCTACCTCCTATGCCTTGCCCTGGGCTCCTAATAAAGAATTAGAGGACAAGCAAAGAGCAGAATTCAATAGTACAAGTACACAAATTTAAGTGGAAATGAGTGAGAATCCATGCCCTACCACTCTAATACAGAAATGAGAAGTCGCACAACACCAGGTTATAGTCCAACAGATTTATTTAAAATTACAAGCTTTCGGAGCTGTCGCCCCTTCCTCAGGTAGAGTAGCTGTGAGAGAATCTCCCAGAATTCACAATATAAAACACAGAAAAAATGTATTCAAATCTTTCCCACATCAAAGACACACTAAGAGCACAGCCAAGACAATGAGATGTGTCTCAGGGGGTCCAACGTGTCAAAACACCTGCCACATCATGAACTCTAATACAGCACATTGGTGCACCAACGTACTGAGCCAACATGAATGATCTCGCCCCCTTCTAGGTTTATCCTTGCCCCTCTTTCTCTTTAAGGTGCTGACTCCTTCCTGGGATATGGTTTAATAGGTGCTAATAGCTCTCTGGTACCTTGTCCCAGTGGCCATTTTTCCTTTGTAAGCCTAGATGATGAGCGTTGATGGGCTGTGGTGGACATCATTGTCAAACCCAATACTGTACATCTATTGATGTTGGAACACATGAACATCCAACAGGTGTTCCTGGATAGTCTTCAGGAGCAGGAATCCTGACTTTCTTTTTTCATTCCTATCCCAGAGGTGCTGAATCAGTGGCCGTCTCCTTACCGCTGCTCTAGCTGAGAACTAACTCGAGCCAGATCTGGGACCTTCTGTTGTGTGGTGCAGCACTTACCCATTTAAACATGTGGTGATATCATCTTGCATCCTTCCTCTTTCATGCTTTATTATCTCTTTCCTCGCCCCCTCCATTTTTCACTGTTTAGTTTCCTTTTGGTTTTTTGTATCTTGTCTTTCTAACAATCAAAGCAAGGATCAAGTGAACACATTTTAGATATATATTAGAATTACTTGGGATATTCTCCCTTCCTTCCTGCTCCTAGCTGATATTTGCAGCTGGTACCTCAGGGTGTGTTGTTGCTTGGATGTTGTGATAAGTGATTTAAGTTGTAAAGGACAAATTTTTTTAACTAGAGGGTGATTATAACACCTAAAACATTTTGGAATACCCTGAATGGTAAATAGGACTAATATTTCTGATACTGGGAATTGTGTTAAGGTAACAGAGGCCATTGCTACAATGAATTTCTAGAGCCAAAGAGTGCAGAACCCCCTTCCACTTGGAATTATAAATGATATGCTAAATTACTTTGATTTGTTAGGCCTTCTTTAGTGAATGTTTAGACATCCTGCTTCTTGTGAGCTTACAGCCTAGTAGATGTTTCATTTGTTAAAATTTTTTTTCGGTCTTCAGTGCTCTTGTATCAAATAGATCTTAATATATATTTCCCTTTCCGATCACTTATCAGTAGTAATGAGTTGTAGCCTGTGGATTAAAAGATGTCACAATGACAATCAAAATGTTGTTGTATTTCTGAAAATGTCAGCATTCATGTTTATGCATTCACTGCCACCAGTCAATGTGCATAGCTTTTAGTTTAAACATTTCAGCTTCTGAATCGAATATTCTTTGTTACCGCCTTTAACAAAATGATTTCCATAATCCAGATGATCATCCAAAGAAAGGATTAAAAGTGTGTGACTGAAGATGTCAGTCAAATGCAATAACTCTTGGTACAGAGTTTATCAGCCAAGATCTAATGCAGGGGTTTCAGAACTGGATAGTTTTTTTGTTTCAGTCTGATGTTGAGTCAGTCTGTATTAGGGTTACTACAGTTCCATATTCAGTGGGAAATGAATTATCAATCCCATGTTCTATTAATAGAGGATACAGGATGTGTTTCAAATCCACATTGTGCTGCAGCAGATTTTTAATAATTTCACAATGAAATGGCTCCAAGCTTTCAAATTATTACATTAATATGCAACATGTGCACTTTGTTTTTAATATGTGCAAAATTTTCCTGATGAGGTCAGCCATTGTGCTATTTTTCATGTTCTTGTATCATTTCTAATAGGCTTGATTTAATGATTTATGAATGATGTCTTTTACTGATTGTGCTGTTCTTTTACATTTAGAGAGTTACGAGGTACTTTCAAGAACTGACTTGGTTAAATGTCAGGAGACTTTAGTTGAGTTCTTTCATAGCGTCCCACAAAACCCTTCCAGTGTGTTGAACATTGTATATATTTGCCAGACAATGCAAAAATACATGGTGGACAGCAACAGAATCAAGAATAACTTGATGACAAAAGTCACAATTGCAGTTAAGCAATGGTTCAACCTGGAAAGTTTGCATATTCCACAGTCAGCTGCTACATGTTTAAAACCTGAACAATGCGCACATTTTAATGCACCTTTTCACCTTTTGGTCTTGTTCCAAGAATGCAAGTAGGTGCTTGGAGGGGAATCGGGTTTCATGATTTGGCATTGCTATTCAGTAGGTGTTAAATGCACTATTGTGGAATTAGTGGTATTTGACCCTGGTTATTTTTTCTCTTGCTAGACCGCAAGTAGCTCACCTCTCAGGTGACTGCTTGTTTAGTAGATGCTATTTAACACTTCAAGGGGTCCCTTTCATGGCATCTACTTACTAAAGAAATAACAAAGCTAACACTTTATTAATGAAAAATTGGTTATAATCACGGTGTGCATATGTTTTATGTATTCGTTTGAACAGCATCAGTCTGCTATAATTCCTTTGACATTGTTTAAAAATTGTGTTGGTTTTAAATCCATTACATTGCATCAATTTTTAAATTATTGTATATTCAGTGAGTGTGTGGAAGGGACTATTGCTTTGCATGGAATTAAGTTTGCTCCCTGGGTTTTGAGCTGCATGTAGAAAATAGGTCGCAGCAACAATTGTGTGGTGGTTTCATTACAAGGAAGTATTAAAAGGGATTGTCAAATGGTTTTGTTAATTATCGTGCTAGATACCGTGCCACTTTGTAAATAGATGATTGAAAGCCTTCGGTGCCATTTTGTAGAACAAAATTCAATTGTAAACAAGTTACTGTCATAATAATACCTTATTACTTTGATACTGTTTCTGCAGCAGCTACACTTTCTTTTGTTTAATAAGGCTAACTTATTGATTTTTGCCATAATATTATTATGCCAGTGGGAGATGTATATTGTATCCCACAGCAATGTTGTCACGAGGGGAAAAAATTCCTGTTTAAAACATCATGCTTTTATGTAGTTAAATTCAGGTCTGCCATAGCACCTTCTCTGGCTCAGTGGTGTCAGTTGCTCCCTTTAGCAGTCAGAGTAACTTACTTTTATGGGCAAAAATGAGAAATCGCACAACACCAGGTTATAGTCCAACAGTTTTATTTGAAATCAAGAGCTTTCGGAGCGCTGCTCCTTCGTCAGGTAAAGTGAGGGAATACAAATCAGCAAAGCATATATAGACAGAGAACAATGTGTTTCTGACTGCCCTCCATCACACCTCGGCAGAGATACAGTCAGGAAGGCATTACATCAAAGACACAGCAAAATACAGCTAAGACAATGAGGTGGGGTCACAGGGGGTCCAATGTGTCATAAGCTGCAGTCTGCAGTTAAGCTTTTTACTTTTTTTTTAAACTGGAAATCACACTGCTGAAGTGTTCCCCGACTGGGAGGTAACAATCCTGCCTGGCGATTGTTGCGCGGGTCTCGCCAGGAAAGGATGCACCGCAGCATGGTACATCGGCGAGACCATGCAGACACTGAGACAATGTATGAACGGACACCGCGCAACAATCGCCAGGCAGGATTGTTACCTCCCAGTCGGGCAACACTTCAGCAGTCAAGGACATTCAGCCTCAGATCTGCGGGTAAGCGTTCTCCAAGGCGGCCTTCGAGACACACGACAACGCAAAATCATCGAGCAGAAACTGATAGCCAAGTTCCGCACCCATGAGGACGGCCTCAACCGGGATCTTGGTTTCATGTCACGCTACATGACGTAGAGTCATCCAGACTCGAGTCGTCGTTGTCTTGTTCACAGATGCAATTTCCAGTTTAAAAAAAAAAGCAAAAAGCTTAACTGCAGACTGCAGCATTTGACACGTTGGACCCCCTGTGACCCCACCTCATTGTCTTAGCTGTATTTTGCTGTGTCTTTGATGTAATGCCTTCCTGACTGATTGTATCTCTGCCGAGGTGTGATGGAGGGCAGTCAGAAACACATTGTTCTCTATCTATATATGCTTTGCTGATTTGTATTCCCTCACTTTACCTGATGAAGGAGCAGCGCTCCGAAAGCTCGTGATTTCAAATAAAACTGTTGGACTATAACCTGGTGTTGTGCGACTTCTCATTTTTGTCCACCCCAGTCCAACACCGGCATCTCCGCATCATACTTTTATGGGAGTTGACTTACACTGCCCTATATCTACTTGAACAATAGCACAACCCAGGGTCATTGCAATAGCATCTCCTTGTGATCTGGACTGAATATTCATGCCTTTCTCACACAATTCTTCAATCTCTCCAAGGGTGGAACAAGCAAACACTTGGTGAGTTGAGGCCCGGAGCGACGTACAGAGTCGTCATGACCGAACTCACTTAATTAGATCTATACCACTTAACTTTGAGTAGTAATACAAAATAAAGAGCACATCACACTAGCTCTGATCAGTGGCTCACCTTTAACAAGATGGCGCAGATTAGATGGGTTGAATGGCCTCCTGTGCTTTGCGGAACACCTGTTCAGTCTGTAAGCGTGACCCTAAGCTTCCAGTCGCCTGTCACTTTAATTCTCCGCTCCCACTCTGTCCTCGGCCTCATACACTGTTCCAACGAAGCTCAATGTAAACTTGAGCAACAGCACCTCATCTTTCGATTAGGCACTTTACAGCCTTCTGGTCTCAACATTTGAGTTCAACAATTTCAGATCATAACCTCTGCCCAGATGGCAGTTGTTGATGATTCTGCCATTCCCATTTACACCTCTTCTAGACTTATCTTTTGTTTCTTTTACTTGTCCCATCTGCTTTTGCTTTGTACAATCGTACCTTTTGTCATTTAATCACTCCTGCCCTCCACCCTTTCACAGACTTCCCGTTTGTTCTTTCCTCCCCTCCCGCCATTCCCTGCCCCTGCACTTGCCTAAAATCTGTTACATCTCTAACTTTTTCCAGTTCTGACCTGAAACGTTAACTCTGTTTCTCTCTCCACAGATGCTGCCTGACCTGCTGAGTATTTCCAGCGTTTTCTGTTTTTACTCCTACTGTACTGTACTATTCTATGATTCTTTGACTTCTAATTATCCTCCAGCATTTTTTAACCTCTGAAGCTCCGTGAAATACAACTTTCCCTTTAACAAAACAAAAGCATCTCGCTCTCTCTTGCTCTCTCTCGCTCTCCTTGAGCAAGCTTTGGTCATCTGTCCTAATATCTCGTTATGTGGCTCGGTGTAAAATTTTGTTAATGTGGCTTGGGACATTTTACTACTTTTAAAGGCGCTATATAAATGCAAGTTGATCTCTATCCCTAATGTCCTTTTTAAAAGATTTTGTGAGCATACATAAGAACATATGGGTAGGTGGGAGTGTGGAGTAATCAGATCAGCCATGATCTTATTGAATGGCGGAGCAGGCTCGAGGGGCCGAGTGGCCTACTCCTGCTCCTAATTCGTATGTATAAGAAATAGGAGCAGGAGTTGGCCATTTGGCCCTTCGAGCCTGCTCCACCATTCAATAAGATCATGGCTGATCTTCTATCTCATCTCCACTTTCCTGAACTATCCCCATATCCCTTGATTCCCTTAATATTCAGAAATCTATCGATCTCTGTCTTGAATATACTCTCCGACTGAGCATCCACAGCCCTCTGGGAGGAGACAGAACAAAAGAGAAGGAGGAAGGGACAGACAAAATGGGCTTGAGAGAGAGAGAGGGGGGGGGGGTGAAGAGAATGGAAGAGCAGAGAGAGGGAAGAACATTCACTTTCTGATCTCGTACATGATCAAGGTACCAGAATACAGCTGGCACTTGTGAAAACACTGGCAGAAGATGGGATTATTATTAGGAGCCGGAAGTCCCATCAGTTAGTACAATGGATATGGAGTTCTTGGTCATTGATCCACCTTATTAGAGATCATTGTGCATTAATCTTATTGTGGGAGGCTGCTGCATTGTGCTTATGCTACATACTGCAATGACAAGCCAAAATAATGTGCAGTTTTTCCTACATTTGCTTATTCTTATTAATACTTTCTGTAATCGGTTTCCAATAATCAGAGAAAAATCTTGACGCGTGATAGCAATTTATTTGTAACGAGCAATGCAAAATCAGCAGTTTTTCTTATGTTCATTTCAATTTACATAGTTCCTTAAAATCACTCCCTCTGGCAAATAGAACAAAGAACCCAATTTTAACAGCATGCAGCAAAAGTCCAATAAACTACAGGAAAACTGCATTTAATAAAGCTGCACCTTGCTGCGCACAAGAAAGGGTTGAATATAAATTCTCCTTGATCTGTCTTTCAGTCTGCCCACTGCTTAGTTGCTAATGTTAGCTTTATGCAGCAAAGCAGTTGCTTAATTAATAACCCAACAATTTGTTTTTTAAACTTATACTTCTGGTAAGCAGCTGTGTTAACTTTTTAGAAATGTTCAGAACTTCAGAGTTCAATTTAAATTCTTCATAGACTGCAAAATGTTAGTAGTTGTCGTAATGTCAAGTGCTAGTGTTTAATTACCACACAAATCGCAGAATAGTTTAGCAATCTGGATTTGAACAAATAAGGCATCAGAATATGCTTTAAGGTTTCCAATTTGAATATTTCTTCTTCCCCCTTTCTTTCCAAAGCAGCCAAGCATTGCTAAACAGTACCCCTCAACGCCCCCCACCCTCCACCCCTGACACATTGTTTTTCATTTTAGAAACTGGAATACTGATCTCTAAATTTTTGGGGTAATTCCTGCACCATTCTTTACTGCAGGGGAAGCAGCTTTCTGGTTATCTTAATCAGACTTTTGCATACCCATCAACACAGAGCACTGGTGCAAAACAAATACTGCACCTGCAATAAGATAGTCACTTCCCCACCAATACTTTTAAGCTCTTCACAAAATCTAACAGAAACACACATGAAAAGGATTATCACTATAATTTCAGTGAAGTGTAGTGGTAGGTGTGAAATTTTCTACTCGTGTCCAAGTGTACTGTTAAAAATCAGCCAGCAATACAATTCATGATTTTAATCACCTCCCGTATCCTTCAGTCCTCCCACTCTGTCCTTTTGTGCACCCTAAGCCCCACCATTAGTTGGAGAATTTTCAGCTGCCTCGGCCCACACTCCTGAACTCCATCCCTAAGCCTCTCTGCTTCATTCTTCATTTTTAAAAACTTTTCCCAATCCAGCTTTTTAACCCAACTTTCAGTCATCTCTCCAAACACTCCCAGCATAGCCAGTTCCTTCATCAGATTTATTTTCTCTTTCCCCCCCAGCAAAGCACTTTGTGACATTTTCTATGTTAAAGATACTATATAAATGCACATTGTTGCTGACTTCCAAATCTGGATGGTATTTGGAGACAGCTGTATAACATTAGAGTGGACTGGTGGTTACAGGTTTGCCACTATTGCTGGAAACAATTTGAGGCAGTGTTTTCAGCACTGCACAACTGTCTTATTTCTGAGTTTAGTTTAACCATTTTGCCACAGAAAAATATTAACATTGGGTTATTTGAGAAAAGTCGATAAGGTGCCACACAAGAGGTTATTAAACAAAATTAGGGCTCATGTGATTGGGGGTAATATACTAGCATGGATTGAGGATTGGTTAACGGATAGAAAACAGAGAGTAGGAATAAACGAGTCATTTTCGGGTTGGCAGGTTGTAACTAGTGGGGTACTGCAAGGATCAGTGCTTGGGCCTCAGCTATTCACAATCTACACCAATGATTTGGATGAGGGGACCAAATGTAATATATCCAAGTTTGCTGCTGATAAAAACTGGGTGGGAATGTAAGTTGTGAGGAGGATGCAAAGAGGCTTCAAGGGGATATAGACAGGCTAAGGGCAAGAACATGGCAAATGGAATATACTGTGGAGAAATGTGAAGTTAACCACTTTGGTAGGGAAAAATAGAAAAGCAGAGTATTTTTTAAATGGTGAGAGATTGGGAAATGTTGGTGTTCAGAGGGACCTGGGTGTCCTTGTACACGAATCACTGAAAGTTAACATGCAGGTACAGCAAGCAATTAGGAAAGCAAATGGTATGTTGGCCTTTATTACAAGAGGATTTGAGTATAAGAGTAAAGATGCCTTACTGCAATTATATAGGGCCCTGATGAGACCACACCCTGGAGTATTGTGTACAGTTTTGGTGGTCTTACCTAAGGAAGGATATACTTGCCATAGAGGGAGTACAATGAAGGTTCACCAGACTGGTTCCTGGGATGGGGGGATTGTTTTAATGAGAGATTGAGTAGACTAGGCCTATATTCTCCAGAGTTTAGAAGAATGAGAGGTGATCTCATTGAAACATACAAAATTCTTACAGGGCTTGACAGGCTAGATGCAGGGAGGATGTTTCCCCTGTCTGGGGAGTCTAGAACCAGGGGTCACAGTCTCAGAATCAGGGGTCAGCCATTTAGGACTGAGATGAGGAGAAATTTCTTCACTCAGAGGGTGGTGAATCTTTGGAATTCTGTACCCCAGAGGGCTGTGGAGGCTCAGTTGTTGAGTATATTCAAGACAGATATTGATTGAATATTAAGGGAACCAAGCAATATGGGGATAGTGCGGGAAGGTGGAGTTGAGGTAGAAGATCAGCCATGGTCTTATTGAATGGCGGAGCAGGCTCGAAGGGCCGAATGGCCTACTCCTGCTCCTATTTCTTATGTTCTCTTCCCTGCTCCTTCATTTGCCTCCTCTTCTCTTGCTCACGCTTACATTCACTCTATTTGCCCCCTCTCACCCTTTCTTTTGCATACTTGCTCTCCTTTTCTCTCCATTTTATCTTTCTCTTGCTCCCCCTCATTCTTTCTCGGCATTCATCTGCTCTTTATTTTTGTGCTCTCCCTCCCATTCTCCCTCTCTTCATTTCCCCCCCTCCCCCATGAACCATTACAGCACAGAAGGAGGTCATTTGGCCCATTATGTGTGTACTGGCTCTTCGCTTGAACAATCTAAAACTAATGCTGCTACCCTGCCTTCTCCTTTTATAGCCCTGTATCTTCCTCTGCTTTTAAATATCTATAATTTTTCCATTAAAAGATGCATCGATCTCTACCTCAACCAATCCCCATGTGTACATTCTCATAGAACAAGGTAAACTTGAAAGTTGTCATTTGTGATGTGACTTTTAGCTTTGTGAATTTTATTTTATGTTATGTTCTGGTTGAAACCCATTGTCTGCTCCCGATTCTATGTTTTGTGATGGTTATCGTTGTCTGGGAAACTGAGCAGTACTGAAAACCAAAAGTGACTAATCATGAGCACTGGAGGTGCGGGAAGTTGGGTTATGCAAGCATTCGACCTTTGTGCTTGTTCCCAGACTACATCTGATGATTGAATCGCTTATGAAATCATTTTTGTACTTCATGAAGATGAGAGAATTGAAAGCACGTGGTGTGGTGAGAAGAAGTTTAACAGTGACGTCACTGTAGCTGCTTCCCAAACTGCATTCTACTGAAAAAGATACAACATTAACAACAACTTTCATTTATATAGTGCTTTTAACATAAGGAACCAGAAACTGAATAGCCCATTTATGTAGCAAACTGGTTGTGAGCAAATTAAGCTAGAGTTCAACTGTTGAGGTCTTGTGTAAAATTTGCATTTAAGGTTTGATTATTTGTCTAATGTGTGCTATAAACAAAATATGATCAATATCTCACTTGTGACACTGGTCATACTTGTGCAATATAAATCCCATTGCCTTGTGTGTACTTCTCATATTTTCTATGAAAATTAGTTCCTTTCTAATATTTGTAATTGTTCAATTAATCAAATAATAGACTTTAGAAAGACTTTGATACATTGAAGGTCCTTGGAGAGTGATCAGGATGATTCTGGGACTTAGCTCCTGGACTATAACTTGGAGCCCCAATTTGTGTGAAATGGCTAAGTAAATGAAATGAGACTATTCTCTTAGCAGGAACGCTGATAGGTGGTGTAGATCAAGAAATATGGAAGAAACAATATTGAGCCTGCTGTATTACCAAACATTAGGGTCAGTAAGAACTTGCAGCTCAATATTTTTGTTCGATATTCTAAGAATAAGGGGTCGGCCATTTAGGACTGGGATGAGGAGAAATTTCTTCACTCAAAGTGCTGTGAATCTTTGGAATGCTCTATCCTAGAGAGCTGTGGATGCTCAGTCATTGAGTATAGTCAAGACAGAGGTTGATTGATTTTTGGATACTAAGGGATATGGGGATAGTGCGGGAAAGTGGAGTTGTGGTAGATGATCAGTCATGATCGTATTGAAAAGCTCGAAGGGCCGAATGGCCTACGCGTGCTCCTATTTCTTATTGCTTCCTTTGTTCTTATTTGCAAATCCATCTTATAATTGGGGAAGTAAGGATACATTTTACTCACAGACTATGGGGGCAGTTTTATCAATGGGGGCGGGATTGCTGGTTGTTGGGTTTCAGTCCCGCCCCCAACGACATCCGGCCAACCCATGCTATTTTCCCTTGATTGACCTTGTTAAGCCTACCCTGCGGACTTAGCAGGCCAATTAAGGGAAAGCCGGTGACGGAGAGCGTCAGCGTATGACATTTCATCTGTCAAATTTTTGACAGATGAATTGTTATCGTTTAACAGCTTTGAGAAGCTGTCAAACACTGACAATCTCTGTTCTTTGGTGAGTCCTTGTACTGAAGACTCATCAAACCTCTTTCCTGAGCAGAAATCAGATGGCTGTTGCATCGGAGAATGCCGCAGCCATTCTGTCATCTCTGCCGTGGAGATGAGGCACCTCCGGATCCCCAAGGGTTGAAGGCTGCAGGAAGAAGCAAAGGTAAGTAAACTTTTTCTAACACTTTTCACTCACCTCACATACTTACCTCTCCACACTTGCACCCATCACTCACCTCCACAGTGCACTTTTCGATCCCTCTCACCCCCACAGACCCACTGCTTGCCTCGCTGACCCTGGTGGGGTTTCCTGACGTCGGGAAGCCCGCACTTGTGTTGGTAAAATGGGGATAATCCTCTTAACTGCCTGTTAACTACCTGTTAACAGGCAGTTAAGTGACTGTAATCCCCTTCCCGCCTCCCGGGAAGATGGCACGGAGGCGGGTTGGGAGCGGGTTTGGTACCCGCTCCCAGTTTCTGCCATTTTCCCGGCAGTCCCGCCTCCAGTCCCGCCTCCAAACCCGCCTCCCCAAGGCTGGGAAAATTCCCCCCTAAGTTCCTGTGGCGCAAAACTGGCAAATCACTTTTTTGACAGTGTATGCAAGTCAAGAAGGATCCATAAAAGTCATTGGACCAAACCTGTGTTTAATTTTTCTGTTTTTTTTGGAACATTTATGGAAAATATACATGCATTATATGGGCCACGTACATAAGTGAACAAATGGTGGGTTAAAGTACAGCAATAATGCAAAAACAAAGCAAATCTTACAGCTTTGTTTCAGAGCAGTGGTGTAGCAGACTTAAATTGGCACTCTTTCTGTCTCAGCAGCTAGTGATTGGTGGTTGCTTTCTTGTGGTTTTTTTTTTCCAAAACCGTCTCTGGAAGAATTTAAGTAGCTGTTGACATTCTGTCTTGCAGATATGAGGATGAGATCTGCACCCTCATGGCTGCAAGACAGGGTGCCTACAGCTACATGAGTGACTCCAAGCATCTGAAGATCCTCACAAAGACAAGTACAGATGAGGATGAACATTTTGGGCCATCTAGCTCCTTGCATACAATCCCCATCTCCCTCCCTCCGAGGAGATCAACTCTTCAGATGCAGATATGGCTGTTTTATGCATTTACTTCTTTCCACAGATATCTGCTCATGAATTGTGGAAGGATAAAGCACAATATATCCCAGTACATGTGGGAGGTGATGAGGTTGGCTATCTGACCTGGTCATAGCAGGATCCCCTACAGTAAATGGATGAGATGAGGATTTTGAGCTACATTGGAAAGAAGAAAGCTCAAACAGTTACACATGTGCAAGAAATATATATGACTTGGTCTTTGTTCACCAAGTCTAGAGTAGTGCACTATTGGACACAACTGAGGAAAATATTCAGGCATTTGGTGCCTCTCATGATTCATTAACCTCATCAGATATTGGCTAAGTGCACTATGATCTTTTCTAGAGCTCTCGATCAAGAATGAATAGCCTCCAACCTTGGGTGCCATTGGTTTGCACATAGTGCAAATGATCAAATGTTCTTGTGGAGGACAGCAAATGAAACTCTTCTTGGCATATTTCGTCCAGCTGGATTATGACAGAAGAGAGGCTTTTGAGCTGCTTCTGAAGAAAACCTGCAGCTCTGACAATTACTACAGCAGGAGACTTTCAGCTGTTTCGCCTGAAACTGTACCCTGTAATCATGCATCTGCATTCTGTAAAGATTCTCGATCTGCATGGGAGAACTGTCAGAATCCAGTCTGATAATTACATTTGAATAGGAATGATAGTAATAGTGATATTGGGGCTAATTTTAAAAAGTGGACCATAAAGTGATGACATTTTCTCTGAAGTGAATAGTTTGTTTATTTAAGAGGAATTTGAGTAGGGTAAGTGACACAAATATTTTAAATGAGAGGGTTTCTTTCTAGGTGTTCTATAGCATTGCTTAAGTGTGATTAAAAGTGAAAATAGTTTTCTGTTGTAAAGAACGATTGAAGTTGGTTAAATATTTGCTTCATAATTTTAGTAGCTATCTGATCACAATAAATAGTTGCAGAAGAGATCGTATTAAATCGTATACCTGTTATTTATTTATGGCTAAATGTGCATGTCAGCAATTGCCTAATGCAATGTCCTTAACTTCTACCATAGAACTTTTATTTTGTATCCCTTCACTTCAAAGAATGTACTATCTTTTATGACTGACTCCTGTTTCCATAGAAACAGCGGGGTAGAGTTTCCGCTTGTTTATGCTAGTAATATCAGCGCAATCTGGGCGAAATTGGCTGAACTGGTGCAAAAGATCGGAATTTTAAACGTGAGTTACGCCCAAAACCACTTGTGTTCGTGTTTTCCGTGATCTTTTACGCTGCTTAAAGATTTAGTTCACCCAAATCAGGCCCCGCCCATAAAACCGGTCGAGATTGCGCGGGTTCAGGAAGACTCTTCGAATTGCGCTCATTTTCTTAGGCGTACAGGCGCGAGTAGGTGTGACTTAAAAAAAAAAACCTGGCTTTAACTTTAAGTTTACAACTGAGGTAACATGCTCAGATAAATGTGATCAGTTGGTTGAAAAGCATCAGGGTTCTGGGTCACACAGTAAATGTAAGCAGTCTTGTTCAGCTATCTACTTCAACATCAGAACGTTCTGTCACTTTATTCCACCAGCCTGCCAACCTCCATTTGAACTGGAGGGTGCTCATGTTGCAAGTCGCGTTTGGTACACAAAAGTTGCCATGACTCAAGATTTGTCTTGCCAGGAAATGCAAGCTCACCAGGCACCACACACCCCATTAACGCTAGATGCCCTTGGGCTTTTCAATTACCATGACATCTCTGGCAAGCAAAGAGGAGTGGTTCAAACGGATGGAGGAAGAAACGGTGTTCCATTCTGATTTGCATAGAAAGCAGTAAAGGTTAGGTGTGTCTCTGCAACAAGCATGGAACAGGCTCTCCTTGTTCTGGACTGTTTTCTGCTGACCGTGTGAAAAGCCTGTGTTGGGCAGGAAATCTAGGTGGCAGCAGCCAGAGCATGAATGAGATAATGATGACAGATACTGCAAGCAAACCGAAATATGCCAGATGTGCCATGGAAAGGGAGCGTGTAGTTGATGCAATGGAGGGAGTTTGATTTGCAGCTGGCAGGTTGCAGGGCAAAAGCTTTTGCTGACAGTAACTCACTGTTGTGCTCTGTTGAAGTCATGGATGCGAGCAAAGGGCCGACATAGTTGGACAGTATATTTTGGCTACCTGTGAGGGAATGTGGGTTCTTTATACCTTGAAATATCCTCATGACGTCACTGAACAGCTGTGTGGAGGTTATGGAGCTGGCAGTAAGAGCCAGTGCCACTTCCCTCCACTGAACTGTAACCATTGATCTTTGGGATCTCCTGCCACAGATGCCAAACAGGCGGTGCCTCTTCTATTTGAGCTCCTGTAAAAGCACCTCCATCTCACTGTCTGTAAAACTGTCTGTATGTTGTGACGAAGAGGCCTTGCTTCCATATAGTCTTACCTCCTTTTCCACTGTCTGCCCCTTTAAGCTGCTGAAATACTTGAAAATCTATAGCAGTGCGAGGCCCCCCTCCCCCCCCCCCCCCCTCCCCCAACCACCCACCACGCAAAAGGCTAATCACAGGCATCACTCCAATGGAAGCCTGCCCACCATTATTTAGATTAGTTGATCCTGGAAAATAGGCTGGGTTTAACCATATACACATCAAGTAAGCAGAAGACCCTGCACCCCATCTTCTGCCGGTGCAGTAGTCAGATGGAAGATCTAAGCCACTGGCTCTGCCACACCAACCGATCTCCAAGATGAGCACTAATGTATCGATCTCCATGCCCCATCACACAACTGAACTAAAATGCCAATATAGTAATACTCTTCGAAATTACCCCAGAGGGATGTGGTGACAGTATGCCACACCTATGGCAAATTGATGGATAACAATTTTCCTGTACAGTGGGGTAAAGCCCTTGTGATTGGTTTTGGGCTGGGGGGTGGATCGTGAGGAGGTGAAAGAAAATCATGAATCCAAAAGCGTGTGGCAAACCTGAGTTTGAAGGTAAATATTAAAACCATTCTCATCCTGACCCTGTTTGTGTTCAGATTGACTTCCTCCCTTTCTCCAAACTCCACCCCAAGATTGTAAATGGTATATTGGCAGTTGCAGGAATGATTTTTATTTTTAATGTCCATTAGATCCCTGGAGTATCAGACAAGAAAAGACCTGCTCTCTTGGGACTAATTTTTGGATAATGAGTGCATGCTTTAAATTATTTCCTGTAGTTTTAGAATGACCTGAACATACACTTGGGAAAACTTCAGAATCTATGCACATATGTAATTTTGTGCACATATGCTTGTGCTGACTTCAAAATATGGTGTAAGTAGCAAAGAAGGAAGTACTGTGCAATGGGCATAGCCTCTGAAGCAACGTGATACATTTTCATAGCGCTGTTTTCACCTGTTGCGTACTAAATTGCATGGAAGCTGCTGCTAATATTCTTTCGGGTTCAATTTTTCTCGAGCTATTTTTAAGCCCCAGCGGAAACGTCAAGCTTTCAGTTTGACTGATGTGTTGCGTATCACATCGCACCAGGATCTGTGGGATATCCTCTGTTTGCAGAATAAAAATAATTTAAAAATGTTTAAAACTATCAAACTTGTGATGTGGATGCTTTCACTATGCAACACGGTGGCATAGTGGTTAGCATTGTTGCCTCACAGCGCCAGGGACCCGGGTTCGAATCCGGCCCCGGGTGACTGTCTGTGTGGAGTTTACACATTCTCCCCGTGTCTGCGTGGGTTTCCTCCGGGTGCTCCTGTTTCCTCCCACAGTCCAAAGATGTGCGGGTTAGGTTGATTTGGCTATGATAAATTGACCCTTAGCGTTAGGGGGATTAAATACGTGGGGTTACGGGGATAGGGTGGGATATGTGTCAGTGCAGGCTCAATGGGCCGAAATGGCCTCTATCTGCACTGTGGGGATTCTGTGATACAGCTTTAATGTATCTGGGGGGAGATGATGGAAGCAAAAATGCGAAATTTACATTGGGTCAGAAAGAATAGAGTGCACACTGAAGCAATAAAAATGGAGAAAGATAGCTAAATGGGCCAAAGTACAATGAAAAAGAGAGAGAAATTAAAACAGCTATGCAGACAAGAAGAATAAATTAAGAAACTAGAATGACGGGAGAAAATTAGAACCAAAATAGGTAGGAAAAATGCCTGGATTTCCAAGAGTTCTGTGCAATCCTTGTAAATTAGCAGAATTTCACCAACATTTCATGCTAATGAATTCTCATTGTTCCTAATTATCACAGCTAATAGATGTTGAAACTTGACTAATAATTCTCTGGTGACTGGTATTTTTACCACTGTCTCTTTTATATTCCAATGCAACATCAAAATGGAAGATTTTCAGCTTATTGAGCTTGGAGTTAATTTACTATAATTATTTACAGCTATCTTGGCAGTGTGTAATTTTGACTTGTAGGAAACATTTCTGGGAAAGGCTGCAGTGACACTGAATTAGAAAGCTGCTATAAAAGAAAGACTTGCATTTATATAGCGCCTTTCACGATCTCGGGCTGTCCCAAAGCTCTTTACAGCCAATGAAATACTTTTGAAGTGCAGTCACTGTTGTAATGTATGAAATGCGGCAGCCAATTGCGTACAGCAAGCTCCCACAAACAGCAATGTGATAATGACCAGATAATCTGTTTTTGTTATGTTGATTGAAGGATAAATATTGGCCAGAACACCGGGCATAACTCCCCTGCCCCTCTTTGAAATAGTGCCATGGGATCTTTTACGTCCACCTGAGAGCAGACAGGGCCTTGGTTTAATGTCTCATCAGAAAGACAACACCACCGACAGTGCAACACTCCCTCAGTGCTGCGCTGGATTGTCAGCCTAGATTTTTTGTGTTCAAGTTTCTGGAGTGAGACTTGAACCCACAACTTTCTGACTCAGAAGCGAAAGTGCTACCAACTGAGCTAGAAATAAGCACCAATTTCTTAGTAAAGGTAAACTACTGATGCAGTAGTCTGATATTCAAATGAAAGAATTGCAATCTGACACGCAGCACTACTCAATCCCCTGCTTACAGCGGATGTTTTAAAATGAGAACTTTTTATGGATGTATTCCATCTTTCCCCTGTTCTGGGGGGTGGGGTGGGGGAATGACCAATACAGCCTGCAGCAGAGTGAAGAAATTGGGTCACATCGCAAAGATAGTTGGGAACCTCAATGGTAAAATTTTCACAAGTCGCTTTTTTTGTTCTTATTTCTCTCGAGGCCTTTTCATTTCCGTATATCCATCACAAAGTAAGTTCAGTGATGCCATTAGTGAATTCTTTTCCACTTGTGACAGTGCCAGTTATGCTCCGTTGTTAAGTGTGCTGTACGTATTGTCACTGAGGTCTGACCAGATTTCGTATATGACGAGGGGCGGTTCGGGCGGGGGGGCGCGAACTCAACTCCACGTGTTGTAATGCATGTCTTAACCGTATTACAAGGCTGCTACATTATCCCTTTTGAGCTTTAAAATCTAAGCTCCAATCACTTGCTAAAGGCATACGTTATAAACTGGTGCTTCTAACCTGCAAGGGCACTTAATTACAGTGGGACAGTACTGGAAATGTGCCACAAATTATTAATGCATTTAAACAGAAAGTAAGCTCTTTCTTTAACCCACTTTGTACAGTGTGTTGCATTGTCCTTTCTAGCAACTAACTGTTTGGTCCATTTTAAGGTGCAGTTACTGTGGAACTATGTTCAAGCACCAGGCTTACTCATGAACTTAACCTGGGTCATTGTGTGATAGAGGCCTCGGTCTTCCCCACAGCCATCTTTTTTTGCCGCAAAGCCCTTTTGTTACATACCTATTACCAGGCAGGAAGAAATGCTTAGTGTCAAAATGTTGTAGATTATGGAAAATCTTTTGGTTGACATAATTGGCAGACATTTGAAAACCTTTGCTGTACATGTGTTTATTTAATAGTCAAACGAGAAGAATTAGATACATAGAGGCTAGCACTTGGTATTTGCTTGATAATTCTGCTTCTTACAAGCTTATCCTTAAAACACCACTAGAATGAAGTTGTGCTGTGCAATATTAGCATATGCACGCTTTAAAACTTTTGCATGGAATTGCTTTGTTTGCTGTTTTAATGAGCGCATTAATCCACTTATTTTAAACTTTGCATTCACTTTTTGTTATTGGGCTAAAGCGTCAGAACCTATTTGTTGTACATGCATGGGCTGGTGCCGATGAGACTGCCTACACAGTAAGTGTATGAGGTCAAATATTCAGCTTCTTGTCATAGATGAAGTGATATTAATGAGTCATAATGAGAGGAATTAAAGACTTTTAAGAGGCACTGCGAACATGTGAATAGTTAAGGTGGTGGAGGGTGATGAAGGTAGAAATGGGAAAAGCTGGCAAAGCAGAGCAGGACTTGACATTATGGAAACGGGCCGTTTGACCCAACCAGTCCATTTTTTGGTGTGTGTTCTCCACACGAGCGGTAGTTTGAATCCCATGTGCCCAACATGTTGCCATATCCCTTTATCCGCTTGTCCTTCAACCACCTATCTAACTGATTCTTAAATGTTGTCATGGCTTTTGGTTCAATCACTAAAACTCTGGGAGTGTATTCCACAGTCGCACTACACTCCCTGTTTTTTTTTAAGCAGTTCCTCTTGCTAAATCGCTTGCATTTAATTCAATGTTCTCTTGTGCTAGACCCGTCAACCACTGGAAACCGTCTGTTTCTATGTACTTTGTCCCATCCCTTCCTAATTTTGTACACCTCTGTCAAATCACCAAATAATCTCCTTTCTCCTAATGCAAACTGCCCCAATTTATCTTTTTTTTAAAAAATTTCCTCATACCAGGCAGCATCTGAGTGAATCTGCACTGTTCCCTCTGTTGCCTCAACATCCTTTTCTATTATGTGCAGCCTAAAATTGCGTACAATTCTCCAACTGTGGTCTTAAGGTTTTCTGTAGATTCACTATTATCTTTTGTCACAAAACCCAGTATTATGATCTTAACCACTTGAGGTCTGCTTTTAATATCTTGCGAGCCTAAACCCCCAAATCTCACTGCTCTTCCACATCATCTGCGCTTTCCTCATTCAAAGTATAATATTTTTTTAACCAAAATGTACCACCTCACACTTACTGAATTTCATCTGCTACTGTTTTTTTGCCCACTCCACCATCTTATCAATATTCACTTGCAGCTTTCTTTGGTCTTCAGAATTATTTACTATGCCTCCTACTTTAGTATCACCTACAAATTTAGATACCACTCCCTATATCCAAATAACTAATGTACACATTGAATAAAAGCAGTCCCAGAACAGAACTACCCATTTCCAACTGCTCTGAGAAACTGCCCTTAACTCTAACTTTGTTTCCTCCGTTCTAACCATTTGTAAGTTAAATTTGCTGCCCTTTCCCTAATTTCATACCCCTTAATCTTCTCCAATTGTCTCCCGTGTGGTCACCTGTCCAAGGCTTTTTGAAAGTCCATGTGCACCATATCCACTGCATTACCCACATCGATCATATCTGTCACCTCAACGGTGAACAGTTCTGGCCTCCATATTATAAAAAGGACATAGAGGCACTGGAGAAGGTGCAAAAAAAAAAAAAAGATTTACGAGAATGATACCAGAACGGAGAGGCTATACCTATCCAGGAAAGATTGGACAGGCTGGGGCTCTTTTCTTGAGAAAAGAGACTGAGGGGTGACCCGATAGAGGCCTTTAAGATTATGAAAGAATTTGATAGGGTAGACGTAGAGATGTTGTTTCCATTTGTGGGCGAGACCAGAACTAGGGACCATAAGTATAAGAAAGTCACTAAAAAATCCAATAGGGAATTCAGGAAGGACATCTTTACCCAGCGAGTGGTTGGATTGCAGAACTCGCTATCACAAGGAGTAGTTGAGGGGCATAGCATAGATGCATTTTAAGGGGAAGCTAGAAAAGCACATGAGGGAGAAAGGAATAGAAGGATATGTTGATGGGGTTAGATGAGGAAGGATGGGAGGAGGCTCGAGTGGAGCATACACACCGGTGTGGATCTGTTGGGGCGAATGGCCTGTTTCTGTGCCGTAAATAGTTTGAGGAGGTATTAGAAAATATTACGAAGAACTCTTCTCAGGTTTATCCAGCACGTTCTTCCTTTTTGAAATCCATGTTGACTGCTTCTATTTATTTTCTCTTTGTCTTGATATTTAGTAATTTCATCTTTAATTAAAGATTCTAAAATTTCTCTACCAAAAATATTAAAACTGGCCTGTAATTACCCGAGTTAGGTCTGTCTCCCTTTTTGAAAAGGGTTATTACATTGGCCATTTTTCATTCCTGCGGCACAGATCCACTCTCAATAGAACCCTGAAAAATAATTTCTCGGGCCACTGCTCTTTCTGCTTCCACCCCCCCCCTCCCCCTCCCCCCCCACAAAAAAACCATTTACCTCCAGATCCTTGGATGTATCCCTTCAGGTCCTGGCACTTTGTCCCCCTTTAACTTTGCTAACTTCTCTAATACTTTTTATTTTATTTATTGCAATATTTCTGTGCTGTAGACTCTATGTAATTCTTAAACAGTCATCTTTTAATTAATTCAAGATTAACCTCCTCCCCAATAACCTTATCTTTTCTAAATACTAATGCAAAGAACTTAAGCGTTGCTGCCAATTTCCATTTATCCTTTATTAACTCACTATCCTCTCCTCTCAGGGATTCCACCTCACACTTAACCATTCTATTTTTACTCGTATGTTTGTATAATACTGTACTCTCTTCATATTCCCTCCATCTTTCCTTATCCCCCTCTAACTTTCTTTTATTTGCTTGTTTCTAACCTCTATTTATCCAGTGCATTCTGAAACTAAAGGCAGGATTTTGCCAATGGGGAGCTTTTGGAGGCGGGACTCCCACTTGTCGGGTTTTAGTCCCGCCTCCATCCACTTCTGGCCAACCTATGCTATTTTCCCTTGATTGACCTTGTTAAGCCCGCCCAACGGGCTTAGCAGGCCAATTAAGGGGAAGCTGGTTACAGAGAATGTCGGCGTATGACGTTTCATCTGTCAAATTTTTGACAGATGAATTGTCACCGTTTGACAGCTCTGTTAAGCTGTTAAACACTGACATTCTCTGTAGTTTGATGAGTTCTTGTATTCAAGACTCCTCAAACCTCTTCCTTTTAGCAGAAATGAGATGGTTGTTGCATTGGAGAATGTAGCAGCCATCTGTCATCTCTGCCGCAGAGATGCGAGACTCTCCGCATCCCCAACGATTGAAGCGTGCAGGAAGAAACAAAGGTAAGTAAACATTTTCTATCACTTTCCACTTACCTCACATACTTACCTCTCCACACTTGCACCCATCACTTAACTTCACAGCGCACTTTTGCACCCCTCCGACCCCCGCAGACCCACTGCTCACCTCTGTGACCCTGGCGGGGTTTGCAGCCTTCGGGAAGCCCGCACTTGTGTGGGTAAAATGGGGATAATCCTCTTATCTGCCTGTTAACAGGCAGTTAGCTGGCTGTAATCCCCTTCCCGCCTCCAAGGAGATGGGAGACGGGACCTGGTGCGGGTTGGCTACCCGCCTCCTGGCAAGATGGCACGGGGGCGGGATGGGCACCCGCCCCTAGATTCTGCCATTTTCCCAGCAGTCCCGCCTCCACACCTGCCTCCCCAGATCTGGCAAGATCATGCCCATTGTCTCTTTTTAATGGTATATATTTATTCTGCACATTTGCATTCTCCTTTTTTTTAAAAAGCACTGTTGATCCTGTGTATCAATTTCTCTTTCCAGCTCACCTCAGCGAGCTTATTCTGCATCTTTGTAAAATCTGCCCTTTTCCATTCTAGGCTGACCAAGACTGTTGCACTGCTATTTTTCTTCTCCTAGGCTTCTAGACCATTGGAGCCTGCTCTGCTTTGCCAGCTTTTCCTGTTTCTATTTCTACCTCCCTTATTCCCTGCCCCCCACCCCCAATGCCTCAGTTATTTTCTCATGATGCTTCCTCTTATTCCCTGTTGATATTTCAACCATTTAATCATCTCCTGTTACCACTTAAGCACTTCATAGGTCATTCTATTGTGTGTATCTTGGTGTGTGTGTGTGTGTTGTCCAGGAGACTGAGAAAACTCTCTGATATTCTTTGAATAGTGCCATGATATCTTTCACATCCACCTGAGCAGGCAGAGCCTTGGTTTAATGGCACCTCTGACAATGCAGTACATTGAAATCTCCACCCTAGATTACGTGTTTAAATCTAAACTCGCAACCTTCTGACTCAGAGGCAAGAGTGCTACCAAGGAGCCAAGCGTGCTACCAAGGAGCCAAGCTCACATGCAGTGTGCTTAGTTATATCTTGTTTAAAGACATAAAGATCACTTAATGGCCATAACATTCCATACTAACACAAGCTCCTTTTTGTTGCATTCACGGTTGTATTCAGCCTCCACATGTACGCTGTCGGCACACAGCTCTCCCTCTCTACCATGTCTGTTGATCCTGCCACTGCCTCTGTGTTATCAGACTGCTAGTCTGACCTTCAGTCCTGGATGAGCTGTAATTTCCTCTCATTTGAAAAATTAGTAAGACTGAAGCGATCTTCTTTTGAACCTGCCACAAACTCCATACCCTTCTCATCAATTACATTCCCTTCTCCGGCCACTGCTCCTTTTGAAAATGGCACTGGAAATTGTAGGTCTTAAGTCTGTGTTAATGATGCAAACTGTATCTCAATTTTCATGAGCACACTTTGAGAGGAAATGGGCTTAATCCTTTATGTATGCAACTTTTCCAGTGCTCTTTGGAAAAGGGAGGTAAAGGAAAAATTATATGCTCACTCCTGTCATCTTGCTCGGTGTACTTGCCTGAGTCAGAGGCTCAATCACCATTCCAGGACTCAAGCCCATAACCTAGGCTGGCACTCGAATACAGCACTGAGGAGAATGCTATACTGTCAGATGTCCCGAACAATAAAGCAAAGTTTGAGCTGCCATGTACAGTGGATTTCCATGGCATTATTTGAGGAAGAACAAGGAATCTGGCTAAAATTTCTCTCTAACGAACAGCAAAGACAACAAATTAACTAGTCAATTATTTCGCTGCTATTTGTGGGATCATGCTGTTCATAAAATGGCTGCTATGGCTTCCTACATAATCATTGCATTTCAAAGGAATTTATCATATGTGAAATGGTTTGGCAGGTGTAATCAAGTGCTATATAAACACAATTATTTGGAAAATATCAATGTAAGGGTGACCAAGGGTGTTGCTCTGCTTTTTTTTCTTCTCCTAAGCTTCTGGACCATTGGAGCCTGCTCTGCTTTGCCAGCTTCTCCTGTTTCTATTTCTAGCTCCCTTATTCTCCCCCCACCCACTGCCTCAGTTATTTTCTCATTATGCTTCCTCTCATTTCATGGTTCCTTTCCTTCAATAATTTGGGGGGAATTTTAACCTAAAAAAATGGGTTGGTTGGGGGCATGTGGGTAGTTAAAGTGTTAAAAATCTGAATCCAGACCTGAGCCCACCTCCAACCCACCCACTTCCAGTTTTAACGGTGGCGGGATAAGGGGCGGGCAGCGGGATGTCTATTTAAATATTATAATGAGGCTGGAAGCCTCTGCTTTAACCTCCATTTTGAATTTAACTTTAGCTGGTCGGGTTTTGCAGGCCTTGTGGAACCCACCAGCTAATGAAAGGCGAGGCCTTTACGCTTACCTCTTGAATCTAGGTTCCCTGCCTAACCCGCCTGCTGCGATCGGAGACGACCCCCCCCCCCCAAACAGGGCCTCCGATCTCCACTACGAGGACCCTTCCACCACCCCGCCCCTCGCTCCTCTGGCTGCTCCCCGATCCTCTTGCGATGTCCCCCCCCCGGCTCCTCCAGCTGCTCCCTGGCCCCCTATCATATTGCGACACCCCCCCCCCCCCCCGCCCCCCCACACTCCTCCGGTCACTTGCCGGCCCCTCCTCTCTGCGGCCTAGTGCCGCAGGCCTGTCCGGCTGGAGCCAGCCAGCCTCTCAATCTGGCTGGCTGCGGGTGGGAAACAGAGGCTTCCCATGCAAATCAGGCCCTGCCGTTAAATTCGACAGGGCCTGCAGGAAACCTGTTCTGGGTTTCCTGACTGCTTCGGAGCGCCCCACCACTCCCAACCCACCTTCCCCATTGAAATTCAGCCCTTTGTGTTTTATTAGATTTTTACCATAAACTTGAATTTTGCGCTAAACAACCACATCTACAGAAAACAATTTACTTTGTCAGTACCCTACAGCTATTTTTAACTTCATGAAAATGTGTCATATAGACTGTTGACTTGTACTTCCCATGAAATTCCATTGGAATTTTGATTTATTTTGTGTTGCATGACGATTGGGTCTGGTGTTGTATGGAAAATAAATCACTTGTAGATAATGTAACTCCTTTCCGTCTGGCATTTATAAGTTACTTACCCGAGGTCGCGTTATTTTGTGGCATTTACTAACATCCTGTTTAAAAAATAACATCCTTGCATTGAGTATATGTGGTGATTTCCCTGAATCTATAAGCAATGATACTAACTCGGTTACAATGCGGTAATAAACCAAACCTCAAATGACTTTATTTTTAATGGCCAGTGATTTTTTTTTCCCCCCTCAAAAAAAATCAAACATGCTGGTTTTATTTATCTCCCTTGATGTGTAAAGAATTGGAGTTATATGATGTACAGAGTTAAATGGGTTGGAAGCATTTTACCTTGTTCGCAATGATGTCATTGTGTCTGCTTCTATTTTTTATTCTTTAATGTTCCCCTTAATAAAAACTCAAAGAAGAATGGATTGAAAATATTTCCCACTGGAACAGCAGCAAGCTGATTGCAGACTAATGTTCATTGTAGAGTGGAAGTGATGCAGCTGCCAGCATGGCTCAATAGTCAAGTTTTTGGAGCTGACTGTTTTAGGAACTGATCCCGCCAGAAAACTCCTCTGAGGCAAGCACACCCTCTTTAAACAGACACCAATTCGCTGTGCTTTCAAACGCCTACCATTGAGTTTATGATTGCTGTTTTGATTATGTCTGCAGTATTTGTAATACTGATGAAATTTAGGTTTTCTTGTAAAGGTAGGAATGGTGTTCCGGGAAGTGACCCTTTTTTGTACCACTTGACAAGTCAACCAAGGAACAGTTGGCTGTATGGGGGGCGGCGGGGGCGGGGGGGGGGGAAGGTAATGTTCACAGAATTGACCCTTTAGCTTGACAAAGGAGGACCATGAGTTGTGTAGGGGGAATAAAGAAAATGAGTTGTCTGAATCGAATGTTGATTGTCACAAAGTAACTGGCTAGTGTTTTTTTACAATATATGTACTTTTTTTATGGGCATCTGCTGCTGTTTAAGAGAGACAAAAAAAGACAGTGGAATAATGCTTTCCTCACGAGCTTTACAGTGCATCTTTATATACATCAAAAAAAATGCTTTGGGTTCAGATGCTGGTTATAAACCTGTTGGAACATGCTTCCCGTGTTGTTGAAATCTATCTTGGGCTATAGTAGTAAAGTTCAATTGGTTCCCTGTCTTCTCTCTCTGGGTTTCTGCTATGTAGGCCGCGACTTTCTCGATCAATGTGGCTTGGGAGCGGATCAAGTGGCTTCCGGGTTCCAACTACATCCGGCCCACAGACGTGATTTTACGTCAATTGGCCTTGTTGAGCCCGCCCTGCGGGCTTGCCGGCCAATTAAGACGAAGCTGGTCAGATGACGTCATTTGATGACGTGTCATCTACCGGTTTTCTTAAAGGGACCACGCACAATTTTTTTTTGACAGCTGATTTCTCAGTGTTTGACAGCATTGAGGTGCTGCAAACACTGACAATCACTACAAAGGTGAGCTATTGCACCCAGGCTCTCCAGTGACTCCCTCCATAGGCTAGAACAGATGGCAGCTACAGGTGAGGTTACAGAGCGATCTGTCACTGGTGAGAGAGGTTCTCCCAATGAGGTGGGACTAGACATACAATTCAAAACTTGTTACCTACAGAAAAGTCTAAATGCATTAAAAATGAATTTCCCAACATTTTCTTACCTCTGAGACTCACCAGTGCACCATTGGATCCTTCACACCACTTCTGCAGCTGTCATCAATGCAAAAACATTACAGCAGACTCACAACTCGCCACACTTACCTGGCGTGGCGTCCGGATGTTGGGAAGCCCGAAGTAGAAGTGTCAAATTGAAAGAGCCTGTTAACTGCCTGTAACAACCTTTAACAGACAGTTAAGTGGCTATAATCCTCTTCCTGTCGCTAGGTGTCGGGTCCATGTGCAAATCGGGGACCCGACACTTGGGAAGATTGATTGGAGGCGGGTTGACAGCGGGTTTCCTGCCTGTTGTCAATCTTTGTGATTTTGTCAGAGGTCACGCCTCCAAACCCGCCCCCTGAGCGCCGGCAAAACTCCGGCCATAGTATTTGAGTCTCTGTTTTCTTGTGTTGTTATACTGCCAAAATGGAGGAATCTTATTTCCTTCTTTGCTAATACATTTGCGTTTGTAAACTCTAATCAGCTTGCTGCTGCTTCCTGTGAATGTCCCCTGAGCATGTTACAGTGTCAACATTTTGTTTCTGAACACAACAGCTGAAAGGGCTTTGATTGCCTACAGTTATTTACATCACATTTCCATGATGTGTGATACCCTCTGCCACTGGAATGTTGATTGTTGGCTTTAATGAATACAGTTCAGGATGTCTTTTTTTTTCCTTTACCCCCCCCCCAGCCTAATGTTGTCAGATGTTTCATTGTACCTAATAAGTTATCTTGATTTGACGTCCTTGCTCCCACCGAATCACTCATAGCCTCTCACTCCTACTGTTCCCTCTGGTATAGTCCTCCATTTTTTTGCTCCCTTATGTCTGAGGGCTGCAAACTCATGCTCAAGTGGTGCATGATTGGTCTTGTCGTTCTTTGAGATCTGGCTTTAATCATGTTAAGCAGTACTCTGCCCCTGTCTGGAGCCAATCCTTCACCTACTCCATGATTATCCTGGAGGATTAGATAATTCAAGGTTTCTTTTCTCTATTATGAACTGCCTCCTCAAACCTCTCTCCTGCCCTCTACACCCTCGCCTCCAATACCAAGTGCAAAAAGCACAGTTAATCATCTCTGCCTGATACCATCTATGTAATGCCTGTCTGACATTAAGTTGTGGATGAGTGGTACATTTTCTCTAACTGAATATCTGGAAGACCAAAACCATCATTTTTGGCCTGCCATCATAAACTTCGCTCCCTTGCTGATTCCATGCTTCTGCCTTAAGCTGAATCAGGCCATGCAAAAACATTGCATTCTGTTCAACCCAGAGCTGAATTTCAAAAGTCACATTCTATCCATCACCAAGACCACTTGCCTCAACCTCGAACATTGGCTGTATCTGCCCTGCCCTGCCCTGACACCTGCGGCTGCTGAAAGCTTGATCTGTGCTTTTGTTACCTCGAGACGGATTTCTCCAATGCCATACTTGCTGGCCTCATAACTTCATTGAATTTCAACTTGACCAAACTCTGACCCACACTAAGTCTCACTTACACGTCACCCCTCGTTGCTCCTGCCCCCCTGCATTGAGTTTAAAATCTTCATTCTCAAAATGAAATCCCTCCATGGTCTTCCCCCACATTATCTCTCCAACCTTCTCCCGCACTCTTCAGTCCTTGAACTTTGACGTTCTGTGTATATCTTCCACTTCGCCCCACCACTGGCGGCAGAGCCTCCAGGCAACTCAACCCCACTCGCTCTGGAACTCCTTCCCTAAACTCCTTTTTAAAAAAAAAAAAAAAATCTTCTTAAGACCCATTTGTTTGAGCAAACTGTGGCTATCTTCTATCTCAGCGTTTACTCCTTTTATTTATTTCTATCCCCTCTGTAAAGTGCCATGTGCCTTTTTCTACATTAAAGGCACTATGTAAATGCAACTTGCTGTTGATTGGCTGTGAGGATGGTAAGCACTGCTATTTTATATTAAGTGGGAATTAATGACCGCTAAATCAGAGCAATTTAATTTTTTTCTCAGAGATTCCTAAATAATTCAAGCACGTAGTGCTAGTAAATTGTAATATAGTTGACGGAAAATGTTGATGTATTGGGGGGTGGGGGGTTTAAATTTAAATTTTAAAATATTTTCATGTTTTCCCCTAGACTTGATATCTACAGGAAAGTACCAAAGGACCTTACACAGCCCACGTACACGGGAGCTTTCAGTAAGTATTGTGGTATAACATCCTGCTTGCTTTTACAACTTAATCTCATACCAGTTTTAAAAAAGTGGTACAGAGTATTCATGTAAAAATAACACTTCAAAAGAGAGTCCCTTCATTAACAGGGTGGGTCCTCGACACACGACAACTTCCACTCTGCTGATACTGAAAATAATCTCCCACTCCTATCTGACCCCAACTGTGAAGCACTTTGGATGTTTGGCATGTTAAAGAACATAAGAAGTAGGAGCAGGAGTAGGCCATTCGGCCACTCGAGCCTGCTCTGCCATTCAATAAGATCATGGCTGATCTTCTACCTCAACTCCACTTTCCTGAACTATCCCCATATCCCTTGATTCCCTTAATATCCAAAAATCTATCGATCTCTGTCTTGAATATACTCAACGACTGAGCTCCACAGCCCTCTGGGGTAGAGAATTCCAAAGATTTTCCTTACTACTGATGTCAGGCTAACTGGTCTGTAGTTCCCCATTTTCTCTCTCCCTCCTTTCTTAAATAGTGGGGTTACATTTGCTACCTTCCAATCCGCGGGAACCGTTCTAGAATCTATTGAATTTTGGAAGATGACAACCAATGTATCCACTATCTCTAGCCACCTCTTTCAAAAACCTAGAATGTAGGCCATCAGATCCAGGGGAATTTATCTGCTTTCAGTCCCATTAATTTCTCCAGTACTATTATTTTACTAATACTAATTTCTTTCAGTTCCTCATTCTCGCTAGACCCTTGGTACTCCACTACGCCCAGGAGTTTTTTTTGCGGCGTCTTCCGTGAAGACACTAAATGTACTATGTAAATGCAAGTTGTTGTTGAAGCAGTTCAGCAGTGTCCATAATTTGGTAACTCTATGTTGGCAACAAAATTAAAACCAAATCACAGCTGCCATTTTGAGAACACTATGATGGGATGCTGGGCTGCATGGTAAATTCACTGCTGCAATTCTGGTTTTCTCCCAACTCTCTGTTCACAGACCTGCCCCTTTGTTTTTTTCCTCAGCACCCCCCCCCCCCCACCACCTTTTCACTGGTTCTGTACTTGTTAAAAGCTGTTAATTTCTAATACCTTCCAGTTCTGATGAAAGCTCATCGACCTGAAACATTAACTCTGTTTCTCCCTCCACAGATGTTGCTTGTTTGATGTTGAGTGTTTGCCAGCAACTTATGTTTTTAATTCAGGTTTTGTTTTAGTTAGTTAGTTATTTAGAGTCTCCTGTGTCTTGTGGCACATGAGGCAACCCATTTCTTGTAGTGCTGTCTGTCCCAAGCAAGATATTTGACTTCAACGGAGTATCATCTTGCCTTACTTCCTGCAGATCATGGCTCTCCACAGTTGATGTTTATATTTGCAAGTCTGTAACAGGCTCCTCTTGTCTCTGGGTCGTTTCTGTAATGATGAGCATTTTTACGTGGACAGGTCCTAAGCCTGATTCACAGCCCCTCTACCAGGAAGACCAGTGGATTGCCTTTAGTCTGGCTTCTATCATTCCACATGTCTAGCTGGAATGGCCCTACCAGGAGTTATACTCCCACTAGCATAGCTCTCCGGGTCATAGGAGCATGCAAGCCTTCCCACCACGTCAAGATGTAGTCCTTAGGGGACGATAGCTAAGTTTGGAAACTCTGGAACACACTGATTTGGTTTCCATTTGTGTCAGACACCCAACCCAGAAAAAAATCTTCTGAGTCGTTACCAAAATCAGTTTAACTGGTTATTTATCTCATTGCTGTTTGTGGGACCATGCTGTGCTAAGTTTGGCTGTCAGTTTTCTTACAAAATAGTAACTGCACTTTAAAAGTAATGCTTCTTGATGAACTTAATATGATTGCTTCAGGAGCAGAATCCACAAAACAAGTAACTAGTAACATAATATACTAGACACAATACTTAAACTTCTCCAAAAATAATAGACCAAAAATTATTTTCAAAATATTTTAACTGAGCCTCTGATGAAGTGCTACCTCCAAAGTGCCCCACCACTGGATACAGGCAGTCAAAGCAGGGAAGTAGAGATTCAAGGAAAGCCCATATCTCTTGTGCAATTCTTCTAGGCATCCAAAGGGCAGAATTCCTCTGAAGATCAAAAAAGTTTTTCTTTCAATAGTCAGGCAATCAGGACACTTTTTATTTCTAGCATGCAAGCCGATTAGGTGTCTGTCATTTGCTCTGGCATCTGGCCTCAACAGAAATCATTGTGAATGTCTGCAAGTTCACCAGTATTAACATTTCAAAGGCAGCAGATCATTTCTGGTGCAGTTAATTTGGGAATACAGACAGCACCACCACTCTGGTAACCAGCTCAACCAAGTGACCCACATGAAAAATGTGAATATCTTTTTAAAAAGTTCTGCTTATTGTTTTTCGTTCCTCACAAAGTTTTAAAAAACTTCTTGAGGATCACATTGGTCCATCTGTCTTAATATGCTTTTTAATGTATGACAGCGCTCTGGAATGTTTTATTATGTTAAAGACACTATATAAATGCAAGTTGTTGTCATCACCATGCCATTTTTCATGTTTCAGACCAAATGCTAATTCCAAATCCAGTGTGACGACAGTAAGGTCCTATTGAGTGGCCTAGTGGTGAGACAATTGCAGTTTCAGTTATATTTGAGTAGGACCATAGAATTTTACAGAAGAGGAGAGGAGGTCATTCAGCCCATCTGGGTTGTGCCAGCTCTTTGTTAAAACTAATCGCTTCCAGTTAACCAGTTCCCACTACTGGGCTACCCAGGTTGTAGACTTGTATCTAAACTAAACTAATCTCACTGCCCTATACTTTCCTATAGCTCTGTGTCTTCCTCTGCTGCAAATATTTATCCTATTTGCTGTAAAAGATGCAATGGTCTCTGCCTCAAGCACTCCACGTATCACAAAGCATTCCATACTCCAACAGCTCTTTGAATAAAGGCATTTCTCCTGACCCCCTTTCCTCACTCTCTTGGTGACCATTCTAAATTGATGACCCCTTGTCACTGATTTTTCCAACCAGTGTCATCTATGACAAAACTATTCATAGTTTTAAAAAACCTCCTTTTAAATCTTATTTTAGTCTTCTTTGCTCCTGTGGAAATAGGCACAGCATCTCAAGTCTCCTGGTAACTATAGCTTCCCAACCCTGACTTCATGCTGTCGAATCTACATTGTGCACTCTCTCTAATGCTTTAATGTCCTTCCTATAATGAGGTGCCTGAAACTTGAATACAATACACTAACTATGGCCTAATCATTGCCTTGAACAATTTTATCATTACTTCTTCACCTTATGTCCCATTTATAACACCCCAAATGGAACAGATAACATGTTTTTGTATCATACTAACTGTTTTAATTTTTTGTGATTGGTTTTGAAGTAAAAACATGCTGCAGTGTTTCCCTTAAACATGTGTGCCTCTGTCTACTCATGGTGCAGTTGCACAAATGCAGTGTTTAGTTATTGCAGTTGGATGGCGTAACCATGCTTTCCTGATCTTTATTTCAGAAAAATCACATGACCTGTAACTGGACAGTGGTGATGCATTGGGATTACTCATTTTTGACAGATTAGTATCCATGAGTCAGAATAATTGGCTTGTAGTGACTGTAAACTGCACGTCTCCTAGTGCTGGAACACGCTTCCTCCCTTTTAATACACGTCATAACCCACATCACTTTTGCAATACGGTGACTACTTTACCTTCAAGTACAAACAATGGTACCCTTAAAGGGTTATGTACTGTGAAGTATACAGTTCTAAAATGTAAATTGTCATTAATTAGGAAAATAGGGTAGATTTACAACCCAAAACAAGAATGTAAATTGGAAATTAACTAAGAGCAGAAATGCAATTAGTGCCAGTATTGCTTGAAAATTTTGTCTTTTTAAAAATTGAGAAAAGAATAATCCAGAGATAAATCAACAGCAAACAAAATTTCATATGGTTTCCAAAATGTACAGTGCTTGTATACACAAATAATTCATTCTCTCATTTAAGGTAGAGAATAGAAACATCCTTCACAGACCCGAGGCTCAAATAAGAGTGCATTTAGTTGAAGAAGAAGATAGAATTACAAAAGTAATGATTAAAAAGGCACCTGATCTGCATTTTTTCTCAGAAAATTGATAAAATTGCAGAATGTGGTTCCATAAAACATAATCCCATGTAATAAAAACATAATTTAACTTTTTAGCCACTGTAAAAGAGTGGCTCTGATAATGGGAGATGACAATTAGGAACTTCTGTTTTTTTTAAAAAAAACCTGCTTAAGCTATTTGATGCGACAAATCCATGTGATGACAAACCAACAGTATTCTGAGAAGAAGAGTCATACATTCAGGAATTTCTCGTAAATAAGAGGAAGTAAAAGCAGTAGAGTTCACCATGTATGTATGATGAGCTATAGCCGCTGGTTTGTCGAGAGCCTCTTTTACACTTGCTCTCTCTTTTTCTTTAATTCTTTAACTTTAGAACATAGTCAGCTCTTAGTGCTGGAGTAATAAAGTTGAATGTGGAGCGAAACCTTCCTCTCTCCATTTGCAACATCTCTCTCCCCACCCTCTGAGTCAGGCTCTTGCTCAAAGATTAAAAGCTATAGTCTTTTGTACATTTACTTTACAAGAGAATCTACAGTAATAGTTCTAAAACTGTAAATTAAAACTACTGGTGAAAGAAAACTGAGGCAGAAATGGCTACTTTATTGAAACCCAGTTCACAGTAGCGTAGCAGTTATGTTACTGGACTAGTAATCTGGAGGCCTGGATTTATAAACCAGAGAAAGTGAGTTCAAGACCTACCATGGCAGTTTTAGAATTTGAATTCAGTATTAAAAAAAATAAAAATAAAATCTGGGATAAAGATCAGTAAAACTGACCATGAAGCTACTGGATTTTTGTTAAAAACTCAACTGTTTCACGAACGTCCTTTTTAGGAAAGGAGGTCTGCTGTTCTTAGCCAGTTGGGCCTATATCTGACTCAGTCCCACATCAATGTGGTTGACTCTTTTATTTAACTGCTCTCTGAAGTGGCATAGAATTAGGACACAATAAAGGTGTATCCAGTGCAAGCAAACCTGCAAAGTCCTCCTCACTAACATATGGGACTGATGCCAAAGTTGGAAGAGCTGTCCCACAGACTAGTTAAATAACAGTCTGTCATACTCACAGAATCATACCTATCCGCCAAAGTCCCAGACTCCTCTATTACCATACCTGGGTATGTCCTGTCCCACTGGTAGGCTAGACCCACCAGAGGTGGGGGAACAGTGGTATACAGTCAGGTGGGAGTGACTTTGGGCATCCTCAAAACTGACTCTGGACCCCTAGGTCAAACATGGGCAAGGAATTCTCTTGCTGATTACCACCTACTGCCCTCCCTCAGCTGATGAATCAATACTCCTCCATGTTGAGCACTACTTGGAGGCTCTGAGGGTAGCAAGGGCACAGAATATACTCTGGTCAGTAGTGGCTTGGTAGTACTACCACTGACCGAGCTGGTCAAGTCCTGGGCTGGGTCTGGGCTTGCGGCATGTGGTGAGAGAACCAGTACAAGGGAATAACCTACTTGAGCTTGTCCTCACCAATCTACCTGTTTCAGATGCATCTGTCCATGATAGCATTGATAGGAGTGACCATCGCACAGTCAGTGTGGCAGCCAAGTCCTGTGTTCTCACTGAGGATACCCTCCATCATGTGTGATGGCACTACCACTATGCTAAGTGGGGTAGTATGCTACTGGATTTATAATCCAGAGAACGTAAGCTCAAATCCCACCATGGCAGTTTGAGAATTTTAATTCAGTTTTAATAAATAAACAAATAAATCTGAGATAAAGATCAGTAAAAGTTCCCCTCCAAGTCGCACACCATCCCGACTTCGACATATATTGCTGCTGAGTCAAAATCCTGGAACTCCCTCCCTAACCGCACTGTGGGAGTACCTTCACCACATGGACTGCAGCGGTTCAAGAAGGGGGCTCATCACCACCACCTCAAAGGCAGCTATGGATGGCCAATAAATGCTGGCTCTGCCAGCGATGCCCACATCCCGAGAATGAATTAAAAAAAAAAAAGCCTCCTAAGTACGCCTTTTAATCAGAAACTGCATATTGATGGCACAAGTAGAGTGATATATTAATTAAATTCTGAAATACTATAAATTTCAAAATAAACATTCTTTGGTTCTTCTTTTTTATGCTGTTTTGTTACAAACATGGAATAAATGTATATGCAGGTTTCTTCATATTTTTCTTGACCTTCATGATTATCATCTCTCTAACATTTGTTTCTCCATTTCTACAAGGTTTGATCTGCTAACATTTTACAATTTTGTAATTTTTCATTCTTTGACATTTTCTGTCGTGTGTTTGTATCATGCATCAAAATTAGTTTTGAAGGAAGACTTGGAGAAAGTTGGGTTGTTTTCATTACAACAGAGGCGATTATGAGGGAATTTGATAGAGATGTTTAAAATTAAAAAGGGATGGGACAGAATGGATAGAAACACACCGCTTCCAGTGGTTGAATGAGGAGATGTAGATATAAAATTAAGAGATTTAGGACAGCGAGCAGAAGAAACATTTTTACACAGGGTTGTGAGGCTGTGGAGTTGGTGATTGAAGCAGAAGCCAACATTTAAGAATATGTTAGGTGGTTGAAGGAAAGGGGAATAAAGGGATATGGGAACAGGGATTAGAACTGCTCCTCATGTGGAGGATAAACGGCAACATGAAGTGGTTTGGCTGAGTGGCCTGTTTCTGTGTTGTAATTTCTATGTAATTCTATATAAATATTTTATACGCTTGTAATTGGTTTGGTCTCTCTTTCTTTGTGTACTTTTTCTTAATAGGACCTATATTTGATTGTCACAGCAGATTATGAAACACAGATACACACTTTCACATGTACATACTTACACCAACACATACAATTTATTGACTTTTTTTACCATTTTAAAAGTTAAGGGTGGGACATTTTCTGTGCAGACATTCTTCCTGTTGTTCTCTGAAATTCCACTCCAGTGATCTCATGAGTAGTGACTGCTGCCCACAGCTCACCGTTCTGCTTCATGTCATTGAAGGGGAATTTCAGGAAGCCACAGCAGGGGGAGTTCCACAGTAAGTATTGGTTCCCAGGCTGTGCCGAACCGGCAGCTGCAAGGCATAACGCATAGTAACAAGGGGGTGGCAGAGATTCTGCCAAGTGTCCAGATATTTCCTTCAATATCACTTGAGATTACTTGAGAATCGAGTGGAATACAGTTTCCTTCAAGACCATTTATTAAGTTGTCGTAAGTTCTGAAGTTTTCATACATATAAAATAAATCCACATATCTAACACAATTTTTAGGTTTTTACCTAATACTTCAGAACTTGCAGGCAGTAATATGTCTAGCTGTAAATTGATTTCTAAACAGTTAAACACTTACGTGGAGAGACTAGAGAAGCTGGGGTTGTTCTTCTTAGAGCGGAGAAGGTAGTTTTCTAGATCAGTATGTCGAAGAACCAACTAGTGAACAGGCTATTTTAGATCTAGTATTGCGCAATGAGACAGGGTTAATTAATAACCTTGTAGTAAAGGAGCCTCGGGGGAAGAGTGATCATAATGGGGGGCAATTTTAACCCTACTCGCTCAGAAGAAACCTGGCGGGTGAGCAGTTAAATCGCCCTGGCTCTTACCTGTCCGAAAGTCGCTATGATCGCAACATCTGCAATTTAACCTGCTTGCCTGAGCAGGCAGCAAGGACACGCGCCCGCAGACAACAGGGTCCTTCTTTACATATACATGTTGTGGCCCGATGACATAATTGAGACATGACTGTAATTTTAACTCTGGCCTGAGCGGGGAATCCACCTGGAGTTAAAATCCGGGCCATTAATATGATAGAATTTTCTATTGAGTTTGTCAGTGATTTAGTTAAGTACGAAACTAGGGTCTTAAATCGGAACAAAGCAAATTAAATAGGTATGAGGGGGTGAGTTGGCAAAGGTAGATTGGGAAACTAGATTAAAATATGACAGTACATAAGCAATAGCAAACATTTAAAGAATTAATTCACAATGAATATACATTCCATTAAGGAATAAAAACCCCACGGGGAAAAGTGGTCCAACCATGGCTGATGAGAAGTTAAAGATAGTATTAGATTAAAGGAAGAGGCTTATAATGTTGCCAAAAAGGGTAGTAAGCCTGAGGATTGGGAGGATTTTAGAATTCAGCAAATTGACATAGAAAGAGAAAATAGGATGAGAGTAAATTAGCAAGAGACATAGAAACAGATTGTAAAAGCTTGTATAGGCATGTATAAAGAGATTAGCGAAAACAAACGTGGGTCCCTTACAGGCAGAGGCAGGAGAAATTATAATGGGGGATAAGGAAATGGCAGAGACATTAAACAAATACTTTGTATCTGTCTTCACTGAAGAAGACACAAAAAACATTCCAGAAAAAAGTGGTGAACCAAGGGTCCAGTGAGATTGAGGAACTTCAAGAAATTAGTATTAGTAAAGAAATAATGCTGGAGAAATTAATGGGACTAAAAGCCAACAAATCCCCATGACCTATTGGCCTACATCCTAGGATTTTAAGAGATGGCTACAGAGGTAGTGGATGCATTGGTTTTGATCTTCCAGAATTCCCTAGATTCTAGAAAAGTCCACGTGGATTGGAAGGTAGCAAATGTAACCCCACTCTTAAGAGTGGAGGGAGAGCGAAAACAGGGAAACTATAGACCAGTTAGCCTGACATCAGTAGTAGGAAAAATGCTAGAATCTATTATTAGGGACGTGGTAACAGGGCACTTAAAAAATTATAATATAGTTGGGCAGAGTCAACACGGATTTATGAAAGGGCAATTGTGTTTGACAAATCTATTAGTTTTTTGAGGTTGTAACTAGCAGGGCAGATGAGGGGGAACCAGTGGATGGAGTGTATTTGGATTTTCAAAAAGCATTCAATAAGGTGCAACACAAGAGGTTATTGCACAAAAATAGGGCTTGTGATAGGGGGTAATATATTAGCATGGATTGAGGATTGGTTAATGGACAGAAAACAGAGTAGGAATAAATGGGCCATTTTCGGGTTGGCAGGGTGTAACTCGGGTACCGCAAGGATCAGTGCTTGGGTCTCAGCTATTTACAATCTAAATCAATGACTTAGATGAGGGCACTGTAATATATCCAAGTTTGCTGACAATACAAAGCTAGGTGGGAAAGTATGTTGTGAGGAGGATGCAAAGAGGCTACAAAGGGATATAGACAGGTTAAATGAGTGGGCAAGAACATGGCAGATGGAATATAATGTGGAGAAATTTGAATTTATCCACTTTGGTAGGAAAAATAGAAAAGCAGAGTTTTTTAAATGGTGAGAGATTGGGAAATGCTGGTATTCAGAGGGACCTGGGTGTCCTTGTACACGAATCACAGAAAGTTAACATGCAGGTACAGCAAGAAATTCAGAAAGCAAATGGTATGTTAGCCTTTATTACAGAAGGATTGGCGTATAAGAGTAAAGCGGTCTTACTGCAATTATATAGGGCCTTGGTGAGACCACACCTGGAGTACTATGTACAGTTTTGGTCTCCTTACCTAAGGAAGGATATACTTGCCTCAGAGCGAGTGCAACAAAGGTTCACTAGACTGATTCCTGGGATAGAGGGATTGACCTAGGAGGAGAGATTGAGTAGACTCGGCCTATATTCCCTAGAGTTTAGAAGAATGAGAGGTGATCTCATTGAAACATCTAAAATTCTTAAGGGGCTTGATCGGGTAGGTGCTGGGAGGATGTTTCCCCTGGCTGGGGAGTTGAGAACTTAGGAGTCTCAGAATAAGGGGTTGGCCATTTAGGACTGAGATGATGAGACATTTCTTCACTCAAAGGGTTGTGAATCTTTGGTATTCTCTACTCCAGAGAGCTGTGGATGCATAGTCGTTGAGTATATTCAAGACCGAGATTGTTAGATTTTTGGATACTAAGGGAATCAGGGATATGGAATAGTGCGGGAAGGTGGAGTTGAGGTAGAAGATCAGCCATGATATTAAATGATGGAGCAGGCTCGAGGGGCTGAATGGCCTACTCCTGCTGCAATTCTTATGTTCTTAAGGTTAAGGGGAGATTTAGTAGAGTTGTTCAAAATCATGAAGGGTTTTGATAGAGTAAATGAGGATAAACTGTTTCCAGTGGCAGAAGGGTTGGTAACCAGAAGAGACAGATTTAAAGTAATTGGTAAAAAAACTAGAGGTGACGTGATGAGAAATGTTTTTAGCAGGGAGTTATGATCCGAAATGCACTCTCTGAAAGGACGGTGGAAGCAGATTAAGTAGTAACTTTCAAAAGAGAATTGGATAAATACTTGAAGGGGAAAAATTTGCACGGTTATGGTGAAAGAACAGGGACGTGGGACTAATTGGATAGCTCGTTCAAAAGAGCCGACACAAGCACAATGGGCCAAATGGCCTCCTTATGTGCTGTATCATTCTATGATACTGGTCTTGCTGTCCACAACCTGAAAGTTTTTTCTTGTCATTTGGTTGCTTAGAGTATCTAAATCACAGTTGGATTTGTAATGAACAGAACATGTCACTGAAACCTAGCCTGTGGAAGACTTGTGTAATGATATTTATTTCTATTGGTACAGTTGTTTAGGAAATGTTAAATTGTATGGTAATGCAATAGTAGATTCTTTGTCGAAAATATTGCTTTGACCCTTTGTGTCAGGCACCTAAATCTACACCTTAATTATTGGAGCGAGCTTTTGGCTTAGTGGTAGGATTCCTGCCTCAGAACCAGAAGGTGCAGGGTTTGAATCTCACTCCAGACAGTCCTGGCTAGGAGACTGGAGCTCTGAATTTTGGGTTATCATCCAGCAGGATTCTTGACCCTTCTCATCGTGTGCTTTGTGAGAGCCCATTAAAACCCTCCGCCGTATAGGATTAACCACCCTATTAGCTGGTACAAAGATGGTTACGGCCATGGGAGGAGTCTGTTAGACTCTTAATCGGCCAGTAAATCCTTCCACTTCTTCACACTGTTCTCTAAGGGAAGAATGTGAAGATATAAAAACAACCTTAATTATTAATGTCAAAATAATGTTGATAATCTTGTGTAATATGAGTTAATGATGTGAGGGGAACTGCTGAAATTCAAACTTTGACACCAGTACATTCTGTTGTGCATGAAGCTTCTGTATTTGGGGATCCCTTTTGGCACCATGGGAACCTGGGGCAGAGAGCATTACATGGTGTGGTGGCATGCAATGAGTACTTATGATTCTTCATGGACATTACCACCGCCTGTCCCTTTTGCAGCCAGAATTCAAAAACCATTCACCATGGATATTTGCAGTACCAAGGGTGTTGGCCCCTGTTCCACTATTTGAAAGGACTGCTCCTTAACTTTTAGCCACGCTTCTGACCAATATTGCTTTATTTTTGGGCACCTGGCATACAAGGCAAGCAGGTAGAAACATCTCTTGGTGGGTCTTCTCTTGGGCTTTATGAAATACAGCTGAGACAAGTCCATATGAGGAGAATCACTGGGCTGGGTCTCCCTGACTGCTTGCCCAGGTCTAGCACTCTATTCTGTGCCCTGGTGACCATGGTGTTTGATAAATGTCCACCGGTTCATTCAAAACTTTCCATGACTGATGGACCTTACAGGAATTTGAATGTATTAAATTTGAGCTGTTGTTTGTTTTGTGGGGAGGTTGCACTTGGGAGATGTTCTGATTTTGCTGCATCTCACCAAATAGCCTATACAAAACCGGACATCGGTATAGTTGGTTAAGAGTAAGGAAAAAGAACTTGCATTTATATAGCGCCTTTCACAACCTCAGGACGTCTTAAAGTGCTTTACAGCCAATGAAGTACTTTTAGAAAGGTAGTGGCTGTTGTAATATAGGGAAGGGACCAAAGGATGAGTTATTCACCAGCTCTGACGACCTGAAAAGCAAGCAGCCCACCATGGGCCGAGTACCTGCATCTCCAAGATTTTATTGGTTTGCTATTTTCTTGCTGTATCTGAGCTTTAACAGCTCATCTACTCTATGCTGTGGCACATTCCCTTTGCATTTGTTTTATGTAATGGTTCATTACTCTAATGAATAATTGATTTCACATCAGAAAAATGGAATGACGTGGAACATTGCTTCTCCAAATTAAAACTGTGATGCTGTTACTCTATTTTTGGTGTGTTTATTTCTCCCATCTTCACAGGCTAACATGAAAATGAGTTACTATGGATCCAGCATCATTAAACTCGTGCTGTCAATTTTTTTGTCTTTACAGAGTTTATGAATGCCGTGTAATATTCTGATATAAGTACATTTTTAAAAATGTTTTTTGTTTCTGTACCCAATACTTATCTTCACCCAAGTGACCAGTTAGGCAGCCTTTGCTGCGTTATTACACCAAACACTGTCACTCCTTTACTACTGTATATAAATGATGGGTTAATAACATTGAATTATGGTCTGTACCAATATAATTCAGTAGCAATTTCTCACTCTTTACATTGACAATATATCCTGCACTTTGGATGAAACGAGTACTGGAGTTTGTTTTTAAATGCATTCATTTGTTTTACAGTTTCCATCTGCTGCTGCTTGTTCATGCTGTTCCTTTTCTTGTCAGAACTGACTGGCTTCATTGCCACTGAAATGTAAGTACAACAGTGCGTCCCTTGACCACTGATGATGATTAGCCGTGATTAGATGACTTCATTTGAAGAGGAAAGTTTAATGCATAAGGCTCAATTAAAATTACCATTGCTCAATATTGTTGGCCCTTGAGCTGACAGCAGGCTTTACAGCATTTCATTCTCCCTGTGTTGTATATTGTTAATAAATAATATTTACCCTCCCTCTTTTTCTCTGTTAGACTGTCTATCGCAACATGTCTCAGAACGAATCCCTACATCATATGCATTTTTGTAAAGGCTGGATATATTTTAGGAGCAGGAGTAGGCCATTCAGTCCCTCGAGCCTGTTCCGCCATTCAATTAGATCATGGCTGATCTGTCTCTTTACTTCATCTACCCGCCTTGGTTCCACATCCCTTAATATCCTTACCTAACAAAAATCTATCAATCTCAGTTTTTAAATTTTCAATTGACCTAGCCTCAATAGCTTTTTGGGGGAGAGAGTTCCAGATTTCTCCTACCCTTTGTGTGAAGAAGTGCTTTCTGACATCATCCCTGAACTGCTTAGCTTTAATTTTAACGTTATGCCCTCTTGTGCTAATTCTATCCCTGATGTGCAAAATATAGCAGACGACAGACTTTTTTGTGGAAAGCCTTTTACATAAAGCTCCATAAATGCACCCCTCCCGTGCATTAGTTATAATGTTAGTTATGCAGTTGGAGCACCAGACCTGTAGTCAGCCTTAGCAGCTGGGATCATTTGGCTAAGCATCATAATAAGTGGGCAAATGTCATGATTATTATGCCACTTAACATCTTGGGGGCGTTAATGCTGCAGCTTTCTATCTGTCTCTCTTTTTTACTCTCCACAAAGTATGCTTTCCAGTTTAGCATAATGTTGCCGCACTCTTTATCCTTGGATCGTTCAATTTTTCAAAGTACCAATCAGTATAAACTCTGAGGATTAGAGCAGAGCAACAGCTGATAGAGCTAGATGAGAGGAGCAGATTCCTGTGATATTTAAATGACAGCTTTTCCTCCTGACTCCAGATTTCAGTTCCAGCTCTTGTTGTGGATTTAAAAATCAAATAATGGCTAGCAGGATGGAGAGAGCGAGGAGATTTAAAAAATCACCGGGGTGATGCCATTTAAATATCAAAGTGTGCTGCAAACACTTTTAAGAAGGGAAAAAAAAACACTCTTTAAAAATTTGTTCCTGTAACTTTAGATGAAATTTTTGCATGACAGTTTTTTCTGAAATGCTCAGTTTGCCTCTGGTGGTGAGTAAACAATGAAGGCTGATGAGAATATAACCTGCCCTGAAGCCAGGCATGCTGTGCACTGCACACGACACACAATGCCTTGAATATTGATATCCATTTGCTTACTGATGAGACTTTTTTTCCTTTACTTGAAATGTCGTCTTCATTTTTTTTGTCTCCTCATAATTGGATTCCGGGGCACTGCTGCGCTCCTTTTTACAGAATCTGTAATTTCAAATTTTGATCCCGAGTCTCCAGTAGCTCCTCGACCACCTTGTGTATGTCTCTCATGTGCCCCATTGTTTACTGAGAGCAAAGCAGAGTCAGCACAAAATACCTATCTGAGGAGTAGTTTGGTCTGGTCATGATCAAACAGTTATAGAATTATGGAATTTCATGCAGCCAAGTTGAAAGTGGGAGCTGTAAAGGAATTATATTAATCTGCTGCTCTACAGAGAGATGGCGCCCAGATGAGTAAACTTGTCTGCATTGCACTAGGATTAGTTAGGGAAATGCTACATTTCTTTCTATCTTTGGCAATGTCTACTAGAACATTTAAAACTTTTTGTCATCAGCAAATGTTCTCAGAATGAGCGGCTGCCATTTTATTACAGAGTGAATGAATTGTACGTGGATGATCCTGACAAAGATAGTGGAGGAAAAATTGAAGTGAATCTAAATATCAGTTTACCTAACCTTTCATGCGATGGTGAGTATATGGAACCATTAATGAAAAATAGCAGGAAGGAATGAGAGTGTCATTTTACCTGTCTAGCTCACCCTTTCAGTTATGTCTCAATACGCAACCCTCCTGGGACCAAACTTCATCTTTCCTTCAGAGTTGGTTTTAAGCCTGTATCACTGCTACTTGTTGCGTCAGAAATCTGGCCCTTTTATTTTCCTGAGCATTTCAACCAAATCTGCCTTTACTACTGTAGATTACAATCTATTCTTTTAGTAAACTACTCTCAATGTGAAGTGACTACTCATTTTTTTAAGTTGTATTTTGGTTTAATTTCTTAAACTGATAATCCCGCTTCTCAGTTTCTTCTCTTGGTTAGGCAGAAAGAAATTTTCACATCCATCTCATTAATTTTCCTTTCATGATTTAGAAAGAAAACTTTGATCATGAGTTCACCCTCTTCTTCTCAGCCACTCCCATTGGCCTCTTTCCAGTGAGCCATTCTAGCTCATCTAGGCACTCTTCATGCATGTTTTATGCTGTTAGTGTTTGCAGAGTTGTGTTAGTGTTTGTTGCCAAAAAAAAAATCAGGATTTCCAATATTGCCTGGTTTGTCTGAGGTCAACCCCGAGTGCCCTGCAATTCTACTCTGTGCATTTATGAGCTGCACGGACTTGTGTGCAGGTATGGTCATGTGGGTCCGAAGCTGGCTCAGGATTAGGTCGATAAGAAAGCATTTTTTGATAGTTGGATGGGGCAGAAACCAGGAGTCGATGGCAGAATGAAGGATTCTATGGTCAATTTGGGGTCAGCTGTTCTTTTCTAGTATTTTATGGTAAATGGTCACTATGCTACACATGAGTAAACAATTATTCTTGACAGTATTTCATCAAAAGGCCCCTAATTGCATGAAGCATAAGCAATTGAATCTTCCTGGACAATGAGTTGACGTAATCCCTCAATAGAAAATGTCTTATTTCACACTATTACCCAGAATCCTTCATACAGGCGAAGCTGTTTGCCAATCGTCAGTGTTTGACACTGATGGTCAACTTTTGCAGAGTTTCGTCAGCATCTAATGGCAGAAATCATTTGTTGCCGCGAAATGCCCCAAAATTCTCTTCTATACAGGCGAGCACCACAGCTTGTGTGCACGCTCAATCAAGTGGGTCTTGTATCGCCTGGATCATCTTCCAAAATCACCCCAGAATGCCTCCTAATTTGCACATGTGCACAGAGGAACTTGTGGTCTCTTGCTGGTTTGTCATAACATTGTACTTAGTAGTGTTTGTACCTTCAGGAGCGGGGTGGTGATATGCTTCAGAGACTGGTTATGTAAATTGTACTAGGGAGACTAGTTGGTGTAAAATATATCAGGGGATATATGCTGCAGAAATCAATGTAAAATATACTGGAAAAAGTGATGTAAAAGCAACAGTGACACATACATGGTAATCATCATCGTTAGTTCCATTACACCTCATGGCATAAAAATCAGGTCAATTGTAACAACTAATATATTTTAATATTTAAAGTATCTGTGGCCTTCCCAGAATACAATTTTTTTTGGCTTCAGAGGTAGAATTGGAGTAGATTTCAAAATACTGGGAATGTACCAATAATTCAAAACTGGGGAGGGGGTGGGGGCTATCTGCCTCCAGACTACCTTAGGAAATAATTCTATCTTCAGTGCTCATGTCCCCTTAAGAAATTTCTAAATCCACTACCAAAAAACTGCCCTTTTGTGTACTTGCGTGCACTACAATGAAGGGAGAATTGGGTATTCCTACAGTTTAATTTGTGATGAGCTCATGCACCACTACACATTCAGTGTAACTAATTGTTTTTGTAAGTCATTGGAAAGATTTTTGAGTTTTGGCTTTCATGAAAAAATGGACTAAATTGCAAAATTTGGTCCTCAAAACACTTAACATATCCAGTCACCCTAAGCACAGGCCTTTATTCAGTGTTGTTTTTGAGATGTCAGTGTTTTGGAGGCTGATCATCAGCTTTTGTGGTTGGCACTCATGACTCTTCCTAAATAATTGATTTAAGACCAGATATTCTTAATTTTCTTAATCTTACCACGGGTAAATGCAATCTTCCATGCGTGATCTTGCCAGTGTTTTATTGTCAATAATTCACAGATGGAACTCCTATATGCTTCTTTGTACAGTGAGGGATATGGCATTAATAATTCATTCCAGCTATTTTTGGGACTAATAGTAATTATTTTATGTTTCATCATTAATAAATACCATTTGATGCCAGGTTGTATGGAGACATGTACCATGAATGGTTCAAACACATTGAATAGTTGTTTCAGTCAATCAAAAGCTGACTTTAGAATTTTAAGTAGACAGTGTGGTTAAAGTTATTTTGAAAATGTTGAAGTGTTTGGTTTTGTTTTTGAAAAGCTTGTAGCAGTTTATTAATTTTAAACTCTTTTTCAGTTGTTGGACTAGACATCCAAGATGAAATGGGAAGACATGAAGTTGGCCACATTGATAACTCCATGAAATTTCCTCTAAATAATGGCCAGGGCTGCAGGTTTGAGGGACAGTTCAGCATTAATAAGGTAAGTTTGAAAGGAGCCCGGGGGTCATCAAGATATTTTACAAAAGCCCATTCTCTTCTGAAAAATTTAAATCTGAAAGGCGTTCATGTGTGTTTAGAATTTTTATGATTATATCCAAACATGAGTGATACAACAAAAGAAAAAGGTGAACTTGTGACAAATGTAGTAATTTTGTGTATCTGGGTTTGGCTGAGTGTCTGTCCCTTTAAATACGGTCACAATGCACAAGGATAGAATTTTCACTTGCTTCCGCTAGTTTTGCACCCAGATTACAGCGCAATGGGCCAAACCAGCGCAAAAGATCGGGGAATTTTAAGCGTATGTGAGTTATGCCCCAAACCACTTGCGCTCGTGTTTCCTGCAATCTTTTATGTTGGTTCAAGATTCAATTCGCCTGGATCAGGCCCCGTCCACAAAACTGGCCACGGCTTCGGGTGCAATTGTGATGAGATTCTGCTGGTTGCGCTGGTTCGGGAAGGCTCTTTCAATTGCGCTCATTTCTTCGGCTCACAGGCACTAGATATTTAATTTACAAAGAAACTGACTAGTGTACACCAATTAAACTATGAAATGGTTCAGTATAGTTATTTTAAGTCATTTTCAGTGATTTTAAATCAGGTTACTTGCAGGTGGAAGTCTGAACACCCTTCTTAAATAGCTTGGTTTTACTGATCAACCCATTTTCAGCTGTATGAATAAAACTGCGCCAGGTTACCACTCTTGAATAAGGAATACTTTTTAATGGAAAGAAGAAAAGAAACTATTCCATTCCATTACGCTGCCTGATTGCGCTGGTTCATTGAAAGTTTTACGTTTGTGATTATGTAAATTCACTTTAATGGAAACTTGAACTGTCACCTAACCAGCGCATTTTGGGTGCAATTACCCGATTACACCCAAAGCGGAAACTCTACCCCAAGGAGTTTCAAGCCAATCACAGTTTTAAAAAAGCCTGCAGAGTTGATTCAAATGTTGCGAGGATGGTTCAAACTGATTCTTGAACTGTAGGCATTGTGTGAGGAACCAAACGGTAAACGCAGACATGAGATTTTTTTCAGTTAAATGCTTGACGGCCAATTATTTTTGAATTGGAATGTCAGTTATGAAAATCAAAACAAGCCAAAGGGTTTCTAAATGATTGGATCTGTTCATTTTGCTGCGTTTGTAGAAAATAGTCTAATTGATTGGAATATTTAATATTCCGACCACATGTCCGCGCCTATTTCTGCCTCCAGAACATCATCCGACTCCACCCTTGCCTCAGCTCATCTGCTGCTGAAACCCTCATCCATGCCTTTGTTACCTCTAGACTTGACTATTCCAACGCACTCCTGGCTGGCCTCCCACATTCTACCTTCTGTAAACTTGAGGTCATCCAAAACTTTGTTGCCCATGTCCTAACTCGCACCAAGTCCCGTTCATCCATCACCCCTGTGCTCGCTGACCTACATTGGTTCCCGGTTAAGCAACGCCTCGATTTTAAAATTCTCATCCTTGTTTTCAAATCCCTCCACGGCCTCGTCCCTCCCTATCTCTGTAACCTCCTCCAGCCCCACAACCCTCCGAGATATCTGCGCTCCTCTAATTCTGGCCTCTTGTACATCCCCGATTTTAAACACTCCACCATTGGTGGCCGTGCCTTCAGCTGCCAAGGCCCTAAACTCTGGAATTCCCTGCCTAAACCTCTCCATCTCTCTACCTCTCTTTCCTCCTTTAAGATGCTCCTTAAAACCTACCTCTGACCAAGCTTTTGGTCATCTGCCCTAATATCTCCTTATGTGGCTCGGTTTCAAATTTTGTTTTATAATGTTCCTGTGAAGCGCCTTGGGACGTTTTACTATGTTAAAGGCGCTATATAAATACAAGTTGTTGTTGGAATTGTCACAGGAAAAGATATGGTAAACTAGCTAGCTCCTGTCGTCAGGAAAGAATACAAGATACAAAAGGGCTACATAAAGATAAAATGTTATCTACACATAAAAGCATGATGGGTCGAATAACCTCCTTCTGTGCTGTAAACTCATATGGTTCACCTATCCCCTCAGTTTATTGGAATATTTAACTGATTTGGAAATAGGTCTGTCTACTTTTGTTTACTTAACAACCAAAAAGTAATAGTTTCATAACCAAGATAAAAACAGGGTTTTATACTGCAGCAAAGGTTCTATACCAGTTGTACCATTTCCTTCAGCAGAATGGTTTGCCGTTCACACTATTAAGGTGAGGTAAAGAAGTTTTACTCAATATGCTTACCAATCTTGACTCATCAATAATGCTGTGAATCAGGATTCCTTTGTCATGCCTCACCTTCAAATGCTGTTCCAGCCACTGGTCCTCCACAGTATATATTTATTTCTGTAACTGCCTTATTGTGACTCGCATTACTTTTGTAAAGGATATTGAGTCATATGGGTAGGAATCCCTTTTGTGTCTTAATCAATTTAGCGAAGTGTAAGGTAAAGGCTATTTAATCTTCAAATAACATTTGAGTGGATTCTAAAATTGCTTATTGTTTGGGAGTGGCAACATCTAACTAAACATTGAATTGTTTGTTTTTAAAATATTGGGCTTGTACGTGCAATATTAGCCAGTAAATACAGATCTGGGATTGGAACTTGAGGTACCTACATTGATACCAGTTCAGTGATTATCCAAAAGACAATGAGAAAGACTTTGCTATAGTCTAAACCATCATTATTTCACCAGATGTCAGCTGGTGCCTATGGAGCAGTATCTAGTCAGTACCTTCAGGAGAGGAGGGGAAAGAATAAAATCTCGACTTGATTGCGAACACTGGCAATAATGACTCAGACTGATAATTCTCTCAGTATGCTGAAACAAAGAACAACATCTTGATGTCTCACTTTATAGATATCCTGATGAGTGTATATGATTCAGTCCCCCCACCTGAAGCCTGGCGTGACTGGGGTTATTGACTTCTGTATATTACTTGCTTGCAACCAGTCTGAATAGAGTCAATAGTTTGTCAGGCAATGTTTGGAATTTCTACCATCATTGAGTAGTTGAAAGTTATCAAACTGAATGCAGTACAAATTGTATTGATTAAACATCAGTATTCTGTTTTTGACCACATTTATTTTTGATCTGTGCTTTCCTCTTCTGACTTAATATAGTAATATTTAAGAAGCGGTTTCAATAAAATCAGTAATGAAACATGACTATGAAGATTGAAACATACTCTATTTGGAGTCCATTAATTTTAATGATACAGTTTGATTAAAAATTGTATGAAGTATAAAGGCCTAGGCTTTGCATTAATAACAACAGTGAGACTAACTGTGCTCACTGTTATTACAGGGTAAATTGAACAGCAATTTCTAGCGCACATGCGCATTTAAACACCGAAATCCGGAAGTTGCTGTCCGAGATACCCCGCTCATCCACAGGGTGGACTGTAACAGTCCTCGCCGATAGACTCGGCATTGAAAGACATGCAATGGCATTAGCTTGGGATACTTGCCCATTCATTCCTCACTAAAGATGCCATAAAACATTAGGGCTGGTGTATTCAGGAGTAAGTGAATTTTTAACAGTGTGATAATTACTGCCAAACAGCCTCTCTGGCCCTGAAAATTTAATTTTAGAAGTGTGAGTTCCATTCCTTTAGAAGTTAATTAGTATTGGAGATATAAAAATATATATATTTTTTTCTTTTTACTTTTTCTGTCTGTCTCTTTTATCTCTCTTTAATCCTATCTGTCTTTCCGAATCTTTATTCTCCTTTCTGTACATGATTTAAATCTAATTTATACTTCCTGGTTTGGACTCTGCGTGTCTCAGTGAGGATTCTTTGATCTGATTGGTTGAAGAGCCTCGCTGTTTCTTGACCTGCTCACACATGCCACAGATGCCCTGTAAATGGCACCACACTGAATCTGACGCTGGATTAGAGCAATTCTCCACTCCAAAGCCCGCAAAAAACTTTGTGGGCAGCTGTCAGCGAGGTGAACGGCAAGTGCTGTTCCTTCGCCGCTGACAGCAAAATCCGGGTCAGTAACTTGATTTGGATTTAAGTATAACATCTCTTTCCCCACCCCGCACCCATGTTAAGCATTCTGTATTTCTCTTCAGTCATTTATTTTGCATTTGTACATTCTAGGGTTAGTTTGTATTGGTGTAAGCAAATAAATATGCTTTTTTTTTATTAGGTTCCAGGCAATTTCCATGTATCCACACACAGTGCCACTGCACAACCAGATAATCCGGACATGACTCATGTAATTAACAAACTGTCATTTGGTGAAATAATAGAGGTAAGTGCATTATTCTCCATTAAAATTAATGCAATTCTCAATGACCGATTAAAACCCTGCCCCAAAGTGGCAAGTGAGAGTTAGTCCTTCATCATATTTATCTGGCCAGTATGAATGAGATTTGAAGCCCTGAGTCAATTTTTTTTTTAAATATGTAGGGGGTGGTGTGGTAGGGGTCAGTTTCACCTCTGACTCAGTGAGCGGTTCGAATCGCTCCGACGTCCCTGGTTCTAGACCTTGGACTTATTTAGGGGCTGTGAACAAAGATGCAGTAGACAACAGGTTCTGATGAAAGAATTTTGACTTTATTAAAAGAAAAAGGTAACAAACTTAAAACACTCTTAATGCTTGAACACAGGTTGGGGAACACATTGGTACAAGCGAGGGAAATAACCTTAGAAGAATACTTCACCCCTCCCAATCCCACTTCACTAGCTAGGTTGGACTCTGGAGAACCAGGGATAATGCTCACCAAACGAATCCTTGACAGTTGAGAGTCAGGGTTTAGAGTCTTTTGAGTAAAAGGTTTCGTAAGGCCCTTGTTGCCGCGAGGTGTCCGATGGTCACTGAGGCAGTCACTCTGGTTTCTTCTTGCGTGTTGGTCTGCTTGGGAAGTTGTTGGCCTTCTTTGTTGAACTTCTTGCTGTAACTCTGCCTCTGTTTAAACTGTCTTCTTCCGAGCTGTGGAACTGCCTTCTTGCAGAACTGTGGAAACTGCCTTCTGCCTGCTTGTCCTGAACTCTGTAACTCCAGCACTGACTTCTTGCTGAAAACAGGCTTTTCGATTGAACTGCAGAACTGCCTTCTGTTGAACTTGAACTGTTTTACTGGAGAGCTCGAACTTGTAACTGCTTGATGGGCCTTGAATTATACTAAATTGAAGTGGCCTTGTCAAAACCAAATCAAATCCTGGTCATTGTAAGACTTCGTTAACAGTAACGACTTTACTAAGTGTCAAATAGCTTGCGTCCTGTCGATCTCTTCGGTTGATTATAGGTGATTGGTTCTTTCTTCAACTAAAATCCGATAATATTGAAATAGAATGACGCTGGCGTCCAGGGGGAGAAGGAACGAGATCCACAGTGAAATTACTGTAAACATGATCTTGTCTGTTAAATGTTTCTCCTTTGCATGGAATTAAATGCCATCGCATCACCAGTGCATCAGGAATGCTCTGAGGGAAGGGCTCATAGATATTATTTTCTCTGTAAAAGTTGCTTTATTAACATTTATCCTAGAACTATTGCAGAGCAGTGGAGTTTGTCTTGTGTTAGTAAGTTGGCCAACATTTTCCTATGTAGTATAAGAACACTGGGGGCGCGATCTTGCCAGCCCTGGGGAGGCGGGTTTGGAGGCAGGTCTGCCGGGAAAATGGCAGAATCTGGGGGCGGGTGCCCATCCCGCCTCCATGCCATCTTCCCGGGAGGCGGGTAGCCGACCCGCGCCGGGTCCCAACTCCTTAGAGGCGGGAAGGGGATTACAGCCACTTAGCTGCCTGTTAACAGGCAGATAAGAGGATTATCCCCATTTTACCCACACAAGTGCGGGCTTCCCGAAGGCTGCGAACCCTGCCAGGGTCACCGAGGCGAGCAGTGTGTCTGCGGGGGTCGGAGGGGTGCAAAAGTGCGCTGTGAAGGTAAGTGATGGGTGCAAGTGTGGAGAGGTGAGTATGTGAGGTAAGTGGAAAGTGATAGAAAATGTTTACTTACCTTTGTTTCTTCCTGCAGGCTTCAAACGTTGGGGATGCGGAGAGCCTCGCATCTGACCGGCAGAGATGACAGATAGCTGCTGCATTCTCCAGTGCAACAACCATCTAATTTCTACTAAAGAAAGAGGTTTGATGAGTTCTTGAAGAACTCATCAAACTACAGAGAATGTCTGAAATAACAACAGAAAACGCTGGAAAAACTCAGCAGGCCAGGCAGCATCCGTGGAGAGAGAAAGAGAGTTAACGTTTCAGGTCGATGACCTTTCGTCATCGACCTGAAACGTTAACTCTCTTTCTCTCTCCATGGATGCTGCCTGGCCTGCTGAGTTTTTCCAGCGTTTTCTGTTGTTATTTCAGATTTCCAGCATCCGCAGTATTTTGCTATTGTACAGAGAATGTCTGTTTGACAGCTTCTCAAAGCTGTCAAACGATGACAATTCATCTGTCAAAAATTTTTGACAGATGAAACATCATACGCTGACGTTCTCTGTCACCGGCTTTCCCTTAATTGGCCTGCTAAGCCCGCCCAGCGGGCTTAACAAGGTCAATCAAGGGAAAATAGCGTGGGTTGGCCAGAAGTTGATGGAGGTGGGACTGAAACCCGACAAGTGGGAGTCCCGCCTCCAAAAGCTCCCCATTGGCAAAATCCAGCCCAACATGTTAGTTAGCAACTGATAGAGAAAAGTGAATTAAAAATAAATATTATGGGTGGTACCTTTTTATCAGGACTATGATGATCTGTTGAGCACTTCAGCCAGTTTGGGCTGCTGAATGTTTGCCTGAAAATTGCATCATGTATTGACCAGGTGACTCCAGTGAAGTCAGCATTTCGCACTTCATCATTTAGACTCTCATCAAAAAACATTTGGAATCCAGATTCAGCTAATCTGGGACTGGCTCCCAGGTTAATCGTTGAACAGGAGGCTAATGGAGACAATGGAAAATCGATATAAATATTACAGAATTTTTTTTAAATGTAACTTTTTGTTTTGAATACTTTGATACTATAAGTAATGACAGTAAGTATAGAGGAAATAGAATGGGGGGGAAAGGAGAAGCCGAGCAAAAGTAAAGCTATGATGAAGCAGCAAGAGTTACAGAAGCCCAGGACAGTATTTGCAAATAGGCAGAACTATGGCAGATGAAATTCAATACAGATAAGTGCCAGGTCTTGTATGTTGGAAGAACACATGAGGAACTAAATTTAATAGCGTTACACTAGTTAGGAGAGAAGCTGAAAGAGGTCTGCCAGTGATTGTACATGATCAGTGTTCAATTTACTATCAACGAACCAAACCGAATGCTCAGCTGCACTGTCAAATCAGTAAAACACAAGTCTGAAGCCATTATGCTGAAGCTGTATAATGTTTTGGTCAGCCCATAACACCTTAAATGCTGCATTCTCCACTGGTTATGAGGACAGAAGAGGAACAACTAAGCCCTAGAAGTGTTGCAGAGAAGAGCCATTCTGACTGATCCCTTAGAGGACTGCGTTATGAGGGAAAGTTAGAAAAACTTGGACTCCAGCCTTGTAATGGAGTGAATGGGAAGGGACATTATAGAAGTATTTACAATACCAAGTGGAACAGAAAAGGTTAATCCAGAGCATTATTTCAAGTTAAACCTTGCCTGCAGGAAAAGGGTTACTAACTGATGATGCATGTTCAGGACTGATGTCAGGATGCACTTCTTTATGCAAAGAGTGAGTAATACCTGGAATGATCTTCCGGTTAGATAGTGGAGACAAAAACGCAGTCATTGAAGAATCAATACGATACTGTGATGTGGGGATTATTGGTTTCAATGGAGGAATGAACTAAATGGCCCTGCTCATCTGTACTTGGCTTTTAAAACTTGACAAAGATATTTTATATTATGCATTTTAACATAAGCAACCCCCAGACATAATGTTACTGAAATGGGAACGTTTTCAGTACATATTAAAATGGCTTAATAAAGGAGAAATGATATCCTGGGAGCTGTCCGCTGTCTAACAGTAAATGTAATATTATATTAAACATGGGGAAATTATTCCTAAAGTCAATATGCTTTTGTATACAAGTTACTTTTGTTTTATTTCTTTAGGTTGAAAATGTTCAAGGTGCTTTTAATGCCCTCGGCGGTGCAGATAAACTTAGTTCAAATCGTAAGTATTCACACTAATTAACTTTTGCAGATGCTGTTTAGATGCTTGAGTATTGCCTTTACTCTCTTTATAAACTGCATAAAAAGTGTAGCAAGAAAATTACATTTAAAGGAAATAATTGGGTTGTGATCTAGTTATCAAGGTAACTTGAAACATCTATTGTGTAGTTTAGTGAACTTTCATAATTTGTGAATCGTGAAGAAATTCAGTTAAAGTTCCTTGCTGCTATAATTAGTGTAGCTTTTCTGTGATTCATTCAAAGAGGAGTTTGGCTGCAAATCAGATTTTTAAAAATTCCAACGAGCTATTATTTACTCCTGGGCCAACTTGTGTACATCTGAAAAATGGACTTGCTGCTTCTGTAGGGTACCTGGTTTTATTCTGAAAAGGTAACTGAAGGTGTTCAACTACTCAGGGGCAGTGAATATCAAAGCAAACTCTGCAGGTACTGGAAGGTTCTTTGTTCCATCAAATATAAAATCAAGCCATTAACAAACCAGTGAAAGCAGAATGTGCAAGGTTTGAAACTGTCTGGTTAGATGTGTTGTAATTTTTATTTAAAATAGTTATAGGTGCAGTATTTAACAAGAAGAAAACCTGATTTTTAAGGCTAGGTTTGAGCAAACTTTCTATAAATCTCACCAGCATCACAAAAAAGTGTTCCTTACAACAATTGTAGCAGCCCTATTAGGGAGCAGTAAGCCTTAATTGGAAATGTTTGGGCTGGAGGAAAGCTGTAATTGTAATTAACATTTAAGCCAGCTGGATAAGAATTTGAAGGGGGCTGATTTGTTAAAGTTATAAAAAGACTTTAGAAATACACTTGTATTAAAAAACACTGAAAATTTGTTTAACAAAAGTTATATTTACATCTCATATGAATGCAAACTTTACTTTGAGAGCGCAAAGGTTAAACGAGCATCTAAATATGTATATTGTTTTTATTTTAATCTTTGTTAACCTTTTGTTTTTTAATAAAAATGTACTTGACTTTTAATTTTTGTATTTCAAATTTATTTAACAGAAAGTAGTGCACACAAGTAGCTTTACAAGCTGGAATGGTGCCAAACTAATGTGTCATGATTCCTTAATGTATTTCTTGTGACTCTTAAATATATTGTTTAACAACACAGCCTGCAATTTGTGTTGTATAATTAGAACACAATAACAATATACTTTGGTCCCATGCTGCCATTCCTAAATGGCTAAATTTAATTAAGGCTGTCTATATTTATAAATGCTTTCAGATGGCTTCACCTGTTTCTGTTCCTATAAGCACTGTTCATTGAATATAGTCCTTACTATAAATATTCTCAGATTATTTTTCTCTTTTTTCCTTTTTCAATCCTTTCTTTCTCCTTTCTCTCCTCCCCCACTGCCAAGACCCCATGACCTGCATGTACCCTCCTTCTGCATGAAATATTCATGCATGAGCCACAGACTCCTATGTGACTAGGACAGCAAGAGAAGCATGAGACGGCAGCAGGAAGAAACAGAATACCAGTTTTTCCCTGGTGTGGGCTGTTCAGCTTCCTGAAGGTAGCACATCCCACCCATACCCTGCGCCAATTTAACCTGGCAGTAGGTTTGTATAAATCAGATTATCTGATTTAATAGTTCACTTTCAAACAGTCCAGCCAAGTAGGACTAGAAATGGAGCCATCTGTGTAGATATTTCAGATCCATAGTAAAGGTTCCCACTGCCTGGTTAACATGTTGCGGGGTATATAGTCTGTTTGAGAAGATCAAAACTCACCAAATGTGGCTGGCTGGCAGGCATGCATTGCCTGCAGTTAGTGTAATACTACTTGTACTGCTATTGAATAGTACTGTGCCACCTGGCTGCTAGATATTGTTGTTTAAAATTATATTTTCACTAAATTACCATGTTGTTGAACTGTGTCCTGATTGCATCAGTGGTGATTCAATCTTCCTAACATTTTTATTTAAAAACAAAATGAAGATAAATTTCATTGTTTGGTTACACTAATCGCCACATGACCGATGATCAGTGAATCACTCATACCATTTACATGAAATGCTGCTGATTATTTGGGCGGGGTAGTCGCAGGGAGGTATAATAAGAAAATATACTGCTACCTGTGCTTCCAGCTATGCACTTTGACAAAATGTTATTTATAATCTTTTCCACAGTGCTAAGGTCTTTGTTGGAGCTGTCAGTATGGTAATGATGGTAATTTACTTGGAGATTGCTATTCCTTGTCTTTTGGACAAACAATTGCATTAAAAAAAAACTAAAACTCTTAATTAGCTTTTTAAAGCATAAACATTGGCCCTGAAATTCGCCTCTCCGGCTTGCCGCGGGGGTAAGGATCGCGCGCGCACTTACCTACCGCGCCTGCCGTTGTGTTTTGGGCCCACGGGAACTTCAGCTCCTGGGCCTGCTCCAAGTGCCGGCGCGCAGTGCTTGCGTGTCCCAGGGGCGTAGTTAGTGCGATGCGTCCCCTGGGATCACGTGGGCCATGGAGAGCCAATGGCAGCAGACCATCTTTCATTCATAGATTTGACAGGAAGACCTGTCAAATCTGTGAATTGAAATCGGCCCCAAAAGAACAGCTAAACTTAAAATAAATTTTTTTAAAAACCATCACATTTATAAAATAACTATAGTTATATAAATTAACCACTTTAAACAAAAATTTAAATTTTTGAAAAAATTAAAATACTTTTTAACAGCGCTAAAAATAAACTTACCTTTCTTTAAAGTATCTAAAAAAGATAAACCTGTTGAAATTTTTTTAAATTATACTTAATTAACCACTTACCTTGTTGAAAACGGCTCCTGCGCCTCCTTTTTAAAAGCATAGGTTCTTCAATACTTACCCTCCCGTAGAAACCTGAAAAAAAACCTAAGTTTGCTGCGTGCGCGCAGCCTCTACCGCACACGCGGTTCACCTATGAACCGCCCCCTTCACCAGACCGGAAGTTCCGGTTTCCCGCGCATGCAGGAAACCGGCACTTCGGGACGCCTTACGGGTGAGTACGCACTGTGTACTCACCCGGGAAGGGCCGAATTTTTGCACAATTGTAAAACCCAAAGTATGGGCCACAATTTTATTCAAGTCAAAAATCAAGTAGAGGTTAAGGTAGTTGTTGATAATCGTTTTGCACCATGAATAACATGTCAAAATAGTTACATATAGATAATACTAGTAGGATTCCAATTGGAAAATGTCCTTACTATATATGAAATGCAACCATTGCTCTCTCACAGCTCTTGCATCACATGACTATGTACTGAAGATAGTCCCCACTGTGTATGAAGATTTAAAAGAAAAGCAACGCTTTTCCTATCAGTATACAGTAGCACAAAAGGTAAGGCAACTATAAGTTTTTATTATGTGACTTTAAGAATGCAGGATTGCGCTCCCATACAACTTTAATTAAAATTGATGCAGAATAAATATTGCTCCTAATAAGAAGGGAGTCAAAACAAACCACTTTGCCATATATTGTTCTATCCTCCATGTTCTACTTTCTTTTGTCATTAAAATTCATAGTCCACATGACCAGTCTGTTTTTTTTAATACAAAGTGATACTTATTTACTTAGTGCTTGAATCAGTCCACTCTGGGACTTCCAGTTATCTAGGTTTAAACTCGAGTATACAGTACTGAGGGAGCGCTGCATTGTCAGAGGTGCCATCCTTTGAATGAGACATTGGGCTCGATTTTCACCGGCCCGTGGAGGCGGGATTGGGGGCGTGTGGGGAGTTAAAATAGCAAAAAATGGCGGGCGGGCCCGATCCCGCCTCCATCCCGCCTCCGCCGAATTTTCCCAGTTGTGAGTTTTCAGATCCTGTTCCCGTCCCGCCTCCAAGAGGCGGGATAGGCCCTTAAGGCCATTGACAAGCTCTTAATTGGCTCTAGAATGCCATTTTGAGAGGCCATTCTGATTTTTACAGGTTTCCCACGTGATGCACGCCTCCTCTGAAACACGACGGTGAAACCTGGCGGTTACACATTTGGCTTGCTGACTTTCAGCTGCAGCTCCACCATTAAAGAGTAGTTTGGAGCAATCATCATTTGCAAGTGGCAGAACTTAGTTGTTTCAGGTCTGGGGAAACTTTAGCAGGCCTACTCATTGTTGTGGAAGTTTGGAGCCTGACACCCATCTCCAGTGTGAGCTCCTGGGAAACCCCTCACCCCACCCTGACTCAGCGCTTCCTCAACTGAGGCATTTACCAGAAGAATGGGAACCATTCGGTTCCTTCCCCCCTGGACATCAGATGAGGACGAACACCAGCCGCGGCAGCAGGAGAACCCTGAGCAACAGCAGAACCAACTGCAGGAGCAACAGCAGCAGCTCCAACATGCTGCTCAGCCACCTGAAGCTGCTCAGGTCAGAAGGCACCAGCGCATGGACGAACATCGGCGCAGGAGATACCCCCAAAACAGGATCTACAGACAGAGGATCAGCTACCTCAACATGACTGAGCAGCAGTGCCAAAGGCGGCTCCGACTTTCGCGAGAGGTCGTGGGTGACATCTGCGCACTGGTGCAGCAAGACCTGGAGCCCAGAGGAGCGGGTGGACACCCCTTACCAGTGGCAGTCAAAGTCACCACCGCACTCAACTTTTTTGCCTTAGCCTCATTCCAGGGATCAGCAGCAGACATCAGCGGCATCTCCCAGCCGGCTGCACACACTTGCATCGCGCAGGTAACCGATGCCCTCTTTGCCATTGTGCACAATCACATCCATTTCTCCAAGGATCAAGCAAATGTCACGACGCGTGCGGTTGGATTTGCTAATGTGGCAGGCTTTCCAAGGGTGCAGGGCGTTGTTGACTGAACGCATGTGGCCCTTAAGGCACCCCATCGCAATCCAGGTATTTTTGTCAACCGTAAGGGCTTCCACTCCCTCAACGTACAGCTGGTGTGTGACCACAAGAAGGAAATTTTTAGTTACAAGAAGCTACTGATGGCTTATCAGAATTAAACATAACATTTCACCCAAGTGACAAACCTTGTGACTATTTGTGCAGTTTCTTTCTCTTACGCGTGCTTCTACGTGGTGATTCCTCCTTGGCATCAGCAGATGTGGAGGCCCCTTGCTCACTCTATTGCTGCTCCTGTCTCGACACCTTGGGCGGGCGTCCTCTGGGGTTGCGAGCCTGTGAGGGCTCGCCAACAGTCTGCTGCTCCTGCGGCTGTGCAGGGGTTGAGACGCCGATCTCAGATGGGTGGGGACTCTGGTGGGGCTCTGACCGAGGACTTTGCAGTGTCATGGTCGTGTGAGCGCTTGGAGAGGAGCCTCCACTTCCTTGTTCTCTGCCACCAACATCCCTCTCATGGGTCTGCCCCACCTCAGAGCTAGCAAGTGGCTTGACAGCACCTTGCTGCACTTCAGGGGGGACATGAGGACTCGTTTCTGTACTTGAAGTCCTACTGCCGAGGACTTGCGTGAAGGTCTGGCTTGATTGCTCAATAGCTGAACATCGCTCCTCAAGAGATGCCAGTCTATTCTGAACAAATACCATGTTTTCCATCCCCTGGCGAGTAAGCTCCTCCATGGCCGTTACCATCCTCTCCTGTACCGTTGCCATCCTCTCCTCTATGGTAGCCAGCCTTACCATGGAGTTAGACATCGTTTCCACGGAGGTTGCCATCCTTTCCGTGGTGATGTGTTCATGCGCCAATGCTTCCACAAAGGCTCTGCTCATGTTAGCGATGGACTCCTCCATTCGCTCTACACTCGCAGCGACCCTGGAGACAAAACCTGCCAGAGACTCCTGCACCTCTTCCTGGAGTTCCAACACCGCTGTTCTTCTGGATGGACCCAGAGGCAGAGGGTCGACATGCAGCTGAGCCGAGCTGGGAGAGTCCTGCGCCCTCCGACGAGGACTCTCCACTGCTTTCCCTGTCTCCACCATCTGCTGAGGCTCACTTGTGAGCTGTGATACACCAGGTGACAACACTACTCTATCTTGCGAGGGTCCCACCGAGGTGTGAGTGTCTGTGCTGGAGCTGGGCTGGCTGAATTCTGCTGATGCTGCGCCCTCAGAGGTTTCAGCTTCCTCTGAGGAGTCTTGAGCCTCAGTCTGTTCCTCCTGGATAGTGGGGACGGGTGCTTGCGATGGTCCTGTGGGGGAGTAAAGGAAAAAGTCAGAGATGTGAGGCCAAGGTGACATGCACAATGCATATTGCAGATGATCATAAGTCCAACTGTTAGAGCTTCAGAATCATTATCAGCGACTCGTGCAATGTCAATGAGAGAGATGAACAACTATTCTATCACCAGCTTGCTCTGCTGCACCCGTCTGCCCATCCCCCACTTGCGCATCCTCATCGACTCCCACGATCTCCAGGGCTGCCTCCTCCCAAGGGATGAGCTGGGCTACTGAGGGTGGCCCTCCTCCTGTCCTCGCTCTTTCCCGCTTATTGTGAGCTCTCTTTTCCTGCAATGAGGGAGACAAGTGGAGTTTGAGTGAGAATGAATGATTGAGTTTATAGAATCCATCTCATAGATGCTTAGAAGGAGACAAAGATGGAGTGAGGTGGCAAGACCAAGGGCCCATCCTGTGTGTTGTAAGTTGTTTTCATAGCATGACAGTGATAGGGAGTGTGAGGGCTGCACAGTCGAATAGTTAGGTGAATGTGACCATAGAGAGAGAGGGAATGGGTAAGGGTGCAGGGATGTCAGTGTCAAGTGGGATGTGGAGGAAGAGGTTGCTAAAGCTGAGTGCTGGTGAGGAGAGGCAAAGGGCATCAGATTGAGGGTGATGGGAAAGTCATACTCACTTTTCCAGTGCGCAGAAGGTCATGAAATCTTTTGCGGCATTGAAGCCAGGTTGAATTCACCTCCTGGCCCACCTGGAGCCACACAGCCTTCGTTTGCTGAGGAGGCGTCTTCCTCCCTGAAGAAGGGAAGAGCACCTCCTTATGAGCTCTTGCTCCATCTACCAGGGCTTGCAGGGCAACATCCTCAAATCTTGGAGCAGACTTAGGTTTGCTGGTGCACATGATGCCTCCAGGTCACTGTAGCAACAAAGGCCAGAAGGTTGGCAGTCTGCAAAGGAAGCAAGTCCTCTTGCAGACCTTAAAAGCAGCAGCAATGATGATGTCATCAGAGGCGACTTTCAGACTGGAAAAGCTAATTGGGCCAGGGGTTCCCACACACAGGAACTCAATTGCCCAATCTGGGGAAAATTGCGTTTGTAACACACATCGCATGAGAGTCGGGTGGATAACACGGAAATCGGATGACACGACCCCAGCCTGCCCCCATGGGAAAATCGAGCCCATTAAGTCTAGGCTCTATCTTCCTGTCTCAAAGGTTCAGGCTGACATTAAAGATTGCATGGCAGTATTTGAAGAGCAGCAGGAAATTCTCTTGCCAACATTCCTCCCTCAACCAACACCACCAAAACCAGATTCCTTGCCTATTCATCTCACTATGTCAGCTGTGGCTCAGTTGGTAGCACACTCGCCTCTGCGTCCGAAGGTTGTGGGTTCAAGTCCCACTCCAGGGACTTGAGCACATAAATCTAGGCTGACACTCCAGTGCAGTGCTGAGGGAGTGCTGCACTGTTGGAGGTGCCGTCTTTCGGATGAGGCCCTGTCTGCTCTCTCAGGTGGACGTAAAAGATCCCATTGCACTATTTCGAAGATGATCAGGGGAGTTATCCCTGGTGTCCTGGCCAATATTTTTATCCCTCAATCAACATAACAAAAACAGTTTATCTGGTCATTATCACATTGCTGTTTCTGGGAGCTTGCTGAGCGCAAATTGGCTGCCACGTTTCCCACATTACAACAGTGACAACACTTCAAAAAGTTCTTCATTGACTGTAAAGCGCTTTGAGACGTCCGGTGGTCGTGAAAGACGCTATATAAATGCAAGTCTTTCTTTCTATTGATGTTTATGGGATCTTGCTGTGTGGAAAATGGATGCTACATTTGCTTACAAACTGTCAATTTAAATTCAAAGTAATTTATTGTATGTGAAGCACCTTTGAGACAAGTGATAAACTGCTATATAAATGCAAGTTAGTCCTTGCCCCTTCTGTCTAGCAGTGATTGAAAGAAATGTGAGAACCTGTAACATGAAAACACTGTTGAACTTAATTTCAATAACCTTTGTCAAAATTCGGTTAATGCTTAGGTTTTGTATATTTCAGGAATATGTGGCATACAGCCACACAGGCCGTATTATCCCTGCCATCTGGTTCCGATATGACCTCAGCCCAATCACTGTAAAATATGTTGAGCGGCAACAACCATTATACAGGTTTATTACAACAGTGAGTAAACACTAGTTAATCATGGTGATATGAATTCATTCTGTTAAGAGCCTGTGCTCCGCAGTGCACTATACAGCATGGATCACACTATATAGCACAATATGTATAAGCAATTAGTAGGTGGCTGATTTAAAATCCAGTATTCTGATAGTGTGCTTTGTTTCTCCAGTGACCTTGGTGTAGATCTTTCTTGATTGCGAAAATCAAATTAATTGCACTTTTCACTTAATGAACCATATTTGTGAAATAATTTTTCAAAGTTATCAGTGTTCTAATGTTTATTCGGTGGGTTAGTTATTAATGACCTTGTGGTTTTCCAGTGCAGCATTTAGGGACTTTAAGATGGGAATTTCCTATGACTCAAAGGTTCTTGATATGGGTTCTCCTCCTGCCTCGAGAGGGCTTGCCTTAGAGATTCCCTAAAAAAAGAAAATGCGCTGCATTGGTAATCTGTGTATACGAAACCGCCCTGATTTTTGAGATTTTTCATTGAATATAGTGAACTGGGGATAATAGTATCAGGCTAGGTCAAGAGAACTTAATAAAATGAATGTCTTGATTTAAAAAAAAAATTAAAATCTTTGTGCAGTGGGTTCCACATTAACTGTTCATCCCAGGGCTTTGGGTTTAAAACCAGTTTAGAATGATGGAAGAAAAGTATTTATCTGTTGGGTAAAAGGGTTCTATGTGAAATGAGTTTGGGCAATCCAGTTGTTATTGGACATGAGCCCATAACATAGATTTGTCCCCTAGTTTGGCAGTAAACTGGCTCAGAGGCCACCGGATGGCTGGTGTGGGAAATTATAGCACGTCAGACAAATATAGTAGGAAGTGCCCTGCAGTGGTTAGGTTGAGACTGAGTAGGGAAAGACTTACTTCACATCTAACTAAGCTATCGCAGACCTTGCAGTGCTTAATGCTGATGCCGGGTTTCTAAAATGCAAAGAGTTCCATTCCCTAGCATCAACATTCCTCAATCTGATAAGTACAAAATTCACATTTAATAAGTGTCTGTAGGTAGGCAGACAAAGTGACATGACATAACAGCCTCCTTACCGAGCTATACTTTCCACCACCCAACCAAACTGCTGCAGTGGTGGTGCGGCCCTTATCATCAAGTCACATCTTGATCTCTCCCTGTTCTCCTTTTAGCCCCTCAACTTGTTCTACCCATCTCGCCTCACCTTTCAGGTCCTCGTTGTCTAACGTCCCCCCCTCCCCTGCCCCCTAAGCGCCACCCTGACTTTTTGCCTGCGATATCCTCCCTCCTTTCCTTCCTCAGCTTCATTAATGGACAACTCCTTATCATTGGTGATTTCAATCACCATCTCAGCTCTCCTTGCTCACTCTTCTCTGAATTCACTGTCTTCCCTAAAACTTTCCCTCCATATAAACACTCTCACTCATATTCACAGTCAACCATGCCATCTCCAGTGACCTCTCTACTCCCATGGTCTCGATCACTGACGAGACCATCGCTGACCACTTCCTTGTATCCATCATCACTCACACCCCCCTGTACTCTTCCAATCCCACTTTCTTCTGCATCTGTCCCTAGGTAAAAAAAGACTTCCCCCAAGTTATTTACAACCGCACTTTCAAACTCCCAAATGCCTAGCCTTTGGCCTTCCTTTCACCATGATACTTCTCTGTTGATTTGCACAACCACTCCTTCATCTCCACCTTTAATTCCCTTGTCCCATGAGAAAACCTTTACTCTCTTCCATCCTGGTCATTTCTACTGGTATGGCACCCATCTTCGTCCCTCAAGTCCAAAGGACACTGTCTTGAGCATATTTGGCACATAACTACCTTGCGCTCTGCCAAAATCACACATTACTCTAGGATTATCTTGGAGAGCAAAGATAATTGACAGCTTCTTTTCTCCACTGCTAACCGTCTCCTTAAACCCCCCTTTTCCCTGCCTTATCCACTCTCACCTTCAAGGAGGAGTTCAAGGACTTCTTTGTCATTAAGATTGAGACTATCCATTCAACTGCCTCTGCTCCTTCTCCCAACCCCCACGACCCTTCCCCTTTCCCACCAAACCAAACCTCCCCCCAGGCTCCCTCATGCCCTAGCCCTGACCCATGTCTCTCTTGTTTCTCTGTCATCTCCCCTCATACCCTTTCTGAGCTCATGCTGTTTATGAGACCCACCTTCTGCTACCTTGACTTTGTTCCCACTAAACTGCAGACTAGCCAACCTCCTTTCCTGGCCTGCATGTAAGCTGACATTGTAAATGGTTCTCTCTCCTTGGGTACTATCCCCCTCCTTTTCAAAACAGCCGTCTTCATGCCCTTTTCGAAAATCCACCCTTGACCCCCTCATCCTTGCAAACTACCGCCCTTGTTAAACAGCTTGGGATGTTTTACTATGTTAAAGTCGCTATATAAATGCAAGTTGTTGTTGTTGATGATTAAGGAAGTGGTGACAGCTCTAGAGCAAAGATGCTCAACACCAAGCAGCGCTGAAATGTAGATTCATGCCCTTGACCCCCTACTTGGCCATGCACTTCTCTTGCGCTTCCTTGTGCACTCTGTCTTTCTCACATGAGAGAAAATACTGTCATAGTTCATTTGAATTTAGATTGTACAATATAGATTTTTTGTTAAAACCTCAGATACTTCTTGCGTATATTAAACAGACAGTGTACCACGTTATACCATATTCTTCAGTATAGTTAATTAGCACATTGTACCCCCATGGGATTAGCCACACACACAAACTAAAGATTACTGCATAATTCACATAATAGCAATTAGTAGATTTTAAGTAGAATATTATAATAGTCTATCTAGAAATCTTCAATCCAGTGCAAAATACATTATTATGTATTCTAATCCAGTGAAGATTCTTTTCATTGCACCTACTGCTAAACTTCAAATTATAGGTTGAACCTGAAGAAAATATTATTCTGCCAATGTTAAAAATACCCATTTTTTGAATTAATTTTTGTATTGAGACATCCACAAGTGGACCTCTAAGCTGATGAAGTATGTTTCATATCTGATTCAGCAAGAATTTTATAACCAACTTTAAACTAGAATTTTGGTTTGATCAAAGTTTTGGTGATTCTGTAACTTGCCTGTGTTTCCTTCAGTTGTTAAGCTTTCTTCCATTTGTGATATGATTATACTATTTCAAAAAATTAAATTGAGTAGCCCAGTCTCAATCCTATATAGCTACATTTTCTGCACTTTTAAATTTTTTACATGAGTATTGTCTGCTTATTACTTACATAATGTGTGCGTAAGCAGATTCTGGCGGATTAGGAAGTACTTCGGTAGAAGACTGATGATAACCTCTAGTTAAAAGAGCTGTGTGTTTAACTCAAAGTTTATGTGCCTTAGTCCCTGTGAAGCTATTAATTGTAAAATATTTAAATTATTAAAAAAGAACTTAGGATGAGCAATTTCTAAATCCAATCTCTTGCACCTCCCTTCATCCTGTTTCTTGGTACAATTTAGTTAGAGGTGCAATAGGCACATTATTGCATGTTGTACTGTGTGCTGGCTGAGAAACAAGATAGAATTGCTAATATTGCAGAAAGGGGGAGGGGAGTCCTGCTGCAGATGCTCAGGAGCAAGGAACTACCGTCTACATATTTCACCCACGTTTTAAATAGCAGCTATTCAGTGGAGCAGTAGCACTGCACCACTTGGCACTTAAGTGCTCTTTGGAAAAACTACATTTTAATCAGCTCTCTCTGTTATTCCAGTACCAGTCTATTGTCAACCTACAGATCCTTTCAAAGTAAACACTTACCAAAACAACTTCAGATAAAGCCTACATAATGTCTCTTACTTGCCGCATGGACATTCAAGTTCTTGCAGCTGGTCAATTTCAAGAATGTATGGGTCATGTGCTTGTGCTGTTCACTTCACTTCTCCACCCAGGCTTCCTGCCAATTACCAAGAGGAGGAACAGAGATTAGAATCGATCGATATTGTAACTGACCACTGCATATAGAGATTCCAAACACTGAGCTTCATACACGTAATACGAATGATTGTATCCAAGGGAGTGACCACTATTTCTGATATATCCTGTGAAGCTTTAGGAAATATATAATTCTGATTTTAATCCTGCTTTCGGTCTAAATTTAAGAATGAAGGCTCCTTTAAAGTGTTGTACTTGTGACTCTGAGACTGTAATCGAAGGGCATCATTCTTATAGGCCAAATTTAGAGACTAATAGTGTTAATCCTGAGGATTTACATCATTGTTGCTATGGCAGTATGTGAATCATCATGGTTCACTGAAAGCTACCCAGGGCTGTTTCTAGGGAGATTATCTGCTGGATGGCAGATGGTGCATTGTTTGTGGAGCAAGCATTTGGGATGAAGCCGCAGTTTTCACACCTACGCAGCAAATACATACTCATCAAATGGTACAGGTCACAATTTTAATTTCATAAATTGTCAAAATGTGAACTTGTAAATGTCCATATATTTGTGACATTGGAAAAATAATGCACATTAATCTGAACATTGTGACCTTACTTACCCTAACTGTTGTTAAAATGCAGTAAAGATTAATAGTGGTATAAAAAGCTACCAGATCCTCTCTGATAGTATTAAATTCAAACCATTTATATCCTGACACATAATACAGTCTGTCCACTTGCATTAATGTAGCCCTTAGGAGGCTTGGTGACTGCATCCTAATTTAATACATAATTTTAATCTGGAAAAAAAGTTACAAGTCAAGATCCAGTAGCTTCCAGTCAGAGTGAAGGTTATAACTTAAGAGTCATGGGGGGTAATTTTCATTTTCAGAGGGGCTAGAAAACTGGCGGTAGGGGATTGGCCATCCGTTACACATCCTGCATTGACTGCAATGGACAAGAAAATCAGGTGGGGTGAATCCAAAATGCCTTGTAACATAACCGCTTGTAAGATTAAAGAGCAGTTATTGAGTAAAAACAGAAAATGCTGCAAACTCACAGCAGGTCAGTCAGCAGCTGTGGAACGAACATGACAGTTCTAATGCGACGAGCATAGATACATTTAAGGGGAAGCTAGATAAGTACGAGAGAGAAAGGAATAGAAGGTTGTGCTGATAATGTTAGATGCAGTAGGGTGGAGGGGGCTTGTTTGTGGAGCATAAACACCGGCATAGACCAGTTGGGCCGAATGGCCCATTTCTATGCTGTAATTCTATGTATAAATGATTGTCAGTCTGCTACCACACGTTTTCCACCCCCACCGAATGTGAAAATTGCCCTCATATACTCTAATGTGTGCGCGATTAAAAAAAAAACTCAAATAAACTCAGCCTTCCCCACATGGGTATAAACAGTTCCTCTGCAGATTCATTTTGGGATCCATTCCAACGTTCTGGTACTACAATCCTTAGCTGTCACCTTTACTTTTACCCCCTAGATGGTGAATGTATGGAACAGAGTGCCTGGTTTGGCAGTTAGTGTGAACAAATTTAAGGGAGAATTGGATAAATATTTGGTGATCGAAGAGTATTAGTTTTTAGGATTGGTCACATAGATTACAGAGTCTATTCTGCTGCTGTACTTCCCTATATTCCTATTAATCATGAAAAGCTGCCGTGAATTTTTATTTCCCTTCTAAGTAAAAAAAAACACAGACGGACCAGCCCAGGGTCTCTGGAATTGCTGGTGATGTAAAGGTTGAAATATTTGCACTTAATTCTCAGCTCATGCACCATTGATTCTGAAACGAGCCCTAATTTTACAATACTATTCTACTCTACTCCAATCTTGTCTAGATTTATTACTGTAATATTAACCCTATATCGGTAGTACTGAAAATTGATTTTACTAAAAATAGTTTAAAAACGTTTGCTTGCTCTTCCTTTCTCCATTTTTTCTTTTTTCAATTCTCTTCCGGGACTCCTTCCGCTTTCACTTTAAGGCATCTAAAGAGATTGACGTGATGTTTTAGGTGTTAGTTGCTGTTAATAGCTGCCTTGCAACTGGCCTAGAAGAGATTTTTGGTATCATTTTTGAAGTAAAGCCAGACTCCGATTCAAGGGATGAATTCCCAAAGGTCCAGCATCTTTTTTAATTTGACCGAGAAACAAAGGCTGGAGCCATTGGGACAAAGGGGGAATTAGGTATTTTACTGAGTTCTCCGGAAAGGTATTGAACCAGCCATCAAAATGGTTATCCATATCAGTTTGAGATAATGGGATGTTGCTTACGCGCTTCAACACTTTGTGTTAGTTTGACATGTCATGTCAGAGTGCCTTCATTCATGTGAGCCAAGGATGCTCACACCTGGGAAGGCAGTAGCCATTTTGATTGCAAGCTCAATTGGTCAGTCCCTGAGCACAAAGAGCTGTGGGATGTTTAGAGGTCAAGCCTGGGCTTTCCTGTCCATACAATCTGCAGGTACACTGATTGGATCTGGTAAGGAAGTTAGGCAGGTGAAGTGAGGATTCTCTCCTTAAGCTTAATGCATACCAGTTTCAGAAAAATTACTGGTCCGAAGTGTATTTAGCCCATCAACAGGGACAGTGTGGCATTCTTTGTTATTTTCAATGTTATGAAATAGGTTAGAATTCACTGTAAACATTGTCTCTTGTTTCATGTATTCTTTGCAAAATAAGTCGGCCTCTGCTCATAATTGGCTTTGTCTCGCTGAAGTGTTTTATCAGTCTACCTTTTAGAAGATAGGTGAAATGCGCACAGTGGCACATCTGAGATTATAGTATCCAGTTGTCCTAATGAGGGTTTCGCTGTTGCGACCCTAAGTCATGCTATTGTAGGACAAGATATTGAGCAGTAATCCTTGATCACATAAGGTGTGGGATTGGCTTATAGAAGAAACCGATGATGCTGAACCCTGGGGAATATCTAGCGCTCACTTCAAATTTGTAACAAAAACATTTATGTACATTACTTGCACATTTTATTTTTTTATTATTATTCCAAGCTAACTGACGAGATTAAAACCTGGCATGAAGATTTTTATTTGATGTTAATGACTAAGTTTTGGTCGAGAGTACATTTAATTGTTCAAATTAATGCATGGGACAGTTTTGAATTGGGATTTGTAATTTGTAAAATTATGTTTGATTATAAATGTACAAATTCACTTCATCTTAGAAAACTAGTTTTGATATGGGAACGAAATGTTATTTTGCAAGTCTTGTTTTGGATAAAATGCTTCAGGTGATTTAAAAAAAAATTAATCACGTATGCAAAAGTTGAGCATAGAAATTGTGGTATTTGAATTACATAATTTGATTCATTATATAATTTTTAACCCCCAGATCTGCGCAATCATTGGAGGAACATTTACAGTTGCTGGGATCATAGACTCTTGCATTTTTACAGCATCTGAAGCCTGGAAGAAGATTCAGCTGGGCAAAATGCACTAGCAGTAATGTATGCAATTACTGAGCCAGTCCAGTTTGCCAATGACTGGCTTAAAATAAATTCAGATAATTTTTATTTATGCCAGACTACCAGCCAAGGCCATTCAAAATTACAGCTTGATCTTTGGCAATTCTGTTTCATTCTATGGTCATTATGAAGTGCAATTTGTTGGATACGAGGTTTGGATATCTAAATTGCGAATATTTTTGAATGAAAAAGATAACATCTGCACTTCTGTCTTTACTAGTATTACACTATATTCTGAAGTAAATTGGTGACAGTGTTGAAGAAAAAGTCTAAAGCTGAAAGAGTTGTTTGAGAAACATAGAGTTTGCCTTTTCTGGCCTTGATCAAGAATATAAGCCAAACAGAAACACTGGACAATGAACGAATGCCTGATTTTTACATTTTTATGCTATTTTGATTAAAGTTGGGTGTATTTAGAAGTTTCCCTAGTTTCTTTTAATAAAGCTCAACATATTATTAAAAAATGGAAATCCAAATCGATGTATTATATTATACACAAATAGCATCAGTTGACTGTGTCTTTAGCTTTCTGATCACCTCATGCCAACAGAAAGGAATAATGACACCAAAATGATTGGTTGTAAAGGTGGAATTAAGAAATTGCGCATTCCTGAACCATTCAGTTTCTAATAATATATAACTCAAAGTAGAGTGTGAAAATATAACATTTGTCGTGTGTGAAAGTCTGCAGATGAGGAACAGAAGTGTAATGTGCATTGTTGTGCCTTGCTCTGTGCATATATGACAAACGTGCATATATTAAATGGCATATTGATAGTTAAAAAAACTGTTCCGTATAAATTATGTGACTGCTTTTGAGGGCTATAATCAGTGCTTAAAGTTGGAACATTATGATCTGTATTTATATTAGTATGCCAATTTGGCTATAGTTACTTACCAGTACTTCAACACATTGGGCTGGATTTTGCCAATGGGGAGCTTTTGGGGGCGGGACTCCCACTTGTAGGGTTTCAGTCCCGCCTCCATCAACTTCTGGCCAACCCACGCTATTTTCCCTTGATTGACCTTGTTAAGCCCACTCAGTGGGCTTAGCAGGCCAATTAAGGGAAAGCCAGTTACAGAGAACGTCAACGTATGACGTTTCATCTGTCAAAAGTTTTTGACAGATGAATTGTCATCGTTTGACAGCGCTGTGAAGCTGTCAGACACTGACATTCTCTGTAGTTTGATGAGTTCTTGAATTCAAGACTCATCAAACCTCTTTATTTAGCAGAAATTAGATGGTTGTTGCATTGGAGAATGCAGCGGCCATCTGTCATCTCTGCCGCGGAGGTGCGAGACTCTCCGCATCCCCAACTCTTGAAGCCTGCAGGAAGAAACAAAGGTAAGTAAACTTTTACTAACACTTTCCATTTACCTCACATACTCACCTCTCCACACTTGCACCCATCACTTACCTTCACAGCGCACTTTTGCACCCCGCAGACCCACTGCTCACCTCGGTGACCCTGGCGGGGTTTGGAGCCTTTGGGAAGCCCGCACTTGTGTGGGCAAAATGGGGATAATCCTCTTATCTGCCTGTTAACTACCTGTTAACAGGCAGATAAATAGCACTAATCCCCTTCCCACCTCCAAGGAGACGGGACCCGGCGCCGGTCGGCTACCCGCCTCCTGGCAAGAGGCGGGTTGGGGGCGGGTTCGACACCTGCTCCAAGATCCTGCCATTTTCATGGCAGTCCAGCCTCCATACCCACCTCCCCAGGGCTGGCAAGATCGCGCCCATTGAATCTGTTTGAAAGTTCCTTAGATGCAAACAATCTCTATGCTGACATTTTAGGTAAAAGTCAAGCAATTCCTTGAAGGGAAAAAAAAAGTTATTGCTTTATTCCTGTAGGCTGCAGTTGTCTGAAGTGAATCAGTAAACAGGAATAAAAGCTGTTTTCCTTGTATGGTTGGTGAAGTGCAGCAACACTCAAAATTCCAGCATGCAACTGTAAATAATTATAAGATATGCAAGTATTCTATTTCAGTTGCTAAACATTCAGTAGGTACTTGGATAAAGCTGAGAAAAATAGTCTGGGAAGTATTTTAAAAATTGTACATTGTAGGGTGAAAATGGATAGCAGTGATATTTAAATGTTTTTCTCCAATGCACACATGCCAAATGTCTTGAATAAAGGTATGGTTTATTTCTCTAAATATATTTTTAAAGTATATAATGAAGTGATTTAAAAAAAAATTCAGTCCTGCAGAATCATGAAGAAGCTAATATGATTTAATTTAAATCTTGTTAGATGAAAATTTCAAGTAGGTTAATGCAGGAAAAAGTATGGTCCAGTATTTTGCATTTTCTGTTCTGCTGTTGCAATCCCTACAAAGTAGGTGTAATATCATTTTGTTCCACTTTTTTTCTAGGTTGTACGGTTTGTAGACTTCTTCAAAAAAGGACAACAATTTTTTGTTGTTGACCAAATTAGATTATAAAAAAATTCAGTCATTTTTAAAAATAAAACTGATGTACTAAACAGGGATTAGGAAGCTACTCGACCGTCCAAAATGTTCCGCATGGTTCATTACTTCAGGGAGGTTCATTTGCTTAAGTCGTACAATGTTTGAATACTGTTTCTGAAAGTTAGCACAGGAACTAGCTGGTTACATTTTGGAAGTTTGTGTATAGTTCCACTTTTTAAAACAAATTATTTTTATATTGCCACTGTGATGCTACTTGGTACAGCCCATAACTATTCTGCACTGCTGCAATAACTATGCCATCTGGTAGCTTTCTGAAACCAAGGACTGCAACAGCAACAATGCCAAATTACATTTTTAGTAATGAATGAACTTAAAACAAATGTGGTACAATTTACAAAGAGTCCTTTTTTTTAGACATGACCGTAACATTGCTATACATCTGCCATCATTTCCCAGCCATTTGGATTGAAAAGTGCTACTGTATGTCATTGATCTTAACTGTGTTGAATGCGTATCTATTTTTTTTCAGTTGACGTACAATGCTTGCGACACTGAAGGAGACTGAAAATAAAATACAGCACCATCCTAATGACGTCTGAATTCTGCAGAAACTCCAGTTTCAACCGATGATGCTGAAAAACTATATATAATGCTCTTCCTATTTTATTTCTGACTAAAAATATTTTAACCATGGCAGTTTTCCTTTCAGTAGATAGTTAAATTGGGAAGGGAGCAATGCAAATAGAATAAGGCACAAATATTAGGGAACTTCATGATCTTCCCAAGTGCATCCAGACACTTCTTTACTCCAGGAAAGTTCATTTGTTTAACTCTTGCAATGTTTGAATACTGTTTATGCAAATTAGTACACAAACTGGTTAAATTTTGGAAGATGGCGTCGTTCCAGTTTAAAAAAAAATCTTTATATTGCGCGTCTAATTTTTAACGTGGAAATATATCATGGTTTGTAAATCTTTAGAGTCAGAAATGAGGTAGGATTGTTTGTTGCCTAAGTCCAGGGCTAGATCTTTTGTTTGCCCTTTAAAATGTCAAAGAGCAAAGAAAAAATAATCAGTATTGAAATCTCTGGCTCAAGAAATTGCCATGGTAACCTTGGAAATTGGCATTGAAGTTCCTGTGCAAATATTAACAGTAGATTCTGCCTGCAACTTTATTGTATATGATTCCTGTGGATTGTGTGGAACCAGTTGTACTTTTTGGCTGCTGAGCAAATTGCCAACTAAATGTAAATGTACTGAGTTCATCAAAAATGGGGAAATTGTGGCTTATTTCTAACAAACAGTGAAGAGAGACTTTCTGGGAGGTGTAAAGAATACGCGGGCACAAATTTATAGCATTGACAATCAAAGCTGTTAATTCTACAAAATTAACAACCACTGATCCTGTAGGATGCAACTTTGAAATGGATCTTTTTAGTGAAAATTGGAGGACAACACATAAGAGACCCAACAATTTTGAACCAGATTTATTATTTTTTTAATGATTCTGCTAAATATTTGCAACTTCCATAAATTACAGTGTTTTCAAGAACTAAGAAAATATAGTTTGATGGCCATTTGAATAAAAACAATAAATGGTGCTTAAATAAGTTGAAGTATTCTGCAAACCCTTGTGGGTTTAGAAATGGTGTAAATTGTTCAAAAATGAATGCAGAGGATAGTTTAGAGAGCAAATGAAAGGCATGTCAGGCATGAGTGTATTAGAATGTACCTCTGCATGGCTGAACAGTTTTTTTTAAATTTCCAGTGTGAAAAATGTATAGTTTTACTGAAAGTGTGCACAAGTAGAACAGAGTCTGGTCCTCCTTATGTACAACTGAGTTCAAGAGACAGAAGATATTTAAGCAAAACCAGGATGCCTGTCTGAGCCCTGTTTCTGATTATCTCTTTCTGCAAGCCACCAGGGGTTAGGGAGACACTTTTTTGCATTATATCCTACCTGAGGGAATGATTTGTCTTGTGCATGATTCCTTTTCTTTCTTTAGTATGTTAGAGTTTAGCTGGATTACTTGGAGGATGATACTCAGCCGAATAGTTTAGCAATATGTGCCAAACACAATGCTGATGTTTGATTATTTCTTTGTAGCCCTTTTTATGTACTGTGGGCTTGTCCAGTAATCTCACAGAAGAAACTGAGGGAGAGCTGATCTTTTTAAGAGACTTTTGCCCTTGCATCACATGACTTGTGCTTCCCAAACTCTCTGCGTGGTTCTCATTATGTAGTCTCTTTTTTTTGTCATCAGTGCCATCCTTTACATTTGTAATGTTTCTACAAGTGAAAAACGTTTTCCTTTGTGATGGTGCTTCATTTTTTGGGGGCCTCTGAGCTTGAATTATTTTTGGTATATTTAACTTTGCTTTTCCATACATTTCAATTTCTACCACACCCTTCAAAATGTGCATCAGCTAGAAGGAGGCCTTTGGTGCTCCAGATCAATGTGAAATAGTGCTGTGCTGAGAAGCACTTGATATGATAGCATTCAAGACAACACCTGAATTCCTTTCAGGAAGGCATCGGTTGCACAGTTCCTCCTTTTTCTCTGGTCCAAATGGACCTCAGAAAGACCAGGGAGCTAGGTTTGCTGCAATCGTTTCATATCAATTCAGCAAAGATTGCTATGATATTCTCCTTTCTGTTTTTTTGCCTCTACCACAGAGATCTGATCTCCTAGGTTACAAGTAAGCCACATCTTTGAATTTCCATTGGTAATTTTACTAAATTTAGTCAAAATAAAACCAAAGATAGGCCACTTCCATGTGGGGAGGTTGTGTGTTGCAAGGAAACGTCCTTTTAAAGGATCAGGCTTTCTCCTGTGTTATTTCCTGTGTGATTGCCTGACTTGCCCATGGTAAGAATGAGGAACAATACACATAAAGGCTGCCTAATCCAATTTTACAAATGTATAAGTAATTCAGTATGTAAGTGAAATGCAGTAAATAAAACTTGAACTATTCAACTATATTGAAAGTTTTTCATATTGCTTGGTTATCTTAATCCTTTTCAGCCAAGAAATATTTTAAGGTCTTTTCCTCTCTTCCGTTTTCTTGAGTCTCCCTGTATCATTTCTGGCGAAGCAGGCAGCCAGATGGTTGGCTCCCAGCCCTTTGCTAACAGAAATCAAACGCAATACCAAGTGCGAGTGGGAACTTAAATAACAACAGAAAACGCTGGAAAAACTCAGCAGGCCAGGCAGCATCCGTGGAGAGAGAAAGAGAGTTGACGTTTCAGGTCGATGACCTTTCAACTTGGTTGATTTGATTGCCTCTCCGTCCTTGTGGGGGCGGTAGAGGGCGGGGAAGGCCTAGCCTATCCTAGCCTAGCCTTTACTTAGTGACTTTCACCATAGCAAGGCTGAGATCATTAGATCAGCATGTAGAGAGCTTCTGATTGATTTAAAAAGCCTCAGTGATGCCTCATGACCACATTAGATGCCATTTCAGTGACATTTTTAAAGGGCAAGTAGATCTGACAAACCAGTGATAAATTTCTGGGATCCACTATGACGAATCTTACAGAAGATTATTTTTTATGTATCATCCTTTTTAGTAGTGAATAGGCTTGGTTTATTTAGAAGTCTTTAATTTTTTTGATATTTCTTATAAAAGAAATTTTAAAATCGCATATTAACATTCCTTAAGAGATTATGTAAATACACTATAACGAATCTTACTGCCTTCATTCATTGAGGGAAAGAGCCTACTTCACCTTGAATGAGTCTTTGCTGACCAATTCTTTTGGCTTAAAAAAAGTAATTATAATGCAAAGGAACAATAATTTAGTAGAAAATAGTGCTATTTCCATTTGATGAATTCATAATTAAAGCCAATGGGGTTATTTTGGCTAAAGGGTGAAAACAGGTGCTAAATGAGTGCAGTGCTGATAAGATTAGCCTGTTTGAAAGTCTGGATTTAGCACACAATTTTGGTCCTAATTGCTGATGACCATAATTTGAACTTTCCTGTACATGCTAAACAGACACCTGCAGGTTCAGCACTCAGGAGCTGATTCGACACAATCTTCGTGGAGCAGTACATGTTGGCTCCTCGCACCCACTTCCACTGAAGGTGTGGAGTGCTCTGGCTGGCTCACAGCGGCATGTTGCAGGATAGCTCGGACCGAGTGAGAGGGCGTACAGGTTCTCGGATGCGGCACTGTAGATCCTGGTGAAGGAGGTCCAGAGGAGGAGGGATGTCCTGTACCCGCAGGGGGAATGATGCCACATCGCCCTCCTGTCTCTCTCCTGCAGCAGCTGGTGCTACTCTGCCTGGCATCATCCAAACCAAGGGGGACCCCTAGCAAGATGCCCATGACCCAGCACTCCTTTGCTCCTAGTGACTCCTATAAGGTGCCCAATAAGGTGGAGCAGCACTGCACTTATTCTTTTTAGGTGAAGTCCTCAGAGAATTTCCCAAATAACTGTTACTCGAGTTGGTGAGATCTTGACAGTGTCCCGGAAAGTCTCCCGATGTGTTTCAGAGGTCCTTTACAGAACTCAAGCAGCAAGTGAACATGAAATGGTGAGTATCCCTTTAAGTAACGCTTGAAATCAGCATCAACAGTGTTTACTCCCAAACAGCTGGTTGCTGTTAGGAGATGGCGTTAGTTGAAGCGCTAGCCACCAAAATGCCGTGCAGCCTCTATAACGAGCGCTAGCAGGCATTTCAAGTGGCATTCAGCTATTTAACAAGCCTCTGGGAGGTTGTTCCTCGTGCTGGCTTCAACTCCTTTACCAAGATGGTGTCTTGCACTAAACACAGGCTAAACCAGCGTTTCAGCTTAAGACCTCATCTTGGCTACCTCTATAGCACCAAAAGTATTTGGCAAAATTCGGCCCCAGTGCCTTTAAAGAATTTGATTTCACTGCATGTTTCAGGTACATTTGCAATATCATTTAAACACTTCAAGTTCAGTAAATATTTTTAATTCACGAGGATCTATTCAGAAAAATGAGGTATGACGTAGATTTTGGCAATTTTTTTTGAGTGAACATTTAGTTTGGGCAAAATGGCCTAGACTTGATGAGCAATAATGGATTTCTTTACGTAGTCCTGGAAAATAACTGATACTGTATAATTTTATGTATCAATCTCTCGCTCGCCTTGGTTCTGTTACTCTTATAATCTAGTCCTTACTGAGATTGAACTATGTAGGGTCTTGTACATTTGGACCTACATATGTGTAACTATAGACCATATACCATATTATAGAATCATAGAATGGTTATAGCACAGAAGGAGGCCATTCAGCCCGTTGAGCCTGTGCCAGCTCACTGCAAGAGCACTTCAGCTAGTCCCACTCCCCCGTCCTTTCCCCGTGGCCCTGCAAATATTTTTCCTTCAGGTACTTACCAATTCCCTTTTGAAAGCTACGATTGAGTCTGCCTCCACCACCCTTTCAGGCAGTGCATTCCAGATCATAACCACTCGCTGTGTCAAAAAGTTTTTCCTCATGTCACCTTTGGTTCTTTTGCCAATTACTTTGAATCTGTGTCCTCTGGTTCTCAACCCTTCCGCCAATGGGAACAGTTTCTCTCTATCTACTCTGTCTAGGCCCCTCATGATTTTGAATACCTCTATCTAATCTCCTCTCAACATTCTCTGCTCTAAGGAGAACATAGAAACATAGAAGATAGGAGCAGGAGTCGGCCATTCGGCCCCTCGAGCCTGTTCCGCCATTTAATGAGATCATGGCTGATCATCTAAATTCAGTACCCTGTCCCTGCTTTCTCCCCATATCCCTTGATCCCTTTAGCCTTAAGAAATATATCTAACTCCTTCTTGAATATATTTAATGAATTGGCCTCAACTGCCATCAACTTCTCTAGTCTATCCACGTAACTGAAGTCCCTCATCCCTGGAATCATTCTCGTAAATCTTTTCTGCACCCTCTCTGAGGCCTTCACATCCTTCCTAAAGTGCGGTGCCCAGAATTGGAAACAATACTCCAGTTGAGGCCGTGCCAGTGTTTTATAAAGGTTCATCATTACTTCCTTGCTTTTGTACTCTATGCCTCTATTTATGACGCCCAGTATCGCGTATGTTTTTTTAACTGCTTTCTCAACCTGCCCTGCCCCTAAGTTGTGGGAGCTGTTAAACCACAGGATGTAGGTGAATCAGCAAATGTACTCACTTTCCTGACCTGGTTAGGTGATTAAACCGCTTCCTGCACTGCATCCAAGACCGGGGCACAATGCTCCTGCTGCTCACCTCCTCAGCCACCTCCAACTATGCCTTCTTGGTGACAGCAGCAGGTTTCTTCCTCCGATTGCTGGGGAAAGGTCTGTCCCTCCTGCTCCGGACTGCACCCAGCAGTAATTCAGGGGAAGCATCATTAAATCTGGGCGCTGCCCTTGATCTTTGTGAATCCATCCTAGACACCTCCCGGCTCCTCCTCAATTCCATTTCTGCATTGGCCCTTTAAATAGCGGACTTCAGATCGCAGCATTCTGGTGCCCATCACGCCCGGTGCGCAGCTTGGAGACTCGAAACCTGGAAGGAAAAATTTTATCAAGTTGAAATCGTAGAATCCGACCCAATAACTTTACTTCGAAGTCGCGTGCGCACAATCTCCCGCCCCTCCCCCCACCCCTCCTTCTGCCACACCCCGCCTTTGAATTAATATCAGGGCTACCTTGTCTTATGTTTTCAAAGCCTACTTTTTTTCCTTCACTTCAATCAAGAACTCTGCGTCACTTCTATTCGTATTATCAGCATAAAACTTCAAAAATTCTTTTTCTTGAGCCATATATCTTTTTCCTCTTTCTCTTACTGCCCCCCACCACTACCTCCCCATCTTCCCTCCCCCTCCCCCCCCCCCCAACATGCACTACTCTAAGGTTTTGTGAAGTAGAAATGAGAGACTGTGTAAAGGTACTCATTCCCAATTGATTGCATCACATGATTTTCATAAGCAACCTTTTTTGAAGTAGGTTTGCCAAGAAAGTACTACTAACAGGAAACATATTGTGCTGACTTACTCCACAATTTTGAATGCCATAATGGGAAATGTCTGGATACTTGTGTTTCTTGAGTTACCTCATAGGTCGGCCTTGGCTCAGTGGTGGCACTTTCGCCTCTGAGTCAGAACGTCGCAGGTTCAAGTTCCACTCCAGAGACTTTAAGCACATAATCTAGCCTGACACTTCAGTGCAGTATTGAGGGACTGCTGTGCTGTCGGAGGTGGCGATGAGGCATTAAACCGAGGCCCTAATTGCCATCTCAAGTGGGCGTAAAAGATCCCGTGGCACTATTCAAATAAGAGCAGGAGAGTTCTCCGAGTGTCTTGGCCAATATTTATCCCTCAATCAACATCACTAAAAACAGATTATCTGGGTCTTGCTACATGCAAATTGGCTGCTGCGTTTCCCTATATTACAACAGTGACTACACTTCTAAGGTATATTGTTAGCTTTAAAGCACTTTGAGACATCCTAAGGTTGTGAAAGGGGCTACGTAAAAGCAGATTCTTTCATTTTTTTTAATGCTTCGGAACTACTGGTTAGAAGCAGACATAAGACATAAGACATAAGACATAAGACATAGGAGCAGGAGTAGGTCATTTGGCCCCTCGAGCCTGCTCCGCCATTCAATAAGATCATGGCTGATCTGATCTTGGCCTCAACTCCACTTCCCTGCCCACTCCCCATAACCCTTGACTCCCTTACCTTTCAAAAATCTGTCTATCTCCACCTTAAATAAATTCAATGACCCAGCCTCCACAGCTCTCTGGGGAAGAGAATTCCAAAGATTCACGACCCTCCGAGAGAAGAAATTCCTCCTCATTTCTGTTTTAAATGGGTGGCTCCATTATTCTGAAATTATGTCCCCTAGTTCTAGATTCCCCCACGAGGGGAAACATCCTCTCTGCATCTACCCTGTCAAGCCCCTTCAGAATCTTATATGTTTCAATAAGATCCCCCCTCATTCTTCTAAACTCCAATGAGTATAGGCCCAACCTGCTCAACCTTTCTTCATAAGACAACCCCTTCATCTCCGGAATCAACCTCGTGAACCTTCTCTGAATTGCCTCCAATGCAAGTATATCCTTCCTTAAATAAGGAGACCAAAACTGTATGCAGTACTCTAGCTGTGGTTTCACCAACGCCCTGTACAGTTGTAACAGGACTTCCCTACTTTTATACTCCATTCCTTTTACAATAAAGGCCAACATTCATTTGCCTCCCTAATTACTTGCTGTACCTGCATGCTAACTTTTTGTGATTCATGTACAAGGACCCCCAGATCCCTCTGTACCTCAGCATTTTGTAATCTCTCCCCATTTAAATAATAATTTGCTTTTTTATTTTTCCTACCAAAGTGGATAACCTTGCATTTTCCCACATTATACTCCATCTGCCAGATTTTTGCCCACTCACTTAGCCTATCTATATCCCTTTGGAGATTCTTTGTGTCCTCCACACAATTTGCTTTCCCACCTATCTTTGTATCATCAGCAAATTTGGCTACATTACACTCGGTCCCTTCATCCAAGTCATTAATATAGATTCTAAATAGTTGAGGCCCCAGCACTGATCCCTGCGGCACCCCACTAGTTACGGTTTGCCAACCTGAAAATGACCCATTTGTCCCGACTCTCTGTTTTCTGTTAGTTAGCCAATCCTCTATCCATGCTAATATATTACGCCCAACCCCGTGAGCTCTTATCTTGTGCAGTAACCTTTTATGTGGCACCTTATCGAATGCCTTCTGGAAATCCAAATACACGACATTTACTGGTTCCCCTTTATCCACCCTGCTCGTTACATCCTCAAAGCACTCCAGCAAATTTGTCAAACATGATTTCCCTTTCATAAAACCATGCTGACTCTGCTTGACTATTAGTTTGCCTAGTACATTTTCTCTAGTGATAGTGATTGTTTTAAGTCCCCCCCCCCCCCCACCCCAATAGCCCCTTGATTATCCATTATTGGGATGCTATTAGTGTCTTCTACCGTGATGACCGATACAAAATATTTGTTCAAAGTTTCCGCCATTTCCCTGTTTCCCATTATTAATTCCCCAGACTCATCCTCTAGGGGACCAACATTTACTTTAGCTACTCTCTTCCTTTTTATATACCTGTAGAAGCTCTTACTATCTGTTTTTATATTTCTTGCTAGCTTACTCTCATAAGCTATCTTCTCTCTCTTATCATTTTTTTAGTCGTCCTTTGCTGGTTAATTCTGTATGGAATGTTCTCATTATGTGGTACCGTGAAATCCAGTTTAGTGACATAACAAATGGGAAATTCAATCCTCAAATGCTTCCATTCATGATGTCAGTAGATGAAACTTGATGTAAAGGGATGACATGTTAGTGTTTAACTGATTGCTCACATAGTTGACTAGGTTGCTTTAAATCACTGTTTTGGCTCACCCATGAAGAACAGCTACTTGGGTGGAATACTGGATAGTTGCTTGAGTTGGTGGAGTAATAACCGCAGCTAAATACGTGCCTTCAGGACAGCAAGGAGAAAAACTGGAAGGGATAAAAAGCTACTGCAGTCCTCAATAGAGTAAGATGCAGACATCAACTTCCATTCACTCAGTAGAGCCAAATGATAATTATGGAGAAAATTGTCTGCTGTTTGGTATTCATAGCAAAATCTGAAATGCGTTCATTATACATGCATTTACAATTTTGCTATCAACAGCAAAGAGCAGAAATTCCCCGTGGTGTCGCTAATAATACATCGTATATATTTGCATGTGAATAGTGCCTGAGCCCTTTCAGTTACATATCTGTCACTGAAATATTTTTCTGCATGTGATTCCTTGCAAGAATAATCTAGTGTATTTTGACCATTGAATGTAGAAATTGCCTTCAGGCTAGTCGAATTTTAGCATTTGGTGCAACTTGGAGAGAAATGTTTAAAATCACTTAGCTATTTCAAATTCTCTCCCAAAACCTCTCCACCTCTCTCTCATCCTTTAAGACACTCCTTTAAACCTACCCCTTTGACCAAGCTTTTAGTCATCCCTCCTAATATCTCCTTCTTTAGCTTGGTGGCAATTTTTGTCTGATTATGCTTCTGTGAAGCACTGTGGGACATTTTCCTATGTTAAAGGTGCTATATAAATGCAAGCTGTTATTGCTGTATTTACTATTAATTGCATTAAATGCTGTGAAGTCAGCTGGAGTGTTTGGATCCCACTCACCCACCCCACCCCTCCCCCCACCCCAAGATGATCATCAGTCACTTAATCAGTGTCATGGTTAATAGTATTCATAAGTTGCAATAATTGCGAGAGAACCTGAAAAGAGGTTCAATGAATAAAAACAGTTTTCTTAAAATTGGCCATTATATTTGATTTTAAATATATGATGATCTGTGAATTAGACAACTGATCAATTTCAGGGCTTAGATGATGTGAAATATTATGTTTATAGATAGTTTTGCAGCCTTAGTGAAATATTTCATTTTTAAAAATAGCATTCAGCCCGAAAAATGTACAGAAATTGCCTCATCTTAAAGAAGCTGCTTGCTTTAATTTAGGTTATTGTGATTCTTACACCAATATTTAAATTCTGCTGCTAACAATCTGCCTTATTCAGAATGTTTAATGCACTGTATTTCTCCTTATGGCTCAACAAAGCTGAAGTTTTTTTCAGCGTGGGTGGGATGAAGAAGCTATTGTTTATTCCTGCCTACCTACAGTTTATCTATTTCCCAGGCAGAATCAGGAGTAGATATTTTAGGCCCACTAGTTATACAAATCATGGTGGTTGGCATGGAAACATAGTGGATTGAGAAGATGTTACTCAACCATTTTTTTTCCAAAATAGTGATTTTTAAATCTTTCGAAGGAATAAAGGTTTTGAAATAAATAAATGCTGCATACCATTCTTTTTCATAATTAAATATGAGGTATCTTCCAGGGAGTATATTCTTAACTCTCCCTAAGAGGATTAGCTCTATAGTTGCCTTCTTAATCCAACCCTAATCTTTTCAGAAATTTTTCTTTTTAATTTGTGTCCAAGCCCCTCTTTTGTTTAGCTTGCGATGTAATACATTTGAATGTTGTGTATTCTTTCCAAACCTTTGTGAAATAGGTTATTTTGCACATGAATATGAAATGTGGGTCCATGATTACACTATCATGGCAATTTTTGAGTGTCCCAATCACTGACCTGTTAACTGATTTGCTATCATTGTCTGAAACCATTTACTATCAGAAGAAATTGAGGTACTTGTGTGTATTGTACGTCAATAGTAAAATATTTTTTATTGTTGCATCAGCACTGCATTTGGTGAAATAGAAGATTCTGTATGAATGAAAATGCCCTTCTTGGAATGTTCTGGAGATAAGCACAGGACATGAGTAAGTAGTGAATTGAATGGGAGTATTCCATTTGTAAACCAGCCGTAGAACTCCAGTTGGAACTGAATTGTATCGGAAATCTATGATTTAAAAAATATATTCAGCATTGCTAGCATTTGCTGTGAGCTGCAGAATAAAGTAATATTATAGTCCCATAGTTCTTTGACATGTATTGAGCATTAGCAGCAGTGTCTGTAAACGTTACATGAATAAAACCTTGCCCTAATTACTGGCCAATCATTGAAAATTGTTCTGTAACTGTTGAATGTGCTGTACCCTAATGTCAGTGTATCTGAATGAATAGATTAGAGAAGCCAATGTTCTCCTATGTGATGGAACAGCTGACTTTTGCTTGAATACATAGTAGTAGTGGCAATGTTACAGCTGTACAAATGAAAGATACACAACAGAACAGCCTGTTATGCAAAGAAATATTGCAGTAAGTTTGAAAAGTTTCTAACAAATTCACGATAATATCTGGCATGCCTTTCTCTAAGCAATTTAAAGATATGTAACATACAAATATTCGTCTCGATAGGGATAGATAGCATTTTTTATATTAAAAGTAGATTCTTGGCCACAGTTCATAACTCTGAGGGTGAAAAACATGTAAAATAAAAGAATAGGCAGAAGTCAGGGAGACACTCGCCTTTCACATCTGGGTCCTGGATTCAAATCCACCTCAGACCAATGGGATGCAAGTCCTGTATTTGCTCTGAGCATCTTGGATGAAATGAGTTAGAATGGTTCCACAGCACAAACACTTTCCCAAATTGGCGATCTCTCACAGAGACTAGAGGATGGCTGAAATAGAAAATTGAAAAATGTATCATGCTAGTGCAGTAAGGGATAATATCCAGTTGTGATTAAGATACATTGTAAACTTTACTCTGTACCTAACCTTGCTATAGCAGCTATAAAAATGTTTAATTCCCTGGTGCTTGCATTCCCAGTATAAAGATTCCTTGTCTTGGCGAGCACAACATTCATAAAGAAATAGCTTAATTAACTGAGAATAATACACAACCAGTTTACTCATGAATGATGAAGATAGTTTGGAGTCATAATTGCAACTGACTTATGAGGAACTTCCTCATAAGTTGAGTTTTTTTTTTAACACAACTGGTCTGAGTGATCCTACTTTCACTGATATTTTCTTATTGTGTTTTTAATGGTAATGTACAGCATGGAAATTAATCTCTGATTTTTACCTCATTCCTTATATGAAAACACCAGGAATTTACTTTGCCCTTGCCCAAAATCAGAGAGAGAGCTCTGGAGTGCTTAGTTTGGAAGATGGTGGATTTACATCCCAATCCTAAAGTGCTACAGTTTAGGATGCTGCGACTCAAATGCATCGAGCCATTTATTGTACAGATATGTTATTTAAAAATGTCAGGGGCAGAAGAGGTAGACCAGCTAAGTTGAGGAAACACTGCTAAGAGTGAAGGCAAGCTTGGCTACAGGAGGGTAGGAGCAACTGAGGCCTGAACGGCCATGTAATTAATTAGTTCATAAGATCTCTTTCATGAACCAACAGCTGGTAAATTCACGTGGTGAGTCCAGATGACAGTTCTAGCTGTGTCTGTCTATCTGTCTCATTTTCTCTGTGCCTATGTGAGTTGACCAAACTATGAGTAGTTTTGTGCAGTGAGCTCCAATCTATTAGGAACTGAGTTAAGTCTGCTCAATCTTATTTCACATAGGACCTTCATAGCTATCAGGTAATAAAGTTGTACATCTCAATTAGCACCTAGTTCCAGCCAATCCCTATGCTTTAGGGAAGGTTTTTTTTTAATGTAGTTTCTCAATTAAAGAAGATTTATTAAACATATTATTATGTGAATTTTGTGTGTATGTAAGCACCTCTTCCAGTTTGGTGTTGTCACTTAATCTTTTCATTATAATCCTTTTTCACCAGTGATTTTCTGCAATTCAAAATCTGTAAGATAGTAATTATAAAATGAACAATGCTATAATGGATCGCTGCAAAAATAGGAAACCTAATCCATATAGAATTGAGCCCAAAATTGGGAAGTGATAATAGATTTGATACAGTGTACGAGAAAAGGAATTTACTTATTTTAAGATTGCCTGAGGATTTAACTACATTTGAAATGTTAAATTTGGCACCCAAATGTTTCAGGGTTAGTCATCGTGTAAACATTTATGTCTCGAACAGGTTCCGTAATTCGATGTATAATCATTTTAGGAATGTAGAACGTGCAAGCGCACGCATTGGTTGATTTTGATGAAAAAGTATTTGGCTGTCTAGGGATAACTAAAACAGTGACCTAAAGACTTTGGGTATGTTGCTGTTACACTAGAAAAACTGGAGGCACTGGGAGTCAGCATTCCAACCATATTTATTATGTGAGGTCATATTTCCTCAGTAGTCATGCTGATACATAATGTACCAGCACAACATGTATGGTCTTGAGTGCTCTTGCTAAGCTCTTTGGGAACTGTTGACTGATTCCAGCTTCTTGAAGCAATTTTAAAATGGCACAGGTACAACTCCAAGCTGATTAGGATCATATGTAATGCTGTTTTTTCATTCTCAGATGCAGGAATTTTAACACAATGATTCACATTTCTCTTTAGAAGGAAAAACTAGATATGGTGGGGGGGTGTGGCGGGCGGGGGGCGGGGGGGAAGAAGTTATGACATGTTACAAATTAAAATATATGAGTTTCACATCACTTTGCAATCATAATGTTCCCTTCTAACTTTACCAAATTAACAACGCTTTGCATAGTTTTGTGATAAACCAGTGAGACCTATTTCTTACTTTTATCTTGTTAGAAACTCTTCTTCATGTTTTTCTTTTAGCCAAATATGTTCCTTCCTCCCATTTTGTTCCTATGGTTTTAATCTCCTGTTGTGTTTCCTTCCAATGACACACGATGAATTTCCTACAAGAATGAGGTGTGGTGGGGGGGGGAAATTTGTACCCTGAGCATTGAAATGCTGAAACTTTTCAGTGCTAACCATTCAGCTTCAGAGGCATTTGGTTGTGAAACCAGCATTAAATGGAGGAGGCTCGATTCTCCAGTCTCCTGAGTACTTGGAAATTCGCCACGTGATCAAGTGACTCTATTACAAGGAAAGAATAAGCTAGAAATTTCAAACCGTGTGTCCCAATTTTGCTGGTGACAGGGGTAATTAGTTGCAAATTAGTAGTTTTCAAAAAATAAAATACTTCACATATTCTAAAGAGAAGGTTATTAAATATGTCCGTATGCATATAGGACAGTTTAGTAAACACAAATTTCAACCGTGACCTTAAAGTTCTAGGTAGTAATACAGTGGCTATTTTTGTTTTAAAAAGGTACAAATGTATTTAACATATAAAGATTTTATATGCATGTATATGGGCAGCAGTGAATTCATTTGTGAAATTCACGAGATAAAAATTATGGCCTGGGGATTCCTCCATGGGTGCAACCTGGAAGTTGGATCCAAAATTGCGCCCAAAGCAGTGGGCGTTTTGCTGATGCCAAATTACACCCAAGCATCCTCCCAATCTTAAAATGGGCATAAATCAGTGTAAACAATCGTGGCCCAAGGAAAAGTCGAACCCACAGCAGTATATTTCTTCTTTGAGTTTTAAAGTTTAAGTTTTAATCCATTTATCCATCATTCATGCACATCAGGAACAGTAGGTTTAGGAAGCTTTTCGATTTTTAATGTGATTTATGCCATAACAATGCCTTAAAAACTCCCCCAGAAAATACAGAGCAGCGTACAGTGAGGATAAATTAAAAAAAAAACGCTGAAAAGACCAGTAAAATTACTTTGTTTCCTGCTGCGCCTGAAAATCTGGTGACAATGTTGATAGACACCCCACCCTGAACAAGCGCAATTTGAGAGTCGGGGGGAGGGGGTGTCTATCAACATTCTGCCCAGTTTTGCAGGAGGAGATTCGTTCGGACAGAGGGTTCGATGGACCGACTGAAAAGATCAAGGAGACTTGGGCGTATTGTAGTTACACGTGTAACTCACTTGCGCCCAAAATTCTGCGATCTTTTAAGCCACATGATTTGTTTCACAGAATCACAGAATCCCCACAGTGCAGATAGAGTCCATTTCGGCCCATCGAGCCTGCACCGACACATAACCCACCCTATCCCCGTAACCCCACGTATTTAATCCCCTCTAACACTAAGGGTCAATTTATCATAGCCAAATCAACCTAACTCGCACATCTTTGGACTGTGGGAGGAAACCGGAGCACCCGGAGGAAACCCACGCAGACATGGGGAGAATGTGCAAACTCCACACAGACAGTCACCTGAGGCCGGATTCGAACCCGGGTCCCTATGCCACCGTGGATTACAGGTGTATCTGGGTGCAAATGCGGAAGAAACTCCAGGTCTGTGATTCCACTCCTAACTGAGCTTCGCATATTAGTGAATAAAACCTACAGCATTACAATGGCTCAGATGCAATGTATTGCTGTAGTTACATTGCAACCACAATGTGGCTTAACCCTTACCTCATCATTTTAATTTACATTTCCTGTAGCAGCCATCATTGTGACCTCTTTGAGTCAAATTATGACGGCTTTGTCTGTTGGGCTCACTTTCACTGAGAGCCCTGTTGAAACTGCTCATATTCATTTTGCAGAGTGAGAGAAATGAAAAAGAAAGAAAGAAAGACTTGCATTTATATAGCGCCTTTCACGACCACCGGACGTCTCAAAGCGCTTTACAGCCAATGAAGTACTTTTTTGAAGTATAGTCACTGTTGTAATGACAGGCTATTCATCACATACATTTACTTCAGTTCATTTTACAGAGTTTCCTCATTTGTCAACTAGAAGTAGTCTTTCACTCCATCAGTCTAGGCTCGATTCAAATGTAAAAGGAAAGTTTAATAATTTTCTGCACCACAAAAAAAAAGCTTTCTGTTTTCCAATTTCAGTCAAGTTCTATTTATGATTGTATCTTCAGTTTGAGTGTAAATAGCCTGTGTTTTTAAAGAACATTATTCAATTCAAAAGTGTATTAACGTCACGTTCCATCTCACTTAAAGAAAACAACCCTTAAAAGTACATTCTATAAATCTCATTTGAAAAAAATTAGATTTGGGTGGCCTCAGCAAACCACTCAGTTATATCAATGAAAACCTGCAGCAGTTCAAAAAGCAGACTCACCACAGCTTTCTCAGGGCAAGTAAGGATGGGCAATAAATGCTGGCCTTGCCAGCGGCGCCCACATCCCGGAACTTAATTAAAAGAAAATGGCAACTTAAAAAGCATGAATGTTATGGAAATACAAACTGTAGTAATCTTAACTGCAGCCCCTCGTAATCATTTTAATTTATCCTTTCATGTACCTTGTGCTCGGAATAAAATGTACTTCATTCCATCAGTCTAGGCTAGATTCAAATGTAAATAAAGTTTTTGCACCACAAAGGTCTTTTTAAAGAAAAAGCTTTCTGTTTTCCAATTTCAGCAAAGTTCTGCTTCATGAGGCTGACACGCCAGTGCAGTATTGAGGGAGCGCTGCACTGTCGGAGATGCCATCTTTCGGATGAGACGTTAAACCGAGGCCCCGTCTGCTCTCTCAGGTGGACGTAAAAGATATGGCACTATTTCGAAGAAGAGCAGGGGAGTTATTCCCGGTGTCCTGGCCAATATTTATCCCTCAACCAACCTCTCTGAAACAGATTGTCTGGTCATTATCACATTGCTGTTTGTGGGAGCTTGCTGTGCGCAAATTGGCTGCCACGTTTCCTACATTACAACAGTGACTCCACTTCAAAAAGTACTTCACTGACTGTAAAACGCTTTAGGATGTCCGGTGATCATGAAAGGCGCTATATAAATGCAAGTCGTTTTTTACTTCTGAAGGAAAGAAAAACATTTTTGCTTGCTTGAGGCATGTTGAGACTGCTTTGTATAGCAATAATATCTAGAAATGACAGGCAATTCATCACACATGTATGCTTCAATTCATACTTTTTCCATAAAACATGTTAGAGGTCCTTATATTTTTGATGACGCACGTTCTTGCTTTTTGTCTATGGCACTTTTACTGGTGATGCTGTTCGATATCAATGTGTGAAATCAAGAGGAAAGAGACTTCTGAGAATCCACTCAACTTTAATGAAAATGTTCGCTGTGGGTAACCTATTTTCCACTAATGCGTGTTCTTTGTGTAACATATGAATAGCTGCTGTACTTAATGCCATTGTATGGAATTTGCAACTAGAAGCTATTGTTATTAAGAGGGAATACAAAAAATATCACATGTACAGACCAGTTGCAATAGAATAATGACAGAACTTGAGTCTTATCTCAGTGCCTAGTAGGCATTATTGTCGGGGTCGCAGGACAAAGCATCCTTTTGTATTTAACATTAAATATAATTGAACAGCAGGTGGTGCAGTGCATCGGTGCTCAGATGTTCTGACGGAATAGTGGGTCGTAGGTCACCAATCCCCACGTAGTGAGCTCTTGATTTTGACTGTGCCATTGTGCATCACGAACGCCATAAGTAGGGAGGGGTTCTACCAGACCTTGCCAGTTATGGAATTTCAGGGTCATTATATTCAGCCTAGGAACAATCAATAACTACGCAACCATTTACAATATGCACTATTATTTGAACATGGTTTATTGCAGTGAACCTAGAACATCTGTAGAAGTAAATTTTCCTCCTTAGAATAATTTTAAGGAAAACAACAACAACTTGCATTTATATAGCGCCTTTAACATAGTAAAATGCCCCACAGCGCTGCACAGGAGCGCCATCAGACTAAATCTGATACCGAGCCACCTGAAGAGATATTAGGACAGGTGACCAAAAGCTTGGTCAAAGAGGTAGGTTTTAAAACCTTCTAATTGGACATTGACTTGTTCAGATACTCAGTAAAAAGAAATGCTTTAGTCACGAAAGCTACTATTTGTGGCTGTCTGGTGCGCACACACATTAGTTAATATATGGTAGTGATGATGTTTACTTACTTTAAATATTTTCAGCTGCAGTGCCAGCAAACATTATCAGCTCAGCGTCATGCCTTTCTGGGTGAAGCAATATTCAGATAGCGTGCTATCTCATCAAATCAATTTGTGATAAAGGAAATGCTTTGACCTCCTTTAGCTTCACTAAGTCATCTTGTACATTTACTGTTTCCCGAAAGGGATGATTGTACATCCTGTTTTTGTATTGTTTTAAAATGTGGTCACTCGTGTTAAGACTACATGTAAGAGTAAATAGAAGTATTCAATGGAATGCAAAATCTTTCTGACATTCTGCAGTTTGAGTAATTTCCTCTTCATTATTTCCTTGCACGGATTAAGTGGAACATATTTTCTTAAAACAAAGTTCAATGAGAAACGATCCTACTTTATTAATTCCTGTGTGGGGCCCCTGTTGGTCTCAGTTTTCTTCAGTCAAACTGTGGGGCTGAATGTACACTAGTGGTATCAGTTAAGGAGATTCCATGCTCTTTCTTCCTCTCCTTGAAAGAAAATTGCGAATGAAAAATGTTTGAAGACTGGGAGAAATAAAGATTAATTGAGATTGTTCTGAAAATAGACTTTGCACATATAGGAAGTGGATGTGTTTCAGAAAAGTATTCTTTTGAACTGTATTGATGCAATTTTGCAATATGGTTTGAAACTGTTTCTTAAAAAATATTTTGAAGCTTGTTTTGTTTCTACTTTTAATGTTTTTACTGTGATCTTGGTGAATTTTCCTTCCTCATCCTCTCTTTGATATGGTCAACCACACCAAATGCCTCTCTTCCATAATGCGGCACAGTAGGACTCCCCTCACTGGGTTCCACTCTTACCTATCCTGTCATAACCAGAGTATCTCTAGCAATGGCTTCTCTTCCCACCCCACACCATTACCTCTGAACGTCCGTAAGATCCATCCTCAGCCCCATCCTCTTCCCAATCTACGTGCTGCCCCTTGACGACATGGGATCAGCTTCCACATTAATGCTGACGACACCCGGCTCTGCCTCCCAACTGCCTGGCTCAACACCTCCATTGCCTTAATGTCTTGGATGAGCTGCAGTTTCCTCCAGTTAAACATTTGGAAGCCATCGTCTTCAGACCCCACCATAAATGCTGCACCCTCGTCACTGATTACATCTACCTCCCAGACTACTGTCTCAGGTTGAAACAGACTGATCGCAGCCTCAGATTCCTATTTGGCCCTGAGCTGAACTTTCAAACCCATATCCTCTCTATCATAATGACTATCTACTTCCACCTGCATAACATCACCCATCTCTGCCTCAGTCCATCTGCCAATGAAACCCTCATCCATGCCTTTGGCACCTCCAGATTCAACTATTCCAATAGTTTCCAGGCCACCCTCCATAACCTTCACTTCATCCAAGAATCTGCTGTTGGTATCCTATCCTGCACCAAGCCCCACTCACCCATCACCCCTGTCCTTGCTGATCTACATTGGCTCCTGGTTCCCTAACCTCCAATTTAAAATGATGATCTTTGTGTTTAAATTCCTTCATGGCCTCATCCCCTCCCTATCTGTGTAACTCCACATTCCTCCAATTCTGGCCTCTTGTGCATCCCCCACTCCCTTTGCCCACCATTGGCGGCCGTGCATTCAGTTGTCTAGGCCCTATGCTCTGGTATTCCCACCCTGAACCTCTCCACATTCCTCTTCTCCTTTTAAGACCCTGCTTAAAACCCACTTCTTTGACTAAGCGTTTAGTCACCCACCCCTCTTAATATCTCCTTCTCAATCTCGGCATCCATTTTTGTCTATTTATGCTTCTATGAAGTGCCTTGGGATGTTTTTCTATGCTAAAGGCACTATATAAATGGAAAGTTGTTAAGTAAAACTCCCAAGAAAATAACTGAAATACATAATATACCCCTGAATGAGATTGGGTAAAAAAATTGATATCATTAAACCCCCACTACTTTCATTCCATTAATAACATTTCCAGTCGGATTGAGACCATTGTCTTTCAGAAAATATTTGATAATGTATGTCTTATGCTTTTCACTTTCAATTGTGTTCTTATCCAGGCATTTGCCTTGCTGCTTTACAGAGGAGCTCATAAAGCTATTAATAGCCATGCCATTTTTCACTCAGGTTTGAATCTTTCCAATATTTTTGACAAATATAACAGGCCCACTGTATGTGTCATGACCCGCAGCTACATGTTTGATGACATAAAGTTGTGTCATGACATCTGGACACTGCACATTCACAGAAGAAACTGTCTCCATGTACCCAGCCAGCCTCCAATGAGCCTACAGGTGGCAAGCAGTAGAGTCTGTATCCTGATGCCATTACCTATTGACCCACTCACTACAGTATAAATAGTTATTTTGTGAAAGATGCAAATGCTCCATATTAGTACAGATAGTTATAGACATAATGGGCTGGATTTTCATTGACCCGTGGAGGCGGGTTTGGAGGCGTGTGGGGGGTTAAAATTGCGAAAACTGGCGGGCGGGCACAAGTCCGCCTCCATCCCGCCTCCACGCAATTTTCATTAAATCGTGTCTGCTGGTCCCGACTCCGTCCCGCCTTTAAGAGACGGGATAGGCTGTTAAGGCCCTTAACAAGCACTAAATTGGGTCTATAATGCCATTTTGAAAGGCCTTTGCGATTTTAACCCTTGTTCTATGTGAAGCACGCCTGTTCTGAAACACGATTGTGAAACCTGGCGGGAGCACATTTCGAAAGTTGACTATCAGCTGCAGGTCCACTATTACAATGGAGAAGTAGTAGTAGGAAAAGTATCTGGGAGCAGACATAGCGCTGCTGCTGCTTATTTTGCCTTCAGGTCATCTCACAGTAAATCTCTCTCTCCTCTCTCCTCTCTCTCTCACAGTCCTCTCACAGCACTCTCACAGCAAAGGTCAGGCAGTCTCTAAAGACCTTCAATGCAGCAGCAATGATAACATCATCAGAGGCGACTTTCAGACTGAAAACACTAATTGGGTCATGGGTTCCCACATGCTGGAACTCAATTGCCCAATTAGGTGAAAATTGCATCAATCTCCCACATCCAATTGCAGTCGGGTGGATAACACGACCCCAACCCGCCCCAATATCAAAATCCAGCCCAATAGATCAGTGGGCTGAAATGTGAAATGTGTAGACCGGGTAAAAATCTGTTGCTGAAACTTGATTGTATGATGTAATTCTACCTCTATTCTCTAAGGTGCCAATTTATCTTTAGTTACAGACATACTTGGTTTGGCCATCAAACTGAAGCTTTGTTGAAGCAGTCAACTGGTAACTATGATTTGAACACTGGTAAGAATAATGGGGCTAATTTCGACTTTGTACAGTAGTGTAAAATGGGTGATGGCGAATCAGCAGCCAGTTTTACATCTCTCCCGATTTTTATTTCAATTGTGTCAACTGTGGAGTCGGGGAGCACTCCTGCTCCTCTTAGCTCCACAGCAAGGTTTTCTCAAAATTAAAATTTTAAAAACACTTGTATTTCGCTGGCGGCCACAGGGGCTGCTGAAAACTTCTGAGCAGCTGGCACCTGGTCTGTTCACTGTCAACTAAATTTACAGAGTGGTACTTCAACAGGCGTTAGGCCCCTAATTTACATATGCTAGGAGCCTGAAGCCTGTTTTAGGCAGCTGCCTGGGATGCTTGCATAGGCACTTACACCAATATGGCACCGCTCGTAACACAGGCGCTGATCGGTTGCAGGACATTGCACCCCAAAATTGGTTCCTTTTAGCCCCTATTTTCTGCCTGGAAAATGGGTGCAATGAGGACCAATTTTTACCCCTAACGTTCTGCAAATTTTGTACTTGCCCAGTAATGGAATGCTTAATTCCTACCCTTTATAAACTTGTACATATAATTTATGGCATAGTTTTGCAAGATTAAACAAACATGTAGGCTATAATTGATATTGAAAAGGATAAGTTGTAAAATACTAATGCATGTGTTAATAAAGATTTGTGTACATCATACCAAATACTAATTCCAATATAATGACCTGGATTTTGGTATCAGCGGCGAAGGAATGGTGCTCGGCATTCATCTCGCCGACTGTTGCCCACAGAGTTTTCTCGGGCTTCTCAGCATAGACTTCCTCTAATCCGCTGTCTTTTCCAGCACGGTGCCCTCTAGAGGGCATCTGTGGTATGTGTGAGCAGGTCAAGAAAGAGCGAGGCTCTTCAACCAATCAGATTGAAGAATCCTCACTGAGGCACACAGAGTCCAAATCAGGAAATATAAAGCAGGAAATATAAATTAGATTTAAATGATGTACAGAGATGTACAGAAAGTAAAATAATGATTGCGAAATACAGATGAGATTAAAGGAGAGAGAGATAAAAGAGACTAACAGAAAAAGTTTTTAAAATTATTATTTTAATTAAAAAAAAAATATCTTCAACACTAATTATCTTCTGAGGGAATGAGACTCCACACTTGTAAAATTAATTTTTCAGGGCCAGAGAGGTTGTTCATCTTTACTATTACTGAAAATCTGGGCCAATATTATCTACTAAATATTAGTCTGATTTGTAAAACAGATTCATACAGAAAAGTTCATCTTTTTATGTTCTCATGCCCTGTTACAGCAAAATGATAGAAGCCAGACAATGTCTGTGAGTACTTTCTCCATGTACTTCAGATCAGGATGTAATGTCATGTATCCTATTAACTTTGTACATAGTGGAGAAAAAAGCATTCAATATTTATGAGTGTATCCTTAACTAATCATTCATAACATGAAGAAATTCACACTATTCCTTGAAGAAAACTTATTTAATCAGTTACAATTGAGGGCATAGTGGAGGATAGGCTGTTTTAAAGCAATGGGGGTGTAATGCCATGTAATACACAACACATTATCATGGCCCTGATTTAAGGTGACTGAATAATTCAAATTCTGTTCTGTCAAATTAACAAATTATGGTGGGTAAAGAGAGCTGGAGAAAAAATTATAGGAAATAAGTGACAATTAAAGGAAATATGCGTCATATGCAAGACATTTAATATATTATAGTTAGAAATAAATTATTTATACAGGGTACATATTCACATGAAATAATCAGTTACAAGTTATAGGTTTCAAAAGAGAAAACAAAACTTTGCACAGGCTATTTTACTAATGGGGAGGGGAATTTTCTCTCTCGTTCATCTGGAAGAGTGTTTATGTCATGCATCACGAGCCACATTTTGAAAGCATTACCTTTTAAAAAGCTTATTGATTTGAGCAGGAAAGTACCTGTTACTAACAATAGAAAGAATATTTAGAGGATCCACAATACATTGCTGATGGATTTTGAGAGCGAATTACAATTATTTCCATTGGCCATAACGATATGAAATGTGAATATGCTTTTCAGAATGTGAAGTGTGTTCAACTATGACTTCATTAACTTTTTACATTATTGTGTGAAATTTTTAAAAATGAACAATAAACCATTGAGCTATGGCTATTAAATTATCTTTATTTCTTTATGTTTGAAAATCAATTCAACAGTAATTGTAAATAATTGATGAATTAGATTTTTTGGTTTGTGCAGAGAAAACTAAGTAGAGGCTAATACATAAGGAGCAATTAGATATTACTTGGTACCTCACCTGTAAAGACAATCTTGTGAGTGGTAAAAGTTTAAATGACCTTTTAAATTACAGGAAACTCTTTATTAACCGGCACCCAAATATCCGGAAATCTCTCTTAACCGGCAAAATTCTTGAGTAGGTAACCGGGGTTTTCCTTCATCTCTCTACACTGGATCGTAGCATTATATGGGCCAAGTCTTTGCTGAATGCTCGCTGTAAGATCTGTCACAAGAAGGGAGATGCAGAAATTCTTTAATGTGACCGGGGTTCCTGCACCTGTGGCCGCGCACCAGGGACTCCTGGATCTGTGGCCATGTACGGGGCTCCCCGTACCTTGGTAGATATAACTCTCCGTTATCCGGACTTTTTGATATACCGGCACCACGCCGGTCCCGTCGGTGCCGGTTAATAAAGAGTTTCCTGTAATTCTTAAGTGTGATATCTGTGAATATTATACTGCTCATTATCTAATCTGTAAGTAAATATGATTTTGATTATGTCAAAAATATTTGAAGTAATTTGCCTCAAGATGTGAAATGTTTCCTATAATGTCACATTTACGAACAATAACTTGCATTGTGAAATAACAGCTGGGCTAAGTATTTGTACAATGGCAGTAATGGTGGTGTTCTCGCCAGTTAGTTATGAAAAATATGTCCAACGATGAAATGTAATCACATGCTGTATAAAATAGTTCATATGTGACATACGGCCAGCTGTGTGCAGCATTCCACAATTAATTTAAATGGTATCTTAAAACTCCACAGGTCATGTACACCCACCGAATTGGAGAAGAGTGGCAATTTGTCACAACACAGTGTCTTCCAGCTTGCTCTGTTAAAATCAAAAGTCAAATCTGTTGGGAAATCAGAACAGTCTGATCATATAAATGATTACACCCACAAACATGCCAAAACTAAATGATTTCATGTAGCGCCTATCGCTGTAGCAGGAGAATATTATCTGAAAAAAGTGCTGTCACTATGGCCACACCCAGAACCAAATCAAAAATGTAAAAAATGTCTGTTAAGATGCATGTGTCCTGTAAGAAACCATCACTGTACTTGTGATTGTATTGGAAACTGGAACAAAAATAGTCATAAGGCAACATAAATTAGTGTACTAATATTATTCTCTGCACTTGGCTGGTAGCGCGTGAGAGATAGGTCTTTCTTTTTTGTTTTAGTTATGGTTCGATATGGCTGTTACTCGTGAATTCTGTGACAGTTTATTGGCTTGCAGATACTCCAGGTATCTATTTCCATGGTGGTCAAGGGGGCTGATTGGTCACCAAGGTCATCTGATTTCCCTGGTGACCTTGTGTCCAGGAAGCTCTCACTGTCATGGTGGTCTAGTGGAGCTATACATCCATTGCTTCTGATTTTCTCTGAATATCTATCTGAGGTGTTTCATTTCCTCATAATCTAGGAACCTATGTATCTGAGGTACTTGTTATTACATGGCCTGTGGGGCTCACTCTCCATTGCATCTGATCTTCTTGGTTGGCCAGATTGGTACACATGGTTCTTAATTTCTCGTGCATTTTGCTCAATCCATGTGATTTCCTGGCTATCTAGGAAGTTTCTTTCTTATTCACTATTATTTAAGTTTTGCACAAATTTAGATTTAAATGTGAAGAATCCAGATTTTATCTTGCAGGGAGGATTCCCAATCCAATATCTAAATTCATCCAGATACTTATGCTGAAATTGAACTCCAGTAGACCCTAATCTTTCTGAATTGAATACATGCCACACCATGTTCATAAAGGACAGAAGAAAGTTTCAGTTATTCCTTCATTCAGGCTGGCAACCTTCATATATCATGTGCATTGCTCACCTTGTCCATAATCTGAAAGGTTTCAAGATCGGTGCTGGGGCCCCAACTATTTACAATCTACATTAATGACTTGGATGAAGGGACCGAGTGTAATGTAGCCAAGTTTGCAGATGATACAAAGATGGGTGGGAAAGCAAGTTGTGCAGAGGACTCAAAGAATCTGCAAAGGGATATAGATAGGCTAGGTGAGTGGGCAAACATTTGGCAGATGGAGTATAATGTGGGAAAGTGTGAGGTTATCCACTTTGGCAGGAAAAATAAAAAAGCAAACTATTATTTAAATGGAGAGAGATTACAAAATGCTACAGTTCAGAGGGACCTGGGGGTCCTTGTGCATGAAACACAAAAAGTTAGCATGCAGGTACAGCAAGTAATCAAAAAGGCAAATGGAATGTTGGCCTTTATTTCAAGGGGGTTGGAGTATAAAAGCAGGGAAGTCCTGCTACAACTGTACACAGTATTGGTGAGACCACACCTTGAGTACTGCGTACAGTTTTGGTCTCCTTATTTAAAGAAGGATATACTTGCATTGGAGGCAGTTCAGAGACGATTCACTAGGTTAATTCCAGAGATAAGGGGTTTGAATTATGAGGAAAGGTTGAGCAGGCTGGGCCTATACTCATTGGAATTTAGAAGAATGAGAGGTGATCTTATCGAAACATATAAGATACTGAGGGGGCTCGACAGGGTAGATGCAGAGAGGATGTTTCCCCTCATGGGGAAATCTAGTACTCGGGGCCACAGTCTCAGAATAAAGGGTTGTCCTTTTAGAACTGAGATGAGGAGGAACTTCTTCTCTCAGAGGGTCGTAAATTTGTGGAATTCTCTGCCCCAGAGAGCTGTGGAGGCTGGGTCATTAAATACATTTAAAGTGGAGATAGACAAATTGTTGCAAGATAAGGGAGTGAAGGGTTATGGGAAGTGGGCTGGGAAGTGGCTTTGAGCCCTAGATCAGCCATGATCTTATTGAATGGCGGAGCAGGCTCGAGGGGCCAAGTGGCCTATTCCTGCTCCTATTTCTTATGTACAATTCTACTATTTGGTTATCTCTCATGTCAGTTTTGGTGGTCAATGAGTTAGAACTTTAGAACATGGGGGAGTAACTCGTGTGGTTTGTGCGCCACATTAATACCACGAGATGGCGCTAAAATGCCATTGAGAGCTTTAACGCCACCTGATGCTGATTCCAGCACTGCATGCCATATCGGTGTTGCCAGTAGCGCTGCCGCTGAACTCGCTCAGCGGGGACCTCGCCATCACAGAGATCGTGACGTCGGTGAGTGTGCAATGCTCACTTGATGCCCGGTCTCCCAACTTCATTACAGCCAATGAACTTACTGGCTAGAGAAAGCAATGACCGCTTCAGGTGGTGTGCAAAAGCAGGAAGCCTGCTCCAGTGATACTATTTAAGGGGATCATCACCAATGACTTGGACCTGACAGATTTGTGAAGTTTGAGTGGCTGTGTGCTGCTCCCTGCTACTGGACGAGTTTTCTTTACTCATTTCAAGGTTCTTTGGTATCAGAATGTTGTAGCAAGTACAAAGCTCCATAATTATTTCTGAAAAGCTCCAACCTACAACACTAAAAGTCATGGAGGCTGTACTGGCAGTGGACCTCACCCTCCAGGATCTACGGTGGAGGGAGCGGAGGCAGCAAGACAATCGGCCTTCCAGATGGGCTGTCTGTGACCGGCTCATTAGACTCTGATTCGCATGATTGAAACTCCAGATCCCGTAGCTCACCACATCCCCATCATACAATCCCTGTCTCACGCCATATCATCGCATCCTCCTGGGCACAAAGGTGAAATGAAAGAGACCACAAAATATTCCAAACACAATTAATAACTTTATCTATAAACATATCACACATATCACATGAATTCTAATAACTAATGACCCTTGTGCCTGCCATAGATGAATAGCTGTCATTGTATGCAAGGTGTGAGATGTGGGTGCGAGTGTTGCTAGGTAGAGATTGTTGGTGGGTGAGTGCTGAGTGGGTGGTGCATTGAGCAGTGTGTGAAGCTTGTGCTACAGATGGTAGTATATAGCATTTGTTGAAGCCTTCACTCACCCTGACCACCCATGTGAGTTCGTTAAACTTCTTCCTGCACTGTGTCTGAGTCCTGGGGACCACAGTGCTGCCTGTGACGTGGTGTGCCACCTCCCTCCACATAGTCCGGCAGACTTGTGGCGAGGGCCTCCTGCCAGTTGGTGGGTACAGGACTGCCCATCTTCTTGCCACCGCTAAAACCAATGACTCCAAAGTTTCATTGGAAAACCTCCGGGCTCTCGCCCTGGGGTGGCAATCTGCCATCAGGATTTGTAAATAAGTGCTCCTTCTCCTTGACCTTCTTCTTATGGTTGTTGAGGCAGCTGAACTCCCAACAGTGCTGAGAATGAGGTGCTGCAGCATCAATGAACCTCCCCTTTTAAGCAGTGAAAAACGCCTGTGGCAATCATTACTTGCATTTAGACTGCCCCCGATATTGGTCCATCTTTTCAGTGTAACACCAATGAGCTTGGGTTTTTAGACAAGAATCATAACTGCAATAATTTTAATGAGGAGTGAGGACAAATTTTGCACTCAGCCTAGATGATTTTCAACTGGCGCTACTGAACCATTTTTAGTCTAAACACCGCCCATTTCTTGGCTGTAATGAATTTCTAGCCCATAATGTATAAGTTTGAATTGTAGCTCCAAAAGCAGCAGTCTGATATTTAATGCCCGCTAATGGTCAAACATCTGTGTCTATTCGTTCTAGACCTCTCAATTATTGAACACAATCTATTTCTATCCGCCCTCTCCCATCCCTTCGTATTTTAAACACCTCTATCAAATCACCCTATAAAATGCTTAGAGGGCTTGACAGGGTAGATGCGGAGAGGCTGTTTTTCCTGGCTGGAGAGTCTAGAACTAGGGGATCCTAGTCTCGGGATAAGGAGTCAGCCATTTAGGACTGAGATGAGGAGAAATTTCTTCACTCAGAGGCTTGTGAATCTTTGGAATTCTCTACCCCAGAGGGCTGTGGGTGCTCAGTCATTGAATATATTCAAGACCAATGTTCCCTTTAATTTTTTTTTTGGGTGTGTGGCCCCTTTAAGGGCCTGTGCGGCCCATTCAAAATACCGTGCATGCGCGGTTTTCCCCCATTGTGAAGCCGGCAAGTGGCCTGTGCGGGACCTCCAGAGCGCTGCGAGGCCACGCAGTTTAACGGGAACATTGTTCAAGACTACAATTGATAGATTTTTGGACACTAAGGGAATCAAGGGATATGAGGATAAGGCAAGAAAGTGGAGTTGAGGTAGAAGATCAGCCATGATGTAATTGAATGGCAGAGCAGGCTCGAGGGGCCATATGGCCAAATCCTGCTCCTATTTCTTATGTTCACCTCATAACCTCCTGTGCTCCAATGACAATGAAATCAATTGTTTTAAATGTGGTGAAGCAGGCCACAAAGTGAACCACAGGATGTCACAAACTGAGAGGCCACATGAGCTTGTAAAGTGAGTTTAAAACTGAACAAATGTATGAAGTTTTGGGTGCACAATCTAAATAATGGGTAAAAAACCACTGATCATGGATTTGCAAGGCTTCTAGGTGCTGCTCATGTACCTCTTAGTGGTAAGTTATAGAGCTGTGCAGACAACCCTGGAAACAATGATTTACAGCTTTAAATGAATCAAATATCTTAAAATATTCTTGCCTAACCAGCAAGTTATTTTCTGCACTGCACTCTTTGCCAAGTGATGTCAATGCCCCGTGTTCCTGGCTTGGAAGCTTTACATGTATAAACACAGTAAGGAACATTTGGTAACGATGATAAATAAATGGGAAATTATGACTCCAGTAGTTCAAAGTCACAGTGCTAGGACAGTAGAATATAATTATGTCACAGCTGTTCACTATATCTTGATGGGGGGTTGGGGGGGGGGGGGCGCGGAGCGGGGGAGAAGAAACATGTTGAAATTGGGCAAGTCTGTAATCATTGACTGTCTTAATGAACTTGATTTTATTTAATGAAAGAAATATGACATCACATTACTCAGATTATGGTAGAATAGTGTCAAGGTAAATAAGCTATTAATTATATTAGAGGTCTTTCAAATTATGAAAGGTTTTGATAGAGTAGACAGAGAGAGAGTGTTTCCACTTGTGGTGAGAATGTGGAACTCGCTGCCACAGGGAGTGGTTGAGGTGAGTAGTCTAGATGCATTTAAGGGGAAGCTAGATAAGCATATGAGGGAGAAAGGAATAGAGGGTTATGCTGATAGAGTTAGATGAGGAAAGAATGGAGGAGGCTCGAGTGGAGCATAAACGTCGGCATCGACTTGTTGGGTCAAATGGCCTGTTTCTGTGCTGTATATTCTATGTAATCCTATGCACTGAATCATGCTAACAATGAGACAATAAATTACTGTATATTTGTTTTCAAAATTTGCAATGACCATCACTTTATATTTTTATCACTAACATAAATATAAAAAAATTAATTTCACAAAAGTTATAAAATAAAATGTAATTAGTGAAACCTGCTTAGCCTCATAGGTGAGACCACACCTTGAGTATTGTGTGCAGTTTTGGTAACCTTATCTGAGGAAGGATGTTCTTGCCATGGAGAGAGTGCAGCGAAGATTCACCAGACTGATACCGGGGATGGCAGGAATGACGTATAAGGAGAGATTGGGTCGATTAGGCTTATATTCGCTAGAGTTTAGAAGAATGAGAGGGGATCTCATTGAAACTTATAAAATTCTAACAGGACTAGACAGACTAGATGCAGGAAGGATGTTCCCGATGGCGGGGGAGTTCAGAACCAAGGGTCACAGTCTAAGGATAAGGGGTAAGCCATTTAGGACTGAGATGAGGAGGAATTTCTTCACTCAGAGAGTGGTGAACCTGTGGAATTCTCTACCATAGAAGGCAGTTGAGGCCAATTCATTAAATATATTCAAGAAGGAGTTAGATATATTTCTTAAGGCTAAAGGGATCAAGGATATGGAGAGAAGGCAGGGACAGGGTACTGAATTTGGATGATCAGCCATGATCTCATTAAATGGCGGAACAGGCTCGAGGGGCCGAATGGCCTACTCCTGCTCCTATCTTCTATGTTTCTATAGGCCTGAATTTTAACACGGAGGTGGGTTGGGAGCGGGTGGGGACTAGAAAGCTGTCGGGAAACCTGGGAGAATGGGTTTGGGGAAGGATTGGGGCCACAGAATTGGCTGGGGGGGGGAGGAGTGGGACCGCAGAATCGGGGGGCGGGCGGAAGTATCGGGGCCACAGCGTGGGGTGGGGGGGGGTTGAAGGATCGGGTCCGGAGTATCGGGGCTGGAGGGGGAATCCGGGAAGGCGATTGGAGGCCTCATTGCGGGGGGGTGGGGTGGAAATCGGAGGTTTTGTGGGAGGGGGATCGGAGGCCTCTGGGAGGGGGGTGAATCGGAGGCTTGGGGGGAATTAGAGGTCTCGGGTGGGGGGGGTGGGAATCTGTGGTCTCGGGGAAATCAGAGGTCTGGGGGGGGGGAATCGGAGGTCTTGGGGGTGGGGGGGGGGGAATCAGAGGTCTGGGGGGAATCGGAGGTCTTGGGGGGGGGGGGGGAATCAGAGGTCTGGGGGGGAATCGGAGGTCTTGGCGGGGGGGGGGGGAATCGGAGGTCTTGGGGGGGGAAGCAGAGGTCTGGGGGGGAATCAGAGGTCTGGGGGGGAATCGGAGGTCTTGCGGGGGGGGAATCAGGTCTGGGGGGGAATCGGAGGTCTTGGGGGGGGGGGAATCAGAGGTCTGGGGGGGGATCGGAGGTCTTGGGGGGGAATCGGAGGTCTCGGGGAGGGGGGGAATCGGAGGCCTCGGGGAGGGGGGCAATCGGAGGCCTCGGGGAGGGGGGGAATCGGAAATCTGGGGGGGGAATTGGAGGTCTGGGGGGGAATCGGAGGTCTGGGGGGGAATCGTACGTCTGGGGAGGAATCGGAGGTCTGGGGGGGAATCGGAGGTCTGGGGGGAATCGGTGGTCTGGGGGGGAATCGGAGGTCTGGGGGGGAATCGGAGGCCTCGGGGAGGGGGGGAATCGGAGGTCTGGGGGGGAATCGGAGGCCTCTGGGAGGGGGGGAATCGGAGGCTTGGGGGGAATTAGAGGTCTGGGGGGGGGGAATCGGAGGCCTCGGGTGGGGGGGTGGGAATCTGTGGTCTCGGGGAAATCAGAGGTCTGGGGGGGGGGGGGAATCGGAGGTCTTGGGGGTGGGGGGGGGGAATCAGAGGTCTGGGGGGAATCGGAGGTCTTGGGGGGGGAATCAGAGGTCTGGGGGGGAATCGGAGGTCTTGCGGGGGGGGAATCAGGTCTGGGGGGGAATCGGAGGTCTTGGGGGGGGGGGGGGGGAATCAGAGGTCTGGGGGGGGATCGGAGGTCTTGGGGGGGAATCGGAGGTCTCGGGGAGGGGGGGAATCGGAGGCCTCGGGGAGGGGGGCAATCGGAGGCCTCGGGGAGGGGGGGAATCGGAAATCTGGGGGGGGAATCGGAGGTCTGGGGGGGAATCGGAGGTCTGGGGGGGAATCGTACGTCTGGGGAGGAATCGGAGGTCTGGGGGGGAATCGGAGGTCTGGGGGGAATCGGTGGTCTGGGGGGGAATCGGAGGTCTGGGGGGGAATCGGAGGCCTCGGGGAGGGGGGGAATCGGAGGTCTGGGGGGGAATCGGAGGCCTCGGGGAGGGGGTGAATCGGAGGTCTGGGGGGGAATCGGAGGCCTCGGGGAGGGGGTGAATCGGAGGTCTGGGGGGGAATCGGAGGCCTCGGGGAGGGGGGGAATCGGAGGTCTGGGGGGGAATCGGAGGCCTCGGGGAGGGGGGGAATCGGAGGTCTGGGGGGGAATCGGAGGCCTCGGGGAGGGGGGGAATCGGAGGTCTGGGGGGAATCGGAGGCCTCGGGGAGGGGGGGAATCGGAGGTCTGGGGGGGAATCGGAGGCCTCGGGGAGGGGGGGAATCGGAGGTCTGGGGGGAATCGGAGGCCTCGGGGAGGGGGGGGAATCGGAGGCCTCGGGGAGGGGGGGAATCGGAGGTCTGGGGGGGAATCGGAGGTCTGGGGGGGGAAATCGGAGGTCTTGTGGGGGGGATTGGAGGTCTGGGGTGGGAATTGGAGGTCTTGGGGGGAATCGGTGGTCTTGGGGGGTGGGGGATAGGAGGCCTCGGTGTGGGGGGGTGGGGGATAGGAGGCCTCGGTGTGGGGGGGGAGGAATCGGAGGCCTCGGGGTGGGGCGGGGAATCGGAGGTCTGGGGGGGAATCGGAGGCCTCGGGGTGGGGGGGGGAATCGGAGATCTGGGGGTGAATCAGAGGTCTGGGGGGGGGGGCGGAATCGGAGGCCTGGGGGGGGGGGGGGCGGGGGGTTGATGGAAGGCCTCGGGGGGGGGGTTCCGATTGCGGGTGGATGGGTGAGGCAGTGAAGCTGGATCTAGGAGGTAAGTGTAAAGGCACTTACCTCCTCGATCCAGCAGTCCTCGCCTGAGAAACCCAACCAGCCAGAGTTAAATTTGTAATGGTGATTAAATTTGAGGCACGCCAGCCTCATTATAATATTTAAATGAGTGACCCGCCTCCTCGGAGCGGGTTGGCTGCCTGTCCTCCGTCCCACCTCCATTGAAACTGGAAGTAGGCGGGTTGGGGTTGGGATTCACATTTTTAACACTTTAACCTCCCACTGACCCCAACCCACCCATTTTTTGGGGTTAAAATTTCCCCCATTGACTTTAACTGTGGCACAGCAGTGGAGGATGCAGGTTTGATTTCCTCCTCTCGTTGTGATCCCGATCTTAGCTGTGCTGCTGTTTAACAGGTATTAAGGAGAGGGAGAGATGTATCTAAGCTGTGCTGCAAGCTGGGAGCAGGTTGTCTATCCACTCAACCACAGAAAGTGCAGGAGTGGCGAGATCAAGGTAACAAGGATTTCGTATCCTCAACAACTAAAGGGTGGGAAAAGGTAAAATACCTAAATAACCTAAACTTGCAAATCAGTTAATGAGTTTTCTTTTAAATGTACTGGTTCATTGCTATTAAACGCATTGGGCCAGAAATTCGGATCGGAGGCTTCCCGCGGGTGCAAGCATAGCGGGTGCACTTACATAGCGCGCCTGCCGTTGTGCTGTGGGCCCGCGTGGAATTCGGCTCCTGGGCCTCCTGCAGCTGCCAGTGTGCAGTGCTCGCGGATCCCAGGGGCGCAGTTAGTTCGAAGCGTCCCCTGGGATCACGTGGGCCATGGGGAGCCAATCGGAGCAGGGAATCTCCATTCATAGATTTGACAGGAAGACCCGTCAAATCTATGAATAGAGATCAGCCCCAAAACCTAACTAAAACTTCAAATACATTAAAAAAAAAACACATTTTTAAAATAACTATAAATTACATAAAATAACTATTTTAAACAATAATTTAAATTTTTGAAAAAATTAATTACAGTTTTTAACGGGGCTAAAAATAAACTTACCTTTCTTTAAAGTATTTTAAAATAATAAACCTGTGGAAAAAATGTTTTAATTTTACTTAATTCACCACTTACCTTGTTAAAAGCAGGCCTTGCGCCTGCTTTTTCCCCACGCAGCTACTAGGGACTTGCCCACACGGAGAAACCTGTAAAAAAAAAAAAGCCGAAGTTCGCTGCGTGCGCGCTGCCTCTCCCGCGCACGCAGTTGACCCGCGAACCCCTTCCTTCACGAGACCGGAAGTTCTGGTTTCCCGTGCATGCGCAGTGCATGCGCGAAACCGGCACTTCCGGTGGCCCTACGGGTGAATACACAGCGCGTACTCACCCGTGGAGACCCGAATTTCTGCCCCATTACCTTTGGGTTTAATCCCCAATGACGTTTACTGAAATTAGTACATTTAATTGAGTGTACTAATCTGGAAACCAAATATGATAGTTTACAAAAAATTGAAGAGATGAGTTGATATGATTGATACATTGACATAAAGTTGAACTATAACAGGTAAAGGTTGCCTGAATAAGCAGGAGGTTGCCTGAATAAACAGGTCCCAAAGTAGATAACCGCGAAGTCTATATAAATAGGATGAACAAAAGTTGAAAAACTAATAATCAATACTTTCAATCTTAACAGAATCAGTTGAGTTTCATGCCAGTCATTAGCGGGAAACAGTCACCAGAGCTGCACAGTTTTGATTGCATGAGAAGCATCCAGAATGTGACAGAAACTATTGCAGTGAATTCACACTACAAACGTCGGATTAGTGGGAAGCTGTTTCGGCTTTGCACTGCTGCTAAACCTATATGGTGTTAATTGGATGTCAAGCCATGAACTGATACTGAAGTGGATTGCGTGAAACCACGTCCTCTAGGGATTCTGGATACTCTTCACTCCAGTAACCGGTCGGGCCCCCACTCTTGTTTCAATCTACACTTACACTATAACTGCTGCGTCAATGCGACGCAAAACCATTTTACACTGATGCTTTGGTTCTAGTGTAAGTGCACACTTAGTCTTGTCCCTAGAATTCTTCTACTCAGAAGAAGACTATTGATGGTGGTTGGATTTCATTCTTAAAAAGATAATGACAGGTATGCAAGGTAAGATATAGACAACAATGGTAATGGCCAAGAATGCAATGGGTGAGGGTGGAAACAGTGATTTGCTATTTTATTTGAGGAAACAATTATTATTTATAAATTTGTCATTGATGTCATTTGGCATCAATGCTAAATGACTATTAAATATGTTTAGAAATTTAGCTCTGGGATATCCATTCCCTAAACTGATTTGGCAGCCCTGGTAATGAGATACTTCTAATTGAATGGATCTGTCCAGTCATAAAATCAGATGATGTCCATACTGCATTATTTGGCAGGCTACAGATGAATAAAAATAAGCAAAATATATATATTTTTAAATGCAGTTACATTTAATACAATTGTATATTTATTGCAGCATAACTATTCTAAATAAATATCTAATCCAAAGATTTTAATGGATACAAAAATATGAAGGTTTATTTGATTTTAATGAGGCACGCTATAACAGTGCGCACTTTTAAAAACAATGGCCCATATTTTCCGGGGCCTACTGCATAGGCACCCGTAAGGGTCCCGCAAGTTTCGGGTTTTCAAGCGCATCCCCAAAAAAGGGCTTTCGCGGGCGGAACTACTGCCCAGCGAATGCCCGTGAAATTCTTATGCCTGGTAAAAGCAGGCGTAAGGCCTGCTGTTACCAGCGTAAGAGTTTAAATGAATATAAAAATAATTTTAAAAAATTATTTAAACATTAAAACACCTGTAAAATAAGTTAAGGCTATTTTTAGCCCCTTTAAAACATTTACATTTATTTTTCAAAAATTATTTTTTTGTTTTAATTCATTTTAAATATGTAATTTAAAAAAATTGGTATGTATTGTGTTTTTTATGTGATCCCCATTCATGCTTATGGGGATTCTGAAACGGAATCCCCATAAGCAGGAATGGGGATCCCCTTTTATTGGTTGGGCCGGCCCACGTGATCCCAGGGCCGCTTGTGAACTGCCTGCGCCCCTGGAATATGTGGGAGTCTATGCAGGCCTACGCGTAAAGGCCCAGGAACGCGAGTCTACGTGGATCCCGAGGCACCAGGTAGGCGCGGATTTTATTTGCGGATTGGAGACATTTCCCCACAGGAAGCCTCTGACCGCAAATTCAGGCCCAATATATATGATTAATGATGAATAATTCATGATCTATGTGACAGAGCAGATTTAAATATGTTTATCTAGTTCATAATGTTCCATAGACTCAGAATAAGAAAATCTAGAAGACTGCCTGTTGTGCTATTCAACATATTCATTACTGTCATCATAATCAACGTCACTAACCAACATCATAATCAGGTCCAGACTGTCGGCAGTAAGTCTCATGTGACTCATCCGTCACGGCCACTTTGTTGCTTTTTGTAGAAAGGGATAAAAAAAACTTTTGCTGAGTGGTAGTTTCATTTTCTGTCTCACATGTCTTCTCATCATGCAATTAGCTTTGTCTGGTAATGTAACCTTGCCTGATTTGTCCTACATTGTCTGTTCAAAGTATATGTCAGAATATATGTCTGATCCACTAATGTAGTTTGGTCTCTTCAGTAATCTCGTTGATGTTGACCTCCTACTTCCTCATTACTGACTCAACTATATTGCCAGATATTTTCGGAGTTTCCCCAAAACACATCCTTATATCCTCCTAACGCAAAGTTCACATTCACACTGTTATATAGTGCAACAGATTGGAAAATTATAGCCTTTGATTGACAGAAAGGGATAAAAAAAAAACTTTCCAACATAATGACCTCACTTTTAACCTCCCTCGCCCAGTGAGAATAGTGTGTGGGAGAGGTTAAGATTAGGCCGAATGTGCTTACCGGCTTGAGGCCACACCGCTCCTGCCCAATAGCATCATATCTTCACCGACTTTAAAGGGGCTCCCACTGCAGGCAAGCAAGGGCCTAATTTACATTCAAAAGTCCCGGCCCAATGACATCATCGGTGCTATGATGTGATTTTAATGACGAGTCGGGGGAGGCCACCGCCCCCCCCCCCTCGCCCAGTATCAAACCTGACAGCAAAACCACGGCCTAAGGTGCCAACTGGCCAGTAGAGACCAAGGTAAGTTTTGAAAAATTACTTTTGTGTGAAATTCTTGTGGGCCAGGAGGAGCAGGAGTACTTCCCCAGACCCCGCAAGGAGTCCTTGGGCCACCTCAGCCTTGGCCTTGCCTAACCCTCTGTGCACTGGCATTGGCTGCCAACTTTATGCCGAGGACCTTTCCTTTGGGTCTCTGGTGCCCTAAGGCTCCCAACCTGATTTCCCGCTCCCGCCTGCTGGCCCCAAGGTCAGTCCTGATGGTTTCGGGAAGGAGACTGTCCTGAATTATTTAAATGAGGCCCGGGAGTTAAAATGGTCTGGGCCACACGCTGGGATCCCCATGAAGATTTCTCTCCTGCCCACATCCCTGCCCATCCTGAACACACCCCACAGTAAAAATCGATGCCAATAGGTGTGAGATGTTCCTCGATTACCTGGATTTGTATTGTTTAATCTCTTGAAGAAAACAACTTCCATTTATCATATTACCAACCTTTCTTCTAGGTGCCTTTTTAAATTTGTGAGAATACATTGCCTTAAAAAAACCAAAAGTAACTCCTATTTAACTCCTTTCTGTGGAAAAATGTCCAAAAGTCCAACAACATGACTGACGCATTTCAGAAGGTTCAGCGGTCCAACAGTTTTTGGCGAATGTGCCTTGGAGTTTTTGAAGGAAAAAGTTGGAAGAGACATGAAAACAATGAACTGGGCAAAGTAATCTAATGGAGAGCCTGCACCTCTAGTTTATTCTATAGGGCACCATTATGAGTGTCTCAGTTTTCCATTTCCTGTATTATCATAGAATTGTCTACAAAGTTTCACTCAGGAAGATCATCAATAGTTGCCCTTATCCACATTGTTTTGTTTGATTTTTGCCCCTTAAGATTCTTTTGGTTATTTTCTTTTGGGACATGTTTAATTTTGATTAGCAGGGTAGGAGATCATGCATTGTTTCTAATATGAAGGAATGTACTGTAAGTTAAGGATGGTCTAGTTTATAATATCCATCTTAAACAAAGGTTTGACTTTCAGATCTCTGATCAGCGGGCATGTTTGTGCAAGTTTCCCAATGATCTAATTCTTAGGATTACAGCACAACGGCAGATGCAGTGATGTGTCACTGTTCCCTACCTTGTGCCTGGTCACATAACCACACAGCTGTGGCTTACTTGAAGAATCATTATTTGTAACTGTTGTTATATTTACTCAATAACACCTCATTGAACACTCAACCTCAGGTGCTCTGCTGCGTGTGTAGAGAAAAAGGATTTTGCAATAATCTGTCTGGGAAAGATGGCTTGTGTTGCAAAAATAAAATGACCAAAAATAATACTTCCATTTCACAAACAGCAGCATTAAGTTGATTTAGATTTTAGATCTTGCATTTACATAACATAGTGAAACATCCCAAGGATCCCAGCATTATACTTGCTTTAAATCTATTTCATTTCCTGCTTTTTTCCAGTTCTGACGAAAGGTCTTCGATCTGAAACGTTAACTTTGTTTCTCTCTCCACGGATGCTGCCTGGCCTGCTGAGTTTTTCTGTTTTTATCCCAAGGTGCTTCACAGGAACGTTACCAAACAAAATTTGATGGTAGGTTTTAAGGAGCGTCTTAAAGGAGGAGAGAGAGGTAGAGAGGCAAAGAGATTTAGGCATTACAGTTGCACTCAGCCAGAGTTACTGCTTTTGATGCAATGAATCGTGTTTTGTAGTGCAAGTGTATGGGTTTGGCTTGGATTCTCAAAAACTAGGCTGGAGATTACATGCTACAAAAGTTAGCCAATCTCCAGCAAATATATTGGGTCAAATTTTGCTGTCAAAATAACAATGAGGCTAATGGCACTTGGTGTTATTTATCCGTAAATGATATAACAACTTCAGGCGAGGGGCAGATGTGTGGTTAAATGCCAATATCCAAAAGTTGCTGTCCGAGTTGCACAGTCTGCTGTTAGCTTTGTGAAAATGGCATTTCGCTGTCTGCCTCACCATTGAAATGCATTGAATGGTAGGAAGTTGCTGAATTTGTGGTAGATATGAATTAAACTTGCCACAAACAGTTCAGTCATGTCAATTCAAGCAGAAGTACCCTTTTATTGACATGATAAGTGAAAATTACTGCCAGTCATCCTCTCTGGTACTGAAAATTAACTATTACAAATGTGGAGTCTCATTCCTTTAGTTAGTAATTGTTGTTGGAGATTAAAAATTGTCACATTTAATTTTTTTAATTTATTTTTCCTTCCCGTCTCTTTTCTCTCTCTCTTAATCCAATCTTTCTTTCCCTCTCTTTATTTCTCTTTCTGTACCTGATTTGACATTGAGTTCACCAATGTAATTTATGCTTCCTTCTCTGTCCTTCCGCTGTTTATTTCTCAAGACTTCAATCTGATTAGTTAAGGAAATGTCTATTTGCAACACCAAATTTCTGATTGGTCCCCTTGGAGGACAAGACCAGTTTTCTGATTGGTCCCCTTGGAGGACAAGATGAGATTTCTGATTGGTCCCCTTGGAGGACAAGACATACCCAACAGTTTGTCTGGAATGTGTAATTTGATCCTGCCTGCTGGAGTAATCAAGATCTTTGCAATGTGTAATTTGATCCATTCACTTTGAAGCCAGGTTCCAGAGCTCACAGTGCTAAAACTACTGCTTTCAGAGAATCATAGAATGGTTACAGCATGGAAGAAGGCCATTTGCCCGTTGAGCCCGTGCCGGCTCTCTGCAAGAGCACTTCAGCTAGTCCCACTCACCAACCCTTTTCTGTAGCCTTGCAAATGTTTTTCCTTCAGGTACTCATCCAACTCCCTTTTGAAAGCCATGATTGAGTCTGCCTCCACCACCCTTTCAGGCATTGCATTCCAGATCCTTACCACTCGCTGAGTAAAAGAGTTTTTCCTCATGTTGCCTTTGGTTCTTTTGCCAATCACCTTAAATCTGTGTCCTCTGGCTCTTGACCCTTCTGCCAATGGGAACAGTTTATCTCTATCTAATCTCTCCAGACCCATCATGATTTTGAACACCTCTATCAAATCTCCTCTCAATCTTCTCTGCTCTAAGGAGAACAACCCCAGCTTCTCCAGTCTATCCAGGTAACTTAAGTCCCTCATCCCTGGAATCATTCTCATAAATCTTTTCTGCACCCTCTCTAAGGCCTTCACATCCTACCTAAAGTGCGGTGCCCAGAAATGGACACAATACTCCAGTTGAGGCTGAACCAGTGTTTTATACAGGTTCATCATAATTTCCTTGCTTTTGTACTCTATACCTCCATTCATGAAGCCCAGGATCCCGTAAGGTTTTTAACCACTTTCTCAACCTGCCCTGCCACCTTCAATGATTTGTGCACATATACCCCTAGGTCTCTCTGTTCATGCACCCACTTTAGGATTGTACCCTTTAGCTTATATTTCCTCTCCTCATTCTTTCTACCAAAATGTATCAATTCACACTTTTCTGCATTAAATTTCATCTGCCAGGTGTCCGCCCATTCCACCAGCCTGTCTATGTCCTCTTGAAGTCTATCACTATCTTCCTCACTGTTCACTATACTTCCAAGTTTTGTGTCATCTGCGAATTTTGAAATTGTGCCCTGTGCACCCACATCCAAGTCATTAATATATATCAAGAAAAGCAGTGGTCCTAGAACTGACCCCTGGGGAACACCACTGTATACCTTCCTCCAGACCGAAAAACAACCGTTCATCACTACTCTTTATTTCCTGTCACTTAGCCAATGTCGTATCCATGCTGCCACTGTCCCTTTTATTCCATGGGCTTCAACTTTGCTGATAAGCCTATTATGTGGCACTTTATCAAATGCCTTTTGGAAGTCCATGTACACCACATCAACCGCATTGCCCTCATCAACCCTCTCTGTTACCTCATCAAAAAACTCGATCAAGTTAGTTAAACACGATTTGCCTTTAACAAATCCGTGCTGGCTTTCCTTAATTAATCCACACTTGTCCAAGTGACTGTTAATTGTGTCCCTGATTATTGTTTCTAAAAGTTTCTCCACTACCGAGGTTAAACTAACTGGCCTGTAGTTGCTGGTTTTATCTTTAAACCCTTTTATGAACAAGGGTGTAACATTTGCAATTCTCCAGTCCTCTGGCACCACCCCCATTTCTAAGGAGGATTAGAAGATTATGGCCAGTACCCCTGCGATTTCTTCCTTCACTTCCCTCAGCATCGTAGGATGCATCCCATTTGGTCCTGGTGACTTATCTACTTTAATTACAGCCAGCCTTTCTAGTACCTCTTCTTTATCAATTTTTATCCCACCCAGTATCTCCTCTACCTCCTCTTTCACTATGTCTATGGCAGCATCATCTTCCTTGGTGAAGACAGATGCAAAGTACTCATTTAGCACCTCAGCCATACCTTCTGTCTCCATGTGTATGGCTCCTTTTTGGTCGCTAATCGGCACCATCCCTCCTCTTACTACCCATTTACTATTTCTATGCCTATAGAAGACATTTGGTTTACTTTTATGTTGGCTGCCATTCTATTCTCATACCCTCTCTTTGCCCCTCTTATTTTCCTTTTCACTTCTCCTCTGAACTTTCTATATTTAGCCTGATTCTCAGATGTATTCTCAACCTGACATCTGTCATACACGCTCTTTTTCTGCTTCATCTTACTCTCTATGGAGCTCTGACTTTAGTTGCCCTGCCTTTCCCCCTAGTGGGAATGTACCTTGACTGTACCCAAACTGTTTCCTCTTTAAAGTCAGCCCATTGTTTCATTACAGTTTTGCCTGCCAATCTTTGATTCCAATTTATTCAGGCCAGATCCGTTCTCATCCCACTGAAATTGGCCTTCCTCCAATTAAGTATTTTTACTCTAGATTGTTCCCTGTCCTATCTAAACCTTATGATACTATGATCACTGTTCCCTAAATGTTCACCTACTGACACTTGCTCCACTTGGCCTACCTCATTCCCCAGAACCAGATCCAGCAATGCCTCTTTCCTCATTGGGTCAGAAACATACTGATCCAGAAAGTTCTCCTGAACACACTTCAGAAATTCTTCCCCCTCTCTGCCCTTTACACTATTACTATCCCAGTCTATATTGGGATAGTTGAAGTCCCCCATTATCACTACTCTATAGTTCTTGCATATCTCTCTAATTTCTCAGCAAATTTGCTCCTCCATATTTTCCCCTCTAGTTGGTGGCCTGTAAAATACACCTAGTAGTGTAATGGCACCTCTATTATTTCTTAACTCTAACCAAATAGATTCTGTCCTTGACCTCTCCAGGACATCATCTCTCTCCAGCACTGTAACATTTCTCCTTAACTAATACTGCCACACCACCTCCTTTCTTTCCTTCCCTATCTTTCCTGAACACCTTATATCCATGATGCGGAGATGCCGGTGTTGGACTGGGGTGGACAAAAGTGAGAAGTCGCACAACACCAGGTTGTGTTGAGTCGTCGTTGGCTTGTTCACAGATGTGATTTCCAGTAAAAAAAAAGTAAAAATTTTAAAGTTTATGGTTTTCCATACAGACTGCATTTGACACATTAGACCCCCTGTGACCCCACCTCATTGTCTCAGTTGTATCTTGCTATGTCTTTGATGTGGTGCCTTCCTGGATGACCTGATTGTTTCTCTGCCGAGGTGTGATGAAAGGCAGTCAGATAGATTAACTGTAGTCGTCTGAGATCGTACGCTACACAGGCATTGTTCTCTGTCTATATATGCTTTGCCGATTCATATTCCTTCACTTCACCTGACGAAGGGGCAGCAGCTCCGAAAGCTTGTGATTTCAAATAAAACTGTTGGACTATAACCTGGTGTTGTGCGACTTCTCACCTTATATCCAGGAATATTTAATACCCAATCCTGCCCTTTTTTGAGCCAGGTCTCCGTTATTACCATGACATCATATTTCCATGTGGCTATTTGCGCCTGCAGCTCACCAACCTTTTTACTATGCTTTGTGCGTTCACATACGTACACTGTAAACCTATCTTAGACCATCCTGTGTTCTCTCTTAGTCTGACCCCACCTAATACCTTACTATTTCTTACTTTAGTGCTATCTGTCTCTCCCAATACTTTGTGCCCTTTGTTTCTCCTTTCTAATGCTACAGCCTGGTGCCAACTTAGTTTAAACTCTCCCCAACAGCACCAGCAAACATTCCCGTGAGGATAGTGGTACCGGTTGGTGCACGAGGAGAGAGAGCACGTGGTGCAGGTGTAAAGGGAGTGGAGGTGGAGAACGTGATCCAGGCCTAATAGTGGGCAGGAGAACGTAAACTACCTTCACATCTGGATCACGTACTTGCTCTCACCCCCCCCCCCTCTTTAGACCTGATTCATGTTCTTCCCCCCTCCCCACTGTTCTCACCATGCTCCCTCCCGCAACAAGTTCCTCACCTTCTCTCCTCGAGTTCCTGACATTCCCCCCCCACTGAGCTCCTGACCTTCTCCCTCCCTCCCAGTTCCTGACCTTCTCCCCCTCTCCCCAAGTTCCTGACCACCTTCTCCCCCAGTTCCTGACCTCTTCCCCCCCCACCAAGTTTCTGACCTTCTCCCATCCCCAAGTTTCTGACCTTCTCCCCCCCGCCCCCAGTTCCTGACCACCTCCACCCAAGTTCCTGACCTTCTTCCCCCCCCAGTTCCTGACCTTCTCTCCCCCCTCAGTTCCTGACCTTCTCCCCCCTCAGTTCCTGACCTTCTCCCCCCAGTTCCTGACCTTCTCCTCCCCCCCCCCAGTTCCTGACCTCCCCCCTCAGTTCCTGACCTTCTCCCCCCTCAGTTCCTGACCTTCTCCCCCCCAGTTCCTGACCTTCTCCCCCCCCCCCCAGATCCTGACCTTCTCCCCCCCCCCAGTTCCTGACCTTCTCCCCCCCCCCCCAGTTCCTGACCTTCTCCCCCCCCCCCCAGTTCCTGACCTTCTCCCCCCTCAGTTCCTGACCTTCTCCCCCCCCACAGTTCCTGACCTTCTTCCCCCCCCTCAGTTCCTGACCTTCCCCCCCTCAGTTCCTGACCTTCTCCACCCAAGTTCCTGACCTTCTCCACCCACAGTTCCTGACCTTCTCCCCCCCACCCCACAGTTCCTGACCTTCTCCCCCCCCAGTTCCTGACCTTCTCCACCCAAGTTCCTGACCTTCTCCACCCTGAGTTCTTGACCTTCTCCCCCCTCTCCGAGCTCCTCTCTCCTTCCCCCCACTTTCAATCCCCTCTCGTCTCTGATATTGCAGATCTGACTGGGATTACAAACTCCAGTTGGGTTTCAGTTAAGGCTGCATACGATAGTAAGGCTGGAAAAACAGCACCGCCGAAGGGCCACTTGGAATCATTATTCTCTTGTTGTTTCGAGCCCTGGTTACAGAGTTATGATATTTGGGGTAAATACATGGATGCCCACCATTCAACCAAGGATGGCGGTCAAAGTTTTCGCCTTTGTGTCGCTGTGCACATTTTTTGTTTCCCCCTTCCCAATATCATTGTCCTCTGCTGCTGTTGGAAATACTGCCTCATTCTCAGTCTCCTCTGTGCATTGTTCCTCCTTTCATTACTTGTACTCTCAAACTCGCCGCGGCGTTTCAATAACAGAAATAGGAATAAAAACATCATCGGCAGCATGGTCTCATCTGCCATGTTGATTCAGTGTGAGTATTAACCCGGGAAGTGCTCGGGCCCACCGTCACCCCTGGCCCTGAATCCCGCCTGCTTGTTGCACCATCAGCAATTAGAACCAAATTCGAGTGCTCCCCAAGGCTACCCCTTGATCCCCACTTCGATCCCCTCTCCTCTACACTCCCCACCCCCATCCGATCCCCTGACCTTCTCCGCACGGAGCCGAGGAAAGTGTGCCAGTGCAGGCCACAGCCAACACACTATTTGGTACTGCGCATGCGCAACCGGATCGAGTGCGCATTCGCAATACCAAACGGGTGTGCATGCACAGAGGAAGTCAAAAACGCCGTGCAAATAATCACTCCGTAAGGAAATATACAGTTGGTTGCCCTGCTCACTCAGGTTCCAGATGCCCTGTTGCCCTCACTGCTCCATTATTAGCTCGGCACTTTCAGCAACTTAGTGGGCAAAAATGTTTTGAGCTGAAGGGTGCAAGGGCAAGGCTAACTGATTGAAGATGCCGTTCGATGCTCTGCTACAGAAAAATCTGACCCAATATGTTCAAGTTTCTGGAGTGGGGTTTGAACCCACAACCTTTTTGACTGAGGTGAGAGTGCTTCAACTGAGCCAAGGCTGACACTTTTATTTGCTTCAGTCACAATTTTTTGGTTTAAAGGGCCACTTTTAGTAAAGAATAATGAAATAAGTACTGCATTTAAATCTAATATATTTGCCATTTAGCTAGATCTGCCAATTGTTTTTGCATCTAATTATTTATAAGTGCATCTAATCTAGCACTGATGTTATTTGGCTGAAAATCTAAAAATAAAATGCTATACTCTAATGGATGTGAATTTATGACCAGATTACACATTAATGGACATTTTATTTCACCTGCTGTCTGAACAAAGTATTGCAAGAAAACTGTTTCTATTTGTAAGAAGAAAATGGTACAATTATTTTCTCCAAACTGGAAAGAATACAGACTGCTTCCATTCATGAACTTACTAAGATGAACCTCTGAAATTGGAGATACAACTCTTTCAAATTAAAAAAAAAATAGCACCTCTATCTTGTTTGTCTTCACTTGAAGTGAAATTATAATCATAGATCAAGCACATTAATAATAAAGGGAGGGGAGCAGTGTGGTACTGAGCACTAAAGACTGAAAGATGAATTACACTCAGTTCATGGCGTGAGCTTTGTTGCGTGTGGAGTCACTGAGCAGAAGCAGGACCTCTTCTTGCAGGGAAGAGCGAAAATCAGGAAGATTCATATCTGGGTACTCTGACACCCACTGGCACTTGGCTTCAGAGACCATTGGCAGCAGTCCACGTAGGTTAATCACCCAGTCTTTTGGCAGGAGTAGTGCCAAGATAAGATAGACTGAAGACAGTAGACAAGTCATTAAAAGAAGAACTATATTAAAAATAAATTTTAAAAAGGAGAATTAGAAAAGGTGGAAAAAACATGACAATTTATGACATTTATGATTTTCCTAGTTTCAAGACGAGGAATACATCATGAATTTAATGTAAAGAGACAAGTAACACCTGGCAAAGAACCTTCTCGATGAAGGGTTTTTTTTTTGGAAGAGGTGCTATATGCCAACATTAGTAATACATTTTTCTTTGAAATATTTGTGGAGCTGGATGTGCGATGTATCTTAGAATAGCCACATTACAACTTAGCAGATGTGTGAGTAACAAAAGCTATCCATCAGATCATAAATGTTGAGTAATTGTTATTTGCAGCATGATTAATGACCTGAAAACAGGGATTGGCATTCTTTGGCTGGCCACTTTAGTCACCCTGCTTTTGAAGTTCAGTATAGCTAACAAGTATTCTTGCCTTGCTGTATTCTTACTAACCTTATTTGGAGCAGGAGGGGAGATGAAGGTTAAGGTTTATGTCGTTACTGAGCGAACAAAGTAGACTTGAGCGAACAAAGTAGACTTAACCTTTCAATCTCTTCTACCCTTACTCTCTAAATTATTTTTCTTTCCAACTAGATAGGAACAGCCAAAACTCTTAATATAATTTTCCCCATTTTTATTTTCTGGGAAGAGGAATACTTAAAATTCTGAATACCTCAGATAGTAATGACTCGAGGACTGCTGGCAGTAATTTTTCCAGTGGACAATGACACCAAACTTGGGAGATTGCTGGGAAACTGGGTTTCCAGCTAGAGGTGGGGGATAATAGGAAACCATGGCTACATTTTCCTCTGGTTCGAGAAAAATTATTGGGCCAGAAATTCGGTTTTCCGGCTTCCTGCGGGTGCAAGCATCGCGCGCGTACTTACCTACCGCGCCTGCTGTTGCGTTTTGGGCCCACGAGAACTTCGGGTCCTGGGCCTCCTCCAGCTGCCGGTGCGTAGTGCTTGCGTGTCCCAGGGGCGCAGTTAGTTCGAAGCGTCCCCTGGGATCACGTGGGCCATGGACAGCCAATCCTAGCAGGGCATTTTCATTCATAGATTTGACAGGAAGACCCTGGAGTGGGACTTGAACCCACAACCTTCTGACTCAGAGGCAAGTGTGCTACCAACTGAGCCACAGTTGAACAGAAATCTAGCAGTCAATTGCAATGCACCAGTAACAATGATTGTTTATTGTTCCCTAATCAGTTAGTGAGCCACTTAACCTTCAGCAACGGAATGTGCAAAATGTATCCAGGCCTTAGAAAACATGGAACAGTCCAGTTTTCAGATCAGGCCCTGGACATGCTGTTATTGGTGGTAATGGAGCATTAGGAACACCATGGCCCCGAAATTACGGTGTCTCCGGATACAGCAGAGCGTGTTAAATCAATTTCTGGTGACATTGTTCTGTTGTCTATAGTACGGTGGAGTTTGCACTAACAACCTGGGCAACCATGGCTAACAAAAGAAATTAAAGCTAGTATTAAGTCAAAGGAGGAAGCTTATAAAGTTGCCAGAAAAGTGGTCAGCCTGAGGATTGGGATCTTTTTAGAAATCAGCAAAGGGGGACCAAGAAATTGATAAAGAAAGGGAAAATGGAATATGAGCACAAACTAGCGAAAAATATAAAAACGGATTGTAAAAGCTTCTATAGGTATGTGAAAAGGAAAAGACTAGAGAAGGTAAATGTCGGTCCCTCACAGTCAGAGGCAGGAGAATTTATAATGGGGAATGAGGAAATGGCAGAGAAATTAAATACATACTTTGGGCTGGATTTTCATTGACCCGTGGAGGCGGGTTTGGAGGCGTGTGGGGGGTTAAAATTGCAAAAACTGGCGGGCGGGCAGAAGTCCGCCTCCATCCCGCCTCCATGCAATTTTCATTAAATCGTGTCTGCTGGTCCCGACTCCATCCCGCCTCTAAGAGGCGGGATAGACTGTTAAGGCCCTTAACAAGCACAAATTGCCTCTATAATGCCATTTTGAAAGGCCTTTGTGATTTTAACCCTTGTTCTACGTGAAGCACGCCTGTTCTGAACCACGATTGTGAAACCTGGCTGGCTGGCTATGGGGATGCATTTGTGGATGGATGTATATATGGATGGAGAGGAGACATAGCTGGGAGTGGTGGTGTAAAAATATCTGGGAGCAGACTTAGGAGTGCTGCTGCTCATTTTGCAGGTCCTCTCACAGCAAAGGCCAGGCAGTCTTTGAAGACCTTCAATGCAGCCGCAATGATGACATCATCAAAGGCGACTTTCAGACTGAAAACACTAATCGGTTCATGGGTTCCCACATGCTGGAACTCAATTGCCCAATTAGGTGAAAATTGCATCAATCTCCCACATCCAATTGCAGTCGGGTGGATAACAGGAAAAGTGGATGACACGACCCCAACCCGCCCCAGTATCAAAATCCAGCCCTTTGTTTCTGTCTTCACAGAGGAAAACACAAAAAACCTCCCGGAAATACGAGAAAACCAAGGGTGTGACGAGAATGAGGAACTTAAAGAATTAGTAAAAAAACAGTACTAGCAAAATTAATGGGACTAAAAGTCAAAAAATCCTAAGGACCGGATGACCTACATCCTAGGGTTTTGAAAGAGGTGGCCATTGGAATAGTGGATGCATTGGTTGTCATCTTCCAAAATTCTATAGATTCTGGAATGGTTCCTGCAGATTGGAGGATAGCAAATGTAACCCCGCTATTTAAGAAAGGAGGGAGAGAGACCTGTTAGCCTCACATCAGTAGTTGGGAAAATGCTGGAATCTATTGGCCCAGAAATTTGACTTGGAGGCTTGCCGCGGGGGTAAGGATCGCGTGCGATATCACACACCGCGCCGGCCGTTGTGTTTTGGGCCCACAGGAACTTCGGGTCCTGGGCCTCTCCCTAGTGCCGGCGCGCAGTGTGTGCATGTCCCAGGGGCGCAGTTAGTGCGATGCGACCTCTGGGATCACGTGGGCCATGGAGAGCCAATGACAGCAGACCATCTTTCATTCATAGATTTGACAGGAGACCTGTCAAATCTGTGAATTAAAAGAGACCCCAAAAGAACAGCTAAACCTCAAATAAATTTAAAAAAAAAACCATTACATTAATAAAATAACTATAGTTAAATAAATTAACCACTTTAAACAAAAATTTAAATTTTTGAATTTTTTTTTAAATAGTTATAAAAATAAACTTACCTTTCTTTAAAGTCTCTCAAAAAGATAAACCTGTTGAAAAAAATTAAAAATTATACTTAATTAACTACTTACCTTGTTCAAAAGGGGTCTTACACCTCCTTTTTACTTGTGTAGAATCTTCCATACTTACCCTCGCGTTGAAACCTGAAAGAAAACCTAAGTGTGCTGCATGCGCGCAGCCTCTAGTGCGCACGCGGTTCACTTAGGAACCGCCCCCTTCACCATACCGGAAGTGCCGGTTTCCCGCGCATGCGCAGTGCATGCAGGAAACCGGCACTTCGGGACCGAATACGGGTGAGTACGCACTGAGTACTCACCCGTTCTCGGCCGAATTTTTGGGCCATTATAAAGGATGCAATAACTGGGCACTTAGAAACTAATAGTAAGATTGGGCAGAGTCAACATGGATTTATGAAAGGGAAATCCTGTTTGACAAACCTATTGGAGTTCTTTGAGGATGTAACTAGTGGAGTAGACAAAGGGGAACCGGTAGATGTGGTGTATCTGGATTTTCAGAAGGCCTTCGATAAGGTCCCACACAAGAGGTTGGTGAACAAAATTAGGACACATGGAATTGGGGGTAATATACCAGCATGGATTGAGAATTGGTTAACAGACAGAAAACAAAAAGTAGGGATAAACGGGTCTTTTTCAGGATGGCAGGCTGTGACTAGTGGGGTACCGCAAGGATCGGTGCTTGGGCCCCAGCTATTCACAATCTATATCAATGATTTGGATGAGGGGACTAAATGTAACATTTCTAAATTTTCTGATGATACAAAGCTAGGTGGCAGTGTCAGTTGCGAAGAGGATGTGAAGAGGCTTCAAGGGGATCTCGACAGGCTTAGTGAGTGGGCGAGAACATGGCAGATAATGTAAATAAATGTGAAGTTATCCACTTTGGTAGAAAAAACAGAAAGGCAGAGTATTTCCTAAATGGTGAAAGATTGGGGAATGCAGATGCTCAAAGGGACCTGGGTGTCCTTGTACATGAGTCACTGAAAGTGAATGTGCAGGTGCAGCATGCCATTAGGAAGGCAAATGGTATGCTGGCCTTCATTACAAGAGGATTTGAGTAAAGAAGTCTTACTCCAATTATATAGGGCCTTGGTGAGACCACACCTGGAGTACTGTGTACAATTTTGGTCTCCTTACCTAAGGAAGGATATACTTGCCATAGAGGGAGTGCAACAAAGGTTCACGAGATTGATTCCTGGGATGGCGGGACTGTCGTATGAGAAGAGATTGAGTAAACTAGGCCTGTATTCTCTTGAATTCAGAAGAATGAGAGGGGATCTCATTGAAGGATACAAAATTATTACAGGGCTTGATAGGATGGATGCTGGGAGAATGTTTCCCTTGGCTGGGGAGTCTAGAACCAGGGGCCACAGCCTCAAGATAAAGGGTAGGCCATTCAGGACTGAGATGAGAAGAAATTTCTTCACACAGAGGGTGGTGAATCTTTGGAATTCTCTACCCAGAGGGCTGTGGAGGCTCAGTCATTGGGTATATTCAAAACAGAAGTCGATAGATTTCTGACTAATAAGGGCATCAAGGGATATGGCGATAGGACCGGTGAATGGAGTTGAGGCAGAAGATCAGCCATGATCTCATTGAATGGCGGAGCAGGCTCAAAGGGCCGAATGGCCTACTCCTGCTCCTATTTCTTATGTTCGTATGTTCTTAACTTCTGTCCAAGCTAACAATTGTCCTTTGCGTGGGGCTCTGGACTTGGCAGTCCCGGTGAGCCGCTGACGTTTCGCTTTGAACCTCATTGAGGAGTGTGTTCAGGTCATCGTCATCAAAGCTCTGGGCCCTCTTCATCATCTCAAATTTCTTTGCTGCTTCCTTTTCACTTTGCAGTTTAATTAAAAGTATTTAAAATTATTTAAAGGTTTATAAAAAATTTTAAATTTTATAAGACCTTATTGGTATTGACTGATGGGAAATGTTGATCAGGACATCAGAAGAACTCCCTGGTCTTCAAATTTTGCCATCCAACCTTTAAAGTCCACCTGACCCATTGGATCAGTCAGACGAGCTCTCAGTTTAATGACTAATCTAAAGGATAAGAGCTCCAACAATGTAGCACACCCTGGAGTGTCAGCTTAGGTTATTAGCTTAAATGCTGTTGTCGGGCCGAAACCTACAAAGCTGGAGGCAAGAGAAAGAAAAAAGAACTTGCATTTCTATAGCGCCTTTCACAACCACCAGACATCTTAAAATGCTTTACAGCCAATGAAGTACTATTTTGAAGTGGAGTCACTGTTGTAATGTGGGAAACACAGCAGCCAATTTGCAAACAGCAAGCTCCCACAAACTCCAATGTGATAATGACCAGATAATCTGTTTTTGTTATGTTGGTTGAGGGATAAATATTGGCCAGGACACCAGGGATAACTCCCCTGCTCTTCTTTGAAATACACCCACCTGAGAGAGCAGACGGGGCCTCGGTTTAACGTCTCATCTGAAAGACGGCACCTCTGACAGTACAGCACTCCCCTGGAGTGTCAGCCTAGCTTTATGTGCTTAAATCCCTGGAGTGGGACTTTGAACCCACAACCTTCTAGGCTCAGAGGTGAGTGTGCTACCAACTGAGCCACAGCTGACACAGAGTGCTACTAACTGAAGCAGTGACACCCACTTACTTTTATATTTGCAATTTTATTATTTTAAAATGTTACTGACGACATTTAAAATAATGAGTTCAGCTACTATTTTAAAATTGTGACACAAATATCTGTTTTGTGTGTCTGTATCTGACTTCATACTATTTAGTGAACCTGCTAACACGATACTGTAGGTGCTCACTGTCCCCTGGTGGCTAAACAGCAGCATGCGTGTAGCATGAACTTTCTTCTTGAGCATTTTCTGAACTACCATGGTTCAAACACTAATAATATTGTCATGGTTTGAGATTCTTTGATTTTTTTTTTACATGAAAAGGACTTAACATAAGCTTCCCATGACGATCCCATGCTGAGTTGTGGATTTGTAGGCAGAAGAATGTTAATTATAATGTGAGATGGGAAGTTCGGCACAATTCCATTCTGATGTGCCACAAAAAAGCTGGAGCAGGGGACAAGTCTGCCAGCACAGCCCCCAGAATCTGTGAATTAATTGCCTTAATATCCAATTATGCTGATACTTTTTCCTCAGGTTTTTTGTTGTTGCTAATTTTGACTTGAGAGAGTCTCAGAATTTCTGGTTACATCTGTTTAATGTGGAGTGGAACAGACATTTCATAGAATCATCGCATGAGACAGCACAGAAGGAGGCCATTCGGCCCATCATGCCAGTGCCAGCTCTTTGCAATAGCTATCCAATTAATCCCACTCCCCTGCTCTTTCCCCATAGCCCACCAATTTTATTCACTTCAAGTATTTATCCAATTCCCTTTTGAAAGTTACTTTTGAATCTACTTTCACCACCCTTTCAAGAGCTACATTCCAGATCATAACAACTCGCTGTGTAATTTTTTTCCTCATATCGCCTCTGGTTTATTTGCCAATTACTGTAAATCTGTGTCCTCTGGTTACTGACCCTTCTGCCACTGGAAACAGTTTCTCCTTATTTAGTCTATCAAAACCCTTCATGATATTGAGCATCTCTATCAAATCTCCCCTTAACCTTCTATCCTCTAAGGAGAACAACCCCAGCTTCTCTAGTCTCTCCACGTAACTGAAGTCTTTCATCCCTGGTACCATTCTTGTAAATATCCTCTGCACCCTCTCTGAGGCCTTGACATCTTTCCTAAAGTGTGGTGCCCAGAATTGGACACAATGCCCTCATCAACCGCAGTACCCTCATCAACCCTCTCTACTACTTCATTAAAGTACTCAATCAAGTTAGTCAAACATGATTTGCTTTTAACAGATCTGTGCTGGCTTTCATTTATTAACCCATATTTTTCCAACTGCCCATAAATTTTATCCCAGATTAATGCCTCTAGTTTCCCCACCACCGACGTTAGGCTGACTGGCCTGTAGTTGCCGGGTTTATCCCTCTCCTGCTTATTGAACAGGGGTGTAACATTTGCAATCCTCCAGTCCTCTGGCACCACTCGCATATCCAAGGAGGATTGGAAGATTGTGGCCAGAACCTCGGCAATTTCCACTCTTGCTTCCTTCAGCAACCTAGGATGCACCCCATCCGGACCGGGTGACTTTTCTTCTTTGGGCATTGCCAACCTTTTTAGTACCTGCTCTTTATCTATTTTTATCCTATCCAATTTCTCTACTACCTCCTCCTTTACTGTGACAGCATCCTCTTCTTTAATGAAGACAAATGCAAAGTACTCATTTAGTACCTCAGCCATGCCCTCTGCCTCCACAAGAAGATCTCCTTTTTGGTCCATAATCAGCCCCACCTTTCCCTTCCTCTGACTACCCTTTTACTATGTTTGGGTTCCCTTTTATGTTACCTGCTAATCTGTTCTCATACTCTCTCTTTGCCCCTCTTATTTCCTTTCTCAGTTCTCCCCTGTATATTTTGTGTTCAGCTTGGTTGTTTCTCTACTGATTTATGAATCCGACATTTATCATAAGCCTCCTTTATCTATTCCATTTTAATCTCTATATTTTTAGCCATCAGGGAAGCTCTAGCTTTGGATGTCGTTCCTTTCCCCCTGGTGGGAATGTGTCTGTACCCGAACTATCTCCTGTTTGAAGGTTTCCCATTGCTTATTTATTGTTTGGAGTGCCAATCTTTGATTCCAATCCACCTGGGCCAGATCCCTTTTCAACTCACTGAAATGAGCCCTCCTCCAGTTGAGTAGTTTCACATTTGATTTTTTCTTACTCTTTTTCCAGAACTACTCTAAACCTAATCATAGATTAGAATCATAGAATGGTTACAGCACAGAAGGAGGCCATTCAGCCCGCCGAGCCCATGCCGGCTCTCTGCAAGAGCACTTCAGCTCGTTCCACTCCCCCGCCCTTTCCCCGTAGCCCTGCAAATTCTTTTCCTTCAATGGGAACAGTTTCTCTGTATCTACTCTGTCAAACCCCTCATGATTTTGTACACTTCTATCAAATCTCCTCTCAACCTTCTCTACTCTAAGGAGAACAACCCCAGCTTCTCCAATCTATCCACGTAACTGAAGTCCCTCATCCCTGGAATCATTCTCGTAAATCTTTTCTGCACCCTCTCTAAAGCCTTCACATCCTTCCTAAATTGCGGTGCCCAGAATTGGACACAATACTCCAGTTGTGGCTGAACCAGTATTTTATAAAGGTTCTAATATTTTGATCACTGTTTCCAAAATGCTCTCCCTCTGAAACATGGCCCATTTCATTCCCCATAACTAGATCCAGCACTGCTTCCTTCTTCATTGGGTTGCAAACATACTGATCAAGAAAGTAATACATTTGTTTGGGAGCTTGACTTCTTCACCCCAAAAGGTCCAGCTACTTGGCCGAGGCAACTTGAGCCATTCCATGGGCTTTTCTTTATGGATTCTGCTAGCTCTTCTCAAGATGGTGTGGTCTATTTGTTTCATTCCCTAAAGCTTCCCTTGGTGACAGAAGGTTTCCTGCTACCTAATTTAAGGCTGCTTCTGTGTGCAAGCAGGAAGTGAGATGATGGGCTACAGGATTTCCCCAAGGAGTTCCTGGGATGGAAGATGGCTCCCTCGCTCTCTTGGTGGGATCATCAAGTGACCCCACCTGAAGTTAGCACCTGAAGACATGTCACTATCTGGAGATTAGAGGAGCCCTCCACTTTTCAGCCTCTACTGCTTCCTTAGCCTGAAATAAGAAGATAGTCATGATTTACTGACTATTCCCTGAGGCCTATCAAAGTTAGGTGATTGGACATTGTGCTTTCCTAGACAGGACTGCAAGAACAGACAGAATGCAAAATGTACTGAGGGAGTCTTTAATGGGTCTACCCAGCATAGGTGAAAGGGTTCCAGGCAAGGGATGTGTGGAGAGAAGAAAGCATTCCATGTGAGTATATGACTGATTAAGGTGAAAATATATGTGTGTTGCAGGTTTGGCATTGCATATCACTACAAACAGAGAAGTAGAGGACTCGTTTATCTTGACAAACTTCTTGATTGTAATTCTTCCTTATCTGAAAGGCTGTCCTCAGGGATTGCAATCATCTGCTCCACCACTTCTTCCCATTGAGCTGCCAGTGCTTTCTGTTGAGGAGAGTGCTGCCCATACCTAAAGCTGGCACACCTCCATGCCTGCACCTCATTCAACATAACTTCTAGGGCTCTGTCACTAAAATGAGCAGTACTGCTTGCGCCTTGGGAATTGTCTGACGTCATATTCATTTTCAAATACTTGCTGGAATGATGTTTTCCAAAACACTTGGGGGGACAAAAATTCATTCTCGCCCGGAAAGCAGTTGGTGTCCTTGCCAACTGCCGTTAACGGCCGCCCGAAATGCCCTCTACGCTAAACAAGGTAAATTGGTGTGGGGGGCAAGGTGGTAGGTGGCGCAGTGCTAACCTTAGGTGCAACGCCATCCTGGTGACATTGCATGAGGGATCAAGGACCAATTTGTCGTCCTGGCGCGGCGTTGCTGCTTCCCTGAATGTCTGTGTGCGAGGCTGTGAAGCTCACAATGCATTGTGGGAAGTGAAGATCTCTGAAATTTAAAGGGACCATGCAGATTGAAGCAAGGATAATAGAATGCACTGATTCAATACATTTTTCCAGCCCTTTCTGTCTTTTAACAAATAATCAATATTTAAAAGAAGTACCAAATGCCAAATGCTGAATTCTCTTCCTAACCTCAAAAAATGGGAAAAGTGCTTCAGCACTAACACAAATGGCTCAACAAGCCATGGAAGGGGCACCCAGGCTCTCGCCACAGCACTCCAGCTGTGTGCAGGGGATCAACACTGCAAGACTGGCCCTCTACCCACAGGGGCCAGGAGGCCCTCCAGAAAGAAAAATATGGGAGTTCATTTAAAAAAAATTTGTTTATGGGATGTGGGCGTCGCTGGCAAGGCCAGTATTTATTGCCCATCCCTAATTGCCCTTGAGAAGGTGGTGGTGAGCCGCCCTCTTGGACCGCTGCAGTCCGTGTGGTGAAGGTACTCCCACAGTGCTGTTAGGTAGGGAGTTCTAGGATTTTGACCCAGCGACGATGAAGGATCAACGATATATTTCTAAGTCAGGATGTTGTGTGACTTGGAGGTGGTGGTGTTCCCATGCACCTGCTGCCCTTGTCTTTCTAGGTGGAAGAGGTCACGAGTTTGGGAGGTGCTGCCGAAGAAGCCTTGGCAAGTTGCTGCAGTGCATCTTGTAGATGGTACACACTGCAGTCACAGTATGCCGGTGGTGGTGGGAGTGAATGTTTAAGGTGGTGGATGGGGTGCCAATCAAGCGGGCTGCTTTGTCCTGGATGGTGTCGAGCTTCTTGAGTGTTGTTGCAGCTGCACTCATCAAGGCAAGTGGAGAGTATTCCATCACACTCCTGACTTGTGCCTTGTAGATGGTGGAAAGGCTTTGGGGAGTCAGGAGGTGAGACAATCGCCGCAGAATACCTAGCCTCTGACCTGCTCTTGCTGCCACAGTATTTATTATGTGGCTGGTCCAGTTAAGTTTCTGGTCAATGGTGACCCCAGGATATTGATGGTGGGGGATTCGGTGATGGTAATGCCATTGAATGTCATGGGGAGGCGTTTAGACTCTCGCTTGTTGGAGATAGTCATTGCCTGGCACTTCTGTGGCGCGAATGTTACCTGCCCCTTATCAGCCCAAGCCTGATCGCCGTCCAGGTCTTACTGCATGCGGGCATGGACTGCTTCATTATCTGAGGAGTTGTGAATGGCGCTGAATACTGTGCAGGCATCCTCGCACCCCGCGATCTGTCTGCTTCCCCCTTCCACGATCGGACTGCCCCCTCCGACCATTATCTGCTTTCCCCCGACCACCAACTGCCTAGCCCGACCACCATCTGCTACCCCCTCACCGCGATTGGACCCCCAACAATCATCTGCCCCCCACCCCCACCCAACCAGATCCCCACCTCCACAACTCTCCCACCCCCCAACTAGATCTACCTGCTCTCAGCTCGCCATTGTGCTGCAGGCTTTCGCGCCCGACAGGCAGGCAGCCAGCCTGTCAACCAGGCTGTCAGTGGGTGGGAAACCTACAGAAAAAAATTTAAAGACATCCTGCATCCCTGCTTGGGATGTGGTCGGGTGGATTCCGATCGTGGGTGGGGGACACGTGGAGCAGATGGTGGTCGGGGGTAGCAGATGATCGTTGGGGGGCGGTGGGGGGGGGGGAGTCCAATTGCGGGAGGGGGGAGCAGAATGGATAGCTAGCTGGCTTCAGGACAGAAAGCAGACAGCAGGAGTAAAGGGTAGCTATTCACAGTGGCAGAAGGTGGGTAGTAGTGTTCCACAAGGACCAGTGCTGGGACCACTGCTGTTCACAATTTATATTAACGATTTAGACTATGGAATCAAAAACACAATTTCTAAATTTGCAGATGACACCAAATTGGGGGGGATAGTCAATACTGAGGAGGACTGCAACAAATTACAGGAGGACATTAATAAACTTGCGGAATGGGCAAATAATTGGCAAATGAAATTCAACACAGATAAATGTGAGGTATTACATTTTGGTAGGGAGAATAAGAAGGTCACTTATCACTTGGAGGGTGTGAGTCTAGGTGGGGTACAGGAACAAAGGGATCTCTGAGTACAAATACACAAATCACTAAAAGTTGTGACACAGGTTAGCAAGGTCATAAAAAAAGCAAACCAAAAACTAGGGTTTATTTCTAGAGTCAGAGTCATAGAGTTATACAGCACGGATAGAGGCCCTTCGGCCCATCGTGTCTGCGCCGGCCATCAAGCCCTGTCTAATCTAATCCCATATTCCAGCATTTGGTCCGTAGCCTTGTATGCTATGGAGATGCCGGCGTTGGACTGGGGTGGACAAAAATGAGAAGTCGCACAACACCAGATTATAGTCCAACAGATTTATTTAAAATTACAAGCTTGTAATTTTAAATAAATCTGTTGGACTATAACCTGGTGTTGTGCGACTTCTCATTTTTGTATGCTATGGCATTTCAAGTGCTCATCCAAATGCTTCTTGAATGTTGAGGGTTCCTGCCTCCACAACCCTTTCAGGCAGTGAGTTCCAGACTCCAACCACCCTCTGGGTGAAAATGTTCTTTCTCAAATCCCTTCTAAACCTCCCGCCCTTTACCTTGAATCTATGCCCCCTTGTTATAGACCCCTCTACTAAGGGAAAAAGCTCCTTAGTATCCATCCTATCTATGCCCCTCATAATTTTGTACACCTCAATCATGTCCCCCCTCAGCCTCCTCTGCTCCAAGGAAAACAAACACAATCTGCCCAGTCTCTCTTCATAGCTGAAGCACTCCAGCCCGGGTAACATTCTGGTGAATCTCCTCTGCACCCTCTCCAAAGCGATCACATCCTTCCTGTAGTGTGGCGACCAGAACTGCACACAGTATTCCAGATGTGGCCTAACCAGTGTTTTATACAGCTCCATCATAACCTCCTTGCTCTTATATTCTATGCCTCGGCTAATGAATGCAAGTATCCCATATGCCTTTTTTACCAACTTATCCACCTGTTCCGCCGCCTTCAGGGATCTGTGTGCTTGCACACCAAGATCCCTCTGAACCTCCGTCTTGCCTAGGGTCTTACCATTCATTGTGTATTCCCTTGCCTTGTTAGTCCCTCCAAAGTGCATCACCTCGCACTTTTCCGGATTAAATTCCATTTGCCACTGTTCCGCCCATCTGACCAACCCATCTATATCGTCCTGCAGACTGAGGCTACCCTCCTCGCTATTTACCATCGTACCAATTTTTGTATCATCCGCGAACTTACTGATCATACCTTTTACATTCATATCCAAGTCGTTAATGTAGACCACAAACAGCAAGGGACCCAGCACCGATCCCTGTGGTACCCCACTGGCCACAGGCTTCCAGTCACAAAAACAACCTTCGACCATCACCCTCTGCCTTCTGCCACTGAGCCAGCTTTGTATCCAATGTGCCAAGGCACCCTGGATTCCATGGGCTCTTACCTTCTTGACCAGTCTCCTGTGCGGGACTTTATCGAAGGCCTTACTGAAATCCATGTATACCACATCCACTGCGTTACCCTCATCCACACACCTAGTCACCCCCTCAAAAAATTCAATCAAATTAGTCAGACATGATCTTCCCTTGACAAAGCCATGTTGGCTAACCCTGATTAATCCTTGCATCTCCAAGTGGAGACTAATTTTGTCCCTCAGAATTTTTTCCAATAATTTTCCTACCACTGATGTTAGGCTCACTGGCCTGTAGTTCCCCGTTTTTTCCCTACTCCCTTTCTTGAATAATGGTACTACATTAGCGGTTCTCCAGTCCTCTGGCACATCCCCTGTGGCCAGAGAGGTTCTGAATATATGTGTTAGAGCCCCCGCAATCTCCTCCTTTGCCTCACACAGCAGCCTGGGATACATTTCGTCCGGACCTGGGGATTTATCCATTTTTAGACCTGCTAAAACCGCCAATACCTCCTCCCTCTCGATGTTAAAATGTTCGAGTATATCACAGTCCCCCTGCCCTAATTTTATGTCTGCATCGTCCTTCTCCATTGTGAAAACAGATGCAAAAAATTCATTTAGAACCCCACCTACATCTTCCGGCTCCACACACAGATTGCCACTTTTGTCCCTAATGGGCCCTATTTTTTCCCTAGTTGTCCTCTTACCCTTAATATACTTATAAAACATCTTAGGATTTTCCTTTATTTTGCTCACCAGTGTTATTTCATGGCCCCTCCTTGATCTCCTAATTTCTTTTTTAAGTATCCCCCTGCACTTTTTGTACTCCTCTAGGGCTTCCTCCGTCTTTAGCATTTTGTATCTGCCAAAAGCCCTCCTTTTTTTCCTGATCCATTCTCGTATATCCCCTGACATCCAAGGTTCCCTGGGGTTTTTGGAACCACCCTTGACCTTTACGGGAACATGCTGCCATTGTATGATCTCAATCTCCCTTCTGAAAGAATCCCATTGCTCCGATGCAGATTTTCCTACAAGCAGCTGATCCCAGTCAATTTTGGCCAGATCCTGCCTTATCCTATTAAAATCGGCCTTCCCCCAATTTAGAACCTTTATTTCCGGCCCATCCCTGTCCTTTTCCATGACCACCTTAAATCTCACCGTATTATGGTCACTGTCACCAAAGTGCTCCACTTGGCCGGCTACATTCCCTAGAATTAGGTCCAGTACCGCCCCCTCTCTTGTAGGACTTTCTACATGCTGGCTCAAAAAGCTCTCCTGGATGCACTTTAAGAATTTTGAACCCTCTAAGCCTTTCAGACTCTGACTATCCCAGTTAATATTGGGGAAGTTGAAGTCCCCCATTATTATTACCCTATTATTTGCACATTTCTCTGAGATTTGCCTACATATCTGTTCCTCTATCTCCCCCTGACTGTTTGGGGGCCTATAGTACATTCCCAGCAAAGTGCTTGCCCCCTTTTTGTTTTTAAGCTCCACCCATATAGCCTCATTGGAGGAACCTGCTAATATATCATCCCTCCTTATGGCAGTAATTGATTCCTTAATTAATATTGCGACACTCCCTCCTCTTATACCTCCCCCTCTGTCTCGCCTGAAGATTCTGTACCCCGGAATATTGAGCTGCCAGTCTTGCCCCTCCCTCAACCATGTCTCCGTGATAGCAACAATTTCATACTCCCATGTGTTTATCAACACCTTCAGTTCATCCACCTTATTCGCTAGACTCCTTGCATTAAAATAGATGCCTTCCAGCCTTGCTCTTACATGTTTGCCCTGTCTTCCAAGCTGACTTGTTTTTTTCTCTATATTTGACTGTACATCACCCCCTATTGTAGCTCCACTCTGTATCCCATCCCCCTGCCAAGTTAGTTTAAACCTCCCCCAACAGTGCTAGCAAACCTCCCTGCAAGGATATTTGTCCCGCTCTGGTTCAGGTGCAAACCGTCCGACTTGTACAAGTCCCACCTTCCCCAGAAGCAGGCCCAGTGATCCAGGAAACTAAAACCCTCCCTCCTGCACCAACTCTTTAGCCACGCATTCATCTGTTCTATCCTCCTATTCCTATACTCACTAGCACGTGGCACTGGGAGTAATCCAGAGATTACAACCTTTGAGGTCCTGCTCTTTAATCTGCTGCCTAGCTCCCTAAATTCTTGATGCAGGACCTCATCCCGCTTCCTACCTATGTCGTTGGTCCCAATGTGAACCATAGCCTCTGCCTGCTCCCCCTCCCCCTTAAGAATGCCCTGTAGCCGCTCAGTGACATCCATGACCCTGGCCCCAGGGAGGCAACAAACCATCCTGGAGTCACGTTTACGGCCACAGAAACGCGTATCTGTTCCCCTTACGATAGAATCCCCTATCACTATTGCTCTCCCACTCTTTTTCCTCCCTTTCTGAGCAGCAGAAGCAACCCTGGTGCCAGGAAGTTGGCTGCTGCTGCACTCCCCTGGTGAGTCATCCCCCTCAACAGTATCCAAATCGGTATACCTGTTTGAAAGGGGGATGACCGCCTCTGCTGCTCCGCCTGATGGTCACCCATTTCCCTTCTGCCTGTGCAGCCCTACCCTGCGGCGTGACCAACTCGCTAAACGTGTTATCCACGACCCTCTCAGCATCGCGAATGCTCCAAAACTCATCCACCCGCAGCTCGAGCGCCACAATGCGGTCTACAAGTAGCTGCAGCTGGATGCATTTCTCGCACACATGGTCCCCAGGGACACTGGCAACGTCCCTGAATTCCCACATGGAGCAAGAGGAGCATAACACAGGGCTGATCTCACCTGCCATGACCTACTCCTTTAATTAAATTAAAAATCTATTCAATACCCCAGTTACAGATATACTCTAGGGCGCTTTATTTACCAACTGTCCCCACTACACCACAGAGACCCTAGAAATTTAACAGCACAGAATTTAAGCTTAGAGAGAAATACTCACCAACCAATCACTTACCTGCTTTTTGGTGACGTCACACTTCGAGTATTTTTCCCTCCGAGTTCGGAGACTGGTACGCCTTACCTGGTCTCTGGAGCCTTTTACAGGCCCACTGCCGCCGCTGAAACTCGCGCCGACGCTCTGAGGCCTTACCTGGTCTCTGGAGCCTTTTACAGGCCCACTGCCGCCGCTGAAACTCGCGCCGACGCTCTGAGGCCTTACCTGGTCTCTGGAGCCTTTTACAGGCCCACTGCCGCCGCTGAAACTCTTGCCGACGCTCTGAGGCCTTACCTGGTGCTAATATTGAATTGATATACAGATGTGGATAGTGCACTGGAGTAATCTTCATATTTGCATGTAGATGACAAAATAGAAACTTCACTTCTTTTAATTAGCCCCCCCCCCCTCCTCCAGCCCACCATAGTTCAGCATAAGTATTCATGGTTTTAACATCACCATGGTGTAAATGTAATGCTGTAATCAATCACGTGAATCAGAATTTTTCTCACCACAAGCTGTTAACCAAGTGTGAGAAAGAAAGAATGTTTATAAGAAGGAAAATTACTTTCTGTGGTATGGTGATAGGAATGAAGCAGCTGCTTGTTGATTTTGATTCACTACATAATTCCCAGCAGGCGTCCTGTAGTTTAGTGATGAGCAAAGAACACCAGGGACATGTGGGCTGGAATTGGATTCCGCAGCTTCGTCAATTCAGGGCACTTTGTGCTGCTCACTTTGTGCCACCAGCGCAGTGAGGAAGCCCCTCCAGGTTTTGTGAGATCCCTTCATTAACATACCCAAATGAATCTTGCACGATGAACTGGGAGAGCAGAAGCAGAAGAGGTATAGAATTGAAAAGTAGGGAAGTTATGCTAAACCTGTATCAAACCTTGGTTAGACCACACTTAGAGTACAGCGTACAGTTCTGGTCGCTATATTATAGAAAGGATATAGAGGCACTGGAGAGGGTACAGAGAAGATTTACAAGGATGATACCAGAAATGCGAGGGTATACATATCAGGAAGGGATAAACAGACTGGGTCTCTTTTCTCTTGAAAAAAGAAGGCTGAGGGGTGACCTAATAGAGGTCTTTAAAATTATGAAAGATTTTGATAGAGTGGATACAGAGAGAATGTTTCCACTTGTGGGGAAGAGCATAACTAGAGGCCATCAATATAAGATAGTCACCAAGAAATCCAATAGGGAATTCAGAAGAAACTTCTTTACCCAGAGAGTGGTGAGAATGTGGAACTAGACAAGCATATGAGGGAGAAGGGAATAGAGGGTTATGCTGATAGATTTAGATGAGGAAAGATGGGAGGAGGCTCATGTGAAGCATAAAGGCCGGCATCGACTGGTTGGGCCGAATGGCCTGTTTCTGTGCCGTACATCCTATGTAATCCTATGTAATTCTATGTTTGGGACACCCGTACTTCCCGACCTCAAAATAGCTCCCCCCTCTTCGCTTCCTCCCCCGGCTCTGAGCTAATATCCAGCCCTCTGTTTCAGAAATCTCCTCCCCGAGCTTCTGCTCTCCCAGTTCATCATGCAAGATTCATTTGGGTATGTTAATGAAGGGATCTCACAAAACCTGGAGGGGCTTCCTAACTGCGCTGGTGGCACAAAGTGAGCAGCACAAAGTGCCCTGAATTGACGAAGCTGCGGAATCCAATTCCAGCCCACATGTCCCTGGTGTTCTTTGCTCATCACTAAACTACAGGACGCCTGCTGGGAATTATGTAGTGAATCAAAATCAACAAGCAGCTGCTTCATTCCTATCACCATACCACAGAAAGTAATTTTCCTTCTTATAAACATTCTCTCTTTCTCACACTTGGTTAACAGCTTGTGGTGAGAAAATTTCTGATTCACATGATTGATTACAGCATTACATTTACACCATGGTGATGTTAAAACCATGAAGACTTATGCTGAACTATTGTGGGCTGGAGGAGGGGGGGATAATTAAAAAAAGTGAAGTTTCTATTTTGTCATCTACATGCAAATATGAAGATTACTCCAGTGCACTATCCATCTCTGTATATCAATTCAACATTAGCACCAGGAAGCTGGCTCCAGGGACGTTATTTAAAGCGATCATCAGTAATGAGTCGCAGCTGTCAGGTTAGTGGAATTTCAGTGGTTTCTTGTCAGTTTCACAAAGTCCAACAGTTTAATTCAGTAATTTCAAGGTTATTTTGTATCAGGAGTGTTGTGGCAACTAAAAAGTAGCTACATTTATTCTTAAAAAAATCAAACTGCTGCACTTGGTTACATTAATGGGGGCTGTACTGGCAGTCGACCTCGCCCTCCAGGATCTACGGCAGAGGGAGCGGAAGCAGCAAGAAAGACTGGAACATGTGCCCAGAGGGAGGAGGAGGGCCTTCAGGGCTATCAACAGGAGGCCTTACCCTCTGAGGGTATTCCGAGAGCACTTCTCCTACCTCTAATTAAGCGAGGAGCAGTGTATTAGAAGGCTCCGCATCACCAAGGAGGTGGTCACAGAACTCTGCCACCTCCTGCAACCTGACCTCGAGCCTCAGATCAAGGTGACCACGATTCTCACAGTGGCAGTAAAGGTCACTGTCGCCCTCAATTTCTTCGCCAGTGGATCCTTCCAGTCTGCAACAGGAGACATAGCTAACATCTCACAGTTTGCTGTCCATCGCTGCATCCAGGATGTCACAGAGGCTCTCTACAGTAGGAGAAGGGACTACATTTCCTTCCCCATCACCAGAGAGAAGCAGCACAAGCATGCATGTGGCTTTGCCAGGATAGCGGGATTCCCCATGGTGCAGGGTGCCATTGACTGCACCCACGTGGCTTTGCAGGCACCGCATAACAATCTTGAGAACTTCCATAACCGCAAAGGCTATCATTCAATTAATGTACAGTTGGTGTGCGACCACAGACAGCGAATCCTCAGTGTGAATGCCCACTATCCTGGCAGCAGCCACAATGCCTTCATCCTGCGCCAGACCTGGATGACATTTAGGCTTCAGCGGATAAGTGGCAAGTAACATACGCACCACACAAGTGCCAGGCCATGACTATCTCCAACAAGCGAGAGTCTAACCACTGCCCCATAACATTCAATAACATTTCCATCGCCAAATCTCCCATCAACATCCTGGGGGTCACCATTGACCAGAAACTTAACTGGACCAGCCACATAAATACTGTGGCTACAAGAGCAGGTCAGAAGCTGGGTATTCTGTGGAGAGTGTCTCACCTCCTGACACCCCAAAGCCTTTTCACCATCTACAAGGCACAAGTCAGAAATGTGATGGAATACTCTCCACTTGCCTGGATGATTGCAGCTCCAACAACACTCAAGAAGCTCGACACCATTCAGGACAAAGCAGCCTGCTTGATTGGCACCCCATCCACCACCTTAAACAATCACTCTCTGCACCACCGGCGCAGTGTGTCTGCAGTGTGTACCATCTACAAGATGCACTGCAGCAACTCGCCAAGGCTTCTTCGGCAGCACCTCCCAAACCCGTGACCTCTATGACCTAGAAGGACAAGGGCAGCAGGCGCATGGGCACACCATCACCTGCAAGTTCCCCTCCAAGTTACACACCATCCTGACTTGGAAATATATCACCGTTCCTTCATCATCGCTGGGTCAAAATCCTGGAACTCCCTCCCAAACAGCACTGTGGAAGTACCTTCACCACAAGGACTGCAGTGTTTCAAGAAGGCGGCTCACCACCACCTTCTCAAGGGCAATTAGGAATGGGCAATAAATGCTGGCCTTGCCATTGACACCCAGATTCCAGGAACAAATAAAAAAATAAATTCCATCCCTCTCGCAGGCCATATCACAGCGCAAAGCTGAAATGAGTTACCCCACAAAAGAATCCAAACTGAATTAATAAATTTATCAAAAATCAGTGAACACATTTTTACAGCGGAAATATTAACTATTCACCTTTGTGCAATCCCTTAGTGCCGCTCGTTACTATGCCTTTGCCTACTCTAGTGCTCTTATGAAGTATTGGCCCAATGGCTGCAGCACGGCTGGTGGAAGGCTGCTGAGTGTCCATGCGGGAAACTTCAAATGGCCTTGCAGGACACCCTCGACCAGCTCTGGGCCTGGAAGTCCCGGCTGTAGACTGCACCACCTCAACGTGGGCCACAGCAGTCTGGGCTGGCTGGATGACAGGCAGTGATAAGGGCAACGGCGGAGTGGCAGTGGTGGGAGCAGGAATGCTGTCATCCTGAGAAAAGACAGCAAGTTCCTGCTCCACTGACCCACATCCACTCCCCTGGGGCAGCACCTCAGCATCCCTAGCAATCTGTTGCAGCAGAGATTGCTGGCCTGCTGTGACACCGTGAAAGCCCCGGTTGACGGTGGTAGACCCAGCCACGATGGCAGCAGTCAGAGCTTGAATGGCATCAAGCTGAGACTGCATGAGAGTAGTCTGAGATTGGATGCAACCAAGCATAGACTGCATTACAGCACTAAGACGTTGCGTCACTTCTTCCTGTGCTGCAATGGAAGCTGCCAGATCGCCCATCACACGCACTTTATCTAAATGCACGTAGCATTCGCAACAAGGTGGATGAATTAATGGCACAAATAGAAGTAAATGGGTATGATGTAATTGCCATTACAGAGACATGGTTGCAGGGTAACCAAAGCTGGGAACTGAATGTGCCCGGGTACTCAATATTTAGGAAGGACAGACAAAAAGGAAAAGGAGGTGGCATAGCGCTGTTAATAAGGAATGAGATCGATAAGGTAGAGATAAAAGATCTTGGCTCAGCAGATCGTGATGTAGAACTGGAATCAGTTTGGGTGGAGCTAAGAAACAGCAAAGGGTGGAAAACATTGGTGGGAGTTGTGTATAGGCCACCAAACAGTAGTGGTTATGTAGGGCACAGTATCAATCAAGAAATTAGAAGTGCATGTAACAAGGGCAATACGGTAATCATGGGGGACTTTAATCTACATATTGACTGGGCAAATCAAATTACCATTAATGGTGTGGAGGATGAATTCTTGGAATGCATGCGAGATAGTTTCCTGGATCAGTATGTGGAGGAACTAACCAGGGAACAGGCTATTCTGGATCTGGTACTGTGTAATGAGAAAGGGCTAATCAATAATCTTGTGGTAAAGGGGCCTTTAGGGACAAGTGCCCATAATATGATTGAATTTTACATTAAGTTTCAGAGTGATATAGTCTAATCTGAAACTAAGGTCTTCAATCTAAACAAAGGAAACTACAAGGGTATGAGGAACAAGTTGGCCATGGTAGATTGGGAGACTACACTAAAAGGTATGAAGGTGGACATACAATGGCTAACATTCAAGGAAATAATGCTTAATTTGCAACAAACATATATTCCTCTAGGGCATAAAAATCCAAAAGGAAAAGTGATCCAACCATGGCTAACAAAATAAATTAAAGCTAGTATTAAGTCAAAGGAGGAAGCTTATAAAGTTGCCAGAAAAAGCGGTCAGCCTGAGGATTGGGATCTTTTTAGAAATCAGCAAAGGGGGACCAAGAAATTGATAAAGAAAGGGAAAAATATAAAAATGGATTGTAAAAGCTTCTATAGGTATGTGAAAAGGAAAAGACTGGCGAAGGTAAATGTAGGTCCTTTACAGTCAGAGACGGGACAATTTATAATGGGGAATGAGGAAATGGCTGAGAAATTAAATAAATACTTTGTTTCTGTCTTCATAGAGGAAGACACAAAAAGCCTCCCAGAAATAAGAGAAAACCAAGGGTGTGGCGAGAATGAGGAAATTAAAGAAATTATTATTAGTAAAAAAACAGTACTAGCAAAATTAATGGGACTAAAAGTCAATAAATCCCAAGGACCGGATGACCTACATCCTAGAGTTTTGAAAGAGGTGGCCATTGGGATAGTGGACGCATTGGTTGTCATCTTCCAAAATTCTATAGATTCTGGAACGGTTCCTACAGATTGGAGGATAGCGAATGTAACCCCGCTATTTAAGAAAGGAGGAAGAGAGAAAACGGGGAACTACAGACCTGTTCGCCTCACATCAGTAGTTGGGAAAATGCTGGAATCTATTATAAAGGATGCAATAACTGGGCACTTAGAAACTAAGATTGGGCAGAGTCAACATGGATTTACGAAAGGGAAATCCTGTTTAACAAACCTATTGGAGTTCTTTGAGGATGTAACTAGTGGAGTAGACAAAGGGGAACCGGTAGATGTGGTGTATTTGGAAGGCCTTCGATAAAGTCCCACACAAGAGGTTGGTGAACAAAATTAGGGCACATGGAATTGGGGGTAATATACTAGCATGGATTGAGAATTGGTTAACAGACAGAAAACAAAGAGTAGGGATAAACAAGTCTTTTTCAGGATGGCAGGCTGTGACTAGTGGGGTACCACAAGGATCAGTGCTTGGGCCCCAGCTATTCACAATCTATATCAATGATTTGGATGAGGGGACTAAATGTAACATTTCCAAATTTTCTGATGGTACAAAGCTAGGTGGCAGTGTCAGTTGTGAACAGGATGTGAAGAGGCTTCAAGGGGATCTTGACAGGCTCAGTGAGTGGGCGAGAACATGGCAGATGGAATATAATGTGGATAAATGTGAAGTTATCCACTTTGGTAGAAAAAACAGAAAGGCAGAGTATTTCCTAAATGGTGAAAGATTGGGGAATGCAGATGCTCAAAGGGACCTGGGTGTCCTTGTACATGAGACACTGAAAGTGAATGTGTAGGTACAGCAAACCATTAGGAAGGCAAATGGTATGCTGGCCTTCATTACAAAAGGATTTGAGTACAGGAGTAAAGAAGTCTTATTCCAATTATATAGGGCCTTGGTGAGACCACACCTGGGGTACTGTGTACAATTTTGGTCTCCTTACCTGAGGAAGGATATACTTGCCATAGAGGGAGTGCAACGAAGGTTCACGAGATTGATTCCTGGGATGGCGGGACTGTCGTATGAGAAGAGATTGAGTAAACTAGGCCTGTATTCTCTTGAATTCAGAAGAATGAGAGGGGATCTCATTGAAGGATACAAAATTATTACAGGGCTTGATAGGGTGGATGCTGGGAGAATGTTTCCCTTGGCTGGGGAGTCTAGAACCAGGGGCCAGAGCCTCAGGATAAAGGGTAGGCCATTCAGGACTGAGATGAGAAGAAATTTCTTCACACAGAGGGTGGTGAATCTTTGGAATTCTCTACCCCAGAGGGCTGTGGAGGCTCAGTCATTGGGTATATTCAAAACAGAAGTCGATAGATTTCTGACTAATAAGGGCATCAAGGGATATGGCGATAGGGCCGGTGAATGGAGTTGAGGCAGAAGATCAGCCATGATCTCATTGAATGGCGGAGCAGGCTTGAAGGGCTGAATGACCTACTCCTGCTCCTATTTCTTATGTTCTTATGCTCTTAATATCAGGTCTGGGTTGCCACGGTCTCTCTGGGAGTCTACCATCCTTTGCAGACTGGAAATGATGGGCTCCGTGGTGTGCGCAGAGCCTTTTGCAATGTTGGAGGTGGTCTCCTCCACGCTGCTTACCATTGCCAAGAGGCTCTCATGCACCCTTACATTGCACCTATCATCTCCGTGTGCATTCCCATCACATTTCTTCTAAATGCCTCCCCATCGAGGTCCTCATCTGAGTCCTGTGCAGCAGAACTCACGCACGAACTCACCCTCCGGGGAGTTGGCCCCCGAGCTATCCTTTCCCTCTGGCCTTGCTGCAGCCCACTCGTCCCCGGTACCTCACCCTGTGCAGATCCTGCTAGTATACTAGCCTTTAAAGAACGCATAGGGCCAGGATCTGAGCTGGTGTCTGCGAGTGAGACATGCAGTCACGCAATGTGTTCTTCCACCTCCTCTTCTTCCGCCTCGCTCTCTACGGTGCCCTCAGGGACAGACTGCTCAGGTGCTTGCTCATTATCTGAATGCATAAAGGCACAAGAGTCGGGTTAAGTGAGGGGAGGGGGGCAGGAAGGGAGAAATGCATGCATACAGCATGATTAGCTGGAAAGTGCGAAATGCTTGTGTGGTGAGGGGCAAGTGGGATGTGAGAAGAAGGAGTAGGGATGAACATACTGTTGTTGTCCCCAAGGGGGTCAACATTGCTATGGTGCCCACCACCTGGTGCCCAATAATCTGTAGCACTCTATTCTCCACCGCAGACAGTGGTTGGGTGTCAGGTTGTCCCCTGCCTGTGCGCTCCTGCTTCCTCCTGTTGTGATCCACCTTGGCCTGCAAGCGAAAGGAAAGTGTGTGAGTGAGTGTGGAGCAATGTGTTTGGGTGATGTGACTGCCATAGTTGAATAGCTGTCATTGTGTGCAAGGCATGAGATGTGGGTGTGAGTGTTGGTAGGTAGTGATTGTTGGTGGGTGATTGCTGGGGGTGTGGTGCTTTGGGCAGTGTGTGAAGACTATGGTTCAGATGATGGTATGCAGCATTTGTTGAAGCATTGACTCACCCTGACCACCCGAGTGAGGTCGTTTAATTTCTTCCTGCGCTGTGTGTTGGTCTTGGGTAACAGTGCTGCCAGAAACGTGCTGCGCTACCTCCCTCCACATGGTTCGGAAGACTTGCAGCGAGGGCCTCCTGCCACTTGTCGGGTAGAGCACCACCCTCCGTCTCTCCATTGTGAATACCAATGTCTCCAATGCTTGATCGCAGAATCTGCGGGCTCTCTCCCTGGGGCGTGGATCTGCCATAAGTACAGCTGCTTCAGTCCTCCGGCTCCTTCTCCTTGTCCTGCTTCTGCTTGCTGAGGCAGCTGCACAGTCAGCAATGCTGAGGATGAGGTTCTGCAGCATCAATGAACCTCTCCTTTAAGTACTGAAAAAAGCCTGTGGTAATCATGACTTGCGATTAGACTGCACCTGATATTGGTCCACCCTTTGAGTGTAACGCCAATGAGCTTGGGCTTTAATACTTGAATTCGGACTCCAATCATTTTTTTGAGCAATGAGCACAAATTTTGCATGCAATCTAAAGCATTAGCACCTGGCGCTAATTCTCCAACTTTTCTAATGACACCGCCCATTCCTGGGCTATAATTAATTTCTAGCCCTATATCTTAATAACATCAATAACATTTTTTAAAGACTTTGGGGTAAAAATTGAGTCGCGCCCCATTTGGGGCGCTAACCTCGCCGGGGCGCGACTTTTAGCGCCCCGAAAAAATTAGCGGCCCCGCGCCGGAACTTCAGTGGTTGCGCCCCAAGAGGGAAGCGGGGCGCCACTGGAAGCACCCCGCATCCCTCTTGGGGCGCTGCGAGGGAATATCCTGGTGCTACGTGCCGCGGTATTGCAGGCCTTCCTCCCCTTCTTAAAGGGGAGGGGCCTTGCGCAGCGCGAACCGGGGCCCAGCTGGGCCCCCAGGGATCGGGAGTGCCGGCAAAAGAGCCCGGCACTCAAGAGAAGTGCCGGGCTGTTGGAGCGCAGCCGGCACTTCACGGTGGGGGGGCTTCACGGGGGCCGGGGACAGCAACGGGGGCAGGTGCTGGCAGGCGGCCAGCAACAAAAATGGCCGCCTGCCACCTCCCCTTTAAATATCGCCGCCCCGGCCGCACGTACGCCTCCCTGAACCCGTCGGACATAGCGTCTGGCGGTAAATCAGGGGGCGCGACTGAAGATCACGGCCGGGGCGCGAGCGGGGTGCTGCGCACGGCGATGACGTCATCGCCGGCGGCGCAGCGCCACAGGGCGCTACCGGCTGCCGCCGCCGCTAACCTCCCGCTGAATTTTTCGGGAGGCGTGGGCGGCGCTGCGCCCGGGCGTTAGCTGCTTTACGCCCCATTAGCGCCCTCTTAAGGCGCTAACGGGAGGCGCAAGCAGCTGAATTTTTCCCCCTTTTTCTTTCTCTCCAATTTTATACAGCCTCTCCTCTACTGAAGGTGTTGAGTCCTTTCTGGGATATGGTTTCACAGGTACCTGTCATCCCCAGTATTTCATGTGAATGGTCTTTCTTCATATGTGACAGAGTGTCCACCACAGGGAGAATCCAGCTGAGCCCAATCCTTCTTCTCATGCAACATCCAACATCCAACATCCACATATGCACTTTGCACTAGGACAGCAATCTGGAACAGGAACCCTGGCTCATTTCCTTCCTCCTCAACTTGGGTGCTGAGGTCCTTTTTAGTGCTCCTGCTACTGCCCCCATTGAGATTAGTGAATCCAAGGAGATCAAACTTGGGTACTTCCTGATTGATATGGCTCAGTCTTTCAAAGAGTTTGATTGTAGAATGAAAATATAATGAAAGGAAGAAAATGTTGGATAAGGGTTCTAAATGCATGTATTGAGCACATTCATATCATCTTTCCTTTTAGTGATCGTTCTATGTATGGGTTATCCAAAATTAATAGAAAAAATGGACTTGGGTTAAATATTTTCTTTCATTTTGCATTCCTTCCTTTACTATCATCATTTTTTTTAACTAGGCGGTTGAGATAGATTAGCTGTAGCCACCATCCATATGGCTAATAGGAAGTATACCTCTGCAACACATAATGAATCCTACCACTATACACTGCTGCAAAACAGCAAGCGAGTCATAGAATTAAGCAGTGGCTTTGTGACTGTGGAATGTATTTGGCTCCAGCATGGTTTAGTCTACGCATAACAGCAGTATATGGGGTATTATAAATAAAGCTGTCGACATACAAATTACCAGATAAGCATTTAGTGCAGATTTATGGTGAGTTTATGTTACAGAGAAATAAAAAGAAAATTCACAAATGCTATGAGTCTGAAATGAAAACAGACTTGCCTCAAATAGAAATGTTTCTATTTTTCTTGGCTACAGTGCTGTGGAATTCATCCTTTTACACTGCAGGGCAGATTCCACAGCACCAACAGTGACACAAAATGCAAAAAAAATTTGATGGTAACTACCACATGGCGGTAGCGATTTACATTTAGTGACATGTAAATCAGCGGGTGCGGAAACCTGATTGGAGGGAATCAAACATGGAATTATGGGAAAGATGGGCGTGGATTTGGGAAGCGACAACACGTTCAAGGACTTTGGAGAGGAAAGGGAGGTTAGAGATGGGGCGGTAGTTTTGCAAGGACAGAGGGGTCAAGGTTGAGTTTTTTGAGGAGAGGGGTGATGACGGCAGATTTGAACGGGAGGGAGACATTACCTGAGGAGAGGGAAAAGTTAACAATATCAGATAACGTGGGGGCCAGGAAGGGAAGTTGGGTGGTCAGCAATTTGGTGGGAATAGGGGCGAGGGAGCAGGAGGTGGGTCTTATGGACAAGATCAGCTCGGAGAGAGCACGGTGGGAGATGGGATAGAAATGCAAGTTGTTGTTCAGATTGGAGGTATGTTTTACACATTGTGATAAAGCACCTTTACAAATGCTGAGTCTGCCTTAAATATTAGCGCAGTCTCAGTGGGGCTGGTCACTCCTATAACAGGACCCCATGTTTCTTGCATTCAGGACTTCCCCCATCCTGCTCAATATCTAGTTATGTAATACCACAACTTGGGAATTGTAACAATGGGACCCACTTGTTATCTGAGTTGGATACTGTGTCCTTTGCAAGTGCCCTCCTGTGCACTTCTCCAATCTTCTAGTAGATGGACTGATCAACACGTTAGTGAGATGAGGCAGGGTACAAATCGTCAATCAGTAAATAAATATAGAGAGTAACAATTATAGCATATCTCATTTACTTAACTTAACCTCGGTCCCTCCTCATGAATAAAAACAATAATAAACCTTCTCTCCCGGTTACTCTGTTGCCAATATCCTAACTCACACCAAGTCCTGTTCACCCATCACCCCTGTGCTTGCTGAGCTACATTAGCTTCCAGTCCGGCAACACCTCGATTAAAAAAAATCCTTGTGTTCAAATCCCTCCATGGCCTCGCCCCTCCCTATCTCTGTAACCTCCTCCAGCCCTACAACCCTCCAAGATCTCTGCGATCCTCCAGTTCTGGCCTCTTGCGCATCCCTGATTTCCTTCACTCCACCATTGGTGGCCATGCCTTCAGCTGCCTAGGCCCTAAGCTCCGGAATTCCCTCCCAAAACCTCTCTGCCTCTCAACCTAACTCTCCTCCTTTAAGTCGTTCCTTAAAACCTACAAGCTTTTGGTCACCTGTCCTAATATCTCTTTTATGTGGCTCAGTGTCAAATTTTGATTTAGAACTCTCTGTGAAGCGCCTTGGGATGTTTTAGTATGTTAAAAGTGCTATATAAATACAAGTTGTTGTTATTGGGTAGTCCATTCAGCCCCTCGAGCCTGTTCTGCCATTCAATTAGACGATGGCTGATCAACATCTGAACTCCGTTTACACGTCTTGGTTCCATATCCCTTAATACCCTTACCTAACAGCTCAGTTTTGAAATTTTCAATTGACCTATCCTCCATAGCTTTTTGGGGGCGAGGGTTCCAGATTTCCACTACCCTTTGTGTGAAGAAGTGCTTCCTGACTACACCCTTGAACGGCTTAGCTCTAATTTTAAGGTTAAGCCCCCTTATTCTGGACTCTTCCACCAGAGGAAATAGTTTACCTCTATCTACCCTATTAAATCCTTTAATCATCTTAAACATCTCAATTAGATCACCCCTAATCATCCATACTCATGGGAATACAAGCCTAGTCTATGCAACCTGTCCTCATAATTTAACTCTTTTAGCCCCAGTATCATTCTAGTGAATCTGCGCTGCACCCCCTCCAAGGCCAATATATCCGCCCTGCCGTTTGGTGCCCAGAAATGAACGCATTACTCCAGCTGTGGTCTAACAAGAGCATTATACAACTGTACCATAACTTCCACCCTTTTGCATTCCAGCCCCCTTAAGGTAAAATCTAACATTCCATTCGCCTTTTTGATTATTCTTTGTACTTGTCCATAGTTTTTAGTGATTTCTGTACATGGACCCCTAAATCTCTCTGCTCCTCCAGACTTCACCAACTGACCTCTAACGTGTGTCTGTGTGTTTCTGTTATCCACCGGAAGTTTTGGGGGGAGCTTAACCTCTGAACCCTACCTTGTCCAGGGGTTGGTTAGCAGGGCTGCCAATTAAACTTGCTGCTGCACTCCCAAGTGGATTCTTACCAGACAGTCCATACTGCGTACACAAGAAGAGCATCATCTCATGTGAATAGCCTACTGAAAGCCAGAAATGAATAACACTTTCAATGGCTAATCCATCAACATACCAATCCCCTCTTCATCTCAACAATATTTCCTTATTTTAAAAGCAACTAGGAAGAGGTGAATTAGGCTTAAAATACCTTTGTGAATTAGCCTTAAAATATCAGAAACACATTGTAGCTTAAAACAGAAATCCCTCCTAGTTCAAACAGCCAATAATCCCTAATGGCGACATATCTCCCTGTGGAAAATTTCTTGAGTGTCAGTCCTATAACTTGCATATGAAGACCATATGCCTGCTCTACTCAGACCATGATGAACCTTTACAAAACACTGGTTTGGCCTCAACTGGAATATTGTATCCAATTCTGGGCACCGCACTTTCGGAAGGATGTCAAGGCCTTAGAGAGGGTGCAGAAAAGATTTACGAGAATGATTCCAGGGATGAGGGACTTCAGTTACGTGGATAGACTAGAGAAGCTGGGGTTGTTTTCCTTAGAGCAGAGAAAGTTGAGAGGAGATTTGATAGAGGTGTTCAAAATCATGAGGGGTCTAGACAGAGTAGATAGAGAGAAACTGTTCCCATTGGTGGTAGGGTCGAGAACCAGAGGACACAGATTCAAGATGATTGGCAAAAGAACCAAAGGCGACATGAGGAAAAACTTTTTTACTCAGCGAGTGGTTAGGATCTGGAATGCACTGCCTGAAAGGGTGGTGGAGGCAGATTCAATTGTGGCTTTCAAAAGGGAATTGGATAAGTACCTGAAGGAAATTTTTTTGCAGGGTTACGGGGAAAGGGCGGGGGAGTGGGACTAGCTGAAGTGCTCTTGCAGAGAGCTGGCACAGGCTCGACGGGCTGAAGGGCCTCCTTCTATGCTGTAACCGTTCTATGATTCTATGACCACCAGGGCACATACTGCCCTTGCGGCTGGGCTGCTACGCACCCCTAGCTTTGTCTCGAGACAGTGGCTCCCAGGTCTAGGCGTGGATTGCTCCTGCTAGTCCATCTGCCAACTAGCCAAATCGGCCGCACCTGATGAATGTCTTGCTATGCCCCATGTCAGGTGGGGTACAATGTGACCTCCCATGTTTGCCCCCCGTTCCCCAAGCAAGTAAGATAATACGTAAGGCTATCTCATCCTGCAAGAAATGTGATGCAGAACTGCTTGTCCTGTGTGACTGGAAACAGACTGACTGGATAACTCATCTTTTCTAATTCATTCTGTGAAGAGAGGGGCATGCTCTCTGTCTTTCCTTGAGCCGCCAGGCATCGTTGCCTAGGTACACCTCCTGCAGCATCCCTTGGCGTTAACATAACTTGGGGGAAGGGGTGTAATAATAGGACCCGCTTGTTGTCTGAACTGGATATTGTGCCCTTTTGCTAATACCATTATCTGCACTTTTCCAAGCTTCTGGCAGGTGGACTAATTAACACTTCAGTGAGATAAGGCCGGTTGCGAATCATTAAGCTGCTTTATTTTACAGTCAGCAAGCAAAGGTACAGAGTAACAGTTCTGGCAAACCTCAGGTCAACTTAACTTCAGTCTCTTTGTGTACATAAAAAAAAATTACAGACAGCAGGCATTTACTTCCTGAGGGTCATTCTGAATCGATGAATATGTACTGTCATTACATTAAAACAATGCCCAGTAGATCTACATTTGTGAGACCAAAGAAAACTGTGAAAGAACAATTAGATGATGTAGCTATCAGATGGGTAGTGTGTAAGTGAGGATATCCATAGGTACTCGAGTTTTAGGATTAAAATAAATTTATAAGAATCTGTGCGATTTAATAAATATAAGTATATTGAATGAATTGCGTATAACTTGAATCAAGATCCAAAGCATCCTGCAGCTTCTGTTATTTTGGAAATTAAATTCCTTTGGTAATGAAATGCAAGACAATACTTGTTTTTGTTTGTAATTAACAACCCACTAACAAAATCACATTCTCCATTATTTCAAAGCTGTGTATTCTTGCAGTTGTATGAGTAGGCCTTTAATTAAGTTCTTCCCACATTTTTGTTTAAAAGACTGACTGCATCCCAAATAATTAGAAAATATAATTGCACGGGTGGACAAGAACATTATTTAATTGAAACACATTGCACAGTGCAATTAAATTCAGTAGAACAGTAATAGCAGGCAGGTAGTATGCCTACTTGAGTTTACATTGAAAGAATACAGTAATAATTCCACCTATATTCACTGTAATAAGAGCCATTTATGCAACACTGTTTTAAATGATCAAAGTACAAAATGGCCATTATCTAACATGATCTAACTTTACATACGGGTGTAATTCCAAAGAATGAAGTTATTGCTTTGGATTTCATTATAGTCCCCACCACTTATACTGTCCATGCTTATCACAAGCAGCCGCCTATATCAGGCAAATAACACTAGCCATTTGCCAGTACCGTAGGAGTTTCATTACAAAGTGGTCGCTTATAATGTATTAAGCATGCCAGCTATTTCAGGCAATTCACTCCCATCTACTTGCCGATGTAGTAACAAACTTCCTGTTTCCCCTTTTATCACAGCAAAATTACATTGATACATAAATCTCATTCATTCTAAAATCCCCAGTTAGTATCGGGATATGATTGATCTAAGTACTGAAGCCTGGGACTGCTTTTGTTTTATAGTGTGCGATAGGTACAGGCGGAAACCTGAGCTTCATATTAGGCCACAGGTAGCCCAGTTTTGCCTGTAGAAGAAATAAAACCTATGTGGGAGCCGCAGATTCCAGTATCCTGGATCTGGCAGTGTGGCTCTGCTGTACTGCTTTAGTGGTTTAATCATTTAAAAATCCCCCTGTGTACAAAACCCAACCAACAGTTTACACTTCCAGTCCTCTGAAGGGTGTCTGGGGCTAACGTTTAATTCCTACAACCTATGATGGTTTTATCATCTACTGCTTATAGCAGGCACATCACGGTAACGCCAACATGCCCACTATAAGTGGTGGGAGCTGCATTAAAATTCATAGTTCTCAAGATTGCAAAATAGTTATCAGTGAGGAAGGCCATTTGGTCCATTGTAGCTCATTCTTCCCAAACCAACTACAGTACCTCCCCCCCCGCCGCCCCAATCACAACATCCAACTATTTTTTCAATAATAGCAGGGTTTTCACCTCCACTAGCTTACCAGAGTCTATTCTATAGGCTAGATTTTCAACTTGTAATCCGGCTGTAAAACTGGCAGTAAGGATCAGCTGTCCCTATGAATAGAAATGAAAATTGGGCATTTCTATAACACATGGCGTATCACAACTCCAATTTTATGCCCTGGTGGTATGTTGAAAATCTACCACTATGTGTTAAACACACTTTAACTGGGGTTTTTTTTGCTTCTCTGCTTGTCAGTCTGCAACTGCCTGCCCATTCATTTCAATGGGCAAAAAAGTCATGGGCTGGCAAGCACAGAAGCAGAAACCCCCGGCCTTGGTGTGATACAAATCCTAAATTTGCCCTTGACTAGTTTGAACCTGTGCCTATTGTTCTATTGTAATGGTTTAATTTGACGTCCTGGATTTATGTTTTCTTTATACATTCACTATTACTCCAGGGACTTGAGCACATAAATCTAGGCTGACACTCCAGTGCAGTGCTGAGGGAGTGCTGCACTGTCGGAGGTGCCGTCTTTCGGATGAGACGTTAAACCGAGGCCCCATCTGCTCTCTCAGGTGGACGTAAAAGATCACAAGGCACTATTTCGAAGAAGAGCAGGGGAGTTATCCCTGGTGCCCTGGTTATCTGGTCATTATCACATTGCTGTTTGTTGGAGCTTGCTGTGAGCAAATTGGCTGCCGTGTTTCCCACATTACAACAGAGACTACACTCCAAAAGTACTTAATTGGCTGTAAAGCGCTTTGAGACGTCCGGTGGTCGTGAAAGGTGCTCTATAAATGTAAGTCTTTCTTTCTTTTATTTTATTTACCTGTATAAGATCATCTCTTAGTCACTTCCTTACAAGCTGGAAAACCCAAATTTCTTCAGTCTCTCCTTCTGTAGACTAACCAGAATACCCATGTTACAACAATGTTGTGAAGGCAATCCTTTAACAGAGTGCAGGTCCTCCCATAAACTACTCTCTGAGTTCAGCTCAGCGAAAGTCGCCAGAAATACCGTCAAAAGTCATTGAAATACTCTTCAGTACCCATCAAGTCCAAACAGAAACGGGCCCTAATGGAGGTGAGTATCCTTTTAAATAGCACTTCTGCAGCATGTTCCCAACTGTTAAGGCAATGATTTCCTGGTCGAGGTTAAGACCCAGTGAAAAAGTGCCTCCACACAGAAATTTAACAAATGGATGCAGGACCCTAATTTTAATATTTAAATCAATACTGTGCTCCTTAAAGGCAGCCGCCCCCAAAAAATGTCCAGACAAATTAAGCAGTGACCCCAAACAAATCAGCTGCAGACCATCGCACTGCTAAATTCATCATTGTTGTGCCCACGACATGCCTGAAAAATGGGCGCAATCATGTGGAATTTAGACCGCAGTATCTTCAATTCAGAGGTTTGCTTTTATTTTATGAAGAAAATAACTTATGTAAGAATGCAATTACATAAACTGAAGTGGTTCCCTGCATAGTACAGAAAAGGAGCAAATAGCTTTTACAATTATTTTGGAATGTATTCATGCGGATGCACATTTGCTGTCACTGACCTTGAATAATAGCAGCTGTATGATTCATCAAATGCCATCAAATTAATTTTAGGCTGCTGAATATTACAAAGCAAATAATTTCTATATTTAAGTTCAAAAAGGATTACATTGTCATCTGTGTCATTGGCATAAATATTAGAATTACACAAGAGTTCATAGAAATTATTTAATTTAGCTCCGGTCAGAGAAAGAAGGTACATTTAAAGTAATCCCCATTAAATATTAATAGCACAATCCTATTTCCCCTTAGAGAATGCACCTACTTCATTGCCAGTAACCATGGGGTCCAAAAATATTGATTCTGCTTGTAAACATTGCAATTTCTCACTTGCTATGTAATTATGTGTAAAATTTTAACTTGTGGACAAAGTATATCAACATGCATTTCCATTGCATTTTTATGCTCTACAACAAAACATGTTCATTTGTAAAGTCTGTGCTTCTCCATCTTGCACGCTATTTCGTCACTTATATCATCATTTTATCTCCATCATACATGCTGGACTGGATTTTGCCAGCACTCAGAGGGTGGGTTTGGAGGCGGGTCGAAGGTTAAAATCATTTTGATTGACGGCGGGTTGTGATCCCGCCATCAACCCGCCTCCAAACAATTTTCCCATGTGTCGCGTCCCCAATTTGCGAATGGACCCGACACCTAGCGGCGGGAAGAGGATTAAAGGCAATTACCTGCCTATTAACAGGTAGTTGCCAGTAGTTTTCAGCCTATTTTTGAATTTTGCTGCTTCTGCCTCAGGTTTCCCGATGTCCGGACACCACGCCAGGTAAGTGTGGCATGTTGTGAGTCTGCTGTAATGTTTCTGGATTGATGACAGCTGCAGAAGTGGTGTGAAGGATCCAATGTTGCACATGGTGAGTCTCAGAGGAAAGAAAATGTTGGGAACAGCATTTTTAATACATTTACACTTTTCTTTAGGTTATAAGTTTTTAAATCCATGTCCAGTGCTACCTCACTGGAAGAACCTCTCTCACCAGTGACAGATCACTTCTGCCACCTCACCTGCAGCTGCCATCTATTCCAGCCTATGGAGGGAGTCATTGGAGAGTCTGGGTGCAAGAGGTCACCTTTGTGCAGTGATTGTCAGTGTTTTCAGCATCTCAATGCTGTCAAACACTGAGAAATCAACTATCAAAATAAAATTGTGCGTGGTCCCTTTAAGGAAACCGGCAGATGACGCCTCATCAAATGACGTCATCTGACCCGCTTCCTCTTAATTGGCTGGCAAGCCCGCAGGGCGGGCTTAACAAGGTCAATCAAGGCAAAATCACGTCTGTGGGCCGGATGCAGCTGGGGTCGGGACTGGAAGCCGGAAACCACCTGACCTGCACCCAACCTGCCTCCATTGATAAAATCGCAGCTTATATTTGCGCCACAAATTGCTGGAAATGTGAATTGATAATGGCGCAGTGATGTCAACATTGCATTTGAGACCTCATGAATGTCATGCCCAATGGATTATCTCCATAACCAATAAAACAACAGGATAGAGAAAGAAACAGTGAACGATGGAAAAGGAAATAGGGTAAATTAGAGGCAGAAAGTGAAATAAAGAGAGGGAGTAAAAGAGAGTGGATTAAGAGAGAGAGAAAAAAGAGACAAAGGAAAAGTAAGAAAAAAAAGGACACGTAGAAGAAGAATATTGTAACCCAGTTGTGTTTGGGAAGTGGATTGGTCCTTGAGAAGTTATGAGTGAATTATAGGTTAGGTGTGCTAAATTTACAAACATACTTGAGCCATGATGTATTGAACCAGCATGAACATCATGATCAGGAACAGAGGAACTGCTTTCATAGGAACATAGGAATTGCTAGACAAAAAAGGACCAAGATCCATCTAGTTTGCCTCCTACCATCCTGGTCGTTGCATGATACAACATTAATGGAGTTCATAGCAATCAATCCCGATCAATTAGTCTACAACAAACCCAGACCTGAGCTGTGGAAAACCCCAGTGGTGGAGAGCTTTTGGAACTGTAGGTCCAAAGTCACATTTGTCCTCCCAAGCATGCTGCACTTACCATGTCATGTTTCAAATAACTCATATACTGTATCCCAAAATGTTATTGTTGATCCATGTGAAGAGGTCAGGGAGAATGTAAAGATTAGTAGCAGTCATTTGTTTCCTGTGTTAACTAATAAGATCACTAAATTTATATTCTGTGCTATGGGTATTCTAAATTGTTTTTCAGTTACTAATATAGATGGCTTCCAAATCTATCAGTCAGATAAATTCCATATATGTTTTCTTCTCTTTAGAACAGGGGTGCCAAACTCATTTTGCATCATATCCTGGCAGTTGGTGTGGGCCGCATTTAGCAAAAGTAATTGAAACAGATAAAGATAAACCATTTTGGTGCTGAATATATTTAGATTTTATTTACTGCTACCACTGTTCCATGCCCCATGATAAATGTAGTTCCTCAATTCTCTAGACTTTGCTGTAATGCTTAGCTTATTCAGGCTGAACAGGGATCTTTAGCAGAATGGAAATTAGAGAAGATTGATGTATGGATTGCTGCTGGGCATATGGCTTGCATGTCATCTGAGGTACTTGTAATATATTTCTAATTCTCTTCCGTTGTTTATCATCTTACAGTGGAAGTGAGTACTGCTTTGAATATCCCACCTGATTGATCTCAGAAAGATACTGGTGGTTAAATTGGTTAGCTCCTGAAAAAGGGCACGGGGATAGGGATGCGCGAACTCCTTTTTAACCTAATATGTAAAAAGCCCAACAAGGAGGATTCGCTATTTGATCTAGTACTGGGAAATGAACCAGAGCAGATAAGAGAAGTAAAAGTAGGGGAACATCTAGGCAATAGTGACCATAATATAATACGCTTTAAGATGATAATTGAGAAGGGCATAAGTATGACGAAAACCAGGGTAATAGATTGGAGAAAAGCGGATTTTGAGGGGCTGAGAATGAACTTGGGATAATAAAATGGGCAACAATATTGGCAAACAACGATGTAGAACAGCAATGGGAAACATTTAAAACGGTGTTCAGCAGAGTGCAGGAACAATATATTCCGCTAAAAGGAAAGAACAAACTAAACACTAATGAGACTCCATGGATGAATAAAGCCATAAGGGAACAATTGAGGGTAAGGAAAGAGGCATACATTAAGCACATAGACAGCAGGGGATTGCATGATAAGGAAGAATATGAAGAGATTAGGAGAGAAGTCAAAAAAGCAATTAGGAAGGCAAAGAAGAACGATTAAATTAAATTATCAAGGAACATAAAACAAAATAGTAAAATATTTTAAGGCAGGAAGAGGTAACAGAGAGAGTAGACAATGATAAATCAGTAGATGTAATTTATTTAGATTTTCAAAAGGCCTTCGATAAGGTACCTCATAATAGACTGATGAACAAGGTCAGAGAATGTGGAGTCAGGGGACAAGTAGCAGAATGGATAGCTAGCTGGCTTCAAGACAAAAACAGAGAGTAGGGGTAAAAGGTAGCTATTCACAGTTGCAGAAGGTGGGTAGTGGTGTTCCACAAGGATCAGTGCTGAGGCCTGTTCACAATTTATATTAACGATTTAGACTTTGGAATCAAAAACACAATTTCTAAATTTGCGGATGACATCAAATTGGGGGGTTAGTCAATACTGAAGAGGACTGCAACAAATTACAGGAGGACATTAATAAACTTGCAGAATGGGCATATAATTAGCAAATGAAGTTCAACACAGATAAATGTGAGGTATTACATTTTGGTAGAAAGAATAGGGAGGTCACTTATTACTTGGAGGGTGCAAGTCTAAGTGGGGTAGAGGAACAACGGGATCTCGGAGTACAAATACACAAATCAATAAAAGTTGCGACACAGGTTAGCAAGGCCATAAAAAAGCAAACTAGGGTTTATTTCTAGAGGTATAGAATTGAAAAGTGGGGAAGTTATGCTAAACCTGTATCGAACCTTGGTTAGACCATAATAAGAGTACTGCGTACAGTTCTGGTCGCTGTATTATATAAAGGATATAGAGGCACTGGAGTGGGTGCAGAGAAGAGTTACAAGGATGGTGCCAGAAATGGGAGGGTATACATATCAGGAAATGATGAACAGGCTGGGTCTCTTTTCACTTGAAAAAAGAAGGCTGAGGGATGACGTAATAGAGGTCTTTAAAATTATGAAAGGTTTTGATAGAGTGGATACAGAGAGAATGTTTCCACTTGTGGGGAAGAGCATAACTAGAGGCCATCAATATAAGATAGTCACCAAGAAATCCAATAGTGAATTCAGAAGAAACTTCTTTACTCAAAGAGTGGTGAGAATGTGGAACTCGCTACCACAGGGAGTGGTTGAAGCGAAAAGTATAGATGCATTTAAGGGGAGGCTAGACAAGCATATGAGGGAGAAGGGAATAGAGGGTTATGCTGATAGATTTAGATGAGGAAAGACGGGAGGAGGCTCGAGTGGAGCATAAAGGCCGGCATGACTGGTTGGGCCGAATGGCCTGTTTCTGTGCCGTATATCCTGTGTAATCCTATGTAAACCCGTGCCCGTTCAGTGGAATGCAGGCAGCACAGCAACTTCATGCTGCCTGCTAATTATAATGAATTCTCTGTGCAGCCAGCGCAATCTGTGCTGTTCATTGGCTGCATGCTTCAGCAGGGGACCGAATATCGTTACTAACTTGCACTACTTAAAGCTTAGCCTGCACCTCTTAAAATGGAGGTGCATTGTGGCTGGAGCAGGTGCTAGGAGTCGTTCTACAAGTGAATCTGACCTGGGAAAGAGTAAAGAATGACTGCCCATGGGAAAGAGTGAACACCCAGGATTTCGGACGCTGTATTGGAGGTCTTGGTGGAGGAGGTGGAAAGGAGGCGAGATGTCCTATATCCACAATGGGGCCAGGAGGCCCTCCAGACACACGATAAGAAGGCAGTGGGAACATATGGCTGCGGAGGTCAATGGCAGAAGTACAGCCCCAAGGACCTGATGCCGTGCCAGAAGAAGTTTAAAGACCTCACACGAGTGGTCAAGGTCAGTGAGGGCATCTTCTAAAGCCATACCCTACCAGCTGCACCACTAGCCTCAGCCACTGCTCAATTCACCACACCCCCATCACTAACCTATCAACAATCTCTATCCATCAAGATTCATACCTAACGTTCATATGCTTCATCCCACCCTCACACACTCAGCACTGTTGCAAGCCTCACAACCACATCTCACAGCTTGCCAGCTATTCAACCATGACAGCCATATCACCCAAACATATTACACGACACTCACTGACACACTTCCCTCAGGAGAAGGTGGCGCACAACTTGAGGCAGCAGGAACTAACCATAGGAGGAGAGGCGCACCTGCATGTTCTAACCCCCATGGATGTGACGGTGTGTGGCCATTATGGGAAGGGCCATTGCTGAGGCCGTGGCCACCGGTGGGGCTGAACCCACTGAAGATGATGGTATCGTCATAGCTAATCCTTCCTCTCTCATCCCACTTTTCCCTCATCCCTAACTCTCTTCTGACTTACAAGCTGCAGATGGTGTAAGCATGCACTTCTTACATTCTCCTCTGCCCTCACCACAACCCAACCCTTGTCCCTTTTCATCTCAGATACCCAAGAACTGCAACCTGCCCAGACAGTGGTGGAAGAGCAGGAAGATAGTGAAGATGGAGACACTGGGCACAAGTGCGCTTCAGCCAGGGCAGGGGGAAAGGAGAGCGCAGGTGCCAGCTCACCAGAAGCCGAGCTCGCACATTAGTTCTGCTGCAGAGAACTCAGACGAGGATTTTGATACGCCTGGCTACAGAAAAATGCTGATGGGTATACACACCAAATTGCTTGGTGCATTGGGAAGTCTGCCAGCTTGGCACAGGGCTTTGCGCAGAGCTCGGAGCCCATTCTTTCCGGCATGGAATTGGTGGCCAACTCCATTAGCACACTTGCGGACCCAACCATGATGCAGTGTCGGAAGGCCGATGTCTCAGCTTCCATTGCAGCACAATGTCTGAGTGCTGCAGTGGAAGATCAGACTGCTGAGGATATCAGTGTTCAAAGGGGCTTGCAGGGTGTCACAGCAGTCCAACAAGCTGTCCTCCAACAGATTACTAGGATTGCTTAGGCGCCGCCCCGGGGGAGTGGCAGTGGCTCCTCGGAGCACGAACCTGCTGTCTTCTCTCAGTATGACAGCGTTCGCACTCCAACCACTGCCACTCCGCCAGTGCCTTTGCTGTCGCCTGTCAGCCAGACAGTCCAGACTGCTGCCGCCCAGGCCGAGATGGAGCAGTCTGAAGCCGGGCCTTCTAGGCCCAGAGCTGCTCGAGGCCATCCTCCAATGTCATCTGCAGTATCCTCCACTGAAAGTCAACAGCCTTCCACCAGCCATGCTGCAGCCACTAGGGTAGCACCTCGTGGGAGCACTAGGACAGGCAAAGGCACATGGAAGACATTCACTAAGGGAATGCACAGGGGTAATTTGTTTATTTATGTATGAAACATGGCATGATTTAATTTATAAATTTGGATTGTAATGTGTATTTTGTGTTGGCTTTATTTTTGCATTGTGGTCAAGAGGACGATGTGACAGAGGAAGGTAAGGTGTGGGACTGTGGGTGAATTGGGGTTGAGGTTACTGGTACCACTCTCGAATTAGTTGTTCACGTACAGCCTGGGCCAAAAGGGGCTGTCTCGGTTGCAGCCTCTCTTCCACTAACTCCTCATCTGCCTCTTCCTCTTCCTCATGCTCTTCCGCCGCCTAGTGCGCTCCTCAGCTTCTTGCCTGATAGGTGGTGGGAAGAGCTGTTCCCTCATGATGGCAAGGTTGTACAGCTGCAGCATACCACCAGAAATCTTGAGACCCACTCAGCTGAGTACTGCAGGGCTCCTCCAGAGCAGTCCAGGCAGTGGAATCGTTGCTTCAGGATGCCAATGGTCTGCTCCATCAGATTTCTTGTGGCAGCATGGCTCTCATTGTATGCCTGCTGCACACGTGTGTGTGGGTTGCGAACTGGAGTTGTGGGCCATGTAGTCAGCGGATAGCCCTTGTCGCCCAGTAGCCACAAGGTTTGCTGTGGTGGCTGAAATACAGCTGGCACAGTGGACTGCCGCAGAATGAATGCATCGTGACTGCTGCCAGGATATTGGGCATTGACCTGCATTATGCACTGCCTATGGTCACACATTAGCTGCATGTTGAGGGAGTGGAATCCATTTCGGTTCAGGTACCTGGCAGATTTGACATGAGGCGCACACAAAGCAATGTGTGTGCAGTGAATGGCACCCTGCACCATGGGGAAGCCTGCAATCCTTGCAAACCCTCACGCTTGCTTTGCCTGCTTCTCTCTGGCAAGAGGAAATGGAATGAAATGATCTCTCTTTGCTCAGAGAGCCTCAGTGACCTCCCTTATGTAGCAGTGCACTGTAAACTGCAAAATGTCGCTTGTATCTCCAGCAGCAGCCTGGAAGGAGCCAGACGCATAAGAGTTCATAACCACGGTCATCTTTGCAGCCACTGGCAATGCGGTCCTTGCCCTGCTCTGAGGTTGGAGTTGTGGCTGGAGCAGATGGCAGATTTCAGTGACGACCTAGTTAGTGAAGCTCAGACATCTCAAACATCGGTCATCTCTGAAGTTCACGTAGGAGAATTGCTTCATGAACACCCTGGGCAGATATGCTGAGAGTCCTTCTCCCCCTCCTCCTCCCTCTTCTAGCAGCTTGTCCTGCTCTGCGTGGCTTCTGCTCATTCTCCCAGTCATGCCTACTAGTGCACCCATGTCTGGGAGCAACTGGTTTGTGCCGAAGCCTTGAAGTCAGCAAAAAATACTTCAGCGTCTGCCACACCACTCCCTGTAGACTTTTGAAACTTGAAACAACTATAGAAAGCACCCAATATATGTGGAATTGTAGCAACAGCCAAAAAAAATAAACCAGCAACTAACTTGTAAGTAGTTGTTGATCATACTCACCATGTTTCTACATTGCTTCCATCTACTCTTTACCCTGCTTTCTAATTGACATTATCATTATGTCTTATAGCTGACTTATCCAATCTCCATGCCTTGACTAACATTTATGTCCATTGCTGAACTTGTTGACGATAAATATTTTTTACTGTGGCCACAGCTTGGTGGCAGTGTATCACTGCTGACCACAGTTGATATTTTAGCTGGTCTTATGAAAGAAATTAATTCAGCAAGTGTGAATGTTGTTCCATGGTTTTGGCAGGAAAACTTGGTGGGTGTCTAATTATATTAGTAACTTTATACTGGATTTTCAAACATATGTCGAACCAACATGTGTCATCCTCTACGACAGCAAAATACTGTGGATGCTGGAAAATTGAAACAACAACAGAAAACGCTGGGGAAACTCAGCAGGCCAGGCAACATCCGTGGAGACAGAAACAGAGTTAACGTTTCAGGTCGAAACCCTTCGTCAGAACTGAGAAAAAAGCAGGAAATGAAACAGATAAAAAAGCAAGGGGGAGGCTGGGGGGAGGAATAAAGAACAAAAGGGGTGGTCTGTGGTAAGTAGAGACATTAAGAGATGCTCAAGGCAAGACGAGATGGTAATAGGACAGGTTAAGAAACAAAAGGTGGCTCAGAAGTGTGAAGTGTGAAATGCTGGCAGAATGAGAGACAGCTGCCGTGGGGGGAGAGAGAGAGAAAAAAGGGAAAAGGCACAAACCAAAAGGGTGGATAAAATGTATATATATATATGTGGTAGGGGCCGAGGTTATGATCTGAAATTGTTGAACTCGATATTGAGTCCGGAAGGCTGTAAAGTGCCTAATCGGAAGATGAGGTGCTGTTCCTCAAGCTTACGCTGAGCTTCCGTGGAACAATGCACGAGGCCGAGGACGGTGAGGTCTGAGTGGGCAAGGAGAAGTGAATTAAAATGACAAGCGACCGGAAGCTCGGGGTCACCCTTACGGACTGAACGGAGGTGTTCCGCAAAGCGGTCACCCAATCTGCGTTTGGTCTCCCCAATGTAGAGGAGACCACATCGTGAGCAGCGAATACAGTATACTAGATTGCAAGAAGTACAAGTAAATCGCTGTTTCACCTGGAAGGGGTGATTGGGGACCTGGAGAGTGGGAAGGGGGGAGGTATAAGGGCAGGTGTTGCATCTCCTGCGCTTGCACGGGAAGGTGCCGGGCGAGGGGGAAGGGGTGCTGGGGGTGATAGAGGTGTGGACTGTCATCCTCTACATCTCTTTTGACCTTAATTTAGGTCATCATGATATTACTATCAATATATTTTAGGAACATAGGAACAGGATTAGGCCATTCAGCCCTTCGAGACTGTTACGCCATTCAATTAGATCATGGCTGATCTGTATCTTAACTCCATTTATCCGGCTTGGTTCCGTAACCCTTAATACCCTTGTCAAACAAAAATCTATCAAACTCAGTTTTGAATTGGTGAAAATAAAGATTTTTATGTGTGATATTACAGTAATGGAAACTTTACAGAATCAATTAACAAAACGCCCAAGTAGCTACCCTTGTGAATCTACTTGTGTTTCATTTTCTCTTATGCAAGTCTGCTCCTCCTGCGACTGTGCAGGGGCAGACTCGGCCATCGCTATCCGAGGAGACATCTGGGGCTCTGACTGAGGGGGAGGCAACAGGGGAGAAGTGTGAGCACTTTGAGAGGACCCCCCACTTCCATGTCCCCTCTCACCATCATCCCTCTCATGGGCCACCCGCACTTCCCTGCTAGCAAGGAGCTGGGGAGCAGATTGCTGCACATCAGTGGAGCCATGAGGACCTACCTCTATATTGCCATCCCTCCTAGAGAGGAGGTCTATGAACCTCTGCCATCTATTCTCCATAGAGACCATGCGCTCTGGTGGTGCCCATGTTGGAGATGGACTCCTCCATTCTCTGTACATTTGCAGACATTGCGGTCGCAAAACCTGTCAAAGCCTTCTGCACTCTTGCTGCACCTCCAGGAACGCCCTTTTTCTGGATGGTCCCCGAGGTGCAGCGTCTGCATGCAGTTGCGCAGAGCTGGGAGCATCCTGCGCCCTCCAGCGAGGAGCCTCCACTGCTGTCCCTATCCCTGTCCACCATCTGCGCTTGCTCACTTGTGACTTGTGAGACACCAGTACTCCATCTTGCGTGGGACCCACTGAGGTGTAAGTATCTGCACTGGTGCTGGGTCCGCTTATATCTGGTGACGGTGTGCCATCAGAGGCTGGAGGCTTTAAAAAAAAATTGTTTATGGGATGTGGGCGTCACTGGCAAAGCCAGCATTTATTGCCCATGCCTAATTGCCCTTGAGAAGGTGGTGGTGAGCCGCCTTCTTGAACCGCTGCAGTCCGTATGGTGAAGGTACTCCCACAGTGCTGTTAGGTAGGGAGTTCCAGGATTTTGACCCAGCGACGATGAAGGATCGGCGATATACTTCCAAGTCAGGATGGTGTGTGACTCGGAGGGGAACTTGGAGGTGGTGGTGTTCCCATGCGCCTGCTGCCCTTGTCCTTCTAGGTGGATGAGGTTGCGGGTTTGGGAGGTGCTGCCAAAGAAGCCTTGGCGAGTTGCTGCAGTGCATCTTGTAGATGGTACACACTGCAGCCACGGTACGCCGGTGGTGGAGGGAATGAATGTTTAAGGTGATGGATGGGGTGCCAATCAAGCACGCTGCTTTGTCCTGGATGGTGTCGATCTTCTTGACTGTTGTTGGAGCTGCACTCATCCAGGCAAGTGGAGAGTATTCCATCACACTCCTTACTTGTGCCTTGTAGATGTTGGAAAGGCTTTGGGGAGTCGGGAGGTGAGACACTCGCCGCAGAATACCTAGCCTCTGATCTGCTCTTGTTGCCACAGTATTTATGTGGCTGGTCCAGTTAAGTTTCTGGTCAATGGTAACCCCCAGGATGTTGATGGTGGGGGATTGGGCGTTGGTAATGCTGTTAAATGTCAAGGGGAGGTGGTTAGACTCTCGCTTATTGGAGATAGTCATTGCCTGGCACTTCTGTGGCGCGAATGTTACCTGCCACTTATGCAGCGCGAATGTTACCTGCCACTTATGCAGCTGAAGATGGTTGGGCCTAGGACACTGCCCTGAGGAACTCCTGCAACGATGTCCTGGGGCTGTGATGATTGACCTTCAACCACATTCCTTTGTACTAGGTATGACTCCAGCCAGTGGAGAGTTTTCCCCCCGATTCCCATTTTACTAGGGCTCCTTGATGCCACACTCGGTCAAATGCTGCCTTGATATCAAGGGCAGTCACTCTCACATCACCTCTGGAATTCAGCTCATTTCTCCATGTTTGGACCAAGGCTGAAATGAGGTCGTGAGCCGAGTGTGCTTGGCGAAACACAAACTGGGCATCGGTGAGCTAGATTTTGGTGAGTAAGTGCCGCTTGATAGCGCTGTCGATGACACCTTCCATCACTTTGCTGATGATTGAGAGTAGACTGATGGGGCAGGCAATTGTCGGGTTGGATTTGTCCTGCTTTTTGTGGACAGAACATACCTGGGCAGTTTTCCACATTGTCGGATAGATGCCAGTTTTGTAGCTGTACTGGAACAGCTTGGCTAGAGGCATGGCTAGTTCTGGAGCACAAGTCTTCAGCACAATAGCCGGGATGTTGTCGGGGCCCATAGCCTTTGCTGTATCCAGTGTGCTCAACCGTTTCTTGATATCACGTGGAGTGAATCGAATTGGCTGAAGACTGGCTTCTGTGATGATCGGGACCTCAGGAGTAGGCCAATATGGATCATCCACTCGGCACTTCTGGCTGCAAACGCTTCAGCCTTGTCTTTTGCACTCACGTGCTGGGCTCCACCATCATTGAGGGATATTCATGGAGCCTCCTCCTCCCGTTAGTTGTTTAATGGTCCACCACCATTCACGACTGGATGTGGCAGGACTGCAGAGCTTTGATCTGATCTGTTGATTGTGGGATTGCTTAGCTCTGTCTATAGCATGCTGCATCCGCTTTTTAGCATGCATGAAGTCCTGTGTTGCAGCTTCCCCAGGTTGGCACCTCATTTTTAGGTACGCCAGGTGCTGCTCCTGGAATGCACTTTTACACTCCTTATTGAACTAGGGTTGGTGGTAATGGTAGAGTGAGGTGGAATACAATTCTGCTGCTGCCCCACAGCACCTCATGGATGCCCAGTTTTGAGCTGCTAGATCTGTTCTGAATCTATCCCATTTAGCACAGGTGGTAGTGCCACACAACACGATGGAGGGTGTCCTCAGTGTGAAGACGGGACTTCGTCTCCACAATGACTGTGCGGTGGTCACTGCTGCCAATACTGTCATGGACAGATGCATCTACGACAGGTAGATTGGTGAGGACGAGGTCAAGTAGGTTTTTCCCTCGTGTTGGTTCTCTCACCACCTGTCGCAGGCTCAGACTGGCAGCTATGTCCTTCAGGACTCGGCCAGTAGTGGTGCTACCGAGCCACTCTTGATGATGGACATTGAAGTCCCCCACCCAGAGTACATTCTGTGCCCTTGCTACTCTCAGTGCTTCTTCCAAGTGGTGTTCAACATGGAGGAGTACTGATTCATCAGCTGAGGGAGGGCGGTAGGTGGTAATCAGCAGGAGGTTTCCTTGCCCATACTTGACCTGAAACCATGAGACTTCATGGGGTCCGGAGTCCATGTTGAGGACTCCCAGGGCCACTCCGTCCCAACTGTATACCACAGTGCCACCACCCCTGGTGGGTCTGTCCTGCCGGTGGGCATGACCTACCCAGGGATGGTGATAGAGGAGATTGGGACATTGGCTGAAAGGTATGATTCTGTGAGTATGACTATGTCAGGCTGTTGCTTGACTAGTCTGTGGGACAGCTCTCCCAATTTTGCCACAAGTCCCCAGATGTTGGTGAGGAGGACATTGCAGGGTTGACTGGGCTGGGTGTGCCGTTGCCGTGTCCATAGCCGGTGCCGAGGTCGATGCCGGGTGGTCCATCCGGTTTCATTCCTATTATGTTTCGTAGCGGTTAGTTACAACTAAGTAAGGGTAAGGACTGCCAGACCGGGTAAGTTTGGCAGATTTCCTTCCCTAAAGGACATTAGTGAACCAGATGGGTTTTATACGACAATCCGATAGTTTCATGGTCACCATTACTAATACTAGCTTTTTATTCCAGATTTATTTAATTAACTGAATTTAAATTCCGCAGTTGCCATGGTGGGATTTGAACTCACATCTCTGGATCATTAGTCCAGGCCTCTGGATTACTAGCTCAGTGACATTACCACTACGCTACCATTCTCTGAGGAGTTGTCTTCCTCTTCCTCCTGGACAGTGGGGGGAGTGGGGAGGGGGCTCTTGATGGACCTGTGGGAGAGTAAAGAGATGAGTTAGTTATATCATATCAAGAATGGGTACAGAAACCATTATGCACATGATGACCATTCAGTGGCTGCTGACGTCAGTCCCCATATGAGTGACTGCTGTGTGCCATGTCGCTGTATGATATGTAATTCTGTCACCAGGTTGCTGAAATGTCCCCTCTCTCCATCTCCCACCGCCAACTGGTCTGCAACTCCTGATACGTCCAGGGCGACCTCCTCTGCTGCAGTTAACGTGGCCAATGATGGAGGGCCACCTCCGGTTCTCTCCCTCTCCTTCTTATTGTGGGCTCTCTTCTGCAAGGAGGGAAAGAAGAGAAGGTTGAGTGAGGGTGATGGAATGAGTGTAAGGAATGGATGGGTTACATCTTTAGAGGGTGACTATGATGGAGTGGGGTGCCAAAGCCAAGTGGCCTCCTTGTGTGTTGTTAGTTGTTATGATTGCATTAGGATGAGGGTGAGTGTGAGGGGTGGGTAGTCAGATGGGGATGTGATAATGTAGATAGAGAGAGAGGAATGGGTGGACGTGCAAGGTATGTTGGTGTGAGTAAGGATGTGCAGCAGCAGGGTTGGGAAGGCAGAGTGATGGGGATGTGATGAGAGGCACAGCAGGATGAAGTTGAGTGTGGCTTTGTACTCACCTTTCCTGATCTAATGAGATCATTGAAACATTTGTGGCACTGCACCCAGGTCCTCCTGACAACATCCCTGCTGTTTACCTCCTCTGCTATTTGGAGCCAGGCTCTTTTGGTCTGCTGGGGAGGTCTCTTCCAACCATTAGAAGGGAAGAGGACCTCCCTGTGTGCTCTGACTCCCTCCACAAGCATATGGAGGGAGTCACCAGAGAACTTGGATGCAGCCCTCTGTTTCAGTGCAGTCATATTTGGCCCTCTTTCCAGCAGTCCAACTGTGCAGTGTGCTGCCTGCACACTCCTAGATGAACCTTCAAATGCAATGTGGCCATGGCTCCTTTAAATATCCTGGCTGAAAACATTTCATCACTGACGTCATCAGACCCACACCATTTAATTGGGCCAGGTAACCAGCAGGGCGGCCTTACCAGGCCCCATTAATGCAATGCCGATCTGAGGAATGGCAGAGAATCAGGAACAGGGTTGTGACCCGCCCCGGCGACCGCCCGCACCCGACCCGCCCAGGTACGGAAAATTCCAGCCTCTGTCCTTAATAATAGATTCTAGTAACTTCTCCACAACAGACGTAGGCTAAAAGGCCTATATTTTCTAGTTTATCTCTCTTACCCTTCTTTAATGTGGAGTGACATTAGCAATTTTCCAATCCAAGGGGACAACTCCTGAATCGAGAGAGTTTGGAAGATCATGACTAGACCATCTACAATTTCCTCACTTACTTCTATTAATATCCTAGGGTAAAAACCATCAGGTCCTGTGTACTCACCCGTAGGGACATCGGAAATGCTGGTTTCAGGCATGCACAGCGCATGCGCTGGAAACCGGCATTTCCGATCTGTCAAGAAAGGGCTTGACAGATCAAATGCATGCGCAGGATAGGCAGCGCTACCGGCTCAAAGTTCCGATTTTTTCTCAAATGCTTCAGTCCAGGTATGTCCGAAACAGCTGCGCTTAGTAAAAGCAGGCATACAGCCTGCATTCTACCGGAAGAAGCTCCAGGAAGAAGAACTCTTTCAGCAGTGGGCTTGGAAACGGAACATTTTTAATTGTGAAAGTGTGCAAAGTTCTTTGTAGAAAGCCTGAGGTAAGTTTTTATCAACTTTAATTTGTTAAAAATGGTTTTGGATCTTGTTTTGAGTAGTGTAGTTATAAAGAGCAACTCTTGCTGTGTGCAAGGTAATCATTCTATTGAATTAGATTTCACTTTCTTAAATGTGAAAATGACTGTTTAAAAATGAATTATTTAACATTTACTGAAGTTTTAAAAAATTATGCCAGAAAATATCAATTAGTTATATGTTAACTTTTCCATGCCCTTTAAAAATTGTATGTATGACTTTGTGAAAATGTTAAAGTTCTTAGAAAATCATCTCGGGCCGTGATATTCATCAGGCGGGTATGACGTGTTCCCAATACGATATCGTACATTTCCCACCATAGCCCGACGTGATTTTCTAGCCACTCACTTTATTAAAATTACTTTAACAACTCTTTCCATTTTTTTCCTTACAAGTACTTCATCTGTTTAAAGAGGAAGCCTGTGAGGGAAAAACATGTCCTTTGACGATGTTGCCCTGATCCTCGGTGCGATTGTGCATCAGAGAATTGGAAACGCCAGGGAACAACAAAGAAGACTGAGGAACCATAACCGTCTCCTGATCAGGAGGAACTACTACCCACCCCAGAGAGTGTACAGGGAGAGGCTGTCATTTGAGATGCTGTCGGAGGAGTTGTGTGTGAGGAGGCTGCGCTTCAGTAAAGAGGCAATCGGCCGACTATGTGACATGTTAAAGGAAGACCTTCAAACACGCTCGAAGACCCACACTGCCTTGTCAGTGAACATGAAGGTAACCATAGCATTGAACTTCTTTGCAAGTGGGTCATTTCAGGCAGGCACGGGTGACATTTCCAACATCTCCCAGAATGCTGCATTGGCCTGCATTCACCAGGTCACAGATGCCATTTTCCGTAGGGCTTCAGAGTTCATAGAATTTGACTTGTCCACTCGCCATCTAAAGGAGATGGCCCTTGCATTTTATAGCATTGCTGGATTCCCCAAAGTGATTGGGGCCGTCGATGGAATCCATGTTGCATTGAAGGCACCACTGGATGCACCTGTGACATACATCAACAGGAAGGGGTTTCATTCATTGAATGTCATGATAGTCTGTGATACGCACCTCAGGATCCTAAACGTGAATGCAGATCACCGGGGAAGTGCTCATGAGTCCTTCGTCCTCCGTAACTCGGACTTATATTGCCTCCAGGATCCGCATAGATATTGGGCGACAAGGGCTACCCGCTAAGACCATGGCTGATGACTCCCTACCGCATGACCAATAATGAGGCTCAGGAGAGATAAAACCAGGCACACATGGCCACACGGCAAATGGTGGAGAGGACATAGTGGTTAGCACTGTTACCTCACAGCGCCAGGGACCCGGGTTCGAATCCGGTTTCGGGTGACTGTCTGTGTGGAGTTTGCACATTCTCCCCGTGTCTGCGTGGGTTTCCTCCGGGTGCTCCGGTTTCCTCCCACAGTCCAAAGATGTGCGGGTTAGGTTGATTTGGCTATGATAAATTGACCCTTAGTGTTAGGGGGATTAAATATGTGGGGTTATGGGGATAGGATGGGATATGTGTCGGTGCAGGCTCGATGGGCCGAAATGGCCTCTATCTGCACTGTGGGGATTCTGTGATTCTGTGATTCTGTGACAATCGGGGTTCTGAAATCACGCTTCCGCTGTCTGGACAGGTCAGGGGGGACCTTGCAGTATTCTCCTCTGAAAGTGGCAAGGATTGTGGTGGGCTGTTGTGCTTTGCATAACTTTGTCCTGCAGGAAGGACTGATCCTTATCCCTGCAGAGGAGCTCCCTGCTGAAATGGAGGACATGGACGATGCCAATGTGCCTGTGGCCAGACCTGATGGGGAGGAGCCAACTGCTGCTGAAAGTAAGGCTGCTCGGGAACTGCTAGTAGCCAATGCCTTCACGAGGTGATTATAGTGTTGCCTTGTACCTCCTCCTCCCCCAGCAAGGCAAAGAAAGGAACAGACACAATTTAAAGTGAAACAGTGAACTTTTATTGCAGCATCAAAGACTTTTGAGGTTCAGCTTTATAGTCATAGGGCTGGATTTTCATTGACCCATGTAGGGGGTTAAAATTGCGAAAACTGGCGGGCGGGCACAAGTCCGCCTCCATCCCGCCTCCATGCAATTTTCATTAAATCGTGTCTGCTGGTCCCGACTCCGTCCCGCCTTTAAGAGGCGGGATAGGCTGTTAAGGCCCTTAACAAGCACTAAATTGGCTCTATAATGCCATTTTGAAAGGCCTTTGTGATTTTAACCCTTGATCTATGTGAAGCACGCCTGTTCTGAACCACGATTGTGAAACCTGGCGGGAGCACATTTGGATAGCTGACTATCAGCTGCAGGTCCACTATTACAACGGAGATGTGATGAAGGTAGTAGTAGTAGGTCTGAAAGTCGCCTCTGATGCTGCTGCATTGAACGTCGTCAGAGACTGCCTGGCCTTTGATGTGAGAGGACCTGGGTGCCAAAAAAAAACCTCTCTCTCTCTCTCCTCTCTCCTCTCTCCTCTCTCTCTCTCTCCTGCTCATTTTGCATCCAGGTCCTCTCACAGCAAAGGCCAGGCAGTCTCTGACCTGCAATGCAGCAGCAATGATGACATCATCAGAGGCGACTTTCAGACTGAAACCACTAATTGGTTCATGGGTTCCCACATGCTGGAACTCAATTGCCCAATTGGTGAAAATTGCATCAATCTCCCACATTCAATTGAAGTCGGGTGGATAACACGAAATGCGGATGACACGACCCCAACCCGCCCCAGTATCAAAATCCAGCCCATAGAGTCATAGAGTTATACAGCACAGAAAGAGGCCCTTCGGCCCATCGTGTCCGCGCCGGCCATCAAGCCCTGTCTATTCTAATCCCATTTTCCAGCACTTGGTCCGTAGCCTTGTATGCTATGGTGTTTCAAGTGCTCATCTAAATGCTTCTTGAATGTTGTGAGGGTTCCTGCCTCTACCACCCTTTCAGGCAGTGAGTTCCAGATTCCAACCACCCTCTGGGTGAAAAAGTTTTTCCTCAAATCCCCTCTAAACCTCCTGCCCCTTATCTTGAAACTATGTCCCCTGGTTATTGACCCCTCTACTAAGGGGAAAAGTTCTTTTCTATCTACCCTATCTATGCCCCTCATAATTTTGTACACCTCAATCAGGTCCCCCCTCAGCCTTCTCTGCAATAAGGAAAACAACCCCAGCCTGTCCAGTCTCTCTTCATAGCTGAAGCGCTCCAGTCCAGGTAACATCCTGGTGAATCTCCTCTGCACCCTCTCCAATGCAATCACATCCTTCCTATAGTGTGGCGACCAGAACTGCACACAGTATTCCAGCTGTGGCCTAACTAACGTTTTGTACAGCTCCAGCATAACCTCCCTGCTCTTATATTCTATGCCTCGGCTAATGAAGGTAAGTATCCCATATGCCTTTTTAACCACCTTATCTACCTGTCCTGCTGCCTTCAGGGATCTATGTACATGCACACCAAGGTCCCTCTGATCCTCTGTCCTTCCTAGGGTCCTACCATTCATTGTGTATTCCCTTGCCTTGTTAGTCCTCCCAAAATGCATCACCTCACACTTTTCAGGGTTAAATTCCATTTGCCACTGTTCTGCCCATCTAACCAACCCATCTATATCGTCCTGTAGCCTGAGGCTTCCCTCCTCGCTATTTACCACTCCACCAACTCACTGATCATACCTCCTACATTCATATCTAAATCATTAATGTACACTACAAACAGCAAAGGACCCAGCACCGATCCCTGAGCTACACCACTGGACATAGGCTTCCAGTCACAAAAACAACCTTCGACCATCACCCTCTGATGTTCTTAGTTTTTATCTTTTAGATGTTAACTAGCTATTTTCTACTTTTCAAACATTTGCAAACATAATTTTTTTGAATAAAATTTGTAAACAGTTTAAAGTGACTTTTCTGGTTTCTTAGTGCAATAAAGACATTCAAGATGGAAACTAGCTATTTTCTAATTTTCAAACAGTTGTAATTTTAAATATTTTTGCAAATAAAAAAGTTGAAATTCTTTTCAAAGTGACTGGAGGCTGTACTTTTTAAACAAAACGGTTACATACACGTTCAGTCACAAATATATATCTCAATAAAAAAAGCAACGACAACATTTTAACATTTAAATAAAATGAAACATTAAAGAATTGAACGATTTGCCCCCTTGCATCTGTGCCTGAGGGTCAAAGGAGGTGGATTGTGCAAAAGGTGACAACCTACTGTCTCCTGCGCTTTCCCCCTCCCCGTGACCGAAGCCCTCTGCTGACAATTGAAAGGCCCCTGTGTGCCATCTCTTGCCCTTCAGCAATTGCCTCGTGACAGGGTTACTGCTGCTGTTGCTGCTGCTGCTGCTGCTGAAAGGCAACGTTTGCTTGCATCAGGACTGGCGGAGCTGTTGTCTCGTGGGCCCGCACTGTTTCTGCGCTGGGAGCAGGTAAGGGCGGTTCTGCGGGAGTCAAAGTAATGGCATTGTTCCGCTGTCCATGGAATGGTGGAGTTCGCGCTGACAGCCTGGGCAACTTCTGACCAAGCTGTCATCTGTCTTTTGCGCGGCGCCCTGGACTTCCCATTCCAAGGATCCGGGGGCGCTTCGCCTCAACCTCATTGAGGAGTGTGCTGGTGTAATCGTCACTGAAATTCTGAGCTCTCTTAATCATGCGAATTGTGCTCAGTCCTTCCATTTCACTTTGCTGATTAATTAAAATGAATGAAAACATTTTTTTCAGGGCTTTTAAAACTCTTTAAATTGCTTCAAATCTCTTTATAACTATTTAAGATTCTTCAAATCCATGTAAAAGTCTTTAAACGTTTCTAAAAGTTTACAAAAGATTCAAAAAACTATAAAGAAACAACTTACCATTGAGTTTTGCAGCTACTTTCAGTTGCCAATGCTTCTGAAGAGTTGAAAAAAATCGGGGGCGTGGCCTATGCAAATATAACTTTTGAGGGCAGGTCACCTCTACACTCGAAGCCCTAGGCTCCGCACACGCTGCGCTCCTGGGCGGCGTGACGTCATATGCGGCCCAGGAGTCTTCAGGATCACATCGGAAGTTTACGTGGGCCCAGAGCATTAAGGTCGGTGCGGTTCTTTTTTGCAGGTCGGGGGCTTCCGCCCGTGGGAAGCCTCCGAGCGGAATATCCGGGCCAATAAGTTCCTCCCCTTGATTTATTTTTAGTTTTCCTCATATCTCTGGTACTTTATCCTCATTTTAATCATCTTTCACATTTTGTTGAGTATCAATTATCAAAATAGAAAAGAAAAGTATGAGAAGAATAAAGAAAAAGTGAAAAAAGAACTCAGACTGAGCTGGTTGTCCTTTTCATCTTACATTCCCTCCTAGGGGCAATTTTAACCCTACCCAACCAGCAGACACTGGGCGGGTGGCCTGTTTAAACCTCCCAGGTGACTTGCCAGCCCTGGAGCTGCTGGGACATGACCGGTTGCAATTTTAAACTGTTCAACCGAGCAGGTGGCAAGGACCCCTGCCCAAAATCAACGGTGATACGACTGCAGCTGCTCCCGGCGCTTACCTGGTCCATGGCCTCTGGGCCACGTGATTCTCTGCTGCTTCCTGCCAACTTCCCACCTAGCTGGCTGCATTTAATTGAGGCCCAGGAGTTAAAACACCACTAGTCACCCACCTAAAACTGTCCCGAACTAAAAATCGGGACTCTAACTTTCTTTCTATGTGTGAATATGGAGCAAAGATGTTTAAATGCTGAGATTTTATTACAGCTCTGACTACCAGTGCAATTCATCCATTCATCTTCATTAAATATACAGACTTAGCATAACATAGAAGCATAGAAGATAGGAGCAGGAGTAGGCCATTCGGCCCCTCGAGCCTGCTCCACCATTTAATGAGATCATGGCTGATCATCCAAATTCAGTACCCTGTCCCTGCTTTCTCCCCATATCCCTTGATCCTTTTAGCCTTAAGAAATATTTCTATCTCGTTCTTGAATATATTTAATGAATTGGCCTCAACTGCCTTCTGTGGTAGAGAATTCCACAGGTTCACCACTCTCTGGGTGAAGAAATTCCTCCTCATCTCAGTCCTAAATGGCTTACCCCTTATCCTTAGACTGTGACCTCTGGTTCTGGACTCCCCCGCCATCAGGAAAATCCTTCCTGCATCTAGTCTGTCTAGTCCTGTTGGAATTTTATAAGTTTCAATGAGGTCCCCTCTCATTCTTCGAAACTCTAGCGAATATAAGCCTAATCGACCCAATCTCTCTCAAGGTCTTGTACAACTGCAGCAAGACATCCTTGCTCCTGTACTCGAACCCTCTCGCTATGAAGGCCAACATACCATTTGCCTTCTTAACCACCTGCTGCACCTGCATGCTTACCTTCAGCGACTGGTGCACAAGGACTCCCAGATCTCGTTGCACTTCCCCTTTTCCCAATCTATTGCCGTTCAGATAATAATCTGTCTTCCTGTTTTTGCCACCAAAGTGGATAACCTCGCATTTATCCACATTGTACTGCATCTGCCATGCATCTGCCCAATCACCCAACCTGTCCAAATCATACTGGAGTTTCTCTGCATCCTCCTCACAGCACACACGCCCACCCAGCTTTGTGTCATCTGCAAACTTGGAGATATTACATCTAGTTCCCTCGTCTAGATCATTAATATATTTTGTGAATAGCTGGGGTCCTAGCACCGATCCCTGCGGTACCCAACTAGTCACTGCCTGCCACTCGGAAAAAGACCCGTTTATTCCAACTCTTTGCTTCCTGTCTGCCAACCAGTTCTCTATCCAAATCAGTACCTCACCCCCAATCCCATGTTCTTTAACTTTGCACGCTAATCTCTGATGCGGGACCTTATCGAAAGCCTTCTGAAAGTCCAAATACACCACATCCACTGTTTCTCCCTTATCTATTCTACCAGTTACATCCTCAAAAAATTCCAGTAGATTAGTCAGGCATGATTTCCCTTTTGTAAATCCATGTTGACTTTGTCCGATCCTGTCACTGTTTTCCAAGTGCTCAGCTATTACATCTTTTATAATGGACTCTAGCATTTTGCCCACTACCAATGTCAGGCTTACCGGTCTATAATTCCCCATTTTTTCTCTGCCACCTTTTTTAAATAGTGGGGTTACATTCGCTACCCTCCAATCCATGGGAACGGTTCCAGAGTCTATAGAATTTTGGAAGATGACCAGCAATGCATCTACTATTTCTAGGGCCACTTCCTTAAGTATCCTAGGATGTAGATTATCAGGCCCTGGGGATTTATCGGCCTTCAATCCCATCAATTTCCCTAACACCATTTCCCTACAAATACTGATTTCATTCAATTCCTCCCTCTCATTAGACCCTATGTTCCCCGACATCTCTGGGAGTTTATTTGTGTCCTCCTTTGTGAAGACAGAACCAAAGTATGTATTTAATTCGTCAGCCATTTCTTTGTTCCCCATTATAAATTCCCCTGATTCTGACTGCAAGGGACCTACGCTTGACTTCACCAATCCTTTTCTCTTCACATATCTATAGAAGCTTTTACAGTCAGTTTTTATGTTCCCTGCAAGCTTACTCTCATATTCTATTTTCCCCCTCTTATTTAATCCCTTTGTCCTCCTTTGCTGAATCCGAAACTACTCCCAATCCTCAGGTTTGCTGCTTTTTCTGGCCAATTTATATGTCCTCTCCTTGGATCTTATGCTATCCCTAATTTCCCTTGTTAGCCACGGTTGAGTCACCTTTTTTGTTTTATTTTTATGCCAAACAGGGATGAACAAATTCTGTAGTTCATCCATGTGATCTTTAAATGTTTGCCATTGCCTATCCACCGTCAACCCTTTAAGTAACACTCCCCAATCCACCCTAGCCAACTCGCGCCTCATACCATCATAGTTTCCTTTATTTAAATTCAGGACCCTAGTCTCTGAGTCAACTACTTCACTCTCCATCTTAATGAAGAATTCTATCATATTATGATCGCTCCTCCCCAAGGGGCCTCGCACAACAAGATTGCTAATTAATCCTTTCTCATTACATAATACCCAGTCTAAGATGGCCTAATCTCTTGTTGGTTCCTCGACATATTGGTCCAGGAAACCATCCCGTATACACTCTATGAATTCCTCCTCCCCAGTATTGTTACTAATTTGGTTAGCCCAATCTATATGTAGATTAAAGTCACCCATGATAACTGCAGTGCCCTTATTGCACGTGTCTCTAATTTCCCGTTTAATGCCATCCCCAACCTCAGCATTACTGTTTGGGGGTCTGTATACAAATCCCACTAACGTTTTCTGCCCCATGGTATTTCTCAGCTCTACCCATACAGATTCCACATCATCAGAGCTAATATCCTTCCTTACTATTGTGTTAATCTCCTCTTTAACCAGCAATGCTACCCCACCTCCTTTTCCTTTTTGTCTGTCCTTCCTGAATATTGAATACCCCTGGATGTTAAATTCCCAGCCTTGGTCACCCTGGAGCCATGTCTTCCTAATCCCAATTGTATCATATCCATTTACATCTATTTGCACAGCTAATTCATCCACCTTATTACGACTGCTCCTCACATTAAGACACAAAGCCTTCAGGCTTGTTTTTTTAACACTCTTAGTCCTTTTAGAATTATTATTTACTGTAGCCCTGTTTGATTTACACCCTTGATTTCTCTGCCTTCCACTTTTGCTTTTCTCCTTCCTGTCTTTTGCTTCTATCCTTGCTTCCCTTTCCTCTGTTTCCCTGCACACGTTCCCAACCCCCTGCCATTTTAGTTTAACCCCTCCCCAACAGCACTAGCAAACACTCCCCCTAGGACATCGGTCCCAGTCCTGCCCAGGTGCAAACTGTCCAGTTTGTACTGGTCCCACCTCCCCCAGAACCGGTTCCAATGTCCCAGGAATTTGAATCCCTCCCCCTTGCACCATTAGAAAATAGACATAGAGAAAAACATAGAAGATAGGACCAGGAGTAGGCCATTCGGCCCCTCGAGCCTGCTCCGCCATTCGATGAGATCATGGCTGATCAACCTGTACCTGCCTTCTCCCCATATCCCTTAATACCTTTAGCTTTAAGAAATATATCTAACTCATTCTTGAATATATTTAATGACTTGGCCTCAACTACCTTCTGTGGTAGAGAATTCCACAGGTTCACCACTCTCTGGGTGAAGAAATTCTTCCTCATTTCTGTCCTAAATGGCTTACCCGTTATCCTTCGATTATGACCCCTGGTTCTGGACTCTCCGACCATCGGGAACATTTTTCCTGCATCTAGTTTGTCCAGACCTGTCAGAATTTTATATGTTTCGATGAGATCCCCTCTCATTCTTCTATACTCCAGCCAGTATAAGCCCAATCGACCCAATCTCTCCTCATATGTCATTCCTGCCATCCCAGGTATCAGCCTTGTGAATCTTCGCTGAACTCCTTCCATGGCAAGAACATCCTTCCTCAGATAAGGCAACCAAAACTGCACACAATACTCAAGGTGTGGTCTCACCAAGGCCCTGTACAACTGCAGCAGGACATCCCTGTTCCTATACTCAAACCGTTTCGCTATGATGGCCAACATACCATTTGCCTTCTTAACCGCCTGCTGCACCTGCATGCTTACTTTCAGCGACTGGTGCACAAGGACACCCAGGTCTCGTTGCACTTCCCCTTCTCCCAATCTATTGCCATTCAGATAATAGTCTGCCTTTCTGTTTTTGACACCAAAGTGGATAACCTCGCACTTATCCACGTTATATTGCATCTGCCACGCTTCTGCCCACTCAGCCAACCTGTCCAAATCATCCTGGAGTTTCTCGGTATCCTCCTCGCAGCACACACTCCCACCCAGCTTTGTGTCATCTGCAAACTTGGAGATATTACATTTAGTTCCCTTATCTAGATCATTAATGTATATTGTGAATAGCTGGGGTCCAAGGACCGATCCCTGCGGTACCCCACTAGTCACTGCTTGCCACTCGAAAAAAGACCCATTAATTCCTACTCTCTGTTTTCTGTCCGCCAACCAGTTCTCTATCCAAGTCAGTACCTTGCCCCCAATCCCATGTGCCTTAACTTTACACGCTAATCTCTTATGCGGACATTATCGAAAGCCTTTTGAAAGTCCAAATACACCACATCTACTGGTTCTCCCTTATCTATTTTCCCAGTTACATCCTCAAAAAATTCCATAAAATTAGTCAAGCACGATTTACCTTTTGTAAATCCATATTGACTTTGTCCGATCCTGTCACTGTTTTTCAAGTGCTCAGCTATTACATCCTTTATAATGGACTCTAGCATTTTCCCCACTACCAATGTCAGGTTTACCAGTCTGTAATTCCCCGCTTTCTCTCTACCACCCTTTTTGAATAGTGGGGTAACATTAGCTACCTTTCAATCCATGGGTACAGTTCCAGATTCCATCGAATGTTGGAAGATGATCAGCAATGCATCTACTATTTCTAGGGCCACTTCCTTAAGTACCCTAGGATGTAGATTATCAGGCCCTGGGGATTTATCAGCCTTCAATCCCGTCAATTTCCCTAACACCATTTCCCTGCAAATACTGATTTCTTTCAGTTCCTCCCTTTCATCAGACCATATGTTCTCCAACATCTCTGGGAGGTTATTTGCGTCCTCCTTTGTGAAGACAGAACCAAAATATGCATTTAATTGGTCTGCCATTTCTTTGTTCCCCATTATAACTTCCCCCGCTTCTGACTGCAAGGGACCTACACTTGATTTCACTAATCTTTTTCTCTTCACATATCTATAAAAGCTTTTACAGTCAGTTTTTATGTTCCCAGCAAGCTTGCTTTCATATTCTATTTTCCCCTTCTTAATTAATCCCTTTGTCCTCCTTTGTTGAATCCTAAACTGCTCCCAATCCTCAGGGCTACCGCTTTTTCTGGCCAATTTATATGTCCTCGCCTTGGATCTTATGCTATCCCTAATTTTGCTTGTTAGCCACGGTTGAGTCACCCTTTTTGTTTTATTCTTATGCCACACTGGGATGAACAAATTCTGTAGTTCATCCATGCAGTCTTTGAATGTTTGCCATTGCCTATCCACCGTCAACCCCTTGAGTGACATTCCCCAATCAATCCTCCCCAATTCGCGCCTCATACCATCGTAGTTTCCTTTATTTAAATTCAGGACCCTAGTCTCTGATTCAACTACTTCCCTCCCTATCCTAATGAAGAATTCTATCATATTATGATCACTCTGACCCAAGGGGCCTCGTACAACAAGATTGCTAATTAATCCTTTCTCGTTACATAATACCCAGTCTAAGATGGTCTGATCTCTGGTTGGTTGCTCGACATATTGTTCCAGAAAACCATCTCGTAAACATTCTAGGAATTCCTCCTCCACAGTATTTTTACTAATTTGGTTAGCCCAATCTATATGTAAATTAAAGTCACCCATGATGACTGCTGTGCCCTTACTGCATGCTTCTCTAATTTCCCTTTTAATGCCGTCCCCAACCTTCATATTACTGTTTGGAGGTCTATATACCACTCCCACTAACGTTTTCTGCCCCTTGTTATTTCTCAGTTCTACCCATACAGATTCCGCATCATCAGGGCTAATATCCTTCCTTTCAATTGTGTTAATCCCCTCTTTAACCAGCAATGCTACCCCACCTCCCTTTCTTTTTTGTCTATCTTTCCTAAATATTGAATAACCCTGAATGTTGAGTTCCCAGCCTTGGCCACCCTGGAGCCATGTTTCTGTAATCCCAATCAAATCATATTCATTTACCTCTATTTGCGCAGCTAATTCATCCACCTTGTTCCAAATGCTCCTTGCATTAAGACACAAAGCCTTCAGGCTTGTTTTTTTAATGCTCTCAGACCTATATGAATTATTATTTACTGTGACCATGTTTGATTCAAACCGTTGAGTTCTTTGCCTTCTACTTTTGTTTTTCTCCTTCCTGTCTTTAGCTTTTATCCTTGTTTCCCTTTCCTCTGTCTCCCTGCTCAGGTTCCCAACCCCCTGCCACTTTAGTTTAAACCCTCCCCAACAGCACTAGCAAACACTCCCCCTAGGACATCGGTCCCGGCCCTGCCCAGGTGCAGACCGTCCCGTTTGTACTGGTCCCACCTCCCCCAGAACCGGTTCCAATGTCCAAGGAATTTGAATCCCTCCCCCTTGCACCATTCCTCTAGCCACGTATTCATTTGAAATATCCTCCTATTTCTACTCTGACTAGCACGTGGCACTGGTAGCAATCCTGAGATTACTACCTTTGAGGTCCTCTTTTTTAATTTACCTCCTAACTCCCTATATTCATCCCGTTCTTTACCTATATCGTTGATGCCTATGTGCACCACGACAACTGGCTGTTCGCCCTCCCCCTCCAAAATGTTCTGTAGCCACTCCGAGACGTCCTTGACCCTTGCACCAGGGAGGCAACACACCATCCTGGAGTCTCGTTTGCGGCCGCAGAAACGCCTATCTATTCCCCTTACAATAGAATCCCCTATCACTATAGCTCTTCCACACTTTTTCCTCCCAGCCTGTGCAGCAGAGCCACCCATGGTGCCAGGAAGTTGGCTGCTGCCGCCTTCCCCTGATAAGTCATCCCCCCCAACAGCATCCAAAGTGGTATATCTGTTTGAGAGGGGGATGGCCACAGGGGACCCCTGCACTACCTGCCTGCACCTCTTACTCTGCCTGGTGGTCACCCATTCACTTCCTGCCTGTACACCCTTTACCTGCGGTGTGACCAACTCGCTAAACGTGTTATCCACGACGTTCTCAGCGTCGCGAATGCTGCAATATGCATCCATCCGCAGCTCCAGCGCCGCAATGCGGTCCGTCAGTAGCTGCAGCTGGATACATTTCCCACACACATGGTCGTCAGGGATACAGGAAGCGTCCCTGATTTCCCACATATAGCAGGAGGAGCATATCACGGCGCCGAGCTCTCCTGCCATGACTTACCCTTTAATTAATTAATTAAAATTAAACTAATTGAATCCCACCAATTTCACTTCAATTAAATGATATACTCAAGGGCCCTTGCTTAACAGCAGTCCCCGCTACACCACAGAGACTCTAGAAACTATAAACCACAGAATTTAAGTATGGAAAAAAGGAGAAAAAGAGAAATACTCACCAACCAATCACTTACCTGCTTTCCGGTGACGTCACACTTTGATTATTTTTTACTTCTCTCTCTCCCGCTCTCGGGGCTCAGATTAGTAAGCCTACCTGGTCACCGCCGCCTCTTTTATCTGCTCCGCCTCGCCGCTGCCGCTCCACCCAGGTCCGCCTCCTCTAGCCACGTATTCAGCTGAAATATCCTTCTATTTCTACTCTGACTAGCACGTGGCACTGGTAGCAATCCTGAGATTACTACCTTTGAGGTCCTATTTTTTAATTTACCTCCTAACTCCCTATATATCAGCTTTTAGGACCTCATCCCATTTTTTACCTATATCATTGGTACCTATATGCACCACGACAACTGGCTGTTCACCCTCCCCCTCCAGAATGCCCTGCAACCGCTCCGAGACATCCTTGACCCTTGCACCAGGGAGGCAACATACCATCCTGGAGTCTCGTTTGCGGCCGCAGAAACGCCTATCTATTCCCCTTACAATAGAATCCCCTATCACTATAGCTCTCCCGCTCTTTTTCCTCCCGTCCTGTGCAGCAGAACCACCCATGGTGCCAGGAAGTTGGTTGCTGCTGCCTTCCCCCGATAAGCCATCTCCCTCAACAATATCCAAAGTGGTATATCTGTTTGAGAGGGGGATGTCCACAGGGGACCCCTGCACTACCTGCCTGTGCCTACTACTCTGCCTGGTGGTCACCCATTCCCTTCCTGCCTGTGCAGCCTTTACCTGTGGTGTGACCAACTCCCTAAACGTGCTATTCACGATGTCCTCAGCATCGCGAATGCTCCAGTATGCATCCATTCGCAGCTCCAGCGCCGCAATGTGGTCTGCCATTAGCTGCAGCTGGATACACTTCCATTTTTCCCCCGTTACTGAGCTTTCCTGTCCAAGATTTACCACTGAAATTTAGATCTTCACTTAGCACTGAGTCGGTTAAATGGACAAGATCGAAAACAGGTGTGAAGATTGCGGTGCGTGTATAGCCCATGCCTGTCTATTGAGCTGCCAGTAGGATATTAAATTCCTGCTCCCTGCTGATTTCCATGATTGCTTCATGTATCCAGCACTAAGGATGTTATTCATTACTGCACACATCAGCAGGAGGCCTAATATTGAGTGTGACTAGCACTATTTAAAGGTAGCCTGCACCTCTTAAAGGGGAGGTGCTTTGTAGCTGCTGGAAGTGGTGTCAAGAAGTTAATTGCTTTTGAAGATTTTTTCAAGATGGCTCATCTTGTGAGACAGCGTGCACCAAGATTTTCTGATAATGCACTGCAGGTCTTCATACAAGATGTGCAGAGAAGGAGAGACATCCTTTGCAGGAGGCAGGAGGCCCTTGAGACATTTGCTCGGGAGGCCAATGCCAGGAGTTTCGCTCCAAGATTAGGGATGCAGTGCAGGCCAAGACAGTTAATGATCTGACACAAGTTATTAAGGTCAGTGAGTTCAATCTTCAAATGATACATTCTACCAACTGCACCACTAGCCGCATCCACTGCTCAATTCACTACACTCCCATCAGCCACCTACCAACAATCTCTATCAGTCAGTACTGAACACTTTAATTCATATGCTTTACCTCACCCTCACACACTTAGCACTGTTGCAAGCCTTACACCCACAACTCACAGCTCGCACACACTGGCAGCTATTCAAGCACGACACACGCATCACCCAAACATAGTGTAGGACACTCATTGACATACTTCCCTCTTTCTTGCAGGAGAAGCTGGCACATAACAGGGGACAGCAGGAAAGAACTAGAGGAGGACAAGCATGTTTTAACCCCCATGGAGAGGACAGTGCTGGCCATCACGGGAAGGGGCATCGCTGAGACCGTGGCCACTGGCGGGGCTGGAGGGATCGATGATGAGGGTGTCTGCATACCTAATCCTCTTGCTCTCTTCCCCACTTCTCCCTCATCCCACAATCGCTGCAGCTCTACTTTTAAGATTGCGCCCCCTTGATCTGGATTCCCCCACCAGAGGAAGTAGCTTCTTTGTATTTACTCTATTGAATCCTTTTATCCTTTTAACACCTCAATTAGATTACCCCTCAAACCTCTGAACTCAAGAAAATACAACCCAATTTTATGCAACCTGTTCTTATAATTTAACCCATTAAGCCCCAGTGTCATTTTGGTGAATCTGTCTTATACTCGCTCTAAGGCCAGTATATCCTTTCTTAGGTATGGCACCCAGAACTGAATGCAGTACTCCAGATGGGGGCTGACCAAGGCTCTATACAACTGAAGCATATCTTTACCTCCTTTGTATTCCAACCCTTTTGAGATTAAGACCAACATCCCATTAGACTTATTGTTCAGTTTTTGGACCACCAGCTTCCCTCAATTATGTTTTTTTGAGTTGATGCATAAATCTAGTTTGTAACTTATTTAAATGATATATGTAAATTGGGTCTAATTAATAGGTTGTCCCTTTCAGCATTGCAAATATAATCCAGGGTTCACATGGATGCTTTGAATAAAAATATAAAAACCTTTTTGTTGTTCAAATATTTTTCATACATATTATTACACAGGTGAAATAAAAATGAATCCTTCAAAAATAATCTGACACATTACAGAATTTAATTGACGCTAGTCCACAAACAACAAACAAAATTCTCCACATTATGCCAAAGAATTTACATTGAGTTTTCAAAAGCTTCCATGCAGTGAATCCACTGTAGTTAGAGCATGAACTATTTGTAGGTAGATCTTACTGTCCAGACAGACAGTATTATTTGCTGGCAATTGGTACAGTACATACAAATTTAACTGGCATTCATAATACAGCAGTATTGCAAATGATTAATTTCTATATATTTTTTAAAGTCAGCAGATCAATCTTCACTGTTCATATGTTACTGATTCTATTTTCAATGCATTCTACTTCTTAGTCATTGCCGTGACCTTTTACAGATTTACGTAAAAGTGCCACAGATAACTGGTGCTCACGGAATTACTTTCATTGAATTGAAAACCTTAATTGGCTCCATTATGGTTAATTTTAGAATGTGCCAGGTGTGGCACATTATGACTCATTCGAGTTCCTCCGTACTGGGCTTGTTTGCATTTCAGATACTCTTCAATCTTTGAAATGTAGTGATTATTTTCAAAGTAAAACAGGATATTTTGATAATTTACCAATAATTGTCCTAAGATTTTTTCCCTCTCACTGAGTGAGAGTGAGTGAATGTGTGAGTGAGAGTGAGTGAATGTGTGAGTGAGAGTGAATGAATGTGAGTGAGAGTGATTGAGAGTGAGAGTGAATGAATGTGTAAGTGAGAGTGATTGAGAGTGAGAGTGAGTCTGATTGCAAGCTGTATTGTTTATTTGGCCCCCCCCACCTTTTTTTTCCTCCTAGAAGCTGGCAGCTGTCCTTCATTCTGCCAGTGGATTTCACACTTCTTTCAGCCTTAATCTGTCACATTAACACCACCTCTAGCCTTGCATATCTCTTAATGTCTCTTAATGTCTCTTCATCTCCCCCTTTGTTCTTTTATCCCCTCCCCCTTTTCCCAGCTTTACTCTGGCCTTAAATCTATTTGATTTCCGGCTCTTCACAGTTCTGACGAAAGGTCATCGACCTGAAACGTTAACTCTCTTTCTCTCTCCACGGATGCTGCCTGGCCTGCTGAGTTTTTCCAGCGTTTTCTGTTGTTATTTCAGATTTCCAGCATCCGCAGTATTTTGCTATCGTTGTTTATGTGCCTGTTTGATTTTGATTATGTGGCACCAGCAGGGAGATCCAGCACTTGAATTACCAGATTCTGAACCAGTTCAATAACATCTTTGCCTTCAGGCCTTTAAAATTAGATCACTAATTGCTAATTATTGTAATATGGCCTGTTCTCCAGATTATCCATTTTCAGTAATAGGCGATCATTTAATTTTTATGTTATCAAGCTGTTTCAGTCTTTTAGTCTATCCATGCTATTATGCGTTGGCGCATAGTTCTATGGTACTAAAAGGAACCTGCAGATCCTCCAAAGAAAGCATTTAATTTGAACTCTGAAGTGATCTGAAGTCATTTAAGATTTTTGACAATGACTATGGTGAACAGTGGCAAATGGAATTTAACCCTGAAAAGTGTGAGGTGATGCATTTTGGGAGGACTAACAAGGCAAGGGAATACACAATGAATGGTAGGACCCTAGGAAGGACAGAGGATCAGAGGGACCTTGGTGTGCATGTACATAGATCCCTGAAGGCAGCAGGACAGGTAGATAAGGTGGTTAAAAAGGCATATGGGATACTTACCTTCATTAGCCGAGGCATAGAATATAAGAGCAGGGAGGTTATGATGGAGCTGTACAAAACGTTAGTTAGGCCACAGCTGGAATACTGTGTGCAGTTCTGGTCGCCACACTATAGGAGGGATGTGATTGCATTGGAGAGGGTGCAGAGGAGATTCACCAGGATGTTACCTGGGCTGGAGCGCTTCAGCTATGAAGAGAGACTGGACAGGCTGGGGTTGATTTCCTTAGAGCAGAGAAGGCTGAGGGGGGACGTGACTGAGGTGTACAAAATTATGAGAGGCATAGATAGGGTAGATAGAAAGGAACTTTTCCCCTTAGCAGAGGGGTCAATAACCAGGGGGAATAGTTTCAAGGTAAGGGGTAGGAGGTTTAGAGGGGATTTGAGAAAAAAACATTTTCACCCAGAGGGTGGTTGGAATCTGGAACTCACTGCCTGAAAGGGTGATAGAGGCAGGAACCCTCACAACATTCAAGAAGCATTTAGATGAGCACTTGAAACGCCATAGCATACAAGGCTACGGACCAAGTGCTGGAAAATGGGATTAGAATAGACAGGGCTTGATGGCCGGCGCGGACACGATGGGCCGAAGGGCCTCTTTCTGTGCTGTATAACTCTATGACTCTATGGTGCTCTGTTGGAATTAAGTCCTCCAGAGTTCTGTCACCAAATGTTTACTCCTTTCTGTTTCTGGTAGGTTAAAAACAATTGCCATTCAATAGAAAAGAAAAGTCCTTGGGTGGTGACAGTGGAAAAACAATTACTTTATTTCAAACATCCATATAATGATGGGCTGGGAAGGGAAGCAACAGTGTAGAGACACAGAGGTCATTTAATTACTTCAGCTTTAATAATTAGGTTTACAATGTAACTAATAAAGTGTTCATTTCTGTTTATAAATTATAATTTTTATGCCTAATCTATGTATGTGCTTTAAAATAATGGGCCAGAATTTGCTTACAAAATAACGGTGAGGCTAATGGCGCGCGCTGTTATTTATGCGTAAACTGGTACAGAATCTTCAGACGAGGGCAGATGTGTGGTTAAACACGAATATCCAAAAGTTGCTGCCGAGTTGCGTCACTCCGCCATTAGCTTCATGAAAATGGCATCTCGATGTCTGGCTCACCATTGAAATGCATTGAATGGCTTGAAGTTGCTGTATTTGCGCGGTAGATATGAACTCAACTCATGACAGAAAGTTAAGCTGTTATCAGCTTGCACTTTCATCAACTTGGTACGCAAGAGATTTGAAAACCTAAACGGGCAAGTCTAACTAATGGCAAATGCTGTTAGATGCCCTGCTACAGCAGAATCTGGGCCAATAATTATGATGTAATGTAAGTATAATGTAACAGTGTAGTAATATATTCAATGGTCATTAGAAAGAAAGGCCCTAATGTTTCTCCCTTAACAATCATAACTGTGGTGATTTTGTGAATGCTTGGAGCATGGAACAGTATTTTCTATCACATACCTTCTGCATTTAATCAACCTCTAATTAGACAATGATCAATGACGAGTCATGCATCTATCAGGGCAGCTTGTTTTTCTATGAGGCAAAGGCAATATGAGTGTGCCTCAGCGTTCATTATTGCAGTCAGATCCTGTGCTGGTTATTTGAATGCACTTAAATGAATAACTACTGAATTAAATGTACATTAAACAGAGCTCAAACAACCATAATGACCATTCTAACCATCACAAGAAACATCTTGTATTAAGTTAAGATATGTCAAAGGCGTGATGAAAATTCAAAAATCAATATTCTGAAAGAACGTATTAGGAATCCTACACATAGGAAATACATGATCATATTTTCTGCTGCTCTGTAAAGTTAACCGTCATGGAGATGACTCTTAAGATTAGTGGAAAAAAATGTGTCAGCAGCAATGTGTCAAAACTTATTGGGCCAGAAATTCGGCTCTCCGGCTTCCTGCGGGTGCAAGCATCGCGCGCGTACTTACCTACTGCGCCTGCCATTGTGCTTCGGGCCCACGAGGACTTCGGGTCCTGGGCCTCCTCCAGCTGCCGGCGAGCAGTGCTTGTGTATCCCAGGGGCGCAGTTAGTTCGAAGCATCCCCTGGGATCACGTGGGCCATGGAGAGCCAATCGGAGCAGGGCATTTTCATTCATAGATTTGACAGGAAGACCTGTCAAATCTATGAATAGAGATCGGCCCCAAAACCACACTAAAACTTCAAATAAATTAAAAAAAAAATCACATTCTTAAAATAACTATAAGTTACATAAATTAACTACTTTAAACAAAAATTTAAATTTTTGAAAAAAATAATTATACTTTTTAACGGTGCTAAAAATAAACTTACCTTTCTTTAAAGTATGTAAAAAAGATAAACCTGTTGAAATTTTTTTAAAATTGTAATTAATTAACCACTTACCTTGTTAAAAACAGGCCTTGCGCCTCCTTTTTAAAAGTGCAGCTTCTCCATACTTACCCTCACGGAGAAACCTGAAAAAAAAACCGAAGTTCGCTGCGTGCGCGCTGCCTCTACCGCGCACGCGTTCGACTTCTGAACCCCTTCCTTCAAGGGAACGGAAGTTCCGGTTTCCCGCGCATGCGCAGTGCATGCGGGAAACCGGCACTTCAGGTGGCCTTACGTGTGAGTACACAGCGCGTACTCACCCGACAAGAGCCGAATTTCTGGCCCAATGTCATTAAAAGCTTGTTGCAGATTGTTTAGTTTCAAATATGTGGTCTTCTCCTTAGTGTTTAAAAAGCTCGTGGTCCATAGCTAGTCTGGGCTATTATTTTGAGAGCAGCTGGAAAATGAATGGAATAACTAGCATTCGTGTTGCCCTGCATCATCGTAGGAGGCTGAGGGCACAGTGGAGATGCCACAGAACAATAACTACCCGTCATATCATCCACCTCAGGGGCCATGTGTATTAGGCCAGGACAAGCTGTTTGGATCTTTGCCACCATGTTGCATTATTTCACACAGCAGGAAACATTAACTTTTGGTCTTATGTATCATTCACTTTAAATATACAGAAAAATAGAAGAACTTAACAGAAAATATGTCCGCATATGGGGAAGAGGGACAAGTGGTGGGAAGGAGAGAAAGGGGAGTGGAAAGGGGCAGGTGTAGATGGAGAGGAGGGAGGAACAGGGGAAAGGGTGAATGGAGGGCAGATGGAGAGGAGAATATGAGGAAGGGGCTGCGGAGGGGGATATGTAAGAAGAGGAGAATATGAGGAAGGGGTTGCGGAGGGGGATATTAAAGGAGAGGGTGAATAGGCATGGGATGGAGAGGAGTGGGGGCTACTGAGTAAGTGGAACGAGGGCACCAAATGCATGGAAACTCTCTGCTGGTGGGGAGCGGGTGAGGCCAAATCTCGAGAGGAGAGGGTTTGTCAGTCTGCTAAATGCTCTGTGGGAAGGGAGAGTGGAGTCAAAATCACTTTCAATGGGGGAGGGGGAATGTAGATCTCAATGAGTGGGTGGAAAGTGTTCCCGAATGCTCTCAGTGGCCCTGTTTTTTTCCTAATAATAGTGAGAAACTAATTTTGGGGAAATTGCGAAGTCCTGGTCTCTTTATTATTTGATATGCTTAACCTGGAAAGATTTATATCATTACAAAATTTATTTTAATCCCTTAAACAAACTTGCAAGAACGTTGCCTCTGCAATACTTCATGTTCGTTGCTGTAGATCAATCCCGTGGCCGTTGTGTGGAGCACAACGAAGGATAAATTTACCAGTCTACAACTTGAGTTTGTTTTACTGCTCCTAATGTTATGTGACTGTTGGTGGTGGTTATCACAGTGTAATTGGTACTGCATCCAAATGTTGACACTTTTAAAATAGATGGTTCCTTAGATGGATCCTGACAAAGCATTTTCAATGCATTCTAGAATAGAATATTGCAACCCACTCATCATTTTTAACATACAACAGATATTGGGAATTTTCAGAGCAGTGAACTGCTGGAGCTTGATGTAAAATATCTTAATTCTTCAATCTTAGAACGTGGAGGACACAAATAAACTCCCAGAGATGTCAGGGAACATAGGGTCTAAGGAGAGGGAAGAACTGAATGAAATCAGTATTTGTAGGGAAATGGTGATAGGGAAATTGACGGGACTGAAGGCCGATAAATCCCCAGGGCCTGATAATCTACATCCTCGGGTACCTAAGGAAGTGGCCCTAGAAATAATAGATGCATTGCTGGTCATCTTCCAAAATTCTATAGACTTTGGAACAGTTCCCATGGATTGGAGGGTAGCTAATGTAACCCCACTATTTAAAAAAGGTGGTAGAGAGAAAACGGAGAATTACAGACCGGTAAGCCTGACATCGGTAGTGGGGAAAATGCTAGAGTCCATTATAAAAGATGTAATAGCAGAGCACTTGGAAAACAGTAACAGGATCGGACAAAGTCAACATGGATTTACAAAAGGTAAATCATGCTTGACTAATCTACTGGAATTTTTTGAGGATGTAACTGGTAGAATAGATAAGGGAGAACCAGTGGATGTGGTGTATTTGGACTTTCAGAAGGCTTTCGATAAGGTCCCGCATAAGAGATTAGCGTGCAAAGTTAAAGTACATGGGATTGGGGGTAAGGTACTGACTTGGATAGAGAACTGGTTGGAAGACAGGAAGTAAAGAGTTGGAATAAACGGGTCTTTTTCCGAGTGGCAGGCAGTGACTAGTGGGGTACCGCAAGGATCGGTGCTAGGACCCCAGTTATTCACAATATATATTAATGATCTAGACGAGGGAACTAGATGTAATATCTCCAAGTTTGCAGATGACACAAAGCTGGGTGGGCGTGTGTGTTGTGAGGAGGATGCAGAGAAACTCCAGTATGATTTGGACAAGTTGGGTGATTGGGCAGATGCATGGCAGATGCAGTATAATGTGGATAAATGCGAGGTTATCCACTTTGGTGTCAAAAACAGGAAGGCAGATTATTATCTGAATGGCAATAGATTGGGAAAAGGGGAAGTGCAACGAGATCTGGGAGTCCTTGTGCACCAGTCGTTGAAGGTAAGCATGCAGGTGCAGCAGGCGGTTAAGAAGGCAAATGGTATGTTGGCCTTCATAGCGAGAGGATTCGAGTACAGGAGCATGGATGTCTTGCTGCAGTTGTACAGGGCCTTGGGGAGACCACACCTTGAGTATTGTGTGCAGTTTTGGTCACCTTATCTGAGGAAGGATGTTCTTGCCATGAAGGGAGTGCAGCGAAGATTCACCAGACTGATACCTGGGATGGCAGGAATGACGTATGAAGAGAGATTGGGACGATTGGGCTTGTATTCGCCAGAGTTTAGAAGAATGAGAGGGGATCTCATTGAAACTTATAAAATTCTAACAAGACTAGACAGACTAGATGCAGGAAGGAGTCCCGAACCAGGGGTCACAGTCTAAGGATAAGGGGTAAGCCATTTAGGACTGAGATGAGGAGGAATTTCTTCTCCCAGAGAGTGGTGAACCTGTGGAATTCTCGACCACAGAAGGCAGTTGAGGCCAATTCATTAAATATATTCAAGAAGGAGTTAGATATATTTCTTAAGGCTAAAGGGATCAAGGGATATGGGGAGAAAGCAGGGACAGGGTACTGAATTTGGATGATCAGCCATGATCTCATTAAATGGCGGAGCAGGCTCGAGGGGCCGAATGGCCTACTCCTGCTCCTATCTTCTATGTTTCTATGTTTCTATGTGGCCTTGTAGTGCTCTCATATCATCACTGTACATCTTTATATAGTGCAATTATAATACCCTAAGATTTTTGTATTTGTTGCATTCATTCAAGCAACTGAATTGTTAAAGAAAAAAGCCATACTTTGCTTCATCTGCAATTGCATAAATAATTAACTTTAAAAGGTACAGTCATAAATAAAGAATTTGGGAATCACTTAATCCATTTAGTTAAATGCTTATCTGAAGGCGTTGGCAAGTCATAGCTGTCACATGTCGACTAGCCTAAACTAATCTGGGGTCAGATTATTTTGGTTAGTATTGAACCAACTTGAATCACTTCTAAGGCCATTCAGCACATTATAGTATAATTCTAATTCTAATGAAGCGTCCGTACACAAAACATTAACACATTGTTCTCTTTTAGATGCTTAATAACTTCTTGTATATTTCTAGCATTTTCTGTATCTAGAGTTATTGGCCCTGATAATAACACTGAGGCACGTTCAGAGCGGGGGTGGGTGAGGTGGGTGGGGTGGGGTGGGGTGGGTGGGGTGGGGGGGTGTTGGTTTAGAGGCGATATCAGGTGGGAAACCTGGAAGAACTTTCAATGGGTCTCTCTGTGGTATTTAAACACAGCCACCTAATTGGTATAGAACTTCAGGGTTTGCCGTCAAATGAGTGGCAGCGGGCATGGTGCGGACCCGCATGGTGTGATCTCAGCTGGTGTAACTAAAGGGCCAATCCAAAGATGGAATTTGGAGGGGTTACAAGCTTGCACAAAGAGAGGGAGAAGTTTCATCTTGGATGCAGGATGGTCAAGGGCTATGCCTCGATTTAATGATGCATTGCTTGATGCACTGCTGGGTGGAGTGAGGAGTCGGAGAGAGATACTCTTTCCCAGCAATGGGAGGAGGAAACCTGCAGCTGCCACAAAGAAGGCATGGCTGGAGGTGGCCGAGGAGGTCAGCAGCAGGAGCGGTGTGCCACGCTCCTGCCTTCAGTGCAGGAAGCACTTTAACGACCTAACCAGGTCAGGGAAAGTGAGTAAAGTTGCACATTCACCTACATCCTGCGGTACACATCACCACCCGCTCACTCTGCCTTGTTAAGCCTACTCCATCACATCACTCCTCACACCCACTTACCTTGCAAGCACACCCATGCTTCTCTTTCTATGTACTTCCTCACATCCCCATCTATCCATCCACCACTGCCACTCACCCTGATCCTTAGACAATTTGATGGCTCTCCCTGATAGTCACCCTCCCCAAATGCACTGCATGCATCGGGTGAACGCATGCCATTACACTCACTCAAAGGTCTGTTCTTTCCCCTGTTGCAGGAGAAGAGAACGCAGAACACTGGGTAGAGGGAGTGAACTGGAGGTGGTCCTCCACAGATTTCCCAGTTAACAACTGCAGAGGAGGAAGCGCTGGAGATCAGAGGCATTTTGGTGTCCCTGGTCATTGGAAATGGGGAGATGGGGACCTCCCAACTACCTGGTGACAGAATTAAATATCAGCAACGTACATGTCATCCAACACTCAGTCATTGGATTTGATTTCAGCAGCGAGTGATATGTGTCATTGTGGAGATGAAGTCCCGTCTTCACACTGAGAACACCCTCTATCGTGTTGTGTGGCACTACCATCGTGCTAAATGGGATAGATTCAGAACAGATCTAGCAGCTCAAAACTGGGCATCCATGAGGCGCTGTGGGCCATCAGCAGCAGCAGAATTGTATTCCACCACAATCTGTAACCTCATGGCCCGGCATATCCCTCACTCTACCATTACCACCAAGCCAGGGGACCAACCCTGGTTCAATAAGGAGTGTAGAAGAGTATGCCAGGAACAGCACCAGGTGTACCTAAAAATGAGGTGCCAACCTGGGGAAGCTGCAACACAGGACTACATGCATGCTAAAAAGCAGAAGCAGCATGCTATAGACAGGGCTAAGCGAACCCACAATCAATGGATCAGATCAAAGCTCTGCAGTCCTGCCACATCCAGTCGTGAATGGTGGTGGACCATTAAACAACTAACGGGGGGAGGGGGCTCCATGAATATCTCCATCCTCAATGATGGTAGAGCCCAGCACATGAGTGCAAAAGACAAGGCTGAAGCGTTTGCGACCATCTTTAGCCAGAAGTGCCAAGTGGATGATTCACATCGGTCTACTCCCGAGGTCCCCACCGTCACAAAAGTCAATCTTCAGCCAATTTGATTCACTCCACGTGATAGCAAGAAACGGCTGAGCGCACTGGATACAGCAAAGGCTATGGGCCCTGACCATATCCCGGCCATCGTGCTGAAGACTTGTGCTCCAGAACTAGCCGCGCCTCTAGCCAAGCTGTTCCAGTACAGCTACAACACTGGCATCTATCCGACAATGTGGAAAACTGCTCAGGTATGTCCTGTCCACAATAAGCAGGACAAATCCAATCCGGCCAATTACTGCCCCATCAGTCTACTCTCAATCATCAGCAAAGTGATGGAAGGTGTCATCGACAGTGCTATCAAGCGGCACTTACTCACCAATAACCTGCTCACTGATGCCCAGTTTGGGTTCCGCCAAGACCACTCATGGTTCAAACATGGAAAAGGAGCTGAATTCCAGAGGTGAGGTGAGAGTGACCGCCCTTGACATCAGGGCAGCATTTGACCAAGTGTGGCATCAAAGAGCCCTAGTAAAACTGAAGTCAATGGGAATCAGGGGGAAAACACTCCACTGGCTGGAGTCATACCTAGTACAAAGGAAGATGGTTGTGGTGGTTGAAGGTCAATCATCACAGCCCCAGGACATCGCTGCAGGAGTTCCTCAGGGCAGTGTCCTAGTCCCAACCATCTTCAGATGCTTCATCAATGACCTTCCCTCCAACATAAGGTCAGAAATGTGGATGTTCGCTGATGACTGTACAGTGTTCAGCGTCATTCACAACTCCTCAGATAATGAAGCAGTCCGTGCCCGCATGCAACAAGACCTGGATGACATTTAGGCTTGGGCTGATAAGTGGCAGGTAACATTCACACCACAGAATTGACATGCAATGACTATCTCCAACAAGCGAGAGTCTAACCACCTCCCCTTGACATTCAACGGCATTATCATCGCCCACTCCCCTACCATTAACATCCTGTGGTCACCATTGACCAGAAACTTAACTGGACCAGCCACATAAATACTTGGCAACAAAAGCAGGTCAGAAGCTTGGTATTCTGCAGCGAGTGTCTCACCGTGTAACTCCCCAAAGCCTTTCCACAATCTACAAGGCACAAGTAAGGAATGTAATGGAATACTCTCCACTTGCCTGGATGAGTGCAGCTCCAACAACACTCAAGAAGATCGACACCATCCAGGACAAAGCAGCCCGTTTGATTGGCACCCCATCCACCACCTTAAACATTTACTCCCTCCACCACCGTTGTACCGTGGCTGCAGTGTGTACCATCTACAAGATGCACTGCAGCAACTCGCCAAGGCTTATTCAGCAGCACCTCCCAAACCCGCGACCTCTTCCACCTAGAAGGACAAGGGCAGCAGGCGCATGGGAACACCACCACCTCCAAGTTCCCCTCCAAGTCACACACCATCCTGACTTAGAAGTATATCGCCAATCCTTCATCGTCGCTGGGTCAAAATCCTGGAACTCCCTACCTAACGGCACTGTGGGAGTACCTTCACCACATGGACTGCAGCAGTTCAAGAAGGCGGCTCACCACCACCTTTTCAAGGGCAACTACGGATGAGCAATAAATGCTGGCCTTGCCAGCGACGCCCCGATCTCATAAGTGAATTAAAAAAAAATGATCATCTTCATAATGATAAGTTGCAACGTTCTTACCTTGCCAGTACTAACTTATATCTTTTGTCTCTTCCAGGGCCAGCACACGTGCAGCAACAGTCGGTGGACATCGTGGATGACGAATCCTCAGAGGAGCTGATTACTTCTGAGGATGCACTATCACAGGACTCATGCTTAACATGCACCAGCTCAGATACTCTCTCTTCAGTGGGAACATTTAAGACAGATGGTTGGGTTTTCACCTGGTGACTCACTGTGGAAAGGACAGCTGTGGAGAGTCTGCGTCAGAGGGCACAGATCTCTCCAAGCTCTGCTCAACTGGACACAGATGGTGTACCCCGGGGGCTGTTGATGAAAAGGATAATCATTGAAGAGCAGCAGAAAATCTATGATGTACTAACAGGCCTTCCACACACATCGTTCACGATCACGAATGGAGGAGTCCATCTCAAGCATGAGTGGATTGAAGTTGCAGGGCATTGTGAGGATGCCTTCTTCCATGGATAGAGTGGCCAACTCCGTGGAACATCAATCGTGGCAATCAAATGAATGCATTCCGGCCTTGACCATGGCCATGCAGACTCTGGATGCCAACATGTCTGGCACCTTAAATAGGATGCCAGACACCTTGGCCTTAAAAAGAAAGACTTGCATTTATATAGCAACTTTCATGACCTCAGGACATCCCAAAGCGCTTTACAACCATTGAAGAAATTTTGAAGTGTAGTCACTGCTGTAATGTAGGAAACACGGCAGCCAAATTGCACATAGCAAGTTCGCACAAACAGCAATGTGATAATGATTAGATAATCTGTTTTTTAGTGATGTTGTTTGAGGGACAAATATTGGCCAAGACACCGGGGAGAACTCCCTTGCTGGAAAAATTGAGGTCCACCTGAGAGGGCAGACAGGGCCTTGGTTTAACGTCTCATCCGACAGACGGCACTTTGACAGTGCAGCACTCCCTCAGTACTGCACATGGGCCAGGTGAGCCAATGGGAGAAGGGAATCCCTGTCAAAAGTATGAATGGGGATCACTGAAAAAAGACACTACAACACAGGGCGGCCTTCGAGACACACGACAATGCAAAATCATCGAGCAGAAACTGATAGCCAAGTTCCGCACCCATGAGGACGGCCTCAATAGGGATATGGGGTTCATGTCACGCTACAGAACGTGACTCGACATCGTTGTCTGTCTTTCCAGTTTTTAAAAGAAAAACACACACCAAAAAAAAAGAAAAAAAAAAGGAAAAAAAAAAGTTAAAAGCTCAACTGTAGACAGCAGGATTTGACACGTTGGACCCCCTGTAACCCATCTCATTGTCTTGGCTGTGCTCTGGTGTGCCTTTGATGTAAGGCCTCCCTGAAAGATTGGCCCAGAAATTGATCTCGCTCTGTTCCCGCGGGGGTAAGCCTTCCCCGCGATGTCTCACCTCGCTTGTGCTTTTTCAGATCCAGCTCGCACGAACTTGATGTTCCAGACATCAGCTGTGCTGGGCTTGCGTATCCCAGCGGCGTAGTGAATTCGTGCGAGCTGTGGGATCATGTGACTCAGTTAGAGCCAATGGCAGCACACCATCTTCCATTCATAAGTCTCACAGCATGGCTGTGAAATCTATGAATCTTACACCCCCCAAAATAACAGCTAAACCTCAATTAAATAAAAAAACAAACCATCACATTAATAAAATAAGTATAGTTAATTAAATTAACCATTTTAAATAAAAAATTAAATTTTTGAAAAAATTTAAAATCTTTTAAAAAGTTTTAAAAATAAACTTACCTGTCTTTAAAGTCTCTAAAAAAGATATACCTGTAAAAAAAAATTCAAAAAAATACTTAATTCACTACTTACCTTCTTAAAAGCGGGTCTTACTCCTCCTTTTTACATTTCCAAAATCTTCAGTACTTACCTGCGTGTCCAAAGCATGAAGTGCACAGCGTGCGCGCAGCCTGTAGCGCGCACGCGATGCACCGAGGACCCGCCCCCTTTTCTGAAGAGCAATTGCCGGTTTTCAGCGCATGCGCAGGGCATGCAGAAAACCGGCAATTGGAGTGGGAATACGCGAGAGTACGCAGTGCGTATTCTCGCGTCCCGGGATCAATTTTCGGCCCATTGTATCTCTGCAGACAAATTGCTTTCGGTGTTTATATACTGTGAAATATTGTAGATTCCCTCATTGTAACTCTACCTGACGAAGGGGCAACAGCTCCGAAAACTTGTAATTTTAAATAAATCTGTTGGACTATAACCTGGTGTTGTGCGACTTCTCATTTTTGTCCACCCCAGTCCAACACCGGCATCTCCGCATCATACTTACAGTGCGTCACTGATCTGCACCAAGCTACTCTCCAGCAGAGTGGTAGGAGTGAAGCGAGACTGACCCATGAGGGGGATGATGGTGAAAGGGGACATGGTAGTGGAAACTCCACTTAAAGCTTCCACTTGTCACCCATTGCCCCACCCCCAGCCAGTACCCAACATGCTGCCTCGCGCCCTGATGGCTGAATCTGTCCCTGCACAGGTGCAGGTGGAGCAGTTTTTGCCGGGGCCCTCACCACTCCAAAACCCAGAGGTTGTCGGCATCTCACCAGGGATCTGAGCAGCCTGCCTCTGCTGAGGCCACAGGGTTGCACCACATAGGAGCGGTAGGAAAAGGAGGAGTAAAGCTTTGTAGTTGCACAAGGGTATGCACATAGGTTTATGAGAAAATGTTATATTGGCCCGTAATTTCCGATAGGAGGCATCCTATTGGGAAAAAATCTACGCCCTTACCTGAGGGCTCCCGAGGTCCAGACTCTTCCGCTCCTGGGCCTCTCCTGGTGCGTGCGCGCAGAGGCCCAGGTATCCCAGGGGCGCAGGCAGTTCACAAGCGTCCCTGGGATCACATGGGCCAGGTGAGCCAATGGGAGAAGGGAATCCCTGTCAAAAGTATGAATGGGGATCACTGAAAAAAGACACTACAACATTAAATAATTTTTTTTTTAAATCACGTTTTTAAAATTAGTTAAAATTACATTATATTTAATATTTTAAACAAAAAGTTAATTTTTTGAAAAAAATAATTTAAGTTTTTTACGGGGCTAAAAATAAACTTACCTTTTTTAAAAGTATTTTTACATTGGGCCGTATTTTCCGATCGGAGGCGTGCGAGGCCTCCGATCTGTAAAAAATCTATGCACTTACCTGAGGGCTCCCGAGGTGCGTATAGTTCCAATCCTGGGCCTCTCGAACTCCAAGTGTGCAGGGCCTACGTATCCCAGGGGCGCATGCGGTTTGCAAGCGTCCCTGGGATCACGTGGGCCATGGGGAGCCAATTAAAGAAGGGAAACTCCCTTCATACACTTGACAGATAGACCTGTCAAATATATGAATGGAGATCACCCCAAAAACACTTCAAAACATTAAATAAATTTTTTAAAAATCACTTTTTAAAAATTAGTTGAAATTACAATAAATTAAATATTTTAAACAAAAATTAAATTTTTTGAAAAAAGTAATTAAAGTTTTTTACAGGGCTAAAAATAAACTTACCTTTTTTTAAAAAGTATTTTTAAATGATAAATGACTGGAAAAAAATGTATTATTTTTAAACTTTTTTCAACTCTTATCTTGGTAAAAGCAAGCCTTACACCTGCTTTTACCAGGTGTAAGAATTCTAAAGGTTTTCTGCGGGTGGAGGGGCTCCAGAAAGCGGAACTCTCCCCCCGCAGAGGCCCTTCTCTAGGGCAGGTGTCCGATCTGTCAAGAGGATTCTTGACAGATTGGAAATGCCGGTTTTCAGCACATGCGCTGTGCATGCCTGAAACCGGCATTTCCGATGTCCCTACGGCTGGGTACCCACCCGTAGGGATCGGAATATCCGGGCCATTATAAATTAGTGAAGACATTTTTTTTTAAACTTTTTTAAACTCTTATGCTGGTAAAAGCAGGCCTTATGCCTGCTTTTACCAGGCGTAAGATTTTTAATGGATTTCAGCGGGCGGAGGTTCTGCAGAAAGCAGAACTCTCTGTCCGCAGAGGCCCTTCTCCAGGGCAGGGGTGCGGTCTGTCAAGAGGAATCTTGACAGATTGGAAGTGCCGGTTTTCAGCACATGCACTTCACACACAGCTCGTACATACAGCTCGTACACACCCGTAGGCATCGGAAATTACGGGCCATTGTTAAGTTTCCATTGTTTAGCAGAATCAAATAAGATTTATTACTTTGCACCACTTTCCCGTGTTGCCCATTCTTGGTTGCTGGATGGCAATTTGCCTTTTCAGTTGCTTGTCGATGGAAGACATGAATTGATGGGGACCAATGAGGGGATGTTCAATGGGCGGATGGTTGGTTATAGGATTGCTTTGTGCCGTGGGATTGGTGGGGAGGAGAGTGGCTGTTGGATGTGATTGTTACATCAGTCGAGTGGTTGTAACTAACTGAACCTTACAGCTATAAGGGAATCCCTGGCATCCTGGGCAGCAACGTGAGCAGCTGGTGCTGTGTTGGGGTCGTCCTCCTCTTCCTCTTCCTCCTCAGATTCGTCCGCAGATGATATGTACTCAGCACCTTGTTCCTCCTGCAGCTCCAATCCTCTCTGCTGCGCAATGTTGTGCAGAGCACAGCACAACACGATCATTCTGGAGACCCTGGCTGGTGAGTGCTGAAAGGTGCCTTCAGATCTGTCCAGGCACCTGAAGCGCATCTTGAGCATGCCAATCTCTTGCTCAATGGCACATCTGGTTGTCACATGGCTTCATTGGTTGGGTTTCTCACGAGTTTGAATGGGGTATCCCTTGTCTCCCAGCAGGCACTCCTTAAGTCTGCTCGCTGGTTTAAAGAGGTCGGGGAGCTTGGACTTCTGCAGGATGAAAGCATCGTGGCAGCTCCCCAGGAAGGCGAGGAGGTGCCTCTCACAGTTGGAGTAGCCCTTCTCCACATCAGTAAGTATCTTGGAGGAGTAGACCACTGGTCTCAGCCTGTTGTGCCTCTCTTGGAGCAGCACAGCACTTAGACTGTCCCCGCTGGCTGCCACCTCCAGGAAAAACTCTCTCTCCCCATCAATAGCCCCTAGAGCTGGTGCGGTCTGCAGATCCTTCTTGAGCTTTACAAATGCTGCCTCGCAACCCTCGTCCCAAGTCCACTCTACACCCTTGTGTAGGAGTCGGAGCAGAGGGGCTGCTGTGGCTGCATAATCCTCAATAAAATCTCTGCAGTACCCAGTCAGTCCTAGAAAAGACCTTACCCCTGTGACTGTGTTGGGGGCTGGTAACTCCTGCACTGCTTCCCTCCTGGCTCTGTCAATGGCCCTTTCCCCTGCGCGCACAGTTAGCCCTAGAATTTTACTTCCTGTTGGCCGATCTATACCTTCTTAGGGTTTACCTTAAAGCCTTCTTGTTTGAGCAGCTCCAGCAGTTCAGCCAGCAGTGGACCGTGTTCCTCTTCTTCATCAGTGAACAGGAGCAGGTCGTCCACATACTGTACCAACTGCTGGGGCCGGCTAAAACCCTTCAGACAATTTGCCATGCATTGATGAAAAATGCTGGGGCTATTGTGGAAACCCTGGGGTAGGCAGTTCCAGGTGTACTGTTGGCCTTTAAACGTGAAGGCGAACTTGTACTGGTCCTCCCTTCTTAAAGGGATGGACCAAAACCTGTTGGAAATGTCCAGCACTGTGAAGGTGGTTGCAGATGCTGGGATACTTCCAATGAGGTCGGCAACGGCTGCTACCGTGGGTGCACAGGCGGGGATGTTACGGTTGAGTACCCGATAGTCCACTGGGGCCCTCCAGGAGTTGTCCGGTTTTCTAACCAGCCACAGTGGGGAGTTTACATGGGTGGCTATCGGTCTCAGCACCCCCTGCTTTACTAAGGAAGCCATGGCTGCTTCCATGTCTGCTTCCGCCTCCCTGGGGAAGTTATACTGCTTCTGTGGTCGGGTCATGGGGTCTCAACTGACACTAACCTCAACCCCGTTGACCCTCCCACAGCCATGCTTGAGTGGCAAATGCTGTGAGGTGTGCTCGCACAAATGCCTGGTATGCCATCAGAGTGTTACTGACCATTTGCTCGATGTCGTAACCTTCCTTTGGTTTTAGGGTACACAAGGTCCCCTTGCCCTGTTTCCCTGGGATGACTGCCACTTCACTCTCTCTACCCACACATGCTCCCCACAGACAGTGGTCCTCAGATCCACTAAAATCCTGTGGCCTGTGATAAAGTCGGCCCCCAGGATCCCCGTCCCCTCTTTCTCCCATTTCATCAGGACACAGGTCCACTTGGTGTGGAGTGTTCCTAAATGAATGGACAGCGGGATGGAGAACGAGCCAGCCTGCTCGTTACCCGTGAATCCCACTAAACTGTACGGGACCCCGTTAGACAGAGGTGAGGCTGTGGGATTCTCTGAATAGACTATGGTGCTGGAGGCTTCAGTATCTAACAGATAAGTCCCTTTCACCTTCTCCACCTCCATCCTAACAAGTGGCCTCTTCCAAGCGTCGTACTCCAGGGGACACAAGTAGACAGGCTGGGCTGGCTCTAGTCATAAGTCTGTGTTTGGTGGGGCAGATGGGGTTCACTGTCCCAGTGGCTGGGCTACCTTTCCTGGGCCAGTTAACAAGGTTCGAATCGCTTCTACGACCGAGTCTAACGTGTGGGGAGAGGTCGGGGTTTCTACTTTTGGGGCAGGGGCTGGAGAATTCTTTCCTAGGTTATCCTTCCATGGATTCCTACAGTCCTTCCTCCAATGCCCACTCTTCCCGCACCCGAAGCAGTTACGCTTCATGTCGGAAGGGTTACCCGTTTCCTGGTGCCACTGTTTCTTACCCTGGCTGGGTTTTATCTCATGCACCTTTCCCTTGGGAGGATGCTCTTCTGTCCCTCTACTGTTCCGGTAAGCCAGGGTCAGTTGTCTGACCACTGTCTCTTCGGTGCCCCGGGGGTCCCTTGGGTCAAACCACAGCTCGGCCTTGGCTCTGATCCGTGGCAAGCTGTTTGCCACTGGACTTCGGAACTAGTGGGCCAGCTCATCCTGATTCAGGTGAGCCCTGTCGAGAGCCCCATTACAGGCACTCCTGTACACAGGCCACAGTCGGTCTGCGAAATCCTGTGGGGTCTCCCCTACTAGCTGTGTAGTCTTCTCCACCCGGGAGAAAGGACTACCATCGTTCATACCCATGGCCTCCAGAACTCCCTCTCTGATAGCAGCATATCCGCCCTGTCCCCTATTACTCTCTGCGGAGAGGGACTGGTAGATTTTGCTGTCCAGTGAGAACAGGAGCATTTTGGCCATCTCGGCATCATCACAGTCATTGATGCCCGCTGTCTGTTCCACTTCCATGAAGTGGACTGAGGGGTCCCCCTTTTGGGTGAGCTTGCCCAGGTGACTTATCATAGCCCTAAGCTGTTGGGTTCCGTGGGGAGCCACGAATTGGCTTTCTAGGGGTCCTTGACCCCCATCACCTCCGGGTGGGCCAAACTTTTGCTGCCGGACTGGGCACATCGGCCCCAGCTCCGACCTCTCCTGCATTGGTTCGCCCACCCCTGCCTGCTGCCAAACCGAGTTAAAACCCGGCGCCACAGGTGGTGGTGTGCACTCCCTGCCAACCTCACAAATTGCCCTTCCCTCCTGCTTCCCAACCGGGTCATTCCCCGGCGCCACAGGTGGCGTTCGAACAGTTTCCCCCTGCACTTCCAGGTCCACCCAGGCCATACCCGGGCTTAACAGGCATACCATGCCTTTGGCTCTGGACAGAGCAAGGTTCAAACTTTCTATTTGTTTCTGGCAGGGGCCGTGCTCTCCTGCTTCATACCCCCTTGTGCTTGCTACCTTGTAAGCTGCCTGGACATCTCTTAACCTCTCCTCTAGTTCCTTTACTTGCTTGGCAAGGCAGGTGTTCTCTTCCCTCAACACTAGTTCACTGGTTTTTGCTTCGGTGACCTGACACTGAAAATACTCTTGACTGTTCCTGTGCGTTTCCACTAACTGCCTCCTTTCCTGGTCTCGGGCTGTTCGCTCGTTCAGTAATGTTTCCCCTGCTAGGGCCCTTGCTTGAGACTGCTGAGCAGACTCCTGCAGTTCTGCTTTGAGTGTCTCGACACGTTTGTCCAACAGTTGTATCTGTTTCTGGGAGCAGATCAACCAGATGGCTTTTTCCACAGATTTCCTGTGGTCTTTGCTCTCAGTCCACTTAGCTGCAGCGTCTATTGGACGTTCAGCACGTAGCAGACTAAGTACCCACTTCTTAGTTATGTTCACCTTTTCGAACACATAAGAGGAAATCCTCTCTTCCATCTTGGTTCTCTCCTCAAAAACAGTGTCCACTGCATCACATCCCTTTTGCCAAGGTCCTGCCGCAGTCGCCATTATGTAGGGGGTGGTGGTTTGTGTCAGCTTTACCTCTGACTTCTGAGCGGTTCGAATCGCTCCCACTCCCTTGGTTCTAGACCTTGGACTTATTTGGAGGTTGTGACAAAAGGTGCAGCAGACAACTGAGTTTGATGAAAGAACTTCAATCTTTATTAAAAAGGTAAAACACAAATAAGAACACTCTTAACACTCTAAAGGTGGCGAACACTTCGGTACAAGCGAGGGAAATGACAGTAGAACAATACTTCACCCCTCCCAACCCCACTTTACTAGCTAAGTTAGGCTTTGAAGGACCAGGGATAATGCTCACCAATCCTTTGACAGTTGGGCTAAATCGCGGTTTTGGGGTTCGCTGTTTATGGTGGTTAGTGTCTGCCATACCCCGTACGCGGTAGAGGACTTCACCTGCGTATCTGGTCAGTCTTCGCGAGTCTGCTGATGCGGTAAGATGTCGTTTTGGATTTATCTGGTGAATACCCAATTTATTTTGATTAGCAATAGGCTTTGGAGTCTTTGGGAAAATCTTACCCAGGGGTAAGTCAGGAGTAGATTGTAGAGTGGAAACTTTGCGGTTCTTCGGGTTTTCTTCCCTTGAGTTGGTCTTTGTTGGTCGCAGTGACCTGCTATTACCCGGTCAGTTGGGGGTAATATGCGATTGTTGGTTTCTTGAGGCCTTTGGTTTCCGCGATGGTTTTAGGCCTTGTCTAGTGTGTCGGTCGACCTTGTGGAGCCGTCGGTGACTTGTTGCTGCTTGTTGCTCCGGGTGACTGTGTTGGGACCGTTGTTGGAGGTCCGTCAAGGTGGTATCTTCACGAGCTGGACTCAGGTGTGTCTGAGTGGTGAGTGATGCCGACTTGCTTCCAGCTCGGGTCGTCTTCTTCCTTTCTTCTTCCTCTCTGCTTTTTCTGAACTGCTTAACAGGCCTTCAATTATACTGAATTGAAGTGGCCTTATCTACCCGCCAAATCTGCTCAGTTCATTGTCTGGTTTTGGCGGGCTCGTTAATCGGTAACGACTTACTAGTTTGTTAACTGGTTGTGAACAGGCCTTCAATCTCACCCATTGAACATGGCCTTATCTACCTGCCAAATCTGCTCAGTTCATTGTCTGATTTTGGCGGGCTCGTCACCAGTAACTGCTCTGTAAGTGTCAAATGGCTTTTGGGATGGCTTGCATTCTGTCGATCTCTTTGGTTGATCACTGGTGATTGATTTTGTGTTTGGGTTTCTAGGCTGGACTCGGTCTTTCTATAGAATGGGTCTGAGTGGGTTTTATTATGCATGTTTCTGATGGGCCCTGTAATTGGTTTTGATGGGCCTGTATTTTGGGTGGGACTGTCTTCCCCTGGGTCTATTGTTCAAATGTTAATGTCTGCTGGGGCTTGAGTGGGGTCATCCTGGTTCCCCAGACAGTGTAATTAACTGCAATAGCCAAACTGCTTTTACAGAGGTCGACCCCATCTCCTTGTCCCTTTACAGGCCCAGACATGTTTTTAAAATGCCAAAACTTGGTTTTTGGTCTTAAATTCCTTAGGTTAGGCCCAAATGCATTTTTATCACTCTGAGGTAGTTCCAAAGTCCTTTTTCCTTAGGTTTTTGGGGATCTGCAAATTTTGGAAACCTTACAGGTGGTGCATGGATTGACACGTGTGTGCAGTTGATAATGCCCTGCACCTGTGGGAAGCTAGCTGGAGATGCAAAACTGAACACCCACTCAGTCTGACTTGCGTCATCACAGGTGAAGTTGACATAATTGCCAACCCTGGAAAATAAGCCATCAGTCACCTGCCTTATGCATTTATGTGCAGCCGACTAGGAGATCCTGGATATGTCTCCGGTAGTGCACTGGAAGGATCCGAGACAAAAAGTTGTGGACGGCGGTCACTTTCACAGCCACTGGTAATGCCACCAGGTCCAGCAGGAAGCAGCTCTTCTTCTAGGAGGCTGCAGATGTTTGCTACCACCTCGCGCGACAAACTCAGCCTCTGGAAGTACTGCTCTTCCGAGAGGTTGAGGAAGCTGAGCCTCTGTCTGCACACTCTGTTATGCTGGTAGTGCCTCCTGCGAGCTCGTCCCCTCTGCTGCTCTCCTCTCTGCTGCTGCTCCCCCCTCTGCTCACCACCTGCAGGTCTCTCCACAGCAGGCTGTTGCTGTTGCTGATGGTCATCTTGCTCCTTGTCCGAGATCCGATCTAAGGCAGCCATGATGCCACCCATCTGAGCTTGAGTGTCAATACTTCCAGTGCAGAAATGAACGTCTCAACAAACCCTTTCCCAGTGGTAGGTAAGAAAGCAGCTGTTAGCATTGATTACTTATTGCTGTATTTGCCTGACTTTTAATGAGCCCCATGAATTGCAGTTCAGTTCTTTTATTGGTTTCAATGGCAAGTTTCAGGAACCCCAGGAAACCATTAAATTTAAATGCCAGTTAAAATACCGCTGTAATTCATGGATTTACATATTCAAATCGCTAACCCGCCTCTCCACGCACGCACGCAGCCGAAAGCTCCCAAGTTAAAGCCGGAAGTATGTTGGTACCGGCTTCTGGATGTGATCCCATTTTCCCCGACTTTAACCTTCACCCAAACCCATGCGCTCATCCACGTTAAATTATGCCCCATAATTTGTTTGGTAAGGGCGCCAGCATTTTTGAATAATATTCTTATAATTTGTCATGTTCCATGCAAAAATTAATAATATTTATTGTAAAACTAAATAAATGAAACAGAACATAAGATCAGATTTTGAGATATCACTTGTTAAATAAAGATTTGACATGAATTAAAGAAACATTTCCTTTTTTATATTTAGTTCATGTCAAGCTTTAGAATTCTTCTTCCACAGTGACTGGTGGTTGAAGTATATTCAAAATATTTACAAGAGTACACTAAATACATTTTTTGAGTATTAAGGTTGTTGGGAAACCTTTACATTACATAATGATTTTCTGTCTTACAATACCTCCAGAAAGAATTTGCCCATTTTAATTTATTGTACAGTAGAATTCTAGAAATGTAGAATGCTTCTCAAATCAATGTAGTTTAAGAATGAACTAAATGATGTGACTATATTTAAGACAATAATTTAGGCTATTTCACTGGTGATTGTAGGAATGTATTATGGTTATATACTAACCATGTTTTTGTTGGTTTAATGTAGTCCTTATTACATAGAGTTTTCTTTCCTAGATATAACCGATTTAGTAAGAAAATCTCCCCTATAAAATGAATAATCTATGAACAGACATAACCCGTACATTTTGCTCCAATGTCTTTTTTGAGGATAAAAAATTCTTCTATTTTTTTTCTTAATCTCTGGTTTCCCTGGGCTTCACAACACCTCTAGTTAAGAGGAGGATGCGGCAACTTGTTTTCAGACTGACACCAATCAAGCTCAAAACTGTCCGCTGGAGAGGCATGGGAACTACGAACCCTCTGACTACAGTAACATGGCTGGGAATAGTAACTCAGTGATTTGGGATGAGAATTAAACTTGCTTTCTCCCACTAACATAGCAGAGTGTGTTGGTGTTCTAGGCTGTTGTCCCTTATCATTCATAATGAAAACCATATTACAACAAAAAAAAAGAATTAATACAAATTAACACACTTAAGGGAAAGCGATAACATGTGGAACAGGAGAATGAAGAAAAATTTCACGATGATCTGCAGAAGAAGGATGAATCATTTGTTTCTATGTTTATTTTGTTGTGCACATTTTAAAAATATTTTCTTACATTTATATGCTCTTTATTTTGCACATTAATTTAGGTTTATTTCAGTCTTCTTTTGCATTCACTTTATTTTATTCTTTATTTCATGCTTTGACTTCTCTTTCATGTTCCTGTATTTTCATCCAACTGTTTCTTATTCATACAAAAAGAAAATACTGCAGATGCTGGAAATCTGAAATAAAAACAAAAAATGCTGGAGATACTCAGCAGGTCAGGCAGCATCTGTGGAGCGAAACAGAGTTAACGTTTCAGGTCGATGACCTTTCGTCAGAACTGGAAAAAAGCAGGAAATGGAACAGATTTTTAAGCAAGGGTAGGGGCTGGGAAATGGGGGAGCAGATGAAAGAACAAAAGGGAAGGTCTGTGATAGGTGTAAGGGGGCGTGTCTCAGACGGTGCTGGTGCGAGGTTAGGCCTTCGTTGCCTATACTATTGCTTGCTCTGGTCTCCGGCCAGCCTTTTTGCAATAAGCACCTGTGAGTGGTTCGACCCACTCGCCCTTACAGTTCTGACACCTGGACTTAGATGCAAGGAGCAGTAATGCAGAGAAAAACTCAAATAGACCCGGTTGAATAGTACGAAATGAAAATCTTTATTGCATGGCGTCTAGAATCATGAAATACATGTCATAGGCGCAAATCAAAGAGAGTACAAGTATACACACATTCATAAAACTTGGTCTATGGAAATGGAGAACACACGGCACATCGTAAAAAGGGGAACACATTATACCTTAACCTTATAAAAACCACCCTCCCTTAACAATACCTAAACTACGTCTGGATTTGTAGGATTGGAAAACATGCTCACCACTCGTGTTACTTCGGAGATTTTAAAGTGAGGCACTCAGCTCGTTTCGCTGCAGCGCCTGACTGTCACGTGTTTGGAAGGGTTTCTGCACCCCACTTGTTTACTTTCGCTGCTGCGAAAAGCAGGCCAGACTCTCTGTTGTCATGAAGAAATCGATGGACTCAAAACATTTTAAAATTCAAAGAAGAGTCTTCCTGTGTTGCGGTACAGGTAGAATTCGGTAGAACTCAAAGGAAAGTTCTGTATTTATATTTTCGGGCGCGGTCGGGGTTTACTGACCGTGGCGGCACGTGGAATTTCTTCTCGTCTTCTTCTCGTCTCGTCTTCTCGGGCCTCCGGGTCCAGACACCGTTTACCGACACTCGGGATGGTGTACCCTGTTACTTGCCCTTGTCGGGGCGGCTCGTTCCGATTGAGCTCCACCCAACACTCGAATAACCGACCAGTACGGCTAAGAGTCAAGAGTCAACAAAGTCCAGAGAAACACAAGAGCCCACAAGTCAAGCGAGTTCAGCAAGAGGCAAGCGAATAAGAGAGCAATGGACATTTGTTCTCTATAGTTATAGTGATGTGTCCGCTTTATCTCCCGCTCAAATCTTAATGATTATCCTTTGTGTAATATTGGCGCTCAAAACTCCCAGCATGGGGCGATTATCTTCTTAACGGGTTTCGGTAGCACCTGAAACTGACCAACTATCCGTTAATGTCTTCCCCATTGTTGAACCAGCCAGGATGTGTATGAATCGTCTCCTCGACTGGTTTTGGGGCCCCCCGAATACTGGCTTAATCACCCGTCAATGTCTCTCTCATTGTAGAGCCAGGTGGGTATTTGTGTATTGATGTGTCTGGATGGGCCTTCGATTGCCCAGTTCAATGATCCTTACTGTGCATAGGAAAATGATTCCAGCACTTATATCATTGCTATTGTTCACAATGCAAACGGGTTGCATCCTGTCTTTATCAATGTTTACCGAGTATGATCCAATCTTATACTGAATGTATATTCGACGCCATCTTGTCTGCCCACTGTGTTTCTGGAAGCTTCTGCCACGATGCGTGGCGGCCATTTTACAGGCTTCTGTGTCCTTTATTATCAGGACAGCATTTCGTTTAATAAAACTGATCAAATGAATCTGCTTCTCTCATGTTATTTTGAATCGCGATAATTGCGAAACTCTACATAGGATAGAACGCAGGAGAAGTTAAGAGACATTAAGAGATATTCAAGGCAAAAGGAGATGGTAATGGGACAGGTTAAGAAACAAAGGATGGCTCTAGATGAAGTGTAAATTGCGCAGACAGAATGAAAGACAGCTGCCATGTGGGAGAGAAGAACAGAAGGCACAAACAAAAAGTGTGGATAAAAAATATATATATGATAGGGGCCAGGTTATGATCTGAAATTGTTGAACTCTATGTTGAGTCCAGAAAGATGTAAAGTGCCTAATCGAAAGATGAGGTGCTGTTCCTCGAGCTTCTTATTTGTTTCTTATTCATGCTTTTCCTTCTTTTTTCTTTTCCGATTGCTTATTCTTTGCATGCTTTCCATCATTCTTTTCATAATTTACTTTTTATTGTTGCTTTCTTCTCACTGAGGTGCCCATCTTCTTAACTCCCTCCAGTATTGATAACTTACAGCTACCCTTATAATTAGTGATCCCTGAGAAGCCTGTATGGAGTTGGATTATTGCTCCCATTAAGAAAGATAAAAACTTGCATCAAGACTATCTGTGATTGCAGTAAATTCTTTAAGGAGTTACTCAAGATCCCAGTGTACCCTGCATTCTATGCATTACAGCCATAATATGGATTAAGTTTGGCAGCACCACCACTTCAGATCTGGTAAGTGTTGGACAACCACTATCTTATGAAGGCGGCTTTTTATTTGCAATCTCTGACAGCTGTGACTTCTGAATATGCCTATGAACAATAAAACCAACTTACTGAATGTTGGAAGAAAACCACCCAAATTAGAATTTAATGTAGACTCAGTCTACAAACAATTGAAGCACATAACTAGTCAATTATAAATTTGATGACTTTTATGATCATGCAACATATAACTGGGATTTTATTAAAATGGCAGGTGTGCTAGGGAGCCACAGGGGTTCATCAATGCAGGATGGACTGGTTCTGTGAATTTGGCATTAAATGAATGTTATTGTGACAATCTCTGCTTCATAGTCCAGGTACACCCAAATTCTGCTGGAAATTGTATGTGTTGATATGCGAGTCTCTTTTTAATCATGATTGGCCGATAGCTGATTGCTGTGATTATAAATACACCAGGACTTTGAGATTTGCCCAAAGGAAACTGACATTATTTCCCTTTCTTTCTATATTTTTATATGTGATTTCTATCATCCACCCTGTAAAGTCACCAAATATCACCTCCCAGTAATGGCATCCTGATGAGAAGCTCTGAGAACACAGACTCTATTTACAAGAATCAAATCTCTAGGGATGTTCTAAGTACAGCTGCCTCTGTTGAACAAATGTTGCTATCTTAGATCCGCTAACAGTTTCAGGCTAGGGCAAGCAGTGTTTGGATCCAGTGTTAGCACTCGGCCAATGAACCGAAAACATTGATGTTCTATTTCTAAAATAGAAGTTTTGAAATTGTCTTGAATTAGTTACTATAAATGCTAAGACCTTGCCCTTGTTAATGGAACTCTACATGAGTGATGAGCAAAACCTGTGGTAAATTATTATACATAGAACAGTGTAGAATAATATAAGTAACACGTTTCAGCTTTATGATTTCTCTATTTGATCAGAAATACAAGCTGTAAGATGAGATAATCGCTGAACTGAATTAAAACCCTGAAGTGACCCAATAGACATTTAACTTTAACTGACGATGTTTTCTAAAAGTAGATTCCCCTGTACATGCATGATGCCAATGTTGTTGATCTTCATTTAAAAAACAAATGTAACCATCTATAATTATTAACATTTAGCAAATGGAATTCAATTATTGATATATCCCATCTCCCAACACTTTCTATTTATTTTGGAATTGTCTGAACTATTTACTGGCTTTTACAGATTGATACAAATGTTCTCAGATGCTAAAGGCAATCCAGTGATGCTGCCTGTTGATTTTCTAGTTCACCTGAATTTCTGCATTATGCATATGTTTAGTTTTATTATGTTAAGCTCACTTTCTATCAAGACAAACACTGCTGTATTCACGCATGGCTTTCACTGTATTCGCACCATTGTCTATGACAATCATATTGAAATGAAATGAATTCACGTACCCTCCAAAAACTCTGCTGAATTTATATCCTGATGGCTCAGATCTTAGCCTGCCAGATAATGACATTCGAGTGCCAATTTATGATAATTACCAATGTTTCAAACTGGTCTGGTCAGCATGCAGAACAAGTGCTAGGAATTTAAAAATGTTTAAGTGTGAATAAAAATCCAGTCATAGCCTGGTTAGAAACAGTAGGACTTATAGAGCATTTGATTACACTTAAACCTTTTTAATCTTGATGTGTTGGAGGATAAATTGGGAATGACACTGTAATGCATTAGAACATGAAGCTAGAACAGTTTTATAGGCTACAGTATCTGTTTAAAGCTGCAGAAATTAAAATCATCATTATTGTTCTTAGAACTGAATTATAAGCCATTACACCATGATCTATGGTGTCCGTCTGAGGCCAGCCACTGACTCTTAGCTTACATAATGTGGATACAGTAGTGTTGTGGCTATGTTCCTGGACTAGTAATCCAGAGAACATGTGTTCAAATCCCACCATGGCAGTTTGAAAATTTGAATTCAGTTTCTCACAATTTTTCTCTCCTTCCCATCTCTTGAGGATGCTTCCTGCTTGCTGGGTTGTGATTCCACGGATATTCGTTACCCTCTGGTACCTTGCCCAAGTGGTCATTATTCATGTGTGAATCTTGACTGACTGGTGGCAAGTTTATTCAACTATTGAAGCATGGTGTAGAAGGGGAGCCTGATGTTGTCCTCCTCTGAAGTCCACATATGTGCATTTCCAGCAGGGGCTGCTGGATAGTGAGCAAGAGCAAGATTTCCGATTAATTGTTCTTGTCCCTAACACAGTGGTTCTGATGGCAATTGTAATATTCCTACTACCACTTTAGCTGAGATCAGCTAACTCATCGCTGATTAGGAATCAGATCTGGGTTCTTCTTGTGCTGTATGATTCAACTACTAACTAGATAAATGCAAAAGCAGTTCTGATGAAGGGTCATCGACCTGAAACATTAACTCTGTTTCTCTCTCTACAGATAAGTATTCCCAGCATTTTCTGTTTTTAACTAGATAAATGCATTGAGCCATTAGGGTGCTCATCCTTTTTGTTCTTATCACAAAATAATTTCCAATAAACCACTCTGATTTGCCACTACATCTTACATTTTAGGAGCCAGTACTAATGAGATGAATACATAGGGTGGCATGTTGCAGCTTCAGTGCTTGTTTCGTGAAACAATTGGATGTGGATTTGCCCCAGTTATTTGCTACGTGGTGAGTTCCTGATTTCAGTTATGCCATGGGGGAGATGCTGACCAGAAACCAGACACATTTCCACATGAAGGGAGGAATTATTGGAGGACTAGTCATGTCAAGTGTTTCAGTGCACCTCAGAGGACCTGGTAATGGAACAGCATTAGTAGGATTTTGGGGACAAATTACCTGTCTTCCATGATTAGCTATCATGGATTAAACATAAAGGGCTAGAAATTCATTAAAGCCCAGGAATGGGCAGTATCATTCAAAAAGGTGGAGAATTAGCGCCAGGTGCTTTAGACTGCATGCAAAATTCATCCTCACTGCTCAAAGAAATGATTGGCGTCCTAATTCAAGTTTTGAAGCCCAAGCTCATTGGCGTTACACTCAAAGGGTGGACCAATATCGAGTGCAGTCTAATCGCAAGTCAGATTGCCACAGGCTTTTTTCAGTACTTAAAGGGGAGGTTCATTGATGCTGCAGAACCTCAGTCTCAGCACTGCTGGCTGTGCAGCTGCCTCAGCAAGCCAGGGGACTGAAGCAGTTGTACTCATGGCAGATCCACGTCCCAGGGAGAGAGCCCGCAGATTCTGCGATGAAGCATTGGAGGCGTTGGTGTTCGCTGTGGAGAGACGGAAGGCGGTGCTATACCCGGCAAGTGACAGGAGGCCCTCGCCGCAAGTCTTCCGAACCAAGTGGTGGGAGATAGCGCAGCACGTCTCAGGCAGCACTGTGGTCCCCAGGACCCACACACAGTGCAGGAAGAAATTTAACAACCTCACTTGGGTGGTCAGGGTGAGTGAATACTTCAACAAATGTTACGTACCACCATCTGAACCACAGTCTTCACACACTGCCCAAAGCACCACACCCCCAAAGCACCACACGGAGATGATAGGTGCAATGGCAAGGGTGCCCGAGAGCCTCTCGGCAATGATAAGGAGCGTGGAAGAGTCCACCTCCAACATTGCACAAGGCTTTGTGCACACCATGGAGCCAATCATTTCCAGTCTGCAAAGGATGGTCGACTCCGAGAGAGACCATGGCGACCCAGACCTGATGCCACGTGTGATGGGTGATCTGGCAGCTTCCATTGCAGCACAGGCAGAAGTGATGCAACGTCTTAGTGCTGTAATGCAATCTATGATTGGTTGCATCCAATCTCACACTACTCTCATGCACTCTCAGCTTGATGCCACGCAAGCTCTGACTGCTGCCATCGTGGCTGGGTCTACCACCGTCCACCAGGGCTTTCACAGTGTCGCATCAGGTCAGCAATCTGTGCTCCAACAGATTGTTAGGGATGCTGAGGTGCTGCCCCGGGGGAGTGGCAGTGGGTCAGTGGAGCAGGAACCTGCTGTCCTTTCTCAAGATGACAGCATTCCTGCTCCCACCACTGCCAGTCCGCCACTGCCCTGTCGCTGCCTGTCATCCAGCCAGCCCAGACTGCTGTCGCCCATACTGAGGTGCTGCAGTCTACAGCCGGGCCTTCCAGGCCCAGAGCTGGTTGAGGGCGTCCTGCAAGGCCATCTGAAGTCTCCCACACGGACACTCAACAGCCTTCCACCAGCCCTGCTGCAGCCACAGGGCCAACACTTCATAGGAGCACTAAAGTAGGCAAAGGCACAGTAACAACAGGCACTAAGGGATTGCACAAGGGTGAATAGTTAATATTTTTGGTGTAAATATGTGTTCACTGATCTTTGATAAATGTATTAATTCAGTTTGGATTCTTTCGTGGTGTGTCTCATTTCAGCTTTGTGCTGTGATATGGCCTGCAACAGGGATGGAATGATAGCGATGTGGTGAGCACCAGGGATCTGGGGTTTAATTCATTTGAACCGCAGTCTGATAAGGTGGTCACAGATTGCCCTTCTGGAAGACTGATTGAGTGGCTACCTCCTCCCTCGCTCCTGTTCCTCCTCCTCCTCATCCTCCTCCTCCTCCTCCACTCTCTCTTCCTCCTCCTGAGGTGATCCCGCAATCCCTGGAGGCAAGGGCTTGGCCCTCATGATGACCAAGTTGTGAAGCATGCAGCAGACCACCATGAAATGGGACACCTGCTCAGCCGAGTACTGGAGGGCTCCTCCCGAGCAGTTATAAGAACATAAGAAATAGGAGCAGGAGTAGGCCATTCGGTCAAGGCAGCAGAACCGTCGCTTCAGCAGGCTGATGGTCTGCTCGATGATGTTCCTGGTGGCAGCATGGCTCTCATTATATTAGTGCTGGGCAGGAGTGTTGGGGTTGAGGAGGGATGTCATGAGCCAGGTGGAGGGCGGATACCCCTTGTCTCCGAGCAGCCAGTCGCGAGCTTGACATGGTGGCTGGAAGAGTGCTGGTACACCGGTCTAGCGCAGGATAAAGGCATTGTGGCTGCTGCCAGGATAGTGGCATTGACATTGAGGATTAGCTGTCTGTGGTCGCACACCAACTGCACATTAAGTGAGTGGTAGCCTTTCTAGTTACGGAAGACCTCAGGATTGTTATGCGGTGCCCGCAAAGCCATATGGGTGCAGTCAATGGCACCCTGCACCATGGGGAATCCCGCTATCCTGGCAAAGCCAAATGCATGCTCATACTGCTTCTCTATAGTGATGGGGAAGGAAATGTAATCCCTTCTCCTACTGTAGAGAGCCTCTGTGACCTCCCGGAAGCAGCGATGGACAGCAAACTGTGAGATGTTCGCTATATCTCCTGTTGGAGACTGGAAAGATCCGCTGGTGAAGAAACTGAGGGAGACGGGGACCTTGACTGCCACTGTGAGAGTCGTTGTCACCCTGATCTGAGGCTGAAAGTCTGGTTGCAGGAGATGGCAGAGTTCTGTGACCACCTCCTTGGTGAAGCAGAGCCTTCTAATACACTGTTCCTCACTTAATTGGAGGTAGGAGAAGTGCTCTCAGAATACCCTCGGAGTGTAAGGCCTTCTGTTGAGAGTACTGATGGCCCTCCTCCTCTCTCTGGGCACATGTTCCAATCTTTCTCACTGCCTCCGCTGTAGATCCTGGAGGACAAGGTCGACTGCCAGTACAGCCCCAATTAATGTAACCAAGTGTAGCAGTTTGATTTTTTTAAGAATAAAGGTAGCTACTTTTTAGTTGCCACAACACTCTTGATACTAAATAACCTTGAAATTACGGACTGTTCGACTATGTGAAACTGACAAGAAAGCACTGAAACTCCATTAACCTACAGCTGCGACTCATTGCTGATGATCTCTTTAAATAACGTCCCTGGAGCCGGCTTCCTGGTACTTCACGCCAGCTCTCCTTGTCGCTGTTTACTTCAGGCCCTAAGGTAGGTGGCAACAATCAATTTCACAGATCGGGTGCTCAGTGAGTTGGCGTTGAGGCTCCCGATGATAACTGTTAGTGTCAGCGCTGCAAGGGGGCGGGATTTGGCGTGCGGCGCTGGATTCGTCTCGCTCCGGCGATAATGCTCTAGTACCCTGTTAGCGCCATCTGCTGGCACTAATGGGAGGCGCTAAGATTCCGAATTTCCCCCCCAAAATCTTACAATTGTGGGTATAAAGGAAAAATAAACTATTACTAGGTGCCATTTAATACTTGGAATCATGAAAACATAATAATAAGGTTTAATTTAATGTGCCATTTTCTTTAGTTCAAATATGTGAAGATATGAGAAATGACAATGAATTTAAAACATGTCAGATTCTAATTCAACTTCAAAAGTGACTTCTTCTCCAACATTGAACATGTTATGGAAAATATTCTGGTGTATACCATCTTTATGTTCAAACATACATCTAGAAACTCTGTCCTTGAACATTAATCTGTTAATTCAATAATATAAAATATTCTTAAGATGACACTTTCATTTCTTGTCATACTTTTTAATTCTTTCAAAAGTAAAGAATATGGAAAGCATGCTTTGTGTATGCATCCACAAGCACAGATTGCCTCTTTGGAAACTCATTATTATCTCCCATAAATCAGCTACTGTGAACTGTAACTGTAATTTCCAAAACAAGTTGGGCCTATTATCGAAGGGCACCAGCACTTGGAATTTGAAAAGTTATTTGGTTAAAAGCTGTATAACTTTAATACTGACAGAGATAGAATTCAGCTCAGGCTCACAAAATAGTCTTTGGCAGTCTCTATAAATCAGATAATATACAACATCTCCAGGGTCTAACATTAATTGAATCAGTGCAATTTACGTTTGGTGACTTGCTCACAGAAATTTTTCATTTGTATTATATTTAGTTCAAATTTCTAACAGAAAATTATTATCTACTAGTAGATCTCCCATGGCTTTGCTCCTGACTAATTGAGGATACAGACTGGGGAATTAAAAGCAGGTAGGCTAATGGAGTATGGGAAAGGGAATAGAGCAGTTGGGAAGAGAGTGTAATACTGGGCTAGGGTTTGAAATAGTTGGGCAAAGTACAAGCGGAATGGGGCATAAGGCCTGAGTTAAAATAGGGATGAAGCAAGATTGTTCTTCCTATTATGTGAGAACTGGAAGCTGCAAAATTTGGGGCCTTAAGTGGATGGAAGTGTTTCTTGGAATGAGATTGGGAAAGGAGGAATTCTGGGGCTGTGGGGCAGGGTAGAGGCTTTCCTGTGGCTGAGGCTAGAAGCAAAAATATTCTTTGTGATGAAACTAGGAGTGGAGGTGTTCTTGTGGCTGAAAAAAGGAGTGACAGTTTTCTTAGGGCTGAGGCTGAGGATGAGAGTAAAGGTGTACCTGGGGCTAAGGCTGGAAGCAGACATGTTCTTGGGGCTGAGCATGGGATGGAGGCTAGTGAGAGTGGCAGATATGAGGCTTTACAAAATATAGATCTTCGGGAATCCAGGCCATTACCCAGACCTGAACTCCCAGATACGCCCCACATCTGCTGATCGACAGTCTTCTCTTACTTGGTATATTGGCTGGCACTCTTTTGCCAGTCCAGGGACATGGGAACTCACAGCCTGGGAGTTTCCCCACTCAACCTCACATTCTGGTGTCTTTGCTTGGGTTGGGTACTATGACCTTGGATTACTGATGAAGTAAGATGGCAGCAGAATTTTCAAAGAATATTTTGAGTAATTTTGTTAGTTTCCTTTAGTTTCCTTTCACTTCCTTGGTAGTTGTTTTAAGAACATAAGAAATAGGAGCAGGAGTAGGCCATTTGGCCCCTCGAGCCTGCTCTGCCATTCAATAAGATCATGGCTGATCTTCTACCTCAACTCCACTTTCCTACACTATCCCCATATCCCTTGATTTCCTTAATATCCAAAAATCTATCGAACCCTGTCTTGAATATACTCAACGACTGAGCCTCCACAGCCCTCTGGGGTAGAGAATCACCACCCTCTGAGTGAAGAAATTTCTCCTCATCTCAGTCCTAAATGGCCGACCCCTTATTCTGAGACTGTGACCCCTGGTTCTAGACTCCCCAGCCAGGGGAAACATCCTCCCTGCATCTACCCTGTCAAGCCCTGTAAGAATTTTGTATGTTCCAATGAGATCACCTCTCATTCTTCTAAACTCCAGAGAATATAGGCCTAGTCTACTCAATCTCTCCTCATAGGACAATCCCGCTATCCCAGGAATCAGTCTGGTGAACCTTTGTTGCACTCCCTCTATGGCAAGTACATCCTTCCTTAGGTAAGGAGATCAAAACTGTGCACAATACTCCAGGTGTGGTCTCACCAGGGCCCTATATAATTGCAGTAAGACGTCTTTACTCTTATACTCAAATCCTCTTGTAATAAAGGCCAACATACCATTTGCTTTCCTAATTGCTTGCTGTACTTGCATGTTAACTTTCAGTGACTTTTGTACAAGGACACCCAGGTCCCTCTGAACACCAACATTTCCCACCATTTAAAAAATACTCGGCTTTTCTATTTTTCTTACCAAAGTGGATAACTTCACATTTCTCTACATTATATTCCATTTTCTCACTCACTTAGCCTGTCTATATCCCCTTGAAGCCTCCTTGCATCCTCCTCACAACTTACATTCCCACCCAGCTTTGTATCATCAGCAAACTTGGATATATTACATTTAGTCCCCTCAACCAAGTCATTGAGATATATTGTGAATAATAGCTGAGGCCCAAGCACTGATCCTTGCGGTACCCCACTAGTTACAGACTGCCAACCCGAAAATGACCTGTTTACTCCTACTCTCTGTTTCCTGTCCGTTAACCAATCCTCAATCCATGCTAGTATATTACCCCCAATCCCATGAGCCCTAATTTTGTTTAATAACCTCTTGTGTGGCACCTTATCGAATGCCTTCTGAAAATCCCAAAACACCACATCCACTGGTTCCCCCTTATCTATTCTGTTAGTTACAACCTCAAAAAACTCTAACAGATTCGTCAAACACGATTTCCCTTTCATAAATCCGTGTTGACCCTGCCCAATCCTATTATTATTTTCTAAGTGCCCTGCTACCATGCCCTTAATAATAGATTCTAGTATTTTCTCTACTACATAACATAAGAACATAAGATGTAGGAGCAGGAGTAGGTCATTTGGCCCCTCGAGCCTGCTCCGCCATTTAATACGATCATGGCTGATCTGATCTTGGCCTCAACTCCACTTCCCTGCCCACTCCCCATAACCCTTGACTCCCTTACCTTTCAAAAATCTGTCTATCACCACCTTAAATATATTCAATGACCCAGCCTCCACAGCTCTCTGGGGAAGAGAATTCCAAAGATTCACGACCCTCTGAGAGAAGAAATTCCTCCTCATTTCCGATTTAAAAGGGTGCCCCCTTATTCTGAAATTATGCCCCCTAGTTCGAGATTCCCCCACTGCATCTACCCTATCAAGCCCCTTCAGAATCTTATATGTTTCAATAAGATCCCCTCTCATTCTTCTAAACTCCAATGAGTATAGGCCCAACCTGCTCAACCTTTCTTCATAAGACAACCCCTTCATCTCCGGAATCAACCTCGTGAACCTTCTCTGAACTGTCTCCAATGCAAGTATATCCTTCCTTAAATAAGGAGACCAAAACTGTACGCAGTACTCCAGGTGTGGTCTCACCAACGCCCTGTACAGTTGTAGCAGGACATCCCTACTTTTATACTCCATTCCCTTTGCAATAAAGGCCAACATTCCATTTGCCTCCCTAATTACTTGCTGTACCTGCATGCTAACTTTTTGTGATTCATGTACAAGGACCCCCAGATCCCTCTGTACCTCAGCATTTTGTAATCTCTCCCCATTTAAATAATAATTTGCTCTTTTATTTTTCCTACCAAAGTGGATAACCTCACATTTTCCCACATTAAACTCCATCTGCCAGATTTTTGCCCACTCACTTAGCCTGTCTATATCCCTTTGGAGATTCTTTGCATCCTCCACACAATTTGCTTTCCCACCTATCTTTGTATCATCAGCAAATTTGGCTACATTACACTCGGTCCCTTCATCCAAGTCATTAATATAGATTGTAAATAGTTGAGGCCCCAGCACTGATCCCTGTGGCACCCCACTAGTTACAGTTTGCCAACCTGAAAATGATCCATTTATCCCGACTCTCTGTTTTCTGTTAGTTAGCCAATCATCTATCCATGCTAATATATTACCCCCAACCCCGTGAGCTCTTATCTTGTGTAGTAACCTTTTATGTGGCACCTTATCGAATGCCTTCTGGAAATCCAAATACACGACATCTACTGGTTCCCCTTTATCCACCCTGCTCGTTACATCCTCAAAGAATTCCAGCAAATTTGTCAAACATGATTTCCCTTTCATAAAACCATGCTGACTCTGCTTGACTATATTATGATTTTCTAAATGTCCTGCTACCACTTCCTTACTGATGGACTCCAGCATTTTCCCAATGGCAGATGTTAGGTTAACTGGTCAATAGTTGCCTGCTTGCTGTCTCCCTCCTTTCTTAAATAGGAGCGTTACATTTGCGGTTTTCCAGTCCGCTGGGACATCTCTAGAATCTCTAGAATCCAGGGAATTTTGGTAGATTACAACCAATGCATCCACTATCTCTGCAGCCACCTCTTTTAAGACTCTAGGATGCAGGCCATCGGGTCCAGGGGACTTGTCCACCTTTAGTCCCATTAGTTTGCCTAGTACTTTCTCTCTAGTGATAGTGATTGTTTTAAGTCCCCCCCATCCCAATTGCTCCTTGATTATCCATTATTGGGATGCTTTTAGTGTCTTCTACCATGAAGACCAATACAAAATATTTGTTCAAAGTCTCCACCATTTCCCTGTTTCCCATTATTAATTCCCCAGACTCATCCTCTGGGGGACCAACGTTTACTTTAGCTACACTCTTCCTTTTTATTTACTGTCTGTTTTTATATTTCTTGCTAGCTTACGCTCATAAACTATCTTCTCTCTCTTTATCATTTTTTTAGTCGTCCTTTGCTGGTTATAAAAACTTTCCCAATCCTCTGGCCTTTTACTATTCTTCGCAATATTGTATGCTTTTGTTTTCAATTTGATACCGTCCTTTACTCCCTTAGTTAGCCACGGATGGTTCGTCCTTCTCTTAGAGTCTTTCTTTCTCTCTGGACTATATCTTTGCTGAGAGTTATGAAATATCTCCTTAAATGTTTGTCACTGCTTTTCTACAGTCTTACCCTGTAATATATTTTCCCAGTCCACTTTAACAAAGTCTGCCTTCATACCTTTGTAATTAGCTTTGTTTAAGTTCAGGACACTAGTTTGAGACCTAGCTTTCTCACCCTCAAACTGAATTTGAAATTCTACCATGCTATGATCACTCTTCCCAAGAGGATCCTTCACTTCGAGATCATTAATTAATCCAGCCTCGTTACACATTACCAGATCTAAAACGACTACTGAATGTAACTGCTGACTGTACTTCCTTGGTACCTCTTGATTGCTAGTTTTTGTACCTTCTTGTTCCTTAGTAGGTTACCTACTTGTGATTTGTTGCTGTTTTATGAATATGACATTTGAGGTGCATGTGGGACCTATACTTTATTCTCTATACATGATTATCTTGTGGTGCTGCTCACAGTAAGTTGATTGATGCACTATTTTAAAAGGATAGGAACATTGTACAATATAATGCACAATGTTGCATTCTTTTGCTAAGGAGCATATATATGTCCCTTTAACCCCAGAAAGTCTAATTGCTCTTCAGTAAACATTGTTTCATACAGAGGTCAATTAAAGAGCTGCTAATGGTAAATACACACTAGATTAGTTCAATTAAGAGACTGCAAACATCTTTGTTCAGATATGTTGTCTTCTTGGTGTTCCTTTATAATTTTCTTTGAATTGTGACATAGAAAGTTGCTTTATCCCAACATGCTCTGAGAAAATACCCAGCCCTGATTGCCCTGAGGGCATTAAGAGTCAACCACATAATGTGGGACTGGAGTCACATGTGGACCAGTCCAGGTAGGTGGCAAATTTCTTTTCTGAAGGGGATCAATTAACCAGTTGGAATTTTTAAATAATCCAGCATCTTTCATGGTGATTTTTTTCTGGTGCTAACCCACAAGCTACCAGATTTCTTGAATTCAATTACACAACATACCATTTCAAGATTTAGAACTCATGACTTCTGCATTGCTAGTCGAGCTCCATAACCACTAGACTATGGTACTGCATTTTTGAGTCAGGATGGTGTATAATTTGGAGGTGATGAAGTTCCCACAGCATTGCTGCTCTTGTCCTTCTCGGTGGTAGAGGTTGCAGTGAGCGAGGTTCTGTCAAAGTAACTTGGCTGCTGCAGTGATCCTTTAAATCGTAAATACGGCAAATAAAGTGCATCAGTGATGGAGGGGCTGGTGAAGCCATTGGCAGAGGCAACAATCAAATGAACTGCTCTATCCTGGACGGTGTTGAGCTTTTTGAGTGTTACAACTGAAGTCAATGAAAAGGAATCAGACAAGGTGTGTAACGGGCAGCTGATCCACTACAATCAATTTTCCGCCCCTGCCAAAGTTGAGAATTGACACCTTTGTGACTGAGGGAAGGTCATTGATGAAGCAGCTGAAGATAGAGGGGGCTGAGGATGCTTTCCTGAGGAACTCTTGCAGCGCTATCCTAAGGCTGTGATGATGGGCCTTTGAAAACCACAACCATCAGCCTTTGTGTCATATTTTCCCACTGACCTCATTTTTGCTAAGGCTCCTTGGTGTTCAGTCAATGTCAAGGGCAGCTACTCTCACCTCGCTTTTCTATCTGTGATAAAGTAGAGTGATGGATGGGAAATTGTGTGCTATTTCTTTAATATACTAGTTGTCCTCCCATGGTATTTCACGCGGGCAGTCAAGACCAAGTGCAGTTTTCAGGTCAAGTAGATTTGGGGGGGATACCTGGACTCAAATGGGGGAGGGAAATGAGGCAGATAAGACCGAGAGGGGGAGATGGAGAAAAGAGGGCAGTAGAAGATAGACAAAAAGAGAGGCAGAGACAGATAAGAGGAGGGGCAGGGGAGAGCAGAAGGGGGGAGAGGGAAGGGGGAGCTGGATGGGAACTGGAAGGGGAGGAAGAGCAGGAGGAGATGAAGGGGCAAAGACGTTGTTTGGATGGTCAATGATCATGCATGATTAATGATGAGGGGAGGGGAGGGGGTGGACCAGTTTACCAGGGTCTGTTTTGATGTTCTTTGGAGGAGGAAGATCAGTGGGTCAGAGATGATTTCCCTGCTCCGTGAGGAGAGGAGGCTAGTGTGGGTCTGGGTCAATTCACTGCCCTGTTCAGAGAGGGAGCAGCAGCCAAAACGCTGCTCATGAAATGGGGGTGTGGGGGTGGTGGTGCGGAAGAGGCCAAAAAGCTGGTCAGTGAGTGGGTGGGGAAGCCAGAGCTCAAGTGTTGCTCAGTGGTGGGTGGGAGGTTTGTGGAGCTCAAAATCATTCAGTGGAAGGGAACGGGCAATGCGGAAAAGGGGGCATTGGCCAAAGTTCCTCAGTGAGGGGAGGGGAATGGGCAGGTACTGATCAGTTGGGGGAAGGAGGGTTGCTGAAATACTGCTTAAAATGGTGGGTGAAAGCAAGTCTAACTGGGGGGGGAGGTATAATGCGGGGGGGTGGATGGAGTTGCTCAAAAATGTAGCACATGGCTCCCATGAGCTCCCAGGGTTGGGTGATTGAGCTACTGAAGTCTCCGACAGGTCCATCTGATGGAGGATCATTTGAGTGGTGAGGGTAGGGGGGCGGGGGGTCAAAGTGGAAGATTGAAGTTCAGGAGAGCTGAAAGTATCCAAATTATTTACATACAATTTTAAATTTAATTCAAAACTAACATTCTTCCTTCCTTTATTTACCTATATCGCATGGCTGCTGTCGCAAAAACTTAGGGGGTGAAATTGGGTATCGCCCCGTTTAAAAGTTTGAAAAATTAGCTCAGGAGCTATGATTTTCAAACTTTAAAAAAAATTGTTTTTCTCGCTCCAAGAGGGAGATGGAGCACTAAATCAAGTGTTCCTACTTCCCTCTTGGAGCGCGCGCGATCGGCAGCAGGTGAGTTCTGCAGCGCTGCACACTGGGCCATGCAGCGCTGCCGCGTTGGAAGGCTCCTTCCATCCCTTAAAGGGAAGGGCCATGGCTGCAGGCTCTGCAAAAGACAGGGCACCTACCTGGACCACCAAGGGAGTGGCGAACCCGTGCGATGGAGTACTAACTCAGAGTGCCGGGCTGATCGATCGCGGGCAGGAACCCGCGAACAAAAACTGATCAAAAAAGCTAAGCTTTTTTTTACTTACCTCGGCCACCTCGCCTTTAAGCATTGCCCCTGAAGCGGCCAGTCGCCCGATGCATGTCCCCTGAAGCTGGCATTTTTTTTTGCCCGGTGATGCTTCAGGGGGCGGAAATGAATTTCAGGTCCGGGGCGATGCGCAGCCAGATGATGTCACGATCTCCAGCCACAGGTGGGCGTGCCGATAAGGGATACCACCGCCGCAAACTGGTAGGTGAATTTCGCGGGCGGCGGTAACATCACCGCGCCCAGGCGGTAAGACCTTAGCTCCCCGTTATCGCCCCCCGGAAGCTATAACGGGAGGTGCTAAGGCACTGAATTTCTAGCCCTTAATTCTTCTCAACAGTGACACTCAGTGGCCAGAGGCTTCAACTGCCTGCAGATTTAACCAGTGTTAACTCTCAATATACAGGAAACTCTTTATTAACCGGCACCGACGGGACCGGCGTGGTGCCGGTTGATCGAAAGTTCCGGATAACGGAGAGTTATATCTACCGAGGCTATTTTTAACAAAGAAAAATAAAAAAATCAAGAAATGTGCAGTATACAGTATTTGGGTACTCACCTACAGAATGTTGTGTTAAATGGATGGTGGAAGATGCTTGATTAAGTACAGTACTGCCAGTTGAGGGTAATCCATAACTCTTTAATTACTTAACATAAGAACATAAGAACATAAGAAATAGGAGCAGGAGTAGGCCAATCGGCCCCTCGAGCCTGCTCCGCCATTCAATAAGATCATGGCTGATCTGATCCTAACCGCCAATCTACTATCTATCACAGAACCATCTCCTGCATCTAACAGAATTGCACACACGAAATAGGAGCAGAATCAGGCTACACGGTCCCTGGGCCCGCTCCACTACCCACAGGGCCATGACCGATCCGAACCTAGACTCATGTCCAAATTCCTGCCCGCTCCCCGTAACCCTTAATGCCCTTTACTTCTAGGAAACTGTCTATTTCTTTTTTAAATTTATTTAATGATGTAGCTTCTACAGCTTTTTGTGGCAGCATATTCCATGGACCTACCACCCTCTGAGTGAAGTAGTTCCTCCTCATCTCAGTTTTGAAAGAGCAGCCCCTTATTCTAAGACTATGGGGTAGAAATTAGGTCGCGCCCCATTTGGGGCGCAAATATCGTCCGGACGCAAATATTAGCGCCTGGCGCTAATTATCGGCACTGACAGGAAACTTCACTTTTACCGCCCCGGGAGGTGAGTGGAGCGCTAAAGCAGGCGCTGCACACCTCTCTTAAGGCGCAAAGGCCAAGGAGTGAGGCGCTAACTCAGCGCACGAGCGCAGCGCAGCTGCTGCCAGTTAGCGAGGGAACACAGACACACTGGCGCCGGCCACTTCTTAAAGCGGGGGGGGGCCACTTGCTCCCCAGCCACACCCTGCTCATTGCAGCCTTGAATCTCAGCCTGGAGAGACCTGTAATCCATTTTGCTGCCAAGCATGGAGAGGGTGAGAGAACGCGCTCATCGCTTCACCGAGCGGGCCTTGGATGCTCTGGTTGACACAGTGGAGCGCAGACGATGTATGCTGTTCCCTGAGAGTGGCAGGAGGCCTTTGCCACGCGAGTTCAGAAGAGTGTGGAGGGAGGTGGCTCAGAGCGTCTCCTCCAGGAGCATGGTGCCCAGGACCCATACTCAATGCCGCAAAAAGTTCAACGACCTCACTCGGGTCGTCAGGGTGAGTGGCTTTTTCTCAATACCTCTCCATCCCTCCATCTCAACCTCACTCTATGGCCAGAGGGTCTTAAAACCCTAATGCACAACACTCATCCAACACCTATGGCCCTTTCATCAAACACACACACACATTCCACACTTTGCATACAGTAAGGGCTATTCACCTATGGGAGGCACATCAGGCAAGACCATGGCTGTATATTGTAAGGGCTATTCACCTATGGGAGGCACATCAGGCAAGACCATGGCTGTATATTTACTCAGATGCTGTCCTTTTTCTTGCAGGCTAAGCTGGCTCATAATCGGAGACAGCAGCAACGGACGGGTGGAGGGCGGCTTCAGCTGCAACCCCTCAGCGATCTGGAGGAGCGCGTCCACAGGATTGTTGCAAGCCGGGTGATCGGTCCCGTCGCCACTGGAGACGCCGACCCCGTTGTGGACAGCAATGGTAAGGTCATCACCTTTTTGTCCTCTGTCCTTCCACTTGTCCCTCACAATACCAGCCTTTGACACTTTCAATCCAACTTGCTAACTCGCTGCACTTATTCCTCCCTTACTGCCACCCTGTCCTCACGCTAAAGCCACTCTTGTACCTCCCTGCTTTCAGATGGTGATTCACCAGCTGAGGAGACGGGCCCTGAAGCTGCCACTGGGAGTGATGCTGCAGCTGAGGAGGAAGAGGAAGCCAGAGCATCAGTGCCACCCTCTCCCGAGGAAGCCCATGGCCACACTGGGAACACGCCTTCCCCGGAGGGGAGCAGGGGGGAAGGGGCTGATGATGGTGAAGCTCCAGGACCCAGCGGGCTGCAGCAATGCCATGGGGGGGGTGGGGAAGAACGGGGGCCTTCTCCCCAGAGGGAGAGTATGCCAGACACTCCTACTGCAATGGACGCAGAGGAGGAGCGGCTGATTGCAGAAATGAACACCCAGGCGGTGGGCATGCACACTGAGCTCATGGGTGCAGTGGGAAGGGTGCCCGAATGCATTGAGTCACTGGCAAGGAGTGTGGAGCACTTCGCTGTAGCACAGGCGGATGCCACACTAACGCTTAGTGCTGCAATTCAGTCACTGGCTGCCGTGATCCCACCTCTGACTGCTCTCATACAGACTCAGATGGAGGCCACGCGAGCACAGACTGCTGCCAACCTCGATGGTTCGTGCACATGTCCCCGGGGCTGTCACCGCGCCGCAGCAGGCCAGCAATCTGTTCTCCGGCAGATTGCTCCGGATGCTGAAGTGCTGCCCCGTGGGAGTGCCAGTGTGTCGGGCGAGCAGGGAGTTGCTGGCCTCTCTCACGATGACAGCATTCCTGCTGCCAACACTGTCACTTCTCCACTGCACTTGCCACTGCCTGTAGGACAGACTGCTGCCGCCCATGCAGAGTTGGTGCAGTTTGCAGCCGGGCCCTCCAGGCCCAGAAGTGGTCGAGGCCGTCCTTCAGGGGCATCTGCAGTGTCAGGGTCTGACGAGCAGCAGCCTTCCACCAGCCTTGCTGCAGCCACTGAGGTCCCATTATGGAGGAGCAGTAGGGTTAGAAGGGGGGAAGTGCGCAAGGGAAGGAGATCACCCTCGAAGGGCAAAAAGTAGGAGGTGTGCCAAAATGCTGGTCATTTTTTTATTAAAGGCCGAGGTTCATGGTCCAACTTTTGTTTAGTGTTTTGGACATTATCTCCAGGTTGTGAGAACCAGTTATGTTATTGACTGTTTTTTTGTGTTTATTTCTATGAGTTTGTCATGAGGAATTGACACACACAGAGTTTGTAAAATAAATAAGTTTCTGTATTCAAAATATACATGGCTGGTGGTTGGAATTATTGGTGCCTTGGCCGGCTTAGGGGTTGCGTGCTGGGTTGATTAGTGTTTGTAGCAATGGCAGGGGCCCTAGAAGCGGCTTGCTATTAGTCGTTGACGGACGGCCCTTGCAGTTTGACCATTGTGGGCCGCCCTCCCGCCTTGGTGCTGCTGATGATCATCGTCCTCGTCCTCTTCCTCCTCTTCCTCCTCCTCCTCTGGTGGTGCTACAAGGCCTGGTGGCATTGGCTGGGTCCTGAGGATTGCCATGTTGTGCAACATGCAGCACACGACTACGAAGTTCGAAACTTGCTCAGGCGAGTACTGCAGGGCTCCTCCGGAATGGTCCAGACAGCGGAACCGTTGTTTCAACACGCCGATTGTGCGCTCAATAATGTTCCTGGTTGCTTGATGGCTTTCATTGTACCGCAGCTCAGCAGGGGTGTTTGGCGTACGGAGCGGTGTCATCAGCCAGGTGCTCAATGCGTACCCCTTGTCCCCCAGAAGCCAACCAACTGGCTGATGCGGTGCCTCGAAAACTTCTGCCACAGTAGTCTGGCGCAGGATGAAAGCATCGTGGCAGCTGCCCGGATAGTGGGCATTGACAGCGAGTATCACCTGTCTGTGGTCACAGACCAACTGCACATTCAAGGAATGGAACCCCTTTCTGTTCCTGAATTCCTCTGCATTCTCTCGCGGAGCACGCAAAGCCACATGCGTGCAGTCAATGGCGCCCTGCACCATGGGGAAGCCCGCTACCCTCGCAAAGCCCAGAGCACGGTCACGCTGCTTGTCTGGGGTCATAGGGAAAGAGATGAAGTCTCGTCTCCTTCTGAAGAGGGCATTGGTGACCTGCCGGATGCAGCGATGCACCGCAAACTGGGAGATATTGGCGAGGTCCCCAACAGCAGCTTGGAATGAGCCAGTGGCGTAGAAGTTCAAAGCCACTGTGACCTTCACTGCCACCGACAGAGACGTCCTGGACCTCAGCTGAGGCTGCAGATCTGGCTGCAGCAGGTGGCAGAGCTCAGTGACCACCTCCTTGCTGAATCGCAGCCTTCGCAAACACAGCTCCTCGGACATATGGATGTAGGAGAGCTGTTCACGATATACCCTGGGAGGGTAAGCTCTCCTGTACATGCGCCTGATGGCCCTCCTCCGTCTGGCCATCATTGCCACTCTCTGTCTGCGTCTCTGTATCCTCCGATTCAGCTGGAGCAGGACGACGCCCCCAATCATTGCAGCCCCCATATTCTCTTTGCCAGAAAAGTAATGAGGTACAGCAACTAAAGTAGCAACAAAGTTAGGATGAATAGGCAAAACTACCTCACAAAGCGTTGAGTCAATGTAGAAGTCTCTCTCTCTCTCTCTCCGAATCTCTCTCTCTCTCTCAGAACGAGTGGTGCATAAATGTCGACCACAGAAAAAGACAGGAAGAGGCCCCCTTTAAATAGCGCCCCCCCCAGCCCCACACCGATTGATAACGTTCCTGTCTTCCGGTCGTTGGAAGCGCCAGGCGGTAAGGCAGGGGGCGCCACTGAATTTCCGCTCCGGGGCGCCCCAAGGGCGTTGCACCATGGAATGATGTCACAATCTGCGCACGCAGGTGGTCGCAGCGGTAAGTTTTAGCGCCGCCGCACAATCTCAAGTTAAGTTCTCGAGCGGCGCAAACAGCGCTGCGCCCGGGCGTTAGCGGCTTAACGCCCCATTAGCGCCCTCTTAAGGCGCTAATGGGAGGCGCAACCAAGTGAATTTTTACCCCTATGTCCCCTAGTTCTAGTCTCACCCGTCATCGGGAACATCCTCCCCGCATCCACCCGATCCAACCCCTTCACAATCTTATATGTTTCAATAAGATCGCCTCTCATTCTTCTGAACTCCAATGAGTAGAGTCCCAATCTACCCAACCTCTCCTCATATGACCACCCCCTCATCCCCGGGATTAACCGAGTGAACCTTTTTTGCACTGCCTCGAGAGCAAGGATGTCTTTCCTTAAGTCAGGACACCAAAACTGTATGCAGTATTCCAGGTGCGGTCTCACCAATACCTTGTACAACTGAAGCAATACCTCCCTATTTTTATATTCTATCCCCCTAGCAATGAAAGCCAACATTCCATTTGCCTTCTTAATCACTTGCTGCACCTGCATACTAACCTTTTGAGTTTCGTGCACCAGGACCCCCAGATCCCTTTGCACTTCAGTACTCTCCAGTTTCTTGCCATTAAGATAATAAATTGCTCTAGGATTTTTCCTGCCAAAGTGCATCACCTCACACTTTCCAGTGTTGTATTCCATCTGCCAAATCTCTGCCCACTTACTTAGCCTGTCTATGTCCCCTTGCAGGTTTTTTATGTCCTCCTCACTCTCTACTTTCCCTCCCATCTTTGTATCATCTGCAAATTTTGATATGTTACACTTGGTCCCTTCCTCCAAATCGTTAATATAGATTGTAAAGAGTTGGGGACCCAGCACTGACCCCTGTGGAACACCACTAGTTACTGATTGCCAGTCTGAGAATGAACCATTTATCCCAACTCTTTGCTTTCTGTTAGATAGCCAATCCTCTATCCATGCCAGAATATTACCCCCAATCCCGTGATTTTTTACCTTAAGCAATAATCTTTTGTGTGGCACCTTGTCAAATGCCTTTTGGAAGTCTAAATACACTACGTCCACTGGTTCCCCTTTATCCACTCTATATGTTACTTCCTCAAAGAACTCCAGCAAATTTGTCAAACATGACTTCCCCTTCGTAAAACCATGCTGACTTTGTCCTATTAAATTATGATTATCCAAATGTCCTGTTACTGTTTCCTTAATAATGGACTCCAAAATTTTACCTACCACAGATGTTAGGCTAACCGGTCTATAGTTACCAGCCTTCTGTCTACTGCCCTTTTTAAATAAGGGTGTTACATTAGCAGTTTTCCAGTCTGCCGGGACCTTAGCGGAATCCAGGGAGTTTTGAAAAATGATTACCAATGCATCTACAATCCCTACCGCCACTTCCTTCAAGACTCTAGGATGTAAGCCATCAGGTCCAGGTGATTTATCCGCCTTGAGTCCCATTATTTTACCGAGTACCACTTCCTTAGTGATTTTGATCGTGTTTAGCTCCTCTCCCCCTATAGCCCCCTGTTTGTCCAGTGTTGGGATATTCTTAGTGTCCTCTACTGTAAAGACTGATACAAAATATTCATTCAGTGTTTTTGCCTTCTCCATATTTCCCACCATTAATTTCCCGGTCTCATCCTCTAAGGGACCAACATTTACTTTAGCCACCCTTTTTCTTTTTATATAACTATAAAAACTCTTACTATCTGTTTTTATATTTTTTGCTAACAGTAAAACAAAACTTATAAACAGTACTGTAGTTGACTGTACACTTACTCCGAGTCATCTGGTTCATCAGGAATATCCGTGCCAGCTGGGTCATCAGCATCACGCAGTTCCACAGATGCCACAGATTCTTCAGGCACTTCCGCTGCTGCGACTCTTTTGGAAGCTTTCTTAAACATGTTGCGGATGTCGGTTTGCTTAGTGGACTCTTGCCTTTTCTGTAGAAACGTGGAATGCAGAATATGGAGTTGCATAACTTCTTGGGCAGAGTAGCAAGTCTGCCTTTCAGCAAATTTGAGGAATGAAGATAATCCTTCTGCAGCTTTAGCCCAAGAAATCTTCTCTTCTTCAGAAATATCATCCTCTTCACTTTCCATCTCACTTTCCTTTTCTTTCTTTGGATTCAAAACATTCTCAATTATTTCATCATCACTTAGCATATGCACAACACCAACTTCTCTATCTGCATCAACCCACTGCTCGATATCACTTTCACTGAGGTGATGTAGAGGGTTTGCTGGGCCTGCATTTTTCACCATGCCAGCCATTTCCATTATTGTACTCTTCTTGGGACGGACATTGAACCCATGAAATTCCTCCTCTGAAGAAGAACCTTCAGCAAACATTACAGAAGGCCACAATTTGCGCCAGGCTTGCCTCAGAGTGTGACCTTTCACCAATTTCCAGGAACATGCAACAGTATAGATGGCATCTTTAATATTGTATTCCTTCTGAAATTCTTTAATATTGTCATCTTGGCTTATCAGTTTACGTAGGAAGTCTTTCTTGTAATGACACTTCAGATTTTGGATAACGCCCTGGTCCATGGGTTGGATGAGAGAAGTTACATTTGGTGGCAAATAAATGGTGAAAATATTTCCCGAAACCAACTCGGATTCATGCGGATGGGCTCTACAATTATCAAGCAATAAAATGCATTTGCTATCTTCAGGTTTCCCTATTTTACGGAAATGTTCCCTCACAGATGGAACAAAAATATGATGGAACCAATCAGAGAAGATTTCCTTATCCATCCAAGCATTTCTTTGAGCTTTGTACTCAACAGGTAAGTGCCTCACATTTTTAAATGCACGGGGATTTTTATACTTCCCGATAACAAGAAGTTTAACCCGGTGTGATCCAGCGGCGTTCGCACATGTTAGCACGGTTACACGATCTATATTTTTCTTGTAACCTGAAGCATTAGCCTCACTAGCCCCAGCAAGCGTTGATTCTGGCAAAAACCTCCAAAACAAGCCAGTTTCATCGGCATTGTATAACTGTGCTGGCGACAAATCATGTTGCTGCACAATCCGATTGAAATAATCGCAGTATTCTTCTGCGGCGTCGTGATCAGCTGATTTCTTCTCCCCGGAAATATCGAGTTGTCGTATCCCGTGCCGTAACTTGAAGCACGTTAGCCATCCCTCGGAGAATGCACACTTGTCAGTGAGCTCCATCCTTTCGTAGAAATCCTTCGCTTTCTCGATTAGCATGGGTCCGGAAATTGGAACACCCTCTGAACGCTTAAGAGAAAACCATTCATAAAGCACGGTATCCAGCTCTTCAAGCTTAGGCTTACGAAGCGTACGCCGTTTCTCTACACTCTTAGATGTCTCCGAGCTTGAATAAAACTTGAGCAGCTTATCCTTCTGCGATTTGATGTCGTACATTGTTGACGAACCGATTTTGAATTCATTCATAATGTTGATACGCTTCTCTCCCCTTTCTAGTCGTTGGCATATCTCGATTTTCTGTTTTAAAGTTAAGACCACTCTCTTCCTTTTGCTTGGACCAGCTTTTGGGAATTCCATAATGCAAGATGGAGGAGATAATTGCCGATGAAGATGGAAAGACACACAGAACAATGGTGGCTAGGAAGAGACTACCAGCAGCGTGGCAGACACACAGTAAAATGGTGTATCAGAAGAGACTACCAGCAGCGTGGGAGACACACAGTAAAATGGTGTATCAGAAGAGACTACCAGCAGCGTGGGAGACACACAGCAAAATGGTGGATCAGAAGAGACTACCAGCAGCGTGGGAGACACACAGCAAAATGGTGTATCAGAAGAGACTACCAGCAGCGTGGGAGACACACAGCAAAATGGTGGATCAGAAGAGACTACCAGCAGCGTGGGAGACACACAGTAAAATGGTGTATCAGAAGAGACTACAGTACCAGCAGCGTGGGAGACACACAGTAAAATGGTGTATCAGAAGAGACTACAGTACCAGCAGCGTGGGAGACACACAGTAAAATGGTGTATCAGAAGAGACTACCAGCAGCGTGGGAGACACACAGTAAAATGGTGTATCAGAAGAGACTACAATACCAGCAGCGTGGGAGACACACAGTAAAATGGTGGATCAGAAGAGACTACCAGCAGCGCGGGAGACACACAGCAAAATGGCCGATCAGAAGAGACTCCCGGCAGCGCGGGAGAATCAGACTCCTGCTACTGCAGTGTTCGGACTTCCGACAGCGCCAGGAGGCCGAGTAGTGGCACTTTTGAAAACTACCCCCACTGACTAAATCGGCGTTCGCGGGCTCGGGCTCGGACTCGGGCTCGGACTCGGACTCGGACTCGGCAACATTGCTGGTTATTTCAGAGGATTTTTCGGAGTACTCGGCGTTCGCGGGAGACTCGGACTGCGACTCGGCAACATTGCCGATTATTTGAGAGGAGTTTTCGGAGGATGATTTTTGCCGGTTAAGCGAGAATTCCGGATATTTAGGTGCCGGTTAAACAAGAGTTTCCTGTACTAGAAAGGTAGCATTTTAGCTGTCACATTATGTTAGGTGGCATCTCATTATTTTCAATCCGTAACACTTATAGTACCATGCAACTCTGCAATATCTTTAGTAACTATAACATTATCTATTAGAGTTCTTTGACGAGGTAACGAGCAGGGTGGATAAAGGGGAACCAGTAGATGTAGTGTAATTGGATTTCCAAAAGTCATTCGACAAGATGCCACATAAAAGGTTACTGCATAAGATAAGAGCTCATGGTGTTGGGGGTAATATATTAGCATGGATAGAGGATTGGCTAACTAACAGAAAACAGAGTCAGGATAAATGGGTCATTTTCAGGATGGCAATCTGTAACTAGTGGGGTGCCACAGGGATCAGTGCTGGGGCCTCAACTATTTTCAATCTATATTAATGACTTGGATGAAGGAAGCAAATGTATTGTAGCCAAATTTGCTGATGATACAAAGATAGGTGGGAAAGCAAGTTGTGAGGAGGACATAAAGGGGTAAAAATTCACTTGGTTGCGCCACCCGTTAGCGCCTTAAGAGGGCGCTAATGGGGCGCAAAGCCGCTAACGCCCGGGCGCAGCGATGTTTGCGCCGCTCGAGAACTTAACTTGAGATTGTGCGGCGGCGCTAAAACTTACCGCTGCGACCACCTGCGCGCACAGATTGTGACGTCATTCCATGGTGCAACGCCCTTGGGGCGCCCCGTAGCGGAAATTGAGTGGCGCCCCCTGCCTTACCGCCTGGCGCTTCCAACGACCAGAAGACTGGAACGCTATCAATCGCTGTGGGGCTGGGGGGGGCGCTATTTAAAGGGGGCCTCTTCCTGTCTTTTATTGTTGGTGGCATTTTTGAACTACGCATTCTGAGAGAGAGAGGGAGAGACTTCTGGAGAGATTCAACGTTGTGTGAAGGAGTTTTGGGTACTGAGCAGCACTTTGCAGGTTCATTTTGATTTGCCATTCCTTGTATCGATTTAGCAGAGACCGTGGGAGCTGCACTCTGAGCTCTTTGCCTGGTGCTCTCCATTGTTCTTTCCAGCACATTTGATGTGCAAGTCTCTCCAGGCCAAGATTCAAGGCAGCAATGAACAGGATGTGGATGGAAAGCAAGATTAACCATCCCCTTTAAGAACTGGCCCGTGCCATTGTGTGTGTGTTCCATTGCTGACTGACATTACATGAGCTTCGCCAGCGCTCCGAGTTAGCGCCTCACTGCTCGGCCTTTGCGCCTTAAGAGAGGTGTGCAGCGCCTGCTTTAGCGCTCCACTCACCTCCCGGGGCGGTAAAAGTGAAGTTTCCCGTCAGTGCCGATAATTAGCGCCAGGCGCTAATAATTGCGTCCGGACGATATTTGCGCCCCAAATGGGGCGCGACCTAATTTCTACCCCTTTAAGAGTCTGCAAAGGGATATAGATAGGTTAAGTGAATGGGCAAGAATTTGGCAGATGGAGTATAATGTGGGAAAATATGAAGTTATCCACTTTGGTAGGAAGAATAGAAAAGAAAAATATTATTTAAATGGAGAAAGACTACGGAATGCGGCGGTACAGAGGGATTTGGGTGTCCTCATACATGAAACACAAAAAGTTAACATGCAGGTGCAGCAAGTAATTAGGAAGGCAAATGGAATGTTGGCCTTTATTTCAAGGGGGATAGAGTATAAAAGTAGGGAAGTCTTGCTACAACTGTACAGGGCGCTGGTGAGACCACACCTAGAGTACTGCGTACAGTTTTGGTCCCCTTATTTAAGGAGGGATATACTTGCATTGGAGGTAGTTCAGAGAAGGTTCACGAGGTTGATTCCTGGGATGGCAGGGTTGTCTTATGAGGAAACGTTGAGTAGGTTGGGCCTATACTCATTGGAGTTTAGAAGAATGAGAGGGGATCTTATTGAAACATATAAGATTCTGAAGGGGTTGGACAGGGTAGACGCTGAGAGGATGTTTCCCTTCGTGGGGGAATCTAGAACGAGGGGGCATAGTCTCAGAATAAGGGGTCGCCCACTTAAGACGGAGATGAGAAGGAATTTCTTCTCTCAGAGGGTCGTGAATCTTTGGAATTCTTTACCCCAGAGAGCTGTGGAAGCTGAGTCATTGAATATATTCAAGGCTGAGATAGACAGATTTTTGAGCAACAGGGGAGTCAAGGGTTATGGGGAACGGGTAGGAAAGTGGAGTTGAGGCCAAAATCGGATCAGCCATGATCTCATTAAATGGCAGAGCAGGCTCGAGGGGCCGAATGGCCTGCTCCTGCTCCTATTTCTTATGTTCTTATGTTCTTATTATTAAAATTATTAGTTTATTGCATGACATCTCCAAATCTTTTCCTGCGAAAGTATTTGTTACAATATTAGCGATATATGTTGAAGAAACATTTATGTATAACAAAATATGGAGTGAAATTATTCATTCATACATTGAGATATACTATAGTTTTCATGCAAAATTTATATCTATAGCATTGTAAGTTCAGAACAAAAATGTTAGCTATATCAGCAAGTTTTCTTGATTTGGTTACATCCAACCTACACCATGAACCATTTGAAGAGGTAATGTGGTGGAATGGAGATGTGTCAGCTCTAATAATCTCTCAATCTCAGTTACTCGACCAAGTCTAACCCTTGGGCTGATAGACTCCCTGTGGAAAATAAATTCAGTATGTGTGTGTGTGACTGAGTGTCATATTTATGCAAGTGCATGATTCATGAGTTATGTGCCTGTCTAAGTAAAGTAATAATAGATTTAGAAAGATGGGAAATACCAGTTTTTACTTTTTCAAAATTTTGCATTAGTTTGCATGCTGGTGTAGCTGTATATTTTTCTTAAGCAGTATTTACAGGTGCTTCTACTGATGCAGTGAATCTGTTGGTATAGTTGCATATCATAGTTTGATAGTGTTACATACTTCCGAATCAAAAATTCTGAAAATATTAGCGTGGTCTTTTGAAGTTGATTCTGTAGAGAGTAGATAGAGCATACCCTACTTTGAATTGTGTTATACTGTACATGACCTAGGAGTGTTCCATGCCGACACTGGTGGCCAGAATGAAAAGTGATCCAGTCATAAGAACTAATATCCATCACCTTGATGAGCACATCATTCCCAAGAAGTTTAAAACAAAACTTTGAATAAAATTTGGCACAAATGGATCTTACTTTGGTTTGATTCCTCCATTCAATATAAGTTGTTTTCCCACCTGTTTGTCTCTGCACCACATACAAGGACCAATTTTTCCGAGCCCTCTATGTTCAGGTGCTAAACAGCAGCAGTGCACTTGAAGTTCAGAGCCCCTCACAAGCCCCAATATCATCCTTTTTTTATGCTCTGGGTCATTTAAATGCCCAGGAGCAGTCCTACTGCTGGCTCACGTCTCCTGACCCCCAGCGTGCCTTAGGAGTAGAGGTGGCTAATTCAGAGGCACCTACAGCTCCCTCTCTAGCCTTGATAATCAATACCTTCTCGATGCTGATAGACATTGGCCTGTCCCTGTAACCCCCATGGACCCTTTGGTCAACAGAATTTCGGGAGCAGACCACAGTGCCAGTTTTTTCCAAGTGACCCATGCATTTCCACTGGAAAAAGAGGAGGGAGGCCAGGAATGCCCCTCCTGCCTCATTAACATGGTTCCATCTGCAAGTGCAGGCCAGGCTCTGCTTCCATAGGAACGTCCTGGGGATCCTATGTCAGCGTTAAAGGGAAAAATATATGGCAACCTGGGTCTCAGCCCTTTTTTCCTGATCCTTGCACCTAGGGTGTGCTCAGTTCCTCCTGCACAAGGTCCAAGATAATCCACCCTATAATGCTTTGGCTGAGAGTTTTGATAGGTAACTTAGCGCAGACCATTACACAAGGTAATTGTGTACCTGTCTCTCAAAAGATGCAAAGGAATCTCCAAAAGGATGGACCCAAGATTTTTCCCTCTTGTCCTTTGGAAAAGCATCTGACTTCTGCTGATAGCAGAGCTGAGATTGGGCACTCGCTATATTTTGTGGAGTGTCAAATTTATCCATTCTAATAAAAATTAAAAATTTTAAGAAACTTAAAATTTTTTTTTTAATTGTTTGTTCATCTTTATTTCAGGGTTTTCTCCATGTGAGAGCCCTAATCTTTGTTTTGCTCTCGCTAACATTTTTAAAAAGTTAGAATCAAAGAGCTTACCAACTGACGGAAGGTCATCGACCTGAAACGTTAACTCTGTTTCTCTCTTCACAGATGCTGCCTGACCTGCTGAGTATCTCCAGCATTTTCTGTTTTTATTTCAGATTTCCAGCATCTGCAGTATTTTCTTTTTGTATTACCAACTTCCTGGTTCGCTGTCTGTGAGAATTCTGCATTTTGATTGGTTGCTTAGACAGATTGTTAACGCCACAGCAGCTCTTCACTGGGAATCCCCATTAACTTCTGTTCATTTCAATGATGCGACGGAAAACACAAACTTTTCGCCACAGAGATCATGAGATCTTTGTGCGAAGCTTACTTCGGGGCCAGCAGTGAACGCATTTACTTCGCCGCTGACCACAAATTACAGGCCATTGTTGACTAGCTACTTACTTTTTGCATCTGGGACTATGTTTATCTTTAAAGAACATTCTCAGGCTAGGTTCTACTGACCAATATAAATATTTTTCATCTCTGCAGTCTGCTGTACCAATGCTACTTTGCAGCATTCCAATGCATGGTGTTTGCAGTGTGCTGAAGTGGAGAGGGCAGGACTGTGTTCATGTTAATCCCAATTTAATATTATGGCCTGAAATTTCCTGCAATGAACACCATGGGCTAAATATTAATGGGGAAGGCGGGTTGGGAGTGAGGGGGCGGAGGGGGGGCGGGGGGTGGGGGAGCTCTGAGGCAGTCGGGAAAGCCAGGAGAACGAGTTACCCGCAGGCCCTGCAGAATTTAACGGCAGGGCCTGATTTGCATTGGAAGCCTCTGTTTCCCACCCGCAGTCAGCCAGATTGAGAGGCTGGCTGCCTCCATGTGGGTAGGCCTGCGTCACTAGGCCACAGAGAGGAGGGAGGGAGGGACCTCGGGGCGCGGCTGGAGGGCAGCCGGAGGAGCACGGGGTGGGGAGGGGGTGGGGAGGTGTCAGAAGAAGATCGGGAGGTGGCTGGAGGAGCATGGGGGGTGGGGTGTTGGAAGAAGATCGGGGGCCGGGTGGCGGCCGGAGGAGCACGAGGTGGGGGAGCCTGTAGGGATTGTGGGCTGGGAGCAGCACGGGGAGGGCCAGAGGAGTGGGGGAGATTGGGTGTCAGCAAAGATCGGCGGCCGGAGTAGAGGGAGGAGGGGCCAGAGGAGCATGGTGAGGGGCCTCGTGGGGGGGACCAGAGGCCTTGGGGGGGGGGGAATCGGAGGCCTCATGGGGGGATCTCTGATTGCGGGGCGGTGGGTTAGGCAGGGACGCTGAATCCAGGAGGTAAGTGTAAAGGCACTTACCTCCTGGATCCGGCAGTCCTTGCCTTCCATTAGCTGTTGGGTTTCACGAGATGTGTAAAACCTGACCAGCTAAAGTTAAATTCAAAATGGAGGTTAAAGCAAAGGCTTCCAGCCTGATTATAATATTTAAGTTGATGACCCATCTCCTGGCAGCGGATTGGCTGCCCGCCTCACGTCCCGCCTCCATTAAAATGGGTGGGTTGGAGGCGGGTTCAGGTTGGGATTAAGATTTTTAACACTTTAACTACCCACATGCTCCAAACCCACCCTTTTTTAAGGTTAAAATACCCCCATTAGTTAGGCTGTTGTGCGCCCCATTCCTCCAGTGGTGAATTTGCAGCAAAATTTGCTTGAAAACTAATTGGAATACGCTGCACTGAGTATAGCAGCAAATTGGAAGTGGCGAGGCCAATGACTTGTATCAATAGGGAGATGGAGACCAGCGTTCTCGGCCACATGCAGTTTGGTGTCTGGGGTCTATTTTAAAGGATAGACGGTCTCCCCGCAATTAATAAATGAAGCTGCCACTCAGTCAACTTACACTCCATGTAGATATAACAGACAAATACATACTTATATATGCACAGGTGGTTCCTTTTGTTGTATGCGCACTACGACTTCAAGCTGAACTCGATCTGCTGCAGTAGGTTCATTAGAATTACATTTTTTTAAATATGCAGCTATCAAAAAATCAATCTGTAATAAATAACTCAAAATAAACCACAAATGTAATATCATGCTATATAGATAGGTTTACATGCTTACAAATAGGCATTTAGTCTGAAGCTGTGTGTTCCGACATTGGAACCATACAGATTCCTATCACCAATGGAAGTATTATTAGCACTGCAACAACAATTACATAGGATTACATAGGATATACGGCACAGAAACAGGCCATTCGGCCCAACCAGTTCATGCCGGCGCTTATGCTTCACTCGAGCCTTCTCCCGTCTTTCCTCATCTAAATCTATCAGCGTAACCCTCTATTCTCTTCTCCCTCATATGCTTGTCTAGCCTCCCCTTAAATGCATCTATACTATTCGCTTCAACCACTCCCTGTGGTAGCGAGTTCCACATTCTCACCACTCTCTGGGTAAAGAAGTTTCTTCTGAATTCCCTATTGGATTTCTTGGTGACTATCTTATATTGATGGCCTCTAGTTATGCTCTTCCCCACAAGTGGAAACATTCTCTCTGTATCCACTTTATCAAAATTTTTCATAATTTTAAAGACCTCTATTAGGTCACCCCTCAGCCTTCATTTTTCACGAGAAAAGAGACCCAGCTGTTCATCCTTTTCCTGATATGTATACCCTCGCATTTCTGGTATCATCCTTGTAAATCTTCTCTGCACCCTCTCCAGTGACTCTATATCCTTTTTATAATATGGCAACCAGAACTGTACGCAGTACTCTAAGTGTGGTCTAACCAAGGTTCGATACAGGTTTAGCATAACTTCCCTACTTTTTAATTCTATCCCTCTAGAAATAAACCCTTGTGCTCGGTTTGCTTTTTTTATGTTAACATCCATTGTTTCAAAATTAATATACTCTTTATTTTTTAGAATAGTAATAGCCAATAAAGCTTTGGTTTCTGAGACTGTACAAACATTCAGAGATCAACCATAACTAATAGTAAGTACTAATGATGTTACTTACTGTTAATGTTATCACTGGAAGAAATTTATGTTAAGAATTATCCCAAGTTTTTTTTGAAATACCAGCACATTTTGTGTGAACATAAAATCCCTGTTATATACCAAACATATTCATCCTACCAGCACCATTTTGCAACCGTCTAAGTGGCAGTGATGATCACAGTGGTATTGATTCATGGCGGTGGACCTCTGATAATTAACTGTTCAACTGTTTCAGTGAGGGAAACTGCAAAAGGTTGCAAAAGTCTCATGAAATTATGGCGTGGTCAAGTAATAGCTGAAGTTTGGGATCTTTGGCTGAAAGTTGGGCCCTACGATGTAATTTGATGCAAATTTGTAGGAAATTTTGAGCTTATATTTCTTAGAGATTGCCTTAACCTCATAGCGCTTAGATCATCTCCTGGGATGCAGCATAAAAATGTCACTAAGTTGCTATTTTGCTTAAAAAATGATAGATCCCACCAGTCTTACTGACATTTTCTTCTATATTGTTTCCCTGGTTTCCTGAATAGGGAAAGCAAAGGTTCTTTAAACTATTAGCTCCTCACAAACACAATGGCCCAGATTTTGCGATCAGTGGCAAAGGAACGACGCTCCCCGTTCATTACGCTTACAGCTGCCCACAAACCTTTTATGGGCTTTTGAGAGATCCTTTTCAGCGCAGTGCCTTGTACAGGGGATCTGGGACCTGTGAGAGCAGGGCAAGCAACAGCGTGTCTCTTCAACTAATCATATTGAAGAATATCCAACAATCTCCAACAATAATTAAAATCTAAAGGAATGAGACTCCACACTTGTAAAAGTACATTTTCAGTGCCAGAGAGGTTGTTTGTCATTACCAAGATTTATCACACTGTTAAAAATTCACTTACACCTGGCGTCTTTAGTGGGTAACTACAGGAACTTCATATTGTTGAATATATTTGAATGCCGAGTCTCTTGGCGAGATACCACTGTAGCGAAGCTTGTGAAGGAGCAGGGCAACTCAAACAGCAACTTCCTGATTTCCACATTTAAATGTGCATGTGCAGACATGGGAAGTTGCTGTCCAATTTACTCTATAATAACTGTAAGCGCTGATACAGTGAGCGCTAATAGTCTCACCGTTATTCTTAACACAAAATCTGGGCAAGTGTAACGCGAAAGCACATTGACAATAGGCCGAATTTTGCGTCCCCTACGGGTGCGTACGAGATGTGTACACACCCATAGGGGCCACGCAAGTGCTGGGTTTAGGCATGCGAAACGCATCCCCAGGAGAAGTGGCTCTGCAGGTGGATAGTTGCGCTTTTTGCACAAGTTACACCCACTGAAAGGCCATAGAATTCTTACGCCTGGTAAAAGCAGGCATGAGGCCTGCTTTTACCAGCATAAGAGTTTAAAATAACATAAAAATAATTTTTTTTCAATCATTTAAACATTAAAAAACCTGTGCAATAAGGTAAGGTTATTTTTAGCCCCTTTAAAACATGTACATTTATTTTTCAAAAAATTAAATTTTTGTTTAAAATATTTAATTAAATGGCATTTTAATTAATTTTATATATGTAATGGTTTTTCTTTATTTATTTCAGTGTGTTGGTGCATTTTTGCAGTCATCCCCATTCATACTTTTGACAGTTCTGTGTGTACGGAACTGTCAAAAGTATGAAGGGGGATTCCCTTCTTCCATTGGTTCACCTGGCCCACATGATCCCGGGGTGCTTGTGAACCACATGTGCCCCTGGTGTACGTGGGCCTCTGCACATTTCGAAGAGGAGAGGCCCAGGATCGCAAGCCTCGGTATCTATGGAACCAGCAGGTAAGTTCATAGATTTTTTTCCGATCGGAGGCATCTGCCCGCAGGAAGCCTCCGATCGGAAATTCAGGGCCAATGTATTTCAATATGCCATGAAACTGTACTAGTACCAGGGAATAGAATATAGATTTTTTTCCATCTTGGCACATGAAAATGCACCTTGCTTTAATGCTGAAACTAATCACATTTTCCCTATATTATGCAATAAGCACATCGCCAGTAATCTGCATGACAGGGACTTTCTGCTGCTGATCTTTGTTCCTACCTTTCTGTTGCAGAACAGAATGTCATTCTTGGCAAATATATAATCGAAGAACAACACAATAAAATGATGTCAATTAAATTACCTTCCTCAATCTGCTCTTCAACTAATCATATTGAAGAATATCCAACAATCTCCAACAATAATTAAAATCTAAAGGAATGAGACTCCACATTTGTAAAAGTACATTTTCAGTGTCAGAGAGGTTGTTTGGCAGTAAACAAGATTTATCACGCCGTTAAAAATTCACTTACACCTGAATGCACAAGCCCTAACTTTTTCTGGAGTGTTTAGTGGGTAACTGCAGGAGATTGTTACATTGTCAATGTGCTTTCACGCTACATTTGCCCAGCTGTTTGTAAGACAGGCTCCACACTAATATTTCTATTAAATATCATAGGACACATTTGTGCCTCAACATGATAGACAAAAAACTATTGTTTTAATAATGGGGTGGTTAATTCTTCTTAAACATACAACGAGGACGGCTTATACCCTGTATACAATCATTCTCAGTGTGCAAACTATAAAATTGAGTGCAGTAATGAAAATGTCTTTGAGCGGAGCTGTAATTGCCTTTTTGAGTCACAAACAAATTCACATCTCATTCATAATTGCAGCTTGCGGTAAGAGGAAAACTTGGAAATGTGTTTCAAAGCATGACTTTAACACATTTTTTGCTCTGTTTTGCCAAAACCAATATTAACACTGAACAGCACCATCATTATGAAAAACTTTTTTCCCTGTTGGCTGAGGGAGAAAAGCTTGAAGAACAATGCATCACTCTCATGCACTAAAGTGTAATTCATGTAATTTTATTGTGTGTTTGAAAACAAATGAAAAGGTTTTTTCCAAACTGTTTTCTCATGACGACGGTGGTTCTTTAAATTACTTCTAATGCCATCTTTATTATTTCATGAGGAAGGATGTGGCCGATGCCACAGGATAGAAAGCAGAAAATTTATTGTGTTCTGATTTGGAAATCTGTAGACAGTAACTTTTCACGACATACTGAGGTAGGTATTTGTTATTATAGTGTTAAATTTTGATGTAACATTTTTCACTAAAATAAAAGTCAACATTTATTATAACATTAAATTATATGCTGTAGTCATCTTTTAGGTATTCCCGCTAACACCACACAGTGAAAAAAGAGTGTCAATAGACAAAAATGTGGATGGGCTAAAGAGGCAATCATTTTTAGAAAATGTGCAGCAATTACTTTAAATGTACCAGTTTTCAGCAGCAAATACTTTTAACCTAAAGTGTTGTTCAACTGCACTTGCACTCCATGTGGTGGTGTATTGTTTTTGTTGTGAGAAGCAATTCGATTTAAAATCTTTTTTTCTGTCTGCAGAATTCCCTCAATCTTTGCCTGTGGGGAGAAAAAAAAGCTTTTCATGTTATTACCTGAATATAGCAGAAAATATAAATATTCAGAGCGTTTTCATATATTAATGGATCCTTTGTATCCAGTGATTGGAATTTTCCCGTGGAATGCACATTTTGTGCCATGTGGGGACTCCAGGACGCTTCCCGTGTCCTGGACAACCACATGTGCAGGAAGTGTCGTTGGCTGGAGGAGCTCAAGCTCCAGATTTCGGAGCTTGAGCAGCAGCTGGCGTCACTGCAGTGCATCCGTGAGGCTGAGAGCTACGTGGATAGCACGTTTCAGGAGGTGGTCACCCCGCAGTGTAAGAGTGTGCAGGCAGAGAGGAAATGGGTGACCATCAGACAGACAAGGAGGACCAGGCAGGTAGTGCAGTAGTCCCAAGTGCATCTTGCTCTCCAACCACTGGTGAGGGCCATGGTTCCTCTGGGGAGTACTGCCAGAGCCAAGTCCATGGCACCACGGGTGGCTCAGCTGTACTGGGGGGGAGGAGGACGATCAGGAAAGCAATAGTGATAGGAGATTCAATAGTTAGGGGAACAGTCAGGCGTTTCTGCAGCCGCAGACGTGATTCGAGGATGATATGTTGCCTCCCTGATGCCAGGGTCAAGGATGTAGTTGAGCAGCTGCAGAACATTCTGAGGGGGGAGGGTGAACAGCCAGAGGTCATGGTCCATATTGGTATCAATGACATAGGTAGAAAGAGAGATGAGGTCCTGCAGGCAGATTTTAGGGAGCTAGGATAGAGATTAAAAAGCAGGACCTCAAAAGTAGTAATCTCTGGATTACTCCCAGTGCCACGAGCCAGTGAGTATAGAAATAGAAGGATAGAGCAGATGAATGCATGGCTGGAGAGATGGTGCAGGAGGGAGGGCTTTATATTCCTGGGACATTGGGACCAGTTCTGGGGAGGCGGGACCTGTACAGGCCGGACGGGTTGCACCTCAACAGAGCCAGGACTAATGTCCTCATTGGGGGGGGTTTGCTAGTGCTGTTGGGGAGGGTTTAAACTAATTTGGCAGGGGGATGGGCACCAGGATGTAGCATTAGAATGGAGAAACAAGGTGCACAAAGGATTGGGAGAGACAGATAGCACTAGAATCAGAAATAGTATGGTATTAGGTGGGGTCAGACTAATATAGAATACAAGAAGGTCTAAGATAGGTTTACAGTGCATGTGTGTGATGCATGAAGGGTGGTAAATAAGGTTGGTGAGCTGCAGGCGCAAATAGGCACATGGGAATATGATGTCGTGGCGATAACGGAGATCTGGCTCAAAAAAGGGCAGGATTGGGTTTTAAATATTCCTGGATATAAGGTGCTCAGGAAAGATAGGGAAGGAAAGAAAGGAGGTGGGGTGGCAGTATTGATTAAAGAGAATATTACAGTGCTGGAGAGAGAGGATGTCCTGGAGGGGTCAAGGTCAGAATCCATTTGGTTAGAGTTGAGAAACAATAGAGGTGCCATTACACTACTAGGCATATTCTATAGGCCGCCAACTCGTGGGAAGGATATCGAGGAGCAAATTTGCAGGGAAATTACAGAGGTGCAAGAACTATAGAGTAGTGATAACGGGGGACTTCAACTATCCTAATATAGACTGAGATAGTAATAGTGTAAAGGGCAGAGAGGGGGAAGAATTTCTGAAGTGTGTCAGGAGAACTTTCCAGATCAGTAAGTTTCCGGCCCAATGAGGATGGAGGCATTGCTGGATCTGGTTCTGGGGAATGCGGTGGATCAAATAGAGCAAGTGTCAGGAGGGAAACATTTAAGGAACAGTGATCACAGTATCATAAGGTTTAGACTAGCCATGGAAAAGGACAGGGAGCAATCTAGAGTAAAAATACTTAATTGGAGGAAAACCAATTTCAGTGGGTTGAGAATGGATCTGGCCCGGGTAAATTGGAATCGAAGATTGGCAGGCAAAACTGTAATCGAACAATGGGCTGCCTTTAAAGAGGAGATGGGTCGGGTACAGTCGAGGTACATTCCCACAAGGGGGAAAGGTAGGGCAACCAAAGCCAGAGCTCCCTGGATGACAAAAGAGATAGAAAGATGAAGCAGAAAAAGGGGGCGTATGACAGATGTCAGGTTGAGAATACAAGTGAGAACCAGGCTGAATATAGAAAGTTTATAAGAACATAAGAAATAGGAGCAGGAATAGGCCACTTGGCCCCTCGAGCCTGCTCCGCCATTTAATAAGATCATGGCTGATCTTGGGCTCAAAGCTACTTCTCTGCCCACTCCCCATAACCCTTCACTCCCTTATCTTGCAAAATTTTGTCTATCTCCAACTTAAATGTATTTAATGACCCAGCCTCCACAGCTCTCTGGGGCAGAGAATTGCTCAGATTTACGACCCTCTGAGAGAAGAAATTCCTCCTCATCTCAGTTCTAAAAGGGAGACCCTTTATTCTAAAATTGTGCCCCCCGTGTTCTAGATTTTCCCACGAGGGGAAACATCCTCTCTGCATCTACCTTGTCGAGCCCCCTCAGTATCTTATATGTTTCAAGAAGAGCACCTCTCATTCTTCTAAATTCCAATGAGTATAGGCCCAGCCTGCTCAACCTTTCCTCATAAGTCAACCCCCTCACAGAAACATAGAAACATAGAAGATAGGAGCAGGAGTAGGCCATTCGGCCCCTCGAACCTGTTCCGCCATTTAATGAGATCATGGCTGATCATTCAAATTCAGTACCCTGTCCCTGCTTTCTCCCCATATCCCTTGATCCCTTTAACCTTAAGAAATATATCTAACTCCTTCTTGAATATATTTAATGAATTGGCCTCAACTGCAGGGACAGGGTCGAGAATTCCACAGGTTCACCACTCTCTGGGTGAAGAAATTCCTCCTCATCTCAGTCCTAAATGGCTTACCTCTTATCCTTAGACTGTGACCCCTGGTTCTGGACTCCCCCGCCATCGCGAACATCCTTCCTGCATCTGGTCTGTCTAGTCCTGTTAGAATTTTATAAGTTTCAATGAGATCCCCTCTCATTCTTCTAAACTCTAGCGAATATAAGCCTAATCGACCCAATCTCTCCTTATACGTCATTCCTGCCATCCCTGGTATCAGTCTGGTGAATCTTCGCTGCACTCTCTCCATGGCAAGAACATTCTTCCTCAGATAAGGTGACCAAAACTGCACACAATACTCAAGGTGTGGTCTCACCAAGGCCCTGTACAACTGCAGCAAGACATCCTTGCTCCTGTACTCGAATCCTCTCGCTATGAAGGCCAACATACCATTTGCCTTCTTAACCGCCTGCTGCACCTGCATGCTTACCTTCAGCGACTGGTGCACAAGGACACCCAGGTCTCGTTGCACTTCCCCTTTTCCCAATCTATTGCCGTTCAGATAATAATCTGTCTTCCTGTTTTTGCCACCAAAGTGGATAACCTCGCATTTATCCACATTATACTGCATTTGCCATGCATCTGCCCAATCACCCAACCTGTCCAAATCATACTGGAGTTTCTCTGCATCCTCCTCACAGCACACATGTCCACCCAGCTTTGTGTCATCTGCATACTTGGAGATATTACATCTAGTTCCCTCGTCTAGATCATTTATATATATTGTGAATAGCTGGGGTCCTAGCACCGATCCCTGCAGTACCCCACTAGTCACTGCCTGCCACTCGGAAAAAGACCTCTGGAATTAACCTAGTGAATCGTCTCTGAACTGCCTCCAATGCAAGTATATCCTTCCCTGCTTTTATACTCCAACCCCCTTTGAAATAAAGGCCAACATTCCATTTGCCTTTTTGATTACTTGCTGTACCTGCATGCTAAATTTTTGTGTTTCATGCACAAGGACCCCCAGGTCCCTCTGAACTGTAGCATTTTGTAATCTCTCTCCATTTAAATAATAATTTGCTTTTTTATTTTTCCTGCCAAAGTGTATAACTTCACGCTTTCCCACATTATACTCCATCTGCCAAATGTTTGCCCACTCACTTAGCCTGTCTATATCCCTTTGCAGGTTCTTTGAGTCCTCTGCACAACTTGCTTTCCCACCCATCTTTGTATCATTCGCAAACTTGGCTACATTACACTTGGTCCCTTCATCCAAGTCATTAATGTAGATTGTAAATAGTTGAGGTCCCAGCACAGATCCCTGTGGCACCCCACTAGTTACCGTTTGCCAACCGGAAAATGACCCATTTATCCCGACTCTCTGCTTTCTGTTAGTTGGCCAATTCTCTATCCATGCTAATATATTACCCCCAATTCCGTGAGCTCTTATCTTATGCAGTGGCACCTTATCGAATGCCTTCTGGAAATCCAAATACACCACATCCACTGGTTCACCTTCAGAGGGGTAGAGAAAAAGGAAATAAGAGGGGCAAAGAGAGAGTATGAGAATAGATTGACAGCTAACATAAAAGGGAATCCAAAAGTCTTCTCTAGGCATATAAATAGTAAACAGGTGGCACGAGGATGAATGAGGCCAATTAGGGACCAAAATGGAGACCTATGCATGGAGGCAGAGGGCATGGCTGAGGTACTAAATGAGTACATTGCATCTGTCTTCACCAAGTAAGAAGATGCTGCGAAAGTCATGGTGAAAGAGGAGGTAGTTGAGATACTGGATAGGATAAAAACTGATTAGGAGGAGGTACTAGAAAGGTTGGCTGTACTTAAAGTAGATAAGTCACCAGGACCGGATGGGATGCATCCTAGGATGCTGAGGGAAGTAAAGGTGGAAATTGCAGAGCTACTGGCCATAATCTTTTAATCTTCCTTGGATACGGGGCTGGTGCCAGAGGACTGAAGAACTACAAATGTTATATGTTTGTTCAAAAAAGGGTGTAAGGATAAACCCAGCAACTACAGGCTAGTCAGTTTAACTTCGGTAATGGGGAAGCTTTTAGAAATGATAATCAGGGACAAAATTAACAGTCACTTGGACAAGTATGGATTAATTGAGGAAAGCCAGCATGGATTTGTTAAAGACAAATCGTGTTTAACCAACTTGATCAAGTTTTTTGATGAGGTAACAGAGAGGGTTGATGAGGGCAATGTGGTTGATGTGGTGTACATGGACTTCCAAAAGGCATTTGATAAAGTGCCAAATAATACGCTTGTCAGCAAAGTTGAAGCCCATGGAAACTATGGCAGCATGGATACAAAAATGGCTAAGTGACAGGAAACAGAGAGTAATGGTGAACGGTTGTTTTTCGGACTGGAGGAAGGTATACAGTGGTGTTCCCCAGGGGTCGGTACTAGGACTGCTGCTTTTCTTGATATATATTAATGACTTAGACTTGGGTGTACAGGGCACAATTTCAAAATTTGCAGATCACACAAAACTTGGAAGTATAGTGATCAGTGAGGAGGATAGTGATAGACTTCAAGAGGACATAGAGACAGGCTGGTGGAATGGGCGGACACGTGGCAGATGAAATTTAATGTAGAAAAGTGTGAATTGATACATTTTGGTAGAAAGACTGAGGAGAGGAAATATAAACTAAAGTGTACAATCCTAAAGGGGGTGCATGAACAGAGAGACCTGGGGGTATATGTGTACAAATCGTTGAAGGTGGCAGGGCAGGTTGAGAAAGTAGTTAAAAAACTTACGGGATCCTGGGCTTCATGAATAGAAGTGAGAAGTCGCACAACACCAGGTTATAGTCCAACAGCTTTATTTGAAATCACAAGCTTTCGGAGCGCTGCTCCTTCGTCAGGTCACCTGACGAAGGAGCACCGCTTCATGAATAGAGGTATAGAGTACAAAATCATGGAAATTTTGATGAACCTGTATAAAACACTGGTTCAGCCTCAACTGGAGTATTGTGTCCAATTCTGGGCACCGCACTTTAGGAAGGATGTGATGGCCTTAGAGAGGGTGCAGAAAAGATTTACGAGAATGATTGCAGGAATGAGGGACTTCAGTTACGTGAATAAACTGGAGAAGCTGGGGTTATTCTCCTTAGAGCAGAGAGGATTGAGAGGGGACTCGTTAGAGGTGTTCGAAATCATGAGGGGTCTGGACAGAATAGATAGAGAGAAACTGTTCCCATTGGCAGAAGGGTCGAGAACCAGAGGAAACAGATTTAAGGTGATTGCCAAAAGAACCAAAGGCGACATATGAAAAAACGTTTTTACTCAGCGAGTGGTTATGATCTGGAATGCATTGCTGAAAGGGAGGCAGACTCAATCACTGCTTTCAAAATGGAGTTGGATAAGTACCTGAAAGAAAAACATTTGCAGGGCTACGGGGAAAGGGCAGGGAAGTGGGACTAGCTGAAGTGCTCTTGCAGAGAGCCAACACGGGCTCGACGGGCCGAATGGCCTTCTTCTGTGCTGTAACCATTCTATGATTCTACGAATCTATGATTCTATGACCACCATTGCTGGAGGTAACGTTATGTCTCACCATTCACTCAAACTCACTAAGCCACTTCCAAAGTTGCAGTCAAAATTGGCCATGAACAGAAAGTGGTGAAAATAAATATTTATATCTGTGACATAAGAGAAATGGGAGCTTAATACAAACAGTTATTAAAACACCCATGGTGGTGCTGGGTGCGCTTATATCTGGTGACGGTGGACCTTCCGAGGCTGGAGGCTCCTCTGAGGAGTCATCTTCCTCTTCTTCCTGTACAGTGGGGGGGGGGGGGGGGGGGGGGGGGGGCGGTCCCTTGATGGACCTGTAGGAGAGTAAAGAGATGATTTAGAAATGTCATATGAAGAATGGGTACCATTACCATTATTCACATGATGAACATTCAGTGGCTGCTGACATCAGTCCCCATATGAGTGACTGCTGTATGCCATGTAGCTGTATGAGATGTAATTCTGTCACCAGGTTGCTGAGATGTCCCCTCTCTCCATCTCCCACCTCCAGCTGCTCTGCAACTCTTGAATCATCCAGGGCGACCTCCTCTGCTGCAGTTAACGTGGCCAATGATGGAGGGCCACCTCTGGTTCTCTCCCTCTCCTTCTTATTGTGGGCTCTCTTCTCCTGCAAGGAGGGAAAGAGGAGAAGTTTGAGTGAGAGTGATAGAATGAGTGTAAGGAATGGATGGGTAAGATCTTTCGAGAGTGACTATGATGGAGTGGGGTGCCAATGCCAAATGACCCCTTGTGTGGTTAGTTGGTATGATTGCATTAGGATGAGGGTGAGTGTGAGGGGTGGCTAGCAAGATGGGGATGTGATAATGTAGATAGAGAGGGATGGCTGGACGTGCAAGGTATGTTGGTGTGATTACTGATGTGCAGGAGTAGGGTTGGGAAGGCAGAGTGATGGGGATATGATGAGAGGCACAGCAGAATGATGTTGAGTGTGGCTTTGCACTCACCTTTCCTAATCTAATGAGATCATTGAAGCACTTCTGGCACTGCACCCAGGTCCTCCTCACAACATCCCTTCTGTTGATCTCCTCTGCTATCTCAAGCCAGGCTTGATTGGTTTCCTGTGGAGGCCTCTTGCACCCATCAGAAGGGAAGAGGACCTTCCTGCATGCTCTCATTCCTTCCACAAGCATATGGAAGGAGTCATCTGAGAACCTGGGTGCAGCCCTCTGCCTCTGTGCAGCCATGTTTCCAAGGCTTAACAAGACCCAAATGCTCTAATTCAGTGCCTGCACACTCCTAGATGAACCTTCAAATGCAATGTGGCCAAGGTTCCTTTAAATATCCCGGCTGGAAATGAGTCATCGATGACGTCATCAGGCCTGCACCATTTAATAGGGCTAGGTAACGCGCAGGCCTCATTAAGGGAAAGTTGTTCTAAGGAGTGGAATGAAATGAGGAATGGGGTCACGACCCGCCACGCCGACCGCCCGCACCCGACCCGCCCAGGTAACCACAATTTCGGCCCAAATTACTCACCCTGTTCCAGACTTGTACATCAATATTTCTTTATCATACATCAATACTGCTATGATAGATACTTTGCAATTAAACGTACTGACATATACCAATCCTTGTGGGACGGGCAAAGCCACACTCAACTTCATCCTGGCCCCCAAGCTCACCCACCAGCAGCCTGCCCATCCCCGGAGTCGGGGATCGGACCACCCCCACACCCCCCCTCCGGGGATCGAACTCAGCCCCGGGGTCGGGGATTGGACCCCCCTGGGATTGCAACTCCCCCTGGGGTCGGGGATTGGACCCCGACCCCCCCCCCCCCCCGGGCTTGGAACACCGCCCCCCCTTCTTGGACCCAGCACCTACCTGTTGCTGCGGCGTCCTGTCCAGCCAGTACTCCCCGCCCGACTGGAAGCCATCCTGTCACTCCACACTGTGGAGTTAAAACTCACGGTCTACCGCCCCCCCACCACCCCCTCCCACCCCCCCACCCCGCTCCTGGTGGGTCGAAAATGGGAAAATCCAGGCCCCTGTGTCTCACCAGAACTTGCTCCCAGAAGAAGATTCCTTTCCCCTTACTGAGGTCACCATGCTTCCATATCACCTTTCCAAGTTCCCTGATAATTTTTTAGCCAAAATATCCTCTCTCCTCTCCTCACTCGGCCTCTGCACCAACCTTAACCTAAATTCCTTTAGTTCCTCTCCTCTAATTTTTTTGCATGCCGACTGACGTCACCTCTCCTTAATTTATATTTGCAGGGCCATCGATCTTACTGGCAGCGCTGCCGGACCTTGGAAAATGGCGGACGCCGCGGGACCCGCTGCCAGCTGGCGAAAGAGCAGTGGCTGCCCACTTTTCGCTACTTTTTGCCTGTAATGGGTGGCGTAAAGTCCCCGAATTTTTAGCCCCTTGAATGTGTCATCCCCACCAGCTCAGGGCTGACCTCTCCCATTACTCCCTCTTTGAATCCCTTCAATCTGGTTTCCACCTTGATGACACCTAGCTTTACCTTGCTGCACCACCCTTGACTTCTTGACCACCACTGTGCTGTTTGGTGCTTAGCCTACATCAAATCTAGTATGAGCACTTCCACATCAGCAAGATTGAAGTTGCACTGTTAGGCTGCCATTAAAAACTCTGCACCTTGGCTTCTGACTTCTTGCCTCTCCCAATTGCTCATGCAGACTGAGCCTGATGATGCATAGCCTCAATGCCCTCTTTGACTCTGAACTGAATTTCGCACTAACATTCCCAGTCATCAGCAAGACCATCTATATACACCTATGCAACAATGCCCACCTCTACTTCTACCTCACCCCAGCCATTGCCACTGAAACTCTCTCTGTGCCTTTATCACCTCCGGATTTGATTATTCCAATACCTGCCAGCCTCATGGAATATTAAATTTAATCATAATTTCCATGGCTATAATTTTAGACACTTTTTGTTGAATACTAACATGAATAATTTAGTTTTGAAGTATAGTGAAATGTTGGGCGGTATACAATATACAGTAAACCAAGACCGAAGACTAAAGCTAGACAAAAAGTCTTGCATCCAAAGTTCAAAATAATGTAAGCTGTTGACAATGCAATAAGAGCTAGAATATTTTTTAAAAATCACCCAAAAATGTATTTTTTAATTTTAAATATTTATTTTCCTCCCAAAACATCTGTCAGCAGCATTTGAAAAAAATAGCATAAGTTATTAAAGCTATTACACATGGAATGAGGAAACAATTCAGTACCTTGTGATGGAACAAAATCTGACATAAGCATTTTTTTCTCTCAAAGTATTCCTGCTTCATGCTATATGTACATAAAATGACATTTGATCAACATAAATAGCCAATTGATCCTGTTGAACATTTCTACCAAGACTATAAATCAATTTACACAGACTTGCTTTAGATAATATCTAGAAATAAATGACTACTCAGGTATATATTAAACACTGCTTCATTTTCCAATAACTGACGATGTGTGGGAATTAAAGTAAAAGCTTATGACTCAGTTGCTGGAGTCAGTTATCTCTCATCTCACATTTTCGACTAAAAAGCAATATGGGCTACAATGTTCATGGAGACTATACCCCCAAAGGTTCTTTCACAATGTAAAACATTTTCAATGCATCAGGCAGCATTTGTGTTTTGATGGCATTTAAGACACATTTACATGACTTGGCTTTAAAGCTTACAAATAATACATCTCATTTATCAAGCAGGAACTCAGAAGACCAAAAGATTGCGTGCATTTGATCTACTACTCATAACATGTAAATAGCAGACTTTTTTTGTTCTTTTCCTCTATGGTTTTATTCTACACATTTGATTCAAAACAGCTGTCGCAAAAGTAACAGAAAAGTACAACATAAGCTCTTAATTTTAGAAGCCGTTCCTAAAAATTCCCTTTAGGAGTATATCTTAGTCATCAAAATAAATATTTACAAAATTCCTGTTCCAACCATGAAAGGTAATCTTTTATTTTGGGCATAATGGTACTGTAAACATATATTTAGATTTTGTTAGTGGGTGCTGAGTTTTATTCTGAGAGAAAAAATAATCATTCCAGTGATGGGATAAGGCCATACATTCTGTGTCTCAATCCTGTTCAGAAGCACGATTTCTATGATTCAATATCAGTTTGGAGAGACAGATTCTCATGCTCCTGAAGATGGCCATTGCGTAAAACCGTGTACCTATAAATAAAAAATAAACAGGGTTCAGCAGATAATAAAAAAACTAGTAAGATAGTTCCTATTAAACTGGGGTATGGAATTTGCTTGCACTACGATAATAGGACCTTATAATCTGCTTCAATCTGTCCAATATTTATTCAAATTAGTCAGGTCAAATCAAGGGGTAGATTTTCAACCTGCCGCCCGGACATAAAACCGACGTTGCAGATTGACTGTCCATTAACAGAAACCGCCCAAGTTTCATTTGCATTAATGTCAATCCCAGTTTAATACCAAGCCAGCTAGTTGAAAATCTACCTCCACTGTAAGTAGTGTTTAATCTTGGTTGACTTTTTAAATCAGGTGCATTTCAAACATTTATAAACTGCAAATATGATGAAAATAAGCAACACACAGTGGGACTAGAATAATGCTTCTATGTTAGTGAGACACAGTACACACCTCTTAATTTGAACTTGCTTTATTCAACTTATTTGTTAATTTGAATTGAAACTGCAAAGAATGTTCCATTTAACTGTAATTAAAATAGGTTAATTCAAGCTGATTTGATTTTTGAACGAAAAAAATACCTTTGAAGTAACAAATAATAGACTGTACACATTCAGATCAGGTTAAATTTGTATGCATTGGGAAAACATTTTTTGTTATGTAGTAAAAATCAATGCACAAATGGAACATCAATTCATTATCAGCATAAAACAACCACACTTTTAGTTCATGCTTAAAGTGCACTGTTTTTTATTCTAATAGAATGCAATTAGCTTTTTTTCATTTTAATATGACAGGACAGAAACTTCTGCTATGGTCAGTTAAATTGAATAATTCAGGTCTTCTCTTCATATTTGATTGACAAATATCACAATTAAACTAAAGATTTCTGTGTAAATATTTTTTGAGAAGAACAGTTCAGCTCACATAAATGGCCTTAACAAGCCACATTGATTGCACACAGCCAGGTATTAACTGGCTGAGGCAAAGTCAATGAAAAGCCACAGTTTCAGTCAATTCAGAAGCAAAGGTGTAGAGGTGAAGCATGTAAACAAAAACAGTCGTTTAGGTTGGTAACTAACAAATAAAAAAGAAAGATTTGCATCTATATAGCACCTTTCATGTCAACATGTCCCAAAGCGCTTTACAATTAATTAAGTACTTTTTGAACTGTAGCCACTGTTGCCATGTAGGACATCTTTTGAGTTTTCTTTTGATCTGAATTATTCAAGTTAACTGACCACAGCAGAAATTTCTGTCCTATCAAAATAAAATGAAAAAAAGCTAATTGCATTTTGTTACAATAAAAGATAGTGCACTTTAAAAATGAACTAAAAGTTTGGTTGTTTTATGCAATATGTTATGCATCCTCAGGCACATATATTAATGAAATATGGATTAAAGAGGTCTGACTGAAATTAATTATATTTTGAAAGGGTTCCTCATTAGTGGGACAAAAATAGTATTGAACGCTTAATCATTAAGTACTTTATTTATTCTATTTGCTGGCAAAAATAAATTATACATATTCAAAACCTGGGAGAGTTCAAAAGCAGCAGGAGCAGAGCGAGAGCGCCAAAACCCGGGAGAGTTCAAAAGCAGTGGGAGCAGAGCGAGAGCGCCAAATCCCGGGAGAGTTCAAAAGCAGCGGGAGCAGAGCGAGAGCGCCACAACCCGGGAGAGTTCAAAAGCAGCGGGAGCAGAGCGAGAGCGCCACAACCCGGGAGAGTTCAAAAGCAGTGGGAGCAGAGCGAGATCGCCAAAACCCGGGAGAGTTCAAAAGCAGCAGGAGACGCTGAGATACACCGGACCGGTGAGTGTAAAGAAGTAAAAAGTAATCAAAGTGCGACGTCACCAGAAAGCAGGTAAGTGATTGGTTGGTGAATATTTCTTTATTTCTCACTTTTTTTCCAAACTTGAGCATTTAAATTTAAGTGCCTTGGTGTAGATTAAAAGATATAAGTGTTCCAAATTTTTAAACGAATTAATTAATTGAGATGGGAGACCAGGCAATGTGTTGTTGTTATTGCATGTGGGAGCTCGTGGACACCATTGAGGTTCAGGGCGACCACATCTGCAGCAACTGTTGGCTGCTCGAGGAACTTCGGCTCAGAGTTGATGAGCTGGAGTCCGAGCTTCAGACACTGCGACACATTAGGGAGGGGGAGCATTACCTGGACACTATGTTCCAGGAGGCAGTCACACCCACTAGAATAATTACTTCCAATTTGGCCCATGGTCAGGGACAGGAAGGTGTGACTACAAGCGAGGCAGGTATTGGGATCCAGGAGGTAGTGGTGGAGAAGCCTCAGCCCTTGGCCTTGTCCAACAGGTACGAGATTCTTGCTCCCTGTGTGGACTAGGCCAGGGACTGCAGGGAGGATGAGCAAACTGACCACAGCACCGTGGTACAGGGAGCCATTCAAGTGGGGGGAGCAAAAAGTGATTGGGGACAGTATAGTGAGGGTGATAGATACTGTTCTCTGTAGCCGAGAGCGTGAGTCCCAAAGGCTGTGTTGCCTGCCCGGTGCCAGGGTTAAGGACATCTCCTCTGGGCTGGAGAGAAACTTGGAGTGGGAGGGGGAAGATCCAGTTGTCATGGTCCACGTAGGTACCAATGACATAGGTAGGACAAAGAGGTTCTGCTGAGAGAGTATGAGCAGCTAGGGGCTAAATTAAAAAGCAGAACCACAAAGTTAATAATCTCTGGATTACTACCTGAGCCACGAGCAAATTTGCATAGGGTAAATAAGATCAGAATGTGTGGCTCAAAGACTGGTGTGGGAGAAATGGATTTCGATTTGTGGGGCACTGGCACCAGTACTGGGGGAAGAGGGAGCTGTTCCGTGTGGATGGGCTTCACTTGAACCATGCTGGGGCTAGAGTCCTGGTGAATCGAATAACTAGGGCTGTAGAGAGGACTTTAAACTAAATAGTGGGGGGGGGGGGTGGTGGGAGGCTCCAGGTGAGTGGGAAAATAAGGAGTCAATGAGAAATGAGAAAGCAATAGAGCAGGCTAGAGATGGGGGAAATAATAACCAGAGTGTGACAGGAAGGGACAGAATGTTTAAAAATAAGAGTGTAACAGAAAAAAAGGCCAAAACAGGGAAAAATGGTAAAAAGACAAAGTTAAAAGCTCTATATCTGAATGCACGCAGCATTCGTAACAAGATAAATGAGTTGACAGCACAAATAGATACAAATGGGTATGATCTGATCGCCATTACAGAGACGTGGTTGCAAGGCGACCAGGGCTGGGAACTGAATATTCCAGGGTATATGATAATTCGGAAGGATAGAAAGAAAGGAAAGGGAGGTGGGGTGGCTTTGTTGGTAAAGGATGGGATCAGTGCAGTGGTGAGAAGTGATATTGGCTCAGAAGATCAAGATGTAGAATCTGTTTGGGTGGAGATAAAAAATAATAAGGGGAAAAAGTTTATGGTGGGCATAGTCTACAGGCCCCCAAACAGTAGCAATGCTGTTGGACAATGTATAAATCAACAAATAATGGAGGCCTGTAAAAAAGGTACGGTAATAATCATGGGTGATTTTAATCTCCATATTGATTGGACAAATCAAATTGGCCATGGTAGCCTGGAGGAGGAGTTCATAGAGTGCATCCGGGATGTTTTCCAAGAACAGTGTGTAATGGAACCAACCAGGGAGCAGGCTATCTTGGATCTGGTACTATGTAATGAGACAGAATTAATAAATGATCTCATAGTAAAGGATCCTCTAGGAAAGAGTGATCATAGCATGGTTGAATTTCAAATTCAGTTGGAGGGTGAGAAAGTTGTATCCCAAACCAATGTCCTGATCTTAAACAAAGGCAATTATAATGGCATGAGGGCAGAACTGGCTAAAGTGGACTGGAAAAACAAATTAAAGGGTAAGAAAGTTGAAATGCAGTGGTGGACATTTAAGGAGATATTTCATAACTCTCAACAAAAATATATTCCAGTGAGTAAGAAAGATTTTAAGAGAAGGGAGCACCATTCGTGGCTAACTAAGGAAGTAAAGGATGGTATCAAATTGAAAACGAAGGCATACAATGTTGCCAAGATTGGTGGGAGACCAGAGGATTGGGAAATATTTAAAAACCAGCAAAGGATGACTAAAAAAATAATAAAGAGAGAGAAGATGAATTATGAGAGTAAGCTGGCAAGAAACATTTAAACAGATAGTAAGAGTTTCTACAGGTATATAAAAAGGAAGAGGGTAGCTAAAGTAAACGTTGGTCCCTTAGAGGATGAGAAGGGGGAATTAATAATGGGGAACGGGGAAATGGCAGATACTCTGAACAAATATTTTGCATCTGTCTTCACTGTAGAAGACACTAACAACATCCCAATAATAGATAATCAAGGGGCCACAGGGAGTGGGGAACTAAAGACAATCACTATCACTCAGGAAATAGTACTCGGTAAAATAATGGAACTAAAAGATGACAAGTCCCCTGGACCAGATGGCCTGCATCCCAGAGTCTTAAAAGAAGTGGCTGCAGAGATAGTGGATACATTGGTTGCAATATACTAAAATTCCCTGGACTCTGGAGAGGTTCCAGAGGATTGGAAAACCGCTAATGTAACACCCCTATTTAAGAAAGGAGGGAGACAGAAAGCAGGAAACTATAGATCAGTTAGCCTAACATCTGTCATTGGGAAAATGCTGGAGTCCTTCATTAAGGAAGCAGTAGCAGGGCATTTAGAAAAACATACTGCAGTCAAACAGAGTCAGCATGGTTTTAGGAAAGGGAAATCATGTTTAACAATTTTGCTGGAGTTCTTTGAGGATGTAACAAGCAGGGTGGACAAGGGTGAGCCAGTGGATGTGGTGTATTTGGATTTCCAGAAGGCATTCAATAAGGTGCCACATAAAAGGTTACTGCATAAGATAAGAGCTCACGGAGTTGGGGGTAATATATTAGCATGGATAGAGAGTTGGCTAACTAACAGAAAGCAGAGAGTCGGGATAAATGGGTCATTTTCTGGTTGGCAAACGGTAACTAGTGGGGTGCCACAAGGATCGGTGCTGGGGCCCCAACTATTTACAATTTACATTAATGACTTGGATGAAGGCATCGAGTGTAATGCAGCCAAGTTTGCGTATGATACAAAGATGGGTGGGAAAGCAAGTTGGGCAGAGGACTCAAAGAATCTGCAAAGGGATATAGATAGGCTAGGTGAGTGGGCAAACATTAGGCAGATGGAGTATAATGTGGGAAAGTGCGAAGTTATCCACTTTGGTAGGAAAAATAAAAAAGCAAACTATTATTTAAATGGAGAGAGATTACAAAATGCTACAGTTCAGAGGGACCTGGGGTCCTTGTGCATGAAACACAAAAAGTTAGCATGCAGGTACAGCAAGTAATCAAAAAGGCAAATGGAATGTTGGCCTTTATTTCAAGGGGTTTGGAGTATAAAAGCAGGGAAGTCCTGCTACAACTGTACAAGGTATTGGTGAGACCACAACTTGAGTACTGCGTACAGTTTTGATCTCCTTATTTAAGGAAGGATATACTTGCATTGGAGGCAGTTCAGAGACGATTCACTAGGTTAATTCCAGAGATGAGGGGTTTGACTTATGAGGAAAGGTTGAGCAGGCTGGGCCTATACTCATTGGAATTTAGAAGAATGAGAGGTGATCTTATCGCAACATATAAGATACTGAGGGGGCTCGACAGGGTAGATGCAGAGAGGATGTTTCCCCTCATGGGGAAATCTAGAACTCGGGGGCACGGTCTCAGAATAAAGGGTCGCCCTTTTAGAACTGAGATGAGGAGGAATTTCTTCTCTCAGAGGGTCGTAAATTTGTGGAATTCTCTGCCCCAGAGAGCTGTGGAGGCTGGGTCATTAAATACATTTAAAGTGGAGATAGACAAATTTTTGCAAGATAAGGGAGTGAAGGGTTATGGGGAGTCGGCTGGGAAGTGGCTTTGAGCCCTAGATCAGCCATGATCTTATTGAATGGCGGAGCAGACTCGAGGCGCCAAGTGGCCTATTCCTGCTCCTATTTCTTATGTTCTTATGTAAAATATTTTTCATTTCATCTCAGCTGCATCGTAATATGTGTGGAAGATGCTTTAGTGCTCTCTGTTCAGGGAGGTGGCTTTTACCTTTAGTCTGTGTTTATTTTTGATTATTAAACTTCTCTAAGTAAACATTTAGGTCAAACAATCTAAGCTGTAAGACCCCGTGATATTAAATTGTTTGTCATAGAACTCCTGCAAATATTTAGCTGTGTGACGGAAAACTACTTCAGAAATAGAAAATATTCATATATGGGTGCTGTAAGTACATTATTAGCAATAAAACAAATTTAGGTGTTTATCCCATCTGCAAAATAATTCACTATACATATTGGCATATACAGGTTGATACTTAATTCATATTCAAAGAATATTTATATATTTAAATCACATTCAAAGAATATTTATACATTTTTAAATAGTGTTCAGTCAAAGAGTTAAATGTTTTCAGAAACCTTACAACTATTTATAAGCTAATATCTGTGCCACAAACAATAAAATATTTAAGTTAAATTTCCATTTAAGGAGCTTTCAATGTGATGGCTCAAGATCTGTTTAGGATGGGGCTGAATTTGATCCAATAAAGAAGCTAATCTATGGTATATTGGAACAGGAAATAGCCAACAATGAAAGCACATCTCCACAAAAGGTGGAAAAGGAAAAGTATTTAGGTATCATTATTATTTATTTACTTAAAGTTTCCAATCAACATCAAACTTTCCAACAATACTAATCATATACTAGGACAAATGTTGAATGCATTCAATAATTTATTTGAACCCCATATAAATCACTGTTGAATCTATGAATTAGGCTTTGGGTTTTATAGTTGATATTCTACTTGCATCACCAACCACTCCTATATGCAGACCACGGCTCTGCTCCTCTCTCACTCTGACCTCTCTGTCCACTGTTCCAATGAAGTTCAACGTAAGCTTGAGGAACAGCACCTCATCTTTCGATTACGCACTTTACAGCCTTCGGACTCAACACTGAGTTCAACAATTTCAGATCATAACCTCTACCCCCATTTTTTCGGATGGTAGATGTTGATGATTCTGCTAATCCCATTTACATCTCCTCTAGACCCATCTTTTGTTTCTTTACTTGTCCCATTACCATTTCCTTTTGCCTTGCACCATCATCCCTTTTGTCATTTAATCTCTCCTGCCTTCCACCCTATCACAGACCTTCCCTTTTGTTCTTTCCTCCCCTCCCCACTTTCCCTGCCTCTGTACTTGCTTAAAACCTGCTACATCTCTAACATTTTCCAGTTCAGATGAAAGGTCATCGACCTGAAACGTTGGCCTGTAATTTGTGGTCAGCAACGAAGCAAAGCCGTTCGCCGCTGGCCCTGAAGTAAGCTTCCCACAAAGATCTTACGATCTCTGTGGCAAGAAGTTTGGCTTTTCCGACGTTCAGCTGAGATCAGTGTAAGTTAATGGGGAATTCCTAACGTGAGCTGCTGTGATGTCAACAAGCTGTGTAAGCAGCCAATCACAATGCAGAATGCTATTCGATCGCTGTTATTACCCACCGCAAATTCTGGGCCGTTAACTCTGTTTCTCTCTCCACAGATGCTGCCTAACCTGCTGAGTATTTCCAGCATTTTATGTTTTTATTTCAGATTTCCAGCATCCACAGTATTTTGCTTTTGTAATATATTAATCTCAATCATTTAACAGGAATCAAAACTCAGGTGACTATTAATTGACTTTTGGCCTGCTCAAACAAAATGCACTTCACAAACCGTCAAAATAAATTCAAAAATCACCGTGTGGATTATCCCCAACAATAAAGACAAAAATGCTTAATTTTTGTCACAGTATGTTTGGAATCCTGCGCGCAATCTTGGATATCATACAGGCAAATTGAGGTCAATATGTTGGGGAAGGTCCAAAGAAAAGAAATAATGATTTTAGGTCTCGGGCTCTAAATTGTGAGAAGAAACGTGTTGAGTTGATAGAAAAGAAGATTAAGGAGCAACATGACCCAGGTCTTCAAAATGTTGGTGGGTGTATATAATACCTGTAACTTCTTCATAGCCTTTGCACTATATTCAGAATCTGTTTCCCTCCAGAAATTGTTTCTTTTATCCATTTTTACAGTTTACTTTAATAACCTTCTATGGTAATTTATTGCACAACTTGGGTGAAATTTGCGCATAACCTCCATTCTTGCTTCTTAACCTTGTCAACTTCAATTCATTCTTTTCAAAGTTTCCTCTTTTGCAAAGAAAATGTAATTGTTGATACCTGGAATCCTGCTTGTTCACTGAACTCTGTGACTCCTCAAGGACAATAATATTATTTTTATGATTAAATGACTAGACTGCAGACAATTCCAGATGGGGCATACATCATAAAGCAACAATATATAAGCTCTTCAGATTTGTACTCTTTCCCTCTGGTAATACAAATCTGTACTTCTTTCCTTTATTTTTACTTCAGCTAAAATTTTGAGCTGCTGGTTTCATAAATTTATCAACTATTGCCACTAGATCTCTTTTATGACAGTATATTGAAGATTGTGGGTTCAAGTCCCACTCCAGAGACTTGAGCACAAAAATCTAGACTGACACTCCAGTGCAGTACTGAGGGAGTGCTGCACTGTCAGAGGTGCCGTCTTTCAGATAAGACGTTAAACCAAGGCCCCGTCTGCTCTCTCAGGTGGACGTAAAAGATCCTATGGCACTATTTCGAAGAACAGCAGGGGAGTTATCCCCAGTGTCCTAGCCAATATTTATCCCTCAATCAACATCACTAAAAAAACAGATTATCTGATAATTATCACATTGCTGTTTGTGGGAGCTTGCTGTGTGCAAATTGGCTGCTGTGTTTTCTACATTACAACAGTGACTACACTTCAAAATAGTACTTCATTGGCTGTAAAGCGCTTTGGGACGTCCGGTGGTCATGAAAGATGCTATATAAATGCAAGTCTTTCTTTTTCTCTATTTTGCTTCCTTGCTTCCCGTTATGTTTTAGGCTTTTTATTAACCTTCTACCCTAAATTATTTTGGCTCTTATATATTAGCTCATGCTCAAGGGTGAGTCACAAGTCCCCTTATCTTTGAGAATGTCTATCATTGCCTTGAGATCTAACTAAGCTTTCAGTGCTTCACCTGGGAAATGAACAGTAAATCGTATCTTGCAATTGCTTTTAGCTACTGGACTTATACCTGTATAAGATCTTACTCTGGTGTTCTATAGTTATACAGTATCACACCAGATGTCATTTTAAGTTTAAAATATCAAGCAAATTTATTTTACAAAAGATGAACAAGCAGATAAAAATCTTTATTTTCACCACTTTGCGGTCATGGACAAATTTGTGTGCACCTTTGGAAGTGGCTTAGTGAGTTGGAGTGAATGGTGAGACATAACATTACCTCCAGCAATGGTGGTCAGTGTGAAAGGAATGGCTTGGTCACTGTGGGGATGCTTTATGGTGTTGCTGTGGGATGGTGCTAAGCTGGTGCAGCATGTGGCAGCCATATGGGTGTAATGCATAAAGTTAAGTAAATCTGGCCATGATGAGCCCATCCCTGGCCTCCCGGACAGCAATGTGCTTGGGTGCTGGTGGGATCTGGAACGCAGGTTCCTCCTCCTCCTCCTAAGAGGCTGTGCACTCAGTCCTATGTTGTGCAGCATACCACGATGATTCTGGAGACCTTGGCTGGAGCGTACTGAAGGGCTCCTCCAGATTTGTCAAGGCATCTGTAACGCATTTTCAGCATGCCTACTGTCTGCTCTATGACACATCTGGTGGAAATGTGGCTTTCATTATATCTCTCTTGGGCCTCAGTCAAGGGCATCATGAGCCACGTTTTCAGTGGATAGCCCTTGTCTCTAAGCAGCCAGCCAGAAAGTCTGTTTGGAGGAGCGAAGAGCTGAGGGAGGGTGGACTGACGCAGGACGAAAGATTCATGACAGCTGCCTGGGAATTTGGTGCACACATGCATGATTATCTTCCTATGGTTGCAGACGAGCTGCATATTGAGGGAGTGGAAGTCCTTGCGGTTGACAAAGACTCCTGGCTGATGATGGGGTGCCCTGATGGCCACATGTGTGCAGTCGATGAAGCCCTGCACCCGTGGGAAGCCAGCCAGAGCGGCAAAGCCGAGCGCCCGCTCAGTAACACTGGCTTCATCAGTGGTAAAGTTGATATAATTGGCTGACTTGTCAAAGAGGGTATTGGTGATCTGTGTGATGCATCTGTGGGTGGTCGACTGCGAGATCCTGAAAATATCTGCTGCAGCTCTCTGGAAGGAGCCTGGGGCGAAGAAGTTGAGACTTTGACAGCCACTGGTAAGGCGTGTCCACCAGGTCCTCTGGGCTGCAGGTCTTGGTCCAGCAATCTGCAAATGTCTGCGACGACCTGGCACAATAGCCTGAGCCTCCTCTGGCACTGCTGCTCAGTCATGTTGAGAAAGCTCATCCTCTGCCTGTATACCCTGTGTTGGGGGTATCGCCTCCAGCGCTATGCAGCCCTGCGCTGATGCCCTCTGTCCTGTGCAGCACCATCTGGTTGAGGAGAAGGTGGTGGTGGTGTTGTTGGTGCTGCTGGTGTGCCTGGTGCTGCTGGTGTTGGGGCTCATCGTGGTGGAATTCTAAGGACCAAGGTAAGACAGTATAAATAGCACCATGCTGATGGAATAGATGGCAGGTCAAGCAGAGATGACAGAAGCAATCTGTCAATGGTGTGATAGGTTCCACCAATGAGGTGACAGTAGATGCCGATGTTGCTGGAAACCTCTAGAAAGCTAAACAGTCAGCAACAGCATCTGCCTTAGGAAAGTGATCAGTTGTGAGGTTGAACTTTTTATTGTACTTTTCATGCTGTGCATTGATGTATTGGATCAATGGCCACTCAACTTCCACCTCAGGTTCACAGATGTGGTTCCCGAGCTGTGAGATTCCCGTGGTCATCCAGTGAAATTTGAAAGGTAGGGTGAAAAAGGTGCTTAAGGGTCCGACAAGTACCTAATGATTTAAATTAGCTCATCCACCTCTACCGTTAGGGTCATTGCCGCGCTGGCAAATGCGCCCGAGGGAAAGGCGCGTGAGGGCGGGATGATGACAGGTTCCCGACCCGCTGCAAGATTTTTCAAATTTCCCACCCGAACCGCCTCCATTCGCACCTGCACGGACCCCAGAAAATTCCGGCCAATGTTTCTATTTTTAACTGCTGTCAGTTGAGGTGGGAAACCTGCCAGGTGAAAGGAGGCAAGAAGGGCTGGATCCATAAGATAAGTGCCTTTACAACACAGCTTGTGAGCCAGGAGGAGCAGGATTGTTTCCTCCAGGCCCAGCAAGCTACCGTGTAAACGCCGCCCCCCCCCCGGCGATCTGTCTGACACCCCATCTCTCCGACCTCCCCCCCATCAGAAAAACAAGCCCTGGAGTTAAAATTCCACACTTCTGAGTTTCCCAACCATAACTCCTCTCCTGCCCTCCACCCCTGACTCCAAGACCACGCCCCGGTAAGTAGCAGGACCATCACTTGTCACACTCCCATGCTTATTTTGCATTTACCCACATTAAATTGCATCTGTTACCTATTGGCTCAGTTACCAAAAAGCTATAACGCCTTCTAAATCTGGTTTGATTTTTTTGGAATTATTTGATCATTATTTAATTTTATCATCTGCCAATTTGGGAGATTTGTTTTGCTTGTCCCTTTGTTCACGTCATTAATATTATAGATTGAAAACAGCAATGACCCCTGCTTGTAACATTTTTTCAGACTTAAAAGTCACCATCATGTTTACCCTCTGTTTAATGTTTTCTCAGCTCCTTATCTCAGCTATTAGTCACTGATATGGAACCTTGTTACAAGCTTGCTGAGTATCAATGGCATTCTCCCTGTCTAACATGTCAGCAATGTCCTCAAAAAAAATCATTAAAAACAGAAATGATACTGATCTCAAAATCTTAAACTCAGGAACTGAGAATTCCACACAGTATTTCATGAGTCATCATTTATGATGGATGAAGTCACAAGTCTGCTATTCCTCAAAAGTGAAATAAAATCTGCACAACATAATTATTACTTGGTGGCCCAGATTTTCCTGTAAAAGTAGCAGTGAGGCTAATGGCATTTTCTATTATTTATGCGCAAATGGTACAGCAACTTCAGGGGAGTGGCAGGCGCGCGGTTAAACTCAAATATCCTAAAGTTGCTGTCCAAGTTGCTGTTAGCTTCGCAAAAATGGTATCTCGCTGTCTGGCTCATTTTGAAATGCCTTGAATGGTGTGAAGTTGCTGTGTTTGCGCGGTAGATATGAACTGAACTCGCCACAGAAAGTTAACTCTTGACCATTCCTGTCTAAGTACCCTTTTAACAACGTGATAAGTGTCAATTAATGCCAAAACAACCTCTCTGCTGCTGAAAATTAACTATTACAAGTGTGAAGCCTCATTCCTTCAGGTTTTAAATGTTGTTGGAGATTTTACAATTTTAAAATTTCATTTTTTTAAACTTTTCCTTTCTCTCTCTTAATTCAATCTTCTCTCCCTCTCTTTATTTCTCTTTCTGTACCTGATTTGACATTGCATTCACCCACTGTAATTTACACTTCCTTCTCAGTCCTTGCGCTGTTAATTTCACGATCCTTCAATCTGATTGGTTAAGGAGATACACAGTTGTTTGCTCTGTCCACTCAGGTCCCAGATGCCCTGTTTCCCTCACCGTGATGTTATTAGCTCGCACTTTCAACAACTTGCCACAAAATTTTTTTAAAACCTAAATGTGCAAGGGCAAGTCTAATTAATGGCAGAAGCCTTTAGATGTTCTGCTACAGCAAATTATGGCCCAATATTCTTTTGAAGCAACATATGACTTACAGCAGAACAGTTAAAAATGAAATGCCACAATTGAACATTTGAGTTTCAATCACATATATGTTATGAAAAATGTACAGTTGTGTTAGTTAGGTTTGCTTAGTGATGAGTCATGGGGAAAATGGCCTTCTGGAGCATGCTTGATTGCCTTATGGAATCGTGGAAGAATTTCTTAGAGCTTTTTCTGCCTTGTTCAGGAGTTAGCATTACTGGTGGTTAGGGAGGATAGTGCATAATGTTGCACTGTCTAGTGAATAAAGTGATAATTGATCAGCTCGTCTTTTGTACTTTTTATATGGTTACATGTGATGTATAAAATAGAATTTGTATTGGTTAAATCCTTTTAATCAACCTATAAGTACTTTAACATTTATTCAACTGAATTTCATTTATCAGATGCGTCAAGATCTTTGTCAATCTAGTTAGTGATACCCATTCATCATTACATTCTCCTAATGCTATGTATAAACATCTCATTATGCTTGCATGATAACCCGGTGACCCATATGAGTGACTCCTAAATTCTGAGCATATTAAAGGGACCCATAGGTACAGGCAGGAATCTGCAGACATGTGACAATGCTTGTCCTCCTCTTCGATGGCTGCTGAAGTTGATATGGTGCTGTATGAGATGCATGCGAGGAAACTTCTGTGCTACACTATAACACCAGCCATAGGCCAGCACTACAGCATACCTGCAAGAAGGTGCAGCCAAGTTTCAGGCCACAGCTGACCGTAACTGTCCCTGCATAAGTGCAAACTCTGTGCTCGCTGATCTACATTGGCTCCCGATTAAGCAACGCCTCGATTTAAAAATTCTCATCCTTGTTTTCAAATCTCTCCATGGCCTCGCCCCGCCCTATCTCTGAAAACTCCTCCAACCCCACAACCCTCCGAGATATTTGCGCTCCTCTAATTCAGGCCTCTTGAGCATCCCCGATTTTAATCGCTCCACCATTAGTGGCTGTGCCTTCAGCTGCCAAGGCCCTAAGCTCTGGCATTCCTTCCCTAAACCTCTTCACGTCTCTAAGAACATAAGAACGCGATCTCTCTTTCCTCTTTTAAGACACTCTTTAAATCCTACCTCTTTGACCAAGCATTTGGTCATTGTAACATATGTGGGTAGATCAAATGAAGGACAGAGACACTAGTTGGTAGTTCATGAGCTTGCTTTACTAGGCCCGAGCAAATTGAGCATGCTCATACTAAACCATGTGACAAACCATGTGATAATATATTCGAGTCATCTGCCCTAAATTTTGTTTTGTAACGCTCTTGTGAAGCGTCTTGGGATGTTTTACTATGTTAAAGGTGCTATATAAATGCAAGTTCTTGTTGGTGTCCTTGCAGCAGATGACTGAGCGAAGTATCTTCCCCTCTGCTGATCTCGACTCTGAGAAGGCTGTTTACCGCAATCAGTCTCAGTGAGTTTGCCAGGGCCCACAGAAATTGTTGGTGGCACCTTGGCAGGTATGGCCAAATGGACAATGCTGGCTCCTGATCACTCTGGCATGCCTTCTTTCACACAATACCATGTAAAATATGACATTGCTTTGATTGAGGGGTTGAGGGTGGGGGAGCTTCTTCCAGCATAAAGGTTAGACAAGCATTCACATGTCTTGAGTTGCCACCAGGAGGTCTGCTGGTATAGGTGTCATTGGGAAGGGGAGCCTCTGCCAACAGTGTCCTGCCAAAGTGAAGTTTGCTACCTCTCTCTACAGATATTGGGGTGCAGGCGGAAGGGCCCAGAGCACTTCTCAGGCAGCTTGACCTGCTTGATATCCCTTTGCTAGTTCCCTTTTCCTCAGAACACGTGATCTTGAAGGATTCCTGTTGGCACATTCTCTGGTGCCAATGAAGGGAGCTGAGGGCAAAATAAGTAACGACAGCTGGCAGAAAGGCTCATGAAAGTCTAATTGTGAGCAGGCTTCACTGACATGCTGAAGACCCCGGATCCAGCCTGCCCCTGGGGTTGACAATGGTGCGAAGCCCTTTCACATCCCCTTTTAAATGCGTTAAAAAAGCTCCTGCTAGCTTTTGCCAGGAGCTTGGAGTTGAAACCAAGCAGGATTCCGGGAAAACCGATTAACGCTGGAGTTTTGTTCCTTTTGCATTTTGCTACTGTCTGAAATTGAGGTGATAAAAATCGCCCCCCTCCCGAGTCAATATTACAGAATGAAATTACTAAGCACTTGGAGGAATACGGGGGGTGGGGGGGGGGAATTTATTATCACCCCGTTTGGGGGCGGTAACTTTTGAAAGCTGGGAAACTTAGCGCCAGGCGCTAATGAGTCCCAGCTTTCACGAAATTGGGTTTAGCGCTCCAGGAAGGAAGCGCTAAAGGACGCAGGCGGGGTGGGCCGTGCAGCGCTGCTGCGTTCCGAGGCTCCTTCCCTCCCTTAAAGGGAAGGGCCATCGCTGCAGGCTCTGCATTGGGACCAGTTAGCTGGTCCCCGATGGCGGCCGCGGTCCGGCTCGATCAGCCCCATGCACTCCAGCGCGGCTGATTGAGCGCGGCTCAGGAGAAGGAAAAAAAATTGACCAAAACCATTTCAGAAATTTAGGTACTTACCTCGGCAACTTCCCCTTTAACTTTCACCCCCGAAGCGCCCGGCCTCCCGATCAACGCCTCCTGCAGCTGTCGGTGTCTTTGCCCGGCGATGCTGCAGGGGTTGGAACCGAAGTTCGGGTCCAGGGCGCTACCGGGGCAATGCGCACGCCAGTGACATCACGATCTCCGGGCGAAGGAGATCGTGGCGCCAAGTCTTACCGCCGCCACAAACCTCTCACCGAATTTCGCGGGAGTCGTTCATCTTGCCGCACCCGGGCGGTAAGTCGTCAGCGCCTCGTTAGCGCCCCCTGGAGGCGATAACGGGAGGAGCTAAGGAGGGCAATTTCTAGCCCATGATTTTTAAAAGGCAGATTGTGATTGTCCAATCTTGTAGAATTAAAAAAAATATATATTAGTGGTAAAGGAAATGCAGTGATTAAGGTTTATATGAGTTTTCAGAAAACCTTTGATAAGGAATAATTTGATCAGACTAATGGCAAAGAGGATTGCACATGGAATTAAGGGACATGTGCACACATGGATAGAAAGATGATTAAAGGGTAGACTTCAACAGAAACAAAAATTGGGCGGGGTGGAAAACAGGTTGCCGATTCGTTACCACCCATTTTGCGTTACCGCCCAAGTTGAATTTATACCTCATAAATTTCCAAGGAATTTTATTCCCCTCGGATATGAAAATTTTACCAGTCTGCTGCTAAATACCACCCAGCCAGAGTGGGACCCATGTGATCCCCAACCTTCCATCTGATTTGCGTTACTACACTGTTCCGTGCATGCAGAAACACTGACAATTTGTGCACATTTGTAAAATTTTGGGCATGGGAGTGGTGCATAGGTGCCAGAAAAATTCAGAACATTGTGAGCCAACTTTTATAAAAGTGCCTCCGGTTCCAAAAATGCTGATTTTGTAAGGTTCACACTGACATGCTGACAGGGCAGAGGAAATTCTGTCAGTGTGAAATACGGATGATTGGCATGTATGAATTATTAAGGCCTTGTCAAAATCCAATCTGCAACAAATCTTTCAGAATTATTTAACTCAAGCTAACAAAGAAAGTTTACCCATATACATAAGAACATAAGAAATAGGAGCAGGAATAGGCCACTTGGCCCCTCGAGCCTGCTCCGCCATTCAATAAGATCATGGCTGATCTAGGGCTCAAAGCCACTTCCCAGCCCACTCCCCATAACCCTTCTCACCCTTAACTTGCAAAAATTTGTCTATCTCCACTTGAAATGTATTTAATGACCCAGCCTCCACGGCTCTCTGGGGCAGAGAATTCCACAGATTTACGACCCTCTGAGAGAAGAAGTTCCTCCTCATCTCAGTTCTAAAAGGGCGATTCTTTATTCTGAGACTGTGCCCCCGAGTTCTAAATTTCCCCATGAGGGGAAACATCCTCTCTGCATCTACCCTGTCGAGACCACTCAGTATCTTATATGTTTCGATAAGATCACCTCTCATTCTTCTAAATTCCAATGAGTATAGGTCCAGCCTGCTCAACCTTTCCTCATAAGTCAAACCCCTCATCTCTGGAATTAACCTAGTGAATCGTCTCTGAACTGCCTCCAATGGGGCCCCAGCTGTTTACATTATACATTAATGATTTGGACGAAGGGATTAATTGTAATATCTCCAAATTTGCGGATGACACTAAATTGGGAGGCAGTGTGAACAATGAGGAGGATGCTAGGAGGCTACAGAGTGACTTGGACAGGTTGGGTGAATGGGCAAATGTATGGCAGATGAAGTACAATGTGGATAAATGTGAGGTTATCCACTTTGGTGGTAAAAATAGGGAGGCAGACTATTACCTGAATGGTGGCAGATTAGGGAAAGGGGAGGTGCAACGAGACCTGGGCGTCATGGTACATCAGTCACTGAAGGTGGGAAGGCAAGTGCAGCAGGCAGTCAAGAAAGCAAATGGCATGATGGCCTTCATAGCAAGGGGATTTGAGTACAGGAGTAGGGAGGTGATGCTACAGTTGTACAGGGCCTTGGTGAGGCCACACCTGGAGTATTGTGTGCAGTTTTGGTCTCCTAACTTGAGGAAGGACATTCTTGCTATTGAGGGAGTGCAACGAAGGTTCACTAGATTGATTCCTGGGATGGCCAGACTGACATATCAAGAAAGACTGGATCAACTGAACTTGTATCCTCTGGAGTTCAGAAGAATGAGGGGGGATCTTATAGAGACGTTTAAAATCCTGACTGGTTTAGACAAATTAGATGCGGGCAGAATGTTTCCAATGTTAGGGAAAACTAAAACCAGGGGTCACAGTCTAAGGATAAAGGGGAAGCCATTTAAGACTGAGATGAGGAGGAACTTCTTCACCCAGAGAGTGGTGAATCTGTGGAATTCTCTACCACAGAAGGTTGTTGAGGCCAGTTCGCTAAATATATTCAAAAGGGAGTTAGATATAATACTCACAACTAGGGGGATCAAGGGGTATGGCGAGAAAGCAGGAATGGGGTACTGAGGTAGCATGTTCAGCCATGAACGCATTGAATGGCGGTGCAGGCTCGAAGGACCGAATGGTCTACTCCTGCACCTATTTTCTATGTTCTATGTTTCTATGTTAAATAAGGAGACCAAAACTGTATGCAGTACGCAAGGTGTGGTCCCACCAATACCTTGTACAGTTGTAGCAGGACTTCCCTGCTTTTATACTCCAACCCCCTTGAAATAAAGGCCAACATTCCATTTGCCTTTTTGAGTACTTGCTGTACCTGCATGCTAACTTTTTGTGTTTCATGCACAAGGACCCCCAGGTCCCTCTGAACTGTAGCATTTTGTAAACTCTCTCCATTTAAATAATAGTTTGCTTTTTTATTTTTCCTACCAAAGTGGATAACCTCGCACTTTCCCACATTATACTCCATCTGTCAAATGTTTGCCCACTCACCTAGCCTATCTATATCCCTTTGCAGATTCTTTGAGTCCTCTGCACAACTTGCTTTCCCACTCATCTTTGTATCATCCGCAAACTTGGCTACATTACACTCGGTCCCTTCATCCAAGTCATTAATGTAAATTGTAAATAGTTGAGGCCCCAGCACCGATCCTTGTGGCACCCCACTAGTTACCGTTTGCCAACCAGAAAATGACCCATTTATCCCGACTCTCTGCTTTCTGTTAGTTAGCCAATTCTCTATCCATGCTAATATATTACCCCCAACTCCGTGAGCTCTTATCTTATGCAGTAACCTTTTATGTGGCACCTTATCGAATGCCTTCTGGAAATCCAAATACACCACATCCACTGGCTCACCCTTGTCCACCCTGCTTGTAACATCCTCAAAGAATGCCAACAAATTTGTTAAACATAATTTCCCTTTCCTAAAACCATGCTGACTCTGTTTGACTGCAGTATGTTTTTCTAAATGCCCTGCTACTGCTTCCTAATGAAGGACTCCAGCATTTTCCCAATGACAGATGTGAGGCTAACTGGTCTATAGTTTCCTGCTTTCTGTCTCCCTCCTTTCTTAAATAGGGGTGTTACATTAGCGGTTTTCCAATCTGCTGGGACCTCTCCAGAGTCCAAGGAATTTTGGTATATTGCAACCAATGCATCCACTGTCTCTGCAGCCACTTCTTTTAAGAATAGTAACTTTCTGTTCAGAATAGTAACTTTGCAATAAGATGGACAGGCAAGATGTGAATAGTGTAGCAGAGTTTTCAACATCACAGCATGAATTCATCTACCGCCCAGCCAGTAGAACCACATGCAGTTTCCAGTGTACATTGCAATAAAAAATCCATTAAAATCACAGTAAAGGAGGAGGTAGTAGAGAAATTGGATGCGATAAAAATAGATAAAGAGCAGGTACTAAAAAGGTTGGGGCCATATTTTGCGACCCCTACGGGTGTGTATGAGGTGTGTACGTGCCCATAGGGGCCGCACAAGTTCCGGGTTTAGACACTAAAATCCGGAACTTGCGATCTGTCAAGTATCTTCTTTGAGAAGTCACACAACACCAGGTTATAGTCCAACAGCTTTATTTGAAATCACAAGCTTTCGGAGCGCTGCTCCTTCGTCAGGTGAAGACAGATCCTCCGTATCCCCAGGAAAAGGGCCTCTGCGGGTGGAGATTTGCGCTATTTGCCCAACTTCCGCCCGTTGAATGCCTGTGAAATTCTTACGCCTGGTAAAAGCAGGCGTAAGAACATAAGAAATAAAAGCAAGAGTAGGCCATACGGCCCCTCGAGCCTGCTCCGCCATTCAGTAAGATCATGGCTGATCAAAGGTAAGGTCTACTTTTACCAGCATAAGAGTTTAACAAAATAGAAAAATAAAATGTTATCACTCATTTATACATTAAAAACCCTGTCCAATAAGGTAAGTTTATTTTTAGCCCTGTTAAAACATATACATTTTTTTCCAAAAATTTTATTTTTGTTTAAAATATTTAATTAAATAGCATTTTAATTAATTTTAAATATGTAATTTATTTCATGTGTTAGTGTATTTTTTAAGTGATCCCCATTCATACTTATGGGAGTTCTGTACGTACACCCGCGGGAAGCATCCGATCGCAAATTTTGGACAGGTTGGCAGCGCTCAAAGTAGAAAAGTCAGCCAGTCCGGTTGGAGTGCATCTTAGGTTGCTAAGGGAAGGAAGGGTGGAAACTACGTAGGCTCTGGCCATAATCTTCCAATCCTCCTTAGTTATGGGAGTGGTGCCAGAGGACTGGAGGAATGCAAATATTACACCTCTGTTCAAAAAAGAGGAGAGGGATAAACCCGGCAACTACAAGCCAGTCAGTGTAACTTCGATGGTGGGGCAACTTTTAGAGCCATTAATCCGGGACAAAATTAATTGGCACTTGGAAAAATATGGGTCAATAAATGAAAGCCTGCATGGATCTGTTAAAGGCCATTCGTGTTTGACTAACTTGATTGAGTTCTTTGATGAAGTAACGGAGAGGGTTGATAAGGGCAGTGTGGTTGATGTTGTGTATATGGACTTTCAAAAAGTGTTTGATAAAGTGCCACATAATAGAGTTGTTAGTAAAATTGAAGCCTATGGGATTAAAGGAGCAGTGGCTGCGTGGATATGAAATTGGCTAAGGGACAAAAAGCAAAGAAAAGAGGTGAGCGGTTGTTTTTCAGACTGGAGGGAAGTGTGCAGTGGTGTCCCCTGGGGGTCGCTGTTGGGACCACTGCTCTTTCTGATATATATCTATGACCTGGACTTGAGTATACAAGGGCATAAGTTCAAAGTTTGCAGATGACAAGAAACTTGGATATGTAGTCAACATTGAGGAGGATAGCAACAGACTTCAGGAGGACATAGACAGACTGGTGAAATTGACAGACACATGGCAGATTAAATTTAACGCAGAGAAGTGTGAAGTGATTCATTTTGGTAGGAAGGATGAGGAGAGGCAATATGAACTAAATGGTACAATTTTAAAGGGGGTGCAGGAACAGAGACCTGGGGGTGTATGTACACAAGTATTTGAAGGTGGCAGAACAAGTTGAGAAGGCTGTTAAAAAGGGATACGGGATCCTTGGTTTTGAAAATAGAGGCATTGGCTGGAATTTTCCCAGCCCTGAGGAGGCGGGTTTGGAGGCGGGACTGCTGGGAAAATGGGAAAAATTGGGAACGGATCCCAACCCCGCTCCCAACCCGCCTCTGAACCATCTTCCTGGGAGGCGGGTCCCCGACTCGCGCAGGGACCCGTCTCCTAGCGGCGGGAAGGGGATTAGAGCCAATTAACTGCCTGTTAACGGGTAGTTGACAGGCAGTTAAGAGGCTTTTCACCATTTTCCGCCTGCTGATGCGGGCTTCCCAACGGCGGGAAACCCCACCAGGGTCAGCGAGGCGAGCTGTGGGTCTGTTGCAGTGTAAGTGTGCAAATGACAGCTGCAGAGGTAGTGTGATGGGTGCAATGGTGCACAGGTAAGTATGACAGGTGAGAGAATGTAGTGAGAAATATTTTAATACTGTTTATATGTATCTGCAGGTGACAAGATTTGATGTTTCTGTGAAGCCTCATCTGGCCGGGAGAATTGACAGATGGCTTCTGTAATCTCACATGCAGCTGCCATCTGTTTTCTCCTAAGGAGTCATAGGTGAGCCTGGGTGCAAGGGCTCACCTTTGGACAGTGATTGTCAGTGTTTGACAGCACCTCAATGCTGTCAAACACTGACAATTCATCTGTCAAAAAATTATGGGGCCTGTCCCTTTAAGAAAACCGGCAGATGAAGCATTATGCATTGACGTCATCTGACACCGGCTTTCCCTTAATTGGCCAGCAACGCTGCAGGGTGGGCTTAACAAGGCCAATCAAGGGAAAATAGCATCTGTTCCTCAGACGTCGCTGGGGGCGGGACTAGAACCCGGAAACCAGCAGTCCCTGTCCCAACGCGCCTCCTCAGGTAAGATCGCAGCCTCAGAGTACAAAAGCAAGGAAGTTATACTAAACTTTATAAAACACTGGTTAGGCTCCAGCTGGAGTATTGTGTCCAATTCTGGGCACCACACTTTAGGAAGGATATCAAGGCCTTGGAGAGGATGCAGCGGAGATTTACTAGAATGGTACCAGAGATGAAAGACTTCAGTTACGTGGAGAGACTAGAGAAACTGGGGTTGCTCTCCTTAAAGCAGAGAAGGTTAAGGGAAGATCTGGTAGAGGTGTTCAAAATTATGAAGGGTTTTGATAGAGTAAATAAAGGAGTAACTGTTTCGAGTGACAGAAGGGTCGGTAACCAGAGTCACAGATTTAAAGTAATTGGCAAAAGAACCAGAGGCGACATGAGGAAAAACAAATACGCAGCGAGTTATGATGATCTGGAATGCACTGCCTGAAATGGAGGTGGAAGTAGATTCAATACTAACTTTCAAAAGGATAAATACTTGAAGGGGAAACCTTTGCAGGGCTATGGGGAAAGAGCAGGGGAGTGGGATTAATTGGATAGCTCTTTGAAAGAGCCAGCACAGGCACAATGGGCCGAATGGCCTCCTTCTGTGTTGTATCATTCTACGATTCTATCTAATTGGTCATATTTAAAGTTGTGGAACTGCTGGTTGTTTTACCTGTTAAGTTTTTCCTAACAACTGCCCAGGGGTCAATTTGAGCACACTGAAATAATGACAGACTGTAACATTTATCCCAAGTGACTTAATTTGTTTAGTTAATGAATGATGTGATGCTTAAGTTCATGTGACGTTCAATTATTGCAGTTTTACAGTGTATGTGATATGAGAGTTCAATGTGTTTTCTGAGATACTTTAAGTATTCCTTGGTATTCATGAGCTTTAATGTATTGCTTCCTCATGTACCCTGCCCCCCTAACCAAGGGAAGAACAATGGGTGTTGAATTGTCAGGGTTTCAGATGGACTCTTATTTGAATGTGAGGCTCACTGTGATGTATCTGCCACAGTGTCAGGAGTGCTCTGTACGTATTTATCCATTTGGCTATTGTTTATTTTTTCTGCAAATGACCTATGAAACAGTAGTAAACCATCAAATTATACAAGAGGGGAACACAACATCTGGTACACAGCTTGGAATATATGCTTACTATCGCACGTACCAAGAGGGCTATCTTCCCCGGAGACTTTAGGTGCTAACAAGCCTCCGAGATGGCCAAAATGGGGTCGTGTGCAGCAATGCTGGTTTAGCCCGCCTTTAGCACAAAACGGCATCTTGGTAAAGGAGTTGAAGCGCGTGCTAGAAACGGCTGCCTTGAGGGTTGTTACGGCTGATTGACAATTAAATTGCCTGCTAGCGCTCATTAAAGAAGCTTCACGGCATTTTGCTGGCTAGCGCTTCAATTAACAACCTCTCATTACGGCGACCAGCTGAACAGCAGTAAAGAAGTCATTGCTGAGGAATTTGAGCGCTACTTAAAGCCATGCTCAACTTTCACTGTTCACTTGTTGCTGGAGATAGACTGCGTTTGAAGAGGACTTTTGAGACACATCGGGAGAGTTTCTGGGACACTTTGTCAAGACTTCACCAACACTCTAGCAACATTTTTCCCGGAAATTCTTTGAGGAGTTCATCTAAAGAGAATGAGTGCTGTGGTACTCTACCTTATTGGAGACCTTATAGGAGTCACCTGGAGAAAGAGCGTGCCTGGTCATGGGGGTCTTGCTAGAGGTCCCCCTTGGTCGGGAGGAGGAGATGAGGCTAGACAGAGCAGCACTAGCTGCTGCAGGAGAGAGGGACAGCTGGGCGAGATGGCCTGCTTCCACCCACCCCCTCCCCACGGGTACTGGACATCCCTCCTCCTCTGGACCTCCTCCGCCAGGACCTCTGAGAACCTGTGCACCCTTTCCCTCAGTCCCTAAGCCATCCTGAAACATTCTGTTGTGTGTCAGCCAGTGCGCGCCACACCTTTAGTGGAAGTGAGTGCATGGAGGCTACATATTCAGGAAGATTGCTTCTAATCAGCGCTAGAGTGCTAAACCTGCAGGTGTCTGTTTTAGCGCATCCAGGCTCGTTTAAATCATGCTAATCATCAATTAGTTCCAAAATTGCGTGCTGAAACTAGACTTTGAAACAGGCGTGTCTTATTAGCACAGCACCCACTTAGCACCTGCTTTCACCCTTTCACCAAAATAATCCCCCAAGTGTTTTGTTGGCCTCCCCAAATTTCTGAGGACCAGTGTCTCTGTGCCTATGACATGCACCATTCTGTGTTTATATGCAGTTTACATCTTTTGTGGTATAGCCCTTCACTTGCTTCTTTTCTTGTCCTGTTGTGCATATCTTAGACCTAAAACATAAGAGCAGTGTCAATGATTTGCCACAGAACATATCAATTATTAATTTGCACGTGTTAGTATTTAATTCCAAACTTAAAACTTTATTTCCAAAATATGTCCTCCATGTCCATATTAGGAGTGGCTCCTCTTTCAGCTTCACATTGAAGTATTTGACTCTTTGCATTATTTTATTCAGTAATTGAATAAATTACTTGCTTTGTGGAATCTCCAATTCAGCTATTCTCTTCGAGTTGTGTTCATCACAACTGGATGAATTAATATTTTGCCACTTATGTAATGAAATGGCAATTTAAGTGCCTCACAAGTGCAAAAGGAAGCTTTATTACAGGTGCATCCTGTTTAGCTGGATCAATTTCTCTAAAGTTGTTTTAAAATTGTTCCATTAAATTCTATAAGATAACTCACAATCTGCTAAAAGAGGAAGATAAAACCCTAAAGACTTCTTTATGGCACTGATATCTATATGGTTAAAAGTGTTAATCAAAAACAAATGATTGTATAAAATGCCAAGTGGTATTATATCAATTTTATGTAACATTAAAGAAATTGTAATTACTTATTACATTGCGGTCTGCTTTGTCTTTCTATAATTATCATCTTTTACAATACATCAGAAATTGAAATTTAAACATTTAGACATCCTACAAATGTCATTAGTACTTACACATCATAGGAAAGGTAACCAATTTCAATAATGGTGTGTGAGATAGAAATTTAAATTTCCTGTAAATCTTAGAGGAGTCTAAGCTAAATAATTTAATATTCATACTACTTAAAGACTAAGCTCTTAGGAAAATAAATACTAGTTCAATTTTCATTATGGTAGCAACAGTATGAAATCATTAAGAATAATTATGTTAACAAGGTTTCTAATAACAATTCCCGAGATTAAATTGTGCTTATAGTGTAGTTTACTCTATGACGTTATTGTGGTAAATAAATCGGTTTTAAGTTTTATGCTGCGTAACACAGCTAAATTGTTTCCTTATTGCAGACTTTAAAAAATGATAGCAGCCACTCAGAATTTCTCACACAGTTAGGTTGGGCTCTGTACCTTTTATCTTTCACTGTACCAAAATTAAGTTAGTTGCTAGCCTCGACTGTGTTGGATCTATCTATTGAATTTAACAAAATTATCATTAGGTTCAGTTCTAGAAACTGCCCGATGTTCATTTCCATTGACTTCTGAAGAACCAGTCATCAATCTTCTGCTCAGTTTAAAACTACAAAAAAGTAAGAAGCACTTACTTTAGCCCTGATTTTAACACGAGGAGCATTCAGGCCGGCAAGGTGTGGGGCGGGCGGAAAACCCTCGTAGAGAGTTGAGCGACAGCCAGGACCATTTTAAGTCCCTGGCCTCATTTGAATTCTGTTATACTGTCTCCTGCCCAAAGCTGACGGGAATGATGTCAAAGCCGGTGGGCAGGAGCGGGAATTTGTGTGGGAGTCAGACCGCATCAGGAACTAAAGGGAACGGTCCCAGGCACAAGGTTAGTGCTGGGAAGGGGGGAGTTTCCAAACAGATGTTGGTACTGAGAGGGAAGGCCAGGGCTTTGGAGGCATAAGGATTCCATGCGGGACCCGGAGGAGAACTCCTGTTCCTCCTCGCCCACAAGGAATCTTCATAGAAATGATAACAAAAACTTACCTTGTCCTTTTCTGGCCACACTGCAGCTTCCTGCCAGGTTTTGCTTGTGGCTTTTGTGGCGTGCAGGCTTCCCAATTTTCTAGTTAAAATCGTGTCACGGTGCGGATGACAACCCTGGGCCTTGACTGTTGAATGTTAAGTAGGCCCCTGTCTTCCTGGAGTAGGCTGCCTTCCTGAACAAATTCTTTACCAAGTTAAAATGGCGTCAGGCGGGAACGCTGCATGAACCCTTTCAATGCCATTGTAACTACCCGACCACCCTGTTCGTGCTGAGTGGGCTGGGTTAAAATCGGGGCTTTTATAACTTTTAAAAATTAACTTGAGATCAAGCTATAAAAAAATCCAATCATTTTCAACAGCTGACCTTCCCTCCACTAACTGCGCAAGCACTCCCCTCCTCCAGTTATCTCTGCTGCCTGTGGGCCCTATGTCAGCCTACCTCTCCTATCGCTGCTCCATCCTGGGACATCTTTCATCCTGGTTTTACTTTTTTCCAACCTTAAGTCTGTTCCTTCTGAACCCCCTTCCAGTCATCTTCTGCTCCTGCCTGACACTATACCTGCCTGCATTTGCTCCCGTGTCTCATTGGCCCAAAAATTCATCCCGGTGCGCGAGAGTACGCCCTGCGTACTCTCGCGTATTCCCTCTGCAATTGCCGGTTTTCTGCATGCCCTGCGCATGCGCTGAAAACCGGCAATTGCTCTTTTGAAAAGGGGGCGGTTCCTCGGTGCATCGCGTGCGCGCTACAGGCTGCGCGCACGCTGTGCGCTTCATGCTTTGGACGCGCAGGTAAGTACTGAAGATTTTAGAAATGTAAAAAGGAGGAGTAAGACCCACTTTTAACAAGGTAAGTAGTGAATTAAGTATTTTTTTGAATTTTTTTTTACAGGTATAGCTTTTTTAGAGACTTTAAAGACAGGTAAGTTTATTTTTATAACTTTTTAAAAGATTTTTAATTTTTTCAAAAATTTAATTTTTTATTTAAAATGGTTAATTTATTTAACTATACTTATTTTATTAATGTGATGGTTTTTTTTTTAATTTAATTGAGGTTTAGCTGTTATTTTGGGGGGGTGTAAGATTCATAGATTTCACAGCACGTATGTGAAACTTATGAATGGAAGATGGTGTGCTGCCATTGGCTCTAACTGAGTCACGTGATCCCACAGCTCGCACGAATTCACTACGCCGGTGGGATACGCAAGCACTGCCCGGCTGATGTCTGGAACATCAAGTTCGTGCGAGCTGGATTTGAAAAAGCACAAGCGAGGTGAGAGATCGCGGGGAAGGCTTACCCCCGCGGGAACAGAGCGAGATCAATTTCTGGGCCAATATCTTTGACGTCTTTCAGCTCGCTACTGCACGAGTCACTGCACGTATAATAAGCAGAAGGACATTCCTTTGGAGCTCGTGACAGAAACCTCAACTAAAAGTGGAATTACACTGCTCACTTACTTTATTTTTTTTTACTCCCAAGCTAATGAACAATTGGAGCTGCAATAAACTTTAGTGCATCTATTTCAGTCCACATATTATCTATTTACATTTAAAATGTAAAACTTATGACATGGATTATCTCTGTTTCATTTTCTATCTTTAAAATATACAATGTATTTGTAATTGTACTCTTTTGTAGTTGAAAACCAAGAAAGTAGGGCAGCTGGAGTTAATTATAATTTCCATTATATGCAAAAAAGACTCCATCTGATCCATTCATTCACCTTCCATTTTTAAACTGCCTCTCTCCTTCTTTCCCTCTGCATCATCCCTCCAAGCAGCCCCAGCCCACAATCTATTTCTTATGATTTCCTATAGTTGCAACTGCTACTTCTCCTGTGCCAGGCATGTTTTACTTCTCCAACTCCTGTGGTCCACTGACACTGTTCTTACTACTCACTCACTACCTCTCTCTACTTAGCTCACTGCCCATCACCCCCAAACCTCACTACCTTCCACAACTCTCCCCAAACTATTAACCGCTCACAACTACTCACTTCTCCAAATCCCTAAACTGCTTTCACACTACCTCGTGAATTGTTACACACCCAACGCCCCCTCCTAAACACCCTTGTTCAGTTCAGCAGGACCTTGGCGTCCCCAACCTTGCCATGGTCTTTGGCAGTTTTTGGCCTCTCCCGCACCCTCTCAGGCGCCTCATAAATAAATCTTTGGCAGAAGTGATTTGTAGACCCAATAATAGTCTAACCCAAACCCTTTCAATTTTTCTCCCATTAGCAGTGAAACAAAAATAGAATGACTTGGAGCAAAGGAAAGTTGTACATCTCTTAAAGCAATTCTAACACTAATTTCTGCAATAATTCAACTGACAAAAATAAGCCTTTCTCCTGTAGAGATAAATTAAATAACCTAAGTGGTCAAGAGTCATCACAACTCATCAGATTTCCTACCATGTAAAACCTCACAAGGCATCAGTCAGAATCTTTAATCGTAGCCTATTTTGGCTTTGTACTAGTTGGTGGTATTGGCTACAGCTAGACTCCCCCCGCCACCCCCCCCCATTACTTTAGCTAAAGAGGTTGGCTACTTAGTTATAAGACCCTGTTGTTTGTTTGGTAACAGCAACAAATACAGTTGGCTAGAAATTCATCTATGTACCGCCACTCCGTAGCGCCATGAAATGGTGGAAAAATGGCCACCATCGCTTTTTCGCCAGCTGGTGACGGGTCCCGCAGCGGCTGTCATTCTCCTCCCTTTCAGTAACTGGCACCTCCCTCGAAAAAAAAAGGGCGGCGTGGTAACAGCAAAAGGCGTGCAATGCCCACTTAACGTCACCACTCCGAACTTTGACCCTAACGCTGAATTCAGCGCTGGATCCTGGCGTGCAAACAGGCTGACAGTGGCGATGTCACCACCTCTTAAAGGGACACACACATCTTTCAGGTAAGTTTGCATTTAAGCTTATGGACTGGTTTTAAAAAAAAATAATTGAAGTAGTGGCTTGCTGCAATAGATGTTAAAAGTTTTTTAAGTGTGAAGGGAGTGCTGCTGGATGCTTGCAAGGTCTCAGATGGTAAAGAATGGCCTCTGAGAAGATAGAAAATGCTGCAAATACGCAACAGGTCAGGCAACATCTGTGGAGAGAGAAACAGAATTTACGGCGCGATCTTGCCAGCCCTGGGGAGGCGGGTATGGAGGCGGGACTGCCGGGAAAATGGCAGAATCTGGGGGCGGGTGCCCATCCTGCCCCCAACCCGCCTCTGTGCCATTTTGCCAGGAGGCGGGTAGCCGACCCATGCCGGGTCCCGTCTCCTGGAGGCGGGAAGGGGATTACAGCCACTTAACTGCCTGTTAACAGGTAGTCAACAGGCAGTTAAGAGGATTATCCCCATTTTTTCAACAGAGGTGCGGGCTTTCCGACATCGGGAAACCCCGCCAGGGTCACCGAAGCGAGCAGTGGGTCTGCGGGGGTCGGAGGGGTCCAAAAGTGCGCTGTGAAGGTAAGTGATGGGTGCAAGTGTGGAGAGGTAAGTATGTGAGGTGAGTGGAAAGTGATGGAAAATGCTTACTTATCTTTGTTTCTTCCTGCAGTTGGGGATGCGGAGAGTCTTGCATCTCACCGGCAGAGATGACAGATGGCTGCTGCAATCTCCGATGCAACAACCATCTAATTTCTGCTAAAGAAAGAGGTTTGATGAGTCTTGAATACAAGGACTCATCAAATAACATAGAATGTCAGTGTTTGACAGCTTCACAGAGCTGTCAAACGATGACAATTCATCTGTCAAAAATTCCTGGTGGCTGGGTGTGTCAAATCTTCATCTTCTTCTTCACTCTCCTCTCCCTCTTCTTGGTCACCCACTGGCTGGGCAGGCTGCATTTCTCGGGTGTATGAAATGAGGAAGTCACAAGGGTGGAGTTATGGTGACGGGAGGGCAGGAAAGCAAGAGGTGCATGCCAGAAGGAGGATAACGTATGAGGATACCAGCATCTTTTATCCTTTCAGCCCTGCCACTTGCCAAGAATGGCCTGCACCGGCTCCGCCAAGTGGGTGAAGTGAGGCTAGGAATGGGAGATGTGCCTCGCGATTGGTGCAGATTGTTGGTAGGTGCGTGGTTGGGGGGTGGGGGTCATGCATTTAGCAGTGTGTGAGGCTAGTGGTGCAGTTGGTAGGAGACGGCTTTTGAACATGCATTCACTGACCTTGACCAGTGGTCTGAGGTCGTGCAGCTTCTTTGGGCACTGGAACCAGGTGGTGGGAGTGACACTGCTGGCAGTGATGGCCTCAGTGATGTTGTCACCATCATTCTTTCTGGAGGGCCTCCTGGTCCCTGTGGGTAGAGGACCACTCTTGCAGTGTTGACCCCCTGCACAAAACTGGAGTGCTGCGTGTGAGACCCTGGGTGCCCCTTCCCTGGCTTGCTGAGCCATTCGTGTTAGTGCTGAAGCACTTTTCCCATTTTTTGTGGTTCAGAAGGGAATTCAGCTTTAAGAGCTGAATAATCACATTTGGGACTTCTTTTTAATGTTAATTTTTTTTGAAAGGCAGTCAGGGCTGGAAACTGCATTTTTTCACTGCATTTTAATTTGTATTAGTTCTGAGTGCATTGCCCTTTTAAATCATAGCTCTTTTAATTGCCCATAATTCCTTGCAAGCTCCACAGCCTCGCTCCCACAGGCTGTGTGAAGCTTGAACGCCATGTCAGGACAGGAACTTCACCTCGGTGGTCTCCACTAACACCACCAGGAGGGCGTTGGACAGCAGGTTAGCACGGCACCACCAATCTCCAGCCCCCCCAGATGAATTTATTCTCCTTCGCGTTGTTGCCATATTCAACGGCCATTAACTCCAGTTGCCGGTAACACCGGCGAACACAAATTTCTAGGCCAGTATGGTCGATTTTGCTTTGTTTAACACCCTGTGCATGTCTGATTGTGGAGCATTAGGAAGAGCAAATTGAGGCAGCACTGCATTATCAACTGGTCATTTATCTTATTGTTGTTTGTGGAACCTTGCTGTGCACAAGTTGGTTGCCATCTTTCCCTACATTACAACAGTGAACACACTTCAAAAGTAATTCATTGGCTGTGAAGTGCTTTGGGATGTCCTGAGGATGTGAATGGTGCGATATTAAATCCAAGTTCTTCCTATAAAAGTTAAGATTCGTTCTTCGAGTTGCAATCTTTTATTTTGACTACTCAACGAGATAGCTAAATTGTCTACTGTAAATTTATAACTATTATAGCACTGTTAGATTATTCATTTGTTTATTGTTTAATAAATTTCTTTCATATTTAAAACTTTAAATGAGATCTACTGCTTTTGAAGGTTGAAGTGGGATTTTATGGAGCCATAAGATAGTCCACTATATGAAAGCAATTACCAAATTGAGCTTGCTGTTCAGTTACTGTAAGCTTACCTAAATCTCAAGGCATGGATAAGTATTCTCAAAGGCTTGGGGAGTTGGAACTCGCCCATGAGAGTGCTCTACGATATACGAGCTGAACTAATCTTGAGTAAGCAGATTTACTTCTTCTTGGACTTATGTCAAACTAATGTCTCAAAGAAGAACTATCAAATAACACAATATAACTGGTTCTAATGTTGCTTTTAATCTTTGAGCATATGCCTGCGTGTCAGTGACTGAGTAGAGGGACAAGATCCAATGGCAGGATTTTCACTGGAAATTGGCTTGGGCGGAATTTCTGCCTGCTGGTGTGCCACTGCTCTGTCCCTGCCAGATCTTCCGGGCTCTGGCTAGTTTGAATCCTGATGCTGGGTTCCTGGTCGTATATCCCAGGTTGCCAGGTGGGTGGGAGAAAAATTGCTGTGGTACTTGCAGGCTGAAGCAAAAGAAGAATTAAAAACAAAATATTCTAATGTCTTGCATTGTCTAGTGCAATGGGTTGTTTTGCACTAGGCAAGGTGGCCCTTGAAAGTTTACCCCCCCCCCCCCCGCCGCCCATGACATATTCCTGACATTACATTATAATTTGCATACAGGCATATGCAACTTCTGCCATCATGTCCAGCAAAAAAATCTCAACAGTGGTTGGTTAGCTCCCTAACACATTTTCTGGTTCATGCCCAGCTGGAAATTGATAATTTAGAGGAAAATACTGTAAAATATCAGAATAGTACTAGCCCTGAGTTTGGGGGAGGCTTCTGGTATCGCCCTGGCTTACTCTCACAATGTTACTCATCATGCTGCCTATCTGATACTAAAAGAACATGATTCATACAGCTAGGTTGGCTTATAAGGATTTGCTGTGTCAAGTCCCTTTCAAATTTCTGGTAGACCACAGTTTGAGTTGTAAATCAGTGCTTGTACTCCCACACTGCAGTCTGACCATGTGTGATAAACATTCAGTGGGCTGTTTCTCTGATGGCAGGACTGGACTGGATTAGTTTCCATTAATGCTTAGGATAGTTCAGCACAAAACGATTAATAGTTTATGAGGGCACATTTTGTGGCATGACTATTTTGGGTGTGTACTCGTCATTCAAAGCTGTACTTCAGCCTTACCTTAGTCGCTTTCTTCATGTCGGCCATCTTCATAATCTGTATCCATATTTGCCCTTTTACCTCCTCCCTTCCCACTGTCCAGGGCCCCAAACACCCCTTCCAGGTGAAATAGCGATTTACTTGTATTTCTTGCAATTTAGTATACTGTATTCGCTGCTCACGATGCGGTCTCCTCTACATTGGGGAGACCAAACGTAGATTGGGTGACCGCTTTGCGGAACACCTCCGTTCAGTCCATAAGGGTGACCCCAAGCTTCCGGTCGCCTGTCACTTTAATTCTCCGTTCCACTCCCACTCAGACCTCACTGTCCTCGGCCTCTTACACTGTTCCAATGAAGCTCAACGTAAGCTCGAGGAACAGCACCTCCTCTTTTGATTAGGCACTTTACAGTCTTCTGGACTCAACATCGAGTTCAACAATTTCAGACCATAACCTCTGCCCCTATCTTTTTTCTCAATTTTTTTCTCTCTCTCAATGGCAGCTGTCTTTCATTCTGCCATCGCCATTTACACTTCATCTAGAGCCTTCTTTTGTTTCTTAACTTGTCCCATTACCATCTCCTTTTACCTTGCACCATTATCCCTTTTGTCTCTTAATCTCTCCTGCCTTCCATCCTATCACAGACCTCCCCCCTTTCCCAGCCCCTACACTTGCTTAACAACCTGTTTCATCTCCAGCTTTTTCCAGTTCTGACGAAGGGTCATCGACCTGAAACGTTAACTCTGTTTCTCTCTCTACAGATGCTGCCTGACCCGCTGAGTATTTCCAGCATTTTCTGTTTTTATTCCCTATTTACTGGGTCCTGCAAGTAGCAGTCACTCTGTCAGCAATCTGCTCCCAAGTTTGCTGAACTTGCTGTTTTTGAGGAAGGTGATCTATCTCATACACGATAGCTTTATTTTCCCCAACTTCCTGAAGCGCCTCAGTGCTTGGTCACTGAATCTTGCCTTTCTTGTACTTCCAGTCACCATTCTAGAATAACATGGTTGAGAAAACACCTGGCCTGCCCTCCTTAAAGCGGATAAACAAGGTTTAAATGCCTGATTAAGTCGTTCACTTGCTGCTCTGCATGCCAATGTTTTTTGATGCTACATTGGGCAGCCTGCTGTGTGGGTGGGAAATTATTACATTTATACTTACGTCTAAAAACCATGATATCTGAGGTTAACAGGCATTTGGGAATTCATTCAAAAATCCCAGTTAACCCCCCAGATCAACAGCAATTTCTATCCTCATATGAAAGACAGGAAAAATAGGTTGCTATTTACAGCAGGAAACCATTTGGTTTATATGCTCTGATGGCATGGCTGAGATCCAGAGCTCATAATGTGGGAAACTGTATTTAAGCTCCGTAACACAGTGCATTGTAGCTCCAATGCACCATGTAACTCTCTTATGCTGTAGCTCAATTATTATGTTTCAATGTAATAATTTTCTGTGTGGAATCTTGTTAGTTCCAATCTGCGGTTACTAGAGATTAAAGGCATTTTCAAGTAAAGATGAGATTTTATTCTTTATTCATCCTTGGGGAAGGAGTGAAATCCGCTTCCAAATATTGTGGAATATTTTCTTGGCAACTCAACTTTATTCCACATTAAATACCTCTTGTGCATTGGTCTCTATCTAATTTAGTGCAGGCCTCTTTTATGATTGAAATACAGTAAATTATCTGAATCATAAACTCTTTTAAGTGCTGTTACATCTAGAACAGCTGCTAATCTTTCTGCATTTATTTTAGAGAAGCCATTTAATACCGTCCTGTAGTTTCATATCTATTCAACCACACAGCATGAATGTTGGAGGCAGCATTTCAACGTTTCACTGCCAAAGAAAATCATTATTCTCTTATCAATAGTCCTTCACAAAAGAGAAATGATTACACAGAACACGCAGTACAACACTCAGTATAAAGCTGTACAATTCCATTCATTCTGTAATATGACTATTGTAAATATTCTACTACCTCTCTGCCATGCAACATTGTACCATTTTCTGGCTTGATTGGGTAACCAAGCTAATTAGTTTTTTGCCAGTAATATCTATGACTCAGAGTTCACAATGGCACTTTTCCCCATCCCCAGTATATGCTGTCACTCTCCCTCCTAATTCCCTCAGTTAATACTCGAACTCTGCTTCCTCTCCCACCCTAAAGCGACACTTCTTGGATCTCTCCTCTTCTGCCCCAAAATGCCACTCACAGCTTCTCCCTCTTGCTTCCCCAAAAGTATCACTCTCAGCTTCTGTCTTCTTCCCACTCTCCTTCAGTGCCTTCAATTTCCTTTTTCACTGTCATCCATGGCTCCTTTCACTACCATCCACTTTGTCCCCTCTTTCACTGCCATCCAATCCCCCCTCGCTGCCATCCATTCTGATCCCTCTCTTCCCTTTGCCATCCATTCTCCCCTCCTCTCACCACCCATTCTCCCCTTCCCTCTATCCAAACTCTCCTTCCCTCTCACTGCCATCCCCACTGTCCCCTCCCCTCTCTTTGCCTCACTATCTAATCTTCCACCTCCCTCACCATCTAGTTCTACCATTTAATTCCATGGCCACCCAGCTCCACTACTCCCCATTTAATTCCCCTCTCCTTTCATCATCTATTCTCCCTATCCCCTCCCCATACTGTACATTCTTCTCCTCTTCTTGGTCTCCATTCTCCCCCCTCCTCTTGCCATTCATTTCCCCCTTCCTCTTTCTATCCATCCCCCCCTTCCCTTGCCTTGCTATCCATTTCTCCCTTTCCACTCCTACCTGAATCTGGTGGCTAACGTACCAAACATGTTCCACTCCTCGTATCAGTGCACTCCCAACACTAATGTTGCCACCTCTGTATAGATGAAGTCAATGGAAAGGAAAATCGCGAGTTGTAAAAAAGGTGGCTGATCATATATTGTGCTTTTTACACTATTGCCAAAAGTTAAAATTACCCCCGTTGTGTACCACACCATGGGAAATCAATTATATCATTATTAAAAATCTTGCCTCATGCCCCTCTGCTCCTCTTGGCCACACAGAAATATTTTTACACCCACCTTTGAGGGCACCCGCTTCTTGCCCGACAGATTCTACTGAACGGAGTACCATGGCAGACGTCTGCTCAGTAGGTCATTAAAATGGCACGACAGACGTCTGCCCAGTGGGCCATTAAAATGGCATCGGGATCCTACCTATATAATAGGACCCTGATTTAAATGTATTCACTAGGTTCCTGCCTGAGTTAGGTAGCCACCTCAGCCGCCTATTAAATCACGCCAGGAAGATGGCAGTGGGGCAGAAAACCAATGGTAAGTCTACTGCTTTGATTTTATCTCCTGTATTGCCTGGTTTCGGCCAGGTGGAGGGAGTTAAAATCCCCCCTTTTCATTTCATGCAAGATGTTGCAATACTGGTTATTAGAGATTCTATAAGATTATGTAAATGTAGGGTTTTCGTCGACTTTGGCACCCAAACATACTCCATATCAAAGCAATGCACAAGAACCTCATTGCCACAATTTAGCTGAATTGAATTTTTAAAACAAACATTTTTATGCACTGGCTTCCTGGGTAGTGGCTTCCCAATGATCTCAGGGCTGATTTAAATGGTGTTTAGATTAGTGGTTACTCTGCAACTGGAGACTTGGTTTGCTCTTTAATCTTCCTGCACTATGAGAGATTATTTTCCTTCTGATATCCAGATGCAGTTCTGGCATACCAACACCAAATAAGCAGTGGAAAATAAAATTGTAAATTGTTATTTTAAAATGTTCCATTCTGTTGAGTAAAATAACATTTTTTTTCAGCCATAGCGCATTTATTGGAATGAATACTGAAAAAAATGATCTCGAACTTGCCATACTTTCTTTGCAACTAAGACTGAATCCCCATTCTACAGCACTTTAGCTGTTATTTGAATTACGGATAGCCAATGATACTACACGCAGAGGAATGATCCAGCTACCATGACAAAAGAAATGCAAGGATGTGTAAAAATAAAGAATGAATAGGGGTTGTATCAGGACCATTTGGAAACCAGACCACTGCTAAAGGGCATTTTGAGCAAACTAAGAGGTAACTTGAAACTGAACATAGTGGAAGAGAACAACAAATTTAAAGAAAAGTAACTGAAAAAATCAAGACAAGAAACACAGGTAAAAGAGGTTTATCTACTGAAAAAAAGGAGGAATAAGAAGTAATGTAAGGACATGAAACACAGATTGCAAACTAAGCCTGACTTTGACGTAGGAAATCCAATTACATGTGAAGTTACTTAAAATATGTCATCAACCAGACAAGTTGAATAATAATTGACAACCTGTTTGGTGCACAGTATCCTGTTCATTTTTATGCTGCTAACAATTTTTTATATATTTCACTATTTAGTAGGGAATGGGTGAATTTTGCTTTTTTAATTGAATTGTACAAAATTTTACATGGGAGTAGATTTTCGACTTAATTGGGTGGGTGGTCGCAGAACTTAATCAGTGAGTGATTACACAAAAGAAAATAACTTTGCTATGGAAATCATTGGAAGAAAATGAGAATTAGTATGCAAGTACTATTGATTCCTAATTTTTACAATTTCTGGAAAAACTATTTGCAGAGTTAACAAATATATAAACCGTGCTTCCCATATGAGGTTAAACACAGCAGCAAATTTATTTTGTCCCCACTACATCAGATGTTATTATTTGAGGTCCTTACGCATTTGAAAAGAAAACATGAGAGGAAGGAAAATGTTTCACATAAATTTGTCAGAGCCAGGGTTCAAATCATTTGATCAAACTGATTGGTACTCTGCGTCACAGGGGTACATCTGCTGCCAAAGATATGCTAAATTCACATCAGTTTTAGTAAAAGTATTTACCAGAAGTGTTTCCCATGAATTAAATCATATAAAATTGTTCGGCAATGCAAAACTGGCTATTACTCCTGATGAAAACACTGAGATTCATGGAAATCAATTATGATTATTCTGTTTATGTTTTATGATACAAAAGATAATGGGAGAATGATTCTAATGGCAGATCTGGAAGGTCTGCAAGTTTGCAATCCATTTTCTCTTGCTGCACTGGTTCAAACTGCTTAAAACAAGTTGAAGAAGACTTGAGCAGATGTGGCCTGTTCATGCCCTGATTCCGATAGCTATGTTAGGAAGCTTTACAGTGACCTTAAAAGCACTTACCTGTAAATTCAAGGTGATCCATTCTCATACAAACAGATGAGTCATTTATTACCAGCTGAAATATTTAACAGTTGTTGAGTGTGCTTGGTGATTAGATGAGGTGCTTACTGAAGGAAAAATATATTAAGAACTTTTGCAATTTTGGGGCTGGAACCATTGCTTTGCTAAACACCCAAACAAATCATATTTGTGAAAAGCTGGCAGAATCGTCCAGCAGTTTTTATAAAGCTATGTTTAGCAAGTAGCAAGTGGGAGTGTGATGCAATGTTTCAAAGCAATTTTGCAAATAACAGAGTGCAAATAATTGATCCTGTTTGAAAAGAGCAATTTCCAGAAGCTTATTATGACTACGTCAATTGAATATTTTGCCTCAGAGGAGGATCAGGAGAAAATTAAAGAACAGCAATCTCCCTAAAAATGAGCGATGACGGCAGTTACTAACTGAATAAAACAAAAATCCTGCTATCCATAATGATATCTTATAAATTCCATGGTACTTGTAGATATATGGGTGATCTGATGCAGCTTAGCATACTTGGGTAGTATTACTCACCGACTGGACAGTGGCCATTCCCTGGCAGGGGGCTTAGGCTGGGCCGTGGATAGGGGCAAGGGGTTACAAAGCGCTGGGTTGGGGTGAAATTGTCCATGTGGGAGTGTAGGACGGTAGTGGGGTGCTACAAATCTATTGGCCTAGAAATTGGATATAGCCACAAAACGGGCAGTGTTAAGGCCTATTGATGTTAAGCTGCCCCACCTCAAAAATGGTCTAGGTAGCATGCAAAATTCATGCTCAGTCCTCATTTAACATGATTATAGTCTTGATTTCAGGGTTAAAACTGCTGCTTATTGGCTTAACGCTCACTAGGTGGACCAATATTGGGACCAGTCTAATCCCCAGTCATGATTGGCTGCCTGCCTCCTCCCTCCTTCCTCTTCTTCCTCCTCTCCCTCGTCCTCCTCTGAGGTGGTCCCGCAGTCCCTGGTGGCTAGGGCTGTGCCCTCTTAATGGCCAAGTTGTGAGGCATGCAGCAGACCACCACAAAATGAGACACCCGCTCCGGCGAGTACTGGAGGGCTCCTCCCGAGCAGTCAAGGCATTGGAACCATTGCTTCAGTAGCCCGATGGTCTGCTCGATGATGTTCCTGGTGGAAGCATGGCTGTCATTGTATGAGTGCTGGGCATGAGTGTTGGGGTTGCGGAGGGCAGTCATGAGCCAGGTGGAGAGCGGATAGCCCTCGTCACCGAGCAGCCACCCTCAAGTGCTGTGGTGACTGGAAGATTGCTGGCACACCGGACTGATGCAAGATGAAGGCATCATGGCTGCTGCCAGGATAGCGGGCATTGACCATCAGGAATCGCTGGGCGTGGTCACACACCAACTGCACATGGAGTGAGTGGTAGCCTTTGCAGTTACAGAAGATCTTAGGATTGTTATACGGCATCTGCAAAGGCACGTGGGTGCAGTCAATGGCGCACTGCACCATGGGGAAGCCCGCTATCCTGGCAAAGCCACAAGCGCACTCGTCCTGCTTCTCTCTGCTCAGAGAGAAGACAACGTAGTCCCTTCTACTGGTGTAGAGAGCCTCAGTGACCTCCTGGATGCAGCGATGGGTGGCAAACTGTGAGATGTTAGCTTTGTCTCCTGCTGAAGACTGGAAGGATCCACTGGCGAAGAAATTAAGGGCCACGGTGACCTTGACAGCCACTGGGAGAGCCGAGATCACCTTGCTCTCAGGCTGCAGGTCTGGTTGCAGGAGATGGCAGAGTTCTGTGACCACCTCCTTGGTGAAGCGTAGCCTCCTAATACACTGCTATTCACTTAAAAGGATATAAGAGAAGTGCTCTCTGAAGACCCTGGGTGGGTAAGGCCTCCTGTTGAGAGCCCTCCTGGCCCTCCTCCTCCCTCTATGTGTATTTTCTCATCTTCTTCGCTGCCTCCGCTCCCTCTCCTGAAGATACTCGCGCATGAGAGGGACTGCCAGTCGAGCCCCCATGACTGTGAGCAAGTGTTGTGAGCAGAAGCCTTTAAATAAGAATGAAGGCATTCTCCACTTGCACCAACACTCCCTGTTACCTTAGAGCCTTGCAGGAAGTTTATAAAGCTGGTGGAGTTGCACAAAGTTGCACAGACAGTCAAACTGAACAAATATGTCAGCTGCAAGTGATTGGTGATGATCCCGTTAAATACCACTGCTGCAGCCTCCTTCCTGCTTCTCAATGCTTGCTCAGCTCGTCATACTTAAGGCATGCCAGTAAGTTGAAGGGCGAAGTCCAAACTCACAGATCAGGTGTCAATTGAGCATTGCACACTCACTGAAGTCACAATCTGCTTAATTTCAATGATTTTCGTGATTGCTGATATCGGCAGCATTGCCGGCCATCCGAAAATGGCGGCCGCCACGGGACCTACTAGCAGCTGGCGGATGAGCGGCAGCTGCCATTTTTTCACCTGATTAAGGCGGTAACGGGTAGCGATAAATCACCCAATTTCTAGGCCATTGTCTATTGAATAGATTCTAGGGAGTCAACTTGCTGGATCCGCTACCCATTATAGAAATTGCCCAATTTTGATTTCTAGTGTTAGGTGGCAAGTAAAGGTAGGATCTTCAAGGTCAGTAAAGCCTGCTGATTGAGTAACTATAGTTTGGCTGTAGATGCCTTCTATCCTGTCTCACTCTCCTAGCCTCCATCCTTTCCTCTTCCATTACCTCATCATCCTCTTCCTCAAACATAGGAATAAGTGCATCTCCATCGGGAAATCCATTATTTTCCATTAAATTGTTAATATTTTCCTGTACTAACTTTAAACTTCATGGATACAATTAATTGCCTAGGAAGTAAAAAGGTTCGAAAAACCACAGTGCCTTCTCTGTCTCTGAAAGAACTGCAGGTAAGAAAGTTCTCCAGAAACTATGGCCTCAATGCTGCTCTACTGTCTCTGGGACACCATACTGGCCTTCACAATACCACATTTATAGTGGTGTTGTTTCCTGGGGCAGAAAGAGAGAGAAATGGCGGGGTTCATTAAACTACACCCACCTGCCATTTACATGAGGCGGGTGCTCTAAGTCACTGGTGTGTTTGATATTGATGGGAAGTATTTGGGGTGTGATCAGAGTTGCCCCATTTCCTTTAATTTGCCACTTCTAAACCACCTACATAGTATTGAGTTTACCAAGGAAAATAATAGGCCATCATAGTTTTTACTCTAGATATTTTTTCTTGGTTTTAGCCTCTTGAATAATTCCTGTAGGTAAGCCCTCACTCTCTATAACCAGGAGTGTGTCTTTACCTACCCAGTAATTAATAGCAAACCCAAGGATTGAGCAGAAAACCCTTGTTGCTGTATTTCATTTACTGGTTATATCACATGCACTCAGGGCTGGATTTTCTCAATGGAGACGTGCTGGAGGCGGGACTTCTGGTTTCCGGGTTTCAGTCCCTGCCCCCAGCGACGTCTGACCAACCCATGCTATTTTCCCTTGATTGGCCTCGTTAAGCCCGCCCCGCCGCGCAGACCCACTGCTCGCCTTGCTGACCCTGACGGGGTTTCCCGACATTGGGAAGCCCGCATCAGCAGGCGTAAAATGGTGTAAAGCCTGTTAACTGGCAGTTAATTGGCTCTAATCCCCTTCCTGCTTTGAGGAGACGGGTCCCTGTGCGAGTTGGGGACCCGCCTCCCGGGAAGATGGTTCGGAGGCGGGTTGGGAGCGGGGTTGGGACCCGCTCCCAATTTTTCCCATTTTCCCAGCAGCCCTGCCTCCTCAGGGCTGGTAAAATCCAGCCCATAGACTTCAGACGGCAAACATGCTCCATTTTTACACTTCATATCTCCTCTGATATGCCCAGGTAAAACTGTCGGGGCCTGTAAATACGAGTCCTGCAGGAAAGATGGGAATGAACATTATAGTTCTGGTGTATTCACAGTTGCTGTTGGTATCCACTCATCTTCATCATCAAAATCAGGAAGTGGAAAAAAACCCACTCAACATTATTGTTAAAATGTCATAAATATTGCAAAATGCTGTAACAAATGCAATCGTAAAAAGATGTTGTAAACATTGCAAACAGAAAAGTAGCCCAAAGCCTGTTCCTGTTTTAAAGGCTCCCGTCACATACAGCTTCCCTTGCGTTCATTCCAAATGAGCTTTGAAGGCAAAAGCACAATTGCATCACAAAAGCTGGGAAATTGCACCAGGTACTTACTTAAATATTTTTTGCAAGCCTAAATGAGCTCCTGGCATGAAATCTGCACACAAGATGCAGCTGGACAGAACATCACACGGAGAAGAAATAGGGCACAAAACATACCTAACGCCTGCTCTCCCTTGGTTTCCCCTGCACCCATTCTGGACCTGCACAACTGGAGCAGCTAAGTGCAGAATCAGCCCCGTCATTTGTCGAAAAGACCTTAAGAGACAACAGTTGCCTGCTGCATCAGAGACGCTTGTGAATAACAGGACAAAAATACTATTGCCCATCAACACCAAATATCCAAGACTACCACCCAGTGAGGTATCAAAGCACAGATCATAACCTGCACAGAATCTTTTGTCAGATTAGAATTTCTTTTTGTTTTTTCTCTCCATTTCCCTCAAACTGTGCACAATTTCCTGACCATGCAAGTGAAGAGCCTGTAAAATTTTGTCAGTTTTGAGTTAACTTGGCCTATGATTATAATATAAGAGATAATGTCAGCAATTTCTGTGCTAAAATTGGTAAATTGTTTCTTTTGGGTTGCACAACTGACCTTGTACGTTCAATCAGTTTTTGCTTTTTGGCATTATATTGTCACTTCTGCAAGTTTAACAATAGTTTAGCAGTCCTGCAATCAAATGTAGACATTGCTAACATGTTTTGCAATGCAAAATATGACTATTTCTCTGAAATATAAAAAGTTAACATTTAGCAGCTGGATGCAGGAATATTTGTCTGAGCAGATTTATGGTGACAATATTATAATAAACGCACTAATGCTAACAAAGTTTAGTACCGCTTTGTGCATAGAACAGCCTTTTCTTTTTAATCCACGTGATTGCGTTACATGCAAGATGTAAGAAAATTCTATAATAAAAAAACTGCATCCATCCTCTATCAGTCCTCTGTCCATCTCTTTTGGGAGTTCTGATTAGTCGACAGAAACCATGTGACCACTACATTGGATCTCTGACTAACTGCAGGTATTGCTTTTTGATTTGATTCCTGTCAAGTACGTGCTTAGCAGGGACCAATGAGACTTAAACACAGATGGTAACCTTTAAAGTTCCACAACAAAAGCTGAAAGTTTAAGCTCAAATGATTCTAACCACTTAAAATCAGTTCACAGAACTGTAAATATTGGGCCAGAAATTCGGCTCTCCGGCTTCCTGCGGGTGCAAGAATCGCGCGCGTACTTGCCTACTGTGCCTGCCGTTGTGCTTCGGGCCCACGAGGACTTCGGCTCCTGGGCCTCCTGCAGCTGCCGGCGCGCAGTGCTTGCGTATCCCAGGGGCGCAGTTAGTTCGAAGCGTCCCCTGGGATCACGTGGGCCATGGAGAGCCAATCGGAGCAGGGCATTTTCATTCATAGATTTGACAGGAAGACCTGTCAAATCTATGAATAGAGATCAGCCCCAAAACCACACTTAAACTTCAAATAATTTGTTTTTTTTAATCACATTTTTAAAATAACTATAAGTTACATAAATTAACTACTTTAAACAAAAATTAAAATTTTTGAAAAAATTAATTATACTTTTTAATGGTGCTAAAAATAAACTTACCTTTCTTTAAAGTATCTAAAAAAGATAAACCTGTTGAAAAAACGTTTAAATTGTAATTAATTAACCACTTACCTTGTTAAAAACAGGCCTTGCGCCTCCTTTTTAAAAGTGCAGCTTCTCCATACTTACCCTCCCGGAGAAACCTGAAAAAAACCCGAAGTTCGCTGCGTGCGCGCTGCCTCTACCGCACACGCGTTCGACTTCTGAACCCCTCCCTTCAGGGGAACAGAAGTTCTGGTTTCCCGCGCATGCGCAGTGCATGCGTAAAACCGGCACTTCAGGTGGCCTTACGGGTGAGTACACAGTGCGTACTCACCTGACAAGAGCCGAATTTCGGGCCCAATATAAGATTCAAGTTTTAACTGAAATTTTAACCAAGTTCAAGACCTGAATCTGGTCAATTGGGACTGAATTTCTGAGCAGGCTAAATTGAGGTGTCAATTGCTGAGGTTTATTCCATTCCATTTTTGTGGTGATCAATTAGTACAGGAAACTCTTTATTAACCGGCACCGACGGGACCGGCGTGGTGCCGGTTAATCAAAAAGTCCGGATAACGGAGAGTTATATCTCCCAACGTACGAGAGCCCCGTACACATTGACATGCGCCTGCATTCGGAGCTCCGTCTCCCCGGGGACTGCCAGCTGACCATCTGTCGTGTCCGCTGCCTACCCGGGCTGCACATTCCCCTCCCAATCTACACGCTCTGATACAAGGCAAACGCCTCGGGGTTTTTTTCAAAGTTAATTTTAAACGAGAGATGAAGGAAAACCCCGGTTACCTACTCAAGAATTTTGCCGGTTAAGAGAGATTTCCTGACATTTGGGTGCCGGTTAATAAAGAGTTTCCTGTATACTGAATCAGTTCCTTTTGGTGATCCAGCTGCAGGAGGCATTGGAGGACTCCTTGAGTTGGACAGGATGAGTCCCGCTAAAGCTCACAGTCACATAATATGATCAGGACAGCATCTTCTTTTCGGTGTTGCAGCTGCTAGCAGCATTGGAGGACTCCCTGGCTGGTTAGAATGCGAGTTCCTCGACACAGCACTGAAGATCCTATGGGCTTGATTTGAACTCCCAGTCAGAAACGCTGCAAAGCGAGCGGTGTGCCTGTCGGGAGCGGCAGCAGGCAGGTTCGGCTGATTATAATGGCATTAGCATTATATTATTAGCATGCCGCTTGCTCACTTCCTGACCAAAACGGCCAGGAAGTAAGTGGGAAGCAGCTGCCCGGCCATTCAAATCGAGTTACAGGAAGCCCCATCGGGAACCCAGGGGTAAGGTACCTTGCACAGGGTAAGTGCTCCAGGAGGGGATTCCCTGTCGGGTGGGGGGAGGAAGCCTGGGGCAGGGGAGTTCCAAGGTTTCCTTGTGGGGCTCGGAGGAGCACTCCTGCTCCTCATGGCTCACAAGGAAACTTAAAAAAAAAATGAAAGACTTGCCTCTTCCAGCCCTGATTCCCGATAGGTTTGGGGTGGGGGGGGGAGAGCCACTACTACTCCCTCAGGTTAAAATGGCAGCTCAGTCCCCAATTACATCATCGGAGCACAATCTGCATATTTAAAGGGAACCCTGCCAGCTTGGGGTGGGTGTCCTTGCTCCCCGCAATTTAAAATTGCAGTCGACCAGAATGGGGTGGGAAAGAAGTGGGTATGTCCTGGGCTCCATTTTAACCGCCCCTGCTTGGGAAATACAGCAGAAGCAGCATCAGTTTTTTTTTCAAATGACTGACTTCCCAAGGTACAGGATACCGTTGACCACCTATGGGATGCCTAAACAGAGAAGACTATTATTCCATCAATATGTAAATGGAATGTGACCATTTTCAGAAAATAATGTACAGCAGATAAATCTACACAAGGTTGCTTCCTCAAAAGAATAAGCCCAAAAGTAACCTTGCAACACTTACTAATCATTAGAGCATTGTTAATGTTCATTTTAACGGTAAAAATACACATAGAACTTTTATTCATTCTCGCTGTAAAATGCAACCAGAAATAATCACAATAGTTTTACAGCGCATTGCAATGTAACATAATCGCCAGTACTATGGCAAGACTCATAGTAACAGTAATATAGCCAAAGAACTATAAAGTTTACAGTGTAGAATGAGGCCACTGGTCCATCTTATCTGTGTTGACTCCATGAATCCCACTACCCTGTTCTCTCCTCATAGTCCTGTCTCTTCCTCTGGGTCAAATATTTAATCGCTCTTCCCATACAAGATGTAATGATCTCTGTGTAAACTATTCCCTGTGCAAAGCATTGCATGCACCAGCAATTCTCTGCATAAACAAATTTCTCCTGACCTCTCTCCTCACTTTCTTAGTGACGCTATTACATTGGGGAATCAATGACAAGGGGTCATCAATCAGAGGAAATAGACTTTTTCTATTCACTCTATCAAATCCCATCATAATTGATGAATTCCTACTAAATCTCTTTCTGCCATCTCTGCTCCAATGGAAATAGTCCCTAAATATCAAGGCTGGAATTTTTACCTTTGATGTGGGTTGCGTGGGTGGGGGCTGCATAGCGGGTCGGGATCCCGAAGATATGAACAGCGTGTTCTCCACTGTGACTTTTAGTTAATGGCCCCGATTAAACTAGTCATGCGCGTTTGCTGGCCCTATTAAATGGTGCGAGTCTGATGACGTCATTGATGACTCATTTCCAGCGGGGATATTTAAAGCAGCCTTGGCCACATCGCATTTGAAGGTTGATGTAGGAGTGTGGAGGGAGGATTGTAGAGGATTGAGTTATTGCTGCACGCTATAAATGTGAGTTCCCAAAAACTCCCAAAGGCTGCACCTTGCTTTTTGGATGCCTCGCTACATAATCTGGTGGAGGCAGTCAGAGCACACAGGGAGGTCCTCTTCCCTGCTGATGGGCGGAAGAGACCTCCCCAAGAGGCCAAAAGGGCATGGCTTGAAATTGCTGAGGAGGTCAGCAGCAGGGATGTGGTCAGGAGGACGTGGGTACAGTGCAGGAAGAGATTCAATGATCTAATGAGGTCAGGAAAGGTGAGTGCAAAGCCACACTCACCCACATCCTGAAGTGCCTGTCACCCATCCCCATCACTCTGCCTTCCCAAGCCTGCTCTTGCACATCATTAATCACAGCAACCTACCTTCCAGGTCCACCCATCCCTCTATGTCTATGTACCGACTCACATCCCCATCTGACTAACCACCCCTCACACTCACCCTCATCCTAATCCAATCATACCAAGTAACACCACAGAAGGAGGCCATTTGGCATTGTCACCTCACTCCCTCATAGTCACCCTCTACAGATGTAACCCATCCATTCCTTACACTCATTCCATCACTCTCACTCCAACTTCTCTTCTTGCCCTGCTTGCAGGAGAAAAGAGCCCAGAACAGAAGGGAGAGACAGAGAACCAGAGGTGGCCCTCCAGTCTTCAGTAATTTGACTACAGCAGAGAAGGTGGCCTTGGAGGTCTCGAGAGTTGCAGAGCTGCTGGCGGTGGAAGACGGAGAGATGGAGACCTCTCAACAACTTGGTGACAGAATTACATCTCATACAGTCACATGGCATACAGCAGTCACTCATATGGTGACTCATGTCAGCAGCCAGTGAATGTTATCATGTGCATAATGGTATCGTTACCCATTCTTAATATAACATTTCTAAATCATCTCTTTACTCTCCCACAGGTCCATCAAGAGCCCCCCTCCCCCACCCCTCCACACTATGTAGCTGGAGGAGGAAGATGACTCCTCAGAGGAGCCTCCAGCCTCTGAGGGCGCACCGTCAGCAGACCCAAGCGCACCCAGCACCAGCACAGATACGCACACCTCAGTGGGTCCTATGTGAGATAGTGCAGTGTTGTCACCTGGTGTCTCACACTTCACAAGTGAGCAAGAGAAATGGTGTTGACAGGGGCAGCAGTGGAGAGTCCTCGCTGGAGGGCGCAGGATGCTCCGAGCTCTGCTCAGCTGCATGAAGATGCTGAGTCTCAGGGGCCATTGAGAAAGAGGGTGATCCTGGAGGGGCAACAAGAAATGCAGGAGGCTCTGGCAGGTTTTGTAGCCGCGATGTCTGCAAATGTGCAAAGAATGGAGGAGTCCATCTCTAACGTGAGCACCACCATGTCACAGGCGATAACGACGATGTTCTTTTCCATGGAAAGGATGGCCACCTGCATGGAGCAGCAAATGTGCCAGTCACATGAGCACATGCTAGCTGTGGACAACAGATGGCAGGCGCTCATAGACCTCCTCTCTAGGGGAGATATAAATGTAGACTTGGGCCCTCATGGGCCCACTGCTGTGCAGCAAGGTGCTCTCCAGCTCCTTGTTAGCAGTGAAGTGTGGGTGGCCCATGAGAGGGATGATGGTGAGAGGGGACTTGGAAATGGGGGCTCCTCTCAAAGCACTCCCACTTCTCCCCCATTGCCTCCCTTTCCCAGATGCTTTCTCAGATCGCGATGGCCAAGTCTGCCCCTGCACAGTTGCAGGAGGAGCAGTCTTCAGTGGGGCCCTCACAGGCTCCAAAACCCAGAGGACGTCTGCCAAAGGTGTCTAATCTGTCGCAGCAGGGAAGTGAGCAGCCTGCTTCTACCTCTGCTGAAGCCACAAGGGTTGCACCTTGTAGAAGCACACATAAAAGAAAAAAGCCACAATCCTAAATGCACATGGGTGCATAAAGAAGTGTTATTGTTAAGGTTCCGTTACTGTTGTCACACATATAAAAGTATTTATTTTCACCACTTTCCGGTCATGCCCATTTTTGTCTGCTACCTTGGAAGTGGCTTTGTGAGTTGGAGTGAATGGTGAGACATAACGTAACATCCAGCAATGGGGGTTTGTGTGAAAGGAATGGCTTGGTCATTGTAGAGATGCTTTATGGTGTTGTGGGGGGCTGGGGGGAGCTTGGCACAGTATGTGGCAGCCATATGGGTGCATTGCAGGAAGTTAAGTAAATGTGGCCATGATGAAGCCATCCCTGTGCTCTGGTGCTGCTGGTGCCATCTGGACCTCAGGTTCCTCCTGCTCCTCCTCCTCCTTCCAGCTGTTGCTCCTCCTCCTCCTCCTCCTCTGAAGAGGCTCTGGGATGTGCGCCTTGCTCCTCATGCAGCTCTAATCCTCGCTGCTGCACTATGTTGTGCAGCGTGCAGCATATGATGACAATTCTGGAGACCCTGGCTGGTGCGTACTGAAGGGCTCCTCCAGATCTGTCAAAGCATCTGAATCGTATCTTTAGCATGCCTATTATTTGCTCTATGACACATCTGGTGGACATGTGGCTTTCATTATTACGCTCCTCGGCCTCGTTGCTTGACCTCCTCAAGGGTGTCAGGAGCCATGTCTTCAGTGGATTACCCTTGTCTACAAGCAGCCAGCCGGTAAGTATATTTGGCGGTGTGAAGAGCTGAGGGAGGGTGGACTGGCGCAACACGAAAGAGTCATGACAGCTGCCAGGGAATCTGGCGCACACACACATGATGATCTTCCAATGGTTGCAGACCAGCTGCACATTGAGGGAGTGGAAGCTCTTGCGGTTCCCAAACACTCCTGGGTGATGTGGGAGTGCCCTGATGGCCACATGTGTACAGTCGATTATGCCCTGCACCCATGGGAAGCCAACCAGAGCGGCAAAGCCAAGAGACCGCTCAGTAACACTGGCTTCATCAGTGACAAAGTTCACATAATTGGTTGACTTGTTAAACATGGCATCGGTCACCTGGGTGATGCATCTGTGGGCGGTCGACTGTGAGATCCTGCAAATGTCTGCTGCAGATCCCTGGAAGGAGCCTGAGGCGAAGAAGTTGAGGGCACTCGTGACTTTGACAGCCACTGGTAAGGCATGTCCACTCCAGCAATGTGCAAATGTCTGCGACGACCTGGCGCGATAGCCTGAGCCTCCTTTGGCACTGCTGCTCAGTCATGTTGAGGAAGCTCATCCTCTGCCTGTATACCCTGTGTTGGGGGTATCGCCTCTGGCACAGTGCAGCCATGCGCTAATGCTCTCTCTCCTGTGGAGCATCAGGTCATTGAGGAGAATAATGGTGGTGTTGTTGCTGCTGCTGCTGGTGTGCCTGCTGCTGCTGCTGCTGGTGCTGGGGCTCATCTTGGTCCGATTCTGAGGTCCAAGGTGAGATGGAAAAATGGCACCCATTCTGATGTAATAGATGGCGGGTCAAGTAGAGATCAGAGGACCAATCTGTCAAAGTTGTGATACTGACTAGCAATATGGTGAGAGTGGCTTCCGAGGTTTCAGAAAAGACCTGCAAACTCTAGACACCTAAATCTGTACACAAAATGGAGTCAGCAAGAGCCTTTCCCTTAGGCAAGTAATCCGGTGTCCTGTGGGAGTATTTATGTGGATTTCCATGCTTTCCATTAATGACCTCACACAATAGCCACTGAGCTTCTGCCTCACGGTGACCTACGAGGTTCCCGAGCTGCGTGATTCCCATGGTCATTCAGTAAAAATCAAAAGCTCTGGTTAAAAACCCTGTTAAGGGTCTCACAACAAGCACTTAATAACTTCACTTAGGTCGGCCGGCCTTGCCGTTCGGGTTCGTGGCGCACTAGGAAACGCGCACAAGTTAAATGCGCATGGCGGTGGGATGACGGCGGGTTCCCGATGCTCTCGCAATTTCAGCAATTTTTACAGCCGACCTGCCCCCGCCCCCGCACGCCCGGCAGTGGGAAAATTCCAGCCAAGTGTCTGCTCCTAACTACAGTTTTCCCTTACTTGTATGATCCTGGTGAATCTATATTATATGTCCCACATGGCTATAATGTCTATTCTATAATAGGGTACCCAAAGCTGCACACAGTGCACTAACTAGTGCCTTGTCAAAAATTGTCATTACTTCATTGCTCTTGTATTATATGGCCCTATTTATAAAACCCAAAATACTAGTGCCTTTTTTAATGGTTTTATCAACTTACACTCACACTTTCAAAGAATTATGTTTTTCCACGTGCCAGGTATCTCCATTTCTCCAAACCCTTCAGCCCTCATTCCTTATTTCTTCTCACAAAGGGCATCATCTCACATTTCTCTGCATTAAATGATGCTAACTTGTCTATGTTCTCCAGAATTCTTTTACAGACATACTTGCTGTTTGCCTAACCCCTACTTTTATGTCAACTGCAAATTTCAATATTATTCTCCTATGCCTTAGTCCAAATTATCAACACAAATTGACATGGGGACCCAGCACTGAGCTATGGGGTACATCATTTCCAACCTTTCTCTAATCCAACACAAACCATTAACCCTAACATTTCCTTTACTGTCTGTCAACCCACTTTGTATTCATGCTGCTGCATTTCCTCTTATACCGTACACATGAATTTTTGCAGCAAGCCTCCTGTGAGATACCTTCTGAAAATCCATGGCCTAGAGATTGCTTCATGCTGGCATGCGGAGTGAACTGGACGTAGGGGACGATCCTGCGCCTGAATGGGTAAGCCCGAGGCACACCTGATATTGGGTCTCGGGCCTCATTTACATGAGACCGACGAGCTGTGGACATCTGCTGGGCACTCCCAGGCAGCTTGCCGGTGAATTGGATTTGTATTTCAGGCTGCTGCAGCCTTCATGTAGGTCTTGGGAGGTGGCTGGCAATGGTCTTCGTCACCGCTGTGGAGCCGAGAGGAGCACTCTATTAGTATTGAGCTGTAGCTGAGATCTGATCTGATGTAGGCTTAGAGGAATTATGATTGAGGTTTTTAAAGTGATGCAGGGATTAGATAAAGTCCAGTTAATTAGGTTATTTGAATGCATTGGGATAGTAGGACTAAATGCCGTGCCGATAAAATCCGTAAGACAAAAGTTAGGTTAGGTGGCAGGAAGAATTTTGTTTCCACACAGTCATCTTCCTCTGGAATAAGCTGTGTGGCATGGAGTTGCTATATTCCGTTAAAAGAAAACTTGACAAATTCCTGAGAAAAGAGAACACTTCCAGTTATAGAGGGTAAGTTGCTAGTTCATAGAATGGTTACAGCACAGAAGGAGGCCATTCGGCCCATCGAGCCCATGCCAGCTCTCTGCAAGAGCACTTCAGCTAGTCCCACTCCCCCGCCCTTTCCCCGTAGCCCTGCAAATTTTTTGACCTTCAGGTACTTATCCAATTCCCTTTTGAAAGCCATGATTGAGTCTGCCTCCACCACCCTCTCAGGCAGTGCATTCCAGATCCTAACCACTCACTGCATAAAAAAGTTTTTCCTCATGTCACCTTTGGTTCTTCTGCCAGTCACCTTAAATCTGTGTCCTCTGGTTCTCGACCCTTCCGCCAATGGGAACAGTTTCTCTCTATCTACTCTGTCTAGACCCCTCATTATTTTGAACACCTCTATCAAATCTCCTCTCAACCTTCTCTGCTCTAAGGAGGACAACCCCAGCTTCTCCAGTCTATCCATATAACTGAAGTCCCTCATCCCTGGAACCATTCTTGTAAATCTTTTCTGCACCCTCTCTAAGGCCTTCACATCCTTCCTAAAGTGCGGTGCCCAGAATAGGACACAATACTCCAGTTGAGGTCGGACCAGTGTTTTATAAAGGATCATCATAACTTCCTTGCTCTTGTACTCTATGGGGGCAATTTTCTGACGTCGGAGGAGGCGGGTTTGGAGGCGGGAAAGGTGGGAAAATCAGATTCAAAGAGGTCGGGTTCGGAACCCGCCTCCAACCCGCCTCCGCGGGATTTTGCCGGTGCCGGTTTTGGAGGTCGGGAAACGCTCCCGCCTCCAGCTGGCCATTGCGCTATTAAAGATCCTTAAATGCTCGTTAAGGCCTCTCTAAGCCTATTTTGAGAGGCCCTCGTGATTTTTCCAGCTTTTCGGCGTGATCCACACACCTCCTAAACCATGCCAGGTAAACCTGGCGGGTTGACTCGTGGGTGGCCTCCTCACTGCTGCAGGTCTAACAAGACATCATTTATTGCAGCAAGGATTACTTGCCTGTGCCAGACCTTGGCTTTAAAAGGTCTCTGAGCACTTTTAGAAGGCCTTCCAAAGTCGGAGGTGCTGCAGCTTGACTCCATCAACTGTGGGACCTCATTGGAAGACCCTCTCCCCACTTGCAATGAGTGCTTCACCAAAGGAGGCATCTACAAGCAGCATGGGAACCATTCGTTTTCTTTCTGCATGGACCTCAGATGAGGATGAGGAGGAGGAGGAGGAGGAGGATCTGGAGGAGGAGGAGGTCAGAGTGCCGGTGTATCGACCAGCGGCAGCGGCAGCACGCAAGCACATGGCTGCTCGGTATTCAAGGGATGAACTTATCATGGCCAAATTTGCATAGGTTGCCCAAGTTGGCACATGTCCTTTGATCCATCCTAGGACATCATTGACAATGGACATGACTCTCTGGCCTCCTTTCACTCAGGCCACCAGCCTGACAATGCAAGTGTGGCGGTGCCCGCAATGTGGAGCTGCCTAAGGTGAAAGAACAGATGGCATAACGCCAACATTTTGGCTTCAAATCATTTTAATGCTTTCCAACAGGGATGGCATTTCATCAATACACAGAAACAGTCTCCCAATCTACACACAGATCTGGAGGTTATATCCCTTGCCAGCTGTACCCACACAGCCTTGGTTTCTTTGGCAGGCCTCTTCCTCCCAGATGAGTGGAAGAGCACCTCCCTGCTAGCTGACACCCCCTCAACCAACATTTGCAGCGCCTCATCCGAGAGCCTCGGGGAGGCCCTTGCCTTGGAATTGGACATAGTGGTTTCTCAAAAGATGTTGGAGATGGTGCAGGAGACGCAGAAATGCTGTGGAATGAGCCAAGGGAGCAAGAAGCCATAAAATCAGACTGTAAAAGTGCTGTCAACAGAGGCGAGTTTGAGTCCCAAAACATTAATTGAGCAAGGGCATCGCACACCTCTGAAATCAAGTGGCCAATCATGGGAAAATTGCAAATTGCATTTTTGAAACCTATCAGTGGAGGCAGGTTTCAAACCCACCCAAACTGAAACCTGCCTCCATCTCGCCTCCAGTGGGAAAATCGCCCCCTATGCCTCTATTTATGAAGCCCGGGATCCCGTAAGCTTTTTTAACAGCTTTCTCAACCTGCCCTGCCACCTTCAACGATTTGTGCACATACATCCCCAGGTCTCTCAGTTCATGCACCCCCTTTAGAATTGTACCCTTTAGTTTATATTGCCTCTCCTCGTTCTTCCTACCAAAATGTATCACTTCACACTTTTCTTCATTAAATTTCATCTGCCACGTGTCCGCCCATTCCACCAGCCTGTCTATGTCTTCTTGAAGTCTCTCACTATCCTCCTCACTGTTCACTTAGCTTCCAAGTTTTGTGTCATCTACAAATTTTGAAATTGTGCCCTGTACACCCAAGTCCAAGTCATTAATATATATTATGAAAAACAGTGTCCCTAGTACCGACCCCTGGTGAACACCACTGTGTACCTTCCTCCAGTCCGAAAAACAACCGTTCACCACTACACTCTGTTTCCTGTCACTTAGCCAATTTCGTATCCATGTTGCCACTGTCCCTTTTATTCCATGGGCTTCAACTTTGCTGGCAAGCCTATTATGTGCTAATTTATCAAACACCTTTTGGAAGTCCATGTACACCATGTCAACCACATTGCCCTCATCAACTCTCTGTTACCTCATCAAAAAACTCAATCAAGTTAGTTAAACACAATTTGCCTTTAACATATCCGTGGTGGCGTTCCTTAATTAATCCACACTTGTCCAATTGTGTTTTTGAGTGTCATGAGGAACTGCAGTCTCAACCTCACAACCTCAGAATGTCCCAAAGTGCATTACAGCCAATTAAGTATGTTTTTGAAGTGTAGTCAATGTTGTAATACAGGAAACGTGGCAGCCAATTTATGCATAGCAAGGTCCCACAAACAGCAATGTGATAATGACCAGATAATCTGTTTTTTTAATGATGTTGGTTGATTTTTTAAAAATGATAATGGAGCTTGATTGATAGACTTAGGGAGTCCGAAAGGAATTCTTTCGATATCTTCCTGAATTGCACAAATATTATTTCCTTTTTTTTGGCCTCTCACAAGAGCTAGCCTGGCTAGGGGATGTGCAAAATTGCACCAGTGACTGGATGGGGTAGACTTGGTGGGCTTGATAGTCTTCTTACCCATCTTGATCGTATGTATTACATAGTATTTACAGCACAGAAATAGGCCATTCGGCACAACAGGTCCACGCCAGTGTTTATGCTCCATACGACCCTCCTCTCATCCTTCTTCATCTAACCCCATCAACATATCCTTCTGTTCCTTTCTCCCTCATGTGTTTATCTAGCTTCCCCTTAAATGTATCTAAGCTAGTCGCCCGAACTACACCCTGTTGTAGCGAGTTCCACATTTTAACCACTCACTGGGTAAACAAGATTTTCCTGAATTCCCTATTGGATTTATTCGTGACTATCTTATTCTTATGGCCCCTAGTTCTGGTCTCCCCCACAAGTGGAAACATCACCTCTATGTCTACCCTATCAAACCCTTTCATAATCTTAAAGACCTCTATCAGGTCACCCCTCAATCTTCTCTTTTCTAGAGAAAACAGCCCCAGCCTGATCAATCTTTCCTGATAGGTATAACCTCTCAGTTCTGGTATAATTCTAGTAAATCTTCATTTGCACCTTCTCCAGTGCCTCTATATCCTTTTTATAATGTGGAGACCAGAACTGTTGTGGAGAAGGAGGAGGATAAGGAACATCTGCAGCCAAGGGAAGAGCAGACACTCTTGAAGATATTTCTTCTGAAACACTGTTGCAGACAGAAAGAGTTATACAGCAGGATCTCATAGACAAGACCTTCAGCAAAGTGCCCAATACATTAAAATTCCTTCTCACATGTGCACAGTGCTGAATATGCCTTCAGCAGGTTGGGCCTCATCACTAGCTCAACTACCAGGGGTGTCAATCTTTTGATCTGCTAATACCTTATTCTACATCATCAGAAGAATCTTCTCTGGACACAGTTGATATAAAATGCAACCAAATTTATTTCCCTAAAAGTGATTAGTAAATGTGGCTACTGTCAGTGTCACCTTGGCCTACTCACTCTATGCTCTCAGGCCTCAGGATATTGAAACTCAATTAAAACTGCCTCAAAGATCTAAAATTAGAGGCTTTCATTCTGTTCAGAGTTGCCCCATCTTGTTATGTATCACCCTTATCCTGAAAGCACAGAAGTAGTGTTGGGATGTGGAACTTTTGACAAACACATAAAGAGTGAAACTCAAGTGTTCAACATGCATCCCAGCTTGTGTGTGAGTAGATGAATATCCATCATGCAGAGAAGGTTGTATTGTAAGTTTGCTTTATGGGTTCACATTTCCAAGTGGTAATTCAATAACAGCTCCATTTTGAAGTGGCAGTCATAATCTGTGCCCTGTTGCAGTATGAGCATGCATGTGAAGCTTGTTTTCCAAGGTCTTGGCATCCACCCTCCATCAGAGATTAACAGGGTGAGAGGAAACTCTTTGTGGCATGCATAATTTGTTTACCTGGTTGGTGTAATGAAATACTGGCTACCTTACCTTGGCCGGCTTCCTGAGGCTATTAGTCCCTTTTCTCATCTGCTTGCACAACCTCTGGCTGCTGGTCACAGCATGGACTCTCTCTGCCACCTCATGCCATGCAGATTGTATAGTTCTCCTACAGGAAAGGTGCTCTGGGGTTCCAAATAGGGAAACCCTCCTTTGCTGTATTTCTTGCAGAAGCACTTCCAAATGAGCATCTGAAAGTGGAAGTGTTCTGCAACTGCAATGTTGGCCAACTGTTTGCAAATTTCTGCTCTGAAAGAATGCAGCAGGCCCTTAAAATAACAACTGCAGCCTTTAAGTGCCACGCTGTAGGCTATTTCCAGCACCCCACTGGCAATGGGTTTCTGCTGACAAGCTGAAGCTGGGTTGAGAGCTTCGTGTAGTGAACCTGTTCTTAGAAAATCAACACAAAGTCCAAACAGCACAATGTTGATTAGCAAACGTTTACTGCTTCAGTTCTGAGATTAAATATTCAGCCCTAATTTGTTTACATTTGACACTAGACATATACTGATAACTAAGGTAAGCATTTTCTTAGCACAATAGTCCCATGTACAACTAATTTTTGATTACATGTCTTGAAAGATATAAACTAGATGCTAAGTAGATAATATCCCTTTCAGCTGTTATATTTCTGTTTCAGTGTTAAAATAAGTTTTAATGCAAGATCGATATAAAAGAACAAGCTTTTAATACGCGCAAAAGAATGTTTCTCTTCAGGATTTTTACACCTGAATTAAACTGTCAATACACAAGAGATATAAAAAGCCAGCATCACTTACGGTCTTTTTTTTAGATCTACACAGGTTCAGGGCTATTACAGAACAGCAGCAACAGCTTGGAGACAGCAGAACAGCCACTTTAAAGTTCAAGCAGAAAAGGTTGAAGAGGAACATAGGTAAGGAGATAAAAGGGAAAAGACAGTTAATAGGTAGATAATATCAAGGTTTAAAACAAATAACTGCAATGAATGAAATTAAGAAACACGATAAAGAGAGAGTATTCTTATTTGCTTGATTTGGTACTAAGGTTTTGATGCAAAGCACACAAACTAAGATGGTTATCGAAAAAAAATTGAGTTTTAGCTCTGGTTTACAGAATTGCAAGATTCCGTTTTATTTTCTCTCTCCTGTATTACTGAAGACTGTGCTTCCTAGGCATAATTCTATGCACACCAGGTGCCCTCTGGTACCTCACCCGTGTGTGAGCCTTGATAGTAAGTGCCATTCTAGCTGTTCTACCACTGTGAACATCATGGCCCAGCCAAGTCCTGTCCTCATCTTACGTCCACTTTCCAACAGAGGTCAGCTAACTTAGTGCAGACTAGGGTCAAACCTGGAATCTTCCTGCTTCATATGGCTCACTTGATGAACTCCCTGAGTCATGGTGGAGTACAAACAAATGAAGAATTATGGGGTTTACAGTAAGACTTTTACTGGTCATTGTTTCTTTCGTTAGTTGGATAGTTTTAGCAAAAAAGTAGATGTGAGGTAAAAGGGATGTATTGCAGACAGTGTTAATGAACTTGTGCATAATAGACCTGCAATTATTTATCATAATGAATGAGCTGTTTCATGTGTGGACATCCACAACCTGTTCAGTGCTGTTACCTCCATTTATATGCGAGTTTTGCCTTCAAATATAATGGCTCTGAAATTGCGGTGTCTGCGACGGCGTACTCTCAGAGTACGCCATCATAATCCCTTTAAAATGCCCTGCAAGTTCTGGATTTCCGCATGCGCTTGCGCGAAATCTGGAACTTGCGATCTGTCAAGGGTACGCCTTGACAGATCTTCCGAACCGCCTGAAAACTGAGTATTGCTGATGCAGAGTTGGGCTATTTGCCCAGCGGCTGGCCAGCAATTGCATCAGCGTAAGGGTATATATAAGGCTTAAATAAAACATTTAAAAATCCAAAATTATGCATACACACTTTAAATGAGTTTATGCAAATATTGGCCCGGATTAATGATGTTTAAAATTATCAAAAAATAATTTTTTTATTGAGGTTGGTGCAATGGAGGAACTTATGAATAAAATTGCAATTCTGTACATTGTATAATTATTAGAATTCTGTACATTGTATAATTATTTGGGGATTCCATTGCATATCATTAAGGGATTCCCTTCGTAAATGATTGCAATGGAATTCTCCTTTGTCCTTGGAGGACCGAGCCCACGTGATTCCAGGTACACTTCCGAACCGCCTGCGTCCCTGGGATCCGTGGGCCATTACACTGCCCTCCGCCTCGAGGCCTGAGACCGCAACTCTTCGCAGCCTGGGTGCCAGGAGGTAATTTTGTAAATGTTTCGCGGGTCAGAGGCGTACTCCGGAGGTACACCTCCGACCGCAATTTCTCGGCCAATAGCAGCGTGGATACAGACAGCGTAATTTAGTCTGCAGTGCATTTTCTCTCCCATCATCACAGGGGTAATGTAATTTGCATAACCCAGCAATTACAATTTAATTTTTACTTCTACTCCCTGCTAATAACTTTCTGCATTAGTACAGCATTTTTACATATGTCCTTAACAACTACTTTCCTGCATATTCACATATACACCAGAGCGCTACTTTACAGTAATTGTGCCTCAAATTGGCAAAATTCAGGGAGTACATAAGGACATAGGAACAGGAGTAGGTCATTCAGCCCCTTGAACCCAATGAGATCATGGCTCATCTGTATACAAACTCCATTTACCACCCCCCCCCCCTTGGCTCCAATCCCTTAATACCCTTGGCTAGCACAAAGCTATCAATCTCACGTTTAAAATTATTAATTGAGCTTGCATCTATTGCTTTTTGTGGGACCTCCATTGTTCCTAGCTTTTCATCATTTAAAAAAATGCTTGGATTTCTCCTTTTTTGGTCCAAAATGTATGACTTCACACTTACCTGTGTTGAAATCCATCTGCCATAGTTTTGTCCACTCACTTAATCTATCAATGTCTTATTGTAATTTTATGCTCCCATCTGCACTACTTACTATGTCACCAATCTCTGCGTCACTGGAAAATTTGGATATATAGCTCTCTATTGTGTTATCTAAGTCATTAATAAGTATGAGAAGTCGCACAACACCAGGTTACAGTCCAACAGCTTTATTTGAAATCACAAGCTTTCGGAGCGCTGCTCCTTCGTCAGGTGAAGTCACCTGACGAAGGAGCAGTGCTCCGAAAGCTTGTGATTTCAAATAAAGCTGTTGGACTATAACCTGGTGTTGTACGACTTCTCACATTTGTCCACCTCAGTCCAACACCGGCATCTCCACATCATTAATAAATATAGTGAATAGTTGAGGCCCCAGCACAGATCCTTGCAGGACACCAATAGTCACTTCCTTCCAATATGAGTACATACCCATTATCCCTACTCTCTGACTTCTACCACCTAACCAATCTCCTAACCAGGTCAATAATTTTCCTTCAATTCCATGAGCTTTAATTTTAGCTAACAGTCTTTTATCTGGAACCTTATCAAATGCCTTCTGGAAGTTCATATAAACTACCTTCATAGACATTCCCTTATCTATTACTTCCTCAAAAAATTCAATTAGGTTCGATTGACTTGACCTACCTTTACAAATCCATGTTGGCTCTCTCTAATCAGCTCAAATTTCTCTAAGTGCTCAGTCACTCTGTCCTTAATTGTAGATTCCAATAATTTGCCCACAACAGATGTTAGACTAATAGGTCTATAATTTCCTTGTTTCTCTCTCTTACCTTTCTTAAGTATGTATACATTACAGTCAGATTAACAAACTATTCAACATTTATACTGGTTAAGTGGCTTATCAGCTGCTTGAGAAAGGTTAAAGGATTATTATTACAGGTGCATCGTGGTTGGCTGCATTTTATTTCTGTCAACAAAATTACGTTCTCAGGAATCATACATTTCAAAACTCTTGTCGCCAGGAATTTCCTTGGAGGATCAGCCACCAATACTTCAACAGAAGGTTGTCAGATGCCCAGAAAGAGGCGTAAATGGGCTTTCTGCCGAAATTATGGTGGCCGATTGGGAGAGCCCTCAAGGAATTTCTCGAGGAATTCATTATATATAAGTATTTTTAAAAAACACTCTTAAGCCCCCAGCATATGAATTGAAGGTGGCCAGAATTCATTCATTATTTAGCTGCTGGATTGGGTAGACTAATTGATTATTTAAAAGTTGGCCTTATGCACATTATTTATTTATATACTTCAAAATGCATGCACAGTGGGAGGATCTCCAGTGCTGTTGCTCCTGATGAGTTGAAGGATACACTGTTTTATGTGATATAATATGTATATTATCAGGGCCATTGGTTTATGGTATTTTTATTACATAGAATATACAGCACAGAAATAGGCCATACGGCCCAACTAGTCTGTGCTGGCATTTATACTCCACACGAGTCGTCTCCCATTCCATCTGCCTGATCTCAGCCTTTCAGCGTATCTTTGTATTCCCTTTTCTCTCATGTACTCGTCTAGTTTCCTTTTGAAAACATCTAAGCTATTTGCCTCAACCACTTCCTGTGGTAGCGAGTTCCACATTCTAACCACTCTCTGAGTAAAGAAATTTCTCCTTATTTCCTTATTGGATTTATTAGTAACTATCTTGTATTTATGGCTCCTAGTTTTGGATTCTCCCACAAGTGGAAGCAATGGGAGAAATTCATGGCCGCCACGAGAGTTGCCAGTATCACCAGCAACTCGGGTTAACGGCCGCTGAAAATGGCCGAAGCGCTACCAGGGAAAAATTCACGCTGGGGGGCTAAAGCTTTTTAGCTCAGCGCTAACTTACTGTGTAACAGCTCTCCTGGTGGCGTGAAGTCAAAGTTCCCGTCCTGAAGCGACGTTCCAGCTTCTAACAGCCTCTGGGAGCGAGGCTGTGGAGTTCGCAAGGAATTGTGGGTAATTAAAAAGGCTATGCATTAAAAGAGCAATGAATTAAAGGGGCAATGCCTTCAGAACCAATCCAACATTAAAATGAAGTGAAAAAATGCGGTTTTCTGCCCTTACTGCCTTTTAAAAATAAATTAATATTAAAAAGAAGTCCCAAATGGGAGTCTTCAGCACTTAAAGCTGAATTCCCTTTTGAACCTCAAAAAATGGGAAAAGTGTTTCAGCACTAACACAAATGGCTCAGCAAGCCAGGGAAGGGGCACCCAGGGTCTTGCACGCAGCACTCCAGCTTTGTGCAGGGGGTCAACACTGCAAGAGAGGTTCTCTACCCACAGGGGTCAGGGGCATTCCAGAAAGAAGGATGTGGGAGCAGATCACCGAGGCCATCACTGCCAGCAGTGTCACCCCCACCACCTGGCTCAAGTGCCCAAAGAAGCTTCATGACCTCAGACCACTGGTCAAGGTCAGTGAATGCATCTTCAAAAACCGTCTCCTACCAACTGCACCACTAGCCTCACACTCTGCTCAATGCATGACTCCCCCCCGCCCCCACCCAATCACTCACCTACCAACAATCTGTTACAATCATGAGGCACATCTCCCATTCCTAGCCTCACCTCACCCCCTTGGAGGAGACGGTGCTGGCCATTCTTGGCAGGGGCATGGCTGAACCCTTGGCCAGTGGCAGGGCAGAAAAGGATACAAGATGTTGGTATGCTCATACGTTATCCTCCTTCTGGCATGTTGTAGGCTTCGCAAAATCCCCCAGAAACTCGAACAGAGCCCTAAAGGGAGTGATTTTTGGACTTTTCATACAAACTTGGGATGATGGGACCTCAGTGAAGTGATTTGATGTAAAAACCTAAAGATCACAAGAAGAAAACCTGAGGAAACTGATTTTTTTGAATCTTATTGTTGGGAGAGACATTTTTTTTCACAGACAAGCTGCGAGGGCGTGGCCGGTCAGTGAACGGATCAAGCTGTCTGGGAATTGTTTGAGACAATGCAAAACTCACAAACACATTCAAATATGGATTCCCAGGGGCAAACAAGATGCTGGTAATCTAAAAACGATTCAATGACAATATAACTTTGATCACACAGTTTCATAGCCATTATCCCATCCAAAAAACCAATCAACCAGATATCCAGAGAACCGATTTAAAAGCCCGCCAACAGAAGGACAATAGAGTGAAGATTTGGCGCGTAGATAAGGCCGTGTTTTAAATCGGAAAGCGATTACCACTAAGCAAAAACCATCAGAACTGGCAGGCCCGCCAAAGACTAGACAATTGGACAAAGCAAGGGTCATTTACATTCAAAAAGGAATTCGTTTTAGTAAGGGGTTTTTGAGCGCGAAAAAGAAACAGTATAATTTGAAAGCCTGTGCCATAATCTCTCTCTTTGGACTGACTGGCGAACGGACACAGCTCTCTCTCCCTGCTCCTGCAAAACTTACCACAAGCCACGAGGAAGAAGATCAGCACGCAAGAAGAAACCAGAGCGACTGCCGCAGTGGCCATCAGACACCTCGCAGCACCAAGGGCCTTACGAGTCCTTTTAAACAAAAGACTCTAATATCCTGTCAAGGATTCATTGGTGAGCATTATCCCTGATCTCCTGAAACCAAAAACCTAGCCAGATAGTGGGATATTTGGGAGGGATAAGGTTTTGTTTGATATATTGTCATTTCCCTCGCTTGTACCGTGTGTTCCCCGAATCTGTGTTTAAGTAATAAGTGTGTTTCAAGTTTGTTACCTTTTTTTCTTTTAATAAAGTAAATTTCTTTCATCAGAACCTGTTTACTGCAATTTTGTTCACAACCCCTAAATAAGCCCAAAGTCTAGGAACCGGAGGGGTGTTGGTCGATTCGAACCGCTCACTTAAGATACCCCTTACAATGTACCTCTTGCTTTCCTGCCCTCCCCTCACCACAACTCCACTCTTGTGCCTTTCTCATTTCACACACCCAAGAAATGCAGCCTGCCCAGCCAGTGGTTGGCCAGGGAGAGAGGAGAGAGGAGGAGAGAGGAGAAGAGGGAGAAGAGGGAGGAGAGGGATGCGAAGAAGAAAAAAAAACACCCATCACTCGATTTATCACTCCCAGTCACCAGTTCCTCAAGGTCGACCAGCAAGGCCCTTTGCAGTGACCCCACTGAAAATCAGCAGCCTTCCACCAGCCATGCTGCAGCCACCGGGGTAGCACTGCGTGACATCAGTAGGATAGGCAAAGGCACACACAAGACAGTCACTAAGAGAATGCATAAGGGTGATGAGTTGATTTCTTGGTGCCACAGAGACTGTCGGTCCCACATTGGACTCATCAGTCACCTGAAAACTCATTTTTAGTGTGGAAGCAAGTCATCCTCGGTTCCGAGGGATTGACTAAGAAGAAGAAGAAGATTGGATGGATAGATGTATAAAGTTGGATTGGAAAGTTTGCTTTGTGGTGGCTTTTATTTCAGCATTGTGGCCCAGAAGACGCTGTGATGGTCAGCAACAGAGGGAAGGTAAGGTGTGGGACCAATGTTGAAAGGGGAATTGGGGTTGTGGTCACTGGTATCGCAGGTGGATGATTGCATCCTGGATATCCTGGCCAGAAAGGGGTTTTCAGGGTAGCATCCTACTTTCTGCTTCCCCATCTTCCGCTTCCTCCTCTTCCGCTTCTTCCTCTTCTGTGTCTTCCTCTTCCCTCTGCGAGCGGATGCTGTAAATCTGAAGTGACAGCATAAAATGCTGGAAATACTCAGCAGGTCAGGCAGCATCTTGACCTGAGACCTGAACTCTATTTCTCTCTCCACGGGTGTTGCCTGACTTGCTGAGTATTTGCAGCTTTTTCTGTCTTCTCAGAGGCCTTTCTTTACCATTCAAGGCCTTGCAAGCATCCAGCAGCACTCCCTACACACTTAAAAAAAACTTTTAACATCTATTGCAGCAAGCCCTTACATCAGTAAAATAAAAAAAAAACAATCCAAAAGCTTAAAAGCAAACTTACCTGAAAGATGTGCGTGTCCCTTTAAGAGGTGCTGATAGCACCTCTGTGAGTCTGCTTGCATGCTGGGTTTACCTGGCGAGCTTAGAACCCAGCGCTGAACTCAGCGCAAAGGCCCAAGTTCGCTGCGGTGACGTTAAGCTGACTGATGTCACCACTCCCTCATTTTTCTTTGGAGGGTGATACATCTTACCGGCAGTGCTGCTGGGCCTGGGAAAAGGGAGGACGCCGCAGGACCCGCCACCAGTTGGTGAAAGAGTGACGGCTGCCCGCATTTTCTGTTTCTTGACGGTAATGGGTGTTGTAAAGTCTCCAAATTTTTAGCCCAATCTCTCCACATCTACCCTGTCCAACCCATTCATAATTTTAAAGATCTCTACCAGATCTCCTCTAAGTTTTCTCTTTTTTTAAAGAAAAGAGCCCCAACCTGTTCAATCTTTCCTGGTAGCTGTAATCTCTCAGTTCTGGTACCAGCCTTGTGAATCTTTTCTGACTTTCTCCAGTGCTTCTTTGTCCTTTTTATAGTGTGGAGACCAGTACTGTGCACAGTACTCTAAGTGCGGCCTGATCAGGTCCAATACAAGTTCAACATAACTTCACTACTTTTGAATTGTATACCCCTAGAAATAAATCCCAGTGCTTCGTTAGCATTTTGAATTGCTTTGCTGACCTGCGATGCTGCTTTTAATGATTTGTTCACCTGTATACCGAGGTTGCTTTGCTCTTCTACCGCATTCGGTTTCTTATTTTCTGAAGTGTAGGTGATGTTTCTGTTTTTCCTACCAAAGTGCATTACCTCACATTTATCTATGTTAAAGTTCATTTGCCACTTAACTGCCCAGTCTGCAAATTTTCTAATGTCTTCTTGTATTATGTTGCATTCTTCCTCAGTGTTAGCTATACCCCCCAGTTTGTGGAACACTGCTGTCTACCTTCCTCCATTCTGAATAGCTACTCTTTACCCCTGCTCTCTGCTTTCTATTTTTTAGCCAATTTATTATCCATTCAACTATTTGTCCCGACTCCACATGCCCTAACCTTTGTCTTAAGCCTACCATGTGGTACCTTATCAAAGGCCTTATTATAAATATTGTAGAAGTGTTAATAAGATTTTCAGGATTGAATTCCATGATTATATGCAATAAGGTGGCGACCTTGACTACTATTAAATGTTTGATTAATTATGTAGTTCATTTTATTTTTTAGCTTTTTTTTAAGTCAAGGATACAGCGTAATATGATAGCGAAGATGATCCAGTTTGCAGATAAGTAAGAGGTAGTTTTGATGGAACTGTGGTAGCACTTCTGGGTAGTGGAGGGTTACTGGGCCAGGCCCTGGGTACATTGAGAGACAGGATCGAGAGCTATGGGAGAATTGGGGTGCAAAAGTCTGGAAGAACTAGGAGGGTTGTGGAATGTGCGAAAGGCATTTGTAGTTCAGGGAGTATCGGAAAGCGGTTACTAAACTCTGGTAGGTGTAGGAGAGGTTGACAGCCTATGGCAGCACAGAGGAGTGCTACAGTGTGGGAGGAGTGGGAGATGGGTCTAGGGATGTGGGAGCACAGGGAGGAGAGTGCTGGATATTGGAGTGATGGATGGGAAGGCTTGGGGTGGTACAACACTGGGATAGTGGTGGCAAGGTGTGGGAATATTGAGTGAGGGAGTACTGGGCTGAAGGTCTCAGAGGGTGGAAACAGTGGGGGTGCAGTGGGAGAGTGCTGCTGACAAAAATGTGAAAAGTAGTTTCCTTGGGGATGGGTTGGCAGTGGGAGAACAAGGGATGGATGCTTGGTATATTTGGAGGGGGGTAAGGTGGCGGAAGGCACTAGAGGAGGAGAAAAGGTGCTCAAGGTAGAGGTATGAGTAGGGGAGAGTGATGAAGGAGCATTAATTCCTACCACTTCCCAGATGTTTAGAAAAGTATTTCTCCAACAGTGACCCGGGAAAACCTGTATTATTTACAATAGAATCTGCTGAGTACTGCTGTGCGAGGAATCCCTTCTAAGACATCCACCTCCTGCTGCCCACCTGCCTCGACTGGACCCTAACTCAACCCAATATCATCTTGAAGCCTAAGGCGCATCCCCATAATCATAAATGCTTTGATCCTAGCCATTGCCTGGAAGAAGTTCAAATGTCTTTAAGCAATTTCAGTTCCTGGTTTTAATAGAGCTTAAAGAATTTGAAGCCATTTCCTGGCAATGGCTGGGGATACGAGGTTTGAGGTTGGGCTGGATGAGTCTTGGTCATGGCACAGACTGTGGTCACTACTCGGGAAATGGTTGTTGCAATGGGTGGGACAGCAGTCATGAGGGGTGATAGCAGGGAAGGGTCAAGCAGCATTGGGTCACAGACCCACATTTAGCAGCTCAGAGACTGGTGGTACTACGGATAAAGTAACCACAGTGCCATCTTGGAAATGGAGCTGGGAAGTCTCAGAGGTAAAACAACAACAACAACTTGCATTTATATAACATAGTAAAATGTCCCAAGGCACTTCACAGGAGTGTTATCGAACAAAATCTGACACTGAGCCACATAAGGGGATATTAGGACAGATGAGCAAAATCTTGGTCAAAGAGGTAGGTTTTAAGGAGTATCTTAAAAGAGGAAAGCAAGGTAGAGAGGCGGAGAGGTTTAGGAAGGGAATTCCAGAGCTTAGGGCCCTGGCAGCTGAAGGCACGGCTGCCAATGGTGGAGCGATTAAAATCGGGGACGAGCAAGAGGACGGAATTGGAGGAGCGCAGATATCTCGGAGGGTTGTAGGGCTAGAGGAGAGAGGAGGTTATAAAAATAGGGAGGGGTGAGGCCATGGAGGGATTTGAAAACAAGGATGAGAATTTTTAAATCGAGGCACTGCTTAACCGGGAGCCAATGTAGGTCAGCGAGCACAGGGGTGATGGGAGAATAGTACCTGGCGTGAGGTAGGATACGGACAGCAGAGTTTTGGATGAGCTTAAGTTTATGGAGGGTGGAAAATGGAAGGCCAGCCAGGAGTGTGTTGGAATAGTCAAGTCTCGAGGTAATAAAGGCATCAATGAGGTTTTCAGCAGCAGATGAGCTGAGGCGGGGTGGAGTTGGACGATGTTACGGAGGTGGAAATAGGCAGTCTTAATGATGGTGTAGATATGTGTTCAGAAGCTCATCTCAAGGTCAAATACGACACCAAAGTTGTGAACAGTCTGGTTCAACCTCACACAGTTGCCAGGGAGAGGGATGGAGTTGGTGGCTAGGGAATGAATGGTTTTGGTCTTCCCAATATTTAGGTAATTATGCAACTGTGCCACCCAAAGTTCCCGCTAATTTTTTTTGGGTGTGTGGCCCCTTTAAGGGGCTGCACGGCCCATTCAAATTATCGTGCATGCGCGTTTTTTTCCATTATAAAGCCATTGAGCATCCTGCGTGGGACCTCGAGATTGCTGCGTGGCCGTGTGGCAGCACAGCTTAACGGGGAACATTTTTGCCACCTATCTTGTAGACCAAGCTTGGAGGACTCAATCAGAGGTAAGTAATATCAAGAGATAAGTTTACTAGTGATAGAAAAACATGTCAGGCAGGTATGACATAAATAGTTGTGACAAGAGAGTTATAAGTAAGTGCAACATTTACAGACAATGGTATATGCAAGATTTTTAATATATGACTAACCATTCTCCTATGGTGTTGCTCTTGCTTAGCCAGAGAAATACATTAGTTGTAATAAACTTGGAGAGGATACAGTACCACCTCTGGGGCAAGGAAAAATTACAGGCATTCTTGTAATATTGGGGGTGAGATTCTGCAGAAGTTCTCCCATTAGTCCACCGTAACGTTGGTGGAAGAGCCGCGAAAACCTCAGAAAGACGGAGTCAATTCTGTTTGCTCTGTCTTCCCAGGGCTTCCATGACTCTTCCGGCGAAGTAACAGTGGGCGAGCAGGAGAAACTCTGTGGAAACTCACCCCTTTTTTTTAAACTTAGTAACGGCACCATCTCTGGTTGAAGTAAGAATTGAGAGGTCGCACAACACCAGGTTATAGTCCAACAGTTTTATTTGAAATCACAAGCTTTCGGAGCTTACTACTCCTTCGTCGGGTGAAGTAAAAAGATACAGAATCGTCAAAGCATATATAGATAGAGAATAATGCATGTGTACCTTACAATTGCAGACAACTAAATTGTAAGTTACACATGCATTATTCTCTATCTATATATGCTTTGACGATTCTGTATCTTTTTACTTCACCCGACGAAGGAGTAGTAAGCTCCGAAAGCTTATGATTTCAAATAAAACTGTTGGACTATAACCTGGTGTTGTGCGACCTCTCAATTTTGTCCACCCCAGTCCAACACCGGCATCTCCGCATCATGAAGTAAGAATAGCAGGTGTTCCTGTTACTGCGATACCCACTGAATTCAGTGGACTGGTTGTGACACACCAAAAAACTGAAGGACTTTAATATTAGTAGCTTGGAAAATATTTAGGTATAATATCATAACTGGGGTTTTTCACAACAGTATTGAGAGATTTGAATCTTAAAACTAAGACAGTTTCTTGCTACTTGCTTGTTAATAGTAATGGATGTTTAGTCGCTTGTTATATTTATTATTCTCAATGGGAAGAAATAATGAAGGCAAAAAAAAAGCTTTTAAATAACCGCAACATGTTGAAGAAATAAATCCACAATTTGGCTTGATGTCACAAAGTATATATTCCATTTCAAATTTGAGAATATAATTCTCCCGAGAGGGTGATAATGGTTTTACTATTATTTTAGAAAACAGTAAATCTAACTCTGCCCCAAATCTTAATTTTTCTCCTTCTTGGCAGAATAGTAAATGAAAAAAATATATAATCTGCTGAAATGAATTTACGTGTTGTGCTGAGATTTTCTTCAATCACCACTGGGTAAATGCACTGAAAAGCAGCAGGAGATGGAATGTACTGTTCTTATTTTTATTTTAAATAATTTCAGAAAGAAAGGTTAGAGTCACGTCCTGTTGGAGATATGCTGCACGATTTTCTGCCCAATCATTTTAATGATCAGAAAACTGGAGACTGGCGAGCACAGAAGCAGAAAACACCGGCCACCATGTACACTGTGCACAGTTTTTCTTCATAGCTGAAATTATGTTTCACCCATTCCTCTTGTCCTGTGATGCCTTCCATCTATGAAAGCTTATATATATAAATAAAAATTGTTCCTCTCAGTCAGTCACTGTAACTGGCAATGGCCCTGGAAAGACTGTTCACTAACAATGTAAATTGAATATTTTACACTGAAGAGTACTGCCAGCAATGTTATCATATGAACTCTTAACACATGTGTATCACATTCCTCTCGCCACTATTTAAACAGGTTAACACTGCCAGACTAGTGGAGTTAGTGGGAGTGGCAGGGGTGACAAGGGTTTCCTGTGCACATAAGAATCTTTATGGCTCTGTGGGACCTGCAGAAGGTGGTAATGTTGATTCAAGCCCCCACCCCCTCCCGGCTCCCTACAAAAAAAACTTTAAATATCCGTACAGCTTCTTCGATTTTATGATAGCAAAATACTGCAGATGCTGGAAATCCGAAATAACAACAGAAAACGCTGGAAAAACTCAGCAGGCGAGGCAGCATCCGTGGAGAGAGAAACAGAGTTAACGTTTCAGGTCGAAGACCTTTCATCAGAACTGGAGACAGCAGGAAATCAAATAGATTTAAAGCAAGGATAAAGCTGGGAAAAGGGGGAGGGGATAAAAGAACAAAAGTTGAGATTAAGAGACATTAAGAGACATTAAGAGATATCAAGGCAAGAGGTGGTGTTAATGTGACAGGTTAAGGCTGAAAGAAGTGTGAAATGCAATGACAGAATGAAGGACAGCTGCCGAGTGGCGAGAGGCAGCTGTCCTTCATTCTGCCATTGCATTTCACACTTCTTTCAGCCTTAACCTGTCACATTAACACCACCTCTTGCCTTGATATCTCTTAATGTCTCTTAATGTCTCTTAATCTCTCCGTTTGTTCTTTTATCCCCTCCCCCTTTTCCCAGCTTTATCCTTGCTTTAAATCTATTTGATTTCCTGCTGTCTCCAGTTCTGATGAAAGGTCTTCGACCTGAAACGTTAACTCTGTTTCTCTCTCCACGGATGCTGCCTCGCCTGCTGAGTTTTTCCAGCGTTTTCTGTTGTTATTTCTTCGATTTTATGTTTGGATTTAGGACAAACTGCAACTCTTTGGAGACTTACACCTTCCAAGTCCCTTTGTTTTGTTTGTAATTTGCCTCATTAGGTAGTTCACAGATTCCATTTTCTTTATATTCTGTAGGTTATCCACAATAGGGGGGTAAGAATTCCCTTTAATCACCAAGTGTAGCTACACAGTAAATGTATTCATTAAAGTTTCTTTCCTTTGTTTGAAATTTCAAACAAAACTGTAAAAACATTAATTTACAAGAAAGACTTGCATTTATATAGCATCTTTCATGACCACCGGATGTCTCAAAGCGCTTTACAGCCAATGAAGTACTTTTGAAGTGTAGTCACTGTTGTAATGTAGGAAACGCGGCAGCCAATTTTCGCACAGCAAGGACCCACAAACAGCAATGTGATAATGACCAGATAATCCGTTTTTTTTATGTTGATTGAGGGATTACTATTGGCCAGGTCACCGGGGATAACTCCCCTGCTCTTATTCGAAATTGTGCCATGGGATCTTTTACGTCCACCTGAGAGGGCAGACGGTTTAAGGTCTCATCTGAAAGACAGCACCTCCGGCAGTGCAGCACTCCCTCAGCACTGCACTGGAGTGTCAGCCTAGCTTTATGTGCTCAAAACCCTGGAGTAGGACTTGAACCCACCGCCTTCTGACTCAGAGGTGAGCATGCTACCCACTGAGGCACAGCTGACATACATTTATGGTGTTGCTACACATAGAGACCAGAGGAATTCATAGACCACTATATTTTTAAAATTCTGTAACCGTGGAAACAATATGCTCTCCAAGATTTACATAACCTCTAAAACAAATTTACAATGAAGTCAATTTTCTATAGTATCCTCAGCCAATAAATAAACTTTTATTCTTATCTTTTTTGCTCCTCAGTATTATTCTAATTTCTGGTCTCCAGCATAACAACAGCTTGCATTTATAGAGCACCTTAAACATAGTAAAACGTCCCAAGGCGTTTCACAGAAGTGTTATCAAAGAAAATTTGACACTGAGCTACATAAAGAGATATTAGGACAGGTGACAGGTAGGTTTTAAGGAGGGTCTTAAAAAAGGAGAGAGAGGTGGAGAGGCAGCGAGATTTAGGGAGGGAATTCTAGAGCTTAGGGCCTAGGCAGTTGAAGGCATGGCCGCTAATGGTGGAGCGATGAAAATCGGGGACGCGCACAAGGCCAGAATTGATGGAGCGCAGAGATCTCGGAGGGTTGTAGGGCTGGAGGATGTTTTAGAGATAGGGAGGGGCGAGGCCATGGATGCATTTGAAAACAACAATGAGAATTTTTAAATCGAGGGACCCAGGGACAGTGGATAGTTAAGCCAGAGTTCTTCTGAGAAATGCATTTTGATTTTTATCCAAGTTCCTCATTTTCTGAGTATCCCACACTATCATTGCGTAAGGAATTTGGCCTGTTATTTTAAACTTAATAAAGCCACAGGGCCTTGGCCATAAATCATTTCTCATACTTTCTTCTAAAATTAGATGATTCCTGCCACGGAAGACAAGGGGGGTGAAATTCGGCTCCTCTGCGCCTGCCGTTAGCGCCTCCAGGTGAGCCCTCCGTGGTGTGCTGTGGCGTGGTCCTGACCACCATCGCGCAGCCCGGCACTGCGTCTCAGCACCGGGCTGTTGCCATGGCACCACGCCACCCTGGTGGCCTAGTTGGGGCCATCGGAGGCCCTACAGAGTGCGCAGCGACCCGCCCCTTTAACAGAAGGGGAGGGGCATTGAAACGCGGAAGCGCTCCGCGGAGTGCTGCCGATCATGCCCCGACATTGCTTCGGTTACCGCCCCAACAGGAAGTGGAACACCCGACATTGCATTCCACTTCCTGAGCGTGGCGGTAAGGCAAATTTTGTGGCCGGGGTGGGACTTACTCGCCGGGCGCAGATGTCCTGCCTCGCCAGCGTTACCGCTCCGAAACGGGGCGCTACCGAATTTCATGCCCAAGCTCTTTAATCTTACATTTTATTGAAATTCTTACTAACTGCAAATCATTAAAATAGCTCAATACGTCCATCTTTTACATCCCCAAATCATGGGTTAGAAATTGGTTATGCATCGCGTCTGCTTTCTAGGTACAAAATCAGCATTAGGGGAACCAATTTCAGGCAGCGCCCAATACCATCAGAGCCCCGCCCCCAGAAGTGCCCAGAACGCCTGCCTAAAGCAGTCGTTAGACCCCTTAATTATGCTAATCAGGGGCCTAATGGCTATTTCAGGACTCTAATGAACATTTGCCACTCATGTTCCGCTCAGTTTTTGCAGATCTATAGCGGTCTAACCAATGGTGCTCAAAGCGACTGCTGGAGGCCACCGAAGAAGGTCTCCTCCTGGCTTCACAGCACTACTACAGATGACTGCCATTCTGCCCCCCCCCCCCACCCCCCCATCCCCACCAATGGAACTGAATATCAGGCACTGCATATAATAGGCGGCCGATCCAATACTGCCCGTTTTACGCCACTGCCCGAGACGAATTTCTAGGCCGTTAACTTTGTTTCTCTCTCCACAGTTGCTGCCTGATTTGCTGAGTATTTCCAGCATTTTCTGTTTTTATTTCTGATTTCCAGCATCCGCAGTATTTTGATTTTGTATTAGCTACTCTCTGTGCATGGAAATCAATTTCTATCAGGTCTCTAGCCATATGATTTATAAAGGCATTAAATAAAGATGGGCCTTGCAGACAGCCATGCTTTACTCTTGATATTGTTCTGAATTACCTGACAAATTGCATTTCTGTCAATCTCAGCTCTAGTGTTCAATTCCAGTACGACACTTTAAATAGTTCTACTATATATCCAGGCTTACTCATGATATATAAATCTGTGTTCTTAATTTTTAACCTTGTATTATATATCCTAGCATGGATCTAATAGATGCTTAACTCTGGGGTGATCTGATAAAGGTGTTTAAAATAATGAAAGGACTATACTGTGTTCATACTGACAGATTGGCCTCAATTTTAACTGGCCCCCCACCCCCAGTGGAACTGAGCCAGGGGTGAGGGGCGGGAATTAAAATAACACGATGCAGTTACCCCCTCCAATCCCGCTTCCTTCCTCCCGTGACCTGATATTAACCTGATATCATCAGGACCCGACCTGCAATTTCAAGCTGAGGCTTGAGTGGGGAAGGGGAGGCAGTGTCGACTTCCCTGTCAAGCAAAACCAGCCAGGAGCCAGATCCTGGGCCTGAATATGCCCAGAAGGTAAATTTTAAAGTTATTTTTCAAGTTTCCTTTTGGGCCGAGGGCTCTTCTGGGCCTCACAAGTATGCCTTGAGCCTCCCTTGCACCCCCATCCCCCCAATCATGGCCTGACCCACCCTCCCTCCCGTTGCTGCCAGACCCACCAATATCCGATCACAGCCAGAGCCCCCACTAACTCCCTGGCTGAGGCACCTGTCACAAATTCACGCTCCCTCCTGTCAGACAGGCTGTCAATTTGGCTGGCTGGCGAGCACAACACTGCAACAGATTATTTAAGATTAGCAGGGCCTCCATGTCCCCGGCCTATCCGGGTTTTTCCCTGCACTACTGCGATCCCTCACACCCTCCCTGCTTCCCTGTTAATATTGGGGACATTATTTCAGTTAGACAGATTAGGGAGGACCAAGGTCATGCATATAAGTTATGCAAGGGCGGAACTAGGTTAGATGTCAGGCAGTTCTTCTTTTCCCAAATTGCCAGCTCACGTGGTGAGTGCTAATTCACTGCATGTGTTGAAAAGAGAGCTGGGCCAGTTCCTGGCTGGGACGGAGATCCCGACATACAAAAGGTAAATGGAATACTAAGTATTATAAATCATGGTCAATGTGGTCTTCTAAACTAGTTTTGATCGCCTAAAGCGTTGAAAGAGAAAATTGCCACAATTTTTTTCATCCTAAATTGACCTTTGTTTTTTTAATGCATTTTTTGCCTCTCCCTGGAGATTACATGGCTGCTGGTGGGTGTAGGGTGTTGTGAATTATTATGCTTAATGCATCACATCTGTGTGGGTCAGGTTCAATGGTCCAACTGGTCCTTCCCTAGCCATCATCTTAGTATGTTCATAATAGAATATGTTTTGTACAAATTTTACTTCGAAAATGATTAAAAATTTAATAGAACTAATACCATATGTAGAAAAATCATAATCTTAAAAATCTCTGCCCCTCCTAACAAAAACTATAGGGAAATAGAATGGAAGGGGCAACACGGTGGCATAGTGGTTAGCACTGTTGCCTCACAGCGCCAGGGACCCGGGTTCGAATCCGGCCACGGGTGACTGTCTGTGTGGAGTTTGCACATTCTCCCCGTGTCTGCGTGGGTTTCCTCCGGGTGCTCCGGTTTCCTCCCACAGTCCGAAGATGTGCAGGTTAGGTTGATTTGGCTATGATAAATTGACCCTTAGTGTTAGGGGGGATTAAATACGTGGGGTTACGGGGATAGGGTGGGATATGTGTCGGTGCAGGCTCGATGGGCCGAAATGGCCTCTATCTGCACTGTGGGGATTCGGGGATTCTGTGAAGTTGTAAGTGAAGCATTTCCAACAAAGGTACAGTATTGTTGGTATCTGCCCTGTAAGTAAAGAAACAGCAGCCAGGCGAAATGGCCTCAGAATAACAGCACCAGAAAAATACAACCAATGGAAATAAAAACTAGTTTTATGAAAGTATTTCTTCACTGATTGCAGCTCCTTGTTTACTTCAAAATTAAAGTCTTGTCAGCAAGCAATGGTTCTTTTCCGGTTACAGCCTCCAAACGATTTTAAATCTTAGTTTGCATATGTTATTGGTGTAAAATTATAAACGGATGATTATTTTTTCAAGAACTTAGTTATGCAGTATCCTTAGCAGCAACAAGCTTTTAAGGCCCTGGATAATTCTAGCCTGAAAAAATGCAATATAATAAGATTAGATTTATTCAGCTGTACATGCAATGAAAAGAAAGCCAACAGTCACTTTCAATTAGATCTGCAGTTATAGCTACTGCTGACATTTCAGTCGCTTTATACTCCAGTATTAGTAGCTTTTCTTCTGAGATATCACCTATTAACACACATTGTAACATTCTAGGCAAAACTCTAGTGGAAAACACAACTTAAAATATTCATTACAAAGAGCTTGGGTGGTATTGAGGTTCTAATTTTTAATAGAATTGATAATGTTACCCATGATAATGGCTTTCTTCTGACCCTTCATTGCAGAAAGGGGTGAATTGATAATTACTAATGTCAATTGATCCCAATTCATTTAATTTGTAACAGTGTTAATTAGTGACTTCCTGTAGTCGGTACATTTTGCTGTCCTAGAAACAGCAGTTAACTACTTTGCTGTATTTCTTGTTGCAAATATTAAAAATTTCAATCATTACTAAAATATTGGGCCACATTTTGCTGTAGCAGGACCTCTAACGGCATCTGCCGTTAGTTAGACTTACCCTTACATGTCTAGGTTTTTACATTTTTTGCAAATTGCTGAAATGTAAGCTGATAACGCCACAGCGAGGGAAACAGGGCATTTAATACCTGAAGGAATGAGACTCCACACTTGTAATAGTTAATTTTCAGTGCCAGAGAGGTTGTTGGGCAGTAATTGACACTTAGCATGTCGTTAAAAGGGTACTTAGACTGAAGTGGACAAGACTTAACTTTTTGTGGCGAGTTTAGTTCGAATCTACTGCGCAAACACAGCAGCTTCACGCCATTCAATGGTGAGGCAGTCAGCGAGATGGCGTTTTCGCGAAGCTAAAGGTGGAGCGGCACAACTCAGACAGCAACTTTTAGATATTTGAGTTTAACCATGTATCTGCCCCTCACCTGAAATTGCTGTACCATTTGTGCATAAATAATGGCGAGCGCCATTAGCCTCACCATTCTTTTGACAGGAAAATCGGGGTCATTGTCAGTCTTGGAAAATAATAATTCCAATTGTCTTTTTAAGTTTGATTGATCATCTAAAATAATGTACATTCTGGTTTTGAAATTTATGGGTGCGGTACTGTATGTGAACAGGGGCATTCTACATTTATATTTATATAACCTATATCACCTTCTGGGGAAGTAACCAAAATCACAGTTCATTTATCTTCTTTTACATTTAACCTTTACTGCACAGTGGATAAGTTATCTCTTCTGGGGCTGATTGGGCTGCTGGAGCTGTAGATGAAGTAATTTATCTTGCAGCAGCCCTATCTGGTCCTATGCCTAATATACTGACCCTACCAATATTATCAACTGGCAAACTTGAAAATCAAGGACAAATGGCTAAATCAAGGACACTTTTTTATATGAAAAACACTACGAATATTCAAATAACATAGAGGGGTAGACTTTTCGCTTTGGGCACAATCGGCAATGTGGAGTCATATTGCGCTCAAAATTGCGCTAGTTTTCTGAATTGAGTTTAAGATCCAATTTTCTGCTCAAACTCATTTACATAATCACAAGCGTAAAATCATCCATTAGAACGTTTTAGAATGTAATTTCTTTTTAAAAAGTTTGCATCAAATTCTGTGATCTATTTAAGAGTGGTAACCTGGTGCAGTTTTATTAAATTGAGAGGTCGCACAACACCAGGTTATAGTCCAACAGTTTTATTTGAAATCACAAGCTTTCGGAGCTATCGATTGCTCCTTCCTCAGGTGAAGTTTTATTAATACAGCTGAAAATAGGTTTATCACAATATTTTTAATAAGAGTGGCTAGTTCGCCACCTGTGATTTTAAATAACTGAAAATGACTTTAAAAAAAAATATTGAACCATTTACTAGTTACATTGGTGTACAGTAGTCAGTTTCTTAGTAATGTTTTCTTTCCAGCTGTAGCCATAGAATCCCCTGAAATGGCTTCTCTTGCCGCTGCCACACCGTCACCTCTGGTGTCCCCCAAGGATCTATCCTTGGCCCCCTCCTATATCTCTTATACATGCTGGCACTCGGCGACATCATCTGGCGACGCAGCGTGAGTTTCCACGTGTACGCTGATGATACCCAGCTCTACCTCACCACCACCTCTCTCGAACTCGCCACTGTCTCTATACCATTAGACTGTTTGTCCAACATCTAGCACTGGATGAGCAAAAATTTCTTCCAATTAAATATGAGGAAGACCGAAGCCATTGTCTTTGGTTCACTCCACAAACTCCGTCCCCTTCGATCCCTCTCCCTGGCTACTGTCTGAGGCAACTGTCTGAGGCTGGCCAAGTCTGTGCGCAACCTTGGTGTCATATTTGATCACAAGTTGAGCTTCCTACCTCATAGCCATTCCATCACAAGGCTGCCCATTTTCACCGCCATAACATCGCCCATCTCTGCCCTTGCCTCAGCCTATCTGCTGCCTTTGTTACCTCTAGACTTGACTATTCCAATGCACTCCTGGCCAGTCTCCCTATTTCTACCCTCCATAAACTTGAGGTCATCCAAAACTCAGCCATCCGTGTCGTAACTTGCACAAAGTCCTGCTCACCCATCTCCCCTGTGCTCGCTGACCTACATTGGCTCCCAGTTAAGCAATGCCTCGATTTTAAAATTCTCATCCTTGTTTTCAAACCCTTCTATGACCTCGCCCCTCCCTATTTCTGTAATCTCCTTCAGCTCTATAATCCCCCGAGATCTCTGCGTCCCGCAAATTCTGGCCTCTTGAACATCCCCGATTTTAATTGCAACACCATTGGTGGCCATGCCTTCAGCTGCCTAGGTCCTAAGCCCTGGATTTCCCTCCCTAAATCTCTCCACCTCTCGACTTCTCTTTCCTCATTTAAGATGCTCCTTAAAACCTACCTCTTTACCAAGCTTTTGGTCATCACCTCTATCAGCTCCTTATATGGCTCAGTGCCAAATTTTGTTTTTTGATGATGCTCCCATGAAGCGCCTTGGGTCGTTTTATTACATTAAAGGCACCATATAAATGTAAGGTGTTGTTGTTGTCAAACATTTTTAAATATTTAACAGCTTTTAAAAGGTGCCTATTAGTGCCTTTGTGCCTGAAAAGGAAAGCTTAATTTTCAGAGCCTCCTCGAAACCCGCAAATGGGCGCAATTAGTGGAAGCTCGCAATGGTGATTAATTCGATCTGGGGCCTGGCCCGTTTTGTGGTTAGGGCCGGCTTGCAGCGCAACGTTTTTTAAACCGCGCAAAAGATCGCGGAAACTCAAGTTGCGCTGAACCTAACTTGTGCTTGAAATTCCAAGATCTTTGGGTGAATTGTGTTGGAAATACCAGCACAACCTAGCGGAGACACTACCCCAGTACTTTCACTGTGCATATCATGTCCTTCTAATGAGTTTAATGCAAAACAATAACAATGCATTAAATTGATTAGAGCTACATAACAGCAGTAAAAACAATGGAAATGTAAGATTATTTAAATATTTATGTTGCTTTTCACAAGGAGTTGATATTTTTGCCCATTGCGGGAGCTAAATCACGGTGGGGGGTGAGTGGGCACAGGGTGGCAAGATTTTTGTGCGGCCAGGAGGACCATTCAAGTTCAACAAAGAGCATGATGCCAATATATATATATATATATATGTATATTATCAGATTGTAAACTGTTATTAGTATTTCATGCATACTTCAATTGGCATATTGCAACTCATTTGTCAGATATTAAAACAGTGAGAGGTCTCAGGATTCCAAAGGCCAGTAAGGTGAGTTGTGAATGTAACATTAAGAGAAACAAATTGACTATACCCAACAGGGGGCATGGAGAAAACAAAAATCAAATTTCACCTCGACCGAACATAAATGCCAAGATTGGATCAGAACCTCACACCCACACACACACACTGAGCACAAATGCAAGGATAAGTTGGCAGATCCACATTTATCACCTTACCATCCCACTGAGCATTACCGAGCTGTTTGGAGCCAACCTGCCTGTTGTGCTTTCCCAATCCGCCTCCATTCTCTCCCTTCCTCCTCACCCTTTCCCCGTTTTCTTTTTTCCCTCTTTCCCTTCCCTTCGCTCTCTCTCCTTACTCTCAGACTGCCCCCTCCTTTCATTCAAACTCCTTCGCCTAGGCTTCCACCCTCCTCCATTTCCCCCTTCTTTCCTTCTGCTTCCCCTCCCGCTGTCCCCCTCCCTCCTGCCTCTTCCTCATCCCTCTTCCCCTCTTACCCCATTCACCTTTTTCTGTCCTCTCTACCTCCCCCTCTCCCTTCCTAGCTCCCCTTCATCTCTATAACCTCTCGTTCTGTCTCGCCACCTCTCTCCACTTTATCCCCTTTTTTCCCCCCACCATGCCCTTTTTCTGTCCTTCCATCTGCCTCCTTCCTTATCCTACTTCTCGGTCCAATTCTAATTTCTCCTGCCTTTTAATCCTGCTTGACCTGAATGCTGCACACAGTTGTGACGACCCTTGTGCAGCACCATGGGAGATCAACTAATTATAATAAACATTTACATAGAAGGCTCACATATGGCATATGGGCAACACGGTGGCATAGTGGTTAGCACTGTTGCCTCACAGCGCCAGGGACCCGGGTTCGAATCTGGCCTCTGGTGACTGTTTGTGTGGAGTTTGCACATTCTCCCGTGTCTGCGTGGGTTTCCTCCGGGTGCTCCGGTTTCCTCCCACAGTCCAAAGATGTGCGGGTTAGGTTGATTTGGCTATGATAAATTGACCCTTAGTGTTAGGGGGATTAAATACGTGGGGTTACGGGGATAGGGTGGGATATGTGTCGGTGCAGGCTCGATGGGCCGAAATGGCCTCTATCTGCACTGTGGGGATTCTGTGATTCTGTGATATATTTAATATTTGTTTTAAATGGCAGAAACATCAAAACTGGGAAACCTGAGAAGCTGTTAAATAACCTGAGAACCTTATTGAAGGAAGCACACTAACTAGCAGAGATTTACAAATGCCACTTTCAGTTTGTGCTTGTCAACTGATAGGAACCAGCAGCTAAAAGGACTAAAGCATATCGATTTTGCCACAATGTGCTACATATCAATTATATATAACCACTGTTAATCAAAAGCCAGCCAGTAGACTTCATTTTTACCTGATATTCTACCTCTTAATTAAAGAAAAATACTTAGGAAAGTCTCCTACCTTTTATTAACTAACAAGTACAAGTAAATAAGTGAGTATTTTGAAGATTATACTAAATCAGGATACTAATAGCGTCTGGACAAATGAACAATTCTTGAGTATATCCCAGATCTAAAATAATGATTTGTATAATTCATTTGTTTATTTACCAGTATTACAGTTAATGAAAGGTGTAGTAGGAAGAGATAGGAATTCACAAACATTCAGTTCAATGGTGAATCTTTTAGATGAGATGTTAAACCAAGATATCTGCCTGTTCAAGTGCACATAAAAGATCCTATGGTACGCTTCAAAGAAGAGCAGGGAGTTTTCCCAGACACCTGGTCAACATTCATCCTTCACCAAAATAATTACCTGGACATTTATTGCATTTACGGTGTGCAAATTGGCTGCCACGTTTGCCTACAAAACAGTCACTACGCCTAGAAATTAATTCTTTGGCTGTGAAATGCTTTGGGATTTCTGGAATTTGTGAAAAGCTACTTAAATGCAAGTTCTTTCTTTCTCAGACACGTTAAACTAGGTAAACTCAAAGGCCTTGATACAAGTGTGGGAATGGTTAATGTGTTCCCTCTATACTCGCCATAGAGGGAGTGCAGCGAAGGTTCACCAGACTGATTCCTGGGATGGCAGGACAGTCGTATGAGGAGAGATTGGGTCAACTAAGCCTGTATTCACTAGAGTTTAGAAGAATGAGAGGGGATCTCATTGAAACATATAAAATTCTGACCGGGTTAGACAGACTGGATGCAGGGAGGATGTTTCCCCTGGCTGGGGGGTCTATAACGAGGGGTCACAGTCTCAGGATACGGGGTAGGACATTTAGGACTGAGATGAGGAGAAATTTCTTCACTCAGAGGGTGGTGAACCTGTGGAATTCTCTACCACAGAAGGCTGTGGAGGCCAAGTCACTGAATATATTTAAGAAGGAGATAGATAGATTTCTAGACACAAAAGGCATCAAGGGGTATGGGGAGAGCGCGGGAATATGATATTGAGATAGAGGATCAGCCATGATCATATTGAATGGCAGAGCAGACTCGAAGGGCCGAATGGCCTACTCCTGCTCCTATTTTTCTATGTTTCTATGTTCATTTGACAATCCACTCGCTGCCATTCTCATGAAGGTATTTAGTCATTTAATGAAAATGTGTTAAGGCTGCCATTAAAATAACAGAAAGAAGAATTTTGCATGAACGTTCTGACATTAATAACCTTTGCAGTAATTTCAGGGACAGAATGTGTGACTGCAGCTACAATAACGTGGCTGGAAATAGGGTGTTGCAATAACACTCTTATCATTTCACCTCTGAGATGCAGATTTGATTTCAGCCCAGAACTGTAGTTGTTTATGTTGGTAATAACTTGGAAAATAGTTTGGGTAGCTTCAATCAAGTTTCTAGCCCGCTGCATTGGCATAAAATTGTTCATAATTCAGTATAGATTGTGAATAAAGGGTAAATGATTCTATTCCTTTCGAAAATCACACTCGTGATATGTGTTATGAGATATGATGTGGTTCTTGCCATATGCGAGAACTCAGAAAATCTGCTCTTAAATTGGAAGTGCACTTAGAGATACAACAATGATGACTGGTTGTTGTGGGAAATTGGAAGCATTAATACTGGGGGCAGTAGGGGCCTCTTCTTTGAGACTAGGCACATTACTGCCGAAAGGTATATTTTTCAAAAGATGGGTGAAGTGTCTTCACTAACCACACGAATAAAATGATAGGAATGGAAGATTTTGAAATGTGCCATTGTGCTGATGCAATTTTGATAAAAGGCAACAACAAGAGCAACCAAAGCACCTGTAAAAGTGATTCTTTAATGCTTGCCACATTTTGAGATTTTTTGATGCATTTTTTTTCTTCATAGAGAAGATTTGGAAATGAGCAATGTGTAAGTGTTGGGTTTTAAAACAAAGTGAATTAACATAGGTTTTAAAAAAAAACCCACAGGATGCAGTCATTGAAAATGTGTATTAAAACTAGATCAATCAGTTTGTGGAATGTGGCGGCTCACAGTCCATTTCAAGCTGGCACAATGAGGGTCAATTGGCTCAACCTAGGCTCATTAAGCCAGGATGTTCTTTATTCTTTTTGAGAATAGCAGGATATATTTTCTTTAAATTTGCACTCCAGGAAGGTAGTAGAGGTGGCCAGTTTCATTAACAGGCCTATTGATAAATCACTGATCAGGGAGCAAGTCAGAGGAGCAGCCCTCCCACTGGCTGGGTACACACAAAAAAAGAGGAACAGATACAGAGAGTGTATTTCTGCTGCTGTTCTTCTGCTCATCTGAGTTACTTTGGCAGAAGACCTGTGGAAATCTCGGAAAACTGGCAGAAGAAGGCATCAGAGCGGTTCTTCCATTTTTCAGCCACTCTACCAGAGCCTGTGTGCCCGCTGATTCCCCCCTCCCCACCCCGAGTTAGACAGCTGCCCCAGAATGCATTTAAATGTCTCTGCCCCTGGGATTTCCAACAGTGTCAGAGACAATGGCAATCGGTGGATAGAAGCTCCATTTTACCCAAGATCTGCCCACCACCCCCATCACTAAGACTACCTCAGGAATTTCCAGGCTGTTATGTCAGGTAGCTGGAGAAAGTGACTATTCAAGTAGAAGTATCTTGTCGGTTTGAATTGATTGACAGCTCTTTTTTAGTTTGAGAGACACATATATAAATTTCCATTTTACGGGTCAAATTTGTAAAATATTTCCCAGTCTGTCTTCTTCAAATGGGGTCGGCTGTTCTAAAGCCATAAGAGGCAGATAGATAGACAAGAGAAACTTCATGAAAGGTCAACAACAAACCAACACATAAGGGGTAATATTCAGGCATGCTGTGTTAAATCCAGTTTATACTACAGTTTAGCGCAGAAGACTCGACTGATACATGGTTCTGAGTCATGAGGGGTGGCATGGTGGATTGTCGCATGTTTAAAGCATCATGGCAACATCCTGGGTATCTGGCATTGACATGCAGGATAAGGTAATTGGCATTGCATACTAATTGGACTTTAATAGAATGAAATATTTTCCTGTTCATAAGATAAAGTGGGTTGTCATATGGGGCTTGGCATGACACATGTGTTCCATCAATTGCTCCTTGCCAGTTTGCAGAACTGGAAAGCTCTCTATTTGTTTCAGAAGAATATGAACTGTGCAGCCATTCTGAATAGAGCATCAGTATCCTTCCTGATGCTGTGGTGAACGTCTGCCTGACTAATGTGGCAAAGACCACCTGCTACAACCTGGAAGGATCCAGACTCATACAAACTTACAGCACAGAAGGAGGCCATTCGGCCCATCGTGCCTGTGCCGGCTCTTTGAAAGAGCAGTCGTGCTTAGTCCCACACCTCCGGCTTCTTGTCCATAACCCTGTAAGTTCCTCATCCTCAAGTACCCGTCCGACTCCCTTTTAAAATTATTGATGGAATCAGCTTCCACCCCCTTTACAGGTCGAGTGTTCCAGATCCCGACAACTCTCTGAGTGAAAACATTTCTCCTCATCTCCCCTTTAGATCTATTGCCAATGATTTTAAATCTATGACCTCTGGTTATTGACCTATTCACCTAGACATCTGGGGGTTAGGATCAGGAACTCACTGCTTGGGGGGGTGGGGTAGGGAACAGCACAAACATGAAGTAATAAATCAAAATTCTACATCCATTTTGCAGCCCTCCCTTGAAAGCCCAGCCAATGAAATGCTCTCTGCCTCCTGGCTCTCCTCATTCTCGGGGTGCAGTCTTTATATTCACCTATCAGATTATAAAAGGAATCATTGGCTGCTGCATCTGAGTAAACAACAACAACTTGCATTTATATAGCACCTTTAACGCAGTAAATACGTCCCAGAGAAATTCAAGGTAGTGGAGACATTGACTAGTACAGGCAATGCTGTTGCCTTTGTGGAAGTGGGTTGCAGGTCATCAGTCAGCAGTTGACATTTTCCCTATAGCTTGTGGGGCAAGTGCAACCTTCTAAAGCACTGACAGTCTAAGTGAGACCGCCTTGTCTATCAATCCTGGTGAGTGGGAATGAGCGTGTAGGGAAAAGATGCCTTCTATGAAGCCTTACTCTAAGAGCCTTCAATCTAGCCTCTTTCATGTGCTCATCTTCCTCCTCTTCATAGCATAGACTAAAAACAAGGGCATATAAGGTAGCCAAATCTAGTGGGAGGATAGAGGATTGGGAGAACTTTAAAAGACAGCAAAAAATAACAAAAAGATTGATTAAGAAAGGGAAGATAGATTATGAAAGTAAATTAGCAAAAAATAAAAAAACAGATAGTAAGAGTTTTTATAGTTATATAAAAAGAAAAAGGGTGGCTAAAGTAAATGTTGGTCCCTTAGAGGATGAGACCGGGAAATTAATGGTGGGAAATATGGAGATGGCAAATACACTGAGTGAATATTTTGTATCAGTCTTTACAGTAGAGGACACTAAGAATATCCCAACACTGGACAAACAGGGGGCTATAGGGACGGAGGAGCTAAACATGATCAAAATCACTAAGGAAGTGATACTCAGTAAAATAATGGGACTCAAGGCGGATAAATCACCTGGACCTGATGGCTTACATCCTAGGGTCTTGAGGGAAGTGACGGTAGGGATTGTGGATGCATTGGTAATAATTTTCCAAAACTCCCTGGACTCAGCAAAGATCCCGGCAGACTGGAAAACTGCTAATGTAACACCCTTATTTAAAAAGAGCAGTAGACAGAAGGCTGGAAACTATAGACCGGTTAGCCTAACATCTGTGGTAGGTAAAATTTTGGAGTCCATTATTAAGGAGACAGTAACAGGACATTTGGATAATCATAATTTAATAGGACAAAGTCAGCATGGTTTTATGAAGGGGAAGTCATGTTTGACAAATTTGCTGGAGTTCTTTGAGGAAGTAACATACAGGGTGGATAAAGGGGAACCAGTGGATGTGGTGTATTTAGACTTCCAAAAGGCATTTGACAAGGTGCCACACAAAAGATTATTGCTTAAGATAAAAAATCAAGGGATTGGGGGTAATATTCTGGCATGGATAGAGGATTGGCTATCTAACAGAAGGCAGAGAGTTGGGATAAATGGTTCATTCTCAGACTGGCAATCAGTAACTAGTGGTGTTCCGCAGGGGTCAGTGCTGGGTCCCCAACTCTTTACAATCTATATTAACGATTTGGAGGAGGGGACCGAGTGTAACATATCAAAGTTTGCAGATGATACTAAGATGAGAGGGAAAGTAGTGAGTGAGGAGGACATAAAAAATCTGCAAGGGGACATAGACAGGCTAAGTAAGTGGGCAGAGATTTGGCAGATGGAATACAATACTGGAAAGTGTGAGGTTATGCACTTTGGCAGGAAAAATAGTAGAGCAAGTTATTATCTTAATGGCAAGAAACTGGAAAGTACTGAAGTACAAAGGGATCTGGGGGTCCTGGTGCACGAAACTCAAAAGGTTAGTATGCAGGTGCAGCAAGTGATTAAGAAGGCCAATGGAATGTTGGCTTTCATTGCTAGGGGGATAGAATATAAAAATAGGGAGGTATTGCTTCAGTTGTACAAGGTATTGGTGAGACCGCACCTGGAATACTGCATACAGTTTTGGTGTCCATACTTAAGAAAAGACATACTTGCTCTCGAGTCAGTACAAAGAAGGTTCACTCGGTTAATCCCGGGGATGAGGGGATGGACATATGAGGAGAGGTTGGGTAGATTGGGACTCTACTCATTGGAGTTCAGAAGAATGAGAGGCGATCTTATTGAAACATATAAGATTGTGAAGGGGTTGGATCGGCTGGATGCGGGGAGGATGTTCCCGATGATGGGTGAAACTAGAACTAGGGGGCATAGTCTTAGAATAAGGGGCTGCTCTTTCAAAACTGAGATGAGAAGGAACTACTTCACTCAGAGGGTGGTAGGTCCATGGAATATGCTGCCCCAAAAAGCTGTAGAAGCTACATCATGACATAAATTTAAAACAGAAATAGACAGTTTCCTAGAAGTAAAGGGAATTAAGGGTTACAGGGAGTGGGCAGGAATTTGGACATGAGTCTAGGTTCGGATCGGTCATGGCCCTGTGGGTAGCGTAGTGGGCCCAGGGGCCGTGTAGCCTGATCCTGCTCCTATTTCGTGTGTCCAATTCTGTTAGGTTCAGGAGATGGTTCTGTGATAGTAGATTGGCGGTTAGGATCAGATCAGCCATGATCTTATTGAATATTGAATGACGGAGCAGGCTCGAGGGGCCAATTGGCCTACTCCTGCTCCTATTTCTTATGTTCTTATGTTCTTATGTAATATCGGTATTCCCACTAGGGAATCAATGTCTCCAATGCAAAGCAATACTTTGAGTAGAGTTGAGTGAAACTAGCAGCAAAAGCCCTGATTGAACCTCCAAAGGACTAAAGATTTGCAAAGTAACACCAACCTTCAGTTACAGTGCACAAGATGCCCTCCTCAATGTGGTATCCAGCTTAGGGATGCCTTCCTGCAGCTTCTACCACCACCTATATAGTAGTGGTAATTAGTTTGAGCAAGTTTGTGTGGAAGTTAGGGTAAATGGGCAGCGGGGTTAGACATGCTACCCTGGCTCCATTTACATGACAAGGATTGGGTTACCAGTGGGCCTTAAAGTGGACTGGCACTTTTTTTGTAAGGATAATTCAGGTGCAGATATTTTTCGCAGCACACTTGAGGAGGTAGCCTCAAACATGGGTTTACAGTGTATGTATGTGAACGCACAAAGCGTAGTAAACAAGTGAGCTGCAGGCACAAATAATCATGAGGGAATATGATGTTGTGGCAATAACTGAGACCTAGCTCAAAAAAGGGCAGGATTGGATATTAAATATTTCTGGTTATAAAGTGTTCAGGAAAGATAGGGAAGGAAAGATAGGAGGTGGTGTGACAGTATTGGTCAAGGAGAATGTTACAGTGCTGGAGAGGGAGGATGTCCTGGAGGGGTCAAGGACAGAATCTATATGGCTAGAGTTAAGAAATAATAGAGATGCCATTACACTAATAGTGGGAAAGATATGGAGGAGCAAATTTGCAGAGAAATTACAGAGTGGTACAAGAACTATAGAGTAGTAATAATGGGGGACTTCAACTATCCTAATCTAGACTGGAATCGTAATAGTGTTAAGGGCAGAGAAGGGGAAGACTTTCTGAAGTGTGTTCAGGAGAACTTTCTTGATCAGTATGTTTCTGGCCCGACGAGGGAGGAGGCATTGCTGGATCTGGTTCTGGGGAATGAGGTAGGTCAGGTGGAGCAAGTGTCAGTAGATGAACATTTAGGGAACAGTGATCATAGCATCATAAGGTTTAGATTAGCTATGGAAAAGAACAGGGAGCAATCTAGAGTAAAAATGTTTAACTGGGGAAGGCCAATTTCAGTGGGATGAGAACAGATCTGGCCCGGGTAAACGGGAACCAAAGATTAGCAGGCAAAACTGTAATGGAACAATGGGCTGCCTTTAAAGAGGAAATAGTTCAGGTACAGTTGAGGTATATTCCCACTAGGGGGAAAGATAAGACAACTAAAGTCAGGGCTCCCTGGATTACAAAAAAGATAGTGAATATGATGAAGCAGAAAAAGAGCGCATATGACAGATGTCAGGTTGCAAATTCATCTGAGAATCAGGCTATATATAGAAAGGTCAGAGGAGAAGTGAAAAAGAAAATAAGTGGGGCAATGAGAGGGTATGGGAATAGAATGGCAGCCAACATAAAAGGTAATCCAAAAGTCTTCTATAGGCATATAAATAGTAAAAGGGTAGTAAGAGGAGGGGTGGGGCCGATTAGGGACCAAAAAGGAGATCTATGCATGGAGGCAGAGGGTATGGCTGAGGTACCAAATCAGTACCAAGGAAGAGGATGCTGCCATAGACATAGAAAAGGAGGAGGTAGTGGAGATACTTGATAGGATAAAAATTGATAAAGAGGAGGTATTAGAAAGGCTGGCTGTACTTAAAGTAGATAAGTCACCAGGAGTGGAAGGGATGCATCCTAGGATGCTGAGGGAATTGAGTGAGGAAATCGTGGAGGTACTGGTCATAATATTACAATCCTCCTTAGATACAGGGGTGGTGTCAGAAGACTGGAGAATTGCAAATGTTACACCATTGTTCAAAAAAGGGTGTAAAAATAAACCCAGCAACTACAGGCCAATCAGTTTGACCTCGGTAGTGGGTAAGCTTTTAGATACAGTAATCAGGGACAAAATTAACAGTCACTTGGACAAGTGTGGATTAATTAAGGAAAGCCAGCACGAATATGTTAAAGGCAAATCATGTTTAACTAACTTGATTCTTTGATGAGGTAACAGAGAGGGTTGATGAGGGTAATGCAGTTGACGTAGTGTACATGGATTTCCAAAGGGCGTTCGACAAAGTGCCACATAATAGGCTTGCCAGCAAAGTTGAACCCCATGGAATAAAAGGGGCAGTGGCAGCATGGATACAGAATTGGCTATGTGATAGGAAACAGAGAGTAGTGGTGAACGGTTGTTTTTCGGACTGGAGGAAGGTACACAGTGGTGTTCCCCAGGGGTTGGTTCTAGGACCACTGCTTTTCTTGATATATATTAATGACTTGGACGTGGGTGTACAGGGCACAATTTCAAAATTTGCAGCTGACACAAAACTTGGAAGTATAGTGAAAAGTGAGGAGGAGAGTGATAGACTTCAGGAAGACATAGACAGGCTGGTGAAATGGGTGGACACGTGGCAGATGAAATTTAACGCAGAAAAGTGTGAAGTGATACATTTTGGTAGAAAGAATGAAGAGAGGACATATAAACTAAATGGTACAATCCTGAAGGGGGTGCACGAACAGAGAGACCTGGGGGTATGTGTGCACAAATCGTTGAAGGTGGCAGGGCAAATTGAGAAAGCAGTTAAAAAGGCTTACGGGATCGTGGGCTTCATGAATAGAGGTACAGATTACAAAAGTGTGGAAATTATGATGAACCTGTATAAAACACTGGTTCGGCCCCAACTGGAATACTGTGTCCATTCTGGGCACCACACTTTAGGTAAGATGTAGAGAGGGTGCAGAAAAGATTTACGAGAATGATTCCAGCAATGAGAGACTTCAGTTACGTTGATAGATTGGAGAAGCTGGGGTTGTTCTCCTTAGAGCAGAGAAGATTGAGAGGATATTTGATAGAGGTGTTTAAAATCATGGGGTGTCTGGACAGAGTAGCTAGAGGGAAACTGTTCCCATTGGGAGAAGGGTCAAGAACCAGAGGACACAGATTTAAGGTGATTGGCAAAAGACCCAAAGGCGATGTAAGAAAAAACTTTTTTACGCAGCGAGTGGTTAAGATCTGTAATGCACTGCCTGAAAGGGTGGTGGAGGCAGATTTAATCACTGCTTTCAAAAGGGAGTTGGATAAGTATCTGAAGGAAAGAAATTTGCAGGGCTACGGGGAAAGGGCGGGGGAGTGGGACTAGCTGAAGTGCTCTTACAGAGAGCTGGTACAGGCTCGACGGGCCAAATGGTCTTCTTCCATGCTGTAACCATTCTATGATTCTATAACATCCCATTTTACTTTGTCAACCACCCCACATCCACTCCAAAATGGGCAGTAATTTGGAGGAAAATCCAGACTATAATGTCTGAGTATGGAACAAAGTATCAAATCTTCCCTTTCCTTCGCCTCCTCTCCCGGCTCTCGCACCTCTCCTCTCTCTCTATCTCTCCCCCTCCCATCTGTCTCTTCCTCCCTCCCCTGATCCTCCTCCACCTGATGGATCCAGTAATCTCACCGCCTTCTGGACCTGGATACTGGACTTGGTCTTGACACCCCATGTGGAACGCCATGAGAGATCAACTAGAACACTTCAAAAATTCAATTATTTGGTGTATGGTCATTGCAGCTGACCTGGAGCATGCATTCTGCACGTGTGGTGATTTTTGATGGATTCCCAATGTAAAAGAATATTAATTCACATTTTTCGCCAATGTTTTATTGTTCTTTTTCTAAAATTCCCTGTTGTGCAATGCACCATTCTCCACTTGAGCAGGTACGCAGCTGAGCAGAGTGACGCAGCGGAAACATGCTGGCCCATACCCCAGAGGTCAATAGCTCAAAACCATTCTCTGCTAGAAGCAAGATCAACTTTTTTTTGTTGTTACTCCCATTGTGTCAATCACAGATAAGGCAATCGCTGATAACTCCCTTGTATCACTCTCCACCCACAACCCCCTTCCCCCTCCCAACCCTACCTCCTTCTGTGTCCGCCCTGAAAAAACCTCTTTTCCAATTCACTTACAACTGCACTTTCAAAATCCCAAGGGGAAAAATTCAGCTGCTTGCGCCTCCCGTTAGCGCCTTAAGAGGGCGCTATTGGGGCGTAAAGCAGCTAACGCCCGGGCGCAGCGCCGCCCACGCCTCCCGCAAAATTCAGCGGGAGGTTAGCAGCGGCGCCAGCCGGTAGCGCCCTGTGGCGCTGCGCCGACGGCGATGACGTCATCGCCGTGTGCAGCACCCCGCTCGCGCTCCAGCCGCGATCTTCAGTCGCGCCCCCTGATTTACCGCCAGACGCTATGTCCGACGGGTTCAGGGAGGCGTACGTGCGGCCGGGGCGGTGATATTTAAAGGGGAGGTGGCAGGCGGCCATTTTTGTTGCTGGCCGCCTGCCAGCACCTGCCCCTCGTTGCTGTCCCCGGCCCCCGTGAAGCCCCCCCACCGTGAAGTGCCGGCTGCGCTCCAAGAGCCCGGCACTTCTCTTGAGTGCCGGGCTCTTTTGCCGGCACTCCCGATCCCTGGGGGCCCAGCTGGGCCCCGGTTCGCGCTGCGCAGGGTCCCTCCCCTTTAAGAAGGGGAGGAAGGCCTGCAATACCGCGGCGCGACGTGCCGCAGCGCCACGTAGCGCCAGGATATTCCCTCGCAGCGCCCCAAGAGGGATGCGGGGTGCTTCCAGTGGCGCCCCGCTTCCCTCTTGGGGTGCAACCACTGAAGTTCCGGCGCGGGGCCGCTAATTTTTTCGGGGCGCTAAAAGTAGCGCCCCGGCGAGGTTAGCGCCCCAAATGGGGCGCGACTCAATTTTTAGCCCCAACTGTCTAGCCTTTGCCCCTCCATTCACCATGACATTTCTGCAGCTACCGATTTGCTCAACCACACCCTCACCTCCACCTTTGATGCCCTTGTACCCATTAAAACCATTACTCTCTCTCACCCTGGCCGTTCCTCCGGTACGGCCCTCATCTCCGCTCCTTGGGCTGAATTTTAATGGAGAAGGCAAGTTGAGAGGGGGGTGGCTCCAAGGCGCTCGGGAAACCCGGGAGAACGGGTTTACCGCAGGCCCTGCAGAATTTAATGGCAGGGCCTGATTTGAATGGGAAGCCTCTGTTTCCCACCCGCAGCCAGCCAGATTGAGAGGGTAGCTGGCTCCGGGCGGGTAAGCCTGCAGCACTAGGCTACACAGAGGAGGGAGGAAGGGATCACGTGAGGGTCGTGCTGGGAGAAGATTGAGGTGTCGGGGACTGGTAGAAGATCGGGGGCGAGGTGCAAAAGTGAATCGGGGACTGGGAGAAGATCGGTCGGGGGTGCAGGGTGGCGGGCGGGGGGGTGGGGGGGCTCCGAAGAGAGTCGAGGGCTGGAGGAGGATGGGGGGTTCCGAAGAGGAGCAGCACGGGGAGGGCCGGGGGAGGAGGGGGGATCAGAGGCCTGAGTGGGCCTCTGATCGCTGGGGGGTAGATTAGGCAGGGACCCTGGATCCAGCAGGTAGGTGTAAAGGCACTTACCCCCTGGATCCAGCAGTCCTCACCTTGCTGTAGCTGGCGAGTTTTACAAGGTGTACAAAACCCGGCCAGCTACAGTTAAACACAAAATGGATGTTAAAGAAGAAGCTTCCATCCTCATTATAATATTTCAATAGACGGCTCACCTCCTCGCAGCGGGTTAACTGCCTGGCCCCATCCCGCCTCCGTTAAAACCGGAATTGGGTGGGTTGGAGGCCGGTTCAGGTCAGGATTCTGATTTGTAAAACTTTAACTACCCCCATGCCTCCAACCCACCCATTTTGTTTAGGGTAAAATTCCCTCCAAGTCCAAGGGATGCAGACTTGAAGGGATATGGTGGACAACTGATTTAGCCATTCACCGCCAGATCTGGCTGGATCACATAAAGCACTACCGGGTCCTGCTCTCGTCTGCCAAAACTGCTCACTATTCCAGGATCATCCTGGAACACAAAGATAACCCCCGGCTTCTTTTCTCTACTGCAAGCCGTCTTCTTAAACCCCTCTCCCCTGTCTCCTCCACCCTCACCTCCAACAACAAGTGCGAGGAGCTCATAGACTTCTTTGTCACTAACATTGAGACTATCCGATCAACTACCACTGCCATTTCCCTCCCTTCCCCTATCCCACTGAGCCAAACTTCCTCTAAGGTTTCCCCCTGCCCTACCCTTGAACTCGCATCATTCTATAGTTTCTCTCCTATCTCCCTCATGCCCTCTCCGAGTTCAGCTTGTCTATGAGACTCACCTCCTGCTCCCTCGAGCCTATTCCCACTAAACTGCTGACCACCCAACTTTCCATCCTGGCTCCCATGTTACCTGATATTGTTAACGGTTCTCTCTCCTCAGGTACTGTCCTCTCTCTCCTTCAAATCTGCTGTCATCACCCCTCTCCTCAAAAAAAATCCTTGACCCCTCCATCCTTGCAAACTACTACCCCATCTCCAACCTCCCATTCCTCTCCAAAGTCCTTAAACATGTTGTTGCTTCCCAAATCCGTGCCCATCTTTCCCGGAACTCCATGTTTGAATCCCTCCAATCAGGTTTCCCACCCCGCCATAGTACCGAAACGGCTCTCATCAAAGTCACAAATGACATCCTATGTGACTGTGACAAAGGTAAACTATCCCTCCTCGTCCTTCTCGATTTGTCTGCAGCCTTTGACATGGTTGACCACTCCATCCTCCTCCAACAAATCTCCACTATCGTCCAGCTGGCTGGGACTGCACTCGCCTGGTTCCATTCTTATATATCCAGTTGTAGCCGGAGAATCATTTGCAATGGCTTCTCTTCCCAGTCTCACGCTGTTATATCTGGTGTCCCCCAAGGATCTATCATTGGCCCCCTCCTATTTCTCATCTACATGTTGCCCCTCGGCGACATCATCCAAAAACACAGCGTCAGTTTCCACATGTACGCTGACGACACCCAGCTCTACTGCACCATCACTTCTCTTGACCCCTCCACGGTCTCTAAATTGTCAGACTGCTTGTCCAACATCCAGTACTGGATGAGCAGAAATTTCCTCCAACCAAATATTGGGAAGACCGAAGCCATTGTCTTCGGACCCGCTACAAACTCTATTTCCTAGCCATGGATTCCATCGCTCTCCCTGGCAACTGTCCGAGACTGAACCAGACTGTTTGACCCCGAGATGAGCTTCCGACCACATATCCGCGCCATCACTAAGACTGCCTATTTCCACCTCCGTAACATCGCCAATTCTGCCCCTGTCTCAGCTCATCTGCTGCTAAAACCCTCATCCATGCATTTGTTACTTCTAGAATTGACTATTCCAATGCACTCCTGGCCGGCCTCCCACGTTCTACTCTCCGTAAACTTGAGGTCATCCAAAACTCTGCTGCCCGTGTCCTAACTCTCACATTCCCGTTGTGGAAGTGCATTTTTTGTCTCGGACACAAAATGGCTTCCTAGAGACAAAGAGATACAAAATGGCCGACTCTGACTTGTTTGGGAAAAAATAAAGTTGTTTATGACTTCATGGAGATGAATTTAAACTTTGCAGACTATGTTGTTTTGCATTGTACAGAACAAAAAGGCTTCTTCTAATCAACTTGAGATAACCAAGGACTAGTGAAGTAAACAGCCAGATGCCTTGGCCTTGGTGGGAGAAGAACAGACAGACAGACTCCAATTACTGTAGAGATTAGCTAGTCTCATCGTAAGGCATTTCTACTTTTTTTAACTTTTAACTTAGCTTACCTTAAACAACATGTCATGTGATATGGGAAGCTTGTGTTTTCAGTGTATAAGATCTTCCATTTTCTGTGATTCTTCAGTGTGTCATCGTAGCTATTTGACTACGGTTGCATTCTGCTTGCAAGCAAGTAAATAATAAAGCCTACCTTGATGATACTTTATGTTTCAAGAGTCTTACTCGGAAGTCGAAACTTCGACAGTATTTCTTGGAGGTTCCACCGAGATCGCTTGCAACCTTTCGGTAAGTCACAGACAAAAGACACCTAGAATTTCTAGTGACAAATCCTGAATGGCCACAGTGATGTTTTATCACAAAAAGGATTTCTCATTAGATACTGAATTGGTGTAGTCTGTTTCTTCCGACAGGAGTACTGCGATTGTTAAGACTCATGTTTTAGATTTGAGTTGAATCTTGTAACTTTTGCTTTTTTAACGTTAAAAAAAAAGGGAGGAGGATTCTGATGGCTCAAGTTTCAAAACTATTGGGCAAAGGAGGCAAGGGAAAAGTCGACAGGGTTGTATCCCGGACTGATAATGGTACCAGGTTATGAGAAAGCGCTAAAAGATTAAAACTGCAGTATCAAGGGTGGGTCCCTTGAGCCGTGAAAAGAAAAAAAGAATCTCGCAGCAGAAAGGTTTGGATAAGAAACCTTCGTATAGAGTATAAGTTAAATGTTAAGGACTCAGTTTGTAGTGGAGAACAATGCAAAACTGAGAATTGACTATTTGTTTAGTTTAAAGTATAAGGTTAAATGTTTGATTGCTTGATTTGTTTGCCTGTTTGGGCTTTTGCATTACTTATAATTGTCTTGATTGTTGTTAGTTTTTGTTATTGTTCATCGCTTGTAGAACTTTGGATAGTCAAATATAATCGTAAGGGGGTAAAGGGTGAAACTTGTGATTTAGAAGAAGAGTGCCTAGTATAATTAAAACTTTACTAAGATGGGAGCTTCACAGAGTAAGATCCCAGAAAAAAGAACTCCAGCTTTTTACATCTTCCAGAACTGTGGTCGGACATCCACAAGGGATTTGTCTGATTGGTCCAAATGGACCAAGAATGACAAACACCCGTTCCCTATTGATGGAACTTTTAACCTAGACAGAATTACATGTCTAGAGGACTGTCTCACAAATAGAGACCCACAAAGAAGAGGTAAAAAGTCAGAAAATTGGTCAGCCTTTTCAGACTGGAAAAAGGAAGCAGAAAGGTGTAGTATACAAGCCAGTAGATCTAGCATTAAAAATAAGAGAAAAGACCCCATGAGTAAATGGGCTAAACAAGATGAAGTTAGACAAATGACTTTAAGAATAGAAGCAATTATGGGGCAGCATTCTGGAATGACCAAAGAAAATTACCAGATTCCTTTAATCAATGCCCTCATAAATGGTCTCAGAACAGAACTTAAAGAACCATTGACTTTAGTCTGCCTAGATTGGAGACATAAAACAACTCCTGAATTGACACAAATTCTGAAAGGAATTCAGGAGAGAAATAGGGACCAAAAGAATAAAGTTTCCCTCTTAATGGAGCAAGCAGCTTCCGCAACACCGACGGCCCAGAATACTATTTATTCAATACAAGCAGACAATTTCTCTGGCCAACATGCCTTTCTCCTATCAGACGATGCCCCTATGAACCTTTTAGGGAGAGATTTGCTATGCAAAATGCAAGCAACAATAATTTGTTCAGAAAAGGGACTACAGGTGTATGTAGAAGGAAAAGATCTAATTTACCAACATTAAAATCTGAAACTCAGCAAAACAAGAAGGGATTTGGAAAGCCAAGAAAAGCTGCTGAAACGCTTATGTAAAAAAAAGAGAAATTTAGGGGTAAAAATTCAGTTGGTTGCGCCTCCCCTTAGCGCCTTAAGAGGGCGCTAATGGGGCGCAAAGCCGCTAACGCCCGGGCGCAGCGATGTTTGCGCCGCTCGGGAACTTAACTTGACATTGTGCGGCGGCGCTAAAACTTACCGCTGCGACCACCTGCGCGCGCAGATTGTGACGTCATTCCATGGTGCAACGCCCTTGTGGCGCCCCGGAGCGGAAATTGAGTGGCGCCCCCTGCCTTACCGCCTGGCGCATCCAACGACCAGAAGACTGGAACGCTATCAATCGCTGTGGGGCTGGGGGGGGCGCTATTTAAAGGGGGCCTCTTCCTGTCTTTTATTGTTGGTGGCATTTTTGAACTACGCATTCTGAGAGAGAGAGGGAGAGACTTCTGGAGAGATTCAACGTTGTGTGAAGGAGTTTTGGGTACTGAGCAGCACTTTGCAGGTTCATTTTGATTTGCCATTCCTTGTATCGATTTAGCAGAGACTGTGGGAGCTGCACTCTGAGCTCTTTGCCTGGTACTCTCCATTGTTCTTTCCAGCACATTTGATGTGCAAGTCTCTCCAGGCCGAGATTCAAGGCTGCAATGAACAGGATGTGGATGGAAAGCAAGATTAACCATCCCCTTTAAGAACTGGCCCGTGCCATTGTGTGTGTGTTCCATTGCTGACTGACATTACATGAGCTTCGCCAGCGCTCTGAGTTAGTGCCTCACTGCTCGGCCTTTGCGCCTTAAGACAGGTGTGCAGCGCCTGCTTTAGCGCTCCACTCACCTCCCGGGGCGGTAAAAGTGAAGTTTCCAGTCAGTGCCGATAATTAGCGCCAGGCGCTAATATTTGCGTCCAGATGATATTTGCGCCCCAAATGGGGCGCGACCTAATTTCTACCCCTTAAAGTTTTATCGACATGGAAGTTATTAATGTCTGTGCTGAGACAAATAAAATCCAGGATTTGCTGAGTGAAAGGAATCTTAAAGGGAATACTGAGACCTCAGTTGTGTGAAAGTGTGTGTTAAAAGAGTGAAAGTTTGCCTGACTGTGAATGTTTAAGTTTGTTAAGTTACAGTATTTATTTTGTCTGAAAAATCTGCCTAAAAAAAAGGTGTCTGTCATTTTTGTTTATGTTTTAGCTCCACCCACTCTTTTGTACAGAGAGCTAAAATCTGTTTAACCCTTTGAAGACTTGTCTTGAATGATAATCAAGCGTGTGTTGGTTTAAGTTTGTTAATTGTTTTACAAAAGAGGTATAAGCTTCAGCCTTGACATCACAGTTGCCAATGTGCCTGGAAAGAAAATTAATTTGAATGTTTACAAGGCATGGGTAATTGTTTCTTTGTTAATGTGACTACAGTTTCTTTCTTTTCCAAGTGATACTGGTTAGATTTAAAAAAAAAATTGATCTGGATTGAATTAGTTAATTAACCTATTAAAAACCAGACTTTCATTGTGCATGGTGAAATTCTGGTTGGTGTAAATTTGTGTAGACCTGCATTGAATAAGATATTTAATGGTCTGAAACCAGATTTTGAAATATTTACAGTCTTGGATACAGAACGGGTTCTGGTCCATACCATTGGCAGAGGAATCACAAGGGGAAATTCGCCTTTACTGTCAGGGATAGACAGGAATTTTTATCAGACTTTGCAGGGAAAGCAGAGCCGATTCAACAGTTAGTTAAAGAGGGATCCAGTAGCGAAGGCAATGCCACGATGTGTGGCTGCAATAGATTGTGCCCCAAGAATTAGAAAAAAAAACTTTGAACTACAATTTAAGTTAAGCTGGTGTGTAAAAACTGAGAAGAACAACAAAAAGTTTGTTTAACAAAAAATTAAGTTTCAGTCTAAGATTTAACCTTGGAGTCGCGGTTGCTATGGTGAAATCGTCCAAAGCAATTTGATTTGATTTGTTTAAATGTGAAAAACTAATTTTTCTCCAGTTATATTCAATGTTTTTACAATATTTTGGAAAGACATTTGAAGAAAGGACAATAAGAAATATGATGTAATTTACTGGTTCTGCAAGCATGTGCTATTTTGTTTTGTTTTATCTGTTCTGTTCATGTTTAAAGTGTGAAAACACAACTGTTTTTTGGATTGGGAAAGTTTTTTTAATTTACGTAAAGTGACGCAATTGTGTGCGCCTGACAATGTTTCGCTCTACCTTCTTAAAGACCTGCAAAGGAGTTAACCCTTTCCACTGACAGCTGATTAAGCTCACCGAGCAACAACTTTAGATGACATTTAAAGATATTGGACATTATTAAATTTAAGTTTCTTAATTTTAATTTAACATTTCCCAGAAGGAAAATTATGATTTAATAAATTAACCCCTTGGGCTCTAAGCAGAGTCACAATGGATTCTCTTCTTTCTTTTGTTATATGGAAGTTACCTTGTAAACTAATTGCAGCACTTCTGTCTCTAATGTTAAAACACTGTATAAGCCACCCAGCCTAGAAATCATTTGTTTCTGAAATTGGAATTGATAAGATAAATTGATAGAAATGAAATTGAACATTGACAAAACCTATCAGTTCAACAGTACTGCTGTTTGGATTTTGGGATAATGTTGTGATAACAAAATGGACTCAGGCACTATATATATATTGGGTTACTTTTGGGAAATAAAAGATCCTCTAAAATAATGATAAATAAAAAGTGTTAATAACTTGGACCTAGTGAGAATGTTTGATCTATGTTTTCAATCTTAAATATTGTACTGGACAGTAAAGTTACTCCAGGGCTCATGAATGAGATATGAATGGTAATTAATGGGATGTGTAAAATGGAGAGAGGACGTGATTGAAGGTGTAAGATTGAAACAGGAGAATTACACTGCTGAATGGGAATTTAAAAAACTTTCTGGTGAAAGTCAGGAAAGTGTAGCTAAGAATAATAAATTGATAGCTTTCTCTTGGAGACATTTGTGTCCCTGCCTATAATGAACTTTTAAGAAAACTGAATATGATAGCCTGGCCACTATCCAAGACATCAGGACCATGCAGAGGAAGATGAACAAAGACAATCTTTTGATAAGATACCTGAAAGCCCGAGAAAGGCACATGTGGCATGATATTGAGATACCGGTATGAGTGTGCAAATGTGATTTGTTGCGTATGAAGCAATTACCATCTGGGAATGTATGGTGAATCTGCACTGAAGAACGGGTCTCAGACATGCTCAGTTACTTGACAACAGCAAAACATGAAATGGTTAATGTGGCTCAGGAGAGCGAGACAACCTTTAAAGCATTGACACATACTCCATTGAGAAACTATCTAATTAATGAAACAATCAGAATAGAGTTAAATACACTGGTACCTGTTAGAGGGATTGAAATTGAAGTTGAAGTGGAGAGTTACATGGAATCTGGATTGGGACAATTGAGGGCTAAGGAGAAATCATGTTTAGTAAGAACTATCCACAATATGGATACGAATAAAAGAGCGATCTGGAGAATCTTTTAAGTCCATGATTTGTTGATTAGATGTTAAACTGTAATGTTGCTTGAAATGATTCTAAGACTGAATTTAACTGTGACTGTAATAATTGTGTTTTGTAGGTAACAGAGCGTGGGAAAAACCAGTGCGAATCCAGTATGAGGTGGTTTTGGTGGTGCCTCCTGTGTCACTACTACCGCAACTACCATGCTTTACGGGTCTAACAGGACCTGTCCCATCAACCAACACATTTTACATAATATCGAAACCTATGCTCAAGTGAAACTGACAGTAAATGAGGTACTTAAGTATGAGCTGCACAATTATGTGGCACAATTCGGATACGACATTCCCCTGTTGTCTGAGGTTATCAGTGAGCTCATGATGCGATTGAACTCCTCCCTAAAGCATTTTTATGTTCTGAAGGAAGACAACTCGAGAATAGATATTGAAATTGACAGCATAGTGGACAACTCACACTGGTGGGATATTGGGCTTAATACATCAGCACACCCTTAGATTTGTATTATTTCACACGCTCTGGTAGTTCTCCAACTTGTAATGATAGTGTATTTGATATATGTAACCTATGTAGTAAGATACACAAGCCAATTGGGTACTCATGCCCATGACTAACCAGCACTAACAAATTGAGCACACCGAAAGAGAAGATCCGAAGCAATGTAGAGGAGACCCCAGGCGGGGTAACATCAGGAAGATAGAAGAAACAGAGGATACCCCAGGCGGGGCAGAATTGGAACACCGGAATGGACTATTAGAAGGGAGAAATCTTCAAGACTCCCTACTAACTAATGCCCAAGTTGAGAGAGCAATAAGAACTAGCTAGATTAGTCAAGAGCCGATTGTGAGAAGTCAATAAGGGTTATTTCCTTCTCAAAGAAGGGAATTGTAAGAAATAGCTGTTAGATTCAAAGATGGGTTTTAATTCTTAGAACAGAAACTGACAACATGCAGCCAGGAACAGATAGCAGAAATGCCAGCAAGGTCGAATATCAAGCATCAAAAGACAAATAGAAGTGATAAGGGAATCATAAAATGCAAAACAACACAGGGTGGGGGATAATAGACAAAAAAATGGAGTCGAAAAATTAAATTTTGAAGGACTTACACAATGAAGCTGTTACTTATATTTTGCATATTAATCGGACTGATACGCATGACGTGCCAAAGAGGTGGGGAAGGATCCCGAAAGAAACGAGAATTACACGTTAACACTTTCTTGTACATGTCTTACGAGCATGCTCAGCCCAATTATAATCATACTCGAACACCCCCGTTTCTTGTATTAACTAATAACTCAGGAGTCGGTAGACCGCAAGGGGCATTATGTTTTAAAAAGCAGGCTGCAGTAAGCAGGATGAAAAGAAAGTCGGAGAGAGTTCCTGTAATCAAACAGTCATGTGGCAACCACCAATTCCTGGCCTGCTTGAGCAGGGATTTTTTCAATTTGACTGGACTAAAGTAAATAATAAAACCAGTAGGTCCCCCTGGACAGGCGACCCTATCCGAATATGGATGGGAGGAGAGGGTAACTTGACGGCCTATAAGTACACCTATTTTATATGCTGGAACAAGGCTTATCCATGGTTGCCACATAACTGGACAGGGTCCTGCTATTTGGGTTATGTAGTACCTTATATCCACATTTTAGACAATATAGGAGAACATTATGAATTCCAAAGAAGTAAAAGAGAGATAGCAACTTATGAAAGAGTCTTTGGAGTATTAATAGCCCCATACGGAATAGGGAAGTTAATGGGAGAAGTAAATGAGTTAGCAGATCTGATAGAAAAAGTGGCAAATGAAACTGAGGAAGGATTGTCCGAAATGAGTGCTGAAATATTAGCTATAAGAGTAATGACATTGCAGAATCGAATGGCATTAGATTATCTGTTGGCAAATAAAGGAGGAACTTGTGCTTTGATAGGGGGTGAATGTTGTACCTATATCCCAGACAGTTCAGAAAATATAACTAACATAGTTAAACACATAAGAGATGCAGTGAGTCAGTATAAGAATCCAAAGAGCCAAGGATGGTTTGACTGGATACTGGGAGGATGGCTGGGATCAATGGGACAAATATTATTGTATGGATTAGTAGTAATGGTAGCAGTAATTCTGTTTGTCACAATGATTAAATGCTGTTGTAATAGGCTAGGTAAGGCAGTTATACCTGGAGGAAGTATGATGGTACAGAGGGAAGTAAATGAAGAAGAAGAGAAGAGAACAGTCCCCTAGGGGAAGAGCTAAGGCAATTGGGTAAGATAAATTTTTAAGGATTGGATGACCAAGATGATGCCAGTTACAGTGGCCAAAATTAAAACTGGACAAATTAGAATTGAAAGAATTACATGCCCAACCCTAAGGATAGACAGAAAGGAGAGACGATCTGAAATAAGGTCAGCCATCAATACAGGTATAATTCCGAGGATGGTTAAAACAGAAAAGAAGTTGGCATCCCTGGCCAAAATCCAAATTTGGTACAGGAACCGACAGGAAAGACCGAAAGGGTTAAATTGAGCTATTTTGTCCTAGAAGGACAAAAAGGGGGGAATGTGGAAGTGCATTTTTTGTCTCGGACACAAAATTGCTTCCTAGAGACAAAGAGATACAAAATGGCCGACTCTGACTTGTTTGGGAAAAAATAAAGCTGTTTATGACTTCATGGAGATGAATTTAAACTTTGCAGACAGTGGTAACACAATACAGCTTCCTGTGACTCGAACTTTATTGCATCACTTCCTGTGATTAGTCCAGGATAAATACTGGACTGATCAGTTGGATCCTGGAGAGGCATAGAGTAAGACCTCTTTTGTATGTAGCACCTTTTTAGTTGATTAAAGCTTACTTTAAGTTCACCACGCGTAAGGCTCATTCTTACGACAATTTAATCAACTTTGAAAAACTTCGCACTCAAACTTTTTGGACAAACTCGGAACTAAGGATCCAGGGAATCACCCATCATGGAAAACATCCTTAAACCATCGCGTCTTGACTTGGACCCAAACACCCCAGCAGCCGGTAAGGTGTGGAAACACTGGTATTGCACGTTTGACAATTTTCTCGAATATTGCAAGGCTGATGATGACTCAAAGTTGCGGATACTCATCAACTGTGTCACCCCGAATATATTTCAGTATGTGGAGGAATGGGGCAGTTACGAGGAGGCAATTCGGATGCTTAAGAGACTATATACTAAGACACCGAATGAGGTCTATGCCAGACATCTACTAGCTACAGCCCAACAAGGGCCGGAGGAATCCATTGATAAATTCCTCCAAGAGCTTCGCAGACTTAGTATGGACTGTAACTTTCAGGCGGCCTCAGCTGAGCTGTACTGTGAAGAAATGATCCGTGATGCTTTCATCTGCGGGCTTGCCTCCCCATTTATACGCCAGCGTCTACTGGAAAGTAAGACACTTGGGGGTAAAAATTGAGTCGCGCCCCATTTGGGGCGCTAACCTCGCCGGGGCGCGACTTTTAGCGCCCCGAAAAAATTAGCGGCCCCGCGCCGGAACTTCAGTGGTTGCGCCCCAAGAGGGAAGCGGGGCGCAACTGGAAGCAGCCCGCATCCCTCTTGGGGCGCTGCGAGTGAATATCCTGGCGCTACGTGCCGCAGCGCCACGCGCTGCGGCACGTCGCGCCGCGGTATTGCAGGCCTTCCTCCCCTTCTTAAAGGGGAGGGACCCTGCGCAGCGCGAACTGGGGCCCAGCTGGGCCCCCAGGGATCGGGAGTGCCGGCAAAAGAGCCCGGCACTCAAGAGAAGTGCCGGGCTCTTGGAGCGCAGCCGGCACTTCACGGTGGGGGGGCTTCACGGGGGCCGGGGGCAGGTGCTGGCAGGCGGCCAGCAACAAAAATGGCCGCCTGCCACCTCCGCTTTAAATATCGCCGCCCCGGCCGCACGTACGCCTCCCTGAACCCGTCGGACATAGCGTCTGGCGGTAAATCAGGGGGCGCGACTGAAGATCACGGCCGGGGCGCGAGCGGGGTGCTGCGCACGGCGATGACGTCATCGCCGGCGGCGCAGCGCCACAGGGCGCTACCGGCTGCCGCCGCCGCTAACCTCCCACTGAATTTTTCGGGAGGCGTGGGCGGCGCTGCGCCCGGGCGTTAGCTGCTTTACGCCCCATTAGCGCCCTCTTAAGGCGCTAACGGGAGGCGCAAGCAGCTAAATTTTTCCCCCTTGAGCTTCAGAGAGCTTATGACATGGCTTGCTCTCTAGATCTGGCAAAAAGAAATGCAGACCTTTATACAGTGCCCAGACCTCGGTCTACTGCCTTAACTACAGTCAGGCAATTTAAGAGGCCACAGGTGAACTCTATTAGGGAGGTCTTTATCCCTGACGATCAATCTGATGACTTCACTGATGAAGAGGATGATGACCCCACTGTGGCAGCCTCTTGGCAATCTAAGAAATGCTTCTTTTGTGGTGATGAGTTTCACCCTCGGAAATTCTGCCCTGCTCGCAATGCGTTTTGCAGTCATTGCAACAAAAAGGGTCATTTTGCAAAGGTTTGCCTACCAAGAGCCTCTACGAGGGCTTATCAAGCTAAGTCCTACCGAACTGCCCCGGTAAGGGCCTATCAAGATGTTCCGGCTAAAATCTATCGTGCTTCCTCTTGGGTTTCCTCTCGAAGAAACACACCTAGAGTTTCAGCCACTCTTTGTGCAACGACACCAATTACAGCTGCTTGTCCTCAGAACCTATTCCATGCAGCTACAAAAGCATCAATTAATGGACATACTTTAGATGCCTTAATTGACTCAGGTAGCACTGATAGTTTCATTAGGGAACAGATTGTTGCAGAGTTAAAGCTACATGTTTTCCCATCGGACCAGGCAATTGCGATGGCTCAGTCATCACTTAATACCAGAATTTCTGGCTTTTGTATGGTTGAAATAACACTTAATGGTCACAGGTATCCCTCCACCCGGCTTTCGGTGCTCAAGGACTTATGTAGTGATCTTATCTTAGGGCTGGATTTTCAAAAGCAGCATAAGAAGCTCACCATTGAGTTCGGCGGATCCAAACCTGAACTCACTATTTCTAATATACTACCTCAATTACCGTTCTGTGCATTGTCAGCAGCTTCACTGGATGAACCCTCACTGTTTACCAGTATCCCTCCTCGATGCAAACCGATTATAACAAAGTCACGACGTTTCAGTTAGGAAGACCAGTCTTTTATTGCGGCTGAGATTTCTCGGCTTTTAGCAGAGGATATCATCGAGCCTTGTTCGTCGCCATGGCGCGCCCAGGTCGTTATTGTTAAGAACCCTCTACAACCTCACAAGAAACGGCTGTGCATTGACTATTCACAGACCATCAATCAATATACGGACTTGGACGCATACCCATTGCCGCGCATCGATGATATGGTTAATAAACTGGCTGAGTACACGGTGTTCTCAACATATGATCTGAAAAGTGCCTATCATCAGGTACCCTTGAAGGTCTCAGACAAGCAGTATACGGCCTTTGAAGCCAATGGACGGCTGTATCAATTTTGTCGCCTCCCCTTTGGGGTCAGTAATGGAGTGGCTGTCTTCCAGCGAGCAATGGATGACCTGGTCAAACAGGAAGACTTGAAGGATACGTTTCCTTATCTGGACAATATTACTGTCGCAGGTCGCAATCAGCGGGAACATGACGCCAATCTCCAACGATTTTGGGATGCACTCCAGCACTGTAATTTGACATTAAATGCGGCTAAATCCATTGAGTCACAACCAACCATCAACATCCTTGGCTATTGTGTGGGCAATGGCATCATTAAACCTGACCCTGAAAGGCTTCGCCCACTCCAAGAACTCCCGCCACCTAAGAATCCAGCCTCCTTGCGCCAGGCCCTCGGCCTGTTTGCATACTATGCTAAATGGATTCCTAACTTCTCGGACCGAATCCAACCTCTACTGAAGGCCAGCACATTCCCACTAGACACAGCGGCTGTTGCAGCCTTTAACCTCCTGAAAATACAGTTGGAGAAAACGGCTCTTCACTCCATCGATGAGAGTCTTCCTTTTGTTATTGAGTGTGATGCCTCGGAGGTGGCGATCTCGGCCACTCTGAATCAGGAAGGTCGTCCGGTGGCATTTTTGTCCAGGACTTTTCAAGGGGCTGAGCTACATTATCCTCCAGTCGAGAAAGAAGCTACAGCCATCATAGAGGGAGTACGGAAGTGGAGTCATCTCCTAGCTCGCCAGCACTTTACCTTAATCACGGACCAGCGATCGGTCGCCTTCATGCTCGATAATCGAAAACGGACCAAAATTAAAAATAATAAAATCCAGCTTTGGCGGTTGGAATTGGCCTCTTTTGGTTACACCATCCACTATCGACCTGGCAAGGAGAATGTGGCTCCGGATACCCTCACACGAGCATTCTGCTCCGCCATGGCACCCTCTACGCTCGTAGACATCCATGATGGGTTGTGTCATCCGGGCGTTAATCGCATGCTACACTTCGTGCGGTCCCGAAATCTCCCATTCTCTACCGGGGATGTAAAGAAGATGTGCTCGGACTGCAGAGTCTGTGCGGAATTGAAACCTCAGTTTTTCCGCCCCTTGGGTGGTATACTCATACATGCGACCCAGCCAATGCAATGGCTTAGCATCGATTTTAAGGGGCCGTTGCCCTCTTCAACTCGCAACACTTATCTATTGACCATGGTCAATGAGTATTCCCGTTTTCCGTTTGCCTTTCCCTGCCCCAATATGCTGACGACCACGGTTATCAGCTGCCTTGAGCAGGTATTTGCTTTCTGTGGCATGGCATCCTATGTTCATTCGGATCGGGGCCCTTCTTTTATGTTAGGAGAACTCAAGGCCTATCTCTCAGAACAGGGTATTGCTGCCAGCAAAACGACGCCTTATCATCCGGTCGGGAATGGGCAAGTCGAGCGTTATAACGCTATAATCTGGAATGCGGTACGTCTGGCTTTGAGATCTCGGGGCCTACCCAACCAGCAATGGGAAGCAGTAGTTCCAGACGCATTACACTCCACACGGTCCCTCCTTTCGACCGCCACAAATACGACGCCTCATGAACGGTTCTTCCGATTTCAGCGTCGCTCATCCTATGGGATATCTCTCCCGTCGTGGCTGACTGCACCGGGACCAGTGCTACTCCGAAGATATGTCCGGGCGTCTAAGAATGACCCCTTGGTAGATGAGGTTGAGCTCACTGACGTCAACCCTACCTACGCCTATATTCGGTATCCTGACGGTCGGGAATCTACCGTGTCATTGCGGGATCTGGCTCCCTGCCCGCCGAAACATAGAGGGACACCAGGGGATGATATTGTACCAGGCACATCTCTGGGCTCGCCAGGTGCCTCTCATCACGATCTGGATCTGACGCCGGCTGGTACCTCACTCCAGCGTGCCGACCTGGGGCAGACTGACTATGAGCCCGTCGGGGCTCGCACGCGCAGCCACGATCCACCCCGTACCGTACGCTCGGAAACGGATCTGCCACAGCCCTGCCCGACACCCGTTCGGGCACCAGTACACAGTCAGGATCGTCCTGACCCCTCACAGAGCGGGCTGGATCACTCGGACTCTGGTCCACGGCCCGCGGCGGGTAAACGGGCTAGGGGCCCTCTACCGCTACGAGAACCCAAACGGGTGCGGCTCTCCCTCATCCAGCGGCTACGAAATGGAGGGAGCATCCCGGCCTCCTAATCTTTTGGGGGGGGAGAATGTGGTAACACAATACAGCTTCCTGTGACTCGAACTTTATTGCATCACTTCCTGTGATTAGTCCAGGATAAATACTGGACTGATCAGTTGGATCCTGGAGAGGCATAGAGTAAGACCTCTTTTGTATGTAGCACCTTTTTAGTTGATTAAAGCTTACTTTAAGTTCACCACGCGTAAGGCTCATTCTTACGACACAGACTATGTTGTTTTGCATTGTACAGAACAAAAAGGCTTCTTCTAATCAACTTGAGATAACCAAGGACTAGTGAAGTAAACAGCCAGATGCCTTGGCCTTGGTGGGAGAAGAACAGACAGACAGACTCCAATTACTGTAGAGATTAGCTAGTCTCATCGTAAGGCATTTCTATTTTTTTTTACTTTTAACTTAGCTTACCTTAAACAACATGTCATGTCATGTGATATGGGAAGCTTGTGTTTTCAGTGTATAAGATCTTCCATTTTCTGTGATTCTTCAGTGTGTCATCGTAGCCATTTGACTACGGTTGCATTCTCCTTGCAAGCAAGTAAATAATAAAGCCTACCTTGACGATACTTTATGTTTCAAGAGTCTTACTCGGAAGTCAAAACTTCGACACCGTTCACCGATCACCCCTGTGCTCGCTGACTTACATTGGCTCTCGGATAAGCAACGCCTCGATTTCAAAATTCTCATCCTTGATTTCAAATCCCTCCATGACCTTGCCCCACCCTATCTCTGTAATCTCCTCCAGCCCCACAACCGCCCGAAATATCTGCGAACCTCTATTTCTGGCCTCTTGAGCATCCCTAATTATAATCGCTCAACCATTGGTGGCCATGCCTTCTGTTGACTAGGCCCAAAGCTCTGGAATTCTCTCCCTAAACCTTTTCACCTCTCTACCTCTCTTTCCTCCTTTAAGATGCTCCTTAAATCCTACCTCTGTCCTAATATCTCCTTATGTGGCTTGGTGTCAAATTTTGTTTGATAACGCTCCTGTGAAGCACCTTGGGACGTTTTACTATGTTAAAGGCGCTATATAAATACAAGTTGTTGTTGTTATTGTTGAGCCTCTGCAAATGTTGCTTTTGAACCAGCTGTTAGGAGGGTTCTAAGAGTTGGCACATGCTGTAATTGCTAGTTAACTATTGTAGAAATTTGATAAATATATATATAATTTAAAAGTCGAATAACTGAATGTGCACAAATATGGTATCAGATCTATTGCTTATTCAATAAATCAGGCTAGTGTTTGTGTTAATGCTTCTATGTGAGTATTATTGTTAACATATAGTAGGTCATCTTTCATTTACAACTAAACAAATTCAAGTTGTCCTTTTAACGTAACTAAATGTCCCAGCTAATTGCCACTGACCCAGTCATTTCTCTGCAAGGTTTGTATGATTCTAAGTTCTGAAGTTTCCTTATTTGTTGGCACACTAAATGCATCCTGTAAACCTATTTTACAATATGCCATTTTGTTTACTTATTAAACAACTGAGTTACAAGAAAGAACAAAGTGAGTGTTGTGCTAGTTTAATTCAAATGACCAATCTAATCTTCGCTTGAATTTTGGTTAATGGGCCGGATATTCCGATCCCTACGGGTGTGTACGCGCTGTGTACCCACCCGTAGGGACATCAGAAATGCCGGTTTTAGGCATTCAAGAATGAGTTAGATATATTTCTTAAAGCTAAAGGTATCAAGGGATATGGGGAGAAGGCAGGTACAGGGTACTGAGTTTGGATGATCAGCCATGATCTCATCGAATGGCGGAGCAGGCTCAAGAGGCCGAATGGCCTACTCCTGCTCCTATCTTCTATGTTTCTATGTTTCTATGCGCTGGAAACCGGCATTTCCGATCTGTCAAGAAAGCAGAAGGGCCTCTGCGGGCGGATAGTTCCACTTTTTGGAGACCCTCCGCCCGCAGGAAACACTTACAATTCTTGCGCCTGGTAAAAGCAGGCATAAGAGTTGAAAAAATGTTGAAAAAAAATGTTTCCACTGATTTATCATTTAAAAATACTTTAAAAAAAGGTAAGTTTATTTTTAGCCCCGTAAAAAAACTTTAATTATTTTTTTCAAAAATTTAAAGTTTTTTTTAAAATAGTTAATTTATTGGACTTTCAAGTCATTTTAAAAATGTGATGTTTTTAAAAAAATGTATTTAAAGTTTTACTATGTTTTGGGGGTGATCTCCATTCATATATTTGACAGGTCTTCCTGTCAAATGTATGAAGGGAGATTCCCTTCTTTGATTGGCTCCCCATGGCCCACGTGATCCCAGGAACGCTGCGAACTACCTGTGCCTCTGGGATACGTGGGCCCTGCGCACTTCAAGCTTGGAGAGGCCCAGCAGCGGAACTGTGCGCGTCCCGGGAGCCCTCAGGTAAGGGCGCAGATTTTTCCAGATCGCAGTCCTCTGCCTGCGGGAGGCCTGCGATCGGAATATCTGGGCCATCGTCTTATTTACAGCAAATTTATTGCTGCTGCAGATGAGTTTATCTTGGCAGTTGGTCAATCATAATAAGGTCTACTGGAAAAATAGGATCGATTGAATGGAGGCTATGAGAGTAAGGGGAAATTTGTGACAGTATTTAAGACTACCATTCTCTACTTAGGCAGAATCAATGTTGTGCCTCAGAACATGTGTGTGCTTGTTAGATACTGAACACCTTAGCTAGAGTTTACAGGTTGGAGTTTTGGGTTTTTGAAGGTTTAACAAGGTTATGTAAGCTGATGTGACATTGAGCTGTGCACATCAGTAAAGTCTCGGGGTAGAAATTCGTCTCAGGCGGTGGCACAAAGTGGGTGGTATTGGATCGGCTGCCCATTAAAGGCAGCGCCTGATATTCAGTTCTATTGCAGTCAATGGAATTAAATATGAAGCGTTGCCTATAACGGGCGGCCGATCCGATACCGCCCATTTTGCGCCATCGCCCTAGTCTGTGCTGAAATAACTGATCTCTATGGGCAGCAGTGGGGTTCTTCATTTGGCCTCGCAAACCCTGCATGAGCCAAGATTCTCACTCCTGATCACAATTCAATGATTACTCCTGGAAAAGTCCGAGCATTTGAACAGAAGATGAGGTCGGATCAGGCTTTGCTGTGATGTCCTGCGTGGTCAAACAGCCTGGTATACTCATTGTTCAGGTTCAAACATGAAGAGTGACCACATGGGTGAGATGCTGAATGGTTGGGAAAGTGTCTGTGGAACCATTCCCTGGATGTGTTATGACCTTCCAAAAGGAAGTGAGAATATTGGAGGGGAGGGGAAGTGAGAACCTACGAACAATGACGGACAGGAAAAAACCCTCTGGTCCATCCAGCCTGTCCCACACAATTGTGTTACCTTGTGTTTGGACTTCATACCTTGTGTATCACAATATATACACTCTCCACCCTACCCAAAAGCATGTGATCTCCTAAGAGAGGCAAAAAAACAGATAAAAACCCAGGCCAATTTGGGGGGGGGGGGGGGGTGGAATCTGAAAACTTCCTCTCCGACCTCCCACTAGGCAATCAAAACTAGTCCAGGAGATCACTCTGTTTCTGAATTCCCTGACTTTTTTAAGAGGTGATCTCCACCACAGCCAGAAACAGGTCCAGCACATGCTTGAAGTAATTCAGTGAACCAGCGTCCACCACATGAGCCGGCAGCCTGTTCCAAAGGTCAACTATTTTCTGGGAAAAGAACCTCCTCCTGACATCTAACTTAGATCTGGCCTTATACAACTTAAATTTGTGACCCCTGGTCCTCCCTAACCTATTTAATTGGAACAGACTGTCAACTCGAACACAATCTATTCCCTTCATCATTTTATAAACCTCGATCAGATCACCCCTAAGTCTACGCATCTCTGAAATGTCGAATCCCAGCTCTTTTAGCCTATCTTGGTAACTAAGATGCTTTAAACTGGGAATTAGTCTAGTGGCCCTCCTCTGCACCCTTTCCAAAGCCTCAAAATCACCCACCATGTGAGGAGACCAAAACTTGCACAGTATTCTAACTGAGGCCTGACCAAGGTCTTGTACAAGGACAGAATTGTATGCTTTGTCTTATAGTCAATTGTCTTATAAATACCAACACCCTATTATCTCTAGCTATTGGTTCACGGCACTGTTCATGAACCTTTAGAGATCTATGCACTAGAGTGCCCAGATCTCTTTATTTTTCCACCTGCTTTAATGCTTTTCCCTGAAGATTATATGCATGTTCAGCATTCACCCTGCCCACTGCACTTTTCCAAACTAATAACTACTTCCAATTTTGACACCTGCCTCTCCAAGTATTTTTCACACTGACATCATGCAACTTCATATAAACTATGTTAGAGTTTATTTTCCTCACCTGATTAAAGTTTGCCTCAGCCTTTATGGAAAAATGGAGACCCCACGAACTGATGAGAAAAAGCATTGCCTGATGTTACCCTAAGTCACTCAGAGCAGAAGGTTCTAGATTAAATTCCCAATCTGAGTTAAATTATCTGATCTCAACTGGATTAGCAGTTGAGATGCTACAATTGGCCTCATAAGGATGCATTCACATTGCGCTAGAAGTGTCAAACTCTCTGATCTATAAAAAAAATAAGGAGAAGATAGGTAAGTACATGAGGGAGAAAGGAATAGAAGTTTAAACTGATAGGGTTAGATGAAGTTGGGTTCGAGGAGGCTTGTGTGGAGCATAAACACCGGCATAGACCAGCTGAATGGCATGTTTATGTGTTGTAAATTTTATGTAATTCTATGATCTGTACAAGACAAATTTATCTATTATATATTAAATGTGGTATGTGTTTCATGAAAATTCTTTATAAGTACTTGCAATACATGTTATTTATGTAGGTGGCAGTGTGTTGGGCCTTTCCAATGTTAAAGCTGTCACACTGCTATTTTATAGTGAGTATATTACCCTGTGATTGTACAAACTGGCTACTGGGTTCCCACTAATTGTTCAAAATGGTTCCGATTTTTTATTCTCTAAGTAAGTGAAATTTCTAATGTAAGAAAATAAGGGTTAAAACATTTTTTTTTTAAATTACATCTTTCACAAGAGCATGATTACATTTATTCATTGAATTGCCTTTTGTGTCTCTTAATGCCTACATTCAAATTTTCACTTGAAGGCATAACCTCTCCCAAAAGCTTGGTTTTGGACTTGATATTTTTGCTCAGACCTGTGACACTGTGAGCTGAATGTGAACTGTGCAGTCTGATCTACCAGCACGTTCAACTCAGTAGCTTTTCTTTAAGTAATTTTGAAAAATAAAAGGTCAAATTTCAAAAGCTTCATTAAGACAACACTTCTATTATGTTTTGTTAAATAAAACAAGAGGCTGTGTGTGTGAGACAGAGAGAGAGAATGAAAAAAAATACCGTTCTGATTATACACTTGTAGCTTTTGTTTTCTATAAACATCAGAAAGTGCATTAAGCTGAGGGGATGGAAGAGAGATCAAGAGACTGGCGTCAGAGAGAGCGAGTCAGAAAGAGAGAAGAGTGAGAGACTGATGCCACAGAGAGAGGTGTGAGAGAGAGGAAGAGAGTATATTACCCTGCTGGGGTAAGTGGAAGTCTCAGTCTCTCTAGCCACAGACCAGACCGCCTGCTCTAAATCTTGGTTATAAGTCAGTTGCAAATCTGGGGTAGGCAGCCAGTACCTGCAAGGGTGCATTAGCATTGCCCAACCCGGCACTTTGACACTCTGTCCAAGGTACCCCTGAGGTCTAAATGGACCAAAGAAAAAAACATTAAGGGCAGGATTTTCCCTGCGGAGGCAGGATGGCAGCAGGAGAGCTGGTTGGCGGGTTCCGGTCCCGCTCCCATCTGCAGCCCCTCTCTGAAAATGATTTTCCGTAGATTGGCCTTGTTAAGCCCACCCTGCGGGGTTCCTGGTCAATTAACAGGAAGCGGGTCTAATGACGTAATTTGATGATGCGTCATCAGCTGGTTTCCTTAAGGGGACCACGGCCACATGGAGTTTGACAGTTGTTCTGTCAGTGTTCTACAGCATTGAGGTGCTGCAAACACTGACAAGCACTGCACAAAGGTGCATGTCTGCACCCAGGTTCACGCATGACTCCCTCCATATGCTTATGGAGGGAGTCACAGCACGCAGGGAGATTCTCTTCCCTTACCATAGGCGGAGGAGACCTCTCCAGGAGATCAATGCAGCCTTGTTGCACATTGCACAGCAGGACACAAGCAGGGATGTCATCAGGAGTCCCTGGCTGCAGTGGCACAAACCTTTCAATGATCTCAGTAGATCACGAAATGTTACTGCAATGCCACACTCAACCTCACCCTGCTGTGCCACTCATCACATCCCCATCACTCTGCCTTCCCTACCCTACTCCTGCACACCCTTACTCACACCAACTTACCTTGCCCCTCCCTCTCCATCTACATTATCACTTCCCCATCTCACTAGCCACCCCTCACACTCACCCTCATCCTACTGCAAGCATACCAACTAACAATACACAAGGGCAGGCACTTGAGAGGTTTAGCCAGTGTTCCTGTGAAGTCTCTGTTAATGTGTTGTCAAACATTGAAATCTATATTTTCAATACTTCACCTTATTGGACAGATCTGTGCTCACCTTGAGAAGTGTCTTACAGAGTTGCAGTGAATGTTGAGACATAACTCCCCCCACCCCCCACCCCCACTATTGTGATGAGTGTGAAAGGAATGGCTTGGACATTATAGGGATGCTTTATTGTGCTGGTGTGGGATGGTGTCAATCTGGCGCATCATGTGGCAGCCAGGGTGTACAGCGTCAAGTGAAGTAAATCTGGCCATGGTGATGCCATTGCTGGCTTCCCGGGCAGCAATGTTGTCAGGTGTTGATGCCCTGTGTCCTGTGCAGCAGCAGGTGATGGTGGAGAAGGTTGGTGTTGTTGTTGGTGATGTTGTTGGTGTGCCTGGTGATGTTGGTGTTGGGGCTGATCGTGGAAGGATTCTGAGGACCAAGGTGAGATTTTTTCAAGGGCACCGATGCTGCTGGAATAGATGGCAGGTGAAGTTGAGATGACAGAAGCGATCTGTCATTGGTGAGAGAGGTTGTTCCAATGAGGTGCCACTGGATATAGAGTTGGCTCTAAACACTTGCAAGCTAAAGAAATCTCTATATGCCTTACAAATGCAGTAACCAACAGTTTCTGAGCTCTGAAACTGAACAGCTGCAACATGGCTTCCTTTATACCACTTCTACAGCTGTCAGGTTATCAGATAAATCAAAGCAGACTCAACTCACGCTGAGGTGAGCTGGTGTGTTCCCCGAGCAGCGGGTAACCCGTGGGGGAACACGTAAAATTACAAGGTAGGCTCAAAATAGCATTAAATTGGCTGTTAACAAGCCATTTAATGATCTAAATTGTCTCCCCCGCCGCTTGGTGTCGGGTCAGTTCTGCACAGACAGACCCGACATCTGGGAGACTCGTGTGGAAGTGGGTTGACAGCATGTTTCCTACCCGCTGTCAATCTTTGTTATTTTGTCAGCGGACCCGCCTCCAAACCCAACCTCTGAGCGCCGGCAAAATTCAGCCCTAAGTCTTTGGCTTCCACTGGAACCACTCTAACATTAGAGAAGGTAGTGATCCTCTCAGGGATCAATTATCTTATTGTAGTAAGGTTTGGAGTCTTCAAAAGGCCTGAAAGTTACTCATGCTACTGAATTCACACTTTAAACTTAAAATAAAACTGACACTTACATGCAAGAAGAAAGAAACACTTGCATTTTATATAGTGCCTTTCACAACCTCCAGGACGTCCCAAAGTTTTGCACAGCCAATGAAGTTCTTTTGAAGAGTAGTCACTGTTGTAATGTAGGAAATGCGGCAGCCAATTTGCACAATAACAATGTGATAATGCCAGATAATTTGTTTTAGTGATGTTGGTTGAGGGATAAATATTGGCCAGGACACCAGGAACTCCAATGGTCTTCTTCGAAATTGTGCCCTGGGATCTTTATCATCCACGTGAGAGGGCAGACATGACCTTGGTTTAACTTCACATCTGAAAGACAGCAACTCTGGCAGTGCAGCACTCCCTCGGTACTGCACTGGAGTGTCAGCCTGGATTTCTGTACTCAACTCTGGTATGGGACTATGAACCCACGTCCTTCCGACTCAGAGGTGAGACTGCTACCACTGAGCCACGGCTAACACCAGAAACATGATACGACACTAGAAACTATTATGCAGTAAACATGATAGCCAATGGAAGGGAATAATGTCCATGGACCCCTAAAATAAGCTGGCCCACTCTACTGGCAGAAGTGAGGTGGAGCAGGCACCAGTGAATTCTGCTCCTGATCCCAAAGTATCAGCTAGTTTTCTGCCCCCTCCACTGCATACTCATTAAACTTATGCTGGGAGTCCGCCACCTGGCCTATGGGTTTTCTGAGCGATAAAGTTTAAATAAAACGTAACTACAGCACCAGCTAGAGGAATGGACCTGGGAGATAGACCTTGGAGGAGCAGTAGTGCCACCTAGAGTCAAGAGTACTGAGTCAAGAGTTAAGTTTAATGATAAGTATAGATATCTTATACATATCTTACAGTTTAAAAATAAGTACCAGATATGATGGAATAGTGTGGCACCCAGATACAACACACAAACGTGATGGAACTAGCATGATGAGACTTTCTTGTAACCGAAGAAAGTGAGCATGATGCATAAAACATTATAGATTATAGATCGATAGATATTGGTTGACCGTTTGTGTTCTTGCTCATGGTAAATCAGAAGATACACTGTGACAGGAGAGTTAATCGCACAATACAGCTGTGTAATCAAAGGAATATCACCCCACCAGCCTCCACATTCAACGGATCATCCTCCGCCATTTCCGCCACCTCCAGCATGATCCGACAACCAAACGCATCTTCCCCTCACCTCCCGTTTCAGCATTCCGTAGGGACCACTCCCTCTGTGACACCCTAGTCCACTCCTCTATCACCCCCAACACCCCTTCCCCTTCGCCCGGCACCTTCCCGTGCAAGCGCAGGAGATGCAACACATGCCCTTATACCTCCCCCCTTCCCACTGTCCAGGGCCCCAAACACCCCTTCCAGGTGAAACAGCGATTTACTTGTACTTCTTGCAATTTAGTATACTGTATTCGCTGCTCACGATGTGGTCTCCTCTACATTGGGGAGACCAAACGCAGATTGGGTGACCGCTTTGCGGAACACCTCCGTTCAGTCCGTAAGGGGGACCCCGAGCTTCTGGTCGCCTGTCACTTTAATTCTCCGCTCCACTCCCACTCAGACCTCACCGTCCTCGGCCTCTTGCATTGTTCCACGGAAGCTCAACGTAAGCTCGAGGAACAGCACCTCATCTTTCGATTAGGCACTTTACAGCCTTCCGGACTCAACATAGAGTTCAACAATTTCAAATCGTAACCTCGGCCCCTATCATACATATATATATTTTTTATCCACACTCTTTGTCTGTCTTTTTTCTTCTCCCCCACATGGCAGCTGTCTTTCATTCTGCCAGCGCAATTTACACTTCATCTAGAGCCATCCTTTGTTTCTTAACCTGTCCCATTACCATCTCCTTTTGCCTTGAATATCTCTTAATGTCTCTTAACCTCTCCTGCCTTCTATCCTATCACAGACCTTCCCTTTTCTTCTTTCATCCCCTCCCCCCTTTCCCAGCCTCTACACTTGCTTAAAAATCTGTTCCATTTCCTGCTTTTTTCCAGTTCTGACGAAAGGTCATCGACCTGAAACGTTAACTCTGTTTCTCTCTTCACAGATGCTGCCTGACCTGCTGAGTATCTCCAGCATTTTCTGTTTTTATTTCAGATTTCCAGCATCTGCAGTATTTTCTTTTTGTATCCTTTAATATATATTGGGCCGGATATTCCGATCCCTACGGGTGTGTACGCGCTGTGTACCCACCGTAGGGACATCGGAAATGCCGGTTTCAGGCATGCACTGCACATGCGCTGGAAACCGGCATTTCCGATCTGTCAAGAAAGCTCTTGACAGATCCTACGGCTGCCCTGGAGCAGGGCCTCTGCGGGCGGATAGTTCCGCTTTTTGGAGACCCTCCGCCCGCAGAAAACACTTACAATTCTTGCGCCTGGTAAAAGCAGGCGTAAGGCTTGCTTTTACCAGGATAAGATTTGAAAAAAGTAAAAAAAAATGTTTTCACTGATTTATCATTTAAAAATACTTTAAAAAAATGTAAGTTTAGTTTTAGCCCCGTAAAAAACTTTAATTATTTTTTCAAAAATTTAAATTTTTGTTTAAAATAGTTAATTTATTGTAATTTCAAGTCATTTTAAAAATGTGATTTTTTTTTTTCATTTATTTAAAGTTTTACTATGTTTTGGGGGTGATCTCCATTCAAATATTTGACAGGTCTTCCTGTCAAGTGTATGAAGGGAGATTCCCTTCTCTGATTGGCTCTCCATGGCCCACGTGATCCCAGGGACGCTGCAAACTACCTGCGCCTCTGGGATACGTGGGCCCTGCGCACTGGCAGTTTGGAGGCGCCCAGCATCGGAATTGTGCGCGTCCCGGGAGCCCTCAGGTAAGGGCGCAGATTTTTCCAGATCGCAGTCCTCCGCCCGCGGGATTCCTGCGATCGGAATATCTGGGCCATTGTGATGTTCACCCTAGAGTTCAATTTTCCTCATCAATTTCTATACTCACAGTGGCCCTTTAATCAGCAGTAGGTTTTAAAGTACCAATGTTCTTCCTTTCTCAGTTGCATTGTTCAAGGACAAAATATAGAAAAAAAACTTGTGCCTTTCTGTTGCTGACTTTTTGTCTGTCTCTTTCTCTAATTATGTATATATCTGAGTGTATGCATGTGCCTCTGTTTTTCTCATTTTCTGCTTCTCTCTTCCCTCTGTGTGGGTTTGTCCTTCTCTATTTCTCTCTGTGTCTCACTTTCACTTTCTTTCTGTCTCTCTACTTTTGTCTATCTCTGTGTTTCTCTCTGTTAGGAAAAAAAATCTAGAGAAGAGATTTTCTGCCAAAACTTACCTCAAAATAAAAGTTCCAAGTTCATGTTTTACATTATTTCAAAATGTTTAGGAAAAGTAAAATTACAATTAAGGCTCTATTCTGTTATAGCCCAGGTTTCCGGTTTCTGGGCAAATTACTTGCAGAGAATCATACTGATTCATGAAGGGAGCTTTCTCAACAGTGCTTGCACAGACTCTGAAAGCAGGGTCTTGGCAATTGTAGGCTCTGGTGCTAGCTGGTAATTGCATTTGTTGAGTCTCTTCAGCTGTCCAAGGGCTCTCAGAGAAGCACAGGCCTCTGATGAAAACCATTGTGAAATGATTTTAAACACAGAAAATGCTATTTTAATAGTAACATTAACTATTTTCTTGCAAATGTTGTAATTTTAGGTAAACGCTTTCTTCACATTTCATTCGTACATTCCATATCTGTTCAGTACTGATTTGTTGCTGTTTTATGAATACAAATTTTGAGCCAATCAACTGCAAAATTTTTTACATATACACACCCCCATTCCAAAATGTGACGAAGGAGGTGTGATATTAAAGATAAAATGTGCACTTGGCACAAAGGGGCCGAATTTCCTTGGGAGACCTTTAAGGGATAGAACTGAGCAGGAACATCTGTCCTGGTCACAAGTTGAGCCCCTGACCACATCTCATTTTCCAGGGTCAGTTGTATTTGTATGCACAGGGCAGATGACCATGCCAATAAAGGCACAACTGGGGCAGCTGCCTCAGGAAACTCAGCACAGGACCTGGCCAACTGGTTGTTTCCTTTGGAACAGAGGAGGCTGAGGGAAGACTTAATTGAGGTGTATAAAATTATGAGGGGCCTAGATAGGGTGAATAGGAGTCATCTATTTCCCTTAGCAGAGAGGTCAATAACCAGTGGGCACAGATTTAAAGTAATTGTTAGAAGGATTAGAGGGGAGGTGAGAAGAACTTTTTTCACCCAGCGGGTGGTGGGGGTTTGGAACGCACTGCCTGAAAGGGTAGTAGAGGTAGAAACCCTCATCACATTTAAAAAGTACCTGGATATCCATGCAAAGTGCCGTAGCCTGCAAGGTTACAGACAAGAGCTGGAAAGTGGGATTAGGCTGGGCAGCTCTTTTTTGACCGGTGCAGACACGATGGCAGAATGGCCTCTTTCTGCGCCGTAAATTTCTATGATTCTAATAGTGCCTGCCCAAAGAAATTGAAAAGTAAAGAATTGGTTGTGTTTTTGAGAAGCCAGTTTCTGTGATCGTCTGTGATCAATTGCAGTAGGGGCACCAAGGCAAACCCCTAGAAATTGGACATCGACAGAAACCTGCTGATGTCACCGCGACCTCGGGTGTACGGCCGCTGAAAATGGTCGCAAACTACTGGGAAAAATTCACCCTGGGGGCTGGAGATTTATAGTGCAGCGCTAACTTAGTGTGCAACGTCCTCCAGGTGGTGTTAGTGGAGGCATCTGATGTGAAGTTCCCATCCTGAAATGGCGTTGCAGCTTCTTACAGCCTCTGGGAGCGAGGATGTGGAGTTCGCAATGAATTGTGGGCAATTAAAAGGGCAATGAATTAAAGGGGCAACGCACTCAGAACTAATAAAAATTAAAATCAAGTGAAAAAATGCATTTTTCAGCCCTTAGTGCCTTTGAAAAAAAAATTAACATTAAAAAGAAGTCCCAAATGCCCGTCTTCAGCACTTAAAGCTGAATTCCCTATCGAACCTCAAAAAATGGGAAAAGTGTTTCAGCACTAACACAAATGGCTCAGCAAGCCGGGAAGGGGCACCCAGGATCTCGCACGTAGCACTCCAGCTTTGTGCAGGGGGTCAACACTGCAAGAGAGATCCTCTACCCACAGGGGCCAGGAGGCCCTCCAGAAAGAAGGATGTGGGACGACATCACTGAGGCCATCACTGCCAGCAGTGTTGCCCCCATCACCTGGCTCCAGTGCCCAAAGAAGCTTCATGACCTCAGACCACTGGTCAAGGTCAGTGAATGCATCTTCAAAAGCCGTCTCCTACCAACTGCACCACTAGCCTCACACTCTGCTCAATGCATGACTCCCCCATCCCCCAATCGCTCACCTACCAACAATCTGTACCAATCATGAGGCACATCTTCCATTCCCAGCCTCACCTCACCCCCTTGGAGAACACGGTGCAGGCCATTCTTGGCAGGGGCATGGCTGAGCCCTTGGCTAGCGGCGAGGCAGAAAAGATACAAGATGCTGGTATCCTCATATATTATCCTCCTTCTGGCATGCATCTCTTGCTTTCCTGCCCTCCCCTCACCACAACTCCACCCTTGTGCCTTCCATCAGCCATGCTGCAGCCATTGGGGTAGCGCTGCGTGACATCACTAGGATAGGCAAAGGCACACGCAAGACAGTCACTAAGGGAATGCATAAGGATGATGAATTGATTTCTTGATGTCATATTGGCTGGATAGATGTATAATGTTGGATTGGAAAGTTTGCTTTGTGTGGCTTTTATTTCAGCATTGTGGCCAGAGATGATGGTCAGTAACAGCGGGAAGGTAAGGTGTGGGGCTAATGTCGAAAGGGAAATTGGGGTTGTGATCACTGGAACTGCAGGCAGATGATTCCATCCTGGATATCCTGGCCAGAAAGGGGCTGTCTGGGTTGCATCCTTCCTTCTGCTTCCTCCTCTTCTGCTTCCTCCTATTCTGCTTCCTCCTCTTCTACTTTCTCCTCTTTGGCTTCCTCCACTTCGGCTTCTTCCTCTTCAGCTTCTTCCTCTTCCCTCTGCGAGCAGATGCTGTAAATCTGAAATGACAGCATTAAATGCTGGAAATACTCAGCAGGTCAGGCAGCACCTTGACATGAGATGTGAACTCTGTTTCTCACTCCACAGCTGTTGCCTGACCTGCTGAGTATTTCCAGAATCTTCTGTCTTCTCAGAGGCCCTCCTTTACCATCCAAGGCCTTGCAAGCATCCAGCAGCACTCCCTACACACTTCAAAAAAACTCTTAACATGTATTGCAGCAAGCCACTAAAAAAAAACCCTGTCCAAAAGCTTAAATGCAAACTTACCTAAAAGATGTGTGTGTCCCTTTAAGACGTGCTGACAAGCACCTCTGTCGGTATGCTTGCACGCTGGGTTTACCTGGTGTGCTTAAGACCCAGCGCTAAACTCAGTGCTAGGGTTGAAGTTCACCCTGGTGACGTTAAGTTGGCATTTCACGCTAACTGATGTCACCACAGCAGCATTTTTCTTTTCACGGCGATGCTACTTACCGGCAGTGCTACCGGATGATGAAAATGGAGGACGCCGTGGGACCCACCACCAGCTGGCAGAAGAGTGGCAGCTGCCGCTTTCTCCACATTACGCCACGCTAATGGGTGGCGCTAAGGTCGGGAATTTCTCCCCCTAAATGCCTCCATCGCCATAGCAACATTCGATACCAGGGACACACAGGCAATCTTTGCATTCAACATTGCTGAAGATGCAAATGTGAGAATTATGTTGTATGATGTCATGCCCACAGTTGCATGTGGCAACCCCAAATGGATCAAAAATTTTGATGGGTTCTGCTCTAAATTCACCCTGCCTACCCTGGCAACACCCTGAATATGGTAACATGGTTGATTTGTACTCTGCTTATTTTCTGGGTTCAAAGCAGAGGAAAAAAGGATGGAAAGCCATTAGACTGGGTCTCTTGTGCCCTTTGCATTGTGTTTTGAGAGGTCTCCCTGAGGGATGTGAGTGGGTGAAGTCACCAGACCGTCTATCTCATTTTTCTGGGTCTCTGCTTGGTGGAAGTTCAAATGTAGGGGTATCACAGCAAGTGGGCCTTACTACTTGCCCACAGCCCTCTCAGGCCAGAGGAGCTGAGAAGGGACTGGGAGCAAAGTTCTAGTGGCAACAGAAAGGTAAGTATCTTCTTTTTGCAAGTTTACTATCAAGCCCCCTCAGACCCTTGCAAGCCGCCATTATCAGCTTCATAGGATTGGCCCTGCACCTGGGTGCCTCTAGGCTACAGCAACAGAAATTGAGACAGAAGGGAGAGAATGCTCTCTCCCACCTCTGTTGGGCCTGTGCCTGTTACAGGCCCTATCCCTGCTCTTATGCCCTCCCCCCCTCCACCCACCATCCCCGGAAGACCCAGCAATCACAGGCAACATAAGATGACGGAGACCCAGTGTGACAGCTGTCCACCTCCTTTTCCTAACCTTTGCGCCTGCATGATAGGCATTCCCGGGGCAAAGATCAGGAAAATCGGTCTCTAAAAGTGTTTGGTTTACATTCTTTCAGGTTTAAATCCGTTACCTCTCAGACTTCCAAGGTTTTTCCATGACAGACTGGAATTGGGTGAAGTCATATCAAATTACTCCTCGGCAAGCACAGCATAATCAGAATGTACAATGCCTTATAAACATTTATATAAATGAGAATATAAAATATTGAAAATGCATTCGAGGTTGAAAATAATCAGAAAGAATTAGTGCATGTTAGTGGCCAACTTGCACTTCAATAAAAGAAAAAACATGAATTTTCCATCTGCAGCACACCTACATTTTCTTTCATTTCAGATGATATACACTGTGATGCTATCACAGAATTGGAAACTCCAAAACATGAATCTAGTGTTAAAATAAAATTATAAAAATATAATTTCGTGCCTGTGGATACTGGAAGTCTGTAGTACAGATTGTTTTGGATCAAGAATTTTCTATAAATGCCAAGCTCTAGCAATTAAATTCAAGGGCATCAGTGACTAATTTAGAGGAGCTCTGTGCCTTCTTGAATGACAGTTCTGTGCTCCAAATAATGGTGTCTTGTTGACCATCTGTCATGTTGTTCTTGACTGTTCTGCAGGGATTATACAGCTCCTGATAAAGATCCAGCTAGGTAGGTCGAGTTATACATGTCTCTGCATGGTGATAAGATGAAATCAGAGTTCAGGTCCAGTCCCTATATTAATACTGCTCTGGATTAGAATAAAATGACTGCAATGGAGAGAAAAGGAGCCAATTTATGACTGTCACTCAGAATGATTGATGGTTGGTATGCTTGGCCTATTGCTGCCTTTTGCACTCTTTCAAAATGATAGTCAATCAGCTTAAAGTGATAATAGTTGTTTAACTGCAAAACTGAAATAATCATTCCACCTTTAGGAAAGCAGAAGGTTATTTTTGCTATTAACTTCTCATGATTGCTTCAGTTATCACAACATCACTCAATTATCACTCTTAACTCAATTGGCACATAGTGTGCAACCAAAGTGTCATGGAAATTAAATATCAACAATGTCAGAAGAAATACATTTTCAAAACTAATGGTTAAAAGGATAAATTAGCACTCAAAAAAAACATGGGTTGGAGAATTGTTGTTATAGCATTACAGCCCGATCTCCAACCCATGCTCTCTTTGAGTGTGGCTGCCAACTGGGAGCTCAGGATCACGAAATGTACTCTTTTTTGACAGAATTGCATTATCAAACTCCAAGAACTGTCAGAAAAGCACTACTCTTATTATTTTATTTCTGCAACTGGTTTGTAAAAATAAAATGTTTCCAATTATTGTACCAAGTAACTGTCATTTGAAAAAAAATCATGGCTTTCAAAAAGGAATTCGATAAGTACCTGAAGGAAAAAAAATTGCAGTGCTATGGTGAAAGGATGGTGGATTGGGACTAGCTGAAGTTCTCTTACAGAGAGCCGGCACGGGCTCGACAGGCCAAATGGCCTCTTACTGTGCTGTAACAATTCTATGATTCTATGATTCTAGGAGGCAGGCAACATGGGTTTTATAGCTAGCTAACAGCAATGCTAGAACTACCTGCAGAAATAGGTATATTATATTTAGTTCTGGTCAAGCTTTTTATTGATCCTGGTGTAAGTTGAGGAATTCTCAATAGTAGCTCATCACGTCAACTATATCTACCAATCTAGTACTTTGTACTATGTAGACAAATTCCTGAGAAGTGCAAAACTATAGGGCAGTAATAGTAGGGGATTTCAACTACCCCAATATTAACTGGGATAAAATTAGTGTGAAGGGTATAGAGGGTGCGGAATTCCTAAAATGCATCCAGGAGAACTTTTTTTGCTAGTATGTAGCAAGCCCAACAAGGGAGGGGGCGGTTCTGGACTTAGTTTTAGGGAATGAAGCTGGGCAGGTATAAGGTGTATCAGTGGGGGAGCATTTTGGTGCTAGTGACCATAATTCTGTTAGATTTAAGGTAATTATGGAAAAGGACAAGGATAGACCAGGAATAAAAATTCTAAATTGGGGAAAAGCAAATTTTGCTCAGCTCAGAGGGGATTTAGCCATAGTGGACTGGAAACAGCTACTTGAAGGTAAATCAGTGTCAGAGCAGTGGGAGGCATTCAAGGAGGAGATCCGGAGGGTTCAGACCAAATATGTGCCCTAAAGAAAAAAGGTGGGAATAACAAATCTAGAGTCCCCTGGATATCTAGGGACATACAGGGTAGGATAAAGAAAAAAGGGGAGGCGTATGACAGATACCGAGGGCTAAATACTCCAGAATCTTTAGAGGAGTACAGAAAGTGCAGCGGTGCAATTAAAAAGGATATTAGGAAAGCAAAGAGAGAGCATGAAAAATTCTTGGCAAGTAAAATTAAGGAAAACCCAAAGATGTTTTATAAATATATTAAGAGTAAGCGGATAACTAAAGAAAGGGCAGGGCCTATTGGAGATCATGAGGGTAATCTGTGTGTGGAGGCGGGAGGCGTCGGTAGGGTTCTTAATGAATACTTTGCGTCTGTTTTCACAAAGGAGAGGGGCGAAGCAGACATTGCTATTGGAGGGAGGAGTGTGAAATATTAGATGAAATAAACATAGTGAGAGAGAAAGTATTAAGGGGTTTAGCAGCTTTAAAAGTGCATAAATCCCCAGGCCCGGATGAAATGTATCCCAGGCTGTTAAGCGAAGCAAAAGAGGAAATAGCAGAGGCCCTGACCATCATTTTTCAATCCTCTCTGGCTTCAGGTGTGGTGTCGGAGGACTGCTAATGTGGTACCCTTGTTTAAAAAGGGAGAAAAGGATAGACCAAGTAATTACAGGCCAGTCAGCCTAACCTCGGTGGTGGGAAAATTATTGGAAAGAATTCTGAAGGACAGGATAAATCTTCATTTAGAAAGACATGGATTAATCAAGGATAGTCAGCATGGATTTGTTAACGGAAGGTCGTGTCTGACAAAATTGATTGAATTTTTTGAGGAGGTAACAAGGAGGGTAGATGAGGGTAGTGCGTTTGATGTAGTGTATATGGACTTTAGCAAGACTTTTGATAAGGTTCCACATGGCAGACTGGTCACGAAGTTAAAAGCCCATGGGATCCAGGGCAAAGTGTCAAGTTGGATTCAAAACTGGCTCGGAGCCAGGAAGCAGAGGGTAATGGTTGATGGGTGTTTTTGTGACAGGAAGGCTGTTTCCAGTGCGGTTCCGCAGGGCTCAGTACTAGGTCCCTTGCTTTTTGTGGTATATATCAATGATCTAGACTTGAATATAGGAGGTATGATTAAGAAGTTTGCAGATGATACTAAAATCGACTGTGTGGTTGATACTGAAGAAGGAAGCTGTAGACTGCAGGAAGATATCAATAAATTGGTCAGGTGGGCAGAACAGTGGCAAATGGAATTCAATCGGAGAAGTGTGAGGTAATGCATTTGGGGAGGGCTAACAAGGAAAGGGAATACACATTAAATGATAGGACACTAAGTAGTGTAGAGAAACAAAGGGACCTTGGAGTGCATGTCCACAGATCCCTGAAGGTAGCAGGTCAAGTAGATAAGGTGGTTAAGAAGGCATATTGAATGCTTGCCTTTATTAGCCGTGGCATATAATACAAGAGCAGGGGGGTTATGCTTCACCTGTATAAAACACTAGTTAGGCTTCAGCTGGAGTACTGCATTACAGGAAATGTGTGATTGCACTAGAGAGGATACAGAGGAGATTTACAAGGATGTTGCCGGGAGTAGAGAATCTTAGCTATGAGGAAAGACTGGATAGGCTGGGTCTGTTTTCCTTGGAACAGAGGAGGCTGAAGGGAGACCTTATTGAGTTGTATAAAATTATGAGGGGCACAGATAAAGTGGATAGAAGGACCTATTTCCCTTAGTAGAGGGGTCAAAAACCAAGGGTCACAGATTTAAAATAATTGGTGGAAGGTTTAGAGGGGATTTGAGGGGAAATTTCTTCACCCAGAGGGTTGTGGGGGTCTAGAACTCACTGCCTGAAAGGGTGGTAGAGGCAGGAACCCTAACCACATTTAAAAAGTACTTGGATGTGCACTTGGGATGCTCTAACCTGCAGGGCTACGGACCAAGAGCTGGGAAGTGGGATTAGGCTGGATAGCTCTTTGTTGGCCGTCGCGGACACAATGGGCCGAAATGGCCTCCTTCCGTGCTGTAACTTTCTATGATTCTATGGTACCTAATAAGAATGCAGCATTGTCCAGTCACATTTTGCTGGATAAGTATCTGGCTAGGAGTGGGACTGAAGGTTATAACATTAAGAATTGATAGAGATGATCAAATACTCCATGACATGCAATGGTTCTTGAGCTGTTGGGATATGGATTTCATTAATCACAGAAATTTCAGCACGGGCAGCCATTCACCCCACCATGCCTGTGCCAGTGCTAGTTCCTCACTGAAGTGATCGAGGTAGAAATTGGAGCTCGTTGTGCCCATTTTATGGGTGGAAAATAGGGGTAAAAGGACCAATTTGGTGTCGCTATGTCCCACGCCTCAAAGACACCTGAACTATGTTTGAGCCCATATTAGGTCGGGGAATTTTTCAGGAGTCCCTGGCTGCCACCTAAAACAGGCATTAGGACTCCTGCATATGCTAACGAGAGGCCTAATGCCTGTTTTAAGACACCTTCCTGAAATTGGGCTGTTCTGAGGTGCTTAGGTTGTCCTGCCATGGATGCGGCCTAACAAGCAGCCACCAACAAAAGTAAATTTAAAAAAAACCCTTCATGTGGAGCCGGGAGAAGCAGGACTGCTTTTGCCGGCTTCACAGCACCCCTGAGAGCGGCTGCTGGGCACAATCACCCACCTGCTGATCTCCTTCCAGCTCTCCCGCCCCATCCCGGGACCTACCCGAGGTCTCCTGCCAGCGAGGCAGGCGGACCAAACTGGATGGATTGTAATGGGTGAGCTGCCTCTGGAGGCACAAAAGGTGCTGGCAGTTTGCTCCAATTATTGCAGTGAGGCACGAGGCCCAATTTCGTCAAGCCTCGGGCCCCCAGGTTCAGGCGCGCATGTTCGGATGTGCCCCCTAAAATGGGTCATAACAAATTTCTACCCTATCTACTCTAATTCTTCCGGTGAATTCTTTGGTTTCATTGCTGGATTTTCGAGACATGAAAATTGTGGTGGTTCAGTAGGAAAAGGCACTGCGTGGTAATGACAATGACCCATCGAGACGGATTCGATCCCAAGTTCAATCCCTATTCTGTGCTGAGTCCGTTGATTGCAGTTGGGCACACACATTCCAATCGACCTCAGTGTTGCTGGGCTAAGGAAGTATAAAAAGTAAAGCAGCCCTGATCACTAACCTGGAAGGCATGTTTGTGTGAACTCTGGGTGAAGACAGGAGTAGGCTTGCTTGTGATTTCACTATGACCGATACTGCTAACACTCACTATCAACGCTCACCCATGAAACATGGCCACTTGGGCAATGTACTGGAAGACTGCCAGAGGCTGTGAGCCATACCCCATAATAAGCCACTACCTTCAGAAGAGAAAGGGAGAAAACTTGGAAAATATTTAAGAAAAAGAGTCCATGTAAAAGCAGGACAAACTTTTTTTTTTGCACTTGAAGTACATGAAAAATGTATTTCAAAAATACATTTTATTTATATTTACTGCCATGGAATGTATTTTGTTCTAAACATTTGAGAATATTGCCACATAATGGTTGGGATCCTGTTCTGCTGCTGGAGGTGCAGTGGGGGGGATTTCCTTCCACTTACTGGTCAGGCCTTTGACCATCCTAAATCCTGGGCATTTTAATAAACAGGGTGGGCAGCCCGCACCTATGGGGGTACAATAGAGACACCCAACACGATGAGGTGCCAGACAGGTGCAGCAGCACCCTGCCATTCTGATGGGGCAACCACATAGACATTTTTGGGCAAACAAATAAGTTCCCCAATGCTTTTTTTTCTCCACAGGAAGCAAAGGGACTGAAATCAGAAAGTAATCGCCCTCTCTGGGATCGATTGCCTTTCTCTCATTACGTTTTTGGGGCATATAGTAAACACACCATGAAACCCATGCCTGCTCTCAGCAGGTGTGCTTCCGTTGGGCCTAACAAGGGTAAAGCCCCCAGGGTAAGCTGGGAACACCCCAGACATGCCCACCAAGCTGGATGTAGACATTGGAGAGGCGGGTGCAAGACTCGTTGGTGCTCCCCGTTAGAATTTCAGACATAGGGTAAATGGGACAGAAACCCAGTTGATCAGGGCACTGCCCCAAATTCATGCCCTCAATTCCAGTGGGCAATCTGCCTAAATTGCACTGTCCCCCACCCCAGGAAATTCCACACCCATATTTGGAATTAAGTTGTTAAGTAATATGAATAACTGCAGCTTGCATGAACAAAATACATTTCAATCAATTCACCGCAAAGTCAGCTTTAGAAGCACTAACTTTAAAAATATAATTACCAATGCACATCCATCTTCTACAATCCTTTCTAAGAATATCGACATTCTTGAACTGCCTAGAGATCAGATTAAATGGAAACATTCCTATTCCTCTAATCCACTAAAGATTTTAGCTATCAGTTATTCCTCTTATCAAACTCTTACTGGCTGGGATTCCCTGATCCAGAGAAATTCTTGTCAGTTCAGTGGCTTTGTGCCCGCCTGTCTCATTCCACCCTGACTCTGGCAGATATTCTGGGGTCAGGTTAGTTATAATAATTGTGGTGGGTTCCTAGTGGTATTTCCAATCCTACCAGGTCATTGCCTCAGATCGAGGGGAGGGAAATCATGTGTGGCAAATGCTGCTCCAAAGAAAGAAGTATTAAAATTTGAGTCCATTTTTTTAGTTGCCATGTTTTACTGCAATCGATTGCTCTGTGATCATTTGCAGAAGTCTTTGCTGCCCTTTAAGTTTTAAATCTCCGTCCACTGCTTTAGCAATGCTGGTTGCCAAGAACGGAATGGTGTTCAAGCTGCCAGGCATTGCTAAGGTGTTAATGATGGAAAATATGTCAGGTAATGTACTTCCGTTATTAATATTTAATTTGAATACACCTGCCCAACAGCAGAAAAGATTCCCACTGTATTTCCTACCCTCGCCTGCTCAGAAACCACCCAAAAACATGCTTATAAGCTCAGAACATCTGTGTTATCATGTCTTAAATCTAACTGCTTTGAGTAATAAAGTAGGAACTGGAAGTGCAACCTAAAAGTTTAAACTTATCAAGATCATAAAGCTGGGGCCTTCAGCTAATATTGAAATTGTTTGATCACCTACATTTGGACTGATTTAAAAGGAAATTTAACGTGTAATACTTACCTCAATACATGTGCTGATCCATTAATTGTTGTAGAACAAGGTATTGTCTGTCCCAGTAAAGAAGATCGCCTGTACCTTTCACCGCAGCACAGAATTGTCAGGAAGGCACGCCTGAAGGACTTGTTCAAATAAGCGTACAGAAATGGATTCAACCCTGAATTAATGTATCCAAGCCATAGGAAGGCTGTCCATAACTGGTCTGGAACAGAGTAGTTTATAAATGGATCCACAATATTTGTGATGAAAAATGGTGCCCAACAGAGACAAAAACATCCCATAATAATGCACAAGGTTTTGGCTGCTTTGGTTTCAGTCTTCATTCTGTGGTTGCCCGGATGGTCAGCTTGTTGCCCAGAGTCTGTTGAGGTTCCCGCACGTTTCAACATTTCAATCTGCCGTGCGTGCTCTCTGGCAGTCACATATATCCGTTGGTATGCCAGTATCATTAAAATAAGAGGTATGTAAAATGCTACAACTGAGCACGTTATGGCATATGGTTTGTTCACCATGAAAATACAGTATGTTGTGTTTGTGTCATTGCTGAATTTTCTTCCTTCTACCTGTAAAGTGACAAAAAAACAAAATTTTGCTATATTATGCACCGTTTTTTTAACTGAATTATATATGGAGACATTTTCATCAAAATAAAAGTATCTCTTTGGGAACACTTTGATTTCTCACATATCGATTTTTAAAATAAGTAACTACATTTATTTCAACATTCATTTGCCAAAATATTATTAAAGAAGTGGCAGATCTTCACTGACATGATGAGTGGTAGCATCAGCATCATTAGGATGTATTATAACAACTGTAAATATATATATTTTAACCAGAGTCCAAGGGCACAATACAGCTTTGTTGAAAATGTAAAAAAATAAACCAATGAAGGAAACTGTTCATTTAAGATAGAATTAAACTATTTTTAAAAAAGTTATCAGCAAGGTGATAATTTTGTTCTTATTTTAAGGTCAATAACATACTAATGTATAAATAAATTATGGGGCAGATTTTCTCATTTCTTCACCTAGCTGTAATACAGCGCATAGGCACAGTGAGTTGAATGAAATTAGGTGGGCTCCCTTATAGGCATGCGCACTTCCCTGTCTGTTTTTCTTCTATCTGCTACACTCATGCAATCCTACCCCTATAAGTGAAGGAAGACCTTTTTTTTTGCCTAAGTTATAGCCTGTAATTTCTGATCCCTACGGGTGTGTATGAGCTGTGTACACACCCGTAGGGACCTCACAAGTGCCGGTTTCAGGCATGTGAAGTGCATGACAGAATCCTCTTGACAGATCATTCGCCTGCCCTGGAGAAGGGCCTCTGCAGGTGGAGAGTTCCACTTTCTGCAGAACCTTCGCCCGCTGAAAACCCTTAGAAATCTTACGCCTGGTAACAGCATAAGAGTTTAAAAAAGTCAAAAAATAATTTTTTTTCACTCATTTATAATTTAAAAGTACTTTTAAAAAAAGCTACGTTTATTTTTAGCCTGGTAAAAAACTTTAATTATTTTTTTCAAAAAATTAAATTTTTGTCTAAAATATTTAATTTAATGAGATTTTAACTCATTTTAAAAACGTGATGGTTTTTTAAAAATCTCTTTAATGTTTTGATGTCTTTTTTCAGTGATCCCCATTCATACATTTGACAGGTCTACCGAGAGTCATAGGGGGAAAATTCAGTTGGTTTGCACCTCCCGTTAGCGCCTTAAGAGGGCGCTAATGGGGCGCAAAGCAACTAGCACCCGTGGGCGGCGATGTTTGCACCGCTCACGAAATTAACTAGACATTTTGCGGCGGCGCTAAACACTACCGCCACGATCTCCTGCGCCAGCAGATCGTGACGTCAGTCGAGTGTGCAACGCCCCGGTAGCGCCCGGACCGGATATTGAGTGGTGCCCCCTGCCTTACCGCCTGCCGCAAGCAACAACAGGTTGAGGGGAGAGTTTTGCAGTCATGAAGGGACTGGGGGAGCGCTATTTAAAGGCGACCGCTTCCTGTCTTTTTTTGTTGGTGACATTTTTGCACCATGCATTCTGAGAGAGAGAGAGAGAGACTTCTGGAGAGATTCAACGCTATGTGAAGGAGTTTTGGGTACTGAGCAGCACTTTGCAGGTTCATTTTGATTTGCCCTTCCTTGTATCAATTTAGAAGAGACTGTGGGGGCTGCACTCTGAGCTCTTTCCCATGGCCTCTCCATTGTTCTTTCCAGCAGATTTGATGTACAGGTCTCTCCAGGCCGAGATTCAAGGCTGTAATGAGCAGGATGTGGATGGAGAGCAACATCAACCCTCCCCTTTAAGAACTGGCTGGCGCCATTGTGTGTGTGTTCCATTGCTGACTGACATCACATGAGCTTCGCCAGCGCTCTGAGGTAGCGCCTCGCTCGTCGGCCATTGCGCCTTAAGACAGCTGTGTAGCGCCTGATTTAGCTCTCCAATCACCTCCAGGGGCGATAAAAGCCAAGTTTACAGTCGGAGGCGATAATTAGCGCCAGGCGCTAATCTTTGCGCCCGGCCGATAATTGCGCCCCAGATGGGGCGATACTGAATTTCTCCCCCATAGAGTCATAGATTTATACAACACAGAAAGAGGCCCTTCGGCCCATCGTGTCCGCACTGGCCATCAAGCCCTATCTATTCTAATCCCATTTTCCAGCACTTGCTCCGTAGCCTTGTATGCTATGGCGTTTCAAGTGCTCATCTAAATGCTCCTTGAATGTTGTGAGGGTTCCTGCCTCTACCACCCTTTCAGGCAGTGAGTTCCAGATTCCAACCACCCTCTGGGTGAAAAAGTTTCCCCTCAAATCCCCTCTAAACCTCCTGCCTCTTACCTTGAAACTATGCCCCCTGGTTATTGACCCCTTTACTAAGGGGAAAAGTTCCTTTCTATCTACCCTATCTATGCCCCTCATAATTTTGTACACCTCAATCAGGTCCCCGCTCAGCCTTCTCTGCTCTAAGGAAAACAACCCCAGCCTGTCCAGTCTCTCTTCATAGCTGAAGCGCTCCAGCCCAGGTAACATCCTGGTGAATCTCCTCTGCACCCTCTCCAATGCAATCACATCCTTCCTATAGTGTGGCGACCAGAACTGCACACAGTATTCCAGCTGTCACCTAACTAGCGTTTTGTACAGCTCCATCATAACCTCCCTGCTCTTATATTCTATGCCTCGGCTAATGAAGGCAAGTATCCCATATGCCTTTTTAACCACCTTATCTACCTGTCCTGCTGCCTTCAGGGATCTATGTACATGCACACCAAGGTCCCTCTGATCCTCTGTCCTTCCTAGGAACCTACCATTCATTGTGTATTCCCTTGCCTTGTTAGTCCTCCCAAAATGCATCACCTCACACTTTTCAAGGTTAAATTCCATTTGCCACTGTTCTGTCCATCTGACCAACCCATCTATATCGTCCTGTAGTCTGAGGCTTCTCTCCTCGCTATTTACCACTCCACCAATTTTCGTGTCATCTGCGAACTTACTGATCATACCTCCTACATTCATATCTAAATCATTAATGTACACTACAAACAGCAAAGGACCCAGCACCGATCCCTGCGGTACACCACTGGGCACAGGCTTCCCGTCACAAAAACAACCTTCAACCATCACCCTCTGCCTCCTGCCACTAAGCCAATTTTGGATCCAATGTGCCAAATTGCCCTGGATCCCATGGGCTCTTACCTTCTTGACCAGTCTCCCATGCGGGACTTTGTCAAAAGCCTTACTGAAGTCCATGTAGACTACATCAACTGCACTACCCTCATCCACACACCTAGTCACCCCCTCGAAAAATTTAATCAAATTGGCTAGACATGATCTCCCCCTGACAAAGCCATGCTGACTATCCTTGATTAATCCTTGCCTCTCCAAGTGGAGACTAATTCTGTCCCTCAGAATTTTATCCAATAATTTGCCTACCACTGATGTCAGGCTCATTGGCCTGTAATTCCCTGGTTTATCCTTACTACCCTTCTTGAATAATGGTACTATGTTAGCTGTCCTCCAGTCCTCTGGCACCTCCCCTGTGGCCAGAGAGGTTCTGAAAAATTGTGTCAGAGCCCCTGCAATCTCTTCCCTTGCCTCACACAGCAGCCAGGGATACATCTCGTCTGGGCCAGGGAATTTATCTACTTTTATGCCTGCTAAAACTGCTAGTACCTCCTCCCTCTCAATACTAATTTGTTCAAGTATATCACAATCCACCTGCCTGATTTCTATGCCTACATCGTCCTTCTCCATAGTGAACACAGATGCAAAATATTCATTTAAAACCTCACCCACATCTTCCGGCTCTACACACAAATTGCCACTTTGGTCCCTAATGGGCCCTACTCTTTCCCTGGTTATCCTCTTGCCCTTAATATACTTATGAAACACCTTGGGATTTTCCTTTATTTTGCCCACCAGTGTTTTTTCATGCCCCCTCTTCGCTCTCCTAATTTCTTTTTTGAGTGCCCCCCTGCACTTTCTATACTCCTCTAGGGCTTCCACTGTTTTTAGTCCTTTGTATCTGCCAAAAGCCTCCCTTTTTTCCTAATCCATTCTTGTATATCCCTTGACATCCAGGGTTCCCTGGGCTTGTTGGTCCCACCCTTGACCTTTACGGGAACATGTTGGCATTGTACTCTTTCTATTTCCTTTCTGAAAGACTCCCACTGCTCTGGTGTGGATTTTCCTACAAGTAGCTTATCCCAATCCACTTTGGCCAGATCCTGCCTTATTATATTAAAATCCGCCTTCCCCCAATTTAGAACCTTTATTTCCGGTCCATCTTTGTCCTTTTCCATGACTACCTTAAATCTCACCGAATTATGGTCACTGTCACCAAAATGCTCTCCTACTGACACTTCTACCACTTGCCCGGCTACATTCCCTAGAATTAGGTCCAGTACCGCCCCCTCTCTTGTAGGACTTTCTACATGCTGGCTCAAAAAGCTCTCCTGGATGCACCTTAAGAATTCCCCACCCTCTAAGCCTTTCACACTCTGACTATCCCAGTTAATATTGGGGAAGTTGAAATCCACTACTATTATTACCCTATTATTTCTACACTTATCTGAGATTTGCCTACATATCTGTTCCTCTATCTCCCCCTGACTGTTTGGGGGCCTATAGTACACTCCCAGCAAAGTGATTGCCCCCTTTTTGTTTTTACATTCTACCCATATGGCCTCATTAGAGGAACCTGCTATGATATCATCCCTCCTTACAGCAGTAATTGACTCCTTGATTAATATTACGACACCCCCTCCTCTTTTACACCCCCCTCTGTCTCGCCTGAAGATTCTATACCCCAGAATATTGAGCTGCCAGTCCTGCCCCTCCCTCAACCATGTCTCTGTGATAGCAACAATATCATACCCCCATGTGTTCATCAACACCTTCAATTCATCTGCCTTACTCGCAAGACTCCTTGCATTAAAATAAATGCCATCCAGCCTTGCCATACTCCCTTGTGCCATTACATATTTGTTCTGCCTTCCAGGCTGACTTGTTTTTTCCTCTATATTTGGCTGTGCATCACCTCCTACTATAGCTCCACTCCGTATCCCATCCCCCTGCCAAGTTAGTTTAAACCCCCCCCCAACAGTACTAGCAAACCTCCCTGCAAAAATGTTGGTCCCGTTCCGGTTCAGGTGCAACCCGTCCGACTTGTACAGGTCCCACCTTCCCAGAAGCAGACCCAGTGATCCAGGAAACTAAAGCCCTCCCTCCTGCACCAACTCTTTAGCCACACATTCATCTGCTCTATCCTCCTATTCCTATACTCACTAGCATGTGGCACCGGGAGTAATCCAGAGATTACAACCTTTGAGGTCCTGCTTTTTAATATGCTACCTAGCTCCCTAAATTCTTGTTGCAGGACCTCATCCCTCTTTCTGCCTGTCAAAAGTATGAAGGGGGATTCCCTTCTCCCATTGGCTCACCTGGCCCACGTGATCCCAGGGACGCTTGCGAACTGCCTGCGCCCCTGGGATACCTGGGCCTCTGCGGCGCGCACCAGGAGAGGCCCAGGAGCGGAAGAGTCCGGACTCTGGGAGCCCTCAGGTAAGGGCGTAGATTTTTTCCCGATAGGAGGCATCCGCACGCAGGAAGCCTCCTATCGGAAATTACGGGCCTCTATATTTTTTAACTATAGTATCAAGAGGTGAAGAGTAATCACTTGGGCCAACGACAGGAGGATGCCCAGTGAAAGCATATCCAGCATGAAGGGAACTCCTTCAGGAGATTATGGGAGGGGAGAAAATAAATATAGTTTGTTTAAGTCAGCTCTATGCCCTGGGATCAGCATTTAGCAATAATTAAACTACTTGTGACTTGGACCCAATAACTTTGGGACCAAACATTCATCTGGTGTGAAGAAATAGGAGAAAAAACATCCTTTACTGCCATTTTTAAGAAATGCTAATGAAATTGTGGAAGCAAGGGGTATTATTACATGTGAAATCAGAGAAACAGATTTGTTAGCAGCAATGGCAAAGTAACAGCTTATCATAATAAACCTGCAAATCCTTTCACACTTCTGAAACAACTAGTGAGACACTTGACTCCTCGAAATGGTAAAAAAAAATCCAAGAATCCAGCATGGGAATGTGCAACTGAATCATAAATAGCTGACTGTTGGCAACATACAGCCCATTTCAAGGACTAGGCTGTAGCCATGCTGGTAAACTATATTATGGAGAAACACAAACCTGACCTGATTTTGTAGTAAAGACCTGTTTCCAACAATGCAAAGAAGATGACAAACAATGGGAATATGTCGCTGACGGAGTGAATGTAATTTCAAAGCTCAGAGGACTTGGCAAGACATCCAGAAAAAGAAACGCCATTTTAAAAGGAGGACAAAAATTAATACTGAGCTAAAGAAGGAGATATTAGGAGGGGGTGACTGAAAGCTTGGTTGAAGAGGCAGGTTTTAAGGAAGGTCTTAAAGGAGTAAGGGAAGTGGAGAAGCAGATGGGTTTAGGAGGGAGTTCTAGGGCTTAAGCAGTTGAAAGTATGACCGCCAAATGTGGGGCAAAGGGAGAGGGAGGCACAAAAAGCCAGAGTAAGAGGATAGGAGAGTTTGGGGAGCAGAAGTATATGGAGGTGAGCATCATGACGACCCGCACTCAGAGGACTCCTCAGTGACTGCTGAAAGGTATATCGGAACACATCTTGGGCTAGAAATTCGGCTCCTTTGCGCCTGCCGTAAGTGCCTCCGGGGGCGCTAACGGGGCACAAAGGGCTTATCGCCCTGGGGAGGCAGAAAAAGCACCTCCCAAGAAATTCGGCGGGCTGTTGCTGAGGTGCTAGCCGATATCGCCACGCCCCCACCGGTAGCGCCCCAGGCGCTGCCCCCCTTACCACCCTGCGGCAGAAATTGGGCTGCGCCCCACGAGGCTGCCGCCAGCGATGTCAGCGCCAGCCTCGCGGGTGGCGAACCGGGCCGACCTCTGCTCGCGGGGCCGGTATTTAAAGGGGAGTTGCTGCCGCGACCCCCACCGCTAATTTTCTTTTTTTGGCCAGCCTTCAGGTCGGCCCTCCGTGGTGGGCCATGGCATGGCCCTGGCCGCCATCGCGTAGCCCGGCACCGCGTCTCGGCACTGGGCTGCTGCCATGGCACCACGCCGCCCTAGTGGCCTAGTGTGGGCCATCGGAGGCCCTGCAGAGTGCGCAGCGGCCCTTCCCCTTTAACTGAAAGGGCGGGGCGTTGAAACATGGCAGCGCTCCGTGCAACGCTGCCGATCGCGCCCCGACATCGCCTCGGTTACCGCCCCACCAGGAAGTGGAGCGCCCGAGATTGCACTCCACTTCCTATGCAGGGCGGTAAGCTGAATTTAGCAGCCGAGGTGGTATTTCCGCGCCAGGCGCTAAATGTCCGGCCTTAACTCGGTTACCGCCCCCAAACAGGGCGTAACTGAATTTCGCGCCCCTTATCACTGAAGTCTTCTCTTCTGTTTAACACATCTTTGACGACAATGCCTTATCTCCTTCCCCACTTTCAAATAAAGGAACAATTTTTCAATCCAGGACCCATCCTAGAACATGACAATACATCTGTTATCTTTTTCCCTAAATCGGGGCTCTGAACTGGGGGTCCGTGAGAAAATTTCACGGGGTTCACCAGTTGGTCTGTCCCATCAATATACAGGGGAGACTATTAATGTTTATAGCATAAATATCAGTAGTCTATCCTGTATATTGAGACGAGTGGAATAGTTTCATCGATATAAAGACTGTGCATGCGCAGTCAATTCAGGTTCTTACTGTTGGACACCTTTTGAATGCATAGATAAGTCCCTTTACGTGTCACTAATTTTTACAGCAGTATTTATCTCAATAAGTTTTTTTTAAATCCAGCCCTAATCGTTTCCAAGTTCATAAACCACTTGCCACTTTTAACTATTAAATAAAATAGTGGGAGATATAACTTCTCTTCCGGGGGATTAACCTGAGTTGGGGTTGGGGAAATCCGTGAGTTAATCCAGCGTTGCGTGGGCCGAGGTAATGCGACCCTTCCTTTCAATCCTTTTCTTTCTCCTCGTGCGGAGCCGCCCTGTGTCGGTTGGTAGCCACTCACACATTTGCAATGAGCGCCGTCAATGGAGAGAGTGCATACGTGCCACGTGGCTTTGGGGGGCAGGGGGGAAGGAAAGAAAGAGACTTTCCAGTCTCTGGGCCTGTGGCAGGGCCGTAATAATCGGGATCGGGTGTGACTCTCTCCTTCAATGTCTTCAGTCTGAGTTAATAAAATAGCTGAAGTGTTATCACGATTTTCCTCGTACCTCAGACTCAGAGCTTTATATTCATGGCCATGAGCTTCTCTGATGGAGGGATAGGCCTAGCCTGGGCCTTGAGATACCGCTGGCTATTTGTGAAAGGGTTGGGGAGAAGGAAAGAGGGGGCTGCGTTTGTCGTTAAAGGATTTATGGCGATGAGGTCGGGTGGGTAAAGTCGCTCAAGGCCCTGTATATTTCTCCAATTCTCTCATGTGTCATTCGCCTCCACCAATCCTGGTGCTGTTAATTCAAGTCGCTGCCTTTCACCGTTGTGTTGGGGTTTGGTATCGAAATAAGAGGGAAATTCTGTTTCCGAAATGTAGGACGTGGACCTGAAATTTTAGTCCAGTCTGACTGAGTGTGCACAGAAACGAGCCTGTAGTGAGCACTGCGCTTGTTGCTTCTGGTTTATTTCCTGTTAAACAAATTGTTGATGAGGTGGAGCAGACCTTGGGCAGCAAATGGGCACATAACATAAATTTAGGATAAAAACAGAAAATGCTGGAAATACTCAGCAGGTCAGGCAGCATCTGTGGAGAGAGAAACAGAGTTAATGTTTCAGGTCGATGAACTTTCATCAGACCTGACCTGCTGAGTATTTCCAATATTTTCTGTTTTTGTTTCAGATTTCCAGCATCTGCAGTATTTTGCTTATGTAAATTTAGGACTTAATAAATTCTTCTTTACGTAAGGTGTAATAGAGCTATTAATAACAAATAACTCATTTTTATACAGAAAAAGTACTTGTGTTGTGTTACAAGGGGTCCGCGGAATTTTTATAACATGGGAGGGGTGCCTCTGAAGCAAAAAAGTTGAGAACCCCTGCCCTGAATGCCCATGACAATAATCATTGTCTGATTGAATAAGTCAGCATCAAATAAGTGTACCCTTTCCTGTATGACTCTAATCTCAGCAGGTCAGTGAGGTATTCTGCGGCGAGTGTCTCACCTCCTGACTCCCCAAAGCCTTTCCACCATCTACAAGGCACAAGTAAGGAGTATGATGGAATACTCTCCACTTGCCTGGATGAGTGCAGCTCCAACAACACTCAAGAAGCTCGACACCATCCAGGACAAAGCAGCCCACTTGATTGGCACCCCATCCACCACCTTAAACATTCACTCCCTCCACCACCGGCATACCGTGGCTGCAATGTGTACCATCTACAAGATGCACTGCAGCAACTCGCCAAGGCTTCTTCGGCAGCACCTCCCAAACCCGCAACCTCTTCCACCTAGAAGGACAAGGGCAGCAGGCATATGGGAACACCACCACCTCCAAGTTCCCCTCCAAGTCACACACCATCCTGACTTAGAAGTATATCACCGATCCTTCATCGTTGCTGGGTCAAAATCCTGGAACTCCCTACCTAGCAGCACTGTGGGAGTACCATCACCACACGGACTGCAGCGGTTCAAGAAGGCGGCTCACCACCACCTTCTCAAGGGCAATTAGGGATGGCCAATAAATGCTGGCCTTGCCAGTGACGCCCAGATCCCATAAACGAATAAAAAAAAATAACAAAGCATACATAAGTACACTTTGTATTTTATTACAGCAAAGTCCAAAGTGAACAGAAGCAAACCTATTCTTGCCTAACTCCCTGGGTGGATAAACATGCCTTTCTTTCACCTACTCTAGTGCTTCTTCTAAGTGCAACCTCAGGACCAGTATCGCAAGAGATGGTTGGCTGCTTACGTTCTACAAAATGGTCACGGGTCTCAGGTGGCACTCCTCTCATGGTAGCTTACCTTTGGCAGGGAGCTGCTCTGTTTGCATCTCTGGAGCTTGTTCAGAGTCACCTCCTACCTTCCACTGGCGCCGTGCTCAGAGAGAAGACCAGAGGCCTGGCATGTGCTGCTGTTCGGAGAGACGGCAATATTAGGAAGGTCGACTCTGGCCAGCGCCATTCCACTGGACCCTGGATCTGCCGATTAAGCCCGCCCTGCGGGGTTCCCGGCCAATTAAAAGGAAGCGGGTCTGATGACGTAATTTGATGACGCGTCATCAGCCGGTTTCCTTAAAGGGGCCTTGTCCAAATTGATTTTGACTGTTGTGCTGTCAGTGTTCTGTAGCATTGAGGTGCTGCAAACACTGACAAGCACTGCACAAAGGTGCACGGCTGCACCCAGGTTCTCGCATGACTCCTCCATATGCTTATAGAGGGAGTCACAGCATGCAGGGAGGTTGACTTCCCTTCCCATGGGCGGAAGAGACCTCCCCAGGAGATCAATGTAGCCTGGTTACACATTGCAGAGGAGGACACAAGCAGGGATGTCGTCAGGAGGACCAGGCTGCAGTGGCACAAACCTTTCATTGATCTCAGTAGATCACGAAACGTTACTGCAAAGCCACACTCAACCTCATCCTGCTGTGCCACTCATCACATCCCCATAACTCTGCCTTCCCTACCCTACACCTGCACACCCTTATTCATGCCAACGTACCTTGCATCTCCACCCATCCCTCTCTATCTACATTATCACTTCCCCATCTCACTAGCCACCCCTCACACTCACCCTCATCCTAATGCAATCATACCAACTAACAACACACAAGGGTAGGCACTTGGGTGTCTTATGCAATGTTCATGTAAATTTTCTATTAATGTGTTGTCAAACATTGAAATCTTTATTTTCAACACTTTGCCTTATTGAACAGATCTGTGCTCACCTTTGGAAGTGTCTTAGTGAGTTGCAGTGAATGGTGAGACATAACGGTACTCCCCGCAATGGTGATGAGCGTGATAAGGAATGGCTTGGTCATTGTAGAAATCCTTTATGGTGCTGGTGTGGGGTGGTTTTAACCTGGCGTATCATATGGCAGCCAGGGTGCATGGCGTCAAGTGAACTAAATCTGGCCATGGTGGTGCCATCGCTGGCCTCCCGGGTAGCAATGTGCTCGGGTGCTGATGCTCTGTGTCCTGTGCAGCACCAGGTAATTGCGGAGAAGGTTGGTGTTGTTGTTGGTGTGCCTGGTGATTTTGGTGTTGGGGCTGATCATGGAGGGATTCAGAGGACCAAGGTGAGATTTATTCAAGGGCACGATGTTGCTGGAATAGATGGCAGCTGAAGATGAGATGACAGAAGCGATCTGTCAATGGTGAGAGAGCTTTCTCCAAGGAGGTGACAGTGGATAGAGAGTTTACGACAAACACTTCCAAACTGTATAAAGCTCAAAAGTATCTTCCAAGTCCTGAAGGCTCAAGCTTCTGGCATTGGAAAGTGACCAGCTGTGAAATGGTAGCTTTCATACCACTTTTGCAGCTGTCACCTATTCACAGCAATGGGGAGGCATAGAGAACCCGACCTACTTACCTGACGTGATCTCTGAACGATGGGAACCCCGTTAAATATGTGGGAAAATAGAAAAAGGCTGGCAAAATAGCAGTTGACAAGCACTTAACAAGCAGTTAACTGTCTTAAATGTCTCCCCCGCCGCTTGGTGTTGGGTCTGTTCTGAAATCGCAGATCCAACACTTTGGAAACTTACATGGAGACGGGTTCCCAACCCACTGTCAATCATTTCGGTTTGACAGCGGACCCGCCTCCAAACTCACACTCTGAGCGCCGGCAAAATCGCGGCCTTAGTAAATTTAAATAAAAATAATATTTAAAAATGTTTAAAACATGCCTATTAGTGTCCTTGCACCTAAAATATACAGCTTAATTTTAAGAGCCTCTTTGAAGGCCTGTAAACTGGCGCAATTAGCGGAAACTCGCAATGGTTTTTAAACTAGCACAAAAGATTGTGGAAACTCGCTCTGCACTGGACGTAATTTTGCGCTTTAAATTCCTCAGGCTTTTGCGCTGGTTTGGCCGATTTTGGGCGAATTGCGCTGAAAAAAACCAGCGCAACCTAACGTAAACTCCCGCCAAGGGTGCATAACGGGCGGCTGATCCAATACCACCTCGCCAAAGTTGAAAGTTTCGCCTCAAGCCTCCACTGGGAAGGTAACACATCTTCCTCCACTCCCCACTTGTCTCCAGCCCATTGCTCTGTGAATCACTCGTGTCACTTTCTCACAAACAGTACCTAATTTCCCCCCAGGAGAAAGTATCTGAATTGTTGCATCAGAGTGCCCCTTGGGTGAGCTCAAAGGGGTTGGGGCAGAGTAATATGTGATGGAAGATTTCTTCAGGAACTCATGCATGGGCTTGAGTCCAAATTCATCTCTTCCTCCATTATCATTCTCCTCATCTTCCTCACCATCACCATAGCTCACATGGAATTAGCTGTGTCTCTGTTTGGCCTCCTCCTCATGCACATCTTCCTTTGCTTCTTGCACCTGTGATCCCCTCCCCTACACCCGTTGCTGTGGTGGATTTGCAGGCAAAGAGTGTACAAACTAAGATGGACGAACAATACCCCTTGGGATTAAGGAAACAGAGAAGTGGGTGGAAGCTCGTGGCTGTGTGGTGCTTTACAAGGATACCTTGGTGATAGTGTAGGCATTCAGTCACTAACCTGGCACCAGCAATATATCTCTGACGTTTTCATCTCCCAATAGCTTACTAAACTTCACCTCCTGGGGCGTGAGGTGTTTCCGGTTGGGGATGCAACAAGATTGAGTAAAGTAAGTGAAAGCTAGCAGTTAAGGAACATGTGTCAAGTGGCATGGAAGAGCTGAACTAAGAGATGTGGTGATATTACCCTGTTATAGTGGAGGAAGGGGTTTTAGAGTTTGAAGATCAGATCCTGAGGAATTGTGGCATCATCTTCTCTGCTTTTATGCCATGCCATTGTCTTTTTGGCTGACTCTGATAGGTTTTCCTGTGTTCGACATTCTTGTAAAGTGGCAAAGAAACAGTTATGAGGCATTCAGTCAAGCTCGTTGATAGCCAACTCAGGGAGCCAAGCTGAGCAGAGGGAAACAGACAGGGGATGATAGGACAGGAGAGTTCAGGTAACTGAGTGGCAGCCAGTAAGAACACACAGGGTTCATAGGAATAGGAATTACTAGAAGAAAAAAGACAAAGGCCCATCTAGTTTATCTTCTACAACAATAATGGAGTTGTTGACTAATCATGGCAATCAATCTCTATCAATTAGTCTACAACAGACCCAGACATGAGGCGAGGAAGGGCTACAGTCTAGAATTACATGTGTAAATGCTAGGATGACTTAATCAAGACTATAGACCACTTAAGTAGAACACAGAAATTTCTTATCTTGCTCAGGTCAGCTCAGTTCCTTACTGCTGGAGTTGTGGTAGAAAAGTTGATTTCAAGCAGTGACAATGGCAGAAAGCAGGAAAATGGACAGCCAGGTCTTGCATATAGGTAAATTGCAGCTTTTTTGCTCATCACTAACCTTCTGTGGTTTTCTCTCTCTTTCTCTCTCTCTCTCTCCTTTTTGACTTCAGTACCACCTTCAATATAATACCTTTAGGATATCTCCCCACTTTGGTAGTTATGTTCTCTCATACCTTTGCAAAACTGCAATTCCTCTTTTGCACCTATTCCTTATCTCTTCAGTGCAGGCCAGTTATCTCTCCTGATTTAGTTGCATTAGCAGTCAGAGGCTGATGTTCATTCAGCATTTGCACACCACACGTGTAGAGTTACGGTCAGCAAGTACAGTCAACAAAAACAAAGTGACTAACAGCAGTTGAGCAGTTATGTACAGTGACACAGCCAGCAGCACTGATGAAATGGCATTCTTAAAGCAACGTTGCTTCAGAGAGAGTTTGATTTTAGAAGTGTCAGATTATGGTCATAGATGTAGCTTGTGAGGAGTGAGCTATAATTCAGAGTGGTGCCATCACGGGTGCTAGCTTGAACCCCAACTGTTACAGTATAAATTGCTGCAGTACAAGTGTTGCAATATTATATGCTACAACAACAACTTGCATTTATATAGCACCTTTAATGTAGTAAAATGTCTCAAGGCACTTCACAGGAGCGTTATAAAACAAAATTTGACACCGAGCCACATAAGGAAATATTAGGACAGAAAAGAGGTAGGTTTTAAGGCGCGGCTTAAAGGAGGAGAGAGTGGTAAAAGGGACGGAGAGGTTTAGGGAGGGAATTCCAGAGCTTAGGGCCTTGGCAGCTAAAAGCACGGCCGCCAATGGTGGAGCAATTATAATTGGGGATGCTTAAGAGGCCAGAATTGGAGGAACGCAGAGATCCCGGCTGGAGGAAGATACACAGATAGGGAGGAGTGAGGCCATGGAGGGAATTGAAAGCAAAGATGAGAATTTTAAAATCGAGGCATTGCCGGACCAGGAACCAATGTAGGTCAGCGAGCACAGGGGTGATAGGTGACTGATGCGAGTTAGGATACCGGCAGCAGAGTTTTGGATGACCTCAAGTTTACGGAGGGTAGAATGTGGGAGGCTGGCCAGGAGTGCGTTGGAATAGTCAAGTCTAGAGGTAACAAAGGCATAGATGAGGGTTTCAGCAGCAGATGAACTGAGGCAGGGACGAAGTAGGGTGATATTACGGAGGTGGAAATAGGTGGTCTTGGTGATGGAGCAGATATGTGGTCGGAAGCTCATCTCGGGGTCAAATATGATACCAAGGTTGCGAGCAGTCTGGTTCAGCCAGGGAGAGCGATGGAGTCGGTAGCTAGTGAACGGAGCTTGTGGTGTGGACCGAAGACAATGGCTTCGGTCTTCCCAATATGTAGTTGTAAGAAATTTCTGCTCATCCAGTGCTGGATGTCAGACAAGCAGTCTGATAAATCAGAGACAGTGGATGAGTTGAGAGAGGTGGTGGTGAGGTAGAGCTGAGTGTCATCAGTGAACATGTGGAACCTGACATCGTGTTTTCGGATGATGTCGCCGAGGGGCAGCATGTAGATTATAAATGGAAGGGGGTCAAGGATAGATCATTGTGGGATTCCAGAGGTAACGGTGCAATAGCGGGAAGAGAAGCCATTGCAGGTGATTCTCTGGCTACGATTGGATAGATAAGAATGGAACCAGGTGAGGGCAATCCCGCCTAGCTGGACAGCAGAGGAGAGGTATTGGATGAGGATGGTGTGGTCAACCGTGCCAAAGACTACAGACAGGTCGAGAAGGATGAGGAGGGATAGTTTACAATGGCCACAGTCACATAGGATGTCATTTGTGACTTTGATAAAGGCCATTTCAGTGCTGTGGCAGGGGCGGAAACCTGAATGGAGGGATTCAAACATGAAGTTGTGGGAAAGATGGGCACAGATTTGGGAGGCAACAACACATTCAAGGACTTTTGAATAATTCTATAGAATTATCACAATATTTATTATTTTTGATGTATGACACACTGGTATGTAACATACATTCATAACATAACGCATTTTTATTAGGTTGTAATTCACTTACCAATTCCTGTATTCCAATGCTGTTCCAGCCTTGCATGATAGGAAGGAATGAAATGAATGATGGGATAATCCAACAACCTCCGAGCATTATAGTAACACGCAAGGGTGTCATTTTATTCCTGTAAACCAGAGGTCGACAACAAATGGCATAGTACCTAGAAAACAAAACAATAAAAACTGCATTTCTTAATAACTAATTTCCATTCTTCACACATGAATTGCTCCTCTCCTCATCCACCTGATTGTCTCTTTAGGTCCCTTCATTTCCTTATTCTGCCATCCCTTCAGTTGGAGGATGGTCTGGGTGCAGACTCTCTACTGTCAGTTTCATATTTTTTTCATAAGTTGACAAGAAGTGCACTTCTGTTGAGCAGGACTAGGTCACTTAGCAGTGCAATAGTTATCACAAAATCTGACAGACCTTTTTAATTTTCTTTTCAAGGCAGATGATTGAAATCTAGGTGGTAAGGACACAATTTGCAATGTTTAGGCCTTTCTATATATTCTACTTTGAGTCAACATAATGGCAAATGTCTACCATTAGTGCATTACAACCAGCAGGTTGGCCAATTATTAAGGGTACTCTGTACTATAACAGTGGATTTGGGGAACACCAACACGATCCAGGATAATAGTCTGCTTTATTGGTGCCTCTGCCACCAGATTCAATCTCTTGCACCCATTGGGAAATGTGGCTGCAGTATGTACCATCTACAGGATACACTGCAGCAGCTCACCAAGCTAACTTTAACATTACCTCATAGCCCCGTGACCTCTATAGAATCATAGAAAGTTACAGCACGGAAGGAGGCCATTTCGGCCCATCGTGTCCCTGCCGGCCAACAAAGAGCTATCCAGCCTAATCCCACTTCCCAGCTCTTGGTCTGTAGCCCTGCAGGTTAGAGCATCCCAAGTGCACATCCAAGTACTTTTTAAATGTGGTTAGGGTTCCTGCCTCTACCACCCTTTCAGGCAGTGAGTTCCAAACCCCCACAACCCTCTGGGTGAAGAAATTTCCCCTCAAATCCCCTCTAAACCTTCCACCAATTACTTTAAATCTGTGCCCCCTGGTTTTTGACACCTCTGCTAAGGGAAATCTAGGCCCCTCATAATTTTATACAACTCAATAAGGCCTCCCCTCAGCCTCCTCTGTTTCAAGGAAAACAAACCCAGCCTATCCAGTCTTTCCTCATAGCTAAGATTCTTTACTCCCGGCAACATCCTTGTAAATCTCCTCTGTACCCTCTCTAGTACAATCACATCTTTCCTGTGATGCAGTACTCCAGCTGAGGCCTAACTAGTGTTTTATACAGTTGAAGCATAACCCCCCTGCTCTTGTATTCTATGCCACAGCTAATAAAGGCAAGCATTCCGTATGCCTTCTTAACCACCTTATCTAACTGGCCTGCTACCTTCAGGGATCTGTGGACATGCACTCCAAGGTCCCTTTGTTCCTCTACACTACTCAGTGTCCTACCATTTAATGTGTATTCCCTTTCCTTGTTAGCCCTCCCCAAATGCATTACCTCACACTTCTCCGGATTGAATTCCATTTGCCACTGTTCTGCCCACCTGACCAATTTATTGATATCTTCCTGCAGTCTACAGCTTCCTTCTTCAGTATCAACCACATAGCCGATTTTAGTATCATCTGCAAACTTCTTAATCATACCCGCTATATTCTAGTCTAGATCATTGATATATACCACAAAAAGCAAGGGACCTAGTACTGAGCCCTGCGGAACCCCACTGGAAACAGCCTTCCAGTCACAAAAACACCCATCAACCATTACCATCTGTTTCCTGTCTCCGAGCCAGTTTTGAATCCAACTTGACACTTTGCCCTGGATCCCATGGGATTTTAACTTTGTGACCAGTCTGCCATGTGGAACCTTATCAAAAGCCTTGCTAAAGTCTATATACACTACATCAATTGCACTACCCTCATCTACCCTCTTTGTTACCTCCTCAAAAAATGTAATCAAGTTTGTCAGACACGACCTTCCCTTAACAAATCCGTGCTGACTATCCTTGATTAATCCGTGTCTTTCTAAATGAAGATTTATCCTGTCCTTCAGAATTCTTTCCAATAATTTTCCCACCACCGAGGTTAGGCTGACTGGCCTGTAATTACTTGGTCTATCCTTTTCTCCCTTTTTAAACAAGGGTACCACATTAGCAGTCCTCCAGTCCTCCGGCACCACACCTGAAGCCAGAGAGCCAAGCAACATGATAAAAGATTATGGGAACACTATCAACTCCAAGTTCCCCTTCAAGTCACACACCACCCTGACTTGGACGCATTCCGTCAGCATTGTTGGGATAAAGTCCTGGGGTTCCCTACTTAATACCCTTGTGGGGTACCGTCAGCACAATGACTGCAGTGACTCAAGGAGAAGGCCCACCACCCTCTTCTCAGGGCAACAAGGGATGGGCCATATATCTGGCTTTGCCAGACTTGTCTACATCCTGAGAACAAAAATAAAAATAAGTGCCTGAAAAACTATTAATTTAATTATGACAATTCATCGAATCATATAATCACATTTGGCCCATTGTGTCTATGCCATCTCTTTGAAAGAGCTATCCAATTAATCCCAGTCCCCTGCTCTTTCCCCATAGCCCTGCAAATTTCTCCTGTTCAAGTATATATCCAATTCTCTTTTGAAAGTTACTATTGAATCTGCTTCCACCATCTCTTCAGGTAGTGCATTCCAGATCATGACAACGATTGGACATTTTATTGAATTAAAAAAAGCAAACAAACGATGGCAAATTGAAGGTACTATGATCTTCGATTATTTTTTTGTATTTTGAGGTGTAAAGCTATTTCTTATTAATACATCCATTAAATTTACGACATATACTTACATTGATTTTCCCATGCCTGAAGATTATCGTCATCTTTTATATAAAATATAATAATTCGTAGTCACGAAATGTAAGGAACAACATTTTTTGCGCCAAGGCTACAAAAATGACAAGGTTATCCATACAGTAATACTTGGTTATGTCAAAAAGAATGTGCTGTATGTATATTTATCATGTCTCCGTGAGCTATTTTAAATAGCCATGATGTGGAGATGTGGTTTCACCTGACGAAGGAGCAGCGCTCCGAAAGCTTGTGATTTCAAATAAAACTGTTGGACTATAACCTGGTGTTGTGCGACTTCTCATATTTTAAATAGGATGCAGCATAGAACTGTACATAATTTTACTTACCTATCTAAAGATATACAGCACAGATGAAGAATAGATGCTGTGGTAAGCAGGACATCCAACGAAGTCCGAACGAGACAAAATCTATCTCCATATATCCAGTTTTGTTGTATTAGTTCAATAGCTCCAAAAGGCATTACCATGACTGAAACAAGCAGATCAGCAAATGCCAAAGAGACAATAAAGTAATTGGTCTTGATTTTCCTATAACAAATCAGAACATTTAGAAAAACTATGAGAAATTGTAAAAATAGGTCCCAAATAAAGAAATTGTATTTTCATATAAACCTATATGTTGCATTGGCAGAGATATATATACTTATTGCAGTCTCTCAATATATGATATAAAATCTGGCCCATGATGTATTTGCAATGGAATGTCATGCTATCACAGAGCAGCCCTGGACAAAATATCTGCTCTCAGGCTGCTTCTACCTAATAATTTTCTCCCTTTTCCAATTTTCATCCCTTTTCTCTCCCATCCTCTTCTGGTAGCAATCAGGAGCGAAAGCATTGGTTCACTGCAGATTTTCCCAATCATGAAGATCATTTCTGCAACATCTATTAATGGCCTAGATTACCCTTCACTGGCCAAAAAATACACCTCCACTCTTATCAGTGTGGCTGACAGTGTTATAGGAAACACTCTTCCCATAGAAGAAACAAATGTGATTTCCCCATCAGATGACTAATAAGGGTTTTCAGCAGCTTACAGATGGCATGCATTTCTTTATAACATATGGGAAACAGTTGAAAACTATCACAGCAGGTTTATAATAGGAGCTGAAGGAACACAGTACATATATCAACTTATTTATAAATTATCGTGCAAAGTAGTAAAATATATCAATGATGTGTGAGACGTAAAGTTCAATAATTATCTGACAATAACATTTATCACTGAATAATACTGATTATATGATCACAGGGACATTTATAAAAGTTTAATTATATTTTCAGATTGTCTGCATACTTAATACTAAACTACAGGTACATTTTCCTCTGGTCAATGATTTGTGTGAAAATGTAGATTGTACGTAAAGTGTAATGTGTGCTGAATGGAATATTCATCTGTGTTTAGCGTTGCTATGGGACTCCTATTCCTTCACAATGGACTAACATGCAATAGTATTTTTTTAAATCAGGTGATTTTGTCCATTGAAATTCTTTTTTGCAGTACATGTTCTCTCCCGTTGTGGTATATGCAATGTGATTTGCATAACCTGCATTCTCATTTGCTGCCTTACTTGCTAAATCCTATCCAGTAGAGTTTTTTTGCAAAGCTACTTCCTGCCTAACATTTCTATGCATTAGTATGGCAATTTTTCATATATTTCTAACAACCACTACTTTCCTTCAGGTCCATTTATGTCCTGTGCTGTTATTCTGAAGTTATATTCAAGTCTTATGTTTGTACTTTTCTTCAAAGTGTGCAATTTCTTCTGCCAGTGTACTGCTGACTCTTTCACTCTTCATATTGTCATGCCTGTTGTCTCTTTTACATACTTAGGGCCCATTCTCCCCCATCAAGAATGTATACACATTTCTTCGTCATGGGGGTTAGAAATACATTCAAGGCTTAATCTGAAAATTAGGCTTTCTCACATTTCTTCTGTGGTGTTGAGAAAAAAATCTAACACAGGCTTGGGTCGGGTTGGCCACCACTGATGTATCCTTGCAGGCTCCAGCTGTGCAAATGACTCCGTCCCCTGAATTTGGGATAAGGTCTCCAGCTTTGAGCAAGGGCAGGTGGCCAGGGGCTCCACTTCACTGCACTTTCACCAGCGAAGCAGGCCCCATGGAATTTCCATTCTAATTTTGTGTTTCAGAAAGTATTTTTTGATTGGCTGAAATCTCCCATTGGAAAAAGATAACCAAATCAGGGCTTTTTCCATATGGATATTTCCCACAGCCTTTTGAGATTTCTTGCCCTCCCGATGCACACCAGATGCACACAGTTTTCATGCGCAGCTTGACGATTCTTCAACACATATTGTTAATGCTTCAGTAAATATTGTTATGTAAGTCAACATGTAGTATGTAGTATAGTCTGTAGTATAGTCATTCTGATACCCTGAAAAGTGCAACAAAGACCAAAATAGCTTCCATTCTCAGATTTTAGCTTAGATTCACATTATTTTACTATATAACCACTCACCGTAGCTGCCTGTCCTTGCATACAGCTACCATAACCAGTAGATTCCCCAAAATAGTCATTATCATAATAGTTGAAAGAAATGTGATGAGAACTGTCTTCTGAACCATAGAGAAACTAGGAACTTCATTTGGCTCACCGTCACTTGTACTAAATCAAAACAGAAATCAGATTTAATTGCCTTCAAATACAAAGCTTTAGTCAGAATATATCATGAAATATAAAAAGAAATGCAGTATTTTTAAGAATGCTATACGGCTGGATTTTCATTGACCCGTGGAGGCGGGTTTGGAGGCGTGTGGGGGGTTAAAATTGCAAAAACTGGCGGGCGGGCACAAGTCCGCCTCCATCCCGCCTCCACGCAATTTTCATTAAATCGTGTCTGCTGGTCCCGACTCCGTCCCGCCTTTAAGAGGCGGGATAGGCTGTTAAGGCCCTTAACAAGCACTAAATTGGCTCTATAATGCCATTTTGAAAGGCCTTTGTGATTTTAACCCTTGATCTACGTGAAGCACGCCTGTTCGGAACCACGATTGTGAAACCTGGCGGGAGCACATTTGGATAGCTGACTATCAGCTGCAGGTCCACTATTACAATGGAGATGTGATGAAGGTAGTAGTAGTATTAGGTGTGAAAGTCGCCTCTGATGCTGCTGCATTGAAGGTCTTCAGAGACTGTCAGAGGACCTGGATGGAAAAAGTAAAAAATCTCTCTCTCTCTCTCTTTCTCTCTCTCCTTAGAGCTGCTGCTCATTTTGCATCCAGGTCCTCTCACAGCAAAGGCCAGGCAGTCTCTCACCTGCAATGCAGCAGCAATGATGACATCATCAGAGGCGACTTTCAGACTGAAACCACTAATTAGTTCATGGGTTCCCACATGCTGGAACTCAATTGCCCAATTAGGTGAAAATTGCATCAATCTCCCACATCCAATTGCAGTCGGGTAGACAACACGAAATGCGGATGACACGACCCCAACCCGCCCCAGTATCAAAATCCAGCCCATAGAGTTAGGTAACAAGTAATAATTGGTAGTCTGTAAGGGAAATGGACTAGAAACAGGTTTATTATTAAATCAATAGAATTAACAATTACTCGAAACAATTGTATAAAATAGACTAAATAATCTGACTCATAAAATATCCAGTCTAAGTGCAAAATTGGCTTGCTGCATGCACTCGGGGCACATAGTTTTCAAAGGCTGGCTTTGCCAGATATAGCAAGATAAGGTCCTTTCCATGTTCCCTGTGCAGAGTGATCCAGATGTGAGGGGCATACTGCATGTGTGGGCAGGATATCCAGTGAGGAAGCTGCTCTTAAAGAGCTATTGTTCAAATTTAAAGGCAGATAATTTGTGGTGGAAGAAGCTGCCAGTTTCAGAAACCAATTATGAAAGACAGAAAATAAGCAACTTGCGCTGCTCCTTTTGAAGGTGCTGCATTAGAATTGCTGTCCAATGAAGTGCAGAAAAGGAGAGTTGCTATTGTTTGGGCAGGGGGCATGCATCTCACTGTACAGCAGTCCATGATGCTGCAGACATTTAGGGCTGGATTTTCTCAGCCCCGAGGAGGCGGGCATGGAGGCGGGACTGCCGGTAAAGTAGCAGAAAGTGGGGGCAGATGGCAAACCTGCCCCCATCCTGCCTCCGTGCCCTTTTGCCAGCAGGCGGGAAGATGTGCTGCTTCGGGTCCCATCTCCTGGAGGCGGGAAAGGGATAAAATCCTTTTAACTGCCTGTTAACAGGTAGTTAACAGGCAGAAAAAAGGATTAGTGCCATTTTACCTTCTCAGGTGAAGGCTTCCCGACCTCGGAGAACCCCAGCGGGTTGGAGAAAACGTGAAGGAGGTCTGCGGGGGTCGGAGGGACCTGAAAGTAAGATGTAGAGGTTAGTGATGGGTGCAAGTGTGGAGTGGTAAGTATGGAAGGTGAGTGTAAAGTGTTAAAAAATGTTCACTTACCTTGTTTTCTGCCTACAGCCTTCATCCACCCTGGATCAGGAGACCCGATGTCTTCCTTGTCGATTTCATAGACTGGCTGTTGGATCCTCCGACCCAACAGCCATCTGAAATCTACAAAGTTGAAAGGTTTGATGAGTCCTGAACACAAGGTCTCATCGAACTACAGAGAATGTCAGTGTTTGACAGCTTCACAGAGCTGTAAAACGCTGACATTTCTTCTTTCAAGAAGTCTTGACACATAGCACGTCTGACGTTGACGTGATCTGTCAGTGACTTCCCCCCTAATTGGCCTGCTGAGCCTGCAGGGCAGGCTTAACAAGATCAATCAGGGGAAAATTCCTCTGGTTGGTCAGAAGATGATGGAGGCGGGACATTGACCCAACAAACAGCAGTCCCGCCTCCAACTAAACTCTATTGAGAAAATCCAGCCCTTAAAAGCTGCTACTTTGCAGCAACTTACGCTTCCCAGCCAAGTGTGCTACAGGCCAACTTCTCTGGTCAAGGTTTTCGTGTCCCAGTGACCTATTCAAATTAGGAGAGGGATTCCCATTACAAAATTTGTCATGGCTGCCACCTGCACTATCAATTGCGGGTGCACCCCACTATGGTGTACATAGCCCCAGTTTTCTTGACAGGAGTCATGAGCCATGTCTGGAAGCGATACACCTTGTCACCCAATAGCCAGCCTGTGATCTGACTCCCTGGTTGGAATAAAGGTGGCATAGAGGATTGGTACAAGATGAATAAATCATGGCTGCTGCCAGGTGATTGGGTACAGACCTGCATGTTACTACCTGTGATCGTAAAACAAGCTGGACATTTAGGGAGTGGAATGTCCTTTCAATCAGAAAGATGCTAGGATGGTGATGGGGAGCATGCAAGGAAATGTGGGCACAGTCCATGGCACTTTGAACCCTGGGGAAGTCTGCACTGCAGGCGAGCTTAGTGCTCTCTTGTCCTACTTTGCTCTGTCTATTAGGAAGGTGATGTAGGTGTTTTTCCTGGCATAGAGAACCTCTGTAATATCCTGGATACAATGCCCAACTCTTCCCTCTTCTCCCAGCTGTTCCTTCTCTCTCCTGTCTTCTTGGCTGCCCCCTCTCGTCCTCCAGCCCCAAAGGCAGACCAACCACGCCACCCATGACTGCAATAAAACAATTTTGAAGATACCCAAAAGCCGTTCAGCACTGGCAAGAACTAATCTGAAGTCAGAATGCGGTTGTAGAAGGCAGAAAATTTGCCAGAAAATACCCAGGGGTTAACCAGCAGCCTAAAAGGAAAAAGCAACAACTAACCTGTATGGAGTGGATGAGCCTTTTAAATATTGCTGCTGCAGAGTCCTTGCTAACTTTGAATGCCATGATTTGCTAATTGAGTTATCAATTGGCGAATCAGGTGCTGGGGAGCCCAATTTCACAATTTAAATATTATAATGAGCATTTTTGATACTTCTGGCATGAGCCCTGGAGGAGCTCGCTCCAATATGGTGAGCGGCACACATCCGGCGTGGAATGAACGTGCGCTCGCCGCTTGCCATATTGGACCCTTAGGCCCATATGCATTTAACAAAATGTCATCATGTACTTTATTCATTGCTTTTATCTGTTATGCAGTCTTCAAAAGCAATTGCCACTGAATTCAGCTTGTTCTTAGCAACTAATGGAAACACATTTCCAATTTTGTCTCCATTACTTTAAAAATCAATAGCTGTGTCTGAACTCTCATCTTTTCAAAACAGACAAATTTTTAGTATTTTATCTGTGATAAAGCATGCCTGCTGATAATGTATTGCCTGATCTCAATTTTACTGACATTTTTCTCTCTGTCATTCCACACAACTCTTCTCATTGCTTTTCTAAACGGTAAAAATTTACTAAAATCAAATGAAGAGGGATCTACAAGAAATGAAACCAGCCTAATTATAAACAAAACAGGAAAGGAGAGTATAGGAAAGAGTAAAGTAAGGGAGGATATTGATGGCCAGGGAATAAATGGAGTTATAGAACAGGAGTGTAAAAAGATGGTTAAAAATAAAGTGAAAGGAACTGCTATTAAAAATGAGTTAAACTGTCTGTACAGCAATGCACACAGTGTCCGTAATAAAACAGGGGAGCTAGAGGCAATCATGTGTTGCGAGGACCCAGGCATATTAGGGATTACTGAGACATGGCTACAGAAATATCGGGACTGGGAATTAAACATTGTAGGGTATAATATATTTACAAAAGATAGAGAGGGGAAAAGGGGAGGTGGAGTAGCTGTACTTATTAGGGATAACTTAATGGCAGTAGAAAAAAGTGACGCAGCTATCAGCCAAACAGAAATAGAATCCATGTGGATAGAAATAAAAGATAATAAAGGATCAATCACATTAATAGAGGTAGTCTACAGGCCACCTAATAGTGGAAGGGAGGTGGAGGAAGAAATATACAAACAAATTAGGGAAATGAGTAAAAAACATAGAATAATAATCATGGGGGATTTCAACTACCCCAGTATTAATTGGACAGAAGAAGGAGGTAAAGGGGATAAGGGAATGAGTTCCTACAATGTGTACAGGACTCCTTTCTAAACCAATATGTAAAAAGCCCAACAAGGGAGGATTCGCTATTGGATCTGGTAATGGGGAATGAACCAGAGCAGATAAGAGAAGTAAAAGTAAGGGAACATCCAGGCAATAGTGACCATAATATAATACGCTTTAAAATAATAATTGAGAAGGACATAAGTATGATGAAGACCAGGGTAATAGATTGGAGAAAAGCTGATTTTGAGGGGCTGAGAATAGAACTTGGGAAAATAAAATGGACAACAATATTGGCAAACAATGACGTAGAACAGCAATGGGAAACATTTAAAAGTGTTCAGCAGAGTCCAGGAAAAATATATTCTGCTAAAAAAACAAGAACAAAATAATCACTAATGAGACACCATGGATGAATAAAGCCATAAGGGAAAAATTGAGGGTAAGGAAAGAGGCATACATTAAGTACATGGACAGCAGGGAAAATACGAAGAGATTAGGAAAGAAGTCAAAAAAACAATTAGGAAGGCAAAGAGGAACTATGAAATTAAATTATCAAGTAACATAAAACAAAATAGTAAAATATTTTCTAGGCACATCAATAAAAAAGGAAGGTCGGGATGGGAATAAGGCCGCTAAAGGATGGACAGGATAATACCACAAGCAGTGATAGAGAGATGGCAGAAAAATAAATAATTACTTTGCCTCAGTATTTACCAGGGAGATAGAACAGGTGGACATGACATTGGATCATGAGATTATTAATTAAATAACTGCATTTAAAATAAAAAGGAGATATATTAAATAAACTAACCAAACTCAAAGAGGTAAAAAAAAACCTGGTCCAGATGGACTACATCCTCGCATTTTAAAAGAATCTAGGGAAGAGAAAGCAGAGGCACTATTACGCATATTTAATAATTCGTTAGAAAAAGGTGTAGTGCCAGAGGACTGGCGGATAGCTAACATAATACCTATATTTAAGAAGGGAGATAGAACATGTCCAGGGAACTATAGACCAGTCAGCTTAACATCGGTGGTAGGAAAAATAATGGAATCCCTGCTAAAGGAGAAAATAGAAGAATATCTAGAAGCCAAAAATATAATAATAAATAGTCAGCATGGATTTAAAAAGGGAAAGTCTTGCTTGACCAACCTCATTTAATTTTTTGAAGAGGTAACAGAGAGAATAGACAAGGGTAATTCAGTAAATGTAATTTATCTAGATTTTCAAAAGGCCTTCGATAAGGTACCACATAATAGACTAATGAATAAGGTCAGAGAATGCAGAGTCAGGGGACAAGTAGCAGAATGGATAGCTAGCTGGCTTCAAGACAGAAAGCAGAGAGTAGGGGTAAAGGGTAGCTATTCAGAGTGGCAGAAGGTGGGAAGTGGTGTTCCACAAGGATCAGTGCTGGGACCACTGTTGTTCACAATTTATATTAACGATTTAGACTTTGGAATCAAAAACACAATTTCTAAATTTGCAGATGACACCAAATTGGCAGGGATAGTTAATACTGAGGAGGACTGCGACAAATTACAGGAAGACATTAATAAACTTGCAAAATGGGTATATAATTGGCAAATGAAATTCAACACAGATAAATGTGAGGTATTACATTTTGGTAGGAAGAATAGGGAGGTCACTTATTACTTGGAGGGTACGAGTCTGGGTGGGGTAGAGGAACAAAGGGATCTCGGAGTACAAATACACAAATCACTAAAAGTAGCGGGACAGCTTAACAAGGCCATAAAAAATGTAAACCAGACACTAGGGTTTATTTCGAGAGGGATAAAATTGAAAAGTAGGGAAGCTATGCTAAAATGGTATCAAACCTTGGTTAGACCACACTTGGAGTACTGCGTACAATTCTCGTCGCCATATTATAAAAAGGATATCGAGGCACTGGAGAGGGTGCAGAGAAAATTTACAAGGGTGATACCAGAAATGCGAGGGTATACATAGCAGGAAAGGATGAACAGGCTGGGTCTCTTTTCGCTTAAAAAAAGAAGGCTGAGGGGTGACCAAATTGAAGTCTTTAAAATAATGAAAGGTTTTGATAGACTAGAAACAGAGGGCTGGATTTTGAATGACCCATGGAGTCGGGTTTGGAGGCGTGTGGGGGGTTAAATTTGCGGGGTCGGGGGTCCCGACCCCATCCCGCCTCCACGCAATTTTGACAAAATCAGTCGCGGGGTTCCCGACTCCGTCCCGCCTCCAAGAGGCGGGAGAGGCCATTAAAGCCCTTAACAAGCCCTAAATTGGCTCTGTACTGCCATTTTGAAACGTTTTAGCTAGTTTAACCCTTTTCCGACATGAAGTACGCCTGATGTGAAACACTCCAGTGAAACCTGGCGGGAGCACAAGTGGATAGCTGACTATAGGCTGCAGGTCCACTATTACAACGGAGATGTGATGAAGGTAGTAGTGTGAAAGTCGCCTCCTCTGATGGTGCTGTATTGAATGTCTTCAGAGACTGCATGGCCATTGATGTGAGAGGACTTGGATGCAAATGCAAATCAAAATCTCTCTCTCTCTCTCTCTCTCTCTCTGTCTCTGTCTCTGTCTCTCTCTCTGTCTCTCTCTCTTTCTCTCTCTCAAGGTCCACTCACAGCAAAAGCCAGGCAGGTCCTCTCTCACCAACAGCCAGTCAGTCTCTGACCTGCAATGCAGCAGCAATGATGACATCATCAGACTTTCAGACTGAAACCACTAATTAGTTCATGGGTTCCCACATGCTGGAACTCAATTGCCCAATTAAGTGAAAATTGCATCATTCATCCACATTAATCTGGAGTCGGGTGGGGAACATGAAATATGGATGACACGACCCCAACCCGACCTCAAGACAAAATCCAGCCCAGAGTGTTTCCACTTGTGGGGAAGAGCATAACTAGAGGCCATCTTTATAAGATAGTCACCAAGAAATCAAATAGGGAATTCAGAAGAAACTTCTTTACCCAGAGAGTGGTGAGAATGTGGAACTCACTACCACAGGGAGTAGTTGAGGTAAATAGTATAGATGCATTTAAGGGGAGGCTAGATAAGCATATAAGGGAGAAGGGAATAGAGGGTTATGCTGACAGAGTTAGATGAGGAAAGACAGGAGGAGGCTCGAGTAGAGCATAAACGCCGGCATGGACTGGTTGGGCCGAATGGCCTGTTTCTGTGCTGTATATCCTATGTAATCCTATGTAATCCTATGAAGCATAAAACTCTTGAAGAGCTTTTTGTATCATGTTGCATTGTGATTTCCATTAAATGTTCCATTGTGGCTCATTGTTGATATCTATCTCCTACACCATTAAGGAAGATGCACTTTTAATTGATGTTTATAGCACAGAGTAGTGAACAATATGGTGATCAAATGCCACAGTAGGAAAAGATCTTTACTGTTTGCTATTTATTGCAAAAGCATAAACAGGTATATTAAGTTTGCATTTATAATATTTCTATGAACTGCAGAAATCTTACCCAGTATAATCATTTGTGTGCTTCTTTCTTTGTATATACAGATTAAAAATCCTGAAATAAAGTATGAATGAAAACACTAATGATATCCCACTATCTGATCATATTCCTTTTACACTAACCTTCTTTTGCATGGGACTGACTTACTGGGGGGAATTTTAACCTGGAGGAGCACATGGGTTTGGGTGGGGGTGGGAGGTTAAATCTGGCAAAAATGCGAGCGCGTTGGAAAGCCGGCTCCAACCCACCGACTTCCATGTTTAAGTCGGGCATGTTAGGCTGGTTGCGTACAATACCCCACGGGAGAGGTAGGTTGCCTATTAACATATGGTAATCGCTCAATTGGAGCGATATTTCAACATAGCTTTAAGTTTAATGTCGCATCCATGGGTTTCCCGGACCTGCTGTTGAGAGGACTGCAGCTGGACAGCATAGAGGGGAGCAGCAGCAGAGAGGGGAACAGCAGAGGGGTGCAGCTTGCAGAAAGCACTACCCGCGACACAGGGGCTGAGTTCCCTTGACATGTCTGAACACCAGAGTCTCGGGAAGCTCAGGATGTCACATCGGGTGGTGGCAGACATCTGCAGCCTCCTAGAAGAAGACCTGCTTCCTGCTGGACCTGGTGGCCACGCATTACCAGTGGCTGTCGAGGTGACCACCGCCCTCAACTTTTTTTGCCTTTGGATTCTTCTAGGGCTCTGCTGGAGACATATCCAGTCAGCAGCCCACAAATGCATAAAACTGGTGACTGGGTTGTTTGCCAGGGCCTGCAATTATGTGAACTTCGCCTGCGATGATGCCTGTCAGAATGAGCGGGCGCTCGGGTTTGCATCTCTGGCTGGCTTCCCACAGGTGCAGGAAATATTCGACTGCACACACGAGGCAATCCACGCACCCTCAGATCACCCAGGAGTATTCGTGAACTGCAAACGCTTCCACTCCATCAATGTGCAGCTGGTATGCAATCACAAAAAGATATTTCTGCAGGTATCCGCAAGATTCCTGGGGAGCTGTCATGATGCTTTTGTCCTGTGGCAGTCTAAGCTCTCTGATGTCTTTGGACTTGCAAGCACACTTAAGGGGTGGCTGCTAGGAGACAAGGGATACCCGCTTCAAACTTGACTGACGACATCCGTCAGAAATCCGACCAATGAAGCCCAGCAATGCTACAATGAATACCATATGGCCACTAGATGTGTGACTGAATAAGCCATTGGCATGCTGAAGATGTGCTTCAGGTGCATAGACAGATCTGGAGACCCCCTTCAGCACACACAAGCCAGCGTGTGCAGAATGGTCATGGTGTGCTGCGCTCTGCACAACACTGTGCAGCAGCGAGATTAGGACCTGCAGGAGGAAAAAGGCGCAGAGTGTAGATCGTCTTTGGACGATTTTGATGAGGAGGAGGAAGGAGATGAGGGCAATGCAGCACCAGCTGCTCACATTGCTGCCCAGGATGCCAGGGATGCCCTTATTAATGCAAGGTTCACTTAGGTTGCACTAGTGGCCCGGTGTCAGAACATAAGAACATAAGAAATAGGAGCAGGAATAGGCCACTTGGCCCCTCGAGCCTGCTCTGCCATTCAATAAGATCATGGCTGATCTTGGGCTCAAAGCCACTTCTCTGCCCGCTCCCCATAACCCTTCACTCCCTTATCTTGCAAAAATTTGTCTATGTCCACCTTAAATGTATTTAATGACCCAGCCTCCATGGCTCTCTGGGACAGAGCATTCCACAGATTTATGAACCTCTGAGAGAAGAAATTCCTCCTCATCTCAGTTCTAAAAGGGCGACCCTTTATTCTAAAACTGTGCCCCCACGTTCTAGATTTCCCCACGAGGGGAAACATCCTCTCTGCATCTACCCTGTCATGCCCCCTCAGTATCTTATATGTTTCAATAAGATCACCTCTCATTCTTCTAAATTCAAATGAGTATAGGCCCAGCCTGCTCAACCTGTCCTCATAAATTACCCCCCTCATCTCCAGAATTAACCTAGTGAATCGTCTCTGAACTGCCTCCAATGCAAGTATATCCTTCCTTAAATAAGGAGACCAAAACTGTACGCAGTACTCAAGGTGTGGTCTCACCAATACCCTGTACAGTTGTAGCAGGACTTCCCTGCTTTTATACTGCAACCCCTTTGAAATAAAGGCCAACATTCCATTTGCCTTTTTGATTACTTGCTGCACCTACATGCTAACTTTTTGTGTTTCATGCACAAGGACCCCCAGGTCCCTCTGAACTGTAGCATTTTGTAATCTCTCTCCATTTAAATAATAATTTGCTTTTTTTATTTTTCCTGCCAAAGTGTATAACCTCACACTTTCCCACATTATACTCCATCTGCCAAATGTTTGCCCACTCACTTAGCCTGTCTATATCCCTTTGCAGGTTCTTTGAGTCCTCTGCACAACTTGCTTTCCCACCCATCTTTGTATCATCCGCAAACTTGGCTACATTACACTCGGTCCCTTCATCCAAGTCATTAATGTAGATTGTAAATAGTTGAGGCCCCAGCACCGATCCCTGTGGCACCCCACTAGTTACCGTTTGCCAACCAGAAAATGACCCATTTATCCCAACTCTCTGCTTTCTGTTAGTTAGCCAATTCTCTATCCATGCTGATATATTACCCCCAATTCCATGATCTCTTATCTTATGCAGTAACCTTTTATGTGGCACCTGATTGAATGCCTTCTGGAAATCCAAATACACCACATCCACTGGCTCACCTTTGTCCACCCTGCTCGTTACCTCCTCAAAGAACTCCAGCAAGTTTGTTAAACATGATTTCCCTTTCATAAAACCATGCTGACTCTGCTTGACTGCATTATGATTTTCCAAATGCCCTGCTACTGCTTCCTTAATGAAGGACTCTAGCATTTTCCCAATGACAGATGTTAGGCTAACTGATCTATAGTTTCCTGCTTTCTTTCTCCCTCCTTTCTTAAATAGGGGTGTTACATTTCTCTGCAAATCTCTGTTTGCTCCCTGTCAATTCATGTATTCCATTCACCATCAAGGAAGTTAAAAGGGAACTTGACACCCAGTAACCAAGAATGGGCAAGGCAGGAAAGTGGAGCAAACAAATAAAATTTATGTGATTCTACTAAAGAACAAAGGGGGAAAAATTTGGTTGCTTAGCCTCTTGGGGGCGCTAATGGGGCGCTAGGAACTTAACGCCTGAGCGTGGCGATTTTAGCGCCGCTCGTGAAATTGACCAGTCGCTTTGCGGCGGCGCTAAACACTACCGCCATGATCTCCTGCGCCCGCAGATTGTGACGTCAGTCGAGCGTGCAACGCCCCAGTAGCGCCCCGGACCGGATATTGAGTTGTGCCCCCTGCCTTAGCGCCTGCCGCTAGGAACGACAGGTAGAGGGGAACGTTTTCAAGTCGGGAAGGGGCTGGGGGAGCACTATTTAAAGGCGGGCGCTTCCTGCCTTTTCTTGTTGGCAACATTTTTGGTACACGCAGGTTGAGAGGGAGAGAGACGTCTGGTGAGATTTAACGCTGTCCTAAGGAGTTTTGGCCCTCAGCACCACTTTTGAGGTTCCTAAGGGCCGAGCTCTTTCCCTTGGCCTATCCTTTAGTGCTTCCAAAACAATTGCTTTAGAGGTCTCTCCAGGCCGAGATTCAAGGCTGCAATGAACAGGGTATGGCTGGCCAGCAAGATGACCCCTCCCCTTTAAGAACTGGATGGCACCAGTCTTTCTGGCTTCCATGGTTACTGACATCCCCTGAGCTTCGGTAGCGCCTCACTCCCCAACGTTTGCACCTTAAGAGAGGTGTGTAGCGCCTGATTTAGTGCTCAAATCACCTCCAGGGGTCACAGAGGCAAATTTTGCAGTCGGAGGTGATAATTAGCGCCCGGCCAATACTAGCGCCCCAAAATGGGCGATACCCAATTTTTCCCCATAAACCTTCACAACATAACATTTTCTCATACATCCGTATGCATACCCTTAGGCAACTACAAAGCTTTACTCGATTACTCCAGAGACTTGAGCACAAAAATCTAGGCTGACACTTCAGTGCAGTACTGGGGGAGTGCTGCACTGTCGGAGGTGCCGTCTTTCTGATGAGATGTTAAACCAAGGCCCCATCTGCTCTCTCAAGTGGACGTAAAAGATCCCATGACACTATTTCGAAGAAGAGCAGGGGCGTTATCCTCAGTTTCCTAGCCAATATTTATCCCTCAATTAACATAACTAAAGCAGATTATCTGGTCATTATCATATTGCTGTTTGTGGGAGCTTGCTGTGCGCAAATTGTCTGCTGCATTTCCTACATTACAACAGTGACTACACTTCAAAAAGTATTTCATTGGCTGTAAGCGCTTTGAGACATCCTGTGGTCGTGGAAGATGCTATATAAATGCAAGTCTTTCTTTTTTTTCTTTTGTCTTCCTTTTCCTACCGCTCCTACATGGTGCAACCCCTGCGGCTTCAGCAGAGGTAGAGGGAGGCTGCTCATATCCCTGCTCTGACTACTGAGATGCTCTTGGCCAATACCTCTGGGTTTTAGAGCCCGTGAGGGCCCCACCAAAGACTGCGCCACCTGCACCTGTGTAAGGGCACACTTGGCCATCGAGACACGAGGCAGCATGTAGGCTACTGATTGAGGTGGGAGGGTGAGGGGGTGGAGGGCAACAGGTGAGAAGTGGAAACGCTTTGAGTGAAGTCCCCATTTCTATGTCCCCTTTCGCCATCATCCCTCTCATGGGCCAGCCACACTTCACTGCTGTCACTGTGCTGGAGTAAACTTTGGTGCAGATCAGTGCAGCACTGTAAAGCCAAGGCTAAGGTATCTGTCACCCTATTAAAGGTGGTAGACATTTTGACATCCAAAGTCTGCACAGCCATGGTCAAGGTGTGCATGGTCTCATTTGATTTCCTGTTTGACGTTCAACGGAGTTGGCCACTCTATCCATGCAAGAAGACATTGTTTCAATGCCCTGCCACATCATCCCACTCATGCTCGAGGTGGACTGCTCCATTCTCTCTGCAATCAGGGTCAGTGTGCTTGGAAGGCCTGTCAATACTTTGCACATTCTCTGCTGCTCCTCAATGATTCTGCTTTTCATCGACAGCTCCTGGGGTACAGTATCTGTGTCCAGCTGAGCAGAGCTTGCAGAGGGCTGCACCCGCCGACGCGGTCACTCCACAGCTGTCCCTGCCACCACCATCTGCTCTTGCTCACTTGTGAACTGTAAGTCACCAGGTGAAAACCCAACTATCTGTCTAACTGGTCCCACAAAAGTGCGAGTGTCTGAGCTGGTGCATGGTAAGCATGAGTCCTGCACATTGCACCCTCAGAAGGAATTAGCTCCTCTGAGGATCCGTCATCCGCAAGATCTATGGACTCTTGCTGCACACGAAAAGGCCCTGGCGAAGAGAAAAGATATGAATTAGTACTGGCAAGGTAACTATGTTGCAACTTATCATTATGAGGTTGATCATATTTCACTCGCTCTTGAAATCAACTTAACATGACTGCGTGTTGTATGACATGTGGGTGCGCTTGCAAGGTAAGTGGTGAGAGTGAGAGTAAGTGATGGAATAGGATTGGCAAGGCAGAGTGAGGGGATGAGGTGATGCACATAGTAGGGTGTAGGTGTAGGTGAATGTGCAACTGTACTCACCTTTCCTGACCTGGTTAGGTCATTAAAGCAGTTCCTGCACTGAATCCATGAACGTGGCACCATACTCCTGCTGTGATCTCCAGCCACACCTTCATTGTGGCAGCAGTAGGTTTCTTCCTCACATTACTGGGGAAGAGTATCTCTCTACGGCTCCTCATAGTCCCCAGCAGCACTTCAAGGGAGGCGTCATTGAAATGGGGCATAACCTTTGACTGTCCTGAATCCATTCACACAGTTCGCCTTCTCTTGCTTCCAATTCCAAACTCCTCCAATTCCACCTTTAAATACTGGAGTTGAGATGGCGTCTTGCGGGTTCTCATCACGCCCGTTGCCATGCAATCGAAGTAAAATGATAACGAGCTGGCTGCGTTAAAATGTCACTGACAGACATCTCCCGGGTTTCCCACGCAATATCGGAGCCCCCACCCCGCACCTCTGAGTTAATATCGGGGTTATGTCTGGAAATTTACTAACATGGAGGGGAAAGAAAAGGGAGAGAGTAAAAGTTTGTTACTGGTGTATCTTTCTGATTGGTTAACCATGGTTTCCATAGAGACATCCAATCACAGCAACAGGGAACCATGGAAACTGTAGCTAAGCCATCAGAATATCTGGAATCAGTACCATTGGTGCAGAGTTGGGGCTGTTTGTCAATTATTTATTTTAGTAACTAACTGTACCTATAATGAATGGTATGCTCAATCAAACATTTGAGTACATAAAGCCATCAAAAAGTGATGCTGAGTCCTTGTCAGATGCGTGTTTGCACCCTGTAAAGTGTTGACAATAATATATGATGGAGTGTGATTTTTTTCTGGAATTTGCTGTCCAAAGCAACCTGACATAGATCCACTGGATTGCCTTTAAATCTTCAATGTTTATCTGTGTTAATAAAGAGCTGCTGGACAGTAGAAGTATGCATGTGAAATAAAAACAGAAAGTGCTGGAAACACTCAGCAGGTCAGGCAGCATCTGTGCAGAGAGAAACAGAGTTAACGTTTCAGGTCGATGACCCATCATCAGAACACTTCGTCTGACGATAGGTCATCGACCTGAAACATCAGGCTGGATTTTAACTGTCTAACGCGCTGGCAGCAGGGGAGCCCTGTAGCGCGTGGGGAACCCAGGAGTTTCAGCAGGGCATTTTTCAGTGGCTTTTTAACACAGCCACTGCATTACTTCTGATTTCCGGGTTCCTCGACCAAATGACGACACGCATGAGTCTACTTCAGCTGAACTATTTAAAGGGACCCTGCAAAGATGAATGTTGAAGGATTGTCCAGGTGGGGGAACAGAGGAAGCAACTGCATTAATGGAGTCCCAACGTGGCAAGGCTGCAACTCGCTTAAATGATGCCTCTCTAGAGCTGATGCTGCATTCTGTAAGGGCGCGCAGGGAGATTCTCTTCCCAAGCCGACTCCAGCACATCACTCTTCATATATACGTACCTTGCAGGTGCACCCATTCCTATCTGTCCCAGCACCTAAAGCGCATCTTCAGCATTCTGATTGCTTGCTCAATGACAGTTCTCGTGGTCATGTGGCCTTGATTGTATCTCTCCTGGGCCTCATTGTTTGGGCTCCTAATGGGAGCCACGTCTTCAGGGGGTAGCCCTTGCCTCCAAGGAGCCAGCCGCTAACTCTGCTTCGAGGTCTGAAAAACTTTGGGAGGGTGGACTGGCGCAGGATGAAAACATCATGGCAGCTGCCTGAGAATCTTGCACACACCTGCATGATGATCTTTTTGTGGTTGCATACAAGCTGAACATTGATGGAGTGGAAGCCCTTGCGATTGATGAAGACTCCAGGGTGATCTGAGGGTGCCTTGATTGCCACGTGTGCAATCGATGACTCCCTAGACGTGTTAGAAGTCAGCCAGAGCCACAAAGCCGAGTGTCCACTCATTTTGACTGGCTTCATTGCTTGCAAAGTGCACATAACTGACAGCCCTGGCAAATATAGCATCGGTCACCTGAGTGATGGAATTGTGGGCAGCAGATTGTGAGATTCTGCAGATATGTCCTGCAGATCCCTGGAAGGAGCCAGAAGTGAAGAAATTGAGGGTGGTGGTGACTTTGAGAGCCACTGGCAAAGCGTGCCCACCAAGTCCACTTGGCAGGAGGTCTTCTTCCAGGAGGCTGCAAATGTCTGCGACCATCTGACACGATACCCTGAGCTTCCTGAGGCACTGGTGTTCCGACATGTCCAGGAAGCTGAACCTATATACCCTGTGTTGGGGGTATCGCCTCCTGCGAGCTGCACCCCTGTGCTCATCCCCTCTCTCCTGTCGAGTGGCAGATCGTTGAGCAGAAGGTTGCTTCTGCTGGTGCTTCTCCTGCTGCTGTTGCTGCTGCTGCTCATCTTGGTCCTCATCTGAGGTCTAAGGTAAAGCTGCATAACTGGCACACATGCTGAACTGATGCTTGACAGATGAAAGTGTAGATAAGACTCATAAAAATCCAAGGTGGCAGAAATGACCTCTGAAGTAGTGGAAATCACCTGCAAAGTAGTGAAAGCACACTCTTGGAACAAGTCCCGTGAGCAAAAGTCTTTCACTTAGGCAAGGAAGCAGGCGTGAGGTCTGTGTACTTAAAGGATTGTTTGTCTGTCATTTGGTCAGCCCCCTCAATTTGTGCTGTCATCTCGCCTTGCTTTCACTGGCGAGTTCCAGGAAGCCTGAGAAACCTGTGCACTCAGAGTTAAAGCTCAAATCTGCAGTTAAAACATAGAAACATAGAACATAGAAAAATAGGAGCAGGAGTAGGCCATTCGGCCCTTCGAGCCTGCTCCGCCATTCAATATGATCATGGCTGATCCTCTATCTCAATACCATAAACAGCTCCTAATTGCCTCTTAACATCTTTCAATTGCCAACCCGCCTCTCCCACGGGGGTTTCTCGCATGCAGCCGAAAGCGCTGGAGTTAAAAGCGGAAGTCGGCGGGTTCGAGCAGCTTCCCAACCCGCTGTCAGTTTCAGCCCTTTTAACCACCCGCCCACTCCCAAACGCACTCACTTTTTAAGGTTAAATTCCTCCCGGTAACTCTGTTTCTCTCTCCATAGATGCTGCCTGACCTGCTCAGTATTTCCAAGATTTGCTATTTTTATTTCAGATTTCCAGCATCCGCAGTATTTTGCTTTTGGATAAGTATGCAGGTGAATGGTTTCACTTTAACTGTGCAGAAATTAGTGTGAAACCAGCAACGTATTTTGACGTTGCCCACTTGAAACACTCTCAAAGTCAGTAACAGTGTCAAACTTTCACTACTTTGCAGTAGCTGCAGTTTGAATGCAACATTACTCCCTTTTTCGTAAAATGTTAACAGATTGCATACAATGTACAGGTACTACTTGTTGGATTATACCTTGAATTTGGATAGGAACTATTGGCTAAACATATAAATATATACTATGGCTATAAAAATTGGTATATTTTGTAAGAGTGTCTTTATCTGCTATATCCATAAAAAGTTGCAACTATTTTTTTTTCTATTACTGTATCTAGTTTCCATTTATATAATTTCCAATGGAATAGCTGTTAAAATTAGCCCCAATTTTAACTCGAGGTGGGAGTCATGCAGCCAATCTGTCCAGCCTCACACTGCCGAGTTCCGGGAGATTTTGACTCCCGGGCCACACCTGCCTAGGCCTCATCAATCTCCCGCCTGAACCCAGTGGGAAACGGCAGCTGGCCGGTGGGTAGGTGGCAGGAGGCTGTCACTGGGGACCGAAAGAATGATCCCCAGTGGTTGGGAGGAGGATTGGGAGAGCCTCCCGGTTGGGGGAAGGCGGGTGCCCGGGACAGGGGATTTCTAAGCTCTCCTTGTGGGGCCCAGAGAAGCACTTCTGCTCCTCCTGGACCCACAAGGAAAGTAAAAAAAAAAGAAAATCCACTTACCTTTTTGGGTTTCTTCTGGCCCGTGCTCCTCTTCCTGCTAGGTCAGCCTTGCTAGGAAGTCACAACAGCTTCTTCATTCAGGCCTTCAGTTAAAATTGTAGTCTGGTGTCCTCCTCGCCGCCTCAAAAGAGCAGGTTAAGGTCAGACGCGGTGGGCAGACAGCAGAATTGGTGCGGGTAAGTCCCACGGGCCATTCTAACTGCCAGCTCGCCCAGTTACCACCAGACAGGTAGAGTTAACATTGACTTAGTGTTACAACTTGGCTGTTTCATATGTGTGTGTGCATGTTGGCAAAATATTTTTACTAGCACGTAAAGCTGATTGATATCATGGTGGAAAATGAGGGAAAATAGGAACATAAAACTTTTCAAATATTGGAATACAGAACATGAATGCTAATTGAACATATTTGTTTACTGGTTTAAGCATTTTAGTAAACACCAAATTATTAAATGATATCATTCATGTAAGTTTAAGGATGTGATTCTATGCAAATGTACAGAAAACAATTACTGGTATCAATGTAGTGAGGCAATATGCTAAAGAAAGACTTGCATTTATATAGCGCCTTTAACGCCCACCAGACATCCCAAAGCGCTTTACAGCCAATGAAGTACTTCTTTTTTGAAGTATAGTCACTGTTGTAATGTAGGAAATGCGGCAGCCAATTTCGCACAGCAAGCTCCCACAAACAGCAATGTGATAATGATCAGATAATCTGTTTTAGTGATGTTGATTGAGGGATAAATATTGGCCAGGACACAGGAGATAATTCCCCATCTCTTCTTCAAAATAGTGCCATGGAATCTTTTACGTCCACCTGAGAGCAGACAGGGCCTCGGTTTAATGTCTCATCTGAAAGACGGAAAGACTAATATTGAATTTTGTTTCAATCAAGTTGGTAGCTATGAACTGCATACATATATCTGTAATCATTACACTGCTTCAATGTTTAACACCACAATAAACTTCAGAAGACTAAAACATTTTTTGAAGTTTCTCCATGACATTACTTTCATACCTCTCATTTACATCAGCTTCATCCATCACAGGGGATCAACATGTAAATGTCTGACCTTAGTGCCCGTACAAAATAACTTGCCCTACAAACAATAAAAAGACAGAAAATTAGTTTACTGATTTTAAATACATGACTTGTTTTTACTTTCTCCATCTGCATTAAAATGAAATCTTAATTCAATTAAAAGACTTGCATTAAATTGTGCCTCATCATATCTTAGAGACATCTCAAAGTGCTTCACATGCAGTGAATTACTTTGAAGTGCAATGACTGTTGTTATGTAGGTACTTTTCATTAATGACTTAACTTTTTCCACTTAATTTTTATCTCTCAAAAGAGAGATACTGTACTTCAAAATAAAATAACTTACATCAAAGCATCTGGGACATAAGCGGAACTATTTAAGAGTATGTAAAACGACAACATTTCCTACCTGTGGACTGCTTAGTAGTTCTAAGGTGGTGGAGGATGGGACACCTAGACCACCTGTTGAACGCTCAAGGACCACCTGATACAGTTTTCATTGGGTGCACAGCACACCTGCTCGAAACATATCCGAATAGGGGTCCTATATTCGTTTTGATGTAATATTCAAGATTGGGGGCCTCATTTTCCAACCTGCCTCATTATCCTCCACTGTGGGTAGATGTTTGGAAAATTGGGACTGTAACGTAAATCAAGAGTAAGGCCCAACTAGTTTTACTCTAAAATTTCTTAAGATGCTTCAATAGCAGTGTCATTGTAGCCAACTCCAACCTTACTTGGGGGCATTTTTCCAGAAATACCTCTTGCGCCTCGAGGTGAGGTCAGCACGCCAACATCCTGAACACTTGAGGTGCAGGTGCAAGAGGAAAGTGGACATGGAGCACAAGCAATGCAGTCACTGGAAGCTTCACATTACCTGCAGCACCAGACCGCAGCATGCACAACAAGTGACAATCCCAGAAAGACAAAGATAAATGCAAGATATAAGTAATGAGTGAGTCTCAAGAAGTTAAAATGAAAACTGGCACCTGTTAATTTGATGTGTGGATTGGGAGAACGTTAAACTATGGAGGTGATTTTTGTTTTAAGCGTTATTAGGGCAGGCAATGGCCGGGGAGTACACAGTGACTACCCAGAGGAGTCAGCATGGGACCCAATCGATTTTGGTCCTGGATCCTAGTTAGAATACAGACAGCAAGTTGCAAGTGCAAAACACACTCCCCAGTAGGCAGCTTGCCAATCTGGAGGTGGGAATTTGGGCAGGGTGGCCAAATGTGAAGGGCTTGCAGCAGCACCTTAAGAGGGAGTGGTAGTAGCATTGTGATTGAAAAGCAGCATCACTTTAGAGCAGCAGGCAACATGTGTGTAGAAACTACAGCAGCAAGTAAATTCAATTTGGAAGAATTTAAGGCCGGGAAATTGGACCTGTTTGTGCCTCCCGTTAAGGCTGGTTTGGAAGAAAAAATGGCGGGCACCTCATTTCTGTCCATTTCCGGCGGGTCCCGCAGTGGCCGCCATTTTGGGCAGGTCGGCAGCGCTGCCATTGCCTGCACTCGTTGCTGATATGGAAATGAGGCAGATCGTGACGTCAATGAGTGTGCAATGCTGATTTGATGCACAACCTGCCATTTTGGACATCACTGCTCCTTTTAATGCCCTCTCCAAATCACGAATAACTGAATATGCATTCAGCAGCAGGAAAGACCCCCACCAGTGCTATTTAAAGGGATCATCAACAACTTGCAGCTGACTAGCTTCTACATTTCTACTGGCTCTGTGTAAGTTTGTGCAACTGTTTGGAGCTTTCTACAGTTATTTAAAGTTGGTGAGGTGACAGGGAGTGTTGTTGCAAGTGAAGAATGCCTTGCTTATCACTTAAAGGGTTCTGCTCACACCACTTGCTCCCAATCATGGGGGCTCTACTTGCATTCCCCCTCACGCTTGAGTATGACAGGGAGATGGAGCAGAGGCAACGAAGAAGAGGGCAAGATGCTCGCAGAGGAAGGAGGAGATGGGGCAGGAGGGCTCCTAGCAGGAGGCCTTACCTACCTAGGGCCTTCCAAGAGCACTTCTCCTACCTGTACTTAAGCCACGAGCAGTATATTAGGAGGCTCCACTCACCAAGGAGGTGGTCAGAGAACTCTGCCACCTCCTGCAACCAGACGTGCAGCCTCAGAGCAGGGCAATGGTGGCTCTCCCAGTGGCCCTCAAGGTCACCGTGGCCCTCAATTTTTTTGCCACCAGATCCTTCCAGTCTGGGGCAAGAAACATAGCTAACATCTCCCAGTTTGCCATCCATCGCTGCATCCGGGAGGTCACTGAGGCTCTGTACTCCAGGAGAAAGGACTCCATTGTCTTCTCTCTGATCAGAGAGAAGCAAGAGGAGCACGCATGTGGCTTTGCCAGGATATTGGGTTTCCCCATGGTGCAGGGTGCCATCGACCACACACACGTGGCTTTGTGGGTGCCGCATACCAATCCTGAGATGTTCTGTAACTGTAAAGGCTACCAATCTCTTAATGTGCAGTTGGTGTACGACCACACCCAACGGCTCACGATGGTGAATTCCTGGTATCCTGGCAGCCGTCATGATGCCTTCATCAGGCGCCAGTCCGGTGTGACCGCAATCTTCCAGCCTCCACACTTGTACTGCCCATGGTTGCTGGGTGAGAGCAGGAATGAACAGTAGCCAGGGGGGCCGAGACAAAAATAGCATTGGTAGTCTTAACTTTGTCATTTAACTCCGACTTGCATACATTTATGACACTCTAGGAAGGAACATAGGAACAGGAGTAAGCCATTCAGCCTCTTGAGCCTGTTACGCCACTCAATTAGATCATGGCCAATAAGTATCTTAACATCATCTACCCACCTTGGTTCCGTAACCCTTAATACCAGAAATGGTCTGAGGAGGTCGGAATAACCACAAATATTCCCCTCTAACTGAATCCGTTTAAATGAGAATTGAAGGTAGAATTGAGAGGATAGAGGGTACTGTAGTAATCCATAATGAGAGTTCACATAATGTCAAACTGAGAAATTAAAGTACAAGTCAATTCATCCAACACATTTTTATAATAGGCACATTTTTACTGTTGACAAATAGCAATTAATGTAGGTTAATTCTGGGTGATTTAGAATATTGGCTTATGCTATAGAACCTTGCAGTGTGTCAAACTGTGATATTTTGGATAGTGAAATATAGAAGAATTGACAGTCCTCTATGTGCGAGAGTCTAGTAAAAGAGAGTTGTAAGTCTTTCTCATAAATTTTTCTTTTATTCATTCCTGGGATGTGGGCGTCACTGGCAAGGCCAGCATTTATTGCCCATTCCTAATTGCCCTTGAGAAGGTGGTGGTGAGCCGCTTTCTTGAACCGCTGCAGTCCGTGTGGTGAAGGTACTCCCACAGTGCTGTTAGGGAGGGAGTTCCAGGATTTTGACCCAGCAACGATGAAGGATCGGCGATATACTTCTAAGTCAGGATGGTGTGTGACTTGGAGGGGAACTTGGAGGTGGTGGTGTTCCCATGCGCCTGCTGCCCTCGTCCTTCTAGGTGGTAGAGGTCACGGGTTTGGAAGGTGCTGCCAAAGAAGCCTTGGCGAGTTGCTGCAGTGCATCTTGTAGATGGTACACACTGCAGCCACGGTACGCCGGTGGTGGAGGGAGTGAATGTTTAAGGTGGTGGATGGGGTGCCAATCAAGCGGGCTGCTTTGTCCTGGATGGTGTCGAGCTTCTTGAGTGTTGTTGGAGCTGCACTCTTCCAGGCAAGTGGAGAGTATTCCATCACACTCCTTACTTGTGCCTTGTAGATGGTGGAAAGGCTTTGGGGAGTCAAGAGGTGAGACACTTGCCGCAGAATACATAGCCTCTGACCTGCTCTTGTTGCCACAGTATTTATGTGGCTGGTCCAGTTAAGTTTCTGGTCAATGGTGACCCCCAGGATGTTGATGGTGGGGGATTCGGCGATGGTAATGCCGTTGAATGTTAAGGGGCGGTGGTTAGACTCTCGCTTGTTGGAGATAGTCCATGCCTGGCACTTGTGTGGCGTGAATGTTACCTGCCACTTATCAGCCCAAGCCTGAACGTTGTCCAGATCTTGTTGCATGCGGGCATGGACTGCTTCATTATCTGAGAAGTTGTGAATGGCACTGAACACTGTGCAGTCATCAGCGAGCATCCCCAGCTATGACATTATGCTGGAGGGAAGGTCAGAAATGGGGATTTGGGGCCCAGAAATTCTGGGTGCCCGTTTCTGGATGAGCAGAAATTTTCTCCAATTAAATATTGGGAAGACCAAAGCCATTGTTTTCGGACCCCGCCACAAACTCCGTTCCCTAGCCATTGACTCCATCCCTCTCCCTAACATCTGTCTGAGGCTGAACCACACTGTTCACAGCCTTGGTGTCAAATTTGACCCTGAAATGAGCTTCCGACCACATATCCACAGCATAACTAAGACCGCCTTTTTCCACCTCCATAACATTGCCCGTCTCCGCCCTTGCCTCAGCTCATCAGCTGCTGAAACCCTCATCCATGCCTTTGTTACCTCTAGACTTGACTATTCTAATGCACTCCTGGCTGGCCTCCCACATTCTATCCTACGTAAACTTTAGGTCATCCAAAACTTGGCTGCCTGTGTCCTAACTCGTACCAAGTCCCGTTCACCCATCACCCCTGTGCTCGCTGACCTACATTGACTCCCGGTTAAGTAACGCCTCGATTTCAAAATTCTCATCCCTGTTTTCAAATCCCTCCATGACCTCGCCCCTCCCTATCTCTGTAATCTCCTCCAGCCCCACAACCCCCCTGGGATATCTGCGCTCCTCTAATTCTGGCCTCTTGAGCATCCCTAATTATAATCGCTCAACCATTGGTGGCCATGCCTTCTGTTGCCTAAGCCCTAAGCTCTGGAATTCCCTCCCTAAACCTCTCCGCCTCTCCACCTCTCTTTCCTCCTTTAGGACGCTCCTTAAAACCTACCTCTTTGACCAAGCTTTTGGTCACCTGCCCTAATTTCTCTTTATGTGGCTCAGTGTCAAACCTTTTGTCTTATAATACTCCTGTGAAGCGCCTTGGGACGTTTTACTACGTTAAAGGCGCTATATAAATCCTAGTTGTTGTTGTTGTTGCAATAGCATAGGGTTAATTCCCTGCATCTGAATGGTGAGGCTCGATATTCCCCAGATATTGTGGCTCGGGCCTCATTATAATGGAGCCATCATGATGTCAGAGCCTGCCGGTAAAGTGTTGTGCAATTTCGGGCCACTGCTAGCGTCGCCTTGATGCCCGCCAGAAATGAGCACAAGCCTCATTTCAATATTGAAATGAGGGTCCTGCACCCATTTCAGTCCCTGTTTGCTAACTTTGTTTAAACTAGTCGGAGCCTGCACTGCGCAGACTTCGGCCATTTTTTCAGGTCCACAGTGGCCTAACCAGTGGTTCTTAAAGGAGTAGCTAGAGATGAGGCCTGAGGATTAATTTAAGACGGTCCTCGGGGCTTTCAATCTGGCGCACGAGTTCAGGTTGCAGACCATTTCATTATCAGGTGCTCATTATCGGGTGCTATCGAATTTAAGCCCCTCTGTTTCTATTTACCCTGTCGCATCCCTTCATAATTTTAAATGCCTCTCGCAAATCTCCTCTGTTGTAATAAAAACAATTTTCCATGCCTTTTTGCATATTTCTATTTCCTCATACCAGGTAACATCCTAGTGAATCTGTGCTGAAACTTCTCCAGTACCTCAACATCCTTCATATAGTGTGGCGCCCAAAGCTGCACACAGTACTACAAATATTTTTACTAAGGTTTCATATAGACTTACCATTACACCTTAACTTTTACTTTCTATACTTCTTACCATTAACCCAAAATTCCATTAGTTCCTTTGTGGGCTTATCCACTGGAGGTCCAGCTTATAAAAAAACTGAATCTCAAATCCCTCTACGTTCCCCATTCACAGTATAATTATTACTTTTATTTTCTTAACAAAATTCCACCATCTTATCGATATCCCATTACAGCTTCCTTTGGTCCTCGAATTATTTACTATTCCTCCTATTTTAGTATTGTCTGCAAATTTAGACATAACTCCCTCTAGCTCGATACCCAAATGATTGATGTACACGGTGAACAGAAGGGGTCCCAGAACAGCACCCTGTGGGACACTGCAACCTACTTCCAACCACTCTGATAAACTTTATCAGGTTTGTCAAGCACAATCATCTTTTCTGAAAACTGTACTGGCTGGTTCTAATTATTTTTTCCTCATCTAGATGTTTTCTATTTTAAAGATATATTTGGTTCACAGCAATAGAACAGTAACTTCACAGTAATTTTTAACAACTACCGTAATAAAAAAAGTTATATTTCAATGCTAGTAGAAAAGTAATGCTTTTACACAACCCCTAAGTGCTATGAGTGTATCCTTTCATCTTTCCATTGCATTTGGGGAAGAAGTGTAGCTTCCTTAATGGAGCTGTAATTATGACTGATTCTCGACGTACAGTGCCTGAAAAACAGTGAGGAGATTGGTCAGCACTCTGGCAACTGATGTGACATATCCGGATGGCAAAATAAATGTTAATGTTTAGTAGAATTCAACATTCCAAGCTATAATTTATCTCCCACATCTATGAGTCAATATTTTATCAATATTGTCGGATTCATTACTAATTCCACTTTCTTAAAATTTGAATATTTTTTCTACTTTTGCCTTATGTTAATATATTTGCAGATTTTCATATATCAGTCTGTTGAAGAATTTCTCCTGCCTACATGATATAGCTAAAATGCAACAAAGAATTCTCTGAATAGGACCAGATACGCTCCCAGTGATTCAGTGGGTAAATACACCACCTGGTGTGGCAAAAAACAATACTGAACAAAAAAGTCCCAGTGGTACTGACTAAGCTGATCTTAACCAGGGTGTCAGTGAAGCCAATACAATTGGCTCCAGGCTAGAGAGAGGGAAATAAAACAGCCAGGGCTCCCAATCCTGATCAATATTCAGTGACCCTTCCTGGCAGTGCACATTTGTGGGTGCTGGTTGAGGACACTCTTGGGCCTGGATATGTTAGGTATTGTAGTCAAAAATCTGTTGGTATAGTCCAGCCTCAGATTTGACAATTGGCCCCTTAGCCTTTGAAGCATTATCACACAGGATTTTAGGTTCAAACACTGAGAATTATGGCCGGAATTTTGCAGGGGTCAGCGGGCGCGATCAGTGGTGGGTTGGGTGGGAAAGTGCTTTTTTCCCCCAGCGGGTCGGGACCATGCTGTGAACCTGCCATTATGTGCCTTTCCCCGATGTCGGGTCTGTCAGCGCTGAGCAGACCCGACACGCAGTGGCAGGTTCACAGCGGGGGACCCAATTCAGGAAATTAGTGGCTTGTTTAGAGCCACTAAAGAATGAATTTCAGTTCACCTTTTACATTTGACAGCTCGCCCACGGGGTCCACACTGGTCGTGGATCACGTCTGTCAAGCTGAGGCGGGAGTTCAGTGGCCATTGAATCAGCTGTTGAGTTGACAGCTTCAAATGTACAGTAAAAGCTCCCACCTTACAGAGATATCTTCCCTCAGCCATTAGTTCTTCCTCATTGCATTTCCACAACAGATTCACCATGCTGCAAGTCTTTACACAAGTCTCCATCCAGTCTGACCTCATTACCTCTCTCACCATTGACAGATCGCTTCTGTCATCTCTACTTCACCTGCCATCTATTCCATCAGCATGGGTGCCCTTCATACTCTCTCACCTTGGTCCTCAGAATCCCACCACTATCAGTCCCAACACCAGCATCACCAGGCACAACAGCAGGACCGGGCACACCAGCAGCACCAACAACAACAACACCTAACTTCTCCAGAATCACCAGATGCTGCACAGGACACAGGGCATCAGCACTTGACCACATTGCTGCCCGGGAGGCCAGGAATGGCCTTCCCATGGCCAGATTTACTTCACTTGACGCTGTACACCCTGGCTGCCAGATGATGCACCAGGTTGGCACCACCCCACACTAACACCATAAAGCATCCCTTCAATGCCCAAGCCATTCCTTTCACACTCATCGCCATTGCAGGGGGTACCGTTATGTCTCACCATTCACTGCAACTCACTAAGCCACTTCCAAAAGTGCACACAAATCTGTCCAAGAACACAAAGTCTTGAAAATAAAGGTTTCAATGTTTGACACCACATTAACAGAAACTTTACATGAACATTGGATAAAAGACCCAAGTGGCTACCCTTGTGTGTTGTTAGTTGGTATGATGGCACTAGGATGAGGGTGAGTGTGAGTCGTGGCTAGTGAGATGGGGATGTGATACTATAGATAGAGAGGGATGGGTGGCGGTGCAAGGTAAGTTGGTGTGAGTAAGAATGTGCAGGAGTAGGGTAGGGAAGGCAAAGTGATGGGGATGTGATGAGAGACACAGCAGGATGAGGTTGAGTGTGGCTTCGTACTAACGTTTCGTGATCTACTGAGATCATTGAAAGGTTTGCGGCACTGCACCCAGGTCCTCCTGACCACATCCCTGCTTGTGCCCTCCTCTGCAATGTGCAATCAGGCTGTGTTGATCTCCTCAGGAGGACTCTTCAACCCATGGGAAGAGAATAAGCATATGGAGAGAGTCATGGGAGAGCCTGAGTGCAGCCCTGTGCCTTTGTGCAGTCGTTGTCAGTGTTTGCAGCTCCGCAATGCTGTAGAACACTGACCGCACAAATGTCAAAATAAATTTGCGCATGGTCCCTTTAAGGAAATCAGCTGATGACGTGTCATCAAATAACATCACCAGACCCGCTTCCTCTAATTGGCCGGGAAACGCGCTGGGCGGGCTTAACGCCCAATCAAGGAAAATTCGTTCTACACAGCGGGCTGGAGCCAGCAGCGGGTTCGAGACCCACCACCGATGTCGCCCACCACGGACCCGCCGAGGTTAGTAAAATCCCGGCCTATATTTCAGATACTACCCATTATGTGGCACCTTATCGAATGCCTTCTGAAAATCCAAATATATTACATCCACTGGTTCCCGCTTTTCTACCCTGCTAGTTACACCTTCAAAAAAACTCTAATAGATTTGTCAAACACGATTTCCCTTTCATAAAACCGTGTTGACTCTGCCTAATCATATTGTGATTTTCCAAGTGCCCTGTTACCATGTCCTTAATAATAGATTCTAGCATTTTCCCTACTACTGATGTCAGGCTAACTGGCCTATAGTTCCCCATTTTCTCTCTCCCTCCTTTCTTGAATAGTGAGGTTACATTTTCTACCTTCTAATCCATGGGCACCATTCTAGAATCTAGGGAATTCTGGAAGATCAAAACCAATGCATCCTCTATCTCTGCAGCCACCTCTTTTAAAACCCTAGGATGTAGGCCATCGGGTCCAGGAGATTTGTCAGCTTTTAGTCCCATTAATTTTTCCAGTACTTTTTCTTTACTAATATTAATTACTTTAAGTTCCTCACTCTCTTTGGACCCTGGGTTCCGCAGAATTTCCTGTATGTTCTTTGTGAAGACAGGCACAAAATATTTGTTTAACGTCCCTGCCATTTCCTTATTCCCCATTATAATATCTTCTGTCTCTGCCTCTAAGGGACCCATGTTTACTTTTGCTAATCTCTTCATTTTTACATACTTGTAACTTGCAACATGGCCTTTAAATTGGAGAAAATGAAAGTATCATTCCAGCTGCTAATATAACTCACTGGACTAAGAAAGTAGTCTTAAAGTGCTCTGGATGAGTCTGATACAGTTTCAAACCCAGGAGGATTGATTTTCATAATTTTCTGGTTGTTCCCACAAGGAAGCCCTGCAAAAAGGAACCCTGATTTTTCAGAGATTCCTTTTCCAAAGTTGTGATTTTTTTCTTCTTTCTGATTTGAGTTAAAGTTGGAATAGAGTTCTTCATAAAAGTCTGTTCCAAATTAATTTGTATCAAAGAAAACAAATAGCCTAGACAATATTGGGTATCTTCCACTTCCAAATAATTCTCCTGGCAATCACATAGGAAGCACTTAAAAGTAAGAATGCAATAATTCTCAAAATTAATATGCTTGACCTCTTTTTTGGCACATACTAACTCCTGGTTCCAACATTGCTTATTTTAGTACACAAAGTGTAGTGAACTTACTGGGCTGGATTTTCAATGACCCATGGAGTCGGGTTTGGAGGCGTGTGGGGGTTAAAATAGCGAAAAGTGGCGGGCGGACCTGATCCCGACTCCATTCTGCCTCCACGCAATTTTGACAAAATCGGTCGCGGGGTTCCCGACTCCGTCCCGCCTCCAAGAGGCGGGAGAGGCCATTAAAGCCCTTAACAAGCCCTAAATTGGCTCTGTAATGCCATTTTGAAACGTTTTAGCTAGTTTAACCCTTTTCCGACGTGAAGCACTCCTGATGTGAAACACGCCAGTGAAACCTGGCGGGAGCACATTTGGATAGCTGACTATCAGCTACAGGTCCACTATTACAACGGAAATGTGATGAAGGTAGTAGTAGTTTTAGGTCTGAAAGTCGCCTCTGATGCTGCTGCATTGAATGTCTTCAGAGACTGCCTGGCCTTGCTGTGAGAGGACCTGGATGCAAAAAAAATTCTCTCTCTCTCTCTCTCTGAGATGCTGCTCATTTTGCATCCAGGTCCTCTCACAGCAAAGGCCAGGCAGTGTCTGAGACCAGGCAGTGTCTGAAAGCCTTCAATGCAGCAGCAATGATGACATTATCAGAGGCGACTTTCAGACTGAAACCACTAATTGGTTCATGGGTTCCCACATGCTGGAACTCAATTGCCTAATTAGGTGAAAATTGCATCAATCTCCCACATCCAATTGCAGTCGGGTGGATAACACGAAATGCGGATGACACGACCCCAACCCGTCCCAGTATCAAAATCCAGCCCACTGTCTTTTTTATTTGTAAGTCAACTTGCCTCTTTTTAAAAAAAGAGCCATTCTCTTCCACAGCTATCATTACCATACAGGGTGTCCATGAGGGGCAAAGGAGAAGCAACTCTTCCATGTGTTGCTTTCAGATCTTATTTATGTTCAATACAGAACAAGAAATGTAACTGAACAGCGAGCTACAACACAGACTCAGGCCTGGATTCTCCTCCCAGTGGTGGAGTTACAGCAGGACGGAACATCCCCCCGCCCACCCCCATCAATATAAACCTGCCGTAACCTCAACCCTTTTTCCTAGGTCGAGGGTTATCTGGTATATTGGGCATGCATTTTACCTATTTGCATAGAACACTCTGAATCCTTGCATCTAAATATGATAAAGAAAATCTTTCTGGATAGAATAGCAGCTGCACCACATCCAGCCAATCTCTATTTTGTTCGTTTCACAGATCATAAAGGTGAGCTTCTTGCAAGAGCCATATATCACGTTGACTCAGTTAAGTAGCAATTTTCTATGACTCAGTCAGACTGCTTGTACCACAGATGTTCCAATATATGATTTATAAATTGTTAGCCTGCATCCTGTCACAGATTTCCAGTGGTTTAAAGAAACTGATCTTCAGTTCTGCAAACTTTATTTATCTATTGTAGCATGCCTCACCTCCATGCATTGCACAGATCCTTTCAACTAGCCCAACACCCCATTCTCCCTAATTTTTTTATCTCATCAACTCTGCTCCTTATTGAACAAAACGAAACAATATAAGACCCTTCCCCTGTAAAACCCGTTCAATTATTAAGTGACTCCAAAGGACATGAGGAATGAAGCTGTCACTTTCCTCACACATCATCAGTCGGTTACCACTAACCTTTTCCCAGGCACTTCATCAAAAGAAAAGAAAAATGGAATTTAATAAAAAAAACACAAATCCTTTTACCCCATAAAATTCTGCCTTTTCTGTAAAGCATCAAACTTCTCTTTCCATCAGAGCTGTGTATCATACCCACAGCAAATCAATTATCCTAGCAACAGACAGCAGGATTCAACCCTTCCTCCCTACTCAGACAGTAACCTAAAAACAATTACATTATTTCAGGATAACCAAAGAACATCCAATTTTCCATGACATAAAAAAATCCATTGTCAGCTTATATACAGTAGAATAAATTCAACATTTATAGCAATATGTAAATATAATTAGTTTCAACATTGCTATAAAATGTATATTTTATTTTTTGGACCTTTCAAGATGAGGCATGTTAATACTGGGGATGGAATATTTTTCTGCTTTTGAGTTCCAATATTAACATAAGCATTTAGTGATTAGATACTGCATGAACCAGATGCAAAGTAAAACACTCTCTACTTTGTCTCAACAATGGGTGCAATTTTCTCAGCGTGTTAGATATAGCAAAGTTGCAAAACAAGTTATAAAGGGTGCATTTACAATTTTGTTATACCAGGGCACCGAGGAAATCTTCTCCCACCATGTCTTAACTCATACCTCAGAATATAACTGTTCTTCCATAGTCTCTTCCAATTTGGCTTCCCATTGCTACTTGCCCACAAATAGGTGGAAATTCACATGTGGATGAAAAGTGAAAGTCAGTATCCTAAAGTGCAATATTACTGTGTCAATCCTGGATTTTAAATGAATTAAATATACTTTGATAATGGCCAGTTTTAAAATGACAGTGTTACCTTTAGAATTCACTAAATTCAATGACTCTGTATGGTTTATTTTTATAAATTCCCACTGGCTTCTTTTGGGAAATATTCTTGGAAAATGTATGGATAATTTTCCTTATTATTTTCCTTATTAACATTTTCCTCTCCATGCTCAAAATATTATGCTGGTAGAGTTAGATGAGGAAAGATGGGAGGAGGCTCGAGTGGAGTATAAACGCCGGCATGGACTGGTTGGGCCGAATCCTGTTTCTGTGCCGTATATCCTGTGTAATCCTATGTAACATTTTGCTCACAACTATGTAAATTGCAATTGTCATGGAAGAAATTAGAATTCTTGATGAAATGTTCTCTGAGTTAATAAACTTTCTTATAACTCTGAAGATCTATAACCATTTTGAATATAATTTTATTAACCTACAGATAAGCTCATCTTTCATATTAAATACTGATATTTCCCGCTGAGATGTTAAAGAACACATGAGTCAGTGCCAGGATAAACTGTGCAGATTTTACACATGCATTCGTTTGACTTGATACTTCACAGTTTGCTGTCTGGTTTCTGTAAATTTTATTGCCTCTGGTTTAACAGAAGAGCTCTGTCTAAAAGCAATGCCAGACTATTTAAAGCCTGTCCATTTCATATCCTTCACAAACCTCTCAAAACTGCAAAGTATCCACAGATGAAACATTTAACTCTATTGTTTATTGTACAAATGCCATCCAGCGTAATGATGCTGAAGAATGACATTTACTCATAAACATCTCCATGCCCATATAGGGATACTTCTGAAGTACAGACTGACCTAGACTTGATATGATTTATGTGATGGTGTGTGATCCTCCTGTCATTTCAACCTGAGCTCCATAAAAACAAAAACAATTGATATTTGTGAAAAATCGTTTCACTGTATTTGAATAAAATGTCTTTATTACATTAACAGAAGTTCTTGCCTGTGCTAACTGTGATTAGTTTATTTTATGCACTTCAATGGAAACATTTGATTGCAATGCCCAATTCATCTAATTCTCACAATGAAATTCTCAACAGGAAATCTGCCCTCTGTCTCCATATTAATCCAAAACTTCAAAACTAGTCCACTTTCTGGGAAACAGCTGGTTCTAATCAGATCAGTGCAAACCTGCACTCTATGTAGCCATAAATTCCAATGAAAGGTTGAAGTAATTAATCTATGTATGTCATAAGCACTAACTTAGTAGTAACTGGGAAGCAACTATTCCCTCATTGGTAATCTTGGGCTCATTCTCAGCTGCTCAACAGGCACATTCCTGGCATGTGAAGGAGGGTGTTGATTTACTTTACACTTGGTTATTTCATGATTTTGTGTACAACTGTTCAGGTCTTCGCTGTAAAGACTCAGATCAAGTTAGTTGCTGGCTAGCATACCACATGGGAAAGGCTGTTCTTTCTCTTTAAATGGCTATACTAGGTGCTAAATTAAGGGGAATTGGAGAGTAATTGCTACATCAGAGGCCCTCCTATTTTGGTGACTGTCTAATTGCCAATGCCACATGAAGTGGTATCTGCAGGTGTAAACTTACACACCTCATAGAAAGATGTACATCTGGGCAGGGGTCAAATATGGCTGAGGAACAGGCCTTTGATGTGGCTGAGGCTGAGGGATGCTCCATGAGGAAACCAGACACAAGCTCTTATCTTAAGGGGACAATAGTTAAGTCTGTAACACAGAGGGAAGCACTGATAGGTTGGTATTAACTCAAACTTAATGGTAATAAGGAACATTGGAGGAAAACTCATTACCAAGCTTTCAGTGGTGTCAGGTCTGACAGTGCATGTGCTTGCTCCAGTTCTCTTATGCTGCACACAAGTCAGCACCTATGTAAAAGTAGGGAGGCTAAGTTTGAACTCCATCCTAAAATCTTGAGGGTAGGTAAATTCATTTTTATACACACACATTGAGACAAACAGGCAGAAATATATGTGCGTGATCACAAATGTGTGTCACTTGTGTAAGCACAAATTTTGAGTTTGAGTGCAATAAAATTCCAAAAATTCAGTCTTAAGTTTAAAAAAAGGGAATTCCCTAAACTGCTCACAAAACAAAGAATGTCCTAGTGACCAAATTATTGATGTAGATTTATTCCAATTGTTCTATAAATAAAGGCTTCAATAAATCCTTACCATATTTTATTAGGCTATATTGGAGTTCCATAAAAGGAAATCAGTGATGAACCTTTAATGTGGTTGGGGTTCATAAAGAGATCAAACATCAGGACACAGCGGAAGCAAACTGTAGTTATGGGTTATCATGGTAGCACATTGTCTTTTAAAATTAGGCAGTTAATACTTTAACATCATTTCAAAACAGATAAGGATGAATAAAACTACTTTCTAAGCACATCAGATAGGTCACGAGGAGGACAAAATGGTATCGACGGCAGCAACCAAAATAGAAAATTGGACCTTTCCAGACGTCATGAAAATATCAAATATTTATTTGGTTACATCATTTATAGGAAAGATAAAATATCTTGGTTTATAAAATGGGGGGGGGGGGAGTGGAGTCGGGAAACCAAACAGCAACCCAAATCTTAGTTATGTTTCTACATTATTTACAGTCCCAACTGAAATCACAAAAATCACTGACTAGTTTTATCTGCTTCTTACTATGATCTCTGCACACTGGGGCAGATTGAAACTATATTAATGTATATATAGCTTCGGCTGCTTTCTGTCATATACTTTACCAAGTGCATCAAATAATACACAAATTAAAGCATGCTCTGTATAATTTTGATTTTCAACTCATTGTAGACATACATTGAAAGTAAGTCATTTTTTGTAACTGATACCCTTTTACGTGTTCGGTCATTCTAATATAATTCGAGTTCACTAATCGTCCGGTACACTTAACAACTTATTCCTGTCGGTGCAACGTTTCAGAATTAAAAAATCAACACCGCCTAGAGTTACTTGAATGAGTCACATATTAGCATCTGCCTTGTCCCAAGTTACATATTTTTACAATTGAAATAAGAGCACAAAAATGTATATATAGCTTCGGCTGCTTTCTGTGGTACACTTTACCAATCATCGCGCTGTCCCTCTCCTGGCCAATTTTACCCACTGAAACTATCATCTCAATGCCATCTCCTGGACGCCTCTTATTGTTGCAGCTTGCAGCATGTGCAAGTCTTCGCCTAATACCTTCAATAACCGCACATATCGTACTCAACCAGTACATTCGTCAGAATGATAACGTCTGAGGCGGTTGGAGAGATCATGTCCTTTCACTAGTCCTGCCCAAGCTTCAAACTATCACTAGTTCTTACTCATTCTGTGCTTCAGACAATGACTATTTTAAAGTTATGCTGCAATATATATATATATATATATTGGTTTCAAGTCTTAATCGCAAAGGGGTAGGCAGGTGCTTTCTATATTCTGCCTCTGGCCATAATCAATAGATCGCACTCCCAGTATGTTTTTTTTAACAGTTGGAAGCAGCTCCTGTGATCTTGAAACAGCTTCTTTCCTTTTTGGGATCAATTTTGTTACAGTGGTGACACGCTCTCGGCTGCAGTGGTTTGGCAAGTACAAGTGAAATTCACAAGCAGCTCTCAGTTAATACAACTGTATGGATTTATTAGAGATGGCCAGGTTAATAAGAAAGGGAGAGAGAGCGAAAAAATGAATGAATGAATGAATGAATTACTGATGAAGCGCAGTCACTGTTGTAATGTAGGGAATTAGCTATGCAACCTGCTATAACTACCCTACAATAAGACTTAAACAGTGTGTACGCTATACGTCAGTTTTTGCGTAGTGGCCCGGATTTGCATAGCAAGTTCCTTCCATTTGTTTATTCTGGTGCATTTTAAGGAGGAATCCACTACGTGCAATAATAACCGGCGCTTTATTTTGACTGTCTTCTTAATGTAATAAACGAAATAAGTAATTGAGGCATTATCCGTGGCTTTTTTGCGAGTTTACTTTGTTTGTTTTACTCCTTTAAAAAATGTACTTGAAGTTTCAAGTTGCTGCCGAATGGACTTCGTTTATTGCGATAGCATTTAGTGACCGCCTTATATGTGGCTGATTTGAACGTATTGATATTCGGAACATGTCCCCATATGTCACGATAAGATTCTGCAACAGATATATCCCTCAAGGTGTGGTCGGCTTCCTTGTAATGGCTCTCTTCCAGTAATTGCACAAAATAACCCTCATCCACTCAAATGCCCACTCAATGTTAATTAACTCTTTTAAGGAGATGTGTCCAGGTTGTACATCATATTTTGAATATCAGCATATCCTTATTACAGGATGTTCTGTGAGTCTATTTATGTTGTAAAAAGTAAACTGCTTTTTTTTTTAGCTATTCAACCAGTTTTTTGTAGAAAGACTTGCATTTATATAGCGCCTTTCACGACTTCAGGACATCCCAAAGCGTTTTACAGCCAATTAAGTACTTTTGAAATGTAGGAAACAGGGCAGCCAATTTGCACACAGCAAGCTCCCACAAAGATAATTTACTTTAGTGATGTTGATTAAGGAATATATATTGGCCAGGACACGCTCTCCTACTCCCCTTCGAAATAGTGCCATGGGACCGTTTACGTCCACCTGAGAGGGCAGAGGGGGCCTCGCTTTTAAAGACAGCACCTCCAACAGTGCAGCACTCCCTCATTAATGCTCTGTGCTCAAATCTCTGGAGTGGGTGGGACTTGAACCCACGACCTTTCTGACTCAGTGGCGAGAGTGCTACCAACTGAGGCAGGGCTGATATATGCAATGATGTAAGGTAAAGCAAGGTAGTGAAGAGGATACAGGTTCAGTGTAGGGAAGAGCAAGTCATACAAAGAGGATAATCTACAGCTGGAATAGGTTGCCAGGAAGAGTGGCTGAGGCCACGATAGTGGACTACTTTAAGACTACTGTCATGGGAGGACAGTAATTTCACATTCTGGAAGGAAAAGATCAAGGGTCTTCTCCAGGTCAAACTATTCTGTGATCTGATCTCACTAATGGTCTGCTTGGATATCAACTTTAACATATCGCGCGATTACCAGTTGATTGATTTTGATAGTCTCAAATCAATGAGTAAGGAATTGGAAAGATATATTAGAGGGCATATCCTGTAAAAGGTACATCCCTTGCCCGCACATTATTTAAAAAACTCCTAAAGCCTGCCATGTTCTCACAACCATACAACAAATCGCTTAACCCGGTTATTTACCATTTGAAAGATAACTTTCTGCTGTCACTTTGACAATTCTACAATGAATGAAATGCATGTCATTAAGCATTTGGGTAGGAGTAGAACGATCACTAACCAGATTTGTGTAGACATTTCGCTTCTCGTTTTCCACAAGATTTGAAATGTTGCAGCGTTTGTTTACGACAACAGGTAACGGTTTTATCTATAAACTACAGTTGATGTTTACTAACATTTCTGTTTTAGTGTCCGTTACTATTTTTGTCCTTCAGTAGTGTGATAAAATTAAATCTAGCGGCGTCTTAAAGATCGCACAAAACATACCGAACCTGTTTTTGGTAATTGTGAACAAACTATTCGGTTTCTACGGTCTGAAATGCCGCAACAGCGATGTTCAACTATTCATCGCCCCACCCCCCACACACACATGTCTTAACTGAACCGAACACTAATATCCGTGCAAACTACTTTATAAAGTCCCAAATAGAATTAAATGACATTCAATTTGTCGAATCTATTTTGATTACAGACTTTGGCTTAAAGCTACAAGAAAGTCAAGAAAAGATGCTGCAACTTAAAGACTTGCTAGTCGATACTTATACCAATCCTTTGCTCTCGCAAGTAATTCTGTAATATATTGGCTCCAGTAGGTACAGTACAAAGGGAGAAGGTACTGAATTACATTCTTCCAAACGACTATCCATGTACAGAGGCATAACATTATCCTGGTGTAGTCAGTACAACTTAGCTCATTCATGCCACAAATATATTCATAAAACCTCTTACCATTTCAATCCGGCTAAAGTGCGCCGAAGTGACATTTAAGGTTGAAACATGCTCGATGTCTTCATCTCGACAGCCGTGTTTCTCAGAACGATTGGTAGGATCAGTATGAATCTTACTGTTTACAATGGCAAATCCTTCATTTATCGAGTCTGCTGCTTTTCAAAGTATCTGATTTCAAAACAGGAGAGCTGTGAAGTGCATGTTGTGGTAATGTCAGTCACACCTCGCTCTGCTGGGGAAACCGACGGGACTTTCAAGGAACTGAGGCCACTTTTGAATTAGCAAGTGTGCATTTGAAGATTATAACTATATATTTTCTACCCGAGCTGTTGTTGGAACGACAACATCTCCCGGAACATATCAATTCAAAAGGCAAATCCGTCTAATGAGCAGAGTTTCCCCTGCGTACTTCAGCTGCGTATCGCAGTCTGGTTGGAACTGAGTGGGTCGGAGGGAATAATTAAAGCGTCTCTCCTTTGTTGAACAACGTGAGATGCGCCACGAAATGGAAGAGCAGAGAGTGCTATTTCTCAGAAGATAGCGGCAGCCTTGCGCTGCCTCGATCCCAGCCACTCACTCGCCCCGAAAGAAATCTCCTGCTGATTATATGACAGCCGGAGCTCTGACTCAAGGTACGAAAATCATTCCCCAGACCAAACTCCCAACATAACAAGGTTCTACAGCAACGCTGTCTGAAACCGAGACAGCTACAGTCCTCTTTCAGAAATGTTCTTGAGGAAAAGAAAATGATTTGACCATTGTGCTCCTTCAGTAACTGGCAACGATTCCATTAGGGTCAAGAGCACCATCTCAAATCACACCAGAGAGAGGGGGAATCTTTGTTATGACGTTAAAAAGAAATCTTGAACATCGAGTGTCTCGATTTTGGAGGGGCTAAGCTATCACAAGCTATGTTTTACACCACGCTTCCCATCAATAAACATCACCAGGCAATGTATAACTAAACACAAAACATAAACTTAAACAATCAAATGACCTTAAATCTTATTATAAAAACCAATAATTACTTTCATGGAATGTTACAACCCAAAAACAGATCACTCGACCCTTCAAGTCTGCGAAGACGTTTTTTTCTCCATGAGTCACCCAGTCTAATCCTGTCCTCCCTGCTTGCTCGCCAGTTCACTGAAAAATTTCCCCTTTGAATTATTGGACTCAGCTCTCGATTCTGGACGAGGTTCCACGAGGTCTATGTCTTCTGTTTTCACGAGTGTTTTAGTGCACTTCACCACATAACAATTCCTTGCATTGGATTTTGTTTCGAACCTAACCCACAACTAACGGAATAGGTAACGTCTTGCTGAACATAGTGGAATAGAAAATAAATTGATCCCTAGATGTGATTAAGAATCTGGTATATGACAGTATTTTTTTTCATCTGAGGCCAATTGGAGTTAAAATCGCTATTAGCTTCTGAGCTCCACTTAAGCTCTGTTCGAAAAAAAACCTTACAAAATCATAGGATTTTACAGCACAGAAGAAAGCCATTTTGCCCATCTGAAATCCATTTAGTCCATTCCTCTGCCCTTTTAGATATTTCCTCAAATATTTATCCACTTCATTTTTAAAAGCTATTATGGATTCTGCTTCCTTCACTGTTTTTGGTAGTGCATTCAATATCCTGATAAACCTTTGCTTGAAAAAAATCTCCTAACCACTTTTCCTTTTGACTATGATCTTAAATTTATGTCCTGACTAGTGGAAATAGTTTTCTTCCCAATTTACTATATTAAAACCCTGTAATTTTTGAACACCTCTATCAGATCTCATCTTAACCTTCTCTGTTCTATTGAAGAGTCCCAGTTCCATTCATCTCTCCTCTTAACAAAAGCCTTTTATCCCTAGTATCACCTTAGCAATCTCTTCTGTACACTCTCCATAGCCATGCTATTTTTCCTAAAATAGGGTGCCCAAAATTGGATCCAATGGGATAAATGTTCAACTTGTCACACAAACGTAACACTGGCCTTGTGGATCGGCTGCCCAGTGTGCAAATCACCCAATTTTTCATCTCCACTGAAATCAAATGGAGCTATTGGGTGGGGTGGGGGGGGAGGGGGTGAGGGGGAGGGAGGGTGACTGACTATTTCAGATCTAGTGGGGATAAGATGGGGATTAGGTAATTATGAAGATCAATGGAGACATCAATATCATCACAGAAGGCAGGCCAGAAAAAGTAAAGGTTAGAATTTGAGATAATGTTAAGGAGAGAGTTGGGAGGTATTTTTATCCAAGGCTGAAAATTAAAAGTGGTCAGGATTTGGGTCATCAGGGGCTGTAGAGGAAGAGTCAGATGAGAAAATGGTCTGACAGAAATCTATAAGTCTCGAGACTCCATATGATAACAAGGTTGAAGAGGTGGCCACGCATGTATGTGGGAGAGTTGTGTGGAGGTAAGGAAGAGGGAGTTAAAACGGAGGTTGAAATAACCATGGATAATTAGTCACTCAGTGCAGAGATTAAGGGCAGGCAGGAGTTTGGAGATTTCAGTGAGGAAAACACCAATGGGTTTAGGTGGATGGTAGATGAGAAAGATTTTGAAGGAAAGTTGGACAAGGTGACAAAGAGTGAGGTGTTCAAAAGTGGAGAAAGAGATGGAGGAATATGGGATAAGCCAAGGTGAGATTCATAGATGACAGACATGTCACTGACAGGACAATTCAGACAAGGGACATGGTGGAATGAGAAACCTGAGGTGAGTGGCTTCAATTGGTGGTGGTGGGGGTGGGGGGTGGAATTGTCATTCAGGTAGGAGAGTGCTGAGTAGCAGGCCACCACAGATGTTCAGTGCACACAAGGCTAAAGTCATATGTTAAACACATGCATTGAAACAGAAAAAGTAAATTCACTTTCATTATAACTTTCAGTGTATCATTCTTTTATAGTGTAGGAAAGAAAATGTCAGTTATCCAAAAGCAACCAGAACAGAAAACATGCAGTTCTCTCTATAAAAAAGTAAAGCAAGTAGCAGTCCCATGATTGGAAATCTGCTATAGCAACCAACTACAGAGCTCACTGAAAAACAAAGTCATGAAACCTTCACACACCTGTTCCCTCCGGCTTTTAACTGTATTCTGGATTTTCCAGGCTTTGCAGCTGTTCTTCAGTCAAGTTCATAGTGAGGGCAATGTCCATAGTAACAATGTGCAGCTTGCAGGATACTATAATCATTTTGATGACCCTCTTAGGGAATATTGGACTAGTCCAAGCATCCAAAGCATTTGTTTGAGGAGTCAGCAATCCATCCTGCCTGCTCCTTTAAAGGGCTATGTTACATTGGATTGCCTCAGAGTGAAAGCATCAAATGCACTGCTCTGGAAATATACCATATTTTCTGTGGTGGATACACTGAAATTGCATATTAATGAGATAATAGACATTTCCTATTTAGTTGTTTCATAGGTTTGAAAGTGGGTGCACAACTGATTACATGTGTACAATCAATGATGTCCTTTGGAAGCCAACGATTTAGAAAATCTTTTAGGTACATCTGCTTATGCTGGCTGCTGCTGAAGTGTATGTTGGTGTATGCATTGCAATACAGGGCTTCAGTGATCTTTTTGAAAGTGTATACTGCAAAGTGCTTGACACCTTTGATGTGTGCTGTGGATGATTGGAAGGGCTATGTGATAAAGTAAGGGGAACTGTTGTAATAAAAACAGAAAATGCTGGAGATACTCAGCAGGTCAGGCAGCATCATGCTGCCTGACCTGCTGAGTATCTCCAGCATTTTCTGTTTTTATTTCAGATTTCCAGCATCTGCAGTATTTTCTTTTTGTATTGGGGGAACTGTTGACTGGCAGGTCTTCTTGAACCAGATGGCACACCTCAGTCACAGACATCCTGGTGAGCTTAAGTTTCCTCACAGTTCTACCATTGTGTCTAGGTAAATTACATTGTCACAGTAGATTCCCTGCCAGGGGTATTTCCTGCTGTGAATTACAAGCTCTCTGTACTCCTGGTTTCCCTCTGCTCCTTTTTCATTGAGAGAAACCTGCCACTGGTCACTGCAGCTGTGTTGTAGGGCAGAACACTTCTCTTTATTTGTTGTTGGGATGTGGCAATACTGGCAAGGTGGTATTTATTGCCCACCCTTAGTTGCCTTGAGGACACTGAGTTAACCACCCAGCGTGGAACTGGAATCACGTGTAGATCAGACAAGATAGAAGTGGCAGGTCTCTTCCCTGAAAGCCATTAGTAAACCAGTTGGGTTTTTGCAACAATGCAGCAACTTTTTTTGGTGCTTTGGTGATTTTTGGAATGTTCTCTGTCGTTAAGGTGACATGGAACTAACTATTTACTTTTCGAAGAGCTTCCAATGCTCTATAACTGTACATGCATGCACAAATGCACGATGTTCACTAATCCATTTGTGAAGAGGTAGAAATCCTCCAAGAAGTGCTAACCATGATTGAATAATTCATTAGTTATTTCTCCACGAACTGTAAAGAAAGAAAGAATTTGCATTTATGTAGCACCTTTCACAACTTTAGAATATCCCAAAGCATTTCACAGCCAATGAAGTACTTTTGAAGTGTAATCACTGTTGTAATAGGAAAACCCAGCAACCAAATTGTGCACATCAAGATCCCACATATAGCAGTGAGATAAATGACCAGATTTTCTGTTTTAGTGATGTAGGTTGTGGGATAAATGGGGCCTCGGTTTAATGTTTCATCCAAAAGATGGCACCTCCGATAGTGCAGCACTCTCTCAGTACTGCACTGAAGCATCAGCCCAGATTACATATTCAAGTCTCTAGAGTGGGGCTTGAACTCACAACCTTAGGACTCAGGGGCGCGGTTCATGAAAAAAAATGTACCATTTATGTTCCTCACATCTACCCTTTTTCTAAAATTTATAAAGACAACAATATTAGCCCGTACATCTTTATTACATATACATTGCTTGATAACACCATCATATTGTGGCTGACATTTTTAGTTGTAAAACAGAGGACAATTTGGGTATGTCTAGTTACCAGTCTCTTGACTATTTTATAGATTCATTTTATTATTAAGGCTAAATAATTTATGATTTCACTTTCAGATCATAGGGACTATTTGCACTGTTAGGGAGAGTGACACTACCACCAGCAGTAATGTAACTTTCCATCTTGCAGTAGCAGTGAAGAGGCAGGCTGACAGAAAAGGTGGTGAGTCAGCAATACTACTGACTTAACATTCATTTTACCACAACTTTCCGCCAACGTTTATGATGCAGAGATAAAATCAAATAGAAGGAATGTCTGCTCCCACTCTCACAAAAACAGCACAGCTTCCAAAATAAACACAGGTATTATTATGATGCGATGGGCAGAAGTCAGGCAATGCATGGGGTAAATATATATTTTTAAAGCTCTGAACTCATCATACACGCAGAATTACAGTGTTCGCTAGCATTCTCCTAGTAATGACCAGTCTGCCTTACTTACAAATATTTCTAGTGCATCCCTTGCTCTTTATTTTCACATCAATTAAATTCTGTCTAAGATTAATAACAAAAGCATGGATCAAACAATTAAATCTACCATTGATTTAATTTTAAGAGCATTTAAATGTTGGTTTATGGATTTTTTCCATGGCAGTCATGGCTAAATGCATAAACTAAATGTGTTGCTGTAATGGAATATTAAATATCAACATAAAGGAAGAATTCATGGCAATTTTACCTGTCTTCCTTTCATTTTCTTATACCCCTGCATGTCAGCTTAAGTTTCTGTATGCCATTTTTCCCACTTACAAGCAAATTGTATCTGATTATAATAATAACCATAAAACATGGTTACCATCCACACTATTTTGTCTGTTGTATCTCGGTTTCCTCTTTCGTTATACACAGAAGTTCTAAGTAAATTGTCCTGTCATAAATCTGTGACTCTATGGGATTTTTGTAGGATGGACAGGAATTTTTTGGGGAAACTATAAAATGATGAGTTTTCACAATTAGATTCTGATGTCAAATGAACTCACCATTCCCACTCTCATTACCTCTTCCCACCCTGCCACTAGGTGCTATACAAGTTCAAGTTGTTGTACTCATTCATTTACTCAGACAGAGATTCAAGGATGGCATAAGCCAAGGGAAGCTCCACGATACAGAAACCAGCATAGCTCGCTGCGCAAAGAAATCTGCAGAGACCAAAGCATTTAGAATCCATTGATCAAGATAAATCCTTTGTTATTTGATCAAAAATATATTTTTCATAATTACAAGTATTATCTTTCTGTTATTCACATTAAGGAAGCTGGGTAATTTGTTTAGTACAATTTTTAGCTATCCACATTCCTCTGTTTTTCCTTTTATCTTTACAAGAAAGAATGCATTGGATCCTTTAATCCAGACAATTCTTTTTCTTCCACTCTGTCTCTAGGCCACCTGGAATGGTAGATGTAGTACATGCTGCCTGAGAAACAGGCACACAGATTTTCAACTGTCTGTCCAGCCATAAAACTGGCATTGTGGATTGGTCGCCAATTATTGAAACCACCCAATTTTCACTTACATTGATTTATATGTAAAAATATAGGCCTAGAAATTGGGTGGTTTATCGCCACTGCTTATCGCCATAATCGGGCAAAAAAATGGCGGCCGCTGCTCTTCCGCCAGCTGGCGGCGGGTCCCGTGGTAACTGCCATTTTCGGGTGGCGGGCAGTGCTGCCAATAGCAGTGATCATGAAAATCATTGAAATGAAGCAGATCGTGACGTCAGTGAGTGTGCAACACTCACTTGACACCCGATCTGCGAGTTTGGACTTCGCCTTAAGGACAACGAGCTGAGCACATGTTGACAAGCAGGAAGGAAGCTCCAGCAGTGGTATTTAAAGGGATCATCAGCAACAACTTGCACCTGACATGTTTCTGCAGTTTGACTGGCTCTCTGTAACTTTCTGCAACTCCAGCAGCTTCATCAACTTCTTTCAAGGTTCTAAGGTAACACGGAGTGTTGTTGCAAGTGGAGAACACCGTCATTCTTATTTAAATTATCATTATTATAGGCAGATTCAATTGTGGCTTTCAAAAGGGAATTGGATAAGTACCTGAAGGAAAAAAAAAATACAGGGCTAGGGGGAAGGGGCGGGGGAGTTTGCCATCCATTGCTGCATCTGGGAGGTCACAAAGGCTCTCTGCACCAGGAGAAGGGACTAGGTTTTCTTCTCTCTGAAGTGCTCTTGCAGAGAGCTGGCATGGGCTTGACGGGCCGAATGGCCTCTTTCTGTGCGGTAACCATTCTATGATTCTAAAGGATTCTGCTCACAACACCAGGTCACAGTCAGGGAGCTGTACTGGCAGTTCACCTTGCGCTCGACTATCTTCGGGAAGGGAGCGGAGGCAGTGAAGACGACGAGAAGATGTGCACAGAGGGAGAAGGAGGAGGGCCAGGAGGGCTCTCAATAGGAGTCCTTACTCACCTAGGGTCTTCAGAGAGCAATTCTCTTATATCCATTTAGGCGAGGAGCAGTGTATTAGGAGGCTCCACTTCATCAAGGAGGTGATAACAGAACACTGCCCCTCCTGCTACCAGACCTGCAGCCTCCGAGCAGGTTGAATACGGCTCTCCTAGTGGTTGTCAAGGTCACCTTGGCCCTCAATTTCTTTGCCAGCGGATCCTTCCAGCCTGCTGCAGGAGACATAGATAACATCTTCCAGTTCGCCATCCATCGCTGCATCTGGGAGGTCACAAAGGCTCTCTACACCAGGAGAAGGGATTAAGTTTTCTTCTCTCTGAGCAGAGAGAAGCAGGACGAGCACGCATGTGGCTTTGCCAGGATATTGGGCTTCCCCATGGTGCAGGGCGCCATCGACTGCACCCATGTGGCTTTGCAAGCGCTGTATAACAAACCTGAGATTTTCTCCGTAACCGCAAAGGCTACCAATCACTTAGGCCAGAATTTTCCGCAGCGGTAGCGGGCGAGATCGGTGGCGGGTCGGGTGGGAATGTTGTTATTTTTGACAGCGGGTCGGGAACCCGCAGTCATCGCCCTCCTACACGCCTTTCCCCCAGGTGCACCTGTCATCGCGGAGCCGATCCGACCAGCAGCAGTGGGTGACCCAATTTAAACAATTATTACCTTGTTGTCAGACCCTTAAGAGTGTTTTTAAACTTACATTTTAAATTTCACTGGATTCCCACAGGGACCACGCAGCTTGGGAACCACATCTGTAAACCTAAGGCGGGAGTTCAGTGGTCATTGTTCCAGCTGATTAGTTGACAGGATGAAATGTAATATAAAAGCTCCCACCTGACAGCTGATCCCTTTCCTCAGGTAGAAGCTGTTTCTCACTGCATTTGCAACACAGATTGAGCTTTCTGCAGGTTGCAAGTCTTTGAAGCAAAGTCTCCATCCACTCTCACCTCATTGGAAGAACCTCTCTCACCATTGACAGATTGCTTCCGTCATCTCTACTTCACCTGCCATCTATTCCATCAGCATGGGTACCATTTATACTGTCTCACCTTGGTCCTCAGAATCTGACCATGATCAGCCCCAACACCAGCAGCACCAGGCACACCAGCAGCACCAACAACACCACCACCAACCTTCTCCTCAACGCCCTGATGCTGCACAAGACAGAGGGCATCAGCACAGGCCTGCACCGCGCTGGAGGCGATACCCCCAACACAGGGTATACAGACAGAGGATGAGCTTCCTCAACATGACTGAGCAGCAATGCCAAAGGAGGCTCAGGCTATCACGCCAGGTCATCGCAGACATTTGCAGATTGCTGGACCAAGACCTGCAGTCCAGAGGAATGGGTGGACAGGCCTGACCAGTGGCTGTCAAAGTCACCATTGCTCTCAACTTCTTTGCCTCAGGCTCCTTCCAGGGATCTGCAGCAGACAGTTGTGGCATCTCGCGGGTTGCGAGCTGGGCTGGCCTCTGCTCGCGTGGCGGTAGTTAAAGGGGAGGCGCGGCCGTGGCCCATGCCGCCATTCTCTTTTTTTGGCTGACCTCCAGGTCGGCCCTCCGTGGTGTGCCTTGGCATGGTCCTGGCTGCAATTGCGCAGCCCAGCACCGCATCTCGGCGCCGGGCTGCTGCTATGGCACCACGTCACCCTGGTGGCCTAGCTGGGGCCATCGGAGGCCCTGCAGAGTGCGCAGTGGCCCTCCCCTTTAACTGAAGGGGAGGGGCATTGAAACGCGGCAGCGCTCCATGGAGCCTCTGTGGAATGCTGCTGATCGCGCTCGGTCATCGCTTCGGTTCCCGCCCCACCAGGAAGTGGAGGGCCCAACATTGCGCTCCACTTCCTGGGCAGGGCGGTGAGGCGAATTTCGCAGCCAGGGTGGGACTTCCTCACCAGGCGCAGGATGTCCCGCCTCGCTAGCGTTACCGCCCCGAAACGGGGCGCTACCGAATTTCGCGCCCATAATGAAACCCACACCTCTACCAGATGTGTCATAGAGCAGACAATAGGCATGCTGAAAATGCAATTCAGATGCCTTGACAGATCTGGAGGAGCCCTTCAGTACGCAGCAACCAGGGCCTCCAGAATCATCATGGTCTGCTGCGCCCTGCACAACATAGCGCAGCAGCAGGGATTAACGCTGCATGAGGAACAAGGCGCAGAGCACACATCCTCTTCAGAGGAGGAGGAGCAGGAGGAGCATCAGGTGGAAGATGAGGAGGAGGAAGAGCAGGAGGAACCTGCGGTGCAGATGGCACCAGCATGCGAGAACATTGCTGCCCGTGAGGCCAGGGATGGCCTCATCATGGCCAGAGTTATTTAACTTTACGCAGTACACCCATATGGCTGCCACATGCCTCACCAGGTTGGCAACACCCCACAGCCCGTCCATAAAGCATCCCTACAACGACCAATCCATTCCTTTCACAGACACCACCATTGCTGGAGGTAAAGTTAGTCTGACCCTTCACTCCAACTAACTAAGCCACTTCCCACTGTGCACACAAATTTGTCCAAGACCGGAAAGTTTTGAAAATAAATACATTTATGGTAAAGATTAAATTAACAGAAACTTCACAATAACATTGAACAAAACACCGAAATGACTACCCTACTTGACGTAAGAAAACTACTAGTCACTTGGTCTAAGCATTAAACAAAGCTTTAATCAACTGTTTTACAACTTCGAGGTCTAGTTGTGTCCTTTACTAGTTCCTGTTAAGAATGTCCTGCGCAAGCTGGGCCCGTGCCCAAGTATTTATACTCTCCCTGGACAGCGCCACCCGCAGGCCACTCAGTATTATTTCATAAGTCTTTCTTTCATGAATGACAGATTCATGTCACTACTTGTGTGGCATCTTTCTCTTATGCATGCTTCTAAATGGTGTTACCCCTGTGGCTTCAGCAGAGGTAGAGGCAGCCTCCTCACTTCCCTGCTGTGCCTGCTTAGACACTTTTGGTGGTCATCCTCTGGGTTTTGAAGCCTGTGAGGGCCCCGCCAAATCAGCTCCTCCTGCGACTGTGCAGGGGCAGACTCGGCCATCGCTGTCCGGGGAGGCATCTGGGGCTGTGACTGAGGGGTTGGCAAGGGGGGAGAAGTGTGAGTGATTGGAGAGGAGCCCCCACTTCCATGTCCCCTTCCATGAGGCTGGAGGCTCCTCTGAGGAGTCGTCTTCGGCTTCCTCCTGGACAGTGACGGGGGGGCTCTTGATGGACCTGTGGGGGAGTAAAGAGATGAGTTAGATATGTCATATGTACATTGGATACAGATAACATTGTACACATAATTATCATTCAGTGGCTGCTGACATCAACTGTCAATGGTGAGAGAATTCTTCCAATGAGGTGAGAGTGGATGGAGAGTGGAAAGTGGAAAACCTACAGAATCTAAGCTGGAAATGGACTGAAAAACAGCTTGTGGCTGAGGAGAGTGATGATCTGTCAGGTGGGGGCTTTTACTGTACATTTGAAGCTGTCAAGTAATCAGCTGAAGGAATGGCCACTGAACACCCACCTCAGGTTGACAGCTATGGTCCCCGAACAGCGTGGTTCCCGTGGCCATGAAGTTAAAGTGAAAAGGTAAGTTAAAAAAAGCCTGTTAATGATCTGTCAACTAGATACTGATGAGTTTAATTGGGTTGCCCGCCGCTGCCTGTTGGGTTTGCTCAGGCACGTTGTGGTAGGTTGACAGCGGGTTCCCAACCCGCTGTCAAAAAAAATCAAATTTCCCACCCAACCTGCCACCGATCCCGCCCGCTGACTCCCTGGAAAATTCTGGCCAATGTCTGCATGTGGCTATGTCACGGCTTCTGAGGAGGGAAATATATTTTTTGAAAAAGCATATTATTGCTAGCATTGAAATCTTTAGTTTATGGCAACAACTGAGTGAACCATTAAAATACTGGATTATTTAAAACTTTTTCTTTCTCAAAACTTAAGTTTTCTTTCCTTATTATATTTATCTTTTGACTCCCTATAATATTAAATAGAGCTCCAAACCAAATTGGTATTTAAAATAACAGAGGCTTTTATGTTGACAGTGATCACTTACAGGCTCCCAGTTCTCAACCTTAATCAGCAGATTTCATTATTCACCATGGAATGGTATCCTTGGGAACTGCGGTGCTGAACCTCCAGCAACACTGTTGGTGAACTTTATAGTACTGGATCCTTTATAGTACTGTAACTAGATGATAATGAAGTATGACTTACTATGTCATAAATAATGTATCCTTATTTACTGTGGTGCCCTGGTTGTTGATGACTTTGAACCTTACAATAAAGCAATTTAATGTCAAACAAATGTTTTGGAATTATATTATCTGTAATAGGTTTTACATAAGCTGGAAAAGAAAAAAAATAATTTCATGCAGCAGCAATTAACATCTAAATCTAGCACTGGAAGTGTAAAGATAATTTTCAAAACTAATGTTTCCACCTCTCACATTTGATGCATTTTTCTATTTTAATATCTACACTGGTCACAAAAAGGTTATAAAACAATGTGATGATTTAATTATCTGTATGTCAAACCCCTCTCGTACTCAATATGATATCTAATGACAAGCATTTAGAGAGTTGAAATCCCAAGCTCCATTAGTTAAAAGAGGAAATCTTTGTATGCATCGCGGGAACGGTAGCATAGTGGTTATGTTACTGGGCTAGTAATCCACAGGCCTCGGACGAATAATCCAGTAGATTTGAGTTCAAATCCTACCATGGCAGCTGGGGAATTTAAATTCAGTTATTTAAATAAATCTGAAATAAAAAGCTAGTATTAGTAATCATGACCATGAAGATTGTCCTTTAGGGAAGAATGTGCTGTCCTTAACTAGACATGACTCCAGTCCTTCCTTAACTGCCCTCTGAAATGGCCTAGCAAGCCACTCAGTTGTAACAAACTGACACGCCAACGGCACACCCAGACCAGTCGACCCTGCAAAGTCCTCCTCACATCTGGGAACTTGTGCCAAATTTGGGAGAGCTGTCCTACAGACTAGTCAAGCTCACAGAATCATACCTTTCAGCTAATGTCCCAGACTCCTACATCATATCCCTGGGTATGTCCTGGCCCACCGGAGGTGGCAGCACAGTAGTATACCGTCGGGAGGGAATGGCCCTGGGAGTCCTCAACATTGACTCCGGACCCCATGTTAAGCATGGGCAAGAAAACCTCCTGCTGATTACCACCTACCACCCTCCCTCAGCTGATGAATCAGTATTCCTCCAAGTTAAGAAGCACTGAAGGTAGTAAGGGCACAGAATGTACTCTGGGTGGGGGACTTCAATGTCCATCACCAAGAGTGGCTCGGTAGCACCACTACTGACCGAGCTGGCTGAGTCTGGAAGGAGATAGCTGCCAGACTGGGCCTGCGGCAGGTGGTGAGAGAACCAATGCGAGGGAAAAACATACTTGACCTCATCCTCACCAATCTACCTGACACAGATGCATCTGTCCATAACAGCATTCGTAGCAGTGACAACCGCACAGTCCTTGCGGAGACAAAGTCCCGTCTTCACACTGAGGACACCCTCCAACGTATTGTGTGGCATTACCACCGTGCTAAATGGGATAGATTCAGAACAGATCTAGTAGCTCAAAACTGGGCATCCATGAGGTGCTGTGGGCCATCAACAGCAGAAGAATTGTATTGCACCACACTCTGTAACCTTATGGCCTGGCATATCCTTCACTCTACCATTACCATCAAGCCAGGGGACCAGGTTCAATGAGGAGTGCAGAAGAGCATGCCAGGAGCAGCACCAGGCATACCTAAAAATGAGGTGGGAAGCTGCAACACAGGACAACATGCATGCTGAACTGTGCAAGCAGCATGCTATAGACAGGGCTAAGTGATCCCACAATCAACAGATCAGATCAAAGCTCTGCAGCCCTGCCACATCCAGTCGTGAAGGATGGTGGACAATTAAACAACTAACGGGAGGAGGAGGCTCCAGGAATATCCCCATCCTCAATGATGGCAGAGCCCAGCACATGAGTGCAAAAGACAAGGCTGAAGCATTTGTAACCATCTTCAGCCAGAAGTGCTGAATGGATAATCCATATTGGTCCCCACCATCACAGAAGCCAGTCTTCAGCCAATTCGATTCACTCCTCGTGATATCAAGAAATGGCTGAGTGCACTGGATACAGCAAAGGCTGTGGGCCCTGACAACATCCCTGCTGTCGTGCTGAAGACCTGTGCTCCAGAACTAGTCGCACCTCTAGCCAAGCTGTTCCAGTACAGCTACAACACTGGCAGCTATCTGACAATGTGGAAAACTGTCCAGGTATGGCCTGTCCACAAAAAGCAGGACAAACCCAATCCGGCTAATTACCGCCCCATCAGTCTACTCTCAATCATTAGCAAAGTGATGGACGGTGTCGTCGACAGTGCTATCAAGCGGCACTTACTCACCAATAACCTGCTCACTGATGCTCAGTTTGAGTTCGGCCAAGACCACTCAGCTCCAGACCTCATTACAGCCTTGGTCCAAACATGGACAAAAGAGCTGAATTCCAGAGGTGAGGTGAGAATGACTGCCCTTGACATCAAGGCAGCATTTGACTGAGTGTGGCATCAATGAGCCCTAGTAAAATTGAAATCAAGGGGAAAACTCTCCATTGGCTGGAGTCATACCTAGCACAAAGGAAGATGGTTGTGGTTTTTGGAGGCCAATCGTCTCAGCCCCAGGACATCGCTGCAGGAGTTCCTCAGGGCAGTGTCCTAAGCCCACCCATCTTCAGCTGCTTCATCAATGACCTTCCCGCCATCATAAGTTCCGAAGTGGGAATGTTCGCTGATGGTTGCACAGTGTTCATTTCCATTCGCAACTCCTCAGATAATGAAGCAGTCCATGCCCGCATGCAGCAAGACCTGGACGGCATTCAGGCTTGGGCTGATAAGTGGCAAGTAACATTTGCACCACACAAGTGCCAGGCAATGACTATCTCCAACAAGCGAGAGTCTAACCACCTCCCCTTGACATTTAACGGCATTACCATTGCCAAATCCCCCACCATCAACATCCTGGGGGTCACCATTGACCAGAAACTTAACTGGGCCAGCCACATAAATACTGTGGCAACAAGAGCAGGTCAGAGGCTCGGTATTCGGCGAGTGTCTCACCTCCTGACTCCCCAAAACCTTTCCACCATCTACAGGGCATAAGTCAAGAGTGTGAGGGAATACTCCCCACTTGCCTGGATGAGTGCAGCTCCAACAACACTCAAGAAGCTCGACACCATCCAGGACAAAGCAGCCACTTGATTGGCACCCCATCCACCACCTTAAACATTCACTCCCTCCACCACTGGCGCATCGTGGCTGCAGTGTGTACCATCTACAAGATGCACTGCAGCAACTCACCAAGGTTTCTTCGGCAGAACCTCCCAAACCCGTGACCTCTACCACCTAGAAGGACAAGGGCAGCAGACGCATGGGAACACCACCACCTCCAAGTTCCCCTCCAAGTCACACACCATCCTGACTTGGAAATATATCGCCGATCCTTCATCGTCGCTGGGTCAAAATCCTGGAACTCCCTCCCTAACAGCACTGTGGGAGTACCTTCACCACACGGACTGCAGCGGTTCAAGAAGGCAGCTCACCACCACCTTCTCAAGCGCAATTAGGGATGGGCAATAAATGCTGGATTTGCCAGCGACGCCCACATCCCAGGACCGAATTTTTTAAAAATCTAACTCTTTACTATTACTCTGTAAGGGATGACCACACACAGTTCACTGGTAATTAGACCAAAACTGGAACTATTATAAGTAATAGAAATTATGGGGTTGATTTTAACCCTACTTGCCCAGTTACTTACTCGCTTAGAACTTGACCCTTTTCCGCCATCTCCGATATTGACCTGTAGGGTTCTCCAGGTGGATCAGGCACCTGGCTAAAGTGGCTTTCCCGCCAGGCTGAAGCAGTTCATCAGCTGATGGGAAGGACGAAGAGGACCTCCAGGTAAGTCAAACAATTTCCTTTCTGGGGTCAGAAACAGCAGGAGTGAACACAGGGTGCAGGACGCGCAATGCTCTCGCCTGTTCTCGTGGTCAAAGGCACCATGTTAAATTGGTGCTGCCAGTTCAATATAATGAGTCAGAATCTCCCTAACATCTGTCTGAGGCTGAACCACACTGTTCGCAACCTTGGTGTCATATTTGACCCTGAAATGAGCTTCCGACCACATATCCGCTTACTTCCACCTCCGTAACATCGCCCGTCTCCGCCCTTGCCTCAGCTCATCCGCTGCTGAAACCCTCATCCATGCCTTTGTTACCTCGAGTCTTGACTATTCCAATGCACTCCTGGCTGGCCTCCCACATTCCATCCTACGTAAACTTGAGGTCATCCAAAACTCAGCTGCCCGTGTCCTAACTTGCACCAAGTCCCGTTCACCCATCACCCCTGTGCTCGCTGACCTACATTGGCTCCCGGTTAAGCAGCGCCTCGATTTCAAAATTCTCATCCTTGTTTTCAAATCCCTCCATGACCTCGCCCCTTCCTATCTCTTCCTTCAGCCCCACAACCCCCCAAGATAACTGTGCTCCTCTAATTCAGCAGTCTTGAGGATCCCTGATTATAATCGCTCAGCCTTTGGTGACTGCGCCTTCTGTTGCCTCGGCCCTAAGCTCTGGAATTCCCTGCCGAAACCTGTCCACCTCGCTACCTCTCTTTCCTCCTTTAAGACGCTCCTTAAAACCTACCTCTTTGACCAAGCTTTTGGTCACCTGCCTTAATTTATCCTTATGTGGATCGGTGTCAAATTTTTTGCCTTAAAATACTCCTGTGCAGCGCCTTGGGACGTTTTACTACGTTAAAGGCGCTATATAAATACAAGTTGTTGTTGTTGTTGTTTGCAGCCAGCACTACCCGTGCTATTTCATTGGCTGCACACCAGTCCAGCACCAGCAAAAACTTGTAATCAGAAGTCAGAATTAAGTTGTAGAAGGCAGAAAATAGGCCAAAAATCCCCCCAGAAGTTAACCAGCAGCCTAAATGGACAAACCTACAAGTAACCTGTATGGAGGGGATGAGCCCTTGAAACTAGCACTGCTGCAGGGTCCTTGCTGGCTGGGGTAGCCCAATTTCAGGAATGGTTCCTACAACAAGCATGAGACCCTTATTTAAATATTATAATGAGCTTTTTATGTGCATTCGGCACATGCCCTGCATGCCTACAGAAGAGACTGATCCAATGGAACAGGCGAAGTGCACTACCTGTGTGGAATGAGCGCATGCATGCTGCCCACCATATTGGACACTTAGATGCACCGCAATTGAATTTCTGGGCCATTAATTTCTAACAAAAGTAGATTAAAATTACAATGTAATCTGACAGTACTGCTTGGTGCTGAAATATTTTATTGATCAAGCATGAAATGATAATTGTTTGAAAGGAAATCAGCTTTAAATAATTTATCTCTGATTCTTTGCAAATCCACACATACATATTTCATTCTTCAGCAGGAAGATATTTCTTTGTAATACAAACATTTAATACAGATTTTGAGATTTAGCCGAGATAGTCATACAATGTGTGCAACATCAACTAATGTAATGGAATTTCAGATTTGTTTACAAAATTATAACTCAAGAAATATAAAGATGACTAGTATCAATAAATGTAATTTCAATTTTATTGTGCTGTATATAGTTTTATAATAAACAGTGTAGCACCTGTTAAACCCTATTTCAAATGTGAGTTACATATTTAGCACATTTACAAATTGTGGCCGATTTCAGCTGATTTATTGTTAAAAAGTTCCCACCCTCCCATTTAGTAATTGCTTTATTTGGTCTTTTATTAGTCATCGTAAACTAATCCATATTAACAGGATTTAATTCAATGTCTCTGATTTCAAACTTGCAGTAATTATGCTACAGCTAGCATTAGATGGTAAGCAGGCTGTAAACATTAATACGATAGCAAAATACTGCGGATGCTGGAAATCCGAAATAACAACAGAAAACGCTGGAAAAACTCAGCAGGCCAGGCAGCATCCGTGGAGAGAGAAAGAGAGTTAACGTTTCAGGTCGATGACCTTTCATCAGGACTGGGAAGAGCCGGAAATCAAATAGATTTAAGGCCAGGGTAAAGCTGGGAAAAGGGGGAGGGGATAAAGGAACAAAGGGGGAGATGAAGAGACATTAAGAGATATGCAAGGCTAGAGGTGGTGTTAATGTGACAGATTAAGGCTGAATGAAGTGTGAAATCCACTGGCAGAATGAAGGACAGCTGCCAGCTTCTAGGAGGAAAAAAAAAGGTGGGGGGGGGGGACAAATAAAAATAAAATATAAATGTGAATATGCTGTAAACATTGCCGGGTGTAGTGTTTAGTCAGGAGGTGGTGGAAATCAGATCCACAGGAGGTGGTGGAAATTCCCAACAGCAATGCTCATGGAGAATTTCTGAAATACCACAAGGAAATCTTTGCTACTATTCATAGTGACTTATAAAATGCAATTGACTGAACATCTAAAAATGATAATAATCAAATCAAGGGACAATGAAGCTACGAGGTAGATGAGTGCACGCAGCTTCAAATAAACTGGATTAAATTACTGCAGTGTGTGACTGATCTTGTTGCTTGGTAACTTACTCTACAAATGCAGGACAATGGGTCCAGTTATACTGTCACATTCCCATTAATGTGAAATGGTTTCAGGTGCGCATTAGCATGAAAAATGGAGCACAACAAGTGTGTTTGATCTCTGACACAAGCACACCGAAACAAAACGATGTGATACCTCTTCCAAAAGGCCATCTCACATTGTGTTGACTTCGCCGTGGCTGCAGAATAACTCCAGTCTGCTGTATAGATGGTACTTCTCACTTCTCTCGCTTCCTGTAGTACAACTCCAGGCTGGTGTGAAGCACATATTGGGCAGCCTGGATATTTTAGAAACTGAAGTAGGATTTATTTTAACGTAGACAGCAACAACAATTTGCATTTATACAGCACCTTTAATGTAGTAAAAGGCGCTTCACAGGAGCGTAATCACATAAAAAATTGACACCGAGCCAAAAAGGAGACATTAGGACCGGAGGATGAGGAGGGATACCACACAATGGTCACAGTCACATAGGATATCATTTGTGTCTGTGATTAGGGCCGTTTCAGTGCTGTGGCAGAAAAGGAAACCTGATTGGAGAGCTTCAAACAGGGAGTTGCGGGATAGGTGGGCACAGATCTAGGAGGGGACAACATGTTCAAGAAAGGAGAAGGAAGGTTGGAGATAGGCCGATAGTTTGCAAGGACAGAGGGGGCTCGTAATTCGGCTCTGTAGCGCCTGATTTTTCGGCGCTACAGGTGCCGTTTTGTGTCGCGAATGGCATCTGCGACACGGGCGCACAATTCTGGTGCGGGCCACACTGGACACCATCTTGTTAAGGGAGGTAGGGCGGGTGTTAGGAGCGTGCGCTGGAAGTATGTTGAGTGGGAAGATTGTGACGTTAATCAGTGTGAACGCTGATTTGATGCCAACGCTGCCATTTTCATCCTCAACGCTGGAACTAACCCCCTGTCTTAACCTCGCACAGCTGAACATGTGTTCAGCAGCAACAAGGACCCCCCCACACTCCCACCAGCTATATTTATGGCAACCACTCTCTTGTTAGTTGTTGATTAATTTCTACTGGCTTTGTGCAAGATTGTGGAAGTTTTTGGAGCTTTCTAGAGTTGTTTAAAGTTGGTGAGGTGACAGGGAGTGGTGCTGCAAGTGGAGAAGGCCTTGGTTCTGACTTCAAGGGATCCGGTCAGACCATTTGCTCTTAGTCATGGGTGTTGTAGTTGTCATCCCCTTGGCCTGCAGCATGAAAGGGAGATGGAGGAGAGGCAGCAAAGAAGAGGACAAGTTGATCGCAGAGGGAGTAGGAGGGGGAGAAGGGCTCTCAGCAGGTAGCTTTCGAGAGCAATTCTTTTACCTCAGCCTGAGCTAGGAGCAGTGTGTGAGGCGTCTGTGTTTTACAAAGGAGGTGCTCACAGAACTCTGCCACCTCTTGCAACCAGACCTTCAGCCTCACACCAGGGAAAGGACAGCGCTGCCAGTGGCTGTGAAGGTGACCGTGGCCCTGAATTTCCAGCAGAATCCTTCCAGGCTGGAGCAGGCGACATCTACAACATCTCCCAGTTCGCCATCCACTGCTGAATAAGAGTTGACAGGCGCTCTTTATGCCAGGAGAGGGGACTTCATTGTCTTCTCTCTGACCAGATAGCAGGCTTCCCCATGGTGGAGGGCGCCATTGACTGCACACACGTGGCTTTGCAGACACCACATCTAAATGCTGAGAGGTACTGCAACCGCAAAGCTTACCGCTCGCAGAATATGCAGCTGGTGTGCGACCATACTTAGCACATCATGATGGTTGCCCGGTATCTTGGAAGCAGTCATGATGCCTTTATTCTGCGCCAGTCCACTGTTCCATCTGTCTTTGAGCCACTACGACAAACCAGAGGATGCCTACTGGATGACAAGGGCTATCCGCTGACCACTTGGCTCATGACTCCTCTGCGCAACCCACACACACTTGGGCAGCATGCATATAACAAAAGCCATGCTGCCACACAGAATCTGATAGAGTAGAGCATTGGCTTCCTTAAACAATGCTTCCACTGCATGGACCGCTCTGGAGGCACCCTGCAGTACTCACCAAAGCGCATCTCATGGTTTGCTGCATGCCCCACAACCTCGGCACAGCCCTTGCCACCAGGCATATGGCGACCAGCTGAGGAGGAGGAAAAGGAGGAAGGGGAGGAGAATTAGGAGGAAGAGGAAGCGGAGGAGGAAGTGGAAGGGAGGAGGCTACCCAAACAATCCCTTTCTGCCCGGGCTGTCTGTGATCGACCCATCTGACTGCGATACCAGTAAACGCAACCTGAATTCTCCATTCAACAGTAGTCCCACACCTTACCTTTCCTCTGTTACTGACCATCACAGCGTCCTCTTGGCCACCATGCTGAAATACAAGCCACCACAAAAGACACATTCCAATCCAACTTTATACGTCAATCCATCCAATATTACATAAAAAAGTCAACTAATTACCTTTGTACATTCCCTTAGTGCCTGTCATCCGTGTGCCTTTGCCTGTCCTAGTGCTCCTACGTAGTACTACCCCAATGACTGCAGTGTGGCTGGTGAAAGACTACTGACTTTCAGTGGGGAGTCTGCAGATGGCCCTGCAGGACAACCTCGAGCAGCTCTGGGCCTAGAAGGCCCGGCTGTGGACTGCACCACCTTGACATGGGCAACAGTAGTCTTTTTTAAAATTTGTTTTATGGGATGTGGGCTTCACTCACAAGGCCAGCATTTATTGCCCATCCCTAACTGCTCTTGAGAAGGTGGTAGTGAGCCACCTCCTTGAACTGCTGCAGTCCGTGTGGTGAAGGTACTCCCACAGTGCTGTTAGGTAGGGAGTTCCAGGGTTTTGACCCAGCGACGATGAAGGATCGGTGATATACTTCTAAGTCAGGATGGTGTGTGACTTGGAGGGGAACTTGGAGGTGGTGGTGTTCCCAGGTGCCTGCTGCCTTTGTCCTTCTAGGTGGAAGAGGTCGCGGGTTTGGGAGGTGCTGCCGAAGAAGCCTTGGCAAGTTGCTGCAGTGCATCTTGTAGATGGTACACACTGCAGCCACGGTACGCCAGTGGTAGAGAGAGTGAATGTTTAAGGTGGTGGATGGGGTGTCAATCAAGCACGCTGCTTTGTCCTGGATGGTGTCGAGCTTCTTGAGTGTTGTTGGAGCTGCACTCATCCAGGCAAGTGGAGAGTATTCCATCACACTCCTTACTTGTGCCTTGTAGATGGTGGAAAGGCTTTGGGGAGTCAGGAGGTGAGACACTCGCCACAGATAACCTAGCCTCTGACCTGCTCTTGTTGCCACAGTATTTATGTGGCTGGTCCAGTTAAGTTTCTGGTCAATGGTGACCCCCAGCAAGTTGAAGGTGGGGGATTCTGCGATGGAAATGCCGTTGAATGTCAAGGGGCGGTGGTTAGACTCTCGCTTGTTGGAGATAGTTATTGCCTGGCCCTTGTGTGCCGTGAATGTTACCTGCCACTTATCAACCCAAGCCTGAACGTCGTCCAGGTCTTGTTGCATGCGAGCACGGACTGCTTCATTATCTGAGAAGTTGTGAATGGCACTGAACACTGCGCAGTCATCAGCGGACATCCCCATTTCTGACCTTATGTTGGAGGGAAGGTCATTGATGAAGCAGCTGAAGATGGTTGGGCCTAGGACACTGCCCTGAGGAACTCCTGCAGTGATGTCCTGGGGCTGTGATGATTGACCTTCAACCACCACAACCATTTTCGTTTGTGCTAGGTATGACTCCATCCAGTGGAGAGATTTCCCCCCGATTCCCATTGACTTCAGTTTTACTAGGGCTCCTTGATGCCACACTCGGTCAAATGCTGCCTTGATGTCAAGGCCAGTCACTCTCACCTCACCTCTGGAATTCAGCTCCTTTGTCCATGTTTGGACCAAGGCTGTAATGAAGTCGGGAGCGGAATGGTCTTGGCGGAACCCAAACTGGGCATCAGTGAGCAGGTTATTGGTGAGTAAGTGCTGCTTGATAGCACTGTCAATGACACCTTATATCACTTTGCTGATGATTGAGAGTAGACTGATGTGGCGGTAATTTGCCAGATTGGATCTGTCCTGCTTTTTGTGGACAGGACATACCTGGGCAGTTTTCCACATTGTCGGATAGATGCCAGTATTGTAGTTGTACTGGAACAGCTTGGCTAGAGGCGCGGCTAGTTCTGGAGCACAAGTCTTCAGCACAATAGCCGGGATGTTGTCGGAGCCCATTGCCTTTGCTGTATCCAATGCGCTCAGCCATTTCTTGATATCACGTGGAGTGAATCGAATTGGCTGAAGACTAGCTTCTGTGATGGTGGGGACCTCAAGAGGAGGCCGATATGGATCATCCACTCAGCACTTCTGGCTGAAGATGGTTGCAAATGCTTCAGTCTTGTCTTTTGCACTCACGTGCTGGGCTCCACCATCATTGAGGACGGGGATATTCTTGGAGCCTCCTCCTCCCGTTAGTTGTTTCATGGTCCACCAGCATTCGCCACTGGTTGTGGCAGGGCTTTGGAGCTTTGATCTGATCCGTTGATTGTGGAATCGCTTAGCCCTGTCAATAGCATGCTGCTTCTGCTTTTTAGCATGCATGTAGTCCTGTGTTGCAGCTTCCCCAGGTTGGCACCTCATTTTTAGGTACACCTGGTGCTGCTCCTGGCATGCTCTTCTACACTCCTTATTGAACCAGGGTTGGTCCCCTGGCTTGATGATAGTGGTAAAGTGAGGGATATGCCAGGCCATGAGGTTACAGATTGTGGGGGAATACAATTCTGCTGCTGCTGATGGCCCACAGTGCCTCATGGATGCCCAATTTTGAGCTGCTAGATCTGTTCTGAATCTGTCCCATTTAGCACAGTGGTAGTGCCACACAACACGATGGAAGGTGTCCTCAGTTTGAAGATGGGACTTCGTCTCCACAATGACTGTTCAGTGGTCACTGCTACTATTACTGTCATGGACAGATGCATCTGCGACAGGTAGATTGGTGAGGACGAGGTCAAGTATGTTTTTCCCTCGTGTTGGTTCTCTCACCACCTGTCGCAGGCCCAGACTGGCAGCTATGTCCTTCAGCACTCGTCCAGCTCGGTCAGTAATGGTGCTACCGAGCCACTCTTGCTACTCAGTGCTTCTTCCAAGTGGTGTTCAACATGGAGGAGTACTGATTCATCAGCTGAGGGTGGGCGGTCGGTGGTAATCAGCAGGAGGTTTCCTTGCTCAAGCTTGACATGAAGCCATGAGACTTCATGGGGTCCGGAGTCAATGTTGAGGACTCCCAGGGCCACTCCGTCCCGACTGTATACCACTGTGCCACCACCCCTGGTGGTCTGTCCTGCCGGTGGGACAGGACATACCCAGGGATGGTGATGGAGCAGTTTGGGACATTGGCTGAAAGGTATGATTCTGTGAGTATGACTATGTCAGGCTGTTGCTTGACTAGTCTGTGGGACAGCTCTCCCAATTTTGGCACAAGTCCCCAGATGTTGGTGAGGAGGACTTTGCAGGGTCGACTGGGCTGGGTGTGCCATTGCCGTGTCCGTAGCCGGTGCCGAGGTCAATGCTGGGTGGTCCGTCCGGTTTTATTCTTATTTTTGTGTTTTGTAGGCGTTTGTTACAACTGAGTTGCTTACCGGGCCATTTCAGGGGGCAGTTAAGAGTTTGGAGTGGGTCTGGAGTCACATATAGGCCAGACCAGGTAAGGACGGCAGATTTCCTTCCCTAAAGGACATTAGTGAACCAAATGGGTTTTCAACAGTTTTCTGATAGTTTCATGGTTATTATTACTGCTTTTATTCCAGATTTTTATTCTGATACAAGCTTTTATTCCAGATTTTTATTTAATTAACTGAATTTAAATTCCCCATTGAATCTGAACTCATGATCATTAGTCCAGGTCTCTGGATTACTAGCCCAGTAACATTACCACTATGGTACCGTTCCCGTCTGGGCTACAACTGACTAGCTGACAGGCAACAGCAAGGGCACTGGCGGAGTGGTGGGAGGACTGAGAGAACTCAGCAGGTTCGTGCTCCATGGAGCCACTGCCACTCTCCCAGGGCGGTGCCTCAGCAATCCTAGTAATCTGTTGGAGGACAGATTGCTGGACTGCTGTGACACCCTATGAGCCCCTTTCCACACTGCTAAATGCAGCCACAGTGGCAGTAGTCTAAGCTTGCGTCGCAGCATGCTGAGCCTGCATGAGAGCAGTCTGAGCTTCCACTGCAGCACTCAGATGTTGGGTGGCTTCTGCTTGTGCTTCAATGGAAGCTAAGACACGGCCATCAGATGCTGCATCAAGGTTGGGTCCACAAGTGCGCGAATGGAGTTGGCCACCACTTCCACGCTGGAAAGGATGGGCTCCAAGCTCTGCACAAAGCCCTGTGCTAGGTTGGTGCTGGACTCCTCCATGCTCCTGGATATTGCACTCAGGCTTCCTGGCAGGCCTGCCAATGCACCGAGCACTTTATTGTGCATGCCCATTAGCGTTCTTCTGTAGCCCACCCCATCAACGTCCTTATCTGAGTCCTGTGCAGCAGAACTCGTGTGCGACCTCATCATATGGGGAGCTGGCACCTGCGCTACCCTTTCCCCCTGCCCTGGCTTCAGGCCACTCGTGCCCAGTGTCTCACCACATGCAGATCCCGCGTCTAACATATCCTCTAAACTATGCGGCATGTCAATATCTGAGCTGGTGGCTGCGAGTGTGAAATTGACTGGCGGTGCTATGTCTTCATCAAATGTGCCTTGGTGCTCTTTTTATCATGCTCCTCCACCAGTGCCTGGCCAGGTGTCAGTTCTTGGCTATCTGAAAGGAGGAAGGCACAAGGGTAAGATTATGGTGAGGTGGGGCGGGAAAGCAAGAGGTGCATGCTTACACCATGTGCAGCTTGTAAATCACAAGAGATTGTGGGATAAGGGGGAAGTGGGATGTGAGAAGGGGGATTATATATGAGAATACCGGCATTTTGTATTTTTTCAGCCCCTCCCAGTAATGACCAGCACCGTCTCCTCCATCAGGGTCAAGTTATGCAGGCGCGGCTGTCCCCCGCTGATTAGGTCCTGCTGGCATTGGTTGTGAGCCACCTTGTCCTGCAAGAGAAAGGGAAGTGTGTCAGTGAGTGTGGTGCAATGTGTTTGGGCGATATTCCTGTCATGGTTGAATAGCTGACAGTGTGTGCAAGCTGTGAGATGTGGGAGTGAGGCTTGCAGCAGTGGTAAGTGTGTGAGGGTGAGGTGAAGCTATGAATGTGAGGTATGAGTCCTGTTTGGTAGAGATTATGAAGGGATGATTACAAGTCCTAGCCCTTTTCGGGCTACCCCAGATCAGGCGTATTCCCCAGACGTTCACCTTCAACTAAAGTTAAAGAAAGCCGAATCCTATAAGACGCTTAATTGGGTCTAAAGGTCAGACTACTTTTCCCTAAAGGAAAGGAACGACGTGAAGATGTTACCATCTTCCGGATAGCACTTTTAATAAGTTTAACTAGACTGTAACCTTCCGGACATTATGAGGGTCCGGAATACCCCCCAGAATTCTGCAACTCCTTTGAGTGTACAGAAATTTGAGTTTGCGAGATTGATACAGAATTTACTCTGTGAGACAATTCTAAAAATATATGTATTTATTAAAGAACTGACATTCAGTTAACAGCTGATAAGTCAATCGCGACTTTAATTGTTCAAACATTTAAAGATTGCATGGATAAACTACAGAATTTGTTCATCCCTGTTTGGCATAAAAATAAAACAAAAAAGGTGACTCAACCGTGGCTAACAAGGGAAATTAGGGATAGCATAAGATCCAAGAAGAGGACATATAAATTGGCCAGAAAAAGCAGCAAACCTGAGGATTGGGAGCAGTTTAGGATTCAGCAAAGGAGGACAAAGGGATTAATTAAGAGGGGGAAAATAGAATATGAGAGTAAGCTTTCAGGGAACATAAAAACTGACTGTAAAAGCTTCTATAGATATGTGAAGCGAAAAAGATTAGTGAAGTCAAGCGTAGGTCCCTTGCAGTCAGAATCAGGGGAATTTATAATGAGGAACAAAGAAATGACTGATGAATTAAATACATACTTTGGTTCTGTCTTCACAAAGGAGGACACAAATAAACTCCCAGTGATGTCGGGGAACATAGGGTCTAATGAGAGGGAAGAATTGAATGAAATCAGTATTTGTAGGGAAATGGTGTTAGGGAAATTGATGGGATTGAAGGCCGATAAATCCCCAGGGCCTGATAATCTACATCCTAGGGTACTTAAGGAAGTGGCCCTAGAAATAGTAGATGCATTGCTGGTCATCTTTCAAAATTCTATAGACTCTGGAACAGTTCCCATGGATTGGAGGGTAGCTAATGTAACCCCACTATTTAAAAAAGGTGGTAGAGAAAAAACGAGGAATTATAGACCGGTAAGCCTGACATTGGTAGTGGGCAAAATGCTAGAGTCCATCATAAAAGATGTAATAACAGAGCACTTGGAAAACAGTGACAGGATCGGACAAAGTCAACATGGATTTACAAAAGGGAAATCATGCCTGACTAATCTACTGGAATTTTTTGAGGATGTAACTGGTAGAATAGATAAGGGAGAAACAGTGGATGTGGTGTATTTGGACTTTCAGAAGGCTTTCGATAAGGTCCCACATAAGAGATTAGCGTGCAAAGTTAAAGCACATGGGATTGGGGGTAAAGTACTGATTTGGATAGAGAACTGGTTGGCAGACAGGAAGCAAAGAGTTGGAATAAATGGGTCTTTTTCCGAGTGGCAGGCAGTGACTAGTGGGGTACCACAGGGATCGGTGCTAGGACCCCAGCTATTCACAATATATATTAATGATCTAGACAAGGGAACTAGATGTAATATCTCTAAGTTTGCAGATGACACAAAGCTGGGTGGGCGTGTGTGCTGTGAGGAGGATGCAGAGAAACTCCAGTATGATTTGGACAGGTTGGGTGATTGGGCAGATGCATGGCAGATGCAGTATAATGTGGATAAATGCGAGGTTATCCACTTTGGTGGCAAAAACAGGAAGACAGATTATTATCTGAACGGCAATAGATTGGTAAAAGGGAAAGTGCAACGAGATCTGGGAGTCCTTGTGCACCAGTCGCTGAAGGTAAGCATGCAGGTGCAGCAGGCGGTTAAGAAGGCAAATGGTATGTTGGCCTTCATAGCGAGAGGATTCGAGTACAGGAGCAAGGATGTATTGCTGCAGTTGTACAAGGCCTTGGTGAGACCACACCTTGAGTATTGTGTGCAGTTTTGGTCGCCTTATCTGAGGAAGGATGTTCTTGCCATGGAGGGAGTGCAGCAAAGATTTACCAGACTGATACCTGGGATGGCAGGAATGACGTATGAAGAGAGATTGGGTCAATTAGGCTTATATTCGCTAGAGTTTCGAAGAATGAGAGGGGATCTCATTGAAACTTATAAAATTCTAACAGGACTAGACAGACTAGATGCAGGAAGGATGTTCCCGATGGCGGGGGAGTCCAGAACCAGAGGTCACAGTCTAAGGATAAGGGGTAAGCCATTTAGGACTGAGATGAGGAGGAATTTCTTCACCCAGAGAGTGGTGAACATGTGGAATTCTGTACCACACAAGGCAGTTGAAGCCAATTCATTAAATATATTCAAGAAGGAGACAGATATATTTCTTAAGGCTAAAGGGATCAAGGGATATGGGGAGAAAGTAGGGACAGGGTACTGAATTTGGATGATCAGCCATGATCTCATTAAATGGCGGAGCAGGCTTGAGGGGCCGAATGGCCTACTCCTGCTCCTATCTTCTATCCTAACATACAAATAGCTTACATTTCTTATCAGAGATCCTTATTCTCAAATCTTAACTTTGTTACATTTCCACACTTCTACTTATTTCTTAATCCAGAATATCCACCAAAATCAAATACCTTGATTACCCAAGACTCAAAGTTAAAAACTTACAGAGCGTGCCTGTGAAGTTGAGAAATGCTTGCCCCATTCAGCGACTTCTGACTTTTCATCTGAAAAGCTCTTATTTTTATCCTCTTTTTTAGTGGTATTTTCTTTGAAGTATTCTGCTGATGTAAGCTAATTGTCTCTAGTGATACTCTATTGAATTGTTTTCTATTCTTTACTGTCAATTCAACTGTTGTAACCAGACTTGTGTCTCTACCTTTAGGTGTTTCAAAAACTTATCATTTTTATGGTTATTTTCGATTTATCTATTTGATGCCATTCTTAGGAAGTCTTTCTATTGAATTTCTAATATTACTTAACTACTTGTAAGCCAGACATCGTGTCTCCTAACTATTCCATTTTCAATACAAACATAATGTAATTGCTTGGTGTCATCTATTGATATTATATTTTCAAAGCCTTCCTATTTGTACCTTTTACAACTTGTAAACACTTCATCTAGGGTGTTCCATGCATTTCTTATTTACTTCAATTGGTTGTATTAAGAATCATGTCTCCTGTTTCTAAGTTTAACATAAAACTATTTTACGGCAGATATTTCTTTTACTTGATGTCATTTTTTCAAAGGCACTTGGTTTTTTTAATGTTCTGTGCACTTGTTTGACGTGTTAGATTTTGACACTTTACTTGGGTCATTCCATTGTGTTGGTTCCAATGTTCAGACATAGAGGAACCTCCAGCCTACTGTTTCAATAGGGCCATGTCTTTGTATTTACAAACATTTCCCATTTCAAAGCTTGTGTTCACAGCTTTGTGTTAACAACTGATCTTTATCTCAGAAGCCTGTATTCCTGTTTTACGGCCTGTGTCATTGAGGCTTTTAGATTTTTAACCCCAGTTTGTCATGTTTTAATATTATCAAATCTGTTTATAGGATGATGTATTTCTTGGAATGTGGCTACTTCCTTCACAATTATTGGTAGGTGAGTGATGGGGGTGTGGTGTATTGAGCAGTGTGTGAGGCTAGTGGTGCAGATGGTGGGATATGGCATTTGAAGATGAATTCACTGACCTTGACCACTTGTGTGAATTCATTAAACTTCTTCCTGCACCTCATCTAGGTTCTCGGGGCTATACTGCTGGCATTCATCACAATGGCTGTCTGCTCCTATTGGATTTTATGCATTTGCCTGGAGGGCTTCCTGGCCCCCTGTGGAAACAGGACCTCTCTCCTCATGTTCACCTCCAGCACCAAGGCCTCCAGGGTTGCATCGGAGAACCTTGGAACATGCTCTCTCCCCTGTTGTGTCATCATTGTTTTTTTATGCTGCTCTCACTCTCTTCTCCAGCCAGTTCAATGAGTTGCTGCAGGCAGAATGCACCTCCCCTTTAAGAGGTGCAGACTGCCTTTAAGAAGTGCAGACAAGCTTTAATTGGTGCTAGCCTCGCACAAACTTGGGCCCCCTGCTGAGCATTCAGCCACTTAGCAGTGCATTCAGCGCTGGGCTGAATGCCACAACCATGTTAATCAGCAGGGTGCACAAAGTTAGCGTGCTGCCTGCATTACTTTGTACGGGGGTGGGTTGATCGCGCATCGTAATCCCCACGCCCGTTTTCAGGGGGCAAACAAATGCTTAGCCCAGGGGATCAAGGATAAATTTTTTGAGGTGGGGACGATGATGACAGATTTGAAAGTGAGGGGGACACTACCTGAGGAGAGGAAATCATTTACACTATAAGCCTGCCTGCACGGTCAAAATATATGCACAGAGCTCTCTCTTAGCTGAGCTTAGCAAGAGATGTGGTTCCGTAAAGCCACAATATAATTATGAATTGCAATCTAAACCTAATGGCAATTTTAAAATGATCATGACAGTCAGATCAGGCCTCCATTAGACATCCAATATCAGCAACTTCAGGGCAACAGAATGATGAAACAGCTCTATTGGCCAGCCACAAACGCATGTGAATGTACCCTGAAAATATATGTATTTTTTCTAATTCAATGTCAAAATTAAACTTTTTAATTTATGTTTCTGTTAAATCATTTTAATATCAAGATAGAAATATTCAAATATATAATATAATAATTTATTAAACTAATAAGGAAAAACTTATTGTTTCCGCTGCCCGATTCTACATCTCAAAGAAATTAAGATTTGTCATGTATTTTCTGTGGTTCTGTTCTATATCGTACTTATTTATATTTTACACACATTTAAAGGTACATTTGCACTGCAGCTACAAGTCTGCAGTTTGGGTTTCATCTAAGCAGCACCCAGCTCATACCGCCTGCTGAAACTCAAATTCATCTGCTGAGGAAACAGCTCTGCGGATGTGTGCTCATATGTATGGGTAGAGCTCCTGTCCCAATTGTTACATTTTAAATATTTAGACAGTGTAGGCAGCATTGTATAAATATTTAAATTAACGGCAAGCAGCCTTAAAAATAGACACCCTTTTCATCCTAGTTTGACACTGCACTGGATTTATACTCCACATGTTGTCAAACGGAAATGGTGTAAGGCTTACTCCCAAAAGGAATCTTACTCCGCTTCACTCCAGAGTCAGATCAGGCACTGAATTTATTGGAAACCGCTTTGCACCAATGCTAAAATTGTAGTTTGAATGCACCCCAAGACCAAGTTCAATCAGGTCATGTTAACAACTATAATGCATATATAAAACTGGAACATTGGACATGGTAACATCTAATAAATTATATATTCATATAAAACTTTGATGTGGTGCATTAATAATCATGCATACAGTAAAATGTACATTGTCAAAATTGTATGCAGATCAAATACATGCAGAAGACAATACTAGCCTTTGTAAACATGGCTAAATGAGTTTGCTCACACAAAAATTACATTTGATCATTATCCATCTGGGAAATCAAAATCACATTGAAAATTTAGTAAAAAGTGTCATTTTTGAGAAACTTAGGTGAAAATGGGGTAGAAATTGGTATACATTATGCCCATTTTTCAGGCATTTAGGGTTAGGGCTAGGGTTTTGGCTTATATATCTGTGTTAAGACAAAATAAATATTAAACCATGCAGGTTTACTTTGTACACAAATTTGAAAGAACACATACTGAAACTACCAAATTAATATTTGAGACATGATTATCTTTCTACTAGCAAAAAATGGAGCTCAAGTAACACAACATAACAGAATAGAATCATACAAAAATGTAGACACAATTACAACAATAGAATGAAGCGATTTCAATAAGGGTAATCAGGCAGTGGAAACACTATGGCCTAGAAATTCGCAGTCTTACTGCTGGCCATTAAGGCCCAATTTGAGAAAGGTCAAAATACCAATGGTACAAGGGAATCAAAAAATAAGTCAATGGAAGGAACTTAGTGAATTTAATACAAGTTTTAAAAATGACAATTCAGAAAATAATGAGACTTAAGATGGATAAATATTCAGGACCTAATGTTTTTCCAGCCCAGGGTATGAAAATAAATAGGTGAGGAAACTGCAGATGAGTTAGCCTTAATTTTCCATAGCTCCCTAGATCAGGAATTGTGTCATTGGATTGAAAATTGCAAATGTCACTCCATTATTTAAGAAGGGAGAGAGAAACCAGGTAACAACAGACATGTCAGTTTAAATTAGTTGTGAGGAAGTTACTGGAATCTATCATCAGAGACAGAGTGACTGAGCACTTATGAGGTGATCAAAGAGAATGAATTTGCGAAGGGTAGGTCCTATCTGACCAATCTAGTTGAATTTTTTGAGGAGGAAATTTGCATGGTGTATAGGGTAATGTCTATGATTGTTGTCTATGTGGATTTCGAAAAGCATTTGATAAGGTTCTGCACAGCACGACAGATTATTCGTAAAAATGAAAGCACGCGCAATAGGAGGTAACTTTATGACATGGGTTGGTAATTGGTTGGGAGATAAAATGAATGTTCTTTGATTGGCTGGATGTGACAAGTGGTGTTCCCAAGCAATCTGTACTGGGGCCTCAGCTTTTCACCATATATATTAATGACTTGGAGGAAGGAATAGAGGGGGCGAAATTGGGAGCCTTTGTACCTCCCGTTAGCGCCCTCAGGGGGTGCTAATGGGGCAAAAATGGCTTTGCGACTGGGCGTGGCGCTGACATTGACTCCCACCATATTCGGCGGGAGTTTTGCGGTGGCGCTACGGCGTTGCGCCCCGATCTCCTTCGCCCGAGTTCGTGATATCATCGTCGTGCACATTGCCCTGGTAGCGCCCCAGACCTAAAATTGACTTCCGCTCCCTGTAGCAGCGCCGGGCAAAGACACCAACAGCTGCAGGAGGCGTGCATCGGGCGGCTAGCCGCTTCGGGGGTGATGATTAAAGGCGAAGTGGACGAGGTAACTAAAAAAAAAACCTTATCTTTCTTGTTCCACTTTTGTTTGCGGGTTCCTGCCGTGATCGATCAGCCCGGCACTCTGCTTGAGTGCTGGGCTGATTGCGTGGGATCACGGCTGCCTTGGTGGTCCAGGTAGGTACTTTTTAAATTGCAGAGCCTGCAGCGATGGCCCTTCCCTTTAAGGGAGGGAAGGAGCCTTTGAACGCGGCAGCACTGCACGGCCCAGTGTACAGCGCTGCTGAAGTCTCCGCCCCGCCTGCTGCCGATTGCGCTCCAAGAAGGAAGCGGAGTGCTTGATTTAGCGCACCACTTCCTTCTTGGAGCGCAAAACCGAATTTTTTAAAAGTTCAGAAACATTAGCGCCTGCTGCTAATTTTCCAAATTTTTTTAATTTAGCGCCCCAAACGGGGCTATAATGAATTTCTCCCCCCAAAAATGATATCCATGTTTTCAAATGACACTAAGTTAGGAGGCACAGTAAGTTGTGTAGATGGGAGCAGGAAGTTACAAAGGGAGATACACTTTGTGGGCAAAACTATGACAGATAGAGTTCAAAGTGGCGAAGGTTGCATAAACTTGGTTTGTATTCACTTAAGTTCAGAAGATTGAGCGGTAATCTATTCGACGCCTTTATAAATGATAAAGAGGTTCAATAGCATAGCTAGAAATAAACTATTTACTCTGGTGAGCGAATCCAAACAGGAATAATCTTGAAATTAGAGTTAGGCCATTTTGGAGTAAAATCAGGAAGCCCTTTTTTCACACAAAGGATAGTGAGAATCTGGAACTCCTTCCCGTAAAAGGCTGTGAATGATGGGTCAAGACTGAGACCAGTAAGTTCCCTCCACACTGTCCCATCAAACACTCCCAGTAAATTCTTATTAGGCAAGGATATCAAGGAACATGGTGCAAAGACAAATAAATTGAGTCGAGGTACAGGTCAGCCATGATCTAACTGAACGGAGGAGCAGGTTTGAGGGGCTGAACGTCCTACTCTTGTTCCTATGTTCCTATTAATGAAAGTACTATGAACGTTTTTGGTAATACCCCAAAAATTGCAGCATAAAAATTATAGGCTGCTGGTAGGGTATTATAAACTCTTACAAACTGCCTTTCATCTCTCTGGCCTTTGATCAGACCCTGCATAGAAAGGTCGTGAAGATTTCTTTTTACTTAGCTATTAAGGGTAACAGTCAAATTTAGTTCTGAAGGCTTCAACATACTACTTAATAAATGTAACTCCACAGCAGAAGGTATACAGAATATAGTATAAGTGGAGGGTCATTTTGGTAGTTGCAAGCATTGGAAATAAAGCTCTGATTATCCCATGACATTGCCATCATATGAAAGAGGTACTTGGTACTGATGAGAAGTCTTGTGTTCCTAGACCATGATCAGAATTTCCCTGTATATCAGTTATTGTTTTCTATTTTCTTTCTATTCCTGTGCTGATTTTCCTTTATGTTGTCTTGTAAAAGTACAAGGACAAACACAAGAAAAATACAGTAAAACTGTTTCTATTATTTTGTGGTCTTATTGATGATTATGCAGTAGAAATTTGATCCAAGGTTATAATAACATTTTTACTCACTGTTTCTTTTTCTATGCTTCTTAGTCTGATTTTGCATTTCTGTCGGTTTATGTTTTATGGCATGTTTAATTATCTCATCCACACTTTCCTCTATAACACTCAATCTCACCCCTAATTGGATATTTACCCAATCTCTTTAAAGCAGTTAATTGACACCTCATTAACTACTCTAAAGGAAATAAAGTTCTAACCTATCAGTAGTCTCACTCAAAGCTGGTTAATTTTGTGTGGTGTTGACCTTATTACTTCTGTTCCGGGTTCTTCCTCTATCACCAGGATTGTGTTTTTTTTGCATGACTGTGACTAATGAAGCAATGTTTTAACATCAGTGGTTCACCTCTAGAGCTGAACTATCCCAGCACTAGACAACCATTGATAAAATGGAAATTACTGTTGCAATATTATTGCATTCACATCAAATTCATCTCTTTGGTATTTTAAGAGGTATGAACCTATTTACATTAAGCTTTCATACAATAACTCACAGTGAGTAATTTTTACTCTATGTGCAAGCCATTTTCCCATTGTTTCCTCTCTCCCTTCCAAATGGTCATTTTAGCTTTAAACTTGGAAATCCAACTTTTGAGTTCACTGAATGTAAAATGAGTCTTGTAAAATTCTATGAACTTTGCTTTAATGCTGTTTGAACTGGGGTGAATTATTTTTTTGTTAATAAATCTTGTGATTTTTGTTTTCTATTGTATAAAAAATAGAGATCTTGCTTGATAAAAACAAATCATTGTATTACTGATACTTTCCTGCATTACAACAGCGACTATACTTCAAAAGTTCATCATTGGCTGTAAAGTGCTTTGGGGCATCCTGAGATCGTGCAAGGCGCTATATAAATGCAAGTTTTTTTCTTTTTTCTTTCTTGTGATGCCAGTAAAGGCAATTGCAGTGTCATATTTGAGGGGAAACCATAGAATCATAGAATAATACATCATAGAAGGAGGCCTTTCGGCCCATCGTGCCTGTGCTGGCTCTTTGACTGAAAGAGCTATCCAAATAGTCTCACTCCCCTGCTCTTTCCCATAGCCCTGCAAATTTTTCCTTTACCCAAATGACAATGCATTTGTGTAATAATAGCAAACAACACACCAAAGGTAGAGATTTCATTGACATAGCCAAAAAAAAGTTCAAAAGGAACTAACACAATGCATGCACACATGCACTCACACACCGATTCACACAATTATATAACATGTCCTCATTGTGTCTCCTGCCACAATATCTTAGGTTTAACCTCAACCTCCTTTTTTTGACAAAATTTGAATTAAGTTCTATAATAACAAAAGCAGTTGAAATACATAAGAAGAGGTTGCTAGTCAATACACCCATCCACATATCATTCTGAAAGAAACCTCAACAGACTGTAGTGTTAACTCTGCATACAACTGAGCAAAGGCACCTGAATCAAATACTTCTGTTTCAGTTAGTTACTAAAACAAAAATAGAAAGTTCCTTAAGTGCATAGGTGGTCAGTTAGCATCTGAAATGCTAAGAATTTTGCAGGGGTCCTTAGTCAGAACTAGTTTCTTTCCTCAGAGCTACTTTTTCCAAAGCCCATTACTATTTTCAGCACTGAAAACAAAACGCGTGTCCCCGGGCATGTGACAATCAGATGATTAGAGCTGTTCATGGTGTCTTTGGTAAAGTCATTGGCCCGGATTTTGCTGTCAGCGGCCCAGGAATGGCGCTCGTGGGCTTTTGAGCGGAAATTGCTCTAATCGGGCGGCTGATCCAGCGTGGTGCCCTCTACAGGGGATCTGTTGCATGTGCGAGCAGGGAAGGAAACAGCAAAGCTCTTCAACCAAACAGATTGACGAATCCTCACTGAGACATGCAGAGTCTAAACCAGGAAGTATAAACCAGGAATTATAAATTAGATTTAAATCATGTACAGAAAGCAAAATAAAGATTGGGAAAGACAGATTGGATTAAGAGTGAGTGATAAAAGAGACAGACAGAAAAAGTTTAAAAAAAAATATTTAAAAAAAATCTCCAACACAAATTAACTTCTGAAGGAATGAGACTCCACACTTGTAAAATTTAATTTTCAAGGCCAGAGAAGTTGTTTGGCAGTAATTATCACTTATCACACCGTTATAAATTCATTTACTCCTGAATGCACCAGCCCTAACATTTTCTGGCGTATTCAGTGGGTAACTAGTGGGTGAGTACTCCAACTTCACGCTGATGCATGTCTTTCAATGCCAATTCTATTGGTGAGGTACTGTTTTAGCACAGCTTGTGGAGGAGCAGCATAACTCGCACCACAACTTCTGGATTTCCGCATTTCACTGCGCATGTGTGTACTCCGGAAGCTGCTGTCTGATTTACTCCATAATAACAGTGAGCGCTGAGAGTCTCACCGTTATTCTTAACACAAAATCCGGGCCATTACTTTTCTTATCTCAGTTAATTTTGAACATCTCTATCATTTTGAAAGGCATTGCTTCTTAAAATCTTACAATTTACTTTTTTTCCTGAGCAACTATGCCTTTCACAGATAATGGACTGAGACAACAGTAAAATTAATATAATGAATTAGATTAGCAGAGCTACTTGAAAACAAATTAATTGCCATTGAATAAAAGTTTCCTATTCTCCCACTATCTAAAAATATTTAAAATTTAATTAGAGGAGATAATATCACCTTGTTCAGATTTAATAGGAATAATATATTTCTTGCTCACTGACATTTCGGACAGCTACACAAAATTTAAATAAATATCTTAAAAATTATGGAAGACAAGTTGAGTGAGTGGGCAAATACATGGCAGATGCAGTATAATGTGGATAAATGTGAAGTTATCCACTTCGGTCGGAGAAACAGAAAGGCAGAGTATTATTTAAATGGTGATAGATTGGGAAATGTTGATGTACAGAGGGAGCTGGGTGTCCTTGTACACCAGTCACTGAAAGCAAACATGCAGGTGCAGCAAGTAGCTAGGAAGGCAAATGGTATGTTGGCGTTCATTGCAAGAGGATTTATGTACAGGAGCAAGGATGTCTTACTACAGTTATACAGGGCCTTGGTGAGACCACACCTGGAGTACTGTGTGCAGTTTTGGTCTCCTTACCTAAGAAAGGATATACTTGCCATAGAGAGAGTGCAGCGAAGGTACACCAGACTGATTCCTGGGATGGCAGGACTGTTGTATGAGGAGAGATTGGGTCGTCTAGGCCTGTATTCACTAGAGTTTAGAAGAATGAGAGGGGATCTCACTGAAACATATAAAATTCTGACAGGGCAAGACAGACTGGATGCAGGGAGGATGAATCCCCTGGCTGGGGGGTCTAGAAACAGGGTAGGACATTTAGGACTGAGATGAGGAGAAATTGCTTCACTCAGAGGGTGGTGAACCTGTGGAATTCTCTACCACAGAAGGTTGTGGAGGCCAAGTCACCGAATATATTTAAGAAGGAGAAAGATAGATTTCTAAACACAAAAGGCATCAAGGGGTATGGGGAGAGAGCCGGAATATGGTATTGAGATAGAGGATCAGCCATAATCATATTGAATAGCACAGCAGGCTCAAAGGGCCGAATGGCCTACTCCTGCTCCTATTTTTCTATGTTTCTATGTTTCTATAACAAGCAATTGATTACAATTTTCTTATTTGGCACTGTCAATTCTGTTTTGCATTGTTTCACTGAAAATTTCAAATTATTGAATGTATTTTTATAGATTTCAAGGTCAAAACATTATCAGGAATAAATACATATTTATATAAAGTGAAATAAAATGATATAATGACATATATAGACTTACATTCATAAATTTCTTGGAAGCAATATATACACATTTAAGATGAAATCTAAAAGGCAAGCCTTACCCAGATTTTCTGGAATCTAGTTTTGGTGCATAACCTACTCCACATTTTTCCATACTGTAGTGGGTATTCTACAAGTGCTGCTGGCTACATAAATCACAGCAATGAAGTCATGAGTGAATTAAACTCATTAGGGAAATTAGTAGATGATACACTTCACAGGCTCAATGATTTACCAAAAGCTAACAACTGTTTTAGCCTGAATAATTGACTCTGTTCAGGCTCAAAGGACAAGTTGTATGACTTCACTCATTTCTCAGTAAATCACTGTAACTGAAATTGTACCTGCTCTATGGTAAAGGTCATTATCCATACAACAGTTTTAAGATTAATTCTGGTGGCCTGATCCAAGACAACATTGGGTATTAAAGGGAAGGCCCATTGTAATAAAAAAAACAGGACTGATAGAGCAAGATAGAGCAATTTAATATTAAAAAGACTAATGAAACCTGTAAACACTAAAGCCCCCGATTTTAACTGGGGGTGAGGGCCGAGTGTGGGGTCAATGGGTCAAATGTAACGCTTGATACGGCTTGCCGATTTGAGTCGCAGGCTATTTTAACGCCCGGGCCTCATTGAAATATACTAGGCCTGAATCTCGCCCGAACGCGGCATCAATGATGTCAGGCCGGCAGGCAGGAGTCGGGTGAGCACGAAAGGAGGCCGCAGCTGAGGTGCACAAAAACGGTCCCCAGCAATCAGGTAAGTGGTGAGGAGAGGGTAAGCAATTACGGTCGGGGATGTAAACTCCCGCTCCTCCTTGCCCATAAGGAAACCTTTAAATAAAAAAGACTTACCTTTTCGGCCCTCTTCTAGGCTTGCTGCTCCTTTCCGCCAGGTTTCTCTAGCGAGGCTGGCATTAGGTGCCAATCTCGTGACAGAGTTAAAATAGCATTGGTGTTGGATTGACGTCATCATGCCTGCGGCGAGGGCATTACACACTTCCTGTAATCAGAGAGTTAAAATATCGGTTGGCATGAGTGCAGCGTCAAGCTGAAGGATAGGATGCTGCCTCTATTTTAAACCCTCGCACGTCACGTTCTCATCAGGTGCAGGGGCTAAAATCAGCCCTTAAGATCCTGATGAACAATAGAGATGTATGCAGTGAGTTTACACTTTAGCTAGAATATAATGATGTGGCTCTGGAAGAAAGTCTATTCAGAGAGAGCATAGATATTGGGATACAGAACAATTAGAGAATTTTACAAGAATCAAAACTGACAAGAAAGCAAGCTTTGACTTAGAGAGAGTCATCGGGGGAAAAATTCAGTTGATTTGCGCCTCCCGTTAGCACAAAGCAACTAGCGCCTGGGCATGGCGCCGCCAACGCCTCCCGCGAAATTCAGCGGGAGATTAGCGGCAGCGGTAACCGTTAGCACCCTGTGGCGCTGCGCCTCCGGTGATGACATCATCGCCGTGCGCAGCACCCCGGCTGCGATCTTTGGTAGCTCCCCCTGACTTACCGCCGGACGTTATGTCTGACAGGATCAGGAGGGCCTACCTGCGGCCGGGGCAGCGCAAATTAAAGGGGAGGTGCTGGGCGGCCATTTTTTTTGCTGGCCACCTGCCAGCACTTGCCCCCGTTGCTGTCCTCGGCCTTCAGTGCAGCCCCCCCCCCCCGCGGGGTGCCGGCTACGCTCCATGAGACCGGCGCTTCTCTTGAGTGCCGGGCTCTTTTACCGGCAGTCCAATCCCTGGTGGCCCAGCTGGGTCCCGGGTCGCGCTGCACTAGGCCCCTCCCCTTTAATAAGGGGAGGAAGGCCTGCAGTACCACCTCCCTCTTGGGGTGCTACCAGTGAATTTCGGGCGCGGGGCGCTAATTTTCGCCCCGGCGAAGTTAGTGCCCCAAAGGGGGCGCGACCCAATTTTTCCCCCATAGAGTCATAACGGCACAGAAGGAGGCCATTCGGCCCATCGAGTCCGTGCCGGCTCTCTGTAGAGCAATCCAGTCAGTCCCATTCCCTCGCTCTATTCCCATAGCCCTGCAAGTTTATTTCCCTCAAGTGCCTATCCAGACTCCCCTTGAAAACAGTGACTGTTACCATTTCCACCACTTCCGTTGGCAGCGAGTTCCAGGTCCTCACCACTTGCTGCGTAAAAAATTTTTCCTCACATCCCCCGATATCTCTTGCCCAAAACCTTAAATCTGTGTCCCTTAGTCCTTGTACCATCAACTAGTAGGAACAGCCTTTCCCCGTCTAGCCTATCCAAACCCGTCATAATCTTGTACACCTCTATCAAATCACCCCTCAACCTCCTTTGCTCTAATGAAAACAAATCCAGCTTCTCCAACTTGTCCTTGTAGCTAAGATCCCCCATCCCCAGAACCACTCTGGTAAATCTCCTCTGCACCCTCTCAAGGGCCTTTACATCCTTCCTAAAGTGTGGTGACCAGAACTGGACGCAATACTCCAGTTGTGGCCTAACCAGCGCTTTATAAAGGTTCAGCATAACTTCTCTACTTTTGTACTCAATACCTCTATTTATGAAACCCAAGATTCCATATGCTTTGCTAACCACTCTCTCAATATGTGCTGCCACCTTCAGGGACCTATGCACATTAACTCCCAAGTCCCTCTGTCCCTGCACACTCTTGAAAACTGTGCTATTAAGTGTATATTACCTCTCCCTGTTCCTTCTGCCAAAATGCATCACCTCACACTTCTCTGATTTAAATTCCATCTGCCACTTGTCTGCCCATACTGCTAGCCTTTCTATGTCCTGTTGCAGTCAATAGGTATCATCCTGACTGTTTGCAACACCCCCAAATTTGGTGTCATCAGCAAATTTAGAAATTCTACTTTGAATTCCAATATCCAGGTCATTTATATATATCAAAAAAAAGCAGTGGCCCCAGCACTGACCCTTGGGGAACACCACTGTCTACCATCCTCCAGTCTGAAAAACAGCCATTTACCACAACTCACTGTTTCTGTCCTTAAACCAATTACTTATTCAAGCTGCCACTGACCCACCTATTCCGTGAGCCTTATGTGACTTATGTAAAGATAGTGAATCAGTAGCAAAACAAATGAAAGAAACAAGTAAATAGAAGGAAGTGCATAGAAACAGGAGAAAATTACTAGAAATTTTGAGAAGCTCTTTGAATAGACAGTACATATTGTGTAAAATATCATGTCAGAGAGAACAAAGCCTTGGAGTTGCAAGTATAATGTATGCAGGGACAGAACAAAGGCAAACAGCTCCTAAGTACTGTGAAAGAAACTAGCGTTGACTATCATTTGAAGCTGTTCGATGTATAAGATATGTTAACAAATAATATGCCAACATGCTCATAAACAACAAACCGTTAGTTTTCAGCTGGACTGAGATGCTACCACTGTTCTAATATTAATGGCTCTGTTCCCTCTAAAGATGCTGACTGACCTGCTGAGGGTTTTCAGCATTTTTCTTTTGTTTTAGATTTCCAGCATCTTGAGTTTTTTTTTGCTCTTTGGTTATATTATTGTTAATGTTCTACCGAGAATGAATACATGTGCCTGTTTGATATAAGAGGCAGAGAGCTTCAGGATTTTAACACTTCATTACTCATTTCAACAAAACAAAAAGGCAGCCATTGAGGAAAAAGAAAAGTCAGTGTTAGAAACCCCAAGAACAACAAGTGGTATAACACTGAGTTTCAAATAGTTCCAAATAGACATGGACCAGTTCTAGATGCAGGACAGACCCACCAGGGGTGGTAGCACAGTGTCATAGAGTCATAGGGGTAAAAATTCAGTTGGTTGCGCCTCCCGTTAGCGCCTTAAGAGGGCGCTAATGGGGCGCAAAGCCGCTAACGCCCGGGCGCAGCGATGTTTGCGCCGCTCGGGAACTTAACTAGAGATTGTGCGGCGGCGCTAAAACTTACCGCTGCGACCACCTGCGCGCGTAGATTGTGACGTCATTCCATGGTGCAACGCCCTTGTGGCGCCCCGGAGCGGAAATTGAGTGGCGCCCCCTGCCTTACCGCCTGGCGCTTCCAACGACCGGAAGACTGGAACGCTATCAATCGCTGTGGGGCGCTATTTAAAGGGGGCCTCTTCCTGTCTTTTTCTGTGGTCGACATTTATGCACCACTCGTTCTGAGAGAGAGAGAGAGATTCGGAGAGAGAGAGAGAGAGAGACTTCTACATTGACTCAACGCTCTGTGAGGTAGTTTTGCCTATTGATCCTAACTTTGCTGCTACTTTAGTTGCTGTCCCTCATTACTTTGCTTGCAAAGAGAATATGGGGGCTGCACTGATTGGGGGCGTCGTCCTGCTCCAGCTGAATCGGAGGATACAGAGACGCAGAGAGAGAGTGGCAATGATGGCCAGACGGAGGAGGGCCATCAGGCGTATGTACAGGGGAGCTTACCCTCCCAGGGTATATCGTGAACAGCTCTCCTACATCCATATGTCCGAGGAGCTGTGTTTGCGAAGGCTGCGATTCAGCAAGGAGGTGGTCACTGAGCTCTGCCACCTGCTGCAGCCAGATCTGCAGCCTCAACTGAGGTCCAGGACGTCTCTGTCGGTGGCAGTGAAGGTCACAGTGGCTTTGAACTTTTACGCCACTGGCTCATTTCAAGCTGCTGCTGGGGACCTCGCCAATATCTCCCAGTTCGCGGTGCATTGCTGCATCCGGCAGGTCACAAATGCCCTCTTCAGAAGGAGACGAGAGTTCATCTCTTTCCCCATGACCCCAGACAAGCAGCGTGACCGTGCTCTGGGCTTTGCGAGGGTAGCGGGCTTCCCCATGGTGCAGGGCGCCATTGACTGCACGCATGTGGCTTTGCGTGCTCCGCGTGAGAATGCCGAGGAATTCAGGAACAGAAAGGGGTTCCATTCCTTGAATGTCCAGTTGGTCTGTGACCACAGACAGCTGATACTCGCTGTCAATGCCCACTATCCTGGCAGCTGCCACGATGCTTTTATCCTGCGCCAGACTACTGTGGCAGAACTTTTCGAGGCACCGCATCAGCCAGTTGGTTGGCTTCTCGGGGACAAGGGGTATGCATTGAGCACCTGGCTGATGACACCGCTCCGTACGCCCAACACCCCTGCTGAGCTGCGGTACAATGAGAGCCATCAAGCAACCAGGAACATTATTGAGCGCACAATCGGCGTGCTGAAGCAACGGTTCCGCTGTCTGGACCATTCCGGAGGAGCCCTGCAGTACTCGCCTGAGCGAGTATCGAACTTCGTAGTCGTGTGCTGCATGTTGCATAACATGGCAATCCTCAGGACCCAGCCAATGCCACCAGGCCTTGGAGCACCACCAGAGGAGGAGGAGGAAGAGGAGGAAGAGGATGAGGACGATGATCATCAGCAGCACCAAGGCAGGAGGGCGGCCCACAATGGTCAAACTGCAAGGGCCGTCCGTCAACGGCTAATAGCAAGCCGCTTCTAGGGCCCCTGCCATTGCTACCAACATTAATGAACCCAGCACGCAACCCCTAAGCCGGCCAAGGCACCAATAATTCCAACCACCAACCATGTATATTTTGAATACAGAAACTTATTTATTTTACAAACTCTGTGTGTGTCAATTCCTCATGACAAACTCATAGAAATAAACACAAAAAAACAGTCAATAACATAACTGGTTCTCACAACCTGGAGATAATGTCCAAAACACTAAACAAAAGTTGGACCATGAACCTCGACCTTTAATAATAAAATGACCAGCATTTTGTCACACCTCCTACTTTTTGCCCTTCGAGGGTGATCTCCTTCCCTTGCGCACTTCCCCCCTTCTAACCCTACTGCTCCTCCGTAATGGGACCTCAGTGGCTGCAGCAAGGCTGGTGGAAGGCTGCTGCTCATCAGACCCTGACACTGCAGATGCCCCTGAAGGACGGCCTCGACCAGTTCTGGGCCTGGAGGGCCCGGCTGCAGACTGCACCAACTCTGCATGGGCGGCAGCAGTCTGTCCTACAGGCGGTGGCAAGTGCAGTGGATAAGTGACAGTGTTGGCAGCAGGAATGCTGTCATCGTGAGAGAGGACAGCAACTCCCTGCTCGCCCGACACACTGGCACTCCCACGGGGCAGCACTTCAGCATCCGGAGCAATCTGCCGGAGAACAGATTGCTGGCCTGCTGCGGCGCGGTGACAGCCCCGGGGACATGTGCACGAACCATCGAGGTTGGCAGCAGTCTGTGCTCGCGTGGCCTCAATCTGAGTCTGTATGAGAGCAGTCAGAGATGGGATCACGGCAGCCAGTGACTGAATTGCAGCACTAAGCGTTAGTGTGGCATCCGCCTGTGCTACAGCGAAGTGCTCCACACTCCTTGCCAGTGTCTCAATGCATTCGGGCATCCTTCCCACTGCACCCATGAGCTCAGTGTGCATGCCCACCGCCTGGGTGTTCATTTCTGTGATCAGCCGCTCCTCCTCTGCGTCCATTGCAGTAGGAGTGTCTGGCATACTCTCCCTCTGGGGAGAAGGCCCCCGTTCTTCCCTACCCCCCCCCATGGCGTTGCTGCAGCCCGCTGGGTCCTGGAGCTTCACCCTCATCAGCCCCTTCCCCCCTGCTCCCCTCCGGGGAAGGCGTGTTCCCAGTGTGGGCATGGGCTTCCTCGGGAGAGGGTGGCACTGATGCTCTGGCTTCCTCTTCCTCCTCAGCTGCAGCATCACTCCCAGTGGCAGCTTCAGGGCCCGTCTCCTCAGCTGGTGAATCACCATCTGAAAGCAGGGAGGTACAAGAGTGGCTTTAGCGTGAGGACAGGGTGGCAGTAAGGGAGGAATAAGTGCAGCGAGTTAGTAAGTTGGATTGAAAGTGTCAAAGGCTGGTGTTGTGAGGGACAAGTGGAAGGACAGAGGACAAAAAGGTGATGACCTTACCATTGCTGTCCAGAACGGGGTCGGCGTCTCCAGTGGCGACGGGACCGATCACCCGGCTTGCCACAATCCTGTGGACGCGCTCCTCAAGATCGCTGAGGGGTTGCAGCTGAGGCCGCCCTCCACCTGTCCGTTGCTGCTGTCTCCTATTATGAGCCAGCTTGGCCTGCAAGAAAAAGGACAGCATCTGAGTAAATATACAGCCATGGTCTTGCCTGATGTGCCTCCCATAGGTGAATAGCCCTTACTGTATGCAGCCATGGTGTTGCCTGATGTGCCTCCCATAGGTGAATAGCCCTTACTGTATGCAAAGTGTGGAATGTGTGTGTGTGTTTGATGAAAGGGCCATAGGTGTTGGATGAGTGTTGTGCATTGGGGTTTTAAGACCCTCTGGCCATAGAGTGAGGTTGAGATGGAGGGATGGAGAGGTATTGAGAAAAAGCCACTCACCCTGACGACCCGAGTGAGGTCGTTGAACTTTTTGCGGCATTGAGTATGGGTCCTGGGCACCATGCTCCTGGAGGAGACGCTCTGAGCCACCTCCCTCCACACTCTTCTGAACTCGCGTGGCAAAGGCCTCCTGCCACTCTCAGGGAACAGCATACATCATCTGCGCTCCACCGCACCAACCAGAGCATCCAAGGCCCACTCGGTGAAGCGATGAGCGCGTTCTCTCACCCTCTCCATGCTTGGCAGCAAAATGGATTCACAGGTCTCTCCAGGCCGAGATTCAAGGCTGCAATGAGCAGGGTGTGGCTGGGGAGCAAGTGGCCCCCCCCGCTTTAAGAAGTGGCCGGCGCCAGTGTGTCTGTGTTCCCTCGCTAACTGGCAGCAGCTGCGCTGCGCTCGCGCGCTGAGTTAGCGCCTCACTCCTTGGCCTTTGCGCCTTAAGACAGGTGTGCAGTGCCTGCTTTAGCGCTCCACTCACCTCCCGGGGCGGTAAAAGTGAAGTTTCCAGTCAGTGCCGATAATTAGCGCCAGGCGCTAATATTTGCGTCCAGACGATATTTGCGCCCCAAATGGGGCGCGACCTAATTTCTACCCCATAGAGTTATACAGCACAGAAAGAGGCCCTTCAGCCCATCGTGTCCACGCCAGCCATCAAGCCCTGTCTATTCTAATCCCATTTTCCAGCACTTGGTCCGTAGCCTTGTATGCTAAGGCGTTTCATGTGCTCATCTAAATGCTTCTTGAATGTTGTGAGGATTCCTGCCTCTACCACCCTTTCAGGCAGTGAGTTCCAGATTCCAACCACCCTCTGGGTGAAAATTTTTTTCCTCAAATCTCCTCTAAACCTCCTGCCCCTTACCTTGAAACTATGCCCCCTGGTTATTGACCCCTCTACTAAGGGGAAAAGTTCCTTTCTATCTACCCTATCTATGCCCCTCATAATTTTGTACACCTCAATCAGGTCCCCCCTCAGCCTTCTCTGCTCTAAGGAAAACAACCCCAGCCTGTCCAGTCTCTCTTCATAGCTGAAGCGCTCCAGCCCAGGTAACATCCTGGTGAATCTCCTCTGCACCCTCTCCAATGCAATCACATCCTTCCTATAGTGTGGCGACCAGAACTACACACAGTATTCCAGCTGTGGCCTAACTAGCGTTTTGTACAGCTCCAACATAACCTCCCTACTCTTATATTCTATGCCTCGGCTAATGAAGGCAAGTAACCCATATGCCTTCTTAACCATCTTATCTACCTGTCCTGCTGCCTTCAGGGATCTATGTACATGCACACCAAGGTCCCTCTGATCCTCTGTCCTTCCTAGGATCCTACCATTCATTGTGTATTCCCTTGCCTTGTTAGTCCTCCCAAAATACATCACCTTACGCTTTTCAGGGTTAAATTCCATTTGCCACTGTTCTGCCCATCGAACCATCCCGTGTCATCTGTGAACTTACTGATCATACCTCCTACATTCATATCTAAATCATTAATGTACACTACAAACAGCAAAGGACCCAGCACCGATCCCTGCAGTACACCACTGGACACAGGCTTCCAGTCACAAAAACAACCTTCAACCATCACCCTCTGCCTCCTGCCACTAAGCCAATTTTGGATCCAATGTGCCAAATTGCCCTGGATCCCATGGGCTCTTACCTTCTTGACCAGTCTCCCATGTGGGACTTTGTCAAAAGCCTTACTGAAGTCCATGTAGACTACATCAACTGCGCTACCCTCATCCACACACCTAGTCACCCCCTCGAAAAATTCAATCAAATTGGTCAGACATGATCTCCCCCTGACAAAGCCATGCTGACTATCCCTGATTAATCCCTGCCTCTCCAAGTGGAGACTAATTCTGTCCCTCAGAATTTTTTCCAATAATTTCCCTACCACTGATGTTAGGCTCACTGGCCTGTAATTCCCTGGTTTATCCCTACTACCCTTCTTGAACAATGGTAGTACGTTAGCTGTTCTCCAGTCCTCTGACAAGGATGTCTTGCTGCAGTTGTACAGGGCCTTGGTGAGACCACACCTTGAGTATTGTGTGCAGTTTTGGTCACCTTATCTGAGGAAGGATGTTCTTGCCATGAAGGGAGTGCAGTGAAGATTCACCAGACTGATACCTGGGATGGCAGGAATGACGTATGAAGAGAGATTGGGTCGATTAGGCTTATATTCGCTAGAGTTTCGAAGAATGAGTGGGGATCTCATTAAAACTTATAAAATTCTAACAGTACTAGACAGACTAGATGCAGGAAGGATGTTCCTGATGGCGGGGGAGTCCAGAACCAGGGGCCACAGTCTAAGGATAAGGGGTAAGCCATTTAAGACTGAGATGAGGAGGAATTTCTTCACCCAGAGAGTGGTGAACCTGTGGAATTCTCTACCACAGAAGGCAGTTGAGGCCAATTCATTAAATATATTCAAGAGGGAGTTAGATATATTTCTTAAGGCTAAGGGGATCAAGGGATATGGGGAGAAAGCAGGGACAGGGTACTGAATTCGAATGATCAGCCATGATCTCATTAAATGGCGGAACAGGCTCGAGGGGCCGAATGGCCTACTCCTGCTCCTATCTTCTATGTTTCTATATTTCCCCTGTGGCCAGAGAGGTTCTGAAAATTTGTGTCAGAGTCCCTGCAATCTCCTCCCTTGCCTCACACAGTAGCCTAGGATACATCTCGTCAGGGCCTGGGGATTTATCCACTATTAAGCCCGCTAAAACAGCTAGTACCTCCTCCCTCTCAATACTAATTTGTTCAAGTATATCATAATCCCCCTGCCTGATTTCTATGCCTACATCACCCTTCTCCATAGTGAACACAGATGCAAAATATTCATTTAAACCTCACCTACATCTTCCAGCTCTACACACAGATTGCCACTTTGGTCCCTAATGGGCCCTTCTCTTTCCCTGTTTATCCTCTTGCCCTTAATATACTTATAAAACACCTTGGGATTTTCCTTTATTTTGCCCGCCAGTGTTTTTTCATGCCCCCTCTTCGCTCTCCTAATTTCTTTTTTAAGTACCCCCCTGCACTTTCTATACTCCTCTAGGGCTTCCACTGTTTTAGTCCTTTGTATCTGCCAAAAGCCTCCCTTTTTTTCCTAATCCATTCTTGTATATCCCTTGACATCCAGGGTTCCCTGGGCTTGTTGGTCCCACCCTTGACCTTTACGGGAACATGTTGGCATTGTACTCTCTTTATTTCCTTTCTGAAAGACTCCCATTGCTCTGATGTGGATTTTCCTACAAGTAGCTAATCCCAGTCCATTTTGGCCAGATCCTGCCTTATCATATTAAAATCGGCCTTCCCCCAATTTAGAACCTTTATTTCCGGTTCATCTTTGTCCTTTTCCATGACTACCTTAAATCTCACCGAATTATGGTCACTGTCACCAAAATGCTCTCCTACTGACACATCTACCACTTGCCCGGCTACATTCCCTAGAATTAGGTCCAGTACCGCCCCCTCTCTTGTAGGACTTTCTACATGCTGGCTCAAAAAGCTCTCCTGGATGCACTTTAAGAATTCCGCACCCTCTAAGCCTTTCACACTCTGACTATCCCAGTTAATATTGGGGAAGTTGAAATCCCCTATTATTTCTACACTTCTCTGAGATTTGCCTACATATCTGTTCCCCTATCTCCCTCTGACTGTTTGGGGGCCTATAGTACACTCCCAGCAAAGTGATTGCCCCCTTTTTGTTTTTACATTCTACCCATATGGCCTCATTAGATGAACCTGCTATGATATCATCCCTCCTTACAGCAGTAATTGACTCCTTGATTAATATTGCGACACCCCCTCCTCTTTTACACCCCCCTCTGTCTCGCCTGAAGATTCTATACCCCGGAATATTGAGCTGCCAGTCCTGCCCCTCCCTCAACCATTTCTCTGTGATAGCAACAATATCATACTCCCATGTGTTCATCAACACCTTCAATTCATGTGCCTCACTCACAAGACTCCTTGCATTAAAATAAATGCCATCCAGCCTTGCCATACTCCCTTGTGCCGTTACATATTTGCTCTGCCTTCCAGGCTGACTTGTTTTTTCCTCTATATTTGGCTGTGCATCACCCCCTACTATAGCTCCACTCCGTATCCCATCCCCTGCCAAGTTAGTTTAAACCCCCCCCCCCAACAGTACTAGCAAAGCTCCCCGAAAGGATGTTGGTCCCATTCCGGTTCAGGTGCAACCCGTCCGACTTGTACAGGTCCCACCTTCCCCAGAAGCAGACCCAGTGATCCAGGAAACTAAAGCCCTCCCTCCTGCACCAACTCTTTAGCCACGCATTCATCTGCTCTATCCTCCTATTCCTATACTCACTAGCACGTGGCACCGGGAGTAATCCAGAGATTACAACCTTTGAGGTCCTGCTTTTTAATCTGCTACCGAGCTCCCTAAATTCCTGTTTAAGGACCTCATCCCTCTTTCTACTCATGTCGTTGGTACCAATGTGAACCACGACCTCTGACTGTTCGCCCTCCCCCTTCAGAATGCCCTGCAGCCGTTCAGTGACATCCTTGACCCTGGCACCAGGGAGGCAACATACCATCCTGGAGTCACGTCTGCGGCCACAGAAACGTCTATCTGTTCCCCTTACGATAGAATCCCCTATCACTATTGCTCTCCCACTCTTTTTCCTCCCCTTCTGTGCAGCTGAGCCACTCGTAGTACCACGGACTTGGCTCTTGCTGCATTCCCCTGAGAAACCATCTCCACCAGCAGTATCCAAAACGGAAAATCTGTCGGAGAGGGAGATGGACCCAGGGGACTCCTGCACTACCTTCCTAGTTCTTTTACTCTGTCTGGCGGTCACCCATTTCCTGTCTGCCTGTGCACTCTTTACCTGCGGTGTGACTACCTCGTTAAACGTGCTATCCACGAAGATCTCAGCTTCGCGGTTGCTCCACAGTGACTCCAGCCACAGCTCCAGCTCCGAAACGCGGATTTCGAGTAGCTGCAGCTGGAGACACATTGGTATACATTCGGGAAGGAGTGGCCCTGGGAGTCCTCAACATTGACCAAGGACCCCATGAAGTCTCATGGCTTCAGGTCAAGAATGGGCAAGGAAACCTCCTGCTGATTACCACCTACCGTCCTCCCTCAGTTGATGAATCAGTACTCCTGCATGTTGAACACCACTTGGAACAAGCACTGAGAGTAGCAAGGGCACAGGATGTACTCTGGGTGGGGGACTTCAATGTCCATCACCAAGAGTGGCTCGGTAGCACCACTACTGACCGAGTTAGTCGACTCCTGAAGGATATAGCTGCCAGTCTGGGCCTGCGACAGGTGCTGAGAGAACCAATGCGAGGGAAAAACCTACTTGACCTCATCCTTACCAATCTACCTGTCGCAGATGCATCTGTCCATGATAGCATTGGTAGCAGTGACCACTGCACAGTCAATGTGGAGACAAAGTCCCAAATTCACATTGAGGACACCCTCCATCGTGTTGTGCGGCACCACCACCGTGCTAAATGGGATAGATTCAGAACCGATCTAGCAGCTCAAAACTAGGCATCCATGAGGCGCTGTGGGCCATCAGCAGCAGCAGAATTGCATTCCACCACAATCTGTAACCTCATGGCCTGGCATATCCCTCACTCTACCATTACCATCAAGCCAGAGGACCAACCCTGGTTCAATAAGGAGTGTAGAAAAGCATGCCAGGAGCAGCTCCAGGCGGACCTAATAACAAATGAGGTGCCAACCTGGGAAGCTGCAACACAGGACTACATGCATGCTAAAAAGCAGAAGCAGCATGTTATAGGCAGGGCTAAGTGATCCCACAATCAATGGATCAGATCAAAGCTCTGCAGTCCTGCCACATCCAGTCGTGAATGGTGGTGGACCATTAAACAATTAACTGGAGGAGGAGGCTCCATGAATATCCCCATCTTTAATGATGGTGGAGCCCAGCAAGTGAGTGCAAAAGACAAGGCTGAAGCGTTTGCAACCATCTTCAGCCAGAAGTGCCGAGTGGATGATCCATATCGGCCTCCTCCTGAGGTCCCTACCATCACAGAAGCCAGTCTTCAGCTAATTCGATTCACTCCCGCGATATCAAGAAACGGCTGAGCGCACTGGATACAGCAAAGGCTATGGGCCCCGACAACATCCCGGCTGTCGTGCTGAAGACTTGTGCTCCAGAACTAGCCATGCCTCTAGCCAAGCTGTTCCAGTACAGCTACAGCACTGCCATCTATCCGACAATGTGGAAAACTGCCCAGGTATGTCCTGTCCACAAAAAGCAGGACAAATCCAACCCAGCCAATTACCGGCCCATCAGTCTACTCTCAGTCATCAGCAAAGTGATGGAAGGTGTCATTGACAGTGCTATCAAGCGGCACTTACTCACTAATAACCTGCTCACTGATGCCCAGTTTAGGTTCCGCCTCTACTACTCGACTCCAGACCTTATTACAGCCTTGGTCCAAACATGGAGAAAGGAGCTGAATTCCAGAGGTGAGGTGAGAGTGATTGCCCTTGACATCAAGGCATCATTTGACCGAGTGTGGCATCAAGGAGCCCTAGACGACATTCAGGCTTGGTCTGATAAGTGGCAGGTAACATTCGCCCCACACAAGTGCCAGGCAATGACTATCTCAAACAAGCGAGAGTCTAACCACTGCCCCTCGACATTCAACAGCATTACCATCGCCGAATCACCCACCAACAACATCCTGGGGGTCACCATTAACCAGAAACTTAACTGGACCAGCCACATAAATACTGTGGTAACAAGAGCAGGTCAGAGGCTAGGCATTCTGCAGCGAGTGTCTCACCTCCTGACTCCCCAAAGCCTTTCCACCAACCAGAAGGCACAAGTAAGGAGTGTGATGGAATACTCTCCACTTGCCTGGATGAGTGCAGCTCCAACAACAATCAAGAAGCTCGACACCATCCAGGACAAAGCAGCCCGCTTGATTGGCACCCCATCCACCATCTTAAACTTTTACTCCCTCGACCACCGGCGTACCGTGGCTGCAGTGTGTACCATCTACAAGATGCACTGCAGCAACTCGCCAAGGCTTCTTCGGCAGCACCTCCCAAACCCGCGACCTCTTCCACCTAGAAGGACAAGGGCAGCAGGCGCATGGGAACACCACCACCTCCAAGTTCCCCTCCAAGCCACACACCATCCTGACTTAGAAGTATATCAGCGATCCTTCATCGTCGCTGGGTGAAAATCCTGGAACTCCCTACCTAGCAGCACTGCGGGAGTACAATCACCACACGGACTGCAGCGGTTCAAGAAGATGGCTCACCACCACCTTATCAAGGGCAATTAGGGATGGGCAATAAATGCTGGCCTTGCCAGCGATGCCCTGATCCCATAAACGAATAAAAAAAAAATTAGGGATGGGCAATAAATGCTGGCCTTACCAGTGACGCCCACATCCCAGGAACTAATAAAAAAAAAACACCTCACATTCTTCTAAACTCGAGAGAATATAGGCCTAGTCTACTTACTCTCTCCTCATAGGACAATCCCCCCATCCCAGGATCAGTCTGGTCAACCTTCATTGCACTCCCTCTATGGCAAGTATATCCTTCCTTAGATAAGGAGAACAAAACTGTACACAATACTCCAGGTGTGGTCTCACCAGGGCCCTATATAATTTCAGTAAGACATCTTTACTCTTGTACTCAAATCCTCTTGTAATAAAGGCCAACATACCATTTGCTTTCCTAATTGCTTGCTGTACCTGCATGTTAACTTTCAGTGATTCATGTACAAGGACACCCAGGTCCCTCTGTACACCAACATTTCCCAATCTCTCACCATTTAAAAATATTCTGCTTTTCTATTTTTCCCACCAAAGTGGATAACTTCACATTTCTCCACATTATATTCCATTTGCCATGTTCTTGCCCATTAACTTAACTTGTCTATATCCCCTTGAAGCCTCTTTGCATCCTCCTCACAACTTACATTCCCACCCAGCTTTGTATCATCAGCAAACTTGGATATATTACATTTGGTCCCCTCATCCAAATCATTGATATAGATTGTGAATAGCTGAGGCCCACTAGTTACAGCCTGCCAACCCGAAAAAGACCCGTTTATTCCTACTCTCTGTTTTCCGTCCATTAACCAATCCTCAATCTATGCTTGTATATTACCCAAATCCCTTGAGACCTAATTTTGTTTACTAACCTTTTCTGTGGCACCTTATCGAATGCCTTCTGAAAATCCAAATACACCACATCCACTGGTTCCCCCTTATCTATTCTGCTCATTACAACCTCAAAAAACTCGAATAGATTTGTCAAACACGATTTCCCTTTCATAAATCCGTGTTGACTTTGCCCAATCCTATTATTATTTTCTAGGAGGGCAAAAGCAGGGATGTTGTCAGGAGGACCAGGCTGCAGTGGCGCAAGCCTGTCAATGATCTCAGTCGATCACAAAACGTTACTGCAAAGCCACACTCAACCTCATCCTGCTGTGCCAATCATCACATCCCCATCACTCTGCCTTCCCTACCCTACTCCTGCACATCCTTACTCACAAGAAATTACCTTGCACCTCCATCATCCCTCTCTATCTATTTTATCATTTTCCCATCTCACTACCCACCTCTCACACTCACCCTCATCCTAGTGCATTCATATCAACTAACAACACACAAGGGTAGCCACTTGGGTTTTTTATGCAATGTTCATGTAAAGTTTCTGTTAATGTAGTGTCAAACATTGAAACAATAATTTTGAATACTTTGCGTTCTTGGTCAGATTTGTGTGCACTTTTGGAAGTGGCTTAGTGAGTTGCAGTGAATGGTGAGACATAACAGTACCACCCACAATGGTGATGAGTGTGAAAGGAATGGCTTGGGCATTGTAGGGATGCTTTATGGTGTTGGTGTGGGATGGTGCCAACCTGGCGCATCATCTGGCAGCTAGGGTGTACAGCATCAAGTGAAGTAATGCGGGCCATGGTGAGGCCATCTCTGGCCTCCCGGTCAGCAATGTGGTCGGGTGCTGATGCCCTTTGTCCTGTGCAACATCAGGTGATTGCAGAGAAGGTTGGTGTTGTTGTTGGTGTGCCTGGTGATGTTGGTGTTGGGGCTGATCGTGAAGGGATTCAGAGGACCAAGCTGAGATTTTTTCAAGGGCACCGATGTTGCTGGAATAGATGGCAGCTGAAGTTGAGATGACAGAAGCGATGTCAATGGTGAGAGAGAGCTTGCTCCAAGGAGGTTATAGAGTTAACACCACACACTTACAGCTTCCAGACAGATCGAATGTGTCATCCAAATCCTGGAATCAGACACCTCTGACATTTGAAAGTGATCAGAAGTGAGTGTTCAACTTTTATACAACAGTTACAGCTGTGAAGTATCCAGCTCGTTGGTCCTCCCAACACACAAACCTGGCATGATCTCTGAATGTCGTGAAACCCAAATAAAATGTTGGAAAATAGGAAAAGGCTGTTAAAAAAGCAGTTAACAAGCACTTAACAAGGAGTTAAATGCCTTAAATCCCTTACCCACCGCTTGCTGTCGGGTCTGTTGTGAAATCGCAGACCCGACACTCTTGAAACTGACACAGAGATGGGATCGCAGCGTGTTGACAACCCGCCGTCAATCATTTTGAATTTAACAGCTGACCCACCTCTGAACCCGCCCTCTGAGCACTGGCAAAATCATGGCCAACATATTTGTTTAATTTTCCTACCATTTTCTTATTCCCCATTATAATTTCTCCTGTTTCAGCCTGTAAGGGACCCACATTTACTTTTGCTAATCTTTTCCTTTTTACATACCGATAGAAGCTTTTACAGTCTGTTTTTATGCCTCTCGCTAGTTTACTCTCATATTCTATTTTCCCTTTCTTCATCAATTTCTTGGTCCTCCTTTGCTGAATTCTAAAATCCTCCCAATCCTCAGGCTTACTATTCTTTTTGGCAGCATTATAAGCCTCTTCCTTTGATCTTATACTATCTTTAACTTCTCTTGTTAGCCACAGTTGGACCACTTTTCCTGTGGGGTTGTTGTGCCTTAAAGGAATGTATATTTGTTGTAAATTATGTATTAATTCTTTAAATGCTAGCCATTGCTTGTCTACCATCATACCTTTTAATGTAGTTTCCCAATCTACCTTAGCCAACTCACCCCTCATACCTACGTAGTTTGCTTTGTTTAGATTTAAGAACCTCGTTTCGGATTTAACTAAATCACTTTCAAGCTCAATATAAAATTCTATCATATTATGGTCACTCTTCCCTAAAGGCCACTTTACTACAAAATTATTAATTAACCCTTTCTCATTGCACAATACTAGATCTAAAATAGCCTGTTCCCTAGTTGGTTCCTCAACATACTGATCTAGAAAACTATCTTGCATACATTCCATGAATTTGTCCTCCACACTATTACTGCAAACTTGGTTTGCCCAGTCTATATGTAGATTAAAGTCCCCCATGATTACTGTATTACCCTTGTTACATGTGCCTCTAATTTCTTGATTTATACTCTGCCCTACATTACAACTACTCTTTGGGGGCCTATAAACAACTCCCACCAATGTTTTCTGCCTCTTGCTGTATCTTAGCTCCACCCAAACTGATTCTACCTCTTGATTTTCGGAGCTAAGATCCTTTCTTATCCCATCCTTTATTATCAGGGCTACCCCTCCTCCTTTTCCATTTTGCCTATCTCTTCTAAAAATTAGGTATCCTGGAATATTTAGTTCCCAACCTTGGCCATATTGCAACCATGGCCGTGATTTTGCCGGCGCTCAGAGGGCGGGTTCGGAGGTGGGTCAGGTGTTAAAGTTGCAATGATTGACGGCGGGTTGGAAACCCGCTGCAAACCCGCCTCCGTCTGAGTTTCAGGATTGTTGGGTCTGCAATCTCACAACAGACCCGACACCAAGCGGCGGGTAAGGGATTTAAGGCACTTAACTTCTTGTTAAGTGCTTGTTTAGAGCTATTTTGACAGCCGTTTGCAATTTTCCAAGGTTTGGGTCAGGTTTCACGACATTCGGAGAACATGCCAGGTAAGTGTGTCGGGAACACCAACGAGCTGAAAGCTTCACAGCTGCAACTGCAGTCTAAAAGCTGCACTCTCAAACCTGGTCAATTTCAAATGTCAGAGGTTGGTGATTTAACAATTTGGGAGACACATCCTGTGTTTAGGCTGCAAGTATGTGGTGTTAGCTCTATATCCACTGTCACCTGCATTGCTGGTAATAAAAGGTGCCCTTACCCTTCAATGTGCCACCTCAAATTGTCAGCACACATATGGCAACGATGTCAAATATTCATGCAACATTAATTCATTGCAACTTAAGAAAAGAATAGAAACTTCACAATTAATTCTATCAGAACACCCAAGTGAGAACCCTGGTGCTTATTTACGTGTCAGCTTTCTCTTACGCATGCTGCTACATTGTGCTCCCCCTGTGGCTTCAGCAGATGTAGAGGCAGCCTGCTCACCTCCCTGCTGCACCTGCTTAGATGCCTTTGGTGGTTGTCCTCTGGGTTTTGGTGCCTGTGAAGGCCCCGCCAAAGTCTGCTCCTCCTGAGGCTGCACGGGTCAGACTCGGCCATCACTGCTTGGGTGCTCATCTGGGGCTCTGACCGAGGAGTTGGCAAGGGGCTGGAAGTTTGAGCGCTTGGAGAGGAGCCCCCACTTGCACGTCGCCTCCCACCATCATCCCTCTCATGGGCCACCCGCACTTCTCTACTAGCAAGTAGCTAGAGAGCACCTTGCTGCAGATCAGTGGGGCCATGAGGACCCATCTCTGTGCTGACAGTCCTCATAACAGGGAGGTCCATGGACCTCTGGTCCCTCTTCTTGATAGATGCCCATCTATCCTCCATAACTGACCATCTATCTATAAGAGTCACCATGTTGTTTTGAGTCTGGCGATTTTTGTCCTCCGTGAAGGTTGCCATCCTTTCCATGGCGGGACCTACATTTGCCATTGTGTGCACCACGGCATTGCTCATATTTGAGATGGACTCCTCCATTCTTTGCACATTCGCAGTCACCGTGGTTGCAAACCTAGTCAGAGCCTCCTGCACTTGTTCCTGAAACTCCAGCACTGCTCTCTTTCTGGATAGCCCCCGAGGCTCAGCGTCTACATGCAGCTGAGCAGAAGTGATGACAGGCACAGCAGAATTAAGATCAGTGTGCTTTTATATTCACTTTTCCTGTGCACAGGAGATCATTGAACCTTTTCCTGCACTGGACCCAGGGGCGTCTTACCATGGACCTGGCACTGACCTCCTCAGCTATTCGCAGCCAGGCTGCCTTCATCTGCTGTGGAGGTTTCCTTCTTCCATCTCTTGGGTATAGGACCTCCAGACGACCTCTGAATCCCTCCACAAGAACATGGAGGGATTGCTCATTGAAGCGGGGAGCTGCCTTCTGTCTCTCTGCAGACATAGTGAGCACCAGCAGCAGTCAGGAGCAGCAGAAATGACTTCAGATGTAAATATGAAATGGCCCCCTTAAATACTCCGGCTGCAAACGCATCAGCAGAGCAGCTGAACAGACCCGCACCTTGTGATGAGGGTGGGTAACCCACCCGGCGGGCTTAACGAGCCCAATTAACCAAAAATTGCGTCAGCAGGCCGGCTGGAGCCGGCAGTGGGTCCAGAACCCGCCGAGCACCCTTCCCGACGCCAACCCGGCTCCACAGAGAAAATCGCAGCCCACATCTCCGTAATGGCTGCTAGATCAAATCTATTCATTTCTATCTGTGCTATTAATTCATCTATTTTGTTGTGAATGCTTCGCGCATTCAGATATAGTGCCTTTAGCTTTGACTTATTTCTATTTTTCCCTGATGTCACCTTAGTCACTGATGCCTTATTACCTTTGTTACTCTCTCTGTCCCTTCCTGACCCACTCTGCTTATTTTTACCCAAAACTCTACTCTGCTCTAGAGCTTTGACATTTCTTTCGCTGCTTTTAAATTTACTCTTTCCTGAGTCCTCCCACCCCCCATTCATTAGTTTAAAGCCCTGTCTACTGCCCTAGTTATTCGGTTCGCCAGGACACTGGTCCCAGCCCAGTTTAAGTGGAGTCCGCCCCAACGGAACAGCTCCCTCTTTCCCCAGTACTGGTGCCAGTGTCCCATGAACTGAAACCCCTTCCTCCCACACCACTCTTTGAGCCACGCATTTAAACCTCTAATCTGTTTGTCCCTATGCCAATTTGTGTGTGGCTCAGGTAACAATCCAGAGATTATTACCTTTGAGGTTCTGCTTTTTAATTTGGTTCCTAGCTCCTCAAACTCCCTCAGCAGAACCTCATTCCTAGTTCTACCTATGTCATTGGTTCCTATGTGGACCACGACAACTGGATCCTCCCCCTCCCACTCCAAGTTCTCTTCCAGCCGCGAGGAGATGTCTTTAACCCTGGCACCGGGCAGACAACACAACCTTCGGACTCTCGGTCGTGGCTGCAGAGAACAGCATCTATCGCCCTGACTATACTGTCTCCTACCACAACTACATTCCCTTTTACTCCCCCCATTTGAATGGCCTCCTGCACCATGGTGCCATGGTCAGCCTGCTCATCCATCCTGCAGGCTTTTCCCTCATCCACACAGGCAGCAAAAATCAAAGGCTGAGGCCCCTCCATCACTGCACCTGGGGTCCCCTTACCTGCCTGAGTTGCAGACACACCTTCCTGTCCCTGACCACTAACCAGACCTGTACCACTACCTAACCTAAGGGGTGTGACTGCCTCCTGGATCAAAGTGTCCAGGTAACTCTCCCCATCTCTGATGCCCCGCAATGTCTGCACCTCAGACTCCAGCTCAAAAACTCTGAGCTGAAGTTCCTCAAGATGCAGGCACTTACTGCAAATGTGGTCGTCCAGGATCACAATGCTCTCCACAAACTCCCACATGCTGTAGTTGCAGCACACCACCTGCACTGCCATCCCTAGATGACCTTGTTTTATTTAGTTAAATGTAATTAAATTTGTAATTAGGTCACTTAGTTTACAGTGTAGTTTCTTGACTACTTACTTGATCTAGATTAAGTTATGGGTACTGAAATTAAATATCTACCTGTAACACAAAGCACTACAAGTACTGTAGGCAAAAAGCAGCAACTCCTTCCCCCTCTTCTCCGAATTCCCACTCTTTCTAAATTCCCAAAAACACTCTGTTTAAGTCCACTCCGTTTTAATCCCGCTCTGTGCAGACATCAAAGGGAAGAAGTTAGAAGGCATACTACACCGTCAAAATAAACCCCAAGATCTTACCTAGACAGTTGTCAACCAGGAAGCTAATTCTAGCTGTTAAAAGAAGTTATCAGGAAGCACATTAATGAGCTTGTTGATTAGAAAGTTCATGCACCAGTCAGTATCCTGGTGGCAATGAAAGAAAATGATGAACTGCAGTAGTGCATTTATCCAAAGCCACTTAACAACAGCCTCAAATATAATTAGTATGCACTTCAAACTATACATAGTCTGACTGAACTAGTGAAAGTGAAATTACACATGGTTGTGAATGCAAAGCATGGGTTTTGGCTTGTTATATTTGATGAAGAATTGACTTTGCTGACTAATGTTTCAATACCATTTGGAAGTCAAAGATGTTTGCCTTTTGGAATCTCTCCAGTATCTAAACAATTTCAGGGAAGACATCATGAAGCACCTGAAAATCTGGAAGGATTCACTGTCATGGCAAATTACATTTTCGTCTATAGTATGGATAAACAGGACTGTGATCAGAAACTGACAGTCCTGTTGAAAAGATGCCAATAAAAAATGATCAAACTGAACAAGGATTAAGTGAAATTCAAGGACTGCAAAGTTAAATAGTTGGGTCAAAGCCTGCTAAAGTTAAAGCAATGTTACATCTCAAACTTTTTTCCAGTTCTAAAGAAAGGTCAATGACCTGAAACGTTAACTCTGTTTCTCTCTCCACAGATACTGTCTGACCTGCTGAATATTTGCAGCATTTTCTGCTTTTATCCAGAGAATTCTTGAAATCACTATATGCGTCAGTTTGCCCCAAAGTTATTAGAGGTAACTGTTCCTCTTCGTGGCATACTGAAGACAGACGTTGATTTTACATGGGATTATCAGCATGAGAAAACTCTGGCCGAGATCAATAAAATCACATCTCAAGTACCAGTACTAAAATTCTTTGAAATCACCCAAGATGTACGTCCAGATTATGACACATCTGAAAGAAGACTGGGAGCCTATCTATTTGCAAATAGGTCAACCTGTGGTTTATGCCTCAAGATTTCTAAAAGAGGCAAATTGTGTTCAGATCAAAAAGGAACTCACTCGGCCCTTGTTATTGATTTGGAAAAATTCAAATGATTCATCTGAAGAAAGAAAATCACTGCAAAGTGCTTAGAGACATTTTTTTTTTAAAGTCTAATTAATGCACCCAAAAGGCTCCAGAGGATGATGTTACAAGAAGCCTGACATGCTCTGATGTTTCTACTCTGATGCTTCATCTCACTCACTTCTAAGCCACTTTGCACTGGAACTGGATTCAGTAATCCAAAATGAGTATCATCATCTCCCTTCTTCATCCTGTCATTTAGCTCTGTGCTGGACATTTCAACTGACATTTTACAGTTATCCTAATGGGATATAAGAGAATGAAAATATGTTTGAAATACGTGAATATTTCATGCATGATGCATTTTGATCTGTTATGCTATGGACTTGTGCTGTTCAATGAAGGTATCACATCAAAGGTTGCATTGTGCGTGATTGTTATTCAGCCTCTAATTTATTCCTTTATTGGTACAATATAGACAAGAGCCATAATGCTAGTTATAAGGTTACTCAGCTTAGTGTTTATGGATATTGTGGAAGATCGCAACACATGTCCTGATCAAAGTGCCAAACATCCCTAACATCCCCAGCATCGAAGCTTTGACCACGCTCAATCAGCTCCGATGGATGGGTCACATCGTCCGCATGCCCGATACGAGACTCCCAAAACAAGCGCTCTACTCGGAGCTCCGACACGACAAGAGGTGGGCAGAGGAAACGCTTCAAGGACACCCTCAAAGCCTCCTTGAAAAATTGCAACATCCCCACCGACACCTGGGAATCCCTGGCCCAAGACCGCACAAAGTGGAGGAGAAGCATCCGGGAAGGCGCCGAACACCTCGAGTCTCTTCACTGGGAGCAAGCCGAAGCCAAGCGCAAACAGCGGAAGAAGCGCACGTCAACTCAAGCACCCCACCCATCCGTCCCCTCAACCACCATCTGCCGCACCTGTGACAGAGACTGTAGGTCCCGCATTGGACTCATCAGCCACCTGAGAACTCATTTTTAATGTGGAAGCAAGTCATCCTCGGTTCCGAGGGACTGCCTAAGAAGAAGATTACAGTGTGGAATTTTCAGTCCAAAGACATACTTGATTTGAGTAGCGAGAAAAGTTAGAGCATTGCCGGTCACCAATCCACTCAGGAGAGGCTCTGACCAGTATACAGCAATGAAACCCAGCCAAATGACTCTCATCAGAATCTGCAGAAGCAAAATTCTTTAGCATAGGGTCTATAAACCTTTCCTCAGCAAAATCAGTTTTGCTGTTGTTGGTTCAACTGAAGGTGCTATCAACATCACCACCCAGTGACAATACTCTGTTATTACATCTGTAGAAAAGTGTTAGAAAATATATTGCAAACTGATAAAAAAATTTCAGAAATACTTTGATGATCTGACTTTAAAAAAAAATCATTTTTTACCTCTGTGAAAGGTACTCATTTTTTTTTAAATTAGAAAATACAATAAAATAAATATGCTGTTCAAAATATTGGGATGATAAATTGGAAAATTATTGTGACTATTAATATTAGCCATATATTGAGAGTGTTTAATCAACTAAGCAATAGTGGGTAGATTCTATTTTCACAAATTAATTCAGTGTTACTATATACAAGTAAAAAACTATCGTACAGCACTAAAACCTGCTGTATTAGGCTGCCACATAGTTAAATATTTATTTCAATACACATGACAAACTGCTGTCTTGGTATATTGTGCCTGGAGCACCAAGAAGAAATGATCACAAACTGGAGTGGGCAATAAAGAGACCAATTCCATTCAGAACATTTTTTTGCTCTATAAGCAATACTGGCAATGAGGTCCTTTGGGGATTCTCATTTTAAGAAGCCCACAGGTAGTTGTGATGCTTTCCCCATGATGCCAGTAGGTGTCATCTAATAGAGATTCCCAGTTTAATTTTTGATACTTCAGTAACACATGATGCTGTGGAGCCTTCTGATCTTGTGATGAGCTTTTTGTACAGTTCCATTGTGGCTACAAGTATTCTGGTGTTGTGAGTCATTTGAATTTACCTTGTTAACTTTCATTTGTTACTTTGTGCCCTTGCCACACTTTGCTGTTTCCTTCACCGCTTGGTCCTACCCTTCTAGCCAGCTGTTATTGCTTCTGGTATCCCATTCAACTGTTGAGCCTCTTCTGTTTTTTTCCGTCTTTTGCTCCATTCCCTGGTTTCACCTAGCTATGTTTCCCACTCTGTCACACAATTCAGAAACCTCCCCTGCTCCCCTCCTGTGGCCTTTGATCGCTGCCAATGGCCCATTTTTCTTTGCCACCTTTGGCTGCCTCAAATGGTCCTGCCGACCACCTGCTTCTTTTTCCATGGCCCCACTCACTCCCGGGCTATTTATAAATCTTTTTATGAAGCCAGCAGCCCTCAACCCTCCTAGTCCTGATAATCTTCAGCCCTGTGGATCTCCAATCTTTATCTTCACTTTAACCCAGGCTCTAACCCTGTTCTAGCTCTCCCTGCCTTCTAACCCTACTCTACCACCTCCACCTCTTTCTCTGTCTCCTCTGCTATACGTTACTCTTGCCCCCCGACCCTCAGCCATAAACCTTTCTCTACCTCCTCCTGGTTGCTCCCCCCACCCCCAGCAAACCACTAACCCTCTAACTCTACCATTCCCCTGGCCTCTAATCCTGCTGTACCTATCCCCTTTCCCCACCTCTTCTGACCCTTCACTCACTTCCTTTCCCCAGCGTCTTTCACCCTTCCCCCTATCCCCGAACAGCTTTGCTTACTGTACTGATGTTACTAATAGTAGCAGTGCAGCTGCTTCCTCTGGGCTCCAGCACCCTTCAATCCTTTCCTCCACCCATTGGACCTCCAACTCCCTTCTGGCCACTTATTATGCTCTACTTCCCCACTCCTCCCCCCACCCTCCCCCGCAATAAACCTCCTCTTACCCCCAACCTTTAACCGTGCTCCAACTTCGCTACCTCCAGTCTTTAACAGTCCTCTATCTTTCCCCAACCCCACCCACTCAGCCTTCCCCTTTATGCCTGTTTTGGCCTCAACTGTCGCATTCATCCCTCGGCTCCAGTTCATTATCCCTTCACCGCCTAACCCTGCTCGATCTGATAGGTGCAATGCCATGGGAGATTAACCAGTAATTAATGTAAATTTGAAATGGTAAAATGTTTTTTTTGCTGATCCTTTATACTTAACATTTTCATCCATTCTGTTTCTTTGCTGCTACCCTTTCTATCCTCAGCAAGGAAGAAAGAACAATTGATTATAAGCTTCTTCAAAGCAGCTATGCTGAGTGACTGGCAGTTGTGAGGGTTTCTGGAAATCTGTTCCTTCCCTTGAGAAACAGCACACCCTTCAGTGGAGTGCTGAAAACTAGTGAACACTCCACGCCCAACGGCCGGGATTTTGCGGTGGTAATGACGGCGAAACTGGCAGCGTTCGCCGTCAACCCCTCTGAAACTGACCGTAACTTCAGGATTTAGCGCATGTGCAGTTAACACGGAAATCCTGAAGTTGTGGTCAGTCATTCCCTGCTCCGCCACAGGTTACACTGTGGAACTCCCTAGAGCGAGAAATCAGTTGAAATCACTTATAAGGATGAAAACTTTCCCTTTTATGATGGAATACTGCTGTTAAGAAAACGCTAAGGGGGAAAAATTCGGTTGCTTTGCGCCTCCCGTTAGCACCCTAAGAGGGCGCTAACGGGGCGCAAAGCAACTAGCGCCCAGGCGCAGCGCTGCCAACGCCTCCCGTGAAATTCAGCAGGAGGTTAGCGCCCTGCGGTGTTGTGCCGCCGGTGATGACATCATCGCCGTGCGCAGCGCCCCGCTCGCGCCCCAGCCGCGATCGTCGGTAGCGCCCCCTGACTTACCACCGGACACTATGTCTGGCAGGGTCAGGGAGGCCTACCTGTGGCCGGGGCGGCGCTATTTAAAGGCGAGGTGCTGGGCAGCCATTTTTGTTGCTGGCCACCTGCCAGCACCTGCCTCCGCTCCTGTCCCCGGCCTCCTGACCTGCCCCCCCCCCCGCGGAGTGCCGGCTGCGCTCCATCAGCCCGGCACTTCTCGTGAGTGCCGGGCTCTTTTGCCGGCACTCCGATCCCCGGTGGCCCAGCTGGGCCCCGGGTCGCGCTGCGCAAGGCCCCTCCCCTTTAAGAAGGGGAGGAAGGCCTGCAATACCGCGGCGCGATGTGCCGCAGCGCCAGGGCCGCGATATTCCCTCGCAGCATCCCAAGAGGGAGGCGGGGCGCTTCATTGGGGAGTTCAGCGGTTCTTAGGCGGGCTGTTTGACGAAGCACACTACTGTGCTGCATCTCAAAGGAAGGAACAAGTTATCAGGGACCGTGATGAACAGGGAGTTTTGGTCATATTTCTACTCCAAAGTTTATGGCTGCAAAATTCGGTATGTTACGGCCTCCCGTTAGCGCCCTCGCCAGGCACTAATGGGGCGCTATGGGGTTAGCGCCTGGGCGCGGCGTATGCAGCGACGCCCGCAAACTTCAGTGCCGATTTACTCTCGGCGCCTGGCCCTCTAGCGCCTCGCAGATCGTGATGTCATAAAGTACGCAGCACCCCGTTATCGCCCCAGATGGAAAATTGACTCTCACCCCCTGTTTTATCACCTCACACCGTCAACGCCAGCAAGAGGAGGCGTTGTGAACTCGGCTGGCCGCTTCAGGAATGAAGGGAATGCTTTTCAGCGCAACCTTTATTATTTGCACCAGTCTGGTGCCTGCGCAAAGTTTTTAATGTTTCATTGGTGCAAGATGTCCAAGCCCTCCACTTCGTGAGAGTGTTTGGGGCTGTAATGGCAGTGGCCCAGGTCGTCTTGCAAAACAGAACTGATGACAACTAGCTGGTGCAGCATCTTTGGCCCTTCCCTTTAAGCGAGGGAAGCAACCTCTGTGATGAAAGAGTGCCGTTTATAATGTGCTTGAAATTGTTTAGCGCTCTTCCGCTATTGCCCCGCTCTCGGACTTTAGCGCCCTAATAGAAGTGGTCAGCACTTGAGTTAGCGCTCCACTTCCCTCTTGGAGCGCAAAAACGGAATTTCGCGGAAGGCGAGAATGATTAGCACCTGGTGCTAAGTTTTAGCACCCCACATGGGGCTATACCAAATTTCTCCCCCTATATATTTTAATATCAAAAGCTGGCAGTCACTTTAAATTTTGGTTGCTACAAACCCATGGATGAATTAGGGGAAGAATACACTTCCTCAAGATATGATTAAAAATTGCATTCCAAAAATATAATGTTTACAGGATTCTGCAATGGGGCAAGATGGCTTTAATATTTTTAATGGCCAATTCTGAGAGAATACCTTCAGAACAAGGCCAGTAGCTAATAAGGTGATTAATTTATTGACAAAAGAAGTCTCAGTCGTTACAAACTACTAGAAACAGTTTAATGTGATCCTAGAAAGGAGCCGAGCTTTCAATTTGGATCTGTTGACCCACTAGGAGGTGCGGGCTCAGGCCAGCATATATCCTCTTATGTTTTAGATCCTGTGAATGTTTGACTGCCTGAAGCTATTGGGAGAGATACATATCTTGATTTCCTATGTTCTTGGTTCAACTGCAAACAGGATGGATGGTATATTGCAGGGAGTGTGTCCCCGGTTTACCAGTTCGTCAGAGGTCAATGAGATAAGCGCTGGAGATTCTGTGGCTCCAACGATTCCACATTATGGTACTCTGCAGAAACCAGGGTTTAGTATCAGTAGAGTTAGCAAAGTGTTGCACCTTTTTGTTATTTTGCATCCAAGGAGGAAATGTGAGCTAAAACCTCTGTAAGAATCCCAAGGTGTTTTATAAGTATATTAAGGGCAAGAGGATAACCAGGGAAAGAGTAGGGCCCATTAGGGACCAAAGTGGCAATCTGTGTGTAGAGCCGGAAGATGTAGGTGAGGGTTTAAATGAATATTTTGCATCAGTGTTCACTATGGAGAAGGACGATGTAGGCATAGAAATCAGGCAGGGGGATTGTGATACACTTGAACAAATTAGTATTGAGAGGGAGGAGATACCAGCGGTTTTAACGGGCTTAAGAGTGGATAAATCACCAGGCCCAGACGTGATGTATCCCAGGCTGCTGTGTGAGGCAAGGGAGGAGATTGCAGGGGCTCTGACACAAATTTTCTGAACCTCTCTGGCCACAGGGGAGGTGCCAGAGGACTGGAGAACAGCTAATGCAGTACCATTATTCAAGAGGGGTAGTAGGGATAAACCAGGGAATTACAGGCCAGTGAGCCTAACATCAGTGGTAGGGAAATTATTGGAAAAAATTCTGAGGGACAGAATTAATCTCCACTTGGAGAGGCACGAATTAATCAAGAATAGTCAGCATGGCTTTGTCCAGGGGAGATCATATCTAACCAATTTGATTGAATTTTTCGAGGGGGTGACTAGGTGTGTGGATGAGGGTAGTGCAGTTGATATAGTCTACATGGACTTCAGTAAGGCTTTTGACAAAGTCCCACATGGGAGACTGGTCAAGAAGGTAAGTATTTAACCTCTGTCAGAATCAAACTCACCCTCTTGTGCTTGTAAATCCAATGCACACCACTAGAGGGAAGCGATTTAACGTAATCTTAGAAATAAGCTCAGATATTTTGAAAAATCAAGAATAAAACCAGACTATCTAAATTGCTGCTTATAGTGCTATTTCTTACTAAATGGTGTGGAGATTATAAAAAGTAAAGCTTTTTATAATAACTAATTTTTTTGACTCCACAATAAAAGTAGCTCAATGAATAAAAGTCAGACACCTGATGAACAATCCTGAAAAAATACCAACCAGGATGCCCAGAGCTGTAGCAACTGCAATAGCATAACAGGTTTTGTCACAGATAATGGAACAGTTGGCTGGCATAGTGTGATTTGTGAAGATCAGTGACCCAGAGTTGTCATCAATATTGTATCAGCAGTACTCAGCTGCTTGCTTACATAGAATCATAGAAGATAGGAGCAGGAGTAGGCCATTCGGCCCCTCTAGCCTGCTCTGCCATTCAATGCGATCATGGCTGATCATCCAAATTCAGTACCCTGTCCCTGCTTTATCCCCATATCCCTTGATCCCTTTAGCCTTAAGAAATATATCCAACTCCTTCTTGAATCTATTTAATGAATTGGCCTCTACTGCCTTCTGTGGCAGAGAATTCCACAGGTTCACCACTCTCTGGGTGAAGAAATTCCTCCTCATTTCTGTCCTAAATGGCTTACCCCTTATCCTTAGACTGTGACCCCTGGTTCTGGACTCCCCGACCATCGGGAACATCCTTCCTGCATCTAGTTTGTCCTGTCCTGTCAGAATTTTACAAGTTTCAATGTGATCCCCTCTCATTCTTCTAAACTCCAGCGAGTATAAGCCCAATCAACCCAATCTCTCTTCATACATCATTCCTGCCATCCCAGGTATCAGCCTTGTGAATCTACAACACCACCTGTCATGAGAGAGAGCAGTACAAAACAGCCAACATCCATTGTGGTAGGAAGTTGCTGTTGTAAGTATAATTTACTTTGTAACAAGGTTAGTGTAAAGTCCATAGATTGGGTCTTGATTGGCAGAAGGATATTTGCTTTTGATGAAGGGATTTTAAAATCGAACAATTATTCCCGACATAGAATCTCCTAATAATTGATCATTAATTTTGTAATGAGGAAACTGGTATAATAAGGGGAAAGAGTCCAAAGGAGATTGCCAATCTTTTTGGATTGCACTTGAATATATGCTTTGGTTTTTATTCCATATACCAATTCCTTTGCACTTATGTTTGCTTCTGCATATTTGTCCAATTTGATGTATTCATAATTAGCTGACAGATGTTGCGATGAAATTGAACTGGTGTGGTCTTCAATTTGTTTTGGATTGTCAGATGTGTTAGATACCTTTGTCTTAAGATACTGTGGATGAGAAATAAAGTGAGAAATGAAAAGTTATCTCCAATAGTTTACGCAACAAATGTTCCAGAATTTTAAACAAATTTTCTTAGAAATAATATTGCAGAAAACTATACTTTGTACAAACAACTATATAATGCACCATCAGATGAAGAGAAAATTAGAATCCATTTTACCTATGCACAAGCTCCTAATAGAACTGAATAAGGTGAGAAATAGTGAGAGTAAAATACTTATAGATCGGATATAAAAAGCTGTCAGTATTGCTGGGCTCCCTATTCATTGTTGGAACAATGTAACTTAATCCCTTCTTTGGGGGAGCATTATGCCAGTGCACCAATATAAGCTTCCATTTTCCTTATTCTTCATTCATGATTTTTCCAAGTTGACAAATTATGATGCAATTTAGTTACTTGAAGGTCTTGTGCTGTGGATCAGAAGTGACTCCCCAGATAAATAAGACCTGATAATTTTTCTGCAGTGTCAACAACTACAACAAGACGTCACAAGCTGATATATCGAGAAGATTGGACACCAAGGCTGCGATTTCGCCGATTGAGGTGGGTCCGGGGTGGCCGGGTCCCTGCCCGCTGCCTGCTCCAGCCCACTCTCTCCAAGTGATTTTAAGTTGATTGGGCTTGTTAAGCCCGCCCAGCGAGATTCCTGGCCAATTAAATGGAAGCGGGTCTGATGACGTTCTTTGATGACGTGCCATCAGCCGGTTTCCTTAAAGGGGCCATGTCCAAATTGATTTTAACAGTTGTGCTGTCAGTGTTCTACAGCATTGAGGTGCTGCAAACACTGACAAGCACTGCACAAAGGTGCACGGCTGCACCCAGGCTCTCCCATGACTCCCTCCATATATGGAGGGAGTCACAGCACGCAGGGAGGTTCTCTTCCCTTCCAATGGGCGGAAGACACCTCCCTAGGAGACCAACGCAGCCTGGTTGCACATTGCACAGGAGGGCACAAGCAGCAATGTCGTCAGGAAGACCAGGCTGCAGTGGCGCATACCTTTCAATGATCTCAGTAGATCACGAAACGTTACTGCCAAGTCACACTCAACCTCATCCTGCTCTGCTACTCATCACATCCCCATCACTCTGTCTTCACTACCCTGCTCCTGCACATCCTTACTCACACCAACTAACCTTGCACCTCCACCCATCCCTCTCTATCTACATTATCACTTGCCCATCTCACTAGCCACCCCTCACACTCACCCTCATCCTAGTCCAATCATACCAACTAACAACACACAAGGGTAGGCACTTGGGTGGTTTAACCAATGTCATGTGAAGTTTCTGGCAAGGTGCTGTCAAACATTGAAATCTTTATTTTCAACACTTTGTGTTCTTGGACAGATTCATGTGCATTTTTGGAAGTGTCTCAGAGAGTTCCAGTGAATGGTGAGACATAACGTTCCACCCCCCCGCCCCCGCCAATGGTGATGAGTGTGAAAGGAATGGCTTGGACATTGTAGGGATGCTTTACAATGCTGGTGTGGAGTGGTGCTAACCTGGTGCATCATGTGGCAGCCAGGGTGTACAGTGTTAAGTGAAGTAAATCTGGACATGGTGAGGCGTTCTGGGCAACAATATGCACGGGTGATGATGCCCTGCGTCCTGTGCAGCATCAGTTGATTGCGGAGAAGGTTGGTGTGGATGTTGGTGCTGCTGGTGTTGGGGCTAATTGTGTTGGGATTCTGAGGACCACGGTGAATCTGCTGTCAATCTTTTTGATTTTGACAGCGGACTCGCCCCCGAACCTGCACTCTGAGCGCCGGTAAAATTCCGGCCCAAGCAAGGGGGAGAGGTGTCTGGTGGCTTCGTTGAAAATATGTGGTTTGAGAAGGTTTTTTAAGTACCAGACAGACAGGTATGTTCAGAAAGAGTTCCAGAGAATAATGCCAAGGCAACTGAAACTCCTGCCAGTAATAATGAGTGAAAGTGAAGGTAATGCAAAGGAAGCCAGAATTGGAGGATTGAAAGGTGTGGGAGGGATATATTGTGAGAGAAGTTAGGGAGATGTGAGGCTAAGGAGAGATTTGGGTACACTGGGGGATTGGGAGCCAATGTATGTCAGCAAGATATGGGTGATTAGTGAACAGGACGTAGGGTGGGACAGGATATGCAGTTGCTTTTTGGATAAGTTGCACTTTATGGAGGGTGGACAATGGAAAGCTAGCAAGGTGAGCATTGCAGTAATCAAGTCTGCAGGTGACAAAAGCATAAATAAGGGTTGAAGCCCCGGGGAGAAAGGGCTGAAGTAGGGACAGAAGCCAGCAATGTTGGGGAGGTGAAATTAAATGATCTTGGTGATGGAGAGGATGTGGGCTATGATGCTCAGCTCAGGGTTGCGCATAACACAGAGTTTGTGCATAATTTTGTTCAGTCTGAACGAGTGACCAGGGAGAAGTATGATCTCAGTAGCAAATCTTATAGTGGGCACTGAAAACTATGGCTTCGGTCTTCCCAATGTTCAGCTGAAGGAACATAGAACATAGAACATAGAACAGTACAGCACAGTACAGGCCCTTCGGCCCTCGATGTTGTGCCGAGCATTGTCCGAGACCAAGATCAAGCTATCACACTCCCTATCACTCTGGTGTGCTCCATGTGCTTATCCAATAACCGCTTGAAAGTTCCTAAAGTGTTCGACTCCACTATCACAGCAGGCAGTCCATTCCACACCCCAACCACTCTCTGAGTAAAGAATCTACCTCGGACATCCCTTCTATATCTCCCCCCATGCACCTTATAGTTATGCCCCCTTGTAACAGCTGCCTCTACCCGAGGAAATAGTCTCTGAACATCCACTCTATCTATCCCCCTCATCATCTTATAAACCTCTATTAAGTCGCCTCTCATCCTCCTCCTCTCTAAAGAGAAAAGCCCCAACTCCCTCAATCTTTCCTCATAAGACCTCCCCCCCAAACCAGGCAGCATCCTGGTAAATCTCCTTTGCACTCTTTCCAATGCTTCCACGTCCTTCCTATAGTGAGGTGACCAGAACTGCACACAATATTCCAAATGTGGTCTCACCAAGGTCCTGTACAGTTGCAGCATAACCTCACGGTTCTTAAACTCAAACCCTCTGTTAATAAACGCCAACACACCATAGGCCTTCTTTACTGCTCTATCCACTTGAGTGGCAACCTTCAGAGATCTGTGGATATGAACCCCCAGATCCCTCTGCTCCTCCACGTTCCTCAGAACCCTGCCGTTGACCCTGTAATCCTTATTCAAATTTGCCCTACCAAAATGAATCACCTCGCACTTATCAGGGTTAAATTCCATCTGCCATTTTTCGGCCCAGCTCTGCATCCTATCAATGTCTCTTTGCAGCCTACAACTGCCCTCCACCTCATCCACTACTCCACCAATCTTGGTGTCATCAGCAAATTTACTGATCCACCCTTCAGTCCCCTCCTCCAAGTCATTGATAAAAATCACAAACAGCAGAGGACCCAGCACCGACCCCTGTGGCACACCGCTGGTAACTGGTCTCCAGTCCGAAAATGTTCCATCCACCACCACCCTCTGCCTTCTATGAGATAGCCAGTTACTTATCCAATCGGCCAAATTTCCCTCTATCCCACAACTCCTTACTTTCTTCATGAGACGACCATGGGGAACCTTATCAAACGCCTTACTAAAATCCATGTATACGACATCAACTGCTCTACCTTCATCTACACACTTAGTTACCTCCTCAAAGAATTCAATCAAATTTGTTAGGCAAGACTTACCCTTCACGAATCCGTGTTGACTTTCCCTGATTAAGTTGCCCCTTTCCAAATGGTCATAAATCCTATCCCTCAGGACCTTTTCCATTATCTTACCAACCACCGAAGTAAGACTAACCGGCCTATAATTACCAGGGTCATTCCTATTTCCTTTCTTGAAGAGAGGAACAACATTCGCCACTCTCCAGTCCTCTGGCACCATTCCCGTGGACAGTGAGGACCCAAAGATCAAAGCCAGAGGCTCTGCAATCTCCTCCCTTGCCTCCCAAAGAATCCTAGGATATATCCCATCTGGCCCAGGGGACTTATCGACCCTCAGGTTCTTCAAAATTGCTAAAACATCTTCCCTCAGAACATCTACCACCTCCAGCCTATCCACCTTTATCACACTCTCATCCTCAAGAACATGGCCCCTCTCCTCGGTGAACACTGACGAAAAGTATTCATTCATCACCTCTCCTATCTCTTCTGACTCCATGCACAAGTTCCCACTACTGTCCTTGACCGGCCCTACCCTCACCCTGGTCATTCTTTTATTTCTCACATAGGAGTAAAAAGCCTTGGGGTTTTTCTTGATCTGACCCGCCAAGGACTTCTCATGCCCCCTCCTAGCTCTCCTAAGCTCTTTTTTTAGCTCATTCCTTGCTACCTTGTACCCCTCAATCGACCCAACTGAACCTTGTTTTCTCATCCTTACATACGCTTCCTTTTTCCTCTTGACTAGACATTCAACCTCTTTTGTGAACCATGGTTCTCTCACTCGGCCATTTCCTCCCTGCCTGACAGGGACATACCTATCAAGGACACGCAGTAATTGCTCCATGAAAAAGCTCCACTTTTCATTTGTGCCTTTCCCTGATAGTTTCTGTTCCCATCTTGTACTCCCTAATTCTTGCCTAATCGCATCATAATTACCCCTCCCCCAATTATAAACCCTGCCCTGCCGTATGGCCCTATCCCTCTCCATTGCAATAGTGAAAGTTACCGAATTGTGGTCACTATCTCCAAAGTGCTCTCCCACATACAAATCAATCACTTGGCCCGGTTCATTACCCAGTACCAAATCCAACGTGGCCCCACCTCTTGTCGGCCTATCCACATATTGTGTCAGGAAACCCTCCTGCACACACTGTGCAAAAACTATCCCATCCGAACTGTTTGACCTATAAAGGTTCCAATCAATATTTGGAAAGTTGAAGTCACCCATGACAACTACTCTGTGACCTCCACACCTATTCATAATCTGCTTTGCAATTTCTTCCTCCACATCTTTATTACTATTTGGGGGCCTGTAGAAAACTCCTAACAACGTGACCGCTCCTTTCCTATTTCTAACTTCAGCCCATATTACCTCAGACGGCAGATCCCCCTCGAACTGCCTTTCTGCCGCTGTTAAACTATCCTTGATTAACAATGCTACTCCTCCACCTTTCTTACCAACTTCCCTACTCTTACTGAAACATCTATACCCCGGAACTTCCAACAACCATTCCTGTCCCTGTTCTAACCATGTCTCCGTAATGGCCACCACATCGTAGTCCCAAGTACCAATCCACGCTCCAAGTTCTCCTACCTTATTCCGGATGCTCCTTGCATTGAAGTAGACACACTTCAAGCCATCTTCCTGTCTGCCGGTACATTCCTGCGACCTTGATACCCTCCTCAGTACCTCCCTACACTCACCACTGGCTCGTGGACTACAGCCCTTTTTCCCATCCCCCTGACAAATTAGTTTAAACCCCCCCGAAGAGCCGTAGCAAATTTCCCTCCCAGGATATTGGTGCCCCTCTGGTTCAGGTGCAAACCGTCCTGTTTGTACAGGTCCCACCTTCCCCAGAATGTGCTCCAATTATCCACATAACTGAAACCCTCCCCCCTACACCATCCCTGCAGCCACGTGTTTATCTGCACTCTCTCCCTGTTCCTCAACTCGCTAGCACGTGGCACCGGCAACAAACCAGAAATTACAACATGGTTTGTACTGGCTCTCAGCTTCCAACCTAGCTCCCTAAATTCCTGTTTTAAATCCCCGTCCCTTCTCCTACCTATGTCGTTGGTACCGATGTGTACCACGACTTGTGCTTGTTCCCCTTCCCCTTTGAGGATTCTGAAAACACGGTCTGAGACGTCACGGACCCTGGCACCCGGGAGGCAACATACCATCCGTGAGTCTCTTTTGCTGCCACAGAACCTCCTATCTGTCCCTCTGACTATTGAGTCCCCAATAACTATTGCTCTCCTGCTCTCCCCCCTTCCCTTCTGAGCCACAGGGACGGACCCAGCGCCGGAGATCCGGTCACCGTGGCTTACCACTGGTAAGTCGTCCCCCTCAACAGTATTCAAAGCGGTATACCTGTTACTGAGGGGAACGACCACAGAGGATCCCTGCACTGACTGCTTCCTCCCAGCCCCTCTCACCGTCACCCATCTATCTTCATGCTTTGGAGTAATTACATCCCTGAAGCTTCTATCTATGACCTCCTCTGCCTCCCGAATGATCCGAAGTTCATCCAGCTCCAGCTCCAGTTCCCTAACACGGTTTTCGAGGAGCTGGAGATGGGTGCACTTCCCACAGGTGTAATCAGCAGGGACACCTACGGCGTCCCTCACCTCAAACATTCTGCAGGAGGAACATTTCACTGCCTCCCCTGCCATCCCCTCCAGCTAACTTGCAGATTAAGCTAGAACAAAAAAGAGCTTACCTGATAGTCACTCACCTCCTTTAGGTTAGAGGAGGAGGAAGGGTGGGGGACACTACAAGTGTAGTGTCTCGGGTTTAGGAACCGCCCAACTTATATACAGGTAAAAATTTATCACCTACCCAGCAACCACTGCGTCCCGCACTTTAAAAGCCTCTGTGGGCCTACCTGGTCGCCGCCGCCTCTTGAATCCTCCGCCTCGCCGCAGCCGCTCCACCCAGGTCCGCCGCCTCTGTGGGCCTACCTGGTCGCCGCCGCCTCTTGAATCCTCCGCCTCGCCGCAGCCGCTCCACCCAGGTCCGCCGCCTCTGTGGGCCTACCTGGTCGCCGCCGCCTCTTGAATCCTCCGCCTCGCCGCAGCCGCTCCACCCAGGTCCGCCGCCTCTGTGGGCCTACCTGGTCGCCGCCGCCTCTTGAATCCTCCGCCTCGCCGCAGCCGCTCCACCCAGGTCCGCCGCCTCTGTGGGCCTACCTGGTCGCCGCCGCCTCTTGAATCCTCCGCCTCGCCGCAGCCGCTCCACCCAGGTCCGCCGCCTCTCTGAAGGAAGTTATATATCATCCAAGACTCAAATTCGGACAGGTAGGTCGACAGCATTGAGGTGGGGTCAACAAAAGTAATGAAGAGGTAGAGCTGGGTGTCATCAGCATACATAGAGTAGCTGAGAAACTGTCCCCATGCCTGCCACATCAAACGATATTCTCAGAAGCCATCAGACCTCAATCCTCACTGTGTTTCCACTAGTGTAGCCATCCCTCAAATCATCTACAAGAGGGGTTTTTCATAACTTTATGCTCCTGATTTAAAGCAATGAACATTAAATGTTCTGTTTATTAAATTTAATGAATGTATTATTGGATCGCAATATTCCATTTCAAAATGCATGGAAAACTCTTAAAGATTCAGAAAGACAGATGGAATTAATAGAGAGATAAAAGAGACAGAAAAAGTTTTTAAAAAGTATTTAAAAAAAAATCTCCAACATTATTAACTTCTGAAGGAATGAGACTCCACACTTGTAAAATTAAGTTTTCAAGGCCAGAGAGGTTGTTTAACAGTAATTATCACTTACCACGCTGTTAAAAATTTGCTTACTCCTGAATGCACCAGCACTAACTTTTTCAGGCATCTTTAGTGGGTAACTAGTGGGCAAGTACCCCAACTTCACGCCATTGAATTGATTTCAATGCAGAGTCTATTGGCGAGGACTGCTACAGTGCACTCTATGGAGGAGCAGGGTATCTCTGACACCAACTTCCGGATTTCAGCATTTAACTGTGCATGTGTGGACACCAGAAGTTGATGTCTGATTTACTCCATAATACCTATGAGTGCTGTTCGCCTCACTGTTATTATTAATCTATGGCAGGGGTGAGTAATTTCAGCTGGAGTTTTGGTGAGCTGTTGAGGGCCGCACACATAAAATGAATTGTGGTAACAACAGCTACCATTAAAGTTTGTTATGGCATTTATTGTATAAAGAACCCTTCATGTCATTTCCACACTTAATAAAAATAACAACCCTTATTAACATGCTAACGAACATGATACAAGTTTACCAAAACGTATCTTAGCCATTGATATTACTATGCCATAATTAAAACTGTAAAACTGGTTACTCGACAAGATCAGCCATGATCTTATTGAATTGCGGAGCAGGCTCAAGGGGGCCATATGGCCTACTCCTGCTCCTATTTCTTATGTTCTTATGTACACCGGCATAGAACTGTTTGGACGAATGGCCTGTTTCTGTGCTGTAAATTCTATGCAAGAAAAAAATATTTACCCCACTTGCTTCTGTTGAAACTTGACGATAAGCAGCTGGTGCTGAAACGTGTCATTCACAAGCACGAAAGATGTTAACATTAACTGGCCTTTCACACAAGATGTGTAGTCAAGATGAAAGCTTGGATTAGACTACAGTCCATTAACTGCAGTGATCCCCAAATATGCTCGATCCTGAGCATTGTCCAAAATATGTTTAATTTATTGTTCGCACTATCACTTTACAGAATCCTAATAGAGATTTTATTTCTTCTTGCAAAATGTCACCCGCAGCTAATTAGTGATTGGTTGGCAATAAAATAAGTATTTGATTGTTATACGGGTAAACTGTTAAATGTGAAATCATTAAAATAATTATCATTCAACTGATTGCACATGAGCAGAGAAATGTCACATTAATAAATATATCAGTATGAGGTTACGAAATTAGGGAACAATAGTCTTGTAATTAGTAAATTAATAAGCGCAATTTAAATTATTCAGCAATTGCTTAATGAGCAGGGTGTGTGTTAAGGAAGTAAATAAATAGTCTGTGATCAGTAAATTAGTTGAACACTAGTAGAAATTAGTGTTAAATAAATACCTCAGCGGGCTGTTATTAGTAGCTGTGTAATTAGTACTGAAATGAGCACAATTAAATTGCTCACCAATTGCCTAACAAGCAGAGGGTGTTAAGTTACTGAACAAATCTGTTAACTAATTTACTAATTATAAGAACATAAGAAGTAGGAGCAGGAGTCGGCCATATGGCCCCTCGGGCCTGCTCCGTCATTCAATAGGATCATGGCTGATCTGAATCTAGACTCATGTCCACTTCCCTGCCCGCTCCCCATAACCCTTAATTCCCTTATCAGCTAGGAAACTGTCTATCTCCGTTTTAAATTTATTTAATGTTGCAGCTTCCACAGCTCTCTGAGGTAGCAAATTCCATAGATTTACTACCCTCTGAGTGAAGAAGTTTCTCCTCATCTCAGTTTTGAAACGGCAGCCCCTTATTCTAAGATTATGCCCCCTAGTCCTAGTCTCACCCATCAGTGGAAACATCCTCCCCGCCTCCACCCGATCAAGCCCCCTCACAATCTTATATGTTTCGCCTCTCATTCTTCTGAATTCCAATGAGGCCCAACCTACTCAACCTTTCCTCATAAGTCAACCCCCTCATCTCCGGAATCATCCGAGTGAACCTTCTCTGAACTGCCTCGAGAGCAAGTATATCTTTTCTTAAATATGGAAACCAAAACTGTACGCAGTATTCCAGGTGTGGCCTCACCAGTACCTTGTATAACTGAAGCAAGACTTCCCTGCTTTTATACTCCATCCCCCTTGCAATAAAAGCCAAGATTCCATTGGCCTTCCTGATCACCTGCTGTACCTGCATACTAACCTTCTGTGTTTCATGCACCAGGACCCCCAGATCCCTTTGTACTGTAGCACTTTGCAGTTTCTTTCCATTTAGTTAATAACTTGCTCTTTGATTTTTTCTGCCAAAGTGCATAACCTCACACTTTCCAACATTATATTCCATCTGCCAAATTTCCGCCCACTCACTTAGCCTGTCTATGTCCTTTTGCAGGTTTTTTATGTCCTCCTCACTCACTGCTTTTCCTCCCATCTTTGTATCGTCAGCAAACTTGGATACGTTGCACTTGGTCCCCTCCTCCAAATCGTTAATATAGATTGTAAAGAGTTGGGGTCCCAGCACTGACCCTTGCGGAACACCACTAGTTACTGATTGCCAACCCGAGAATGAACCATTTATCCCAACTCTCTGTTTTCTGTTAGATAGCCAATCTTCCACCCATGCCAGTATATTACCCCCAATCCCGTGATTTTTTATCTTGTGCAGTAATCTTTTATGTGGCACCTTATCAAATGCCTTTTGGAAGTCAAAATACACCACATCCACTGGTTCCCCTTTATCCACCCTGTTTGTTACGTCCTCAAAGAATTCGAGCAAATTTGTCAAGCATGATTTCCCCTTCATAAAACCATGCTGACTCTGTCCGATTAAATTATGCTTATCCAAATGTCCTGTTACTGCTTCCTTAATAATGGACTCCAACATTTTGCCAACCACAGATGTTAGGCTAACTGGTCTATAGTTTCCAGCCTTTTGTCTACCTCCCTTTTTGAATAAGGGCGTTACATTAGCAGTTTTCCAATCTGCTGGGACCTTTCCCGAATCCAGGGAGTTTTGGAAAATTACCACCAATGCATCCGCAATCCCTACCGCTGCTTCTCTCAAGACCCTAGGATGTAAGCCATCAGGTCCAGGGGATTTATCCGCCTTAAGTCCCATTATCTTACCGAGTACCATCTCCTTAGTGATTTTAATCGTGTTTAGCTCCTCCCCCCCATAGCCCCCCGTTTGTCCAGTGTTGGAATATTTTTAGTATCCTCTACTGTAAAGACTGATACACAATATTTGTTCAGCGTATTTGCCATCTCCGTGTTCCCCACTACTAATTTCCCGGTCTCGTCCTCTAAGGGACCAACATTCACTTTAGCCACCCTTTTTCTTTTTATATAACTGTAGAAACTCTTGCTATCTGTTTTTATATTTTTTGCCAGTTTACTTTCATAATCTATCTTCCCCTTCTTAATTAATCTTTTAGTTATTCTTTGCTGGCTTTTAAATGCTTCCCAATCTTCTATCCTCCCACTAGATTTGGCTACTTTATATGCCCTTGTTTTCAGTCAGATACTATCCTTTATTACTTTACTTAGCCACGGATGGCTGTCTTTTCTTTTACACCCCTTTTTCCTCAGTGGAATATATTTTTCTTGAAAGTTGTGAAATACCTCCTTGAATGTACACCACTGCTCCTGTACTGTCTTACACCTTAATCTATTTTCCCAGTCCACTTTAGTCAACTCTGCTCTCATACCTTCATAGTCTCCTTTATTTAGGCTTAATACACTGGTTTGAGATCCAACTCTCTCACCCTCCAACTGAATTTGGAATTCAACCATGTTATGGTCACTCATTCCAAGGGGATCCTTTACTAGGACATTTTTTATTAATCCTGTCTCATTACACAGGACCAGATCTAAGATTGCCTGCCCCCTGGTTGGTTCAGTAACATACTGCTCAAGGAACCCGTCCCTAATGCACTCTATGAACTCTTCCTCAAGGCTGCCCTGCCCAATTTGATTTGTCCAGTCAATATGAAAGTTAAAATCTCCCATGATTATAGCTGTTCCCTTATTACAAGCCCCAACTATTTCCTGATTTATACTTCGACCAATAGAGTTACAACTGTTAGGAGGCCTATAGACTACGCCCACTAGTGACTTTTTCCCCTTATTATTCTTTATCTCCACCCAAACTGTTTCACTATCCTGATCCTTTGACCCAATATCATTTCTCACTATTGCAGTGATTCCATCCTTTATTAACATAGCCACCCCACCTCCCTTTCCTTCCTGTCTGTCCTTCCTAATAGTCAAATACCCCTGGATGTTTAGTTCCCAGTCATGGTCACCTCGCAGCCATGTTTCTGTAATGGCCACCAGATCATACCCATGTGTAGTTATTTGTACCGTCAACTCGTCTATTTTGTTACGAATGCTGCGTGCATTCAGATGAAGAACTTTTAAACATGTTTTGTGACAATTTATTCCTGCTTTTACCCCCTTTACTACTTTACCTTTATCTTTATATATTCTGTCCCTTCCTGACACGCTCTGGTTTTTAATTTCCCCACTGCTAATGTGCTCTATTGCCTTCTCCGATGACATTTTTATTCTTTGCTCTCTTGAAACCTCCCCCCCACTAATTAGTTTAAAGCCCTCTCTACAGCCCTAGTTATTCGATTTGCCAGGATTCTAGTCCCAGCATTGGCCAAGTGAAGTCCGTCCCAACGGAACAGCTCTCTCCCGTCCCAGTACTGGTGCCAGTGTCCCAAGAAGCAAAACCCATTTCTCCCACACCAGTCTTTGAGCCACGCATTTAACTCTCTGATTTTATTTACCATAGCCAAATTTGCTCATGGCTCAGGTAGTAATCCAGAGATTATTACCCTTGTGGTTCTGCTTTTTAATTTGGTCCCTCGCTGCTCATACTCCCTCAGCAGAACCTCTTTCCTTGTCCTATCTATGTCGTTGGTACCAACATGGACCACGACAACTGGATCCTCCCCCTCCCACTCCAAGTTTCTCTCCAGCCCAGAGGAGATGTCCTTAACCCTGGCAGGCAACACAACCTTCGGGACTCTCGCTCTCGGCTGCAAAGAACCCTATCTATCCCCCTTATGATACTATCCCCTACCACTACAACATTTCTTTTTACTCCCCCCACTTGAATGGCCCCCCGTTCCATGGTGCTGTGGCCAGGTTGCTCATCCTCCCTGCAGTCCCTGCTCCCGTCCTCACAGGGAGTAAGAGCCTCGAACCTGTTGGACAAGAGCAAGGGCTGCGGCTCCTCCAACACTACCTCCTGGATCCCCGTACCTGCCTCACTCATAGTCACACCCTCCTGTCCCTGACCACGGACTACATCTGAATTAGTTAATCTAATTGGTGTGACTACTTCCTGGAACACAGAGTCCAGGTAACTCTCCCCCTCCCTGATGTGTCGCAGTGTTTGAAGCTCGGACTCCAGCTCATCAACACGGAGCCGGAGTTCCTCGAGCAGCCAACACTTACTGCAAATGTGATCACCGTGAGCATCAATGGTGTCCACCAGCTCCCACATATTGCAGCAGTAACACATCACCTGCTCTCCCATTCTATGTATTAATTACATTTATTAATATTTTTTAAATACCCTCTGCCCCGCCTGATGAATATCACACCTTAGAAACTATAAACCACAGAGTTTAAGTTTAAAAAGAGAGAAATACTCACCAAACAATTACTTACCTGCTTTCTGGTGACGTCACACCTCGATTATTTTTTACCTCTCTCCCTCCCTCCGAGTTCGGAGACTGATCCCGCCTTACCTGGTCTCTGGAGCCTTTTAAACCCTCTGCCGTCGCCTCGCCTCATGCAGGTCCGCCGCCGCACCAGGAAGCTGACAAAGATGGAAAAAGGAAGGAACACCTCCCTCCCTGACCTCCCTCACTCACCAAACTTGCAGCTTAACACTCTGTTCCAATCTGCACAATTATCAGTTAGTATAAATAATTAGTGTTAAATAAAGTTGAGATAATTAAAATGCTAATTAGTAAACACGAATCAGTTTTGCAATAATTAGTTTGGTGGTCGTTTTTTTTATTGGTTCCTGGGATGTGGGCGTCACTGGCAAGGCCAGCATTTATTGGCCATCCCTAATTGCCCTTGAGAAGGTGGTGGTGAGCCGCGTTCTTGAACTGCTGCAGTCCGTGTGGTGAAGGTACTCCCACAGTGCTGTTAGGCAGGGTGTTCCAGGATTTTGACCCAGCGACGATGAAGGAACGGCGATATATTACAGTTAATAACTGGTTAACCAGTATCATCCATCAGTCACCCCATCACTGGGGGTTGGGCTTGGGCTGGGAGGGGATGGGTCTGCACCCTCCCCGCTACTGCACTCACTGCTCTCTACTGGTTTAGGGACCGTGCTACTGTCAGTAAAAGGCCCTCCCCCGGGGGGGGAGGGGGGTGGGCGTGGCCCAATCCGCAACTCCCGGCTACTTTCTGTCCACCTCAGCCGCCGGTCTCCGAATCTTCGCCTCCCATCTCTAAGTCATGTTGCTATGTTTACTCCCTTGCTGCCCTGGAGACAATGACCTGCCTCTTGTCGTCATGTGGGGCGGGGTCAGGCTAGGGGTCAGGTGCGACGGACATTCGAAGCTCGAAGCTAGGCCATGACGGGCCGGATAGAATCCATTGGTGGACTGGATACAGTCCATGGGCTGTATTTCATCCGCCACGGATCTATGGTAACGCAAAATCCAGGCCAAGAGAACGTTTGCCTGACAGCAGTCATGGGCTCTGGCCACTGGATAGCGCTGTAGTATTTTTTTTATTCATTCATGGGATGTGGGCGTCGCTGACAAGGCCAGCAGTTACTGCCCATCACTAACTGCCCTTGAGAAGGTGGTGGTGAGCCACCTTCTTGAACCGCTGCAGTCCGTGTGGTGAAGTTGTTTATGGTATATGTTAATTATTTATCTCAACATCGTGAAAGCGTCTCTTTGACCCAGGCTCCAGAATAACCCATACCTGCCAAAACCAACACATCCCAGTCATTAACCTCCATTAACGGGCCAGAAATTCGGTTTTCCGGCTTCCTACGGGTGCAAGCATGACGCGCGTACTTACCTATCGCGCCTGCCGTTGTGTTTTGGGCCCACGAGAACTTCGGGTCCTGGGCCTCCTCCAGCTGCCGGTGTGCAGTGCTTGCGTGTCCCAGGGGTGCAGTTAGTTCGAAGCGTCCCCTGGGATCACATGGGCCATGGAGAGCCAATCCTAGCAGGGCATTTTCATTCATAGATTTGACAGGAAGACCTGTCAAATCTATGAATTGAAATTGGCACCAAAACCACACTTAAACTTCAAATAAATTTTTAAAAAAACATCACATTTTTAAAATAACTATAAGTTAAATAAATTAACTACTTTAAACAAAAATTAAAATTTTTGAAAAAATTAATGATACTTTTTAACGGTGCTAAAAATAAACTTACCTTTCTTTAAAGTATCTAAAAAAGATAAACCTGTTGAAAAAATGTTTAAATTGTAATTAATTAACCACTTACCTTGTTAAAAACGGGTCTTGCGCCTCCTTTTTAAAAGCGCAGCTTCTTCCATACTTACCCTCCCGGAGAAACCTGAAAAAAAATCGAAGTTCGCTGCGTGCGCACAGCCTCTCCTGCGCACGCGGTTCACCTCTGAACCCCTCCCTTCACGAGACCGGAAGTTCCGGTTTCCCGCGCATGCGCAGTGCATGCATGAAACCGGCACTTCAAGTGGCCTTACGGGTGAGTACACAGCGCGTACTCACCCGACAAGCGCCGAATTTCTGGGCCAACATTTATGGCAGTCACTACTCCTCCTGATCATCCCAACCCAACGCTTCCTTGCATGTTTTATTTTTGTTAGTAAATATTGTAAATTAAAAACGTTGTAAGTTTCTGCAAGTTCTTCTTGACATATGTAGAAAACAGAAAAGATGCAAAGGAATTTTTTTTAATTTTATTCATTCCTGGGATGTGGGTGTCACTGGCAATGCCAGCATTTATTGCCCATCCCTAATTGCCCTTGAGAAGGTGGTGGTGAGCCACCTTCTTGAACTGCTGCAGTCCGTGTGGTGAAGGTATTCCCACAATGCTGTTAGGGCGGGAGTTCCAGGATTTTGACCCAGCGACGATGAAAGAACGGCGATATATTTCCAAGTCAGGCTTGTGTGTAACCTGGAAGGGAACTTGGAGGTGGTGGTATTCCCATGCGCCTGCTGCCCTTGTCCTTCTAGGTGGAAGAGGTCACGGGTTTGGGAGATGCTGCCGAAGAAGCCTTGGCGAGTTGCTGCAGTGCATCTTGTAGATGGTACACACTGCAGCCACAGTACGCCGGTGGTGGAGGGAGTGAATTTTTAAGGTGCTGGATGGGGTGCAATCAAGCGGGCTGCTTTGTCCTGGATGGTGTCGAGCTTCTTGAATGTTGTTGGAGCTGCACTCATCCAGGCAAGTGGAGAGTATTCCATGACACTCCTTACTTGTGCCTTGTAGATGGTGGAAAGGCTTTGGGGAGTCAGGAGGTGAGTCACTCGCCGCAGAATACAAAGCCTCTGATCTGCTGTTGTTGCCACAGTATTTATGTGGCTGGTCCAGTTAAGTTTCTGGTCAATGTTGACCCCCAGGATATTGATGGTGGGGGATTCGGTGATGGTAATGTCCCCTTGCCCAGAGTGTAATACGGAAAGGTTAGTAATGCGCGTGTTGCTTTAAGAGGGTGAAGAGTGTGATGGAGGCCAGGGTGGACAGAGAGGAATGGGAGAGTGTGATGACATGCTGCCCTTGCCTACCGTTGTGGTGCTTTCACTTCATTTTGCACTGATCAATCAGTTCTCGGTGTGAGGTAGTTGGGAATCAGCGACAGGGCTAGCTCCTGCAGGCAGCAGCACCGAGGTTGGTGCCTGGCTTGGTGAAATAAAAACCCAGCAGTGCGAGGCTCCTGTCTTATACCTCTTTGAGTAGAGCTTGGAGATCATCAAAGAAGTTGGTTGTGTTTCTTTTGTCTGCTACCTTGGCGCAGTGCCTAGTGAGCACAACTAGTACCACGGGCTGATAATGTGGGTGAGAAATGCTGTTAAATAAATTGGTGGAGAGTTCCAGCAGAACCACTAACCTCGCTGTGTGCCGGTGATCTGCTGCTGCCTGCTGTCTGTAGAGTGCATTTCAAGAGCTACGCTGTTGTTGCACAGAAGTTTCTGTGGGGCGGGTCAGCAAATTACACAGTTTCTACACTCAGGTTACACCAGAGCTGCACCAGAATTACAAACAACGAGGATGCAAGAGCCAATTGAGGCCCAGACAAAGTACAAACCAAGATGCAGAAAAACAGCCATGAAAAATACAAAAGAATACAGTCTGTATGTACACTTAGCTGAAAGATCATTAGTCTCTAGAAGAAAAAAAGGAAAAGAGGAAAAAAAAGGAGACAGAGAAGAGAGAGGGAAAAGTTAAGCAAAATTGAAGAAAACTAACACAGAAGGTGCAATTCAGAATCTTCTAATATGCATTTCCTACTCGTCCTTTGCCTTTTGCCCATGAGTTTCATTGAGAAAGTGGAGCATAGAAAAATAAACATTTGGAAAAGTTTCCCTTAAGCCAGCGGACAGAATACGTAGGCCTAAAAATTCGATGCTTTAAACGCTGGCCATTAAGGCCAGTTTGTAGAAAAATGGCAGCCGCTTCGCTTCCGCCCACTTCCGGCGCGGGACACTGTGTCCTCTCCCCCTTCTTGGTCACCCACTGGCTGGATTACTTGGGTGTCTGAAATGAGGAAGGCAAAAGGGTAAGGTTGTGGTGAGGGGACATGGGAAAGCAAGAGCTGCATGCTTACACCATGCGCACCTTGTAAATCAGAAGATAATGTGGGATGTGAGAAGGAGGATAATGTATGAGGATATCAGCATCTTGCATCCTTTCAGGACTGCTGGCCAAGGCCACAGCCATGTCCCTTCCAAGAATGGCCAGCACCATCTCCTCCAATGGGGTGAGGTCAAGGCCATATCGCTGCCATTGACAGCGCTGGCCTCCCATATTTAAATAAGCAGATCGTGACATCAATCGGCGTGCTCGAGTTAACGCCATCACTGCTAATTTGGACATTCTCGTACTAAATTATGCTGTGTCCTAATCACGCACAGAAGAGCATGCGCGAAGCAGCCCTGCAGAGATGCTGTCAGCGCTACTTAAAGGGACACACACATCTTTCAGGTAAGTTTGGATTTCAGCTTTTGGACTTCTTTAAAATATTTTATTGAAGTAATGGCTTGGTGCAATAGATTTAAAAAGTTTTTAAAAGTGTGCAGGGAATGCTGCTGGGCACTTGCAAGGCCTCAGATGTTAAAGGAAGGCCTCTGAGAAGACAGAAAATGCTGGAAATACTCAGCAGGTCAGGCCCATCCATGGAGAGAAAAACAGAGTTAGCGTCTCAGGTCGAGATGCTGCCTGACCTGCTGAGTATTTCCAGCATTTTCTGCTTTTATTTCAGATTTCCAGCATCCGCAGTATTTGGCCTCTGAGAAGACCACTTGCTCACAGTCCTGGGGGGCACATGGAAATTAAGCAGAGGCAGCAAAGGGGACAAGCTGCTCACAGAGGGGAGAGGAAGATGCAGAAGAGGAGGAAGCAGAAGGAAGGATGCAATCTTACACAACCTGTACCAAACACGTGGCACACCTCTCATTCCGAGCCTGACCTCACCCCTGTAGGGGGTGGTAATGGGGTCAGCCTTCACCTCTGACTCGGTGAGCGGTTCAAATCGCTCCCACGCCCCTGGTTCCTAGACTTTGGACTTATTTAGGGGTTGTGAACAAAAATGCAGTAGACAACAGGTTCTGATGAAAGAATTTTGACTTTATTAAAAGAAAAAGGTAACAAACTTAAAACACACTTAATACTTAAACACAGGTTGGGGAACACACGATACAGGCAATGGAGATTGACAATACACCAAACAAAAAAACTTATCCCTCCCAAAGATCCCACTATCTAGCTAGGTTTTGGTTTCAGGAGATCAGGGATAAGGCTCACCAACGAATCCTTGATAGGGTTTTAGAGTCTTTTGATTAAAAGATTTTGTAAGGCCCTTGTTGCTGCGAGGTGTCCGATGGTCACTGAGGCAGTCGCTCTGGTTTCTTCTTGTGTGATGGTCTGTTTGTGAAGTTGTTGGCTTTTCTTCCTCCTCGTGGCTTGTGGTGTCTTTGCTGGAGCAGAGCTGAGAGAGAGAGCTGTGCCAGCATTGTCAACGAGTCCAGAAAGAGCGAGCCCTGGGACATTAGGCTCCAATTATATTGTCCTTGTCACGCCCAAAACCCCTTACTAAAACGGTTTTCTTTAGATTTCAAATGAGCCCTGTTTAGTCCATTGTCTTAGTTTTGGCGGGCTTGCCAGTTTCGATGGCTTTAACTTGGTGTTAAACATGTCCTGATCGCTTTCCGATTTAGGCAAGGCCTTTATCTACACGCCAAATCTCGTCCCTATTGTCCTAGGTCTATTGGCGGGCTTTAAATCTGTCCTGTGGATACCTGGTTGATTGGTTCTTGATGAAGTAAATCGGGTTGCTTAATGTTTTATTGATTTCAGGCCCCTGGCATCCTGTGTGGGCCTGGGAATTTCAAAAGAGGTTTTGGATTATTCATATGTCGAAGTGTGTGTGAGGCTTTTGGGTTTTGTCTCTTCCTCCTTGATTGGGAATGTGTTTACACTGCCTTCCTGACAGCTTAATTCACTGCCTGGCCACGCCCCTCTGGAGCCTGTCAGTGTCTGTGAAAGGTGTCTTTCCCAACAGTAAGATTCAAAAAGTCATTTTCCTCAGGGTTTTCTTCCCTGATCTTTAAAAATGTCCAAAACTGAGGGTTTTACCTCAAATCACTTCACTTAAGGTTCTGTTCGAGTTTCTGGGGGATTTTGCGAAGCCTACATTCCCATTGGAGGAGACGGTGCTGGCCATTCTTGGCAGGGGCATGGCTGTGTCCTTGGCCAGCGGCAGGGCTGAAAGGATACAAGATGCTGGTATCCTCATATCCTCCTTCTCAAATCACTGTTTTCTAAAATGACAGGATAGCTTTAAGAGAACACTGCCTTGCTCCAGGGATGCTACGGCTATGCTACAAAGGGGCAGACAGCCCCTTTCTGGCCGGGATATCTGGGATCGAATCATTCGCCTAAGGTACCAGTGACCACAACCCCAAATCCACATTCAACATTTGTCCCACACCTTATCTTCCTTTTCTTACAGAACATCAAAGCGTCCTCTTGGCCACAATGCTGAAATAAAAGCCATCACAAAGCAAATTTTCCAATCCAATTTATACATCTATCCATCCAATATGATATCAAGAAATCAAATCATCACCTGTATGCATTCCCTTAGTGACTGTCTTGTGTGTGCCTTTGCCTATCCTACTGATGTCATGCAGTGCTATCTCAGTGGCTGCAGCATAGCTGATGGAAGGCTGAGGACTTTCAGTGGGGGACACTGCAGATGGCCTTGCAGGACAACCCTCGAGGAGCTGGTGGCTGGGAGTGTGAAATCAAGTGACGGTGACGAAGAAGAAACACTACTGTCCTCTCCCCCTTCTTGGTCTCCCACTGGCTGGGCAGGCTGGATTACTTAAGTATCTGAAATGAGCAAGGCAAAAGGGTAGGGTTGTGGGGAGGGGACACGGGAAAGCAAGAGCTGCATGCTTACACCATGCACACCTTGTAAATCAGAAGATAATGTGGGATGAGGGAGAAGTGGGATGTGAGAAGGAGGATAATGTATGAGGATACCAGCATCTTGCATCCTTTCAGGACTGCTGCTGGCCAAGGGTACAGCCATGTCCCTTCCAAGAATGGCCAGCACCATCTCCTCCAAGGGGGGGGGGGGCGGGGGGAGGTAAAGCTAGGAATGTGAGGTGTGCCTCATGATTGGTACAGATTGTTGGTGATTGGAGCCGGGGGGGTTGTTTTGGTCCTGCAATGAGCAGTGTGTCAGGTTAGTGATGCAGTTGGTAGGAGATGGCTTTTGAAGATGCATTCTCTGATCTTGACCAGTTGTTGGAGATCGTGAACTTCTTTGGGCACTGGAGCCAGGTTGGTTTTTTTTTGGGGGGGGGGAAAGAGAATGTGACACTGTTGGCAGTGACGGGTAGAGGATATGTCTTGCAGTGTTGACCCCGTGCACAAAGCTGGAGTGCTGCTTGCAAGACCCTGTTGCCACTTTCCAGCATTGCTGAGCCATTTGTGTTAGTGCTGAAGCACTTGCCATATTTTTTTTTTTACGTGCAGAGGCAATTCAGCTTTAAGAGCTGAAGACTACCATTTCGGAATTAATTTTAATGTTTATTTTTTTTTCCCAGAAGGCTCTAAGGGCTAAAGACTGCCTACTTTTCATTTTGGAAGGCAGTTCCCCCTTAAGGGCTCGACCCTGCTTTCTAAAATGACACGGTAGCTTTAAGAGAATGCTGCCTCGCTCCAGGGACGTTATGGTCACGCTACATTGGGCCTCCTTCTGAGACTACCGCCTGAAACAGCACGTTACACAGTAGGTTTTGTGCTGCGCCAATTTAAATCAGCAGGCAGTATCAAAATACCGGTGCTGCCTGCGCTCTTTATGCGGGTGGCCTTTAACCTCGGCCCGCGGTGGCACCGACCCTTTCCCAGCCTAATAGAATTTTTAGGCCATAGCTTTTTGGGCTTAGGCTATCCTCCAAAATCTTCTGATCCAATCACTAAGGTGGAGAAGCTTTATTTTTTCCCCAGATTTCACCATCCTAATAAAAAAAATGATTGCATCTGCTCTAAAACTATGCATTAAATTCCAGTTTTGTGCACAAAATAAACATTTTACAGACAGCAATCTTGAATGACTCATTCTTCCTTGCAGCTTCTGGTAGTTTAGTACTGCTGGCAGCAGGCTGCCTACATTAGCATTTAAGAACATAAGAACATAAGAAATAGGAGCAGGAGTAGGCCAATCGGCCCCTCGAGCCTGCTCCGCCATTCAATAAGATCATGGCTGATCTGATCCTAACCGCCAATCTACTATCTATCACAGAACCATCTCCTGCATCTAACAGAATTGCACACACGAAATAGGAGCAGAATCAGGCTACACAGTCCCTGGGCCCGCTCCACTACCCACAGGGCCATGACCGATCCGAACCTAGACTCATGTCCAAATTCCTGCCCGCTCCCCGTAACCCTTAATGCCCTTTACTTCTAGGAAACTGTCTATTTCTGTTTTAAATTTAATTAATGTTGTAGCTTCTACAGCTTTTTGTGGCAGCATATTCCATGGACCTACCACCCTCTGAGTGAAGTAGTTCCTCCTCATCTCAGTTTTGAAAGAGCAGCCCCTTATTCTAAGACTATGTCCCCTAGTTCTCGTCTCACCCGTCATCGGGAACATCCTCCCCGCATCCACCCGATCCAACCCCTTCACAATCTTATATGTTTCAATAAGATCGCCTCTCATTCTTCTGAACTCCAATGAGTAGAGTCCCAATCTGCCCAACCTCTCCTCATATGACCACCCCCTCATCCCCGGGATTAACCGAGTGAACCTTTTTTGCACTGCCTCGAGAGCAAGGATGTCTTTCCTTAAGTAAGGACACCAAAACTGTATGCAGTATTCCAGGTGCGGTCTCACCAATACCTTGTACAACTGAAGCAATACCTCCCTATTTTTATATTCTATCCCCCTAGCAATGAAAGCCAACATTCCATTTGCCTTCTTAATCACTTGCTGCACCTGCATACTAACCTTTTGAGTTTCGTGCACCAGGACCCCCAGATCCCTTTGCACTTCAGTACTCTCCAGTTTCTTGCCATTAAGATAATAAATTGCTCTAGGATTTTTCCTGCCAAAGTGCATCACCTCACACTTTCCAGTGTTGTATTCCATCTGCCAAATCTCTGCCCACTTACTTAGCCTGTCTATGTCCCCTTGCAGGTTTTTTATGTCCTCCTCACTCACTACTTTCCCTCCCATCTTTGTATCATCTGCAAATTTTGATATGTTACACTTGGTCCCTTCCTCCAAATCGTTAATATAGATTGTGAAGAGTTGGGGACCCAGCACTGACCCCTGTGGAACACCACTAGTTACTGATTGCCAGTCTGAGAATGAACCATTTATCCCAACTCTTTGCTTTCTGTTAGATAGCCAATCCTCTATCCATGTCAGAATATTACCCCCAATCCCGTGATTTTTTACCTTAAGCAATAATCTTTTGTGTGGCACCTTGTCAAATGCCTTTTGGAAGTCTAAATACACTACGTCCACTGGTTCCCCTTTATCCACTCTATATGTTACTTCCTCAAAGAACTCCAGCAAATTTGTCAAACATGACTTCCCCTTCGTAAAACCATGCTGACTTTGTCCGATTAAATTATGATTATCCAAATGTCCTGTTACTGTTTCCTTAATAATGGACTCCAAAATTTTACCTACCACAGATGTTAGGCTAACCGGTCTATAGTTACCAGCCTTCTGTCTACTGCCCTTTTTAAATAAGGGTGTTACATTAGCAGTTTTCCAGTCTGCCGGGACCTTAGCGGAATCCAGGGAGTTTTGAAAAATTATTACCAATGCATCTACAATCCCTACCGCCACTTCCTTCAAGACTCTAGGATGTAAGCCATCAGGTCCAGGTGATTTATCCGCCTTGAGTCCCATTATTTTACCGAGTACCACTTCCTTAGTGATTTTGATCGTGTTTAGCTCCTCTCCCCCTATAGCCCCCTGTTTGTCCAGTGTTGGGATATTCTTAGTGTCCTCTACTGTAAAGACTGATACAAAATATTCATTCAGTGTTTTTGCCATCTCCATATTTCCCACCATTAATTTCCCGGTCTCATCCTCTAAGGGACCAACATTTACTTTAGCCACCCTTTTTCTTTTTATATAACTATAAAAACTCTTACTATCTGTTTTTATATTTTTTGCTAATTTACTTTCATAATCTATCTTCCCTTTCTTAATCAATTTGATGGAAAAATACAAAAAGGCTGAAAATAAAAAGGGGGTAATTTTCTCAATTTACCGAAATTGAAAATGAAAGTTTTGTGCTCCAAAAATAACTCAAAATGCTGCAACAGAGACACTAAATTCCCATTCTCACACTACCCAAAATAAAGGAGTCAAATTTGTCACTCAGGGTAGTTTCATAGAGATAATACATCTATAATTTTACCATATAAAAGGTCGTACATGTGTTAAACACAGCTGAAATTCATCAAAGATAATTAAGTCACGTGACATAGTGGTCCATTTAATTTCTTACAATTAAAAATAATCTATTACACTGAGAGACTTGCACAATCCCCAGCCTCAATCCTCATGAAGGGCAATTCCCAAAATGCAAGACCATCACTTCTGAAGCTAGCTGGTGTAGTGGATCAGACACTGGCCTTTCACCTCGAACATTGGTTCAAATCAGGCACAGGTTACTTTGATAGCTGAAAATCTGCTATGTGTTGGTTGTAAAGGTCCTGTGTGAAATAGATTTGAGAATCAATCCATTTCCTTGAATCATGAGCCTATAGCACTAAACTGGCTCTAATCTGGCACTAAGAAAGAAAGACTTGCATTTATATAGCGCCTTTCATGACCACTGGACGTCTCAAAGCGCTTTACAGCTAATGAAGTACTTTTGAAGTGGAGTCAGTTGTAATGTGGGAAACTAACTGGCATTGTCTCCCAGATAGGCCTAAAGGTGTTTGGTGTGGGAAATGGAAACATTCTCACTGATGCAGAAGGGAGTGCTTTCTTAAGTTGGCCCACGAACCACACAGCAGTTATATTCCAATTGCTACTTTATGTTTTAAGCAGACCAAATACCTAAAAGTCAGAATAATTTTCAGCATCATATGACCATTATTAAAAACAGACATTTATGAACAGTTAAACAACCATTAATAGTAAAGAAAAACACAACTCTGCATCATAGTTCATATTTTTATTTAATAAGTCAATCTAATTGAATGGAACAGTAGTAATCACAGTAGCCATAAAGCATATGCATTTACAAATAATTAACAATCCAATTTGAGATATGCTTCACAAAACACAAGAATTGGTGAGGCACATCATTTTGACAATAATAAAACCTTATTTACAAAGTATCATGAATGTATGAATGAATACAAGCATGTAGATTTGCAGAGCCCCTCTTTCTTTTGATTGGACCATGCTAATATGGTGAGCAGGCACATGTTAGTGATCATCAAATTTGTAACCAAAAGCAGAAAGTGGCTGAGAGAGTTTGCAGCTAAATTCACTCTGCCTTTGAACAATACCACTGAAGATTTACTGGTAGATTTAAAACCTATTGTAAGCACTTAACTACTAACCAAGATTATATTGTGCTGAATGCTAAAGTTCAAAACATTATCTGACAGATTCTTCAGGATTTTTAGGCAGGATGTGAAGCAACTAGAACTTTGTACTTGGACAAACCATGACTTGCAAAATTTCACCCTGGTGCCCGTGATTTAAAAATAAAGTGTTTAACTTTTAACTGAATATTCTGTACACCTTCATATTGATAAAAACACACCGAAGCGGTGCTGCGGTGAAAATTAAACCACAAGATTTTATTTCAGGTGTATTTAAAAATAGCAAAAGTTAAAACCATGTTTCCATGAACTTCATTTAATTTGTATTGAAACCATCAATAATACGGAACTATTCCATACATTAAACATGTTACATAACTACAGGATTCTGAACGTTAAAATTTATTACTGAAATGTTGATAATGTTAAGGACTGCATAAAATAACAACATTTCACAAGGGATGTTACAAATAATCATTTAAGGTTTGAAACAGAGCCCTAATTATGTAGAACCTGCTTTGCAAGGATATTTTAAATCCATTTGGTCCGTGCCGTTTTCCTTTTTTTTCCTCTCTCTCCCCCTATGGCAGCTGTCTCTCATTCTGCCAGCATTTCACACCTCACCTTTTGTTTCTTAACCTGTCCCATTACCATCTCGTCTTGCCTTGAGCATCTCTTAATGTCTCTACTTACCATAGACCACCCCTTTTGTTCTTTTATTCCTCCCCCCAGCCTCCCCCTTGCATTTTTATCTGTTTAATTTCCTGCTCTTCTCTCAGTTCCAATGAAGGGTTTCGACCTGAAACGTTAACTCTGTTTCTCTCTCCACGGATGCTGCCTGGCCTGCTGAGTTTTTCCAGCGTTTTCTGTTGTTATTTCGGATTTCCAGCATCCGCAGTATTTTGCTATCGTATTTTAAATCCAGTTGTGTTTGGGGTTTTTCAAACCTTTGGATGTCTGGATTTAAGTTTTTGGCAGCTCTGCATTATTTTATTATTCTTTTAAATGTCAAATGGGATACTAAATAATTTTGAAGTATATCTTCAGATGAGTCGACACATTTAGAAGTTGCATAATAAACATAAAGTTAAAAGCCTAAACTGTTTCTGTAATTTTAACAAACTAGATTAAAACAAAACAATGTCCTCTTTGAAGTTGGAAACTGCCTTAACGAGTTTGTTACACAGCCTGACAAGTACACCAAACACAAGGTAATGGAACTGACCTAGTGTTAAACAAAATGCTAATCTTTAGCGGACAATGACAGGATACAAGTTGTTCCTTCAAAGGCAAATACTCTTAGCACAGTGTGTAATAGCACTAAGCAAAAGTAAATAAGAAAATCGTACCATGCCATGGGCTGGCAATTTAAACTAACTAAAAGTCAAAAAACAAGGATTACACTAAAAAAAACAGCAGGATGATTAATGCTAAATATAGGTTATGTTACTGAAAACAAAAATTTAGGAAAACATTCAATGGATGTAAAAAGAATAAATGCAGTAAAATAAAGAAATGCTCCTTAAGATGGGTTCACATTTATCAAATGTTCCAAAGACTGCATTTATAAACCTCAAACATTTAAAAATGAGCAAAATGTTCCTGACTTCAATTATTCAGTTCAGTTTTCAAAAACTGGAAAATATATTGCATAAATTACCACATAAAAACATCGATATCCCATAATTAGACAACTGGCGTGTATTATACAATTAAGAAAAATAAAATCTTTGAGACAGTAGGCACATATTAGACAATTCCTCTCAGCATTTCAAATTTGTAATCTGATTTATAGGATTTCCCTATTAAAAAAATGTTCCATGTTGAGTATAGCATAAAGAGCATTAGCCATAGAGTTCAGCATTATTCAGTGACAATACAGTACATTATAATATTGACACTTCAGCACTACATACCACCACAAACACACAAAGAATATCGGCCCGTAATTTGCGGCCCCTATGGGCTGCGCAAGTTCCGGGTTTTCGCACGCAAAGCGCATGCGCGGAAACCCGGAACTTGCGATCGGTCAAGAATTTGCTTGACAGATCCAACGCATCCCCGGGAAAAGGGCATCCGCGGGCGGAGAGTTAGCCCAACTCCTGCCCAGCGAATGCCCGTGAAATTCTTACACCTGGTAAATTCAGGGCCGATCATCTTTCTCCATGGCGAGATGGGAGGAAAATAGTAGGTACTGAACATAATGACCAGTTACTGCAATACCAGAAGTCCTGCAATATTATGTGGTATTATCTTCTTCACTAAGGATATATATGGCAAATAAAACAAAGTTTGCAACCAGGCTGCAGGCAAAATGAAAATATGGTATCATTGGAAAAAATGCTATTGATCAATGTTCTAGGTTCTAAGTTTCAGAATTAAATAGATAGACAATACTTCAATACCCTTCAAGATCTCTGCGCTCCTCCAATTCCAGCCTCTTGTGCATCACTGACTTTTTTCGCTCCACCATTGGCATCCGTGCTTTCAGCTGTCTAGGCCCCAAGCTCTGGAATTCCCTCCCTAAGCCTCACCACCTCTCTCTCTCCCCTCCTTAAAATCTACTCCTTTGACCAAGCTTTTGATCACCTGTCCTAATGTCTCCTTTGGCTTGGTGTCAATTTTTTTGTTGTTGTTGTCGTCCGATTACACTCCTGTGAAGCGCCTTGGGATGTTTTACCACGTTAAAGGGGCTATATAAATGCAAGTTGTTGTTGTTGTTGAATAGTAAGTATCAACTACAATATTTCTTAAATTGTTGGTACTCACGACTCAGTTCAATCAAAATTGGCTGCAGATGAAAATTAATGTTGGATATAGTTTTGCACTACATGATAAGCAAAATAGTGTGCAAAGCAGCTCTTTGGTTTAATTGTGTACATTTGTAAAATGCATTGCAGGAATGGCTGACTTTTTTTTTCCAGAATACTTCAAGAATTTGGAGTTTTCCACTTTGTGTTTCTACAGCCTGTAGAATAATATTTTTTGGTGGTCCAGAAACTGCTGATATAGGCAATCCAAATTATATAAAGTACTGCATTTCTAAGGAGTCATAGAATCTTAGAAATTTATGGCACAGAAGGAGGCCATTCGTCCCAGCGTGTCTGTGCTGGAAAGATGGCACCTCCGACCGTGCAGCACTCCCTGCACTGGAGTGTCAGCCTGGATTCTGTGCTCAAGACTCTGAGTGGAGCTTTAAACCCACAACCTTCTGGCTCAGAGGCGAGAGTGCTACCACTAAGTCAAGGCGGACACCTTAAACTTAACTGAATCATAGATAGAAAAAGCATTAAAATGTGTAGAAATGCTTTCTTTAAAAAGACAGCAATACATATATTTAAAAAAAAACTATTTTGCTATAATCCATGCACCTGGTAGTGTAGCAGTCAGGTGCTCCATTTCTCTGCTTGCTCCACATAATGATTGAATCTCAAAACTTGGATATGCAAGTATGATGAGCCGACTTAGTCCTAAATGGGGTTGCTAAATGATCTCATCAGAGCAGAGACAAGCTGCTTGTGCCATTTTCTCCCTACAGCTGTATCATGTAGCATCTTGGTTCAAAAACTCAAGGTTGCGAAGTGGATAGTGTAGCTTTAACTATTTAATATTCAAAATCAAAATAAGGCCTTGAATCACAGGAGTTTCATGTTAGATGAGAAAAATATATGGAGCCTTATGGTGATGGGGAACAGAAAGACAAAAGGAAGAACCAGCAGGGAAATCTATTCTGCCTTAAAACGCACACGTCTGACCATCTGTAAAGATGCCCACAATTTTGACTGTCTCAGTCTCCCATGTCTCTGAAAGCAGCAAAGTCAAACCAGGAAGAGTCAAAGAGAAAAAATTTCAAAAAGTAAATGAGAAGAGATGCTGCTAGCTACTTGCATGATATTAAAAGTCTGAAACTGGAAGTTTTCACAAGGTATATTGCACTTATAACTTAGCAATTTGCCACAAGAATTTAAGATGAACGATAAAATGGAGTTAAATGTTTATGATTAGTTTGAGTGGTAAAGGTATAGAAATTTATGCTATTTGTTACTTATTTATGCTACAAATAGGTTATGTTTCATAATTAAAAGTTCATAGTCACAACAGGTTACTTTAGGTGTGCAGGTCACTTCTTTTCAATAAGCATATCTTTGTTGAAAAAGATAGATATTAAAAATACGAGAAATAAAAACTGGATTGGAACTGTAAAACAGTACAAATTGATATTTTATTTTGTCCACTTCTGTCAATCAACTTGAACTCAAGTTACTTAAAAAGCTAAAATAGATTCTACGATCAACATGGACTACTGTGAAACAGTAAATGCCCTCAATTTGTCAGTGCTTTCCTTTAACAAAGGTATTTACATTCAATTGTATTTACTAAGAGGATCAATATTTCTTAATTATCTTCACAAATCCAATAATTGATGGTTATCTAGAATGTTGTAGAAAGGCATAGGGAGAAACTCTTTTTAAATACATGCATTCACACACACAATTCTTATAGAACAAAACCATTTTAAAAGGTCACTATTTTATGCTTAAAGAATTATGAACATTTTCAAGTGCCGTGAGCACAGTTATAATTATAATATAGGGTACTTCATCTGAACTAATTTCACTGTCCAATAGAAATTGAGCATTATGCAAAGATATGGCATAATTTGCAATACCATCAAGGTTTTCTACTCTATCTAAAGATGTACATTTCATCTATTTGTATCAGCACCTTACAATAAGTTTATATGCTGTGTACTAGCATTTTGAGTCTATATAGATGAATTATCTTGAGCAATGGAGCCAAGTAAATACTCTTGTGCTGGCAATACCACTTTCAGTTTGATTGATTGACCAGGTCGGCTGCCTGGCCCTTCCATATTGCTTTTCAATGAAAATGTTTATATTGATTTAGTAAGCAGCTTAATACTCCTTCATAAAGCCTATAATTAGTGCAAAATTAATTATTGTTCATGGTGCATTGTGTCAGGCCTACAATTGCAAATTGAACTACCGCTTCCCATTGTTCGTAGGTCTATACACATCTGAAAAAAAAATCAAGAGATTAAAGTGGACTTTTAAACGAAGAACCCACCAGAAATGAGGAAAACTTGCAATTAAAAATAATGTAGTGATATTTCTACAATTTTCTAAAATGTACAGTAAATAATTTACAAGCTGACACACACACACAATTGTCCTTGTTGAGGAATTTGCTGGTCAGTAATAAAGGATTAAGTTCTTTAGTGATAGATATATTGCTAGTGCTAGGATCTTGATAGAACTGATTTGTTACTGTACTTAATTTAAATTTCAGGTTTTTATTTGTATGACGTTACTTTTACTATATTATAATGGGTTTCCAAGTTAAAAGATGCATGTCCTTCTTGGTTTCATTTTTTAAAAACAGAATAAATTGCTGGGGTAGTCATTCTTCTGGTTAGATCAGTAAAACTTGTTCTAGTTGCTAAAGCATCATATGGTGTATTACTGAGCATAGCAGCTGTCTTTCATTCTGCCAGCGCAATTTACACTTCATCTAGAGCCATCCTTTGTTTCTTAGCCTGTCCCATTACCATCTCCTTTTGCCTTGAATATCTCAATGTCTCTTAACCTCTCCTGCCTTCTATCCTATCACAGACCTTCCCTTTTGTTCTTTCATCCCCTCCCCCCTTTCCCAGCCTCTACACTTGCTTAAAAATCTGTTCCATTTCCTGCTTTTTTCCCCAGTTCTGACGAAAGGTCATCGACCTGAAACGTTAACTCTCTTTCTCTCTTCACAGATGCTGCCTGACCTGCTGAGTATCTCCAGCATTTTGTTTTTATTTCAGACTTCCAGCATCTGCAGTATTTTCTTTTTGTAGAAGGTGACGTGTTTGATTCCTGGTCTGTGCCAAGTTATTGGATCTCAGCTAGCACAATAGTTTGGCCTTAGCATTCCAGGCTAGGGAGGGGATGCAAAGATCAAATTAGTCAGGGTTCCCTCGCTTGACTGCCTCACAGCAGGAGGCATGTGTGAATATCAAATGGGAACATGATTAGGCTCAGCTTTGATCTGTTCGATAGTTGATTAGCAAGCTGATACTCAAGCTTCACACATGAAGAATGGCTACATGGGTGAGAGGACACTCATGGAAATATACCTCACCAAGATTCAGCACCTTCTTGAGGGGAATGAAGAGAACAGAAGAGAAACGTGGAAGAATAAAGCTCACAATAAATTACAAATTTATATATTTGATTACATTTCTTTTTTTTTTTAAATCTACAGTGCGGCTGCTGTCTTCGATCTATGCCAGCACAGAGACGCCACAGCATATTTTTCTGTGTCTTGGGGAGCTTGACCCAATTTCCCAGTTGATGCATGGTATGTAGATGTATTATGTTTGCTGCCGCACCCAGAAGTACACTATTAAATCAGTAAAACTGAGCTCCCCTAAAAACTATGTAAAATTGAAACCAGATATTCTGCCCTCAAATAAATAATTTCAGGTATAATAAAGGCAAAAGCACATTTTGAGTTAAAAGGTCAAATATAATTTAAATCAGTACTCCACCTTTAACCAGCTAAAAAAGGCAGATCTACTGATTGCATCATGAAGGAATATTTTTTGTAAAGCATCTTTTACAAAACCCACTTCTCAACTCAATAGCCTCCAGAAAAATGTTTATAAAAGCTGCTTTAAAAAAATGAAACTTCTCCGACATCAAGTGTTTAGGAGCCGGGAGCCTCTTTCATTAAAAAGTGAAATCCAAATGAAGTGAATTTAAACAAATACTATTAATGATGTTGCTTATAAATCTCTACATGTTCTAATTACGTCTCGTAATAAACACCATGATTAGAAAAGTACAGAAACGCATGTATAAAAACATTCTACGGATGCATATAAAATAATTACTCAAGTTAAAATGGAGAAATTATTTTAGGTTGCTTTGAAACAAAACGGAGAAGTTTCGCAAGCTAACATTGTTGAGCGGTTTTCTTGTATTTTGTCACAGGGTCACAGTTGAACATTAAAACAGGGTGTTTGCGTCATACTCACCATTCTTTTGGTGTACGTTTGAAGCAAACATGACAGCATCATGAACACTGTAAAATACCAATGTGTCGATGTTATCGGTTTCAAAATAGCCTCCTTTGCGAAGACTATCAATAACAGAGGCATTGCAGTTCGAGAGAAGAATGAGGATTCCAATCTGTTTGTAATCTTTAGCGACTTCCTTCACTGTAGCTATACCTACAGTATCCAAGAATTGAATAACTGAGCAATCAATGATAACAGTATGGAATTCAAACTCCTGTTTGGAGAGCCGCACTGTAACCTCATTCTTTGCGGAAGCACTAGAATTTGCTGTTGCTTTTTGTTTCATTTCCCGAATTATTTTCCTTTCTGCTTTTTTCATTGCTACTACTACTAGAACGGGGTTAACTCCTGTCTGTTTATATAGGGATGTCTTGAAGAACTCTTTGTTTGCGTAGTACAACGGAGCCTCAAATCTAAATATTTTGATACCAGGTAAATTTTGAAGATTTTTATACCTTCCCAAGTCTTCATAAATTTCTGTCCCCTCCAAATGGCCAAGCAGAGTGGCTCTTGGCAATTGTGTTCGCACAATGACACAGATCACAGAGAAGGTAACCCCGATCAATAGTCCCATCTCTGTGCTGATTAAGGCAGACGATATCATTGTAACAAACCATATGGCAGTGTCTATCTTGCTCACCTTCCACATTTGGGGCAACTCAATAAATTTTCTTAAAGCACCCCTGAGATTTATAATAGTTACGACACCCAAGACACATTTCTGAAGCGAGTAGAAAAGAGGTGCAATCACAAGTAGCACTAGGAGGAGCACCAAAGCAGTCATTATACCCGATAACTGTGTCCTGCAACCAGTGGACTCTTTCACAAGAGTTTTTGCGAGGGCTGCACTGGTTGTAAAGCAATGAAAAAATGCTGGAATAATGTTACAGGTACCAATGGCAAACATTTCTTGATTGGCTCTCACCGTATATCCATGCTTCTTGGCAAAGATTTCGGAGAGAGAAACTGTAATTGCAAAGCCAATGATAGAAATTGGAAGGGCATCCACAGCAATTCGAGGTACTAAGCTCCAGTCTGGAGAGGTGGGAGCCATAAATCCAGTGGGAATGTTTCCAGCAACAGAAGAATTAAACTTTGCATTCAAATGTCCATAATGCGAGACCAAGGTAGCAACAACTACAACCAGAAGCTCGCCTGGAATTGGTGCTTTCAACTTGGATTTATAACATTCATTTATTTCTTTTAAAGGCACCAGAACCAGAAGGCACAATATGCTGGTTACAAGATCACAGATATTAGTATTATGGATATTTTGAAAGATGTACACCCAGGTTTTCACAAGTGAACCATACCCATGGGCACGTGGGATGCTGATCCCAAGAAGGTACTTAACTTGTGAGGTGAGTATGGTGAACGATGCTCCAGTGGCAAATCCACTAAGTAAGGAACCAGACAGGTACACCGATATAAAGCCCACTTGGAAGATGCCCATGACCACCTGGAAACAGTTTTAAAAAACAATTGTTAGTAACACAAACGTCCTAGAGATAGGAAAAGTTGTGGGTTCCTATGTTCGCACGGTGGTTGATGTTTAAACCCCTTTATTTTGCACAAATTGCATTCTCGAAGAATCTAAACATAACACTAGTGAATTAAATAATCAAGTTTCGTATTTTGTTTAAACCTCCTTATTGAAGTGTACAAATAAAAAGCAAACAAAAAAAAAATGCAGATGCTGGAAATGAAACAAAAACAGAAAATGCTGTAAATGCTCAGAGGTCCATCAACATCTATAAAAAGAACAGATGAGTTTACATTTCAGGTGTGCACCCTTCATCAGAACTTATTGAAATGCACTGGTCTTCTATATGTGACCAAAGAAAATGTGACTTCGTGAAGCAATAATGAATAAAAATTTCCCTGAAGCATGGAATTGTGGCTATAATTAGGACTACTAGCCAAGCCCTTTATTTACTTGACTTTATTTAATAGACTTGACTATTCAAAAGCACTCCTGGTTGGCTTCCCACATTCTACCCTACATAAATTTGAGGTCATCCAAAACTCGGCTGCCCATGTCCTAACTCACACCAAGTCCCGTTCACCCATCACTCCTGTGCTCGCTGACTTACATTGGCTCCTGGTTAAGCAACACCTTCATTTCAAAATTCTCATCCTTGTTTTCAAATCCCTCCATGGCCTCGCCCCTCCCTATCTCTAATCTCCTTCAGCCCCCACCCCCCCCCACCCGAGATATCTGCGCTCCTCTAATTCTGCCCTCTTGAGCATCCCTGATTAAAATCGCTCAACCATTGGTGGCCGTGCCTTCTGTTGCCTAGGCCCTAAGCTCTGGAATTCTGCCCGAAACTTTTCCACCTCACTACCTCTCTTTCCTCCTTTAAGACGCTCCTTAAAACCTACCTCTTTGACCAAGCTTTTGGTCACCTGCCCTAATTTCTCCTCATATGGCTCAGTGTCAAATTTTTTGTCTTTTAATACTCCTGTGAAGCGCCTTGGGATGTTATTACTACGTTAAAGGTGCTATATAAATGCAAGTTGTTGGTGTTATTTGAGTGGATTGGACCCTGCATTCTTACTTTTACAATCAGCATTACTTTTGTCCTGCACCAGAACAGTACAATGACAATCACTGCCTGTACCAAGGCATCATCAATTGTGTTCAATTTATCCTGAATTGATTTTTATGGTCATATAAGTCAACAATGTCTTGGTGGCATTTTCTCCAAATCCAGAGGCAGATTTATGAAAAACGATGAGTGGAATTACAGGCAATCAAATTTTGGGGTATCCTGCAAATGTCCTTTAGGGAAGGAAACCTGCTTTCCTTCCCCAGTTTGGCCTATATGTGACTCCAGTGTGGTTGACTCTTACCTGCCCTATGAAGTGGCCAGCAAGCCATTCAGTTGCATCAAAGCCATGGCAACTAGCGATGAACAATAAATGCTGGCCTTGCCAGCAATGCGTGCATCCCAAAAAAGCATAGCACACAACTAGAATTTGTAAGTTTAAAACCAGCAACCAACGAAACTAGAGATTGAGATTTTTTTTCCCCTACAAGGTGACAGATATTCCCAGTAAAAGCTTTTATTGTTGTTTCAATTAACTTTTTCAAAAACTGAATAAATAAAATTAGGAATGGGATTAAAGTTATGGGAATAAGTATAAGCAAAGATAATCAAATACCCAGGGTGCCTTGCCACCCAGGACATGACATCTGCGGAAATCAGGATAATAGCGGATGTGAGGGGATGGATAAATATTCTGGAATTTTGCTTGGACTACCTTTGGTGAGTCATGGTGCAATGGACAGCTTATGTAGATCTTTCCTGTAGAAAATTAAATAAATCAGAGTTCATGACAAGGCAGACTACACATGGCCTGGAAGGAATGGGCTCGAGACAAAACAGATTCAATGTCATAAATGTGAGGTGGTAATTTGGGTTCAAATAAAAGTAATACTTATACTTTGAATGGAGGAAGGCTGGGTGATGTGAAACAGTAGAGAGATTTGGGGGTTCAGGTTCATAAGACATTAAAAGCAGTACTTCAAGCGGTCACGACCATTAAGAGCATAATAACATAAGAACTCTAAACCGAGTGTAATGCTGGGTTTAACAGCAAAATGTATAGAATATGAAAGTTAAGAATACTGAATCTATATTAAACTATAAGACCACAGTTGGAGTAGTGTGTGCACTATTGGGCTCCAACCTATAGAAAGGATGTTGGGGCAATAGAGAGGGTGCCATGTAGATGCTGCCTGGTCTGAGGAAATACAAATATGGAGAAAGACTTGAAAAATTGGGGCCACTTTTGTAGGAAGAGATTATAGCGCAATTTCATAGAGGTGCTTAAAACTATGGATGGTTCAGACAGAACAGATTTAAAGGCCTGAATTTTAACATCGAAGAGTGAGTGGGTTTGGGAGCGGGTGGATAGCTAAAAGCGCTGAAATTGACAGCGCGTCAGGAAGCCGGCTTCAACCCACAGGTTACCTATTTAAAGCAATTAACAGTTAGTTAGGAGGCTATGAAGAGCCTTTTTTACCTGTGGTTTGAACTTTTACTGGGTATCCATGGGATTCCTGGGCTTGCTGAACGGCGCCAGTGAAAGCAAGGCTAGAGCAGAGCGGCAATTGAGGGAGCTGAACAAATGACAGTCAAAAAATCCCGTAAATACTGAAATCGCACACCTGCTTCCTTGCCTAAGGGAAAGACTTGTGCTCACACCACTTGCTCAGAGAGTTTGCTTTCAGGAGTTTGCAGGTGATTTCTACAACTTTGATGGTCACTCTCACTACATTGGAGGATTGTACATCTGATCTCTACTTTACAGCTGTCATATATCAGATGAGGACCAAGATAAGTCCCAGCAACACCACCAGCAGGAGCAGCAGCAGCCTTCTCTTCACCGACCTGCCACTCCACAGGAGAGAGGGGATGAGCACAGGGGTGCACCTCGCAGGAGGCAATATCCCCAACACAGGGTATACAGGCAGAGGATCAGCTTCCCGGACATGACTGAACACCAGTGCCTCAGGAGGCTCAGGCTATTGCGTCAGGTTGTGGCAGACATTTGTAGCCTGCAGGAAGACCACCTGCTGCCAAGTGGACCTGGTGGACCCGTGTTACCAGTGGCTGTCAAAGTGACCACCGCCCTCAACTTCTCCTCAGGCTCCTTCCAGGGATCTGCAGGAGATATTTGTAGGATTTTGCAGTCAGCCGCCCACAAATGCATCACCCAGGTGACCAATGCCATGTTTGCCAGGGCAGGCAGTTATGTACACTTTGCCACCGATGAAGCCAGTCAGAAGGAGCGGCCGCTCGGTTTTGCAGCTCTGGCTGGCTTCCCACAGATGCAGGGCATCTTAAGCCTGCACACATGTGGCCATCAAGGCACCACCAGATCACCCAGGAGTGTTTGTGACCCGGAAGGGTGGCCACTCCCTCAATGTGCAGCTCGTCTGCAACCACAAAAAGATCATGCATTGGAGCGGTCATGACTCATCCATCTGCGCCAGTCCACCCTCCCTCAGCTCTTCGCATTTCTGACCAGACTTACCGGCTGGCTGCTTGGAGCCAAGGGGTATCCACTGAAGACATGGCTGATGACACCCTTGAGGAGGCCAAGCAAGGAGGCCGAAGAGCATTACAATCAAAGCCAAATGAGGATGAGATGTGTAATAGAGCAAGTAATCTATGCTAAGTGATGCTAAAGATGCGCTTCAGATGCCTGGAAGAGACCTTCAATAGACACCAGCCAGGGTCTCCAGAATGATTGTGGTATGCTGCGCTCTGCACAACAGCAAAGATTGGAGCTGCTGGAGGAGCAAGGCACAGAGCCTCTTCGGAGGAGGAGGAGGAAGAGCTTGATGTGAACATGGCACCAGCAGTGGCGCACATTGCTGCCTGGGATGGCCTCATAATGGCACAATTTAGTTAGGTGGCACCCAGATGCTAAACCAACTTACCCCCAACCGCAAAACAGTCCTAAAATGACCAAACCATTCCTGTCACACACACCCATTGCTCGCAGTTAAGTCATGACGACCATCCATTACAACGGACAAGGCCACTTGCCAGGCAGCAGGCAAAAATGGGCAAGGCGGGAAAGTGGTGCAAAGAAATAAGTTTAAAATTAACAGTGAAACATTACCTAACACACCCATGTGCATCTAGGATTCTTTCATCTTCCTCTTCCTACCACTTCTACATCGTGCTACCCCTGTAGCTTCAGCAGAGGTAGAGGCAGGCTTCTCACTTCCCTGCTCTGACTGCTGAGATGCTTTTGGCCAACATCCTCTGGGTTTTGGAGCCTGTGAGGGCCCCGCCAAAGACTGCTCCTCCTGCACCTGTGCATAGGCAGATCCGGCCATTGGAACTCGAGGCAGCATGTGGGGCACTGACTGGGGGAGGGGGGGCAATGGGGGAGAAGTGGAAGCGCTTTGAGCAGAGCCTCCACTTCCATGTCCCCTTTCACCATTGTCCCGCTCATGGCCCACCCGCACTTCCCTGCTAGCAAGGAGCTAGAGAGCACCTTGCTGCACATCAGTGGGAGGATGAACGGCCAAGGCTAGGTTTCTATCCAACCAAGTTAAGGTGGCATTCAGAGTGTGCATGCTGTTGGTGACAGCAAGCATGCACTCGTTTGAATGTCACATTTCATGCTGGTGGTCACCCTTTCCATGGGCAAACACATCAGAGCCATGGCCTGCCACATCATGCCAGTTGAAGATGGACTCCTCCGTTCTCCCTGCAAGCGAACACATCGTGGCTGTAAATCCCGCCAGAGCCTCACGCTCCTCCAGAATTGGTAATAATTTTTCAAAACTCCCTGGATTCCGCTAAGGTCCCGGCAGACTGGAAAACTGCTAATGTAACACCCTTATTTAAAAAGGGCAGTAGACAGAAGGCTGGTAACTATAGACCGGTTAGCCTAACATCTGTGGTAGGTAAAATTTTGGAGTCCATTATTAAGGAAACAGTAACAGGACATTTGGATAATCATAATTTAATAGGACAAAGTCAGCATGGTTTTACGAAGGGGAAGTCATGTTTGACAAATTTGCTGGAGTTCTTTGAGGAAGTAACATATAGAGTGGATAAAGGGGAACCAGTGGACGTAGTGTATTTAGACTTCCAAAAGGCATTTGACAAGGTGCCACACAAAAGATTATTGCTTAAGGTAAAAAATCACAGGATTGGGGGTAATATTCTGGCATGGATAGAGGATTGGCTATCTAACAGAAAGCAAAGAGTTGGGATAAATGGTTCATTCTCAGACTGGCAATCAGTAACTAGTGGTGTTCCACAGGGGTCAGTGCTGGGTCCCCAACTCTTTACAATCTATATTAACGATTTGGAGGAAGGGACCAAGTGTAACATATCAAAATTTGCAGATGATACAAAGATGGGAGGGAAAGTAGTGAGTGAGGAGGACATAAAAAACCTGCAAGGGGACATAGACAGGCTAAGTAAGTGGGCAGAGATTTGGCAGATGGAATACAACACTGGAAAGTGTGAGGTGATGCACTTTGGCAGGAAAAATCCTAGAGCAATTTATTATCTTAATGGCAAGAAACTGGAGAGTACTGAAGTGCAAAGGGATCTGGGGGTCCTGGTGCACGAAACTGAAAAGGTTAGTATGCAGGTGCAGCAAGTGATTAAGAAGGCAAATGGAATGTTGGCTTTCATTGTTAGGGGGATAGAATATAAAAATAGGGAGGTATTGCTTCAGTTGTACAAGGTATTGGTGAGACCGCACCTGGAATACTGCATACAGTTTTGGTGTCCTTACTTAAGGAAAGACATCCTTGCTCTCGAGGCAGTGCAAAAAAGGCTCACTCGGTTAATCCCGGGGATGAGGGGGTGGTCATATGAGGAGAGGTTGGGTAGATTGGGACTCTACTCATTGGAGTGCAGAAGAATGAGAGGCGATCTTATTGAAACATATAAGATTGTGAAGGGGTTGGATCGGGTGGATGCGGGGAGGATGTTCCCGATGACGGGTGAGACTAGAACTAGGGGACATAGTCTTAGAATAAGGGGCTGCTCTTTCAAAACTGAGATGAGGAGGAACTACTTCACTCAGAGGGTGGTAGGTCCATGGAATATGCTGCCACAAAAAGCTGTAGAAGCTACAACATTAATTAAATTTAAAACAGAAATAGACAGTTTCCTAGAAGTAAAGGGCATTAAGGGTTACGGGGAGCGGGCAGGAATTTGGACATGAGTCTAGGTTCGGATCGGTCATGGCCCTGTGGGTAGTGGAGCGGGCCCAGGGACCGTGTAGCCTGATTCTGCTCCTATTTCGTGTGTGCAATTCTGTTAGATGCAGGAGATGGTTCTGTGATAGATAGTAGATTGGCGGTTAGCATCAGATCAGCCATGATCTTATTGAATGGCGGAGCAGGCTCGAGGGGCCGATTGGCCTACTCCTGCTCCTATTTCTTATGTTCTTATGTAGAATCATAGGAACAGGAGTAGGTCATTCAGCTCCTCGAGCTTGTTCCGCCATTCAATGAGATGACGGCTGATCTGCAGCCTATCTCCATATACCCGCCTTTGGCCCATATCCCTTAATACCTTTGATTAACAGAAAGCTATCAATCTCCGATTTAAAATTAACAATTGTTCTAGCATTAATTGCTGTTTGCGGAAGAGAGTTCGCATGCCTGAAACTGGCACTTGTGAGGTCCCTGCGGGTGTGTACATAGCTCATACACACCCGTAGGGATCGGAAAATACGGCCCAATGGCCCAGATTTTGCATAGATAGTAACAGTGAGGCTCACAGTGCTCACCGTTATAACAGAGTAAATCAGACAGTGACTTCCGGTGTCCACACATGCACAGTTAAACGTGGAAGTCCGGAAGTTGCTGTCAGAGATACCCTGGTCCTCCTGGTATGCCACAACAGTCCTTGCCTATAGTCTCGGCACTGAAATCAATGTAAGGGCATGAAGTTGGGGTCCTTGCCCACCAGTTACCCATTAAAGACGCCAGAAAATGTTATGGCTGGTGGATTCAAGAGTAAGTGACTTTTTAAATGGCGCGATAAGTGATAATTACTGGCTAACAACCTCTCTGGCCCTGAAAATTTAATTTTACAAGTGTGGAGTCTCATTCCTTCAGAAGTTAATTAGTGTTGGAGACTTAAATTTTTAAAAACTTTTTCTGTCTGTCTCTTATCTCTCTCTCTTAATCCCATCTGTCTTTCCCAATCTTTTCGCTTTCAGTACATGATTTAAATCTAATTTATACTTCCTGCTTTATACTTCCTGGTATGGACTCTCGGTCACAATGCTGAAATAAAAGCCACCACAAAGCAAAGATTCAAATCCAATGTTATACATCTATCCATCCAATATGACATCAAAAAATCAACTAATCATCCTTATGCATTCTCTTAGTGACTGTCTTGCATGTGCCTTTGCCTATCCTAGTGCTCCTACGCAGTGCTACACCAGTGGCTGCAGCTGGTGGAAGGTTGCTGACTTTCAGTGGGGGAGACTGCAGATGGCCTTGCAGGACGACCAAGAGCTGCTCTGGGCCTAGTAGGCCTGCACCACCTTGGCATGGGTGGCACCAGTCTGGGCTGGCTGGCTGACAGGCAACAGCAAGGGCACTGGCAGAGTGGCAGGCCAAATGCTGTCATCCTGAGAGAGGACAGCAGGGTCGTCTTCCCCTGATCTATTGCCACTCCCCCAGGGCAGTGCCTCAGCAATCCTAGTAATCTGATGGAGTACCAATTGCTGGACTGATGTGACAAACTGCAAGCCCCTTTCAACACTGGTAAACCCAGCCATGATGGCAGCAGTCTGTGCTTGTGTGGCAACAAGCTGAGCTTGCATGGCAACAAGCTGAGCTTGCATGACTTCAGTCTGAGCTTCCATTGCAGCACTCAGATGTTGGTTGGCTTCTGCTTGTGCTGCAATGGAAGCTGAGGCTTCAGCCATCAGACACAGCATGATGGTTGGGTCCACAAGTGCGTTAATCGATCTTCTGGGAAAGGATGGGGTCCAAAGCTCGACCCAAAGCCCTGTGTAAGGCTGGAGTTGGACTCCTCCATGCTCCTTGACATCCAGGAAGCTAGCACATGAGTTAGCCTTTTCCACTGCTCTGGCCACAGGCCACTCATGCCCGGTGTCTCACCACGTGCAGATCCCACGTCTAAACTATCCTCTAAAGTACCCGAAAGTGTCAGTATCTGAGCTGATGGCTGAAAATGTGAAATCGAGTGATTGTATTTCTTCATCTTCACTCTCCTCTCTCGCTCTCTTCATGTTGACCCACTGGCTGGGCAGGCTGGATTTCTTGGGTGTCTGAAATGAGAAAGGCACAAGGGTAGGGTTATGGTGAAGTGAAGGGGGTGAAAAGCAAGAGGTGCCTGCTTACATCATGTGCAGATTGTAAATCAGGAGAGATTGTGGGATGAGGAGGAAGTGGGATGTGAGAAGGAGGATAACGCATGAGGATACCGTTATCTTACATTCTGTCAGCCCTGCCGTTGGCCACGGGCTCAGCCATGCCCCTGCCAAGAATGGCCAGCGCCAGCTCCTCCAATGGGTTAGATGATGCAGGCGAGTCTGTCCCCCACCGGTTAAGGTCTGCTGGCGCCACTTATGCACCACGTTGGCCTGCAAGCGAAAGGGAAGTATGGCCTGCAAGCAGAAGGGAAGTATGGCCTGCAAGCAGAAGGGAAGTATGGTGTAATGTGTTTGGGTGATGTGTCTTTCATGGTTGAATAGCTGACTGTGTTCAAGCTGTGAGTTGTGGGTGTGAGGCTTGCAGTAGTGGCAAGTGTGTACATGTGAGGTGACGCCATGAATGAGGTGCGAGTCGTGTTTGGTATGGATTGTTGGTAGGTGAGTGATGGGGTTGTGGTGCATTGAGCATTGTGTGAGGCTAATCATACAGATGGTGGGATATGGCATTTCAAGATGAATTCACTGACCTTGACCACTTCTTCCTGCACTGAGTCCAGGTCCTCGGGGCTGCACTGCTGGCATTTACCACAGTGGCTATCTGCTCCCACTGCAGTCTGGTCTGTTGCCTGGAAGGCCTCCTGGCTCCCTGTGGAAAGACGACCTCTCTCCTGGAGTTGACTTCCAGTACTACATCCGAGAACCTAGGTGCACGCTGTCTCCCCTGTTGTGCCATCATTACTATTTTCTTCTCCAATGTCCTCCCAGCCAGTTCAATCACCTGTTGCAGGCAGAAGGCACCTCCCCTTTTAGAAGTGCAGACTGCCTTTAAGTAGTGCAGGCTTGCTTTAATTGGCGCTAGACTCACATGAACCTGGGCCCCCACTGAGCATTCAGCCACTCTCAGCACAGTCAACACTGGGCTGAATGCTAGAGTCATGTAAATTAGCAGGCGACATGAAGTTCGCGTGCAGCCTGCAGTCCTCCGAACGGGTGCAGGTTGATCGTGCATCGCGATCCCTGCGCTCATTTTCGTTCCTAATCCAATTTCTAGGCCTACGTGTGTTCGTGAGGATTCTTCAATCTGATTGGTTGAAGAGCCTCGTTGTTTCTTTCCCTGCTCACAGAGGCCCTGTAGAGGGCGCCGTGCTGTATCACATGCCCGATTTGAGCAAGCCTGTGGTCTAAAGCCCAGGAAAACTTTGTAGGCAGCGGTCAGCGAGGTGAACGGCAAGCACCGTTCCTTCGCAGCTGACTGCAAAATCCGGACCAATGTTGGATTTCTACGGGGCTCTCTTAGTTTAATCATTTTACTGACATAATGGCCGTGAATTTCCTCTGTATTTGCGCCCAGAGACACACTTAACCTGGGCACAAACCAATTACGTGGCTTAAAAGATCACAAAATGTTCGGCGTAAGCGAGTTATGTGCGCAGGTACAATACGCCAAAATATTCCTCAATCTTTTACAATTGTCCATCAATCAACTCTGCCCGAACGCATCGTCACCTGACCCAAAACTGCCACCCCCTCCCCCCCACAAGTTACACTAGTCCCTGCAATTGCACTTGCTCAGAGGCACTCTTAAAATTATGACCAGATTTTCAGGTGCAGCAGGAAAGTGTCATTTTTCTGCTGTTTTATTGCAATTTTTTGTGTGTTTGATTTTATTTACCCTCATTGAGGCCTGCACTGTATTTTCTGTTTATTTTAATGCATTTTTATGGCATCAGCATGCGCCACATTAAAAACTGAAAAGATTCCCTGACTGCAGGTTCTTAAACACGCTGTGCCTGATGTGCTTGAATGAGTTGAAACTTCAATTTTCATACTGAGAGATATATATGGCGTGTGTTCTGCGCTTTCCTCGGGCACTGATTATTTATGCTGATTTACACCCATTTTACGTTCGGGCGTATTCTAATGAGATTTGCAGGAAATTTGAGTGTAACCGGACATCGGCAGAATGGGTGCATTTTTGGGTCTAACTTCCAGGTTGCGCCCATGGAGGAAATTCTAGGCCCATAACTTAAATATATCAATGATTTAGACTTTGGAATCAAAAACACAATTTCTAAATTTGCGGATGACACCAAATTGCGGGGGATAGTCAACACTGAGGAGGACTGTAACATATTACAAGATGATATTAGTAAACTTGCAGAATGGGCATATAATTGGCAAATGAATTAACACAGATAAATGTGAGGCATTACATTTTGGTAAGAAAAAGTGAGGAGGTCACATATTACTTGGAAAATAAGAATCTAAATGGGGTAGAAGAGCAAAGGGATCTCGGAGCACAAATACACAAATCACTAAAAGTAGCGACACAGGTTAACAAGGCCAGAAAAAAGCAAACCAAGCACTGGGGTTTATTTCTAGAGGGATAGAATTGAAAAGTAGGGAAGTTATGCTAAACTTGTATCAAATCTTGGTTAGGCCATACTTGGAGTACTGCGTACAGTTCTGGTTGCCATATTATAAAAAGGATATAGAGGCACTGGAGAAGGTGCAAAAAAGATCTACTAGGATGATCCCAGAAATGCGACATTATACCCATCAGGAAAGGATGAACAGGCTGGGTCACTTTTCTCTTGAAAAGAGAAGGCTGAGGGGTGACCTAGGTCATTAAAATTATGAAAGGTTTTGACAGAGTAGACACAGAGAGTGTTTCCACCTGTGGGGAAGAGCAAACCTAGAGGCCATCAACAGAAGATTGTCACCAAGAAATCAATTAGGGAATTCAGAAGAAACTTCTTTATCCAGAGAGTTGTGAGAATATGGAACTCGCTACCACAGGGAGTGGTTGAAGTGAATAGTATAAATGCATTTATGTGGAGGCTGGATGAGAGAGAAGGGAATAGAGGGCTATGCTGATATAATTAGATGAGGAAAGACTGGAGGAGGCTCGAGTGGAACATAAATGCCGCATGGACCGGTTGGGTCGAATGGCCTGTTTCTGTGCTGTATATCCTATAACTTCATCACTGTATTATGCATACAGCACACACTGATTTAGGGTTTATAAAGGTTGACTAAGTTTTCACCTTACCTGATAGACTCCAGCCATGAAAGTCAACGTTGAGCCAATACGAATGGCAAAGCAGCTTCTGCCACAAACAGCTGTAGACTGGTTGAACAGTTGTGACTGGGTAGTGTTATTAATATCATCAGGGAGGTCAAACCCAGCAAACTGTAGCTCTCTATCCACCACCTGGCCCATCATTAAGCAAAGCACACCAAAGATACCAACTGAGATATGCCTTGATGTTCCCATCAGAAAGTAGATGATGCAGGCAAAGAATGAGGTATATAGCCCATATATTGGTTCCTGTCCTGCAAGCAACGAATAGGCTATTGACTGAGGGACTAGTAGAACGCCTACTATCAGTCCAGACATAATATCCCCCAAAATCCATTCTTTCCATTTGTACTTTGGTAACCATCGTATGACAGGAAAGAAGTCAACAAAAAAGTTTTTTGCTCTTGTTGGGGTGCAAGAGCAATACTTCTTCAGCCTTTTCACTGCAATCTTCTTCACATCTCGTGGTTTCATTTCGTGCTCTTCTAAAATAACGGGAGAATATTTCCTATTCTTCATGTTGGAAGAAGCTGGGGTACTGAGTGCGAACATGTTGTTTTCAACATTATTAGCTTCTACTGAAGTCATCCTGCAAGTTGTCTAAACAAAAAGAAGCTGGTTAGTCTTGGTTACATTCACGGATGTAGCAAATCTCAACATACGACATTTGCAGATTTGACTAATTTGTAGGTACATTTTTGTAGTTTACAAATAATGAGCAAAATATATGGAGTAATAATTTTCCTCTCTGCAAGGATACTGTAAAATATTTAACACTGTAATTTGGCATATTCAAATAAAAATCAGTTAGCAAACTATACAGAAGATTCTGAAATTTGAGCAGTAAAGAGGGTCGTATTCACTGAACAGTAGTAAACACAGTAGAGAAATAAAAAGTAGTTTGTGGCTTTCAACTAATAATTCAGCAACATTCACTTAAATATAGTTGCATATACTGTACACAGTAGGCCAACCATGTAGAGCAGTGTTGATCATATCACATACAAAATACCAGTCCCTCCACCATCTAAACTGCTACTCTGTTTTTACAGAAAAAGTGCACATAAGCAAGAGTATTCAAGGACAATACGTATATAATCCTTTTAAAGATAATGAAAAAAAACACTTCAGGTACAAAGTATATAACCATTTATCTAGAAATTATTACAATCTTTTGGTCACTACCACTATACAGATTACTATCCCAACCTACACTTTACCATATTCTCCCCAAGTTCCCGAAACAAACTTCGTAAAACTCAAGAACAGACAAATCTTAAAATTCATTTCAATTTAAAAATCCGACATTTAGCAGTGGAGAAAAAAAAAATCAGTAAATGAATTACAGCCTACTCTGCTTTCTTTGCTCTGAAGTTATCCACACACTTCACTTTACAACAGAAGAGCGAGCAATAGTCTTCAGTTTGTGATTTCTGTGAGGAACACAGTGGGAAGTGTCTATTTAATCTAGCAGAATTTCACAATAAGGATACAATCCTAGTTTCCCAGTACTCACTAGTTATGGGGTATTTAAGCATTGCAGCATTCCATTCCCGGTGTTGCAGTCTCTTTTGCAACAATGCTCTATTTCAAAAAACAAGTGCAAATTACAGCCAAGTTCTTGAGATGCCAAAACATAATCAACGCACACCATTTCATGTATTCAAAGCTTTTTAAAAAAAATATTAACTTCAGTTGTAGAACAGCCAGAAAGCTTTTAGTATATATAATTCAAATTCTATGTGTTTAGTGCACACAAAAAGTGTCATATTGACTTTCCATAACACTTTCCCCCAACAGATTTTCCTGATAAGTTTCACATTGTTATGAAACAACACCTCCTCTGACTCATTGAGATCAGTTAGTGTTGAGATTTTCTTGTGTAACTCCCATTTTGTAAATCAACATGGCTGCAAAGGTTTTTTTGTCCAAATTAAACATGTTCCTTTGACAAAAGTTCAAAATGCAACACGGCTTACTGCAGACATAAAGGTGCTTACGAAATCTAGATGTGATGCACACTATTCTGGGAACAAAGCCAACCTCAACCGGTTCATCAAGGACATTGTAAAAATCTACAATCTTTACCAGGTAGCCTGCATGTTACATTGTTAAAAACTGAACTGGAGTCCTAGGTTTGGTTGCAGCTCACACTTGTTTGTTCATGTCTGGAGGGAAGTTTTTTTAGTCTAACCACTTGCCAAGAAGGGGAGCAATCCCTTCAGGTATATTTTAAGCATCTCTCATGGTGAACTAAACAAGATTAGCCAAAGAGAGATACAGTGATGTTGTCTCTGGAGACATCTACAGGCTGAGCTATGACAAATCTCCTGTGTGAAGATTACAGCTATTAACTGTCCAGTTTTTGAGTGGGCTATCCAGAAATTTCTCAATGTACAGCAGACAAAAAAAATATAGATTATAGAAATAACAATAGAAATAGCTGGAAGCACTCAGCAGGCCAGGCAGCATCCGTGGAGAGAGAAAAACAGAGTTAACAAAGGGTCCCAGACCTGAAACGTTAACTCTGTTTCTCTCTCCACGGATGCTGCCTGGCCTGCTGAGTGTTTCCAGCATTTTCTGCTGTTATTTCAGATTTCCAGCACCCGCAGTATTTTGCTACTGTATAGATTATAGAAGTTGCCAGCTCTTGTGTATCATGGGATAAAGGCATTAGTGGTTATGGTTTCCAATGAATTTGCATCGGCAGCAAAAAGATTCAGGATAGGTGTAGGAGGGAGTTCTTGGGGCAGATTGTCTTCTTTACACTTGGGTATAAATAATTACCTGGGCAGGGCACAAAGAGGTAAATTAGGTGGGGTGGGCTGTTTATCTGTACCATAGTGCACCAATTATCCATCCATCCATTTAAGTTAACAAATGGAAAAAAATCAGGCTGCAAACCTCCCTCTTCACTCGGAGAAGCATGTTGCTTCCGCTGTTCAGCATGCACGTAGTCCTGTGTTGCAGCTTCCCCAAGTTGGCACCTCATTTTTAGGTACACCTGGTGCTGCTCCTGGCATGCACTTCTGCACTCCTCATTGAACCAGGGGGAACAACCCTGGCTCAATGAGGAGTGCAGAAGAGCATGCCAGGAGCAGCACCAGGCATAGCTAAAAGTGAGGTGCCAACCTGGGAAAACTGCAACACAGGATTACATGCATGCTAAACAGTGGAAGCAGCATGGTATATACAGAGCTAAGCAATCCCATAAATCAATGGATCAGATCAAACCTCTGCAGTCCTGCCACATCCAGTCGTGAATGGTGGTGGACAATTAAACAACTAACAGGAGGAGGAGGCTCCATGAATATCCCCATCCTCAAAGATGGTGGAGCCCAGCACGTGAGTGCAAAAGACAAGGCTGAAGCGTTTGCAACCATCTTCAGCCAGAAGTGTCGAGTGGATGATCCATATCAGCCTCCTCCGGAGGTCCCCACCATCACAGAAGCCAGTCTTCAGCCAATTCGATTCACTCCACGTGATATCAAGAAACCGCTCAGCGCACTGGATACAGCAAAGGCTGTGGGCCCCGACAACATCCCGGCTGTTATGCTGAAGACTTGTGCTCCAGAACTAGTCATGCCTCTAGCCATGCTACAACCCAACAATGTGGAAAACTGCCCAGGTATGTCCTGTCCACAAAAAGCAGGACAAATCCAATCCAGCCAATTACCACCCCATCAGTCTACTCTCAATCATCAGCAAAGTGATGGACGGTGTTGTCGACAGTGCTATCAAGCGGCACTTACTCACCAATAGCCTGATCACCGATGCTCAGTTTGGGTTCCGCCAGGACCACTCGGCTCCAGACCTCATTACAGCCTTGGTCCAAACAGGAACAAAAGAGCTGAATTCCAGAGGTGAGGTGAGAGTGAGTGTCCTTGACATCAAGGCAGCATTTGACCAAGTGTGGCATCAAGGAGCCCAAGTGAAATTGAAGTCAATGGGAATCAGGGGGAAAACTCTCCACTGACTGGAGTCATACCTAGCACAAAGGAAGATGGTTGTGGTTGTTGGAGGTCAATCATCTCAGCCCCAGGACATCGCTGCAGGAGTTCCTCAGGGCAGTGTCCTAGGCCCAACCATCTTCAGCTGCTTCATCAAGGACCTTCCCTCCATCCCTAGATCAGCCATGATCTTATTGAATGGCGGAGCAGGCTTGAGGGGCCAAATGGCCTATTCCTGCTCCTATTTCTTATGTTCTTATAAGGTCAGAAGTGTGGATGATCCATTTTCTCATCCCTCAATCACCTTCCTGGCCTCCACACTAACTGATACAGCCAATTGTTCCCTTTCCTCAGGCACGGCCCCTCTACTTCAATGCCGCTGTCATCACCCCACTCCAACAAAAAAAAACCTCACTTTTGTCACCTGCAACGAATGCACCATCTCCAACCTACTTTTCATCAGATTCTCAAATCCGTTGTTCTGTGCTTAGCTCGACTGAAACTTCCTACTTGAATCTCACTAGTTCAGCTTCTGTCCTACTACAGCACTGAAAAGACCCTAACCAGTTAAAAGTGATATCCTTTCTGACTAACAATGATGCATGTTCCTCCTCAACCTTTCCACACTGATTGGCGCAGTTGATCACACCTTGCTCATTCAATGTCTCTCCTCTGTTGTCCAGTCCGCTGGAACTACCTTTTCATGGCTCCACTTACAACTATCCAAATGAAGCCAGTGCATCACTATTTCTGGTTGCACTTATTTGTTCCTGATGGACATGCTGCCCCTTAGCAACATCATCTGCAGGCGCAGATCAACTTTCACATGTACAGTGATAACACCTAGCTCTACCTCTTCTCAACACCTCAGCTACATCTATGCTGCCAGACATTTTTTTAAATTCATTCCTGGGATGTGGGCATCGCTGGCAAGGGCAGCATTTATTGCCCATCCCTAATTGCCCTCGAGAAGGTGGTGGTGAGCCACCTTCTTGAACTGCTGCAGTCCGTGTGGTGAAGGTACTCCCACAGTGCTGTTAGGAAGGGAGTTCCAGGATTTAGACCCAGCAACAATGAAGGAACAGCGATATACTTCCAAGTTAGGATGGTGTGTGACTTGGAGGGGAACTTGGAGGTGGTGGTGTTCCCATGCGCCTGCTGCCCTTGTCCTTCTAGGTGGTAGAGGTCGCGGGTTTGGTTATCTGATATCAACTCCTGGATGAGTTATAACTTTCTAAAAGCTGATTATCAGGAAGACCAAAGCCAATGTCTTTGGTCCCAGTCACAAACTCTGCTCCCTTGCCACTGATTCTTTCTCCAGCCAACAGTGACTGCACTCCAAAAGTACTTAATTGGCTGTAAAGCGCTTTGAGATGTCCGGTGGTCATGAAAGGCGCTATATAAATGCAAGTCTTTCTTTCATCCCCAAAGCCCCATTCTAATGGTTCAGATGGATGGTAAAGATCTCACGGAACAATTCAAATAATAGCAGGTAGCATGCCCAGGATCCTGACCAACATCAACGAATGTCACCATATTCATCTCATTGCTGTTAGTAGGATGCTACTTGTGTGAAATATTACATGAAATAAACATAGTGAGAGAGGAAGCATTAAGGGGTTTAGCAGCTTTAAAAGTGTATAAATCCCCAGGCCTGGATGAAATGTATCCCAGGCTGTTAAGCGAAGCAAAAGAGGAAATAGCAGAGGCCCTGACCATCATTTTCCAATCCTCTCTGGCTTCAGGTGTGGTGCCAGAGGACTGGAGGACTGCGAATGTGATACCCTTGTTTAAAAAGGGAGAAAAGGATAGACCGAGTAATTACAGGCCAGTCAGCCTAACCTCGGTGGTGGGACAATTATTGGAAAGAATTCTGAAGGACAGGATAAATCTTCATTGAGAAAGACACGGATTAATCAAGGATAGTCAGCACGGATTTGTTAAGGGAAGGCAGTGTCTGACAAACTTGATTGAATTTTTTGAGGAGGTAACAAGGAGGGTAGATGAGGGTAGTGCGTTTGATGTAGTGTATATGGACTTTAGCAAGGCTTTCGATAAGGTTCCACATGGCAGACTGGTCACAAAGTTAAAAGCCCATGGGATCCAGGGCAAAGTGTCAAGTTGGATTCAAAGCTGGCTCGGAGGCAGGAAGCAGAGGGTAATGGTTGATGGGTGTTTATGTGACTGGAAGGCTGTTTCCAGTGGGGTCCCTTGCTTTTTTGGTATATATCAATGATCTAGACTTGAATATAGGGGGTATGATTAAGAAGTTTGCAGATGATACTAAAATCGGCTGTGTGGTTGATACTGAAGAAGGAAGCTGTAGACTGGATATCAATAAATTGGTCAGGTGGGCAGAACAGTAACAAATGGAATTCAATCCAGAGAAGTGTGAGGTAATGCATTTGGGGAGGGCCAACAAGGAAAGGGAATACACATTAAATGGTAGGACACTGAGTAGTGTAGAGGAACAAAGGGACCTTGGAGTGCATGTCCACAGATCCCTGAAGGTAGCAGGCCAGGTAGATAAGGTGGTTAAGAAGGCATATGGAATGCTTGCCTTTATTAGCCATGGCATAGAATACAAGAGCAGGGGGGGTTATGCTTCAACTGTGTAAAACACTAGTTAGGCCTCAGCTAGAGTACTGCGTGCAGTTCTGGTCACCACATTACAGGAAAGATGTGATTGCACTGGAGAGGGTACAGAGGAGATTTACAAGGATGTTGCTGGGAGTAGAGAATCTTAGCTATGAGGAAAGACTGGACAGGCTGGGTTTGTTTTCCTTGGAACAGAGGAGGCTGAGGGGAGACCTTATTGAGGTGTATAAAATGATGAGGGGCCTAGATAAAGTGGATGGAAAGAACCTATTTCCCTTAGCAGAGGGGTCAAAAACCAGGGGGCATAGATTTAAAGTAATTGGTGGAAGGTTTAGAGGGGATTTGAGGGGAAATTTCTTCACTCAAAAGGGTTGTGGGAGTCTGGAACTCACTACCTGAAAGGGTGGTAGAGGCAGGAACCCTAACCACATTTAAAAAGTACTTGGATGTGCACTTGGGATGCTGTAACCTGCAGGGATACGGACCAAGAGCTGGGAAGTGGGATTAGGCTGGATAGCTCTTTGTTGGCCGGTGCAGACACGATGGGCCGAAATGGCCTCCTTCCATACTGTAACTTTCTATGATTCTATGAAAATGGTTGCTCGATCTGCCGACATAATGACAGTCAATGCATTGTGCATGAAGTGCCAAGAGAAAGCAATAATAATGTGAAACATTTACTTAGAAAAACTGGCAGACGTCCACATTACCAAATGTTCTTGGCTGGAGATACAAATCAAACACAGCCCAAGTGTTTTACTTCAGCTATAGTTCCCGGTCAAATTACTCAAGCCAAGAACATTTAGTAATGTTGATTGAATTTTGGACATACACCAGTACAAGTTAATACTTTGCCTTGTTACTACATTCTGATATCGGTACGCTGATGCGTTTTGTATATTGGAGATGTTCCTGAATTCTTCCCTTTCATACAGACCTAATGATTTGGGTGCCAAATTCAAAGTCATGACAAGTCAAAGTCATTGATCATTTATATCCAGCTCCAACGTGGCTTCTGTGCAATGCATCTGACCTGCTTAATGGGACAGTTTAACACAGGGATATAACATTTTATCAAACTGGCACCAAGTTATTAAGAGAATTAGTGATAGAAGCAACATAGGAATGGACTTTTAACCGTGAACCAAGATCAATCTATAAAATCATATATGCAATATGAAAGAGCACGCTCAGTAACAACAGTGCACATCATAATATTTCAAGCAAACACTTAGTCACAATTCTGACTTAATGACTTTAGTGTAAAAGAGCTCTTGCAACTTTTATGATCATGATGTGGAGGGAAAGATTTGAATATATTTTGTCTGTGTTTAAATTGTGAATTCTGGGAGATTCTCTCACTGCTAAACTTACCTGACGAAGGAGCGAACTGCTCCGAAAGCTTGTAAAATTAAATAAATCTGTTGGACTATAACCTGGTGTTGTGCGACTTCTAACTTTTATGATGAGTAATAGCATTTCTTGCTGACTGTAACAAGATTAGCAGGTGAGCAGTTACAAACCTTGCTGACATTTTCTATGGCCCCAGTTTTTAATAATTAACTAAAAAAAAAAAATCCCTTATATGTAGTGACACCAAATAGGTAAAGGAAATAGAAGCAAAAAAATTTTTTCACAAATGAAACCACTTAGCTTAAGGTAAAGATTATGTGAAGACTCAAAATTGTATTGACAAAGGCATGGATGAAGGTTTCAATCTTAGTGACGGAGAAGTCCGTAGCTCCTCATACTTGTTGTTGGGAGGCAGGGGACAATGATTTAAGGAGAGAGTCAGTCGTGCAGAAAAGAAGCTGGGGGTTACCTTTACTTTCTAGGATGATCCTGGGAGAACGGAGTGGTTTTACATAATCATAAAGCACTTTACAAGCAGTTAATTATTTGAAATGCAGTCACTATTGTTATATAAGTGAACAAGCATCCAATATATGCACAAGATCTAACAAACAACAATGAGATGAATGACTAGTTAATTCTGTTATTTGGTGCTTTTGGTTAAGGGAAGAATGTGGGCCAGAGACGTTTTCCTGCCATAAGATCTATAACATACCTAATCCATCAAAACAGGCAGTTTGGGGCCTTGGCTTAATGGCAATGCAATAGGCCCTCAATACACCTAGATTCTGTGCCCAAGTCCTGGTATGGGGCTTGAAACCACAATCTTCTGACCCAGAGCCAAGAGTTCTACCAGCTGAGCCAAGCTAACACTCCTATCTTTAGCACCCAGCTACAGGAGGAAAAGTTTAACTGTGGGTTACTTAGGTTTGTTAGACATAGTAAGGTCGCTCATTTTGATGTACTAACAAATGCTACAGTTAGGCTCTAGAACACAAGTAATGCAATTACAAATCAGCTAACTTACTGAAATTATCACAACTATGGCAGCTGTATATACTATACACAATAACAGTTGACTGTAATCATCACAAGGTGGTAATATATTCTTGGAACTATGGTTAGTTATGGTGTTGTTCTACTCTCCCAGTCCCAGCCAATTCATTCTGTAGAAAGTTGCAATGGTACTTTGATTTACTTCAATCATAAAATAATGCTCTAACTGTATTACAGAACCACTTTAAGAAGCAGCAATTATAACAGCCTTGGTCCCCAGTGCTGTGGAACCAGCCCCATTTGTATTGCCGGCTGTTTCCATCCCATCAGTAGCAACAGACAAACAGCTGAACATGCCCAACTGCTTGACAGTCACAATTTTGACTATTTTCTGCTAACCAAACCTTTGCTAATGGCTGAAACATTCCATACAGTGCAGTGCTTGGGAAAGTGCATTACTGGTTGTACATCCCATCTGCAGCCAGCATCCCTATAATTCTGTTGCCATTCTGGTACTGCTGCATCGAGAGAAGCTGGCAGAAAACACTGCTTCAGACAGCTCTTGCACCCTGCAGAGATGGAAGAGCCACCTTATTAGCTTACAACTCTACTGCTGAACTATGCATGCAAGCAGGATCCTGCTACCTTGTCTTCTTGTGCCATGCAGGTCCACTGTTTGAAAACAATGGCCTAGAAATTGGGGAACACTGAAAACCTGCCGGTAATATCGACGGCCAAGGCTAACGGCCTGCGGCCGAGAGCGCGCAGGCAGGACCGGCATTTTGGTACTGCCTGCTCATTATCAGCGTGGCGGTGATTTCCTAGTGTAACGCGCTCTTTGCAGCGCAAATCTCAGAAGGATACCAAAGGTTGCCACTATCTCCCGCTTGCAGTGTAGGGTGAACAGGGAAGAAAGCAGCGACCCAAACAGTTGCTGTACAAAAACAATAGCTGCCACTCGATGTTTTGTTGATTTTTTTAATAGCTTATGATATGAATGCAGAGAAAAGAGATCTTATCAGAGATCATCTTGAATCGTTGCAATGGAGTTCACCCATTGATTTACTGGCCCACAAACACTGTAGGCCTCCCGGAAAGCTGTCAGAAAATGCAATCCCCACCACCCCCACAAGTGAAAGTTTAAAAGAAGAACCTTGGTGAAGGAGGTGCTTGAAGTTCCAGCATCCATTTGAGGCGTTTTCCACTTGTCAGCATCCATCCTCGTAAGTCCTGCCAGACTCTTCATGGCCGTTAATGCTGCTGAAACACCTTTTAGCAGCAGCACGCACTGGCTTGATTTAGCGCAGGCGGCAATGCAAGTGGAGAACTCCAAAATGGATGAGCTGGCGTCAACACGGCATTACACGCCGACTGACGTCACGCTCCAACTCATTAAAAAGCTCTCGCCAATGACAGGCAACGGCGGCGCTGCCGACCTGCCAAAAATGGCGGCCGCCGTGGGTCCCACCACCAGTTGGCGGAAGAGTGCCAGCCGCTGTTTTTTCGCCATTTCATGGAAGTAGCGGGTGGCACAAACCACCCAAATTTCTAGGCCAATGAATCTCAAAATTAGCTTGTAACATCTGATCTAATGTTTGGACTGTGAAAATCCCAAAATGTTAGCAAATAGTTCAGAATGTATAGAATAGAATTATAACTACACTTGTGAATTAGCAACAGTTGTGCAAAGCAAATTTACAGTAAACACCAAGTGGCATGGCAATGCAAATATTATGAGATTATATCCTTTGATATCCCAGTCTTCCCTAACGTGCAATTGAAGAAAGTTAAAGACTGTAGTTATTTGATTAAGATGTACCATTACAAACCAAACTTCGCAGGATTGATACATTCTATAAAATAATCAGGAGCTTCAAAAGTCTATCCCCCATCTCAATAGAAAATATTTGTCTAGTCTGGTTTTACATAACTGTGATCAGTTTGTCCTTTAGTGTTACACAGCCGTTGCTTTAACGGCACAAGTTTATGTTCTTCTGCTCTACATACGTGCTGGAGATGATAATGGGGCATTATCAGGTCTGAAAACAAAAGGTGATGGGATATACGACATGGGTGATCATAGAGTCATAACGGCACAGAAGGAGGTCATTCAGCCCATCGAGTCCATGCCAGCTCTCTGTAGAGCAATCCAGTCAGTCCCATTCCCCCGCTCTATCCCCATAGCCCTGCAAGTTTATTTCCCTCAAGTGCCTATCCAGTCTCCCCTTGAAAACATTGAGTGTCTCCGCTTCCACCACTTCCGTCGGCAGCGAGTTCCAGGTCCTCACCACTTGCTGCGTAAAAAAGTTTTTCCTCACATCCCCCCTGTATCTCTTGCCCAAAACCTTAAATCTGTGTCCCCTAGTCCTTGTACCATCAACTAGTGGGAACAGCCTTTCCCCGTCCAGCCTATCCAAACCCGTCATAATCTTGTACACCTCTATCAAATCACCCAGCAACCTCTTTTGCTCTAATGAAAACAAATCCAGCTTCTCCAACCTGTTCTTGTAGCGAAGGTCCCCCATCCCCAGAACCATTCTGTTAAATCTCCTCTGCACCCTCTCAAGGGCCTTCACATCCTTCCTAAAGTGTGGTGATCAGAACTGGACGCAATACTCCAGTTGTGGCCTAACCAGCGCTTTATAAAGGTTCAGCATAACTTCTCTACTTTTGTACTCAATACCTCTATTTATGAAACCCAAGATCCCATATGCTTTGCTAACCACTCTCAATATGTCCTGCCACCTTCAGGGACCGATGCACATTAACTCCCAGGTCCCTCTGTCCCTGCACACTTTTTAAAACTGTGCCGTTAAGTGTCATGTCTACCATGACAAAGTTATTAACATTTAGCAACATTAAAAACAAAAAAGTTTGCATTAAATATTATATGGAACAATACAAACATATCTATCGACAACATAGCAGCCTTTCAAGCGTGGCCGATTTCTAGCTGTTCCAGGAATTTAGCCTACCCCTTGGACAGCAACGACCGCTTTAACAAAAGCTAATTTTACTATCATTATTTGTAATTTAGAGCACATACTGTAGGCCCTTATTGTCCATGTCCAATAAGTATTCAGTTCAAACCAGACGCTTCCTATAATACGTTAAAAATACTTGATAACCCTAAAACTTTAACTCCACCCTATGGAAGATCAACAATTGCATTATATCCCTTAAAAATAAGCACCATTTGGGCTGCTAATCCACAACGTTTCTATTTACTCAAGGGTGCATGCGACAACAAAACTGCATTAACTTCAGCAATTAATTTGTTGAAAGCGTAGTACAGTATATAGATACATCACGCTGTTTTAAGCGTTGTACAGTATATAGATACAGCACCCCGCTTTATCCTGTTACTAAAGTTCTCAATCAAAAAAGCCCATAATTTGCAAAACCGGTTTCAACGGATTTACAAAAGGAAACGCCACGGATGAACCTGAAACGTCAATTCTGATGAAAGGTCTTCGACCTGAAAAGTTAACTCGTGGTTTCTCTTTCCACAGAAGCTGGCTGACCAACTGAGTGTTTTCCAGTATTTTCGGTTTCTTTTGCAATTTTAAATACAACCGCAAAGCAACTTTTGATCCCCCCCAACGTTAGTTTCAAATTCCCACAAGCGCCACAGAAAGTTAATTCGGAATTTCCATCCACTTTCTATTTAAAGAAACCATAAACAAGAACTACGTCAGAGATGAATTTCGGGTATAAATGTCTCACAAACATTTCCTATACATTTGCATTTCCTTGCCACCTCACAAAAGAATCTACTGTTAAATGTCATTAAGCAGTGGAGTCGAATATAGGGACTCGCCAGCAGTTCAAATTGCCCTTATCTTTCAAAAGAGCAGAATTTGACAGTAATTACTCTCTGTAAAGCAGAAATTGTAGCTAATAATCCACTTTGAAAGCCATAGAAGTGCATTAGATCACAATTAAGCGTAAACAATTAAGCTTTTTGTGTAATAACGTGCAAACAGGAGGCGCGTCCCAGTGCTGCTGAAGCAGTTTCACTGCAACAGACTCACTAAATTGCTCGTCCTCGCTGCAGAATGAACTCACTCACCTGCTGCCAGACTCCTGTTAGTAATGATTACAACAGTTAATTGCACTCTAGTGTAGGGGCTACAAAGTAAAATAGCAACATAAACTGTAACAATATTTCTCCCAGTTGGGTATCATCCGGAGCGTCATTGGCCACGTAACCCCGCCGCAACGAGACGCCGTGAAACGTCGTCGCCAGAAGCCGGGCTTTCGATTGGCCGATGGTGGGTCAGGGCCCCGCCCAGCTGCTGCCGCGCCAACCTCTGTGAGGCCCGCCCACTGACTGGTCAGAGCTCCAGCCAGTGTGTGCGGTCTGCTCTGATTGATATTGATCAGTGCCCCCACCTTAATTTACTGCAGCTCCAAATTCTCTCCCGGTACATAGAAACTAGGAGCAGGAGTAGGCCATTCGGCCCGTCGAGCCTGCTCCACCATTCAATACGATCATGGCTGATCATCCAAATCCAGTACCCTGTCCCTGCTCTCTCACACAGAATCCCCATCGAGCCTGCACCGACACATATCCCACCCTATCCCCGTAACCCCACGTATTTAATTCCCCCTAACATATCCCATCCTATCCCCGTAACCCCACATATTTAATCCCCTCCTAACACTAAGGGTCAATTTATCATAGCCAAATCAACCTAACCCGCACATTTTTGGACTGTGGGAGGAAACCGGAGCACCCGGAGGAAACCCACGCAGACACGGGGAGAATGTGCAAACTCCACACAGACAGTCACCCGAGGCCAGATTCGAACCCGGGTCCCTGGCGCTGTGAGGCACCAGTGCTAACCACTATGCCACCGTGTTGCCCTTTTTGTATGGGTACCAAATCAAAAACTGTAAATCAATAAAACTTTAAATGAAACTTAATAAATCAAATTAAAATTTGGTAGCCCGGGGTGACGATGCACTCCAGTCCCCACGGCGCCCACCGGTCGCGGAAAAACTCAAGCGTGCCGGCGGACACCGCGTGCTCCATCTCCAGGGCCACCCGGGCGCGAACATGGCCGCGGAAGAGAGGCAGGCAATCGGGCCGAACGACCCCCTCGACCGCCCGCTGCCTGGACCAATTAATGGACTTCTTGGCCAGGCCCAGGAGCAGTCCCACGAGGAGGTCCTCCGACCTGCCCGCTCCCCTCCGCACCGGGTGACCGTAGATCAGGAGCGTGGGGCTGAAGTGCAACCAGAAATTGAGGAGCAGCCCCTTCAAATAATGAAAGAGGGGCTGCAACCTCTCACACTCCGTATATATATGAAACACGGACTCCTCCAGGTCGCAAAAATGACAAGCATCTCTCCCGGTACAACGACTGAAGATTGTTATTTTCTTAACTGAGGAATTTTGTTGTTGTTGTAATACTTCCACATACACACCATGTACTTTTGAAATACTCGAGTCCCAACATGGAACTTTGCATGCATGTCAGAAACTGTCACCTGCATTTAACGGCAAAATTGAGTCTCCCCTCCCCCCCGGCCAGGCCACTTTTGCAGCGTCACTGTCACTAGGACATTACGCATTTTGTTTAAGAAATGTAATCTATTTGTTTGCATGTCGCTGAACACTCAAAAATAGACACAACTGTATATGTTTAAATGTCTTTGCAATCTGTTGCCAGTCACAAATGTCATTCAACCGATGTTGACAACTTTAGAAGGAGCGCTAGGTTTCTGAGTTTAGAGGCACAACTACATTATGTAGCAATGTAACTACCTTTGAAAATGTGGTGACATACATTGATAACTGGAACCCTGAGAACTGAAAATCTGGCCAGCGGTGTGTATGGGGACTCATACAAGGGGAGATCCACGTGTACAATAGATGGGTGTCACTACGTATTACACTGGTGTGATAAATTAAAGATCACACTCTTTGATTCAATGGGGGCAATTTTGGATTTGGGCATATATCAAGTGAGCAATGGGTGGGTTGCCAACTCTGTCCACCCTACTCACCTGATTCATCTGATCAATGTTCATGGTTGGGCCACATCAACATTGAATTGGCAGGCTGCCAGGGTTTACTGTGCACCTTAATTGCAGCTTGCTCATTGGGAGAGTGGGGAATCAGGCCTATATTAATGGCCTCCATCAGCACCTGAAAGGTTTGGGGTGGAAGCATTGGGAGTGAAAGGGAGCAGCAGTTTATAGTGCCAGGGAAAATTGTTGTTGCCTGTAGCAGCAAGATCAAATATTAGAAACTTTTAAGGCTCTAAACACGCAAGCAACTGCAGTAAAAATGAATGTCAGACCTGCCTCCAGCCTGCCCTTACTGCAACACAGGATCTCTTTAAATACGGCTGGAAATGGCTGCCTCCCAACTTGCTCAACCAATGGTTTGTGGGCGAGTTGAGAAACTGGCAGTAGCAATTCAGGTAGAAGTGGAAATTGAGTTGGCACCCTTTGACCCCAGTTTATATATATCAAAGAGGCCCCTGCACAAAAACCGGAGTGCATGGACAACCAGCAGTAAGTCGGTGGGTCAGTCCTCCACAGGATTTTGCTCCTGCTACTACCACATTTTTTAGCTGCAAATAGGGCAATAGCAGGACAAAAATTGCCCCCAAAGATTCCAAAACTGAGCTGGCATTAAGATTTCTTTAACATCTTTTAAATTTGGCGGATCTGTTACTTCTGTCAACCTCAATAAGTTGGTAGCACTCCTCTGTTTTCTGTTGAAGTATATTTTTGATGTGTTGATGGTTTACACATGCAAAGCCCCAAATTATCATACATTAAGTTTTCCTCAGAATACCTAAGTGATATTGCAGTTTCCCACATGATGGGGGTAATTTTAACCCCCAAGAACGGGTGGATTTGGGTTGTGTGGGAAGTAAAACTGTTAAAAGTTTCAAACCCAACCCTAACCTGCTCTCTTCCAGTTTTAACAGAGGTGGGTAGGGGTGGGGTGGGCACCCAATCCGCTCTCAGGTAGCGGGTCGGTCACTAAAATCTTTTAAGGAGGTTACGTGCCTCCTTTTTAACATGAGTTATATTTTTAACTAATGCCAGCTGATAAAAAGAAGTGAGAAGGGCCGGATCCATAAGATAGGTGCATTTACAGTACTGCTTGTGGACCAGGAGGAGCAGGAATGTTTCTTCCAGACCTAACAAGCAAACCTCTTCACAGACTCTGCGATTGGCCGACTTTTCCACCTCCCCCCGGCACCCCCCCCATTTCCCTCCCCGACCTCCACGATCCTCGCCTCCCCGACCTCCACGATCTTCCCCTCCCCGACCTCCACGATCTTCCCCTCCCCGACCTCCACGATCTTCCCCTCCCCGACCTCCACAATCTTCCCCTCCCGACCTCCACAATCTTCCCCTCCCCGACCTCCACAATCTTCCCCTCCACAATCTTCCCCTCCCCGACCTCCACGATCTTCCCCTCCCCGACCTCCACGATCTTCCCCTCCCCGACCTCCACGATCTTCCCCTCCCCGACCTCCACAATCTTCCCCTCCCCGACCTCCACAATCATCCCCTCCCCAACCTCCACAATCTTCCCCTCCCGACCTCCACAATCTTCCCCTCCCGACCTCCACAATCTTCCCCTCCCCGACCTCCACGATCTTCCCCTCCCCGACCTCCACGATCTTCCCCTCCCCGACCTCCACGATCTTCTCCCGTCTCCCCTCCCGACCTCCACGATCTTCCCCTCCCCGACCTCCACGATCTTCCCCTCCCCGACCTCCACGATCTTCCCCTCCCCGACCTCCACGATCTTCCCCTCCCCGACCTCCACGATCTTCCCCTCCCCGACCTCCACGATCTTCCCCTCCCCGACCTCCACGATCTTCCCCTCCCCGACCTCCACGATCTTCCCCTCCCCGACCTCCACGATCTTCCCCTCCCCGACCTCCACGATCTTCCCCTCCCCGACCTCCACGATCTTCCCCTCCCCGACCTCCACGATCTTCCCCTCCCCGACCTCCACGATCTTCCCCTCCCCGACCTCCACGATCTTCCCCTCCCCGACCTCCACGATCTTCCCCTCCCCGACCTCCACGATTTCCCCCTCCCCGACCTCCACAATCTTCCCCTCCCCGACCTCCACAATCTTCCCCTCCCCGACCTCCACGATTTCCCCCTCCCCCGACCTCCACGATCTCCCACCACTAGCCCCCCACCCTCTGCCGCCCCCGTCGCGACGTGCTGCACGCTTTCTCACCCGACAGGCAGTCGGCCTGTCCATCAGGCTAACTGGCGGGTGGGAAACCTGCAGAATTTTTTTTTAAAGATGTTCTGCTGTTAATTTCAGCAGGACATCCGGGAAAACCTTACTTCCGGGTTTCCCGCCCAGAAATCCTCCTCCCTGCTCTCTTCACAGCCCCAAGTAAATACCAAGATAGGGAAGTTTAAAAGAAGGGAAATTTTAAGAAAAGTTCTAGTTAAACACCAAGGGTAATTTTTGCCTTCACCATCTAGGCAGTAAACTGGCAGAGCAGGTCCCCCGTCCATTATAGAACCTGGTTACATAACCGCCCAAGTGAAAAAGAAAGTGAAAACTACCCCAGGCCCTGAATTGTATATACAAAATATGCTAAATAATGCACTCTAGATTATTATGAAGCCTCTGGACTGAAGTTTAATATGAACAAAAATGGTAGCTTAGCGGTGCTGTTTTAGAAATACACTGCAAAATATAGTAACTTCTTAACTGATTGTTTTTAATGTACTTTCTCCCCACTTCAAAACCATGGCATGGGTCATCTTTCCTAACTCTTCTACTGCTGCTGGTTTTCTTTATTATTAATGCAGTGTGTAAACATTCTAGGGCCTATTGCTTCATGCATTGTACCACACGTTTCTATTTAATTGATCGGGGTGGGGACAGGGACGTGCAGGAGGGGTGTGGGGGTCCCTGAGTATTTTTGCTGCCGAGGTCCCCAAGAATTCTTAAAGTGGTTCTTTTTTTTTAAGCCTCAGTCTCAACGGAGGCCTAAAAATAATTTTTGGACTCCTCTTTGGGCGCTTCTACCCCCTTTAAATCCCCAGTTGCCTCTTCCAGTGGTGCAGTGGTAGGCTCCCTCTTGCTGGTGGGAATTCCAGCCAGAGCCCATCCTTCATAGGAAATGACCCTAACCCAGGAAAATAGCTTGGGATTATTATGATCGCCAAGAAGCCAACTTAAGTACAGGAAAGAAACCACGAGCAAAGACACTCAACTACAGGGGAGCCAATCTTTATAAGGTAAATGCAGTAACATTTGCAAATGGCAGGCAAACTTCACGTGATCAGACTGCCATGAATACTTCCAACCAGATTTGCCAGTCCGAGTGTATGTATGTCTGTCTGGTTTTTTCCCTCCCCTTCCCTGTGTGCTGTTCCTTTTTAAATGCTGGTGATGTGTAATATCTTCTAGTTGTGCTGAAGGGTCCACACCTGAAACTAACAAAGCTGTTCTCTCCACACATGTTACCTGACCTGCTGAGTGTGTCCAGCATGGTTTGTTTTACTTCTTGTATATATGTCCGTCTGGGTGCTGTTGAGAGAAAGAGAAGACTCTTCCACACCAGAGAAGATCTAATCATTGAAGCTGAGATTAAATTATTTGTCTCTTTCTCAAGTTCCAGTAACTTCATTATATAATTCTGCATAAAATAAAGGAACACTGAGATTATTTCGTGTATTCTCAGTTTTAACATTAGATAAAAAGTAGAATGGTAGCATTCAATAGAATGCAAACTTCAATCATCTGCAGCTTGTTTTATCAGCTCTGTCCTCATAGCAGCTACCATTGTGGAAATAAGGTCACTTTGTAATGATCACACAGCAGCCACGTGTTGAACTCAATTATTGAAGTCCTACTCGTCGGAATATACTAGGGAGAGAGATCTTAGGATGAGGATGGGAGCAGAGCCACACAAATTTAAAAGAAGATGCTATTAAGTGCCAGCCTTGGCTCAGTGGTAGCACTCTCCACCTCTGAGTCAGAAGGTCATGGGTTCAAGACCCACTCCAGAGACTTGAGCTCATAATCTAGACTGTTGCTTGATTCCAGTACTGTAATACTTCAGTGCTGAGGGAGTGCTTCACTGTTGGAGGTGCTGTCTTTCGGATTAGACATTAACCTCCATCTGCCCTCTCAGCTGGACGTAAAAGATCCCACGGCACTATTTGAAGAAGAGCAGGTATGATGTCCTGGCCAATATTCAACCCTCAACCAAGACCATGGGCGTGATTTTGCCAGCCCTGGGGAGACGGGTTTGGAGGTGGGACTGCCGGGAAAATGGCAGAATTTGGGGGCGAGTGCCCAACCCGCCCCCAACCCGCCTCCACGCCATCTTGCCAGGAGGCAGGTAGCCGTCCCGTGCCAGGTCCCATCTCCTTGGAGGCGGGAAGGGATTAAAGCCACTGAACTGCCTGTTAACAGGTAGTTAACAGGCAGAAAATAGGCTTATCACCATTTTGCCCACACAAGTGCAGGCTTCCCGAAGGCTCCAAACTCCGCCAGGGTCACCGAGGTGAGTAGTGAGTCTGCGGGGATCGGAGGGATCCAAAAGTGTGCTGTGGAGGTGAGTGATGGGTGCAAGTGTGGAGAGGTGAGTATCTGAGGTAAGTGCAAAGTGTTAGAAAAAGTGTACTTACCTTTGTTTCTTCCTGCAGGCTTCAATCGGTGGGTATGCGGAGAATCTCACACCTCCGCGGTAGAGATGACAGATGGCCGTTGCATTCTCCAATGCAACAACCATCTAATTTCTACAAAAGAAAGAGGCTTGATGAGGTCTTGAATTCAAGAACTCATCAAACTACAGAGAATGTCACTGTTTGACAGCTTCACAGAGCTGTCAAACGATGACAATTCATCTGTCAAAAATTTTTGTCAGATGAAACGTCATACGTTGATGTTCTCTGTAACCGGCTTTCCCTTAATTGGCCTGCTAAGCCCGCTGGGTGGGCTTAACAAGGTCAATCAAGGGAAAATAGCGTGGGTTTGGCCAGAAGTTGATGGAGACGGGACTGAAACCTGACAAATGGGAGTCCCGCCTCCAAAAGCTCCCCATTGGCAAAATCCAGCCCATCATATTGCTGATTGTGTGTAGTTTGACTGCTGCGTTTCCCTGCATTACAACAGTGGCTACACTTCAAAAAGTACTTCTTTGGCTGAAGAATGCTTTTGGGCATCCTCAAGTCACCTGGGGTACTACATAAATGCAAGTTCTTTCTAACCAGGTAACGCATTGTTCTACCTTCCTAAAGAAGTTATTTGGAATTGTTTTTTCCAGTGATGTTACTAAGTGCATACCAGTTACATGTGAAGCTTCAATAGTTTTTTTGAATTAAGGTGTCTAGGTAACTCTTCATAAGAAGGAGCCTCTGATCCATAAGTAAGTAGATTGTCATTGGTTTCTTAGTTGGTACATTTAACAGAGGATATGGTTGGATGTGTATTAAAACCATCTTTCATTTTAGCACTGACTATACAAGAAGTCACAGATCACAACAGTATGTGATAGATTTTGCACTGTGGACCAGGTTGAGAATTATCAAATCACGTAAGACTTTTAAAGCCAGTAGAGAAAGAAAAGGGAAAACAAAAGCAAAATATTGCTGGAAACCTGAAATGAAAGCAGAAATTCTGGAAACACTCAGCAGGTCAGGCAGTATCTGTGGAGAGAGAAACAGAGTTAACGTTTCAGGTCGATGATCTTTCATCAGAACTCCATCGAACTTCGTCGAGAAAGAATAGGGGTTTCACGTATCAGTTCGAACTGAATTCATGCCAATGTCCCAAAGATGAAGGGACAATGTTCTAATCCACTGTGACACCAAATCTGCATTGCCTGCCTTTTTCAACCTGTATTTTCCCTTTCATCGACAATAACGTGTAACTTTATATCTTCACACATTGGCAGCTAGCTGTTATACAGGTTTAACCTGCAGCAGTCATACTCATGTTGGTCTACATAGCAGTCACTGCATTCAGCAATTCAATGTGTGAAATCTGCTGAGGCATTTCAATGTGAAAAGTAAGTATATGAATGCAAGTATTATTAATTAATATCTTACTCCCCAGTAAAATAAAAGAACATTTTAACTTCTAACAAAAAAGAGCTAAATTGGTAAGATTGCTAAGAATCAATAAAGGTCTATGTTTAAACCTTAATGATAATGTGAATCTGCTTAAACTTGTTACCTTCTAGATTAAAATTGAAAAAGAAGTTTTTATTTTAATCCTCTCAAATTTTCTCCCAGCTAAAAATGACTTAATTATTTAGCCCCAACAGTAAAACAAATTTTAGATTTAATTATTACTCCTCAACACACAAAAAAAGGTCTGTAATGTATTTCACTAATTATCGAAAGCAGGTGTTATTGTAGATGTATGGATCTCTACTTTCAATTAACATTTACAGTAACAAAATAATTGGTCCATTACTCTGAAAAAGGCAGATCTGCAAGATCACAATTTGGTTCAAAACAACAAAACTGCTATACAGGAATCATGGAAAATATTAATAGTTCAACCATTCCATGAAGTTCGAAATATTCTATTCTGGAAAGCTTAGCAGAGTACCGCTGAGGTATCAGTGCTCTGCGTCAAAGAACGATGGGGCATGGGTTCATGCTCCACAGACAGCAAGTCCCTATTCTCATCTGGACCATTAAAGGAACAGGACCAGCGGAAGTGTCCACATGACTGGATTTATGACCTTAGTGGAGCATTCTGATATACAAAAATCAAAAACCATTGATTATACCACATATAATAATAACTTAATATTTTGATATTTCATTGGAACAGGATCAACTGTGAAAAACTTCAGTGATATCACCAGAATCACTCTGATATCCATGCATTTACTTTCCTTTAAAATTAAAAGTTACATCTAATTTTTGGGAATTTAATTACTTACTTAATGGGGGTATAAATTGAATATATGATGAAGAGGCATAGGGTATGGTATTGTTCATAATTAATTTGCCACCTTGTAGGTTGTGAGTTATCAGGTCAGTCTATTTGTGTGGGTGTAATGGCTACACCTCATGTTTCCTCTATTTACACTAAAAATAGGAAGTGCGCTGCCTTGCTCCAAAAGAAATATGAGCCAGCTGGCTTCACATGTACATATATCTGAAGAGTACTTCAGATTGACCTGGAGATAGCACAGTAGTTTTGTTGGGCAGTTGACAATTTCTGGAGCCAATAAAACTTGGCATTCTTATACTTATGTACATTAACATGCAGGTCGATTAACTTAGAAACACCTTCAAAACATTTTCTTGTTTCTGCAACACCAAATTATATATACAGATTTTTATTTTTCTCTAAAAGACTACATAGATTGAATTGACAGACATGCCAAGTAGGGTTTCTTCGTTCTCTTTCTAGGCCCGACTGCAGACAGGGGGAGAAAAAAATTAGAAATTAATTATCTCCACATGCCTTCTAATCTAGTGTGTACGTTTGATTTGGTGCCCTGCCACTTTTTTGAAAGCTGGATCTGGCCTACTCCTTTTATCCAAATAACATATGTAAAGAAACCAAACCAACTTTGAGCAGAAAAAAACAAATCAGGGCACAAGCAGGAAAGTGGTCAGGAGGACCTGGGTGTAGTGCTGCAAACGTTTCAATGATCTCCGTAGATCAGGAAATGTTAGTACAAAGCCACACTCAACCTCATCCTCCTGTGCCTCTCATCACATCCCCATCACTCTGCCTTCCCTACCCTACTCCTGCACATCCTTACTCACACCAACATACCTTGCACCTCCACCTACCCCTCTCTATCTGTATTATCACATCCTCATCTCACTAGCCACCCCTCACACTCACCCTCATCCTAGTGCAATCATACCAACTAACAACACACAAGGGTAGCCACTTGGGTGTTTTATGCAATGTTCATTGGAGTTGCAGTGAATGGTGAGACTTAGCGGTACCCCCTGCAATAGTGATGAGTGTGAAAGAATGGCTTGGGCATTGTAGGGATGCTTTATGTTGTTGGTGTGGAGTGGTGCCAACCTGGCACATCATGTGTGTAGAGGGTGGTGTGGTAGGGGTCAGCCTCACCTCTGACTCAGTGAGCGGTTCGAATCACTCCCACGCCCCTGGTTCTAAACCTTGGACTTATTTGGGGGTTGTGAACAAAGGTGCAGTAGACAACAGGTTTTGATGAAAGAACTTTGACTTTTATTCAAGGAAGCAAAACACAACACAAACACTCTTATCACTCTAAAGGTGGGGAACACTTTGGTACAAGTGAGGGAAATAACATTAGGAGAATACTTCACCCCTCCCAATCCCACTTCACTAGCTAGGTTGGACTCTGGAGAACCAGGGATAATGCTCACCAAACGAATCCTTGACAGTTGAGAGTTAGGGTTTAGAGTCTTTTGAGTAAAAGGTTTCGTAAGGCCCTTGTTGCCGCGAGGTGTCCAATGGTCACTGAGGCAGTCACTCTGGTTTCTTCTTGCGTGTCGGTCTGCTTGTGAAGTTGTTGGCCTTCTTTGTTGAACTTTTTGCTGTAACTCTACCTCTGTTTAAACTGTCTTCTTCCGAGCTGTGGAACTGCCTTCTTGCAGAACTGTGGAAACTGCATTCCGCCTGCTTCTGTAACTGCTGCCCTGACTTCGGTTCAACACAGGCTTTGAATTCTGTTGAACTTGAACTCCCTTCTTACTGAACTGTTGTAACTGCTTGATGGGCCTTCAATTATACTAAATTGAAGTGGCCTTGTCAAAACCAAATCAAATCCTGGTCATTGTAAGACCTCGTCAACAGTAATGACTTTACTAAGTGTCAAATGGCTTGTGTCCTGTCGATCTGTTGTTCAATCGGAGTTTGCATTGTCCTCATGTTTTGGGTTTCTTGCTGGGCCTAGCACTCCTATCTTTATGCATGTCGTTAATGGGTTCTGGGATAGGTTTTAATGGTTCCTGTGTTTTGGGTGGGGCTGCCTTCTCCCAGGGCCTATTGTCCAAATGTTAATGCTTGCTGGGGCTTGAATGAGGTCATCCCGATTCCCCAGACAACTGCAATACCCCAAACTGCTATTTACAGAGGTTGATCCCACCTCCTGTGCAGCCTTTTCTCCCTTACATGTCCAGACATGTCTTTTTTTAAATGCCAAAACTTGGTTTTTGGTCTTAAATTCCTTATGTTAGGCCCAAATGCATTTTTATCACTCTGGGGTAGTTCCAAAGTCCTTTTTCCTTAGGTTTGGGGATCTGCAAATTTTGGAAACCTTACATGTGGCAGCCAGGGTGTACAGCATCAAGTGAAGTAAATCTGACCATGGTGAGGCCATCCCTGGCCTCCCAGGCAGCAATGTGGTCAGGTGCTGATGCCCTCTGTCCTGTGCAGCATTAGGTGACTGTGGAGAAGTTTGGTGGTGTTGTTGGTGCTGCTGGTGTGCCTGGTGTTGCTGGTGTTGGGGCTCTGAGGACCAAGGTGAGAAAGTATAAAGAGCACCCATGCTGATGGAATACATGGCAGGTGAAGTAGAGATGACAGAAGCAATCTGTCAATGGTGAGAGAGGTAATGAGGTCAGACTGGATGGAGACTTGTGTAAAGACTTGCAGCATGGTGAATCTGTTGTGGAAATGCAGTGAGGAAGAGCTTGTGGCAGAATGAGCCCATGTAGCACCAGGGACGCCAGCAGCACCAACAACTACACCAACCTTCTCCGCAATCACCTGATGCTGCACAGGACAGAGGGCATCAGCACCCGGGCACATTGCCGCCTGGGAGGCCAGGAATGGCCTCATCATTGCCAGATTTACTTAACTTTACGCTGTACACTCATATGGCTGCCACATGATGAGCCAAGTAGGCACCAACCCTCACCAACACCATAAAGCATCCCTACAATGACCAAGCCATTCCTTTCACACAAATCACCATTGCGGGGATAACATTATGTCTCACCATTCACTGCAACTCACTAATTCACTTCCAAAGATGCACATGAATCTGACCAAGACTGGAAAGTGTTGAAAATAAAGATTTTTATGTTTGACAGCACATTAACTGAAACTTTTCATAAACATTGGAGAAAACACCCAAGTGGCTACCCTTGTGTGTTGTTAGTTGGTATGATTGCACTAGGATGAGTGTGAGTGTGAGGGGTGGCTAGTGAGATGGGGATGTGATAATGTAGATAGAGAGAGAGGGATGGGTGGATGTGCAAGCTATGTTGGTGTGAGAAGGATGTGCAGGAGTGGGGTAGAGAAGTCAGAGTGATGGGGATGTGATGAGAGGCACAGCAGGATGCAGTTTAGTGTGGCTTTGTACTCATGTTTCCTGATCTACTGAGATCATTGAAACGTTTATGGCACTGCGCCCAGGTCCTCCTGACCACATCCCCGCGTGTGACCTCCTCTGCAATCTGTAACCAGGCTTTCTTCGTCTACTGTGGAGGCCTCTTCCGCCCATGGGAAGGGAAGAGGACCTCCCTGTGAGCTGACTCCCTCCATAAGCATATGGAGAGAGTCATCATAGAACCTGGATGCAGCCTCTGTGCAGTCATTGTCAGTGTTTGCAGCACTGCAATGCTGTAGTGCACTGACAGCACTATGTTAGATTAAACTTCAAATGTAATGTGGCTGACATGAATCTTGTCATTCATGTGGAAATGACTTATGAAATAATACTGTGCGGCCTGCTGGTGGCGCTGTCCAGGGAGAGTATAAATACTCGGGCATGGGCCCAGCTTGCTCAGGACATTCTTTAACAGGAACTCCGAAGGACACAACTAGACCTCCATGTTGAAAACAGTTGATTAAAGCTTTGTTTAATGCTTAGACCAAGTGCCTAGTAGTTTTCTTACGTCAGTGGCCATGGTCCCTTTAAAGATCCCGGCTGAAAACGCGTCATCAATAACGTCACCAGACCCGCTCCATCTCATTGGGCTGGGTTATGCGCTGGGTGGGCTTAATAGGCCCCATTAAGATAAGTTCATTTGCAACAGTGGGATGGAGGCAGCAGTGGGGTCACGATCCACCACAGACACTGCCCACACCGGACCCACCCAGGGAGGCAAAATTCCAGCCTAAGACTCTAGTTTCGGATTTAAATATTTCACTCTCAAACTCAATGTAAAATTCTATCATATATTTTTTTTTTATTCGTTCATGAGATGTGGGCGTTGCTGTCAAGGCCAGCATTTATTGCCCATCCCTAGTTGCCCTTGAGAAGGTGGTGGTGAGCCGCCTTCTTGAACCGCTGCAGTCCTTGTAGTGAAGGCACTCCCACAGTGCTGTTAGGGAGGGAGTTCCAGGATTTTGACCCAGCGACCGATGAAGGATCGGCGATATACTTCCAAGTCAGGATGGTGTGTGACTTGGAGGGGAACTTGGAGGTGGTGGTGTTCCCATGCGCCTGCTGCCCTTGTCCTTCTAGGTGGAAGAGGTCGCGGGTTTGGGAGGTGCTGCCGAAGAAGCCTTGGCAAGTTGCTGCAGTGCATCTTGTAGATGGTACACACTGCAGCCACAGTACGCCGGTGGTGGAGGGAGTGAATTTTTAAGGTGGTGGATGGGGTGCCAATCAAGCGGGCTGTTTTGTCCTGGATGGTGTCGAGCTTCTTGAATGTTGTTGGAGCTGCACTCATCCAGGCAAGTGGAGAGTATTCCATCACACTCCTTACTTGTGCCTTGTAGATGGTGGAAAGGCTTTGGGGAGTCAGGAGGTGAGACACTCTTTGAAGGTAGCAGGGCAAGTTGAGAAGGTGGTTAAGAAAGTGTATGGTTAAGAAAGTGTATGGTTTACTTGGCTTTGTAAATAGGGGCATTGAATACAAAAACAAGGAAGTCATGCTAAACCTTTAATAATCTCTGGGTAGGCCTCAGCTATCGCATTGTGTACAATTCTGGGCACCACACTTTAGGAAGGATGTCAAGGCATTGGAGAGGGTAAAGAGGAGGTTTACCAGGCTGATATCAGGGATGATCAGTTATGTGGAGAGACTGGAGAAGCTGGGATTGTTCTCCTTAGAGCAGAGAAGGTTAAGGGTAGATCTAATAGAGGTATTCAAAATTGTGAGGGTTTTGATAGAGCAAGTAGGGAGAAACTATTTCCTCTGGCAAGTGGGCCGGTAACCAGAGGTCATAGATTTAAAATCATTGGTAAAATAACTGGAAGGGAAATGAGGATAAATGTCTTCGTACAGAGGGTTGTTAAGATCTGGAACGCACTACCTGAAAGGGTGGTGTTATCGGATTCCAGATGAACTTTTAAAAGGTAATTGGACATGTATTTGAAGAGGACTAATTTGCAGAGTTGTGGAGAAAAGGCTGGGGCGTGGGATAAATTAGGCAGCTCTTTCAAAGAGCACAGGCATAATGGGCCGAATGGCCTCCTTCTGTGCCATAAGATTCTACTGACATTTCCTGGTTCAGACTCTGCTCTGCTCATTAACGATTCTTCAATCTGACTGGTTAAGGAGATACATAGTTACTTGCCCTGTTAATACAGGTTCTAGATCCCCAGTAGAGGGTGCCACACTGAAATGGCTTTCTAATCACCACAAGTTACAGTGCAAAAGCCCATAGAAAGTCTCTGGGCAAGTGTAAGTGTAATGAACGGCTGGTGTCGTTTGTTCGCCACTAACCGCAAAATCTGGCCCAGCAAGATAAGCAGAGAATAGATAAATAAACAAGTCTTGCAATAATAACGTGTCATGCTCTCTCCTCAATGAAGCCTGTAAATCATATATACTTCAGATAAACCTTTCTTTTGAAGAAACTTTTGGTGAAAATAATGAATCTCCTTTATAGGCAGATGCTAATCTGATATGTCATCGGGACTGGCATAAATGGAAAATGAATTTATTCTTCAGCACTATTAGATGAAGAACGGGCTCTTATCCTGCTTTTAGTTCTCTCAGACACTGGCCGCCTATTTTGCACACAGTAGCCTCTTTGATGAATTTTCTTTCTGTATTGCTCTAAGACCATTGTTAAGTGTTTGACAATAATAACCTGTTAATAAAGTGAAACACTCTTAATTACACTATGTGACTATAGTTTTCACTATGTGACAGACAGTGCTGGAGGAAGGCTGTGCTGGCAATATCTTATTCTTATCTGGTTAACACTGCCGTCTTGTTTTTACTACTCCTTGAGTCATGGGTGTATATCTACCATCTGCCATAATCTCCTGCTCTGGGCAGGGCTGCATTACAAATTCTTCTTCCTGCTCTGTTCTCAGGCTTTTTTGATGGTTGGCTGACAGGAACTTCCAGTGCAAAAGCCCACAAAAAGTCCGTGGGCAAATGCAAGTGTAACAAACAGTTGGCACCATTCATTCGTTGCTGACCGCAAAATCCTTCCGCTGGTGGGTGCACGTGCGGGCCCTCGCGGCACAGGTGGCGACTAAAGTCAGGTAACTAACCTCCCCACCCCGGCGCTCAAATTCTAGTCACTGCCTGCCATACATTGCCACTAGTGCCACTGGCAGGCAGCGATGTTTAAGTTTATGGCGAACTCTATTGATGGTACCCCTGGAGGGGACCACAAAATGGGTGGGGCCCCTGGGCCCCATAGGCCTCTGCGTTAATGCAGCCCTGGCTATGGGTTAAGAAATGCTAATTCCATCTCTGTCAGATATTTTCCCCCATGTCTTGTTTCTCTCATATAATTTATTGGTCTGGATTGGCTGTTCCATGTGAAGGGATGCTCCTGATTTTATTTTATACTTAACCCTTACATTTTATGGGCTAACTCTCTCTATTGTTTCCCTATTTTCTTGCATGGCTTCCCTGAGCCAAGTACTAAGAGCTGCCTCACAGTTGGTGGGTAGCCTACTCTCAGTCCTTCATAAGCACAAATCAGAACTAGTCATTAGGATGTTTGTACAAGTGGCCTAAGAAGGACTCTTCCATTAGTTTTTTTCTCCCTCCCTGAAGCAAAATGTCTGTCTTTTGTTTCTAGTTTCCCTATAGTGATACGGATAAGAGCGGGAAAACAGCTGTACAATGATCAAGCTTGTGTACTACTGCTCCATGATGTAGCCTGTTGGCTGTCAATTACGTCGAGCTTACGTGGGATCCCTTCTAGTCCTTCTCTTAACAAGATTCTGATTTATTCTTCAGTCATAACATCATTCAGTCTATCATGCCTGTGCCAGTGTCAGCTTTTCAACTCAACCTGCCCAATCCTTGTCTTTTCCCCATATCGTTTTATATTCTTCCTTTCCAAATACTTACCTAATTCTCTTTTAAATGATGTTATAGTCTCTGCCTCAGTATCCATTTATAATAAAACATTACATGGTCCAATAACTCTGTGAAAAAAATTCTCCTAACTTCCATCTTAACTTTACTAGCGATAATTTTGAGTCTATACCCCTTGTTTCTAATTGCCGATCCAGTGGAAAGAATCTTTCATTATTTAACCTCTCAAAACATTTCATAATCTTGAAAATCTGTTAGGCCTCCCCTTCTCTGTTTCAGTGAAAAAGGCCCAATTATTAATGCCTTTCTTTATAAATAGAAGCTTTCATTCTTGATAGTTTAGTGAATCTTTGCTGTACCTTTGCCATGGTTCTAATATACTTATGATAAGGGAGAATACCCATAACAGCATACAATTCTTCCATTCTTTTGATTATGGAGTTCGAACTGAGCGCTGAGGAAATTTCTGTACAAGCCTCAACAGATTCATTTGGGCTAGGGAGGAGCCCCAAAAGGTTTAGTTTGCAATTGTGAATGAGATATTCTGAGGAAGTTGACTTTGTAGTTTATGAGGTATTCCTTTCTTACATTTATTTGGTCTTGGTCAATATTTATATATATATAATTTTAAAATTGTGAAACATTTATGTAATTGTTGATGTTTAACAAAGATGAGTAGCATTTTTCAGAGAAAACCATGGGGGGAAAATTGGCTCACGCCCCCTTTGGGGCGATAACTTCGCCGGGGCACTATTTTTAGCGCCCTGAAAAAGTTAGCTCCCCCGCGCCCAAATTCCATGGTAGCGCCCCAAGCAGGAGGCGGGGCGCTACTGGAAGCGCTCCCCCTCCCTCTTGGAGCGCTCCAATTCAATATCGCGGCACTACATGCAACAGCGCCACATGCGTCGGCACATAGCGCCGTGATTCTACAGGCCTCCCTCCCCTGATTAAAGGGGAGGGGCCTAGCGCAGCGCACACCAGGGCCCTGGTGGACCACCGGGGAGCGGGGTGCTGGCAAAAGGCCCAGCACTCAAGAGGTCTTCCTGTCAAATGTATGAAGGGAGATTCCCTTCTGTGATTGGCTCCCCATGACCCACGTGATCCCAGGGACGCTGCAAACTACATGCGCCCCTGGGATACGTGGGCCCTGCGCACTTGGAGTTTGGTGAGGCCCAGCATCGGAAGTGTACACGTCCCGGGAGCCCTCAGGTAAGGGCGCAGATTTTTCCAGATCGCAGCTCTCCGCCCGCGGGAGGCCTGCGATCGGAAAATACAGGCCATTATGTTGTTCTTATTGATCTAGAACAAAGTTCCACAAACTGGGGCGGGGTGGGGGGCTGGTGGGAGGGGGTGGAAGGAAGTGTAACAGGGCTCGAGGAGGACGGCAGCTAACTCACTAACAGGTAACGCCTGCACTATGTATTTTCTCTGTTGGTAGTGATGTAGCATAGGAACATAGGAACAGGAATATGCTATTCAGCCCTTCAAGCCTATTCCACCATTCAATTAGGTCATGGCAGATCTTTTCTTAACTCCATCTTCCTGCCTTGGTTCCGTATCCCTTTATACCCTTGCTGAACAAAAATCTATCAGTCTCAGTTTTGAAATTTTCAATTGACCCCTAGCCTCAACAGCTTTTTGGGGGAGAGTTCCAGATTTCCATTACCCTTTGTATGAAAAAGTGCTTTCTAACATCACCTCTGAATGGCCTAGCTCTAATTTTATGTTTATGCTCCCTTGTTCTGGACTCTCCCACCAGAGGAAATAGTTTGGCCGGAATTTTGCCGGCGCTAAGGGGCGGGTTTGGAGGCGGGACATCTGGCAAAATTGCAAAGACAGTGGGTCAGAAACCCGCTGTCAACCCGCCTCCAATCAATCTTCCCAAGTGTCGGGTCCCCAATTTGCGCATGGACCTGACACCTAGCGGTGGGAAGAGGATTATAGCCACTTAACTGCTTGTTAACAGGTTGTTAAGAGGCAGTTAACAGGCTTTTTCCAATTTTGACACTTCTACTGCTGGCTTCCCAACATCCGGACACCACACCAGGTAAGTATGGCGTGTTGTGAGTCTGTGCTGTAATGTTTATGCATTGATGACAGCTGCAGAAGTGGTGTGAAGGATCCAATGGTGCACTGGTGAGTTTCAGAGGTAAGAAAATGTTGGGAAATTCATTTTTAATGCATTTACACTTTTCTGTAGGCAACAAGTTTTGAATTGTATGTGTAGTCCCACCTCATTGGGAGAACCTCTCTCACCAGTCACAGATCGCTTCTGTAACCTCACCTACAGCTGCCATCTGTTCTAGCCTAAGGAGGGAGTCACTGGAGAGCCTGGGTGCAAGAGCTCACCTGTGAACAGTCATTGTCAGTGTTTGCAGCACCTCAATGCTGTCAAACACTGAAAACGGAGCTGTCAAAAAAATTGTGCGTGGTCCCTTTAAGAAAATCGGCAGATGACGCATCATCAAATGACGTCATCTGACACCGGCTTCCTCTTAATTGGCCAGCAAGCCCACAGGCCGGGCTTAACAAGGCCAACTGACGTAAAATTGCATCTGTGGCCGGATGTAGTTGGGGGCGGGAACTGGAACCCGGAAGGCAGCTGACCCGCTCCCAAGCCGCCTCGAAGCAGAAAATCACAGCCTTTATCTCTGTCTACCCTAGCAAATCCTTCAATCATCTTAAACACTTCAACTAGATCACCCCTTAATCTTTTATATTCAAGGGAATACAAGCCTAGACTATGCAACCTGTTTCCATAATTTAACCCTTTTAGCCCCAGTATCATTCTGGTGAATCTGCGCTGCACCCCCTCCAAGGCCAATATACTCTTCCTAAGGTGCGGTGCCCAGAACTGAATGCAGTACTCCAGATGGGGTCTTACCAGAGCTCTGTACAGCTGTAACATAACTTCCACCCCGTTGTATTCCAGTCCCATTGAGATAAAGGCCAATATTCCATTAGCCTTTTTAATTATTGTTTTACTTGTCCACTAGCTTTTAGTGATTTCCATACTTGTTCCCCTAAATCTCTCTGCTCCTCCAGAGTTCCTAACTTCTCGCAATTTAGAAAATACTCTGATCTATCTTTCTTAGGTCCAAAGTGAATGACCTCATGCTTTCCCACGTTGAAATCCATCTGCCATAGTTTTGCCCACTCACTTAATCTAATTTTTTTGATTAAAAAAATTAACTTAATTGTTTGTTGTTGTTTAATGTGTCAATATCCCATTGTAACTTTCTGCTCCCATCTAAACTATTTACTGTGCCACATAACTTAATGTCGTCAACAAACTTGATATTCCTTCATCCAAGTAATTTATAAATATAGTGAAACGCTGTGACTCTAGTACAGAACCTTGGGGGACACCACTAGTCACATCTTGCCAATTTAAGTACATAACCATTATCTCTACTCTCTCTCCATCTTCCTAACCAATTCCCTATCCAAGCCAATAGGTTGCCTCCAATTCCATGCACTCTCATTTTTGTTAACCGTCTCTTATGTGGAACCTTGTTGAATGCCTCCTGGAAGTCCATATAAATAATATCCATAGACACTCCCTTATCTAGTTACCTCCTCAAAAAAAATCAGCTAGGTTTGTTAGACAAGACTTACCCTTTACAATCCATCTCTCTGATCAGCTCATATTTGTCCAAATGCTCAGCCACACTGTCACTAATAGATTCTAGTAACTTCCCCACAACTGATGTTGAGTAATAGGCCTATAATTTCCTAGTTTATCTCTCTTACACTTCTAAAATAGTGGAGTGACATTGGCAATTTTCCAATCCAAGGGGACAATTCCTGAATCGAGAGAGTTTGGAAGATCTTGACTAACGCATCAACAATTTCCTCACCTACTTTTAATACCCTGGGAGTAGAAACCATTGGGTCCTGGAGATTTGTCTATAATAACATCATTTTCTCAATTACCATTTTTTTAACTTATATTGAATCTAGTTAGCTCCTCCCCCTGATTTATTTTTAGTTTTCCTTGTATCTCTGGTATTTTGTCCTCATTCTCTACTGTGAAGACCGTCACAAAGTAAGTATTTAGTAAGTCTGCCATTTCCTGATTTCCAATTACAATATCATCTGTGTCTGTCATTAGGGGGCCCACATTACTCTTAGCCACCCTATTTCTCTTAATATATTTGTAAGAAACCTTTAGTGTTGTCCTTGATATCCCTTACAAACCTTTTCTCGTATTCTCTTTCTGCGACTTTTACCACTTTCTTTGTATTCCTTTGCTGTTCTTTACGTCTCTCCCAGTCCGCAGGATCTCTACTGTTCTTTGCCTTTTAGCTGAATTTACACTTCTAATTCACTTGTTTTATTTCTTATGCTACATGCATTAGTGTATAAAAGTGTTAATTTGGCATTAGACCCTGTCCTGCCTTTATGCCTTGATGTTTTTACCATGTTTTAACATCACTTTCCTTGTTTTTTATCACATCTGTTGTATTTTGATCAGTTATTTTGTTATTATTTCCTATATCTTTTTCTGAACCTGAAGTATTTATATTACCTTTAACACTATTGATGACCTGGTCTATGCTCTCATCCCCTCTTTTATTCTTTAGGCTATTTTTTATTTTTTATTTCTTTCTGAGCCCTCCTCCCACCTTTATTGGTTTAAAATGCTTTCTATAGCCCTATTTATCCTTTCAGTTAGGACCTTGGTCCCAGCCTGCTTCAGGAGAAGCCCGTACCAGTGGTACAGCTCCTTCCTGTCCTAGTACTGGTGCTAGTGTCCCATGAAATGGAACCCCTCCTTCCTACACTACTCCTTTAGCCACGTGTTAACTTTTGTAATCTGTCTGTCCCTATGCCAATTTGCACATGGCTCAGGTAATAATCCAGAGATAATTACCCTTGAGGCCCTGCCTTTTAATTTAGCTCCTATCTCCTGGTACTCCCTCAGCAGGACCTCCTCCCTTTTCTTCCCTATACCATTGGTCCTGATGTGGACCATGATAACTGGATCTTCTCCTCCTTTTCCAACTTCCTTTCCAGCCACATTGAGATATCACTTACCCTGGCACCAGGTAGGCAACACCAGGTAGCACTCCCATCAACTCTCTCAGGTTGATTCCTGACTCTGCTCTTTCCAAAACTCAGGCACCCACTGCAAACAATATTTTCCATTCTCCTCAGTCTAAATATGTTTTGTTCAGTTAATATAATTGTTGTTTGCCTCTGGTCTGTTCTTCTGAGCAGCATAAATTCCATTTTGGAATTGCTCATAAGCCCTGGGGTCTGCGTTGCCATAGAGAAATAAATAAATACATGTAACAGCGAGTCAGTGCCACCAATCCTGCCCGTCCCAGGCTCTGCTTCAAAAATCTGTTAACAGGTACTCTGCCCTGAGTTCTGCAACTCTGTGGAATGTCTGTTTACTTTGTCACTGTATTGAAGTCCTCATGAGCCTTTGAGCCCCCTGATGTTTAGAGGGAATAGATAAATAGCTCTCCTTTAAAAACTTGTAGTGGCATCAGAATATACACTTTATTGCCTAGAGTACTGCATGTTTCTAAAAGTTAATTTTGCCGTGCTTGGACTTTTGTGCTGCTGTTTGCATGGCGTCATCAAAAATTGAGCAATAAATTAATAATGGTATCCACACTCATGGATCCTCAATGTTTGCAAAACAAAAATATTGGCCCGTATTTTCTGGTGCCTACGGATGTCTACATGGTGTGTACATGAAGCACATGTGCAAAAATCCGGAACTTGCGATCTTGGCTATTTGCCCAACTACTGCCCAGCGAATGCCCGTGAAATTCTTACGCCTGGTAGAAGCAGGCGTAAGGCCTGCTTTTACCAGCATAAGAGTTTAAATGAATATAAAAATATTTTTTTTCAATTATTTAAACATTAAAGCACCTGTAAAATAAGTTAATGTTATTTTTAGCCTCTTTAAAACATTTAAATTTATTTTTCAAAAAAATACATTTTTGTTTTAAATGTTTAATTAAATTGTATCTTAATTAATTTTAAATATGTAATTTTTTTTATTTGGCATGTAAATGTGTTTTTTATGTGATCCTATTCATGTTTATGGGGATTCTATAAATATGGAATCCCCATAATCATGAATGGGGATCCCCTTCTTTCATTGGTTGGGCCGGATCACGTGATCCCAGGGGCGCTTGCGAACCACCTGCGCCCCTGGGATACGTGGGCCTCTACACACATCCACACATAGAGGCCCAGGAGCGCGTGTCTCCATGGATTCTGAGGCAGAAGTTAGGCGCGGATTTTATTTGCGGATCGGAGGCATTTCCCCACGGGAAGCCTCCGACTGCAAATTCAGGCCCAATATTTTACTCCTTCAAATCAACTCCCTGTACCATGTTAAAACAACCTGACCACAGGCCCATACTAGTTCAGTCTGTGGAAGATTGTTCATTCTGCACCCGGCTCGCATCCCCAACTTGAAGAGAGGAGATAGCCGCAGTTTTCCTTTCAGTGAAGTTGCTTACACTGTCATAGTGGCCGGAGATTCCTCAGATCTGCTCACTTTTCACTGGCGTTACTTTGCCAAAGTTGGGGTGGAAACCCTGTTTACACATGTAAAGTAACGCCAGCGAAGCCGGAGCATATCTGAGGAATTTCCCGGCAAGTGAGTTCTAATGATATAATGTACTTCATATTAAAACCCATAAGTGTGATGCAGCAGAATTAAAACCGCTAAAGTGACAAAACTGAATTATTCTGGGTTACCAGCTATCTCTACACTCCCATTAATTATGCAAAAATATTAATAAAAAAACATGAAACCCCTTGGAAATTGTCGCTGGCATGTGTTTATTCTGATATAAAGGATCTGCCTAATCAATATTTTAATGCTTTTTGAATATTTAGGATTGGGAACTACTAAAAGTTGATTAAAATTAGATTTCTTTTGCATTATAAATCTAGGAAGAGGTGAATTGAGGTAAATAGATGATTTCAATGGAAATAGAAATCAGGTGGTTTCTGTAATGGGCGGCTGATCCACAATGCCTGTTTCATTACTGTGTGGCAAATTGAAAAGCTACCCCATTGTGTTTCTGTAACAAATGTCCTTAGCCTACAATGTATCTCTATAGCTCAAGGCAAACCATTATTATGTTACCAAGTTTGAATGTACTGCTTGATACAGTTAGATAAAAGAAAAACAATTTATTGAGCACCAGAAAGACAAGCTACATAGTAGTACAAAAGTATTATTAGGGTCAAAAAATAGAGTCAACTCATCTCAGCCATGGTGGTGGTAAAGGTGCTACATTTAGCCTAAGCTCTCTGGGTAAGGAAAGGGAAAGTCAGCCATGGTTCCCACTCCTGATCGCTAGCTAGAAAGTGCACATGTGAGGTGTCAGGTGAGCATTGATTTGGGCTTGGTTGTGTTACTTTGTATTCTGTTGAAACCACTGTCCAGACTCATGCATGAAAAATGGGTATGTGGGGGAAAGCGCCTGTAGAATTGTACTTCACTGAGCGTCAGTGCCTGTGGAACCATATCCCAACAGGAGTCAGTGCCAAGGGAATCGTACTCCCAGTGAGAGTCAGTGCCAAGGGAATCGTAATCCCAGTGAGAGTCATTGCCAAGGGAATCGTACTCCCAGTGAGAGTCAGCGCCAGGGGAATCGTACACCCAGTGAGAGTCAGTGCCAGGGGAATCGTACTCCCAGTGAGGGTCAGTGCCAGGGGAATCGTACTCCCAGTGAGAGTCAGTGCCAGGGGAATCGTACTCCCAGTGAGGGTCAGTGCCAGGGGAATCGTACACCCAGTGAGAGTCAGTGCCAGGGGAATCGTACTCCCAGTGAGGGTCAGTGCCAGGGGAATCGTACACCCAGTGAGAGTCAGTGCCAGGGGAATCGTACTCCCAGTGAGAGTCAGTGCCAAGGGAATCAAACTCCCAGTGAGAGTCAGTGCCAGGGGAATCGTACTCCCAGTGAGAGTCAGTGCCAGGGGAATCGTACTCCCAGTGAGAGTCAGTGCCAGGGGAATCGTACTCCCAGTGAGAGTCAGTGCCAGGGGAATCAAACTCCCAGTGAGAGTCAGTGCCAGGGGAATCAAACTCCCAGTGAGAGTCAGTGCCAGGGGAATCGTACTCCCAGTGAGAGTCAGTGCCAGGGGAATCAAACTCCCAGTGAGAGTCAGTGCCAGGGGAATCGTACTCCCAGTGAGAGTCAGTGCCAGGGGAATCGTACTCCCAGTGAGAGTCAGTGCCAGGGGAATCGTACTCCCAGTGAGAGTCAGTGCCAGGGGAATCGTACTCCCAGTGAGGGTCAGTGCCAAGGGAATCAAACTCCCAGTGAGAGTCAGTGCCAGGGGAATCGTACACCCAGTGAGGGTCAGTGCCAAGGGAATCGTACTCCCAGTGAGGGTCAGTGCCAGGGGAATCGTACTCCCAGTGAGAGTCAGTGCCAGGGGAATCGTACTCCCAGTGAGGGTCAGTGCCAGGGGAATCGTACTCCCAGTGAGAGTCAGTGCCAGGGGAATCGTACTCCCAGTGAGAGTCAGTGCCAGGGGAATCGTACTCCCAGTGAGAGTCAGTGCCAGGGGAATCGTACTCCCAGTGAGAGTCAGTGCCAAGGGAATCAAACTCCCAGTGAGAGTCAGTGCCAGGGGAATCAAACTCCCAGTGAGAGTCAGTGCCAGGGGAATCAAACTCCCAGTGAGAGTCAGTGCCAGGGGAATCAAACTCCCAGTGAGAGTCAGTGCCAGGGGAATCAAACTCCCAGTGAGGGTCAGTGCCAGGGGAATCGTACTCCCAGTGAGAGTCAGTGCCAGGGGAATCGTACTCCCAGTGAGAGTCAGTGCCAGGGGAATCGTACTCCCAGTGAGAGTCAGTGCCAAGGGAATCAAACTCCCAGTGAGAGTCAGTGCCAGGGGAATCGTACTCCCAGTGAGAGTCAGTGCCAAGGGAATCGTACTCCCAGTGAGAGTCAGTGCCAAGGGAATCGTACTCCCAGTGAGGGTCAGTGCCAAGGGAATCGTACTCCCAGTGAGGGTCAGTGCCAAGGGAATCGTACTCCCAGTGAGAGTCAGTGCCAAGGGAATCGTACTCCCAGTGAGAGTCAGTGCCAGGGGAATCGTACTCCCAGTGAGAGTCAGTGCCAAGGGAATCGTACTCCCAGTGAGGGTCAGTGCCAGGGGTTCGTACTCCCAGTGAGAGTCAGTGCCAGGGGTTCGTACTCCCAGTGAGAGTCAGTGCCAGGGGAATCGTACTCCCAGTGAGAGTCAGTGCCAGGAGCATGGTTCCATTGTACCACATTGAGAGCCAGTGCCAGGGGAACCATAGCCCAGCGAGGGTATGGATAAGGGGAACTGTACCCCAGTAATAGTCAGCACCTGTGGAACTGTACCCCAGTAAGAGTCAGTGCCAGGGAATCCTCTCCCAGTGAGAGTCAGTGAATTCAGTAGAGGAGGGAAAAATTGGGGGAAAATACATAAACAATTAAACATAAATGTTCTTGGGATGGGTGATTATTATATAGGTCAGGGGAAATTCTCCTTTAAATTCTAGGCTATTTACATATACGCTGTCTCTCTAAGAGGTGTTGTTTTGCTGACCTTTCTGAATGTGGTCCAAAGGATTAATATTGTTTGTCAGCACCTGAAACTTGATGATTCGGATTCTTTCTTCCTTCAGGTAGATTGGGTAGTACACATACAGCTTCCTGGTCTGTTTACATTTTGGATGGAAATTTAAGTTTCAGTTATTCAGTTTGAATAAAGGTTGCAGCCTGAAATGCACTCTGGGAATTGTAATGCGCTAGAGGACAGGCACAGAGTTTTAATGATGCACTCTGGGAGTTATAGCCCATCAAAGTGACCCCGGTGCATTCTGGGAGTTGTAGCTGCTACCTGGTTGAGGCTCTATGTCAGCAGGGAAGATGATGCAAGCTCCAAAACTTAACCAAGCTCATTATTTTTAGTACTATATCCTCAGTTTACTGAGAAAACAAGGTGATGGCTTGAAGCATTTTCAAAAAAAATACAGATTTCAATGATTCCCCTCTTGCTTACCAGTTATTCATAGCTTTTTATTGCTGCTTACTTTGATTGATAGCTTTTTTTCCCTTTCTGGCTGTTTGTTCACTCTTCATTGTTAGCTTTCTTTCTTGCTTAAATCTGTTAATATTTGATCCAAGCGAGTGTAATTATATTCTGCGTGTGTACATTTAGTAAGTGATTTGCAAATATGACACTGAAGTGCCCAATTTCCCCACACCCACTGGATACACACTAGATGCAAGATTTGTAACGATATAGGTAATGCAAAGATTATATTGTTTAACTAGCTTCAAACATAAACCTGTATGAGATCCTAAATCATGTTAATTGATGATCATTTTGAGCTATTCTGAGTGAGAGAAATTTAAGATGTTTTTAACGTAGCTTTGACTCAAGTACTTTTCTTCAGTGTCTTGCTGTTTCTGATGCAGGGGATGGAAGGTGGAAGATTCAGTTCATTGGTATCAGAAATTGTCCACTGACTATAACTGAATATAATAAGCCTTCTGATCTTTGAAATTACTGTATATATTTTAATCAGAAATTTGTCAGTATATTCTCATTTTGAAATGATTTCTCTAACATTTGAGCTGTATAATCTCTTAGGAAAGTACAGGGCTGGAAAAGACGATGCAGTCCATTTGGCCAGTCCCAAAAAACTAATACCTTTTCATCATCCCTCCCTCAAATAGCTATCTAATGCTCCCATAAATATTTCTATGCTATCTGCAGCCACTGCCTACCTGGACATAGAATGGTTACAGCACAGAAGGAGGCTATTCGGCCTGTCAAGCCCGTGCCGGCTCTCTGCAAGATCAATTCAGCTAGTCCCTCTCTCCCGCCCTTGCCCCGTAGCCCTGCAATTTTTTTTCTTTCAGGTACTTATCCAATTCCCTTTTGAAAGCCACGATTGAGTCTGCCTCCACCACCCTTCCAGGCAGTGCATTCCAGATCCTAAACACTCGCTGCATAAAAAAGTTTTTCCTCATATCACCTTTGGTTCTTTTGCCAATCACATTAAATCTGTGTCCTCTGGTTCTCGACCCTTCTGCCAATGGGAACAGTCCATTCTACATACTGGCCACCCTTTATGTAAAGTAGTTAAATCAAAATTGCCTGTGCACCTTCCCTCTTCTAAGCTCGAGCCCTTGTCCCTGGTTCTAGAGTTTGTGGCAAACTTAGTATAATCGCCACTACAAAGATTTATTTTGCTTTTAATTTGTGCAGCATTAAATGTTAGATAAATGTAAGAGAATGCATGGTTTATGGAGTGATTGCAATATAAATGTATTTTTTTATTGAATAGGCTTTTTCCAAGAAGATGTATGTTACAGGGTCGACATTGAATACAGTGAACTAATTCAAGCATAATGTAGATGTAGTAGACACTGGTTTTCCTGGCGTGAGAAAATTATAAATTGGTCAGTCAGAATAGTGGTTTATGTTGGCCACAAGCCTTTAATTCAAGGCAATTTTGTAACAAGAGTCTTTACAGTTTCACAACTTATCATGAGTCAGACGAAACACACGGGTCTTTTTGGCTCCTAAATGAGTGCATAGGAAAAGCACTGTGATCCATGGCTCTTATTACAGCATGTGAATGCATTGCCTTGTCACACTAAGAACAGAAGCTTATTTAAGTTAACATGCAGTACACTTCACTTTGTCGCAACAGCAAGATGGAGGGCCAAACATCTTAAACATAGTGGATTCCCAATATAAGTTCGCATTTTGGATTCAAAGAAGTGTATTGAAACAAAGAATGTATTGCACTAATGGTGTTTCATATGGTAAATCTGCAAATGATGAAGGCTCGTCAGAGTCCTGTAAATGTGAACAGCTATGGAACATATCTAACAGCAAAAAAAAATTACATTAAATAAAATTGTAACTGACATTGAACATACTGTACTCAGTACTGTGAAATCAGAACTTTTTCCCCTCCCTGAGAATGACTCAGAAAAGAAAAATTTTGCGGTGGGAAACTGGAAGGTTCATATTTTTAAGGATCACAACCTTGGAACTGCTCCAGGTTTAAGTTTGTACTTTTCTGAGGAAATTGTGTGCTTTAGTTCATGCCTTGATATCTGATGAGTCAGAGTTTCTAAGGAATGGATCCCAATCAATATCTCACTTATCCAAAGTTTTAAAATTGGTCGACACCTATAAACAGATTAGTACAGTTTTAATGTTCATTAACTAAAAGTCTTTTGTTTCGGTATGAAACCTATATTTTTCAACGCTGTAACTCTCTATCATCCGTTTGACACTATCGCACAAAGTCAAGAGCTTCCCCGATGTGTCTGACTGTACATGTGAGGAGGAGTAAGTGGTGGTGGTAGCTGAAGACCAGCATTGTTCCTCCCTCTGCTGCAGAGCTTAAAGGTTCAGGCCTCACAGGACCTGCTTATAAAAGGAACTTTCTGTCTGTGCAGAATTGTCTACATGAGTCGCTTGTGTCTGTGCAAGGTCTGGTGAGGCGTATGCAGAAGTTCACTCGCTAGATCACTGCAGTGATGGATGAAGGATTTTCTACACTGCACTCTACCATGGAATGTATGAAAACTCCTGCGTCACCGGCAGCGGAGCTCTTAGAGGTGCAGATCTTGAGCATGGTGGGAGTATCAATGCTAATGATCAGATTGCTGTTGTAGAGGCCTCACACTCAAATGTAAAAGAGGGTTCCTTATCTGGCTTCAACATGCTGTAAGATTAATTTGAAAGAACATTGAGGTAGGGTTTCACAATTTTCATTTGTTACCCAGGTTCTGCTCTATACAGATCAGTGGATATACTGAGGTATGCCCAATAGCAGTGGTATGTCTGGAGTAGGCATGGATGAGGCTATCACTCAGGGCCATGCCACATCCAGCCTATACAGTATTCCTGTGAAAGTGACAGTAGATATGTCATAAGGTAGTCAGGACCAGTCAGCTGTAGCAGCAGCAGATTTGACTGAATCAGTTGCAGGGCCATTGTAAGAAACCATGCAAAGAAAGTATAGGGCCACCAGAATCCCAGCCGGCTGTCACTGAAACCCTGCAGGTAGCCATCACTTACTTCATTCACAGGAAAAGCAGTTTGAAGAAGTAGTAGGTTAGTGGTTAGACATGGCACACAATCTACCAGCATGAGCAGGAAGCACAGTGGTAAAACATACTGACATCACGTGCGCATAACAAAGTAGGAAATGAATTGCTTATGTTTGATTTATAATTCGTGTTGAGAATGTCTTTATGGTTGTGCAGAATAATTTAGCAGCATATCAAAGGATTGCAGGATTAGCATTGATGGTAGTTGAAGAAATGCAAAGGAGAAAGTCACTGAAGAAGTATTGGGCCTTATTATTTTGTACACGTGAACAGCTGTTGGGCCATCCCCACTCAGGATTCTTCAATGACCCCCGTGGCCACCAACTAAAGGTAAATATGGAATTTAAAAGAAAATTTTTCCTGTGAAGGAAGGAGGCTCCCAATTCCACAGGCATCATGATCAGCATCCCCTGTGGCCCGTTCCATGCCCCCGGGACTTACCTGAGAGCCGTTGCCGACGAGGCAGGCGACCCTAAATTGGATTCTCCCATCGAGCGAACTGCCTGTGGAGACGTGACCAGCTACAGCAGCTCACCCAGACTATGCAGATGAGGCCCGAGGACCAAGTTGTATCGATTCTCGGGCCCCTTGCTTTCAGGCGCGCGCTAATTGCACAGCGCCAAATCTGGGCCCTAAAATTGTTAGTCTGCCTGTAACATACAGAAATAACAAAAAAAGGCTCTTTTTGAGGAGCGGCTGATTACTGACCAAAGCTTGTCATCACAAGGCACAAAAGGACCCTTGATAGTTGACAGCTGCCACACTCACATGAAGTGCATGTGTCTAAGAGCAGAATCAGTTGCCAGCTGTTTTCAGCACTGTAACTTCATCACACCAGGAAAGGAAATTGCTGCACAGGACACATTTGAGGATTCTTGTTATAAATTTCATATCTGAAATAGATATTCTCTTGAGTTCAGCATCATTGGTTATTCCCATAAACAGATTTTGCAATCTCTTTGCTGCCCAATATGTCGTTAAACAATAGCATGATTCGAGGCTGGAACAACAAGACCTTTTGTTGCATGTATTGGCTACTGTGATCACGCACGTGCCACCACACACATTTCACCTATCTTACAGAAAATGGGCTGAGAGGCACTCTGGCGAGACAAAGCTAATTGTAAGCTAACAAATTGGTTTATTTTTGATCTAATATATGAATGAACAGAACAACAAACGAACTACAATGCTTCAAGTAGAAGGCCCACCACCACCTTCTCAAGGGCTGAAAGGATTTTTACTAGTCCTAGCCCCTTTGGGGCTATCCCGGATCAGGCGTATTTCTCAGATGTTCACTTTCAACTAAAGTTGGAGGTAGCCGAATCCTAAAGACACTTAACTGGGTCTAAAGGTCCGGGCTATCTCTCCCAAAAGGAAAGGAATAACCCGAGAATGTTACCATCCTCCAGATAGCGCTTTTAATAAGTTTAGCCAGACTGTAACGTCCTGGATATTATGAGGGTCTGGAGATCTCCCCTCAGAAAAATGTACCTCTTTACCAAAGAGTGTACAGAGATTGAGTTTGCGAGTTATTGATACAGAAGACTTATGTGAGACAATTCTAAAAATATATAGGGATTTATTAAAAGAACCAACATGCAATTTACAGTTGGTGAATCAGTCAATTGCAACATTAACAGTTCTAAAAAGAGAAAAAATACGATTTTTTTAACAGAGAATCTTACTTTTAAATCTTAACTTCGCGACAGTATTACAGTTCTTAGGGGGAGAAATTCAGTATCGCCCCATTTGGGGCGCAATTATCGGCCGGGCGAAAAGATTAGCGCCTGGCGCTAATTATCGCCTCCGACTGCAAACTTGACTTTTATCGCCCCTGGAGGTGATTGGAGCGCTAAATCAGGTGCTACACATCTGTCTTAAGGCGTAAAGGCCGAGGAGCGAGGCGCTAACTCAGAGCACTGGCGAAGCTCATGTGATGTCAGTCAGCAATGGAACACAGACACAATGGTGCCGGCCAGTTCTTAAAGGGAGGGTTGATCTTGCTTTCCATCCACATCCTTCTCATTGCAGCCTTGAATCTCGGCCCGGAGAGACCTGTACATCAAATCTGCTGGAAAGAACAATGGAGAGAACCAGGGAAAGAGCTCAGAGTACAGCCCCCAGTCTCTTCTAAATCGATACAAGGAAGGGCAAATCAAAATGAACCTGCAAGGTACTGCTCAGTACCCAAAACTCCTTCACACAGCGTTGAATCTCTCTAGAAGTCTCTCTCTTTCTCTCTCAGAATGCGTGGTTCAAAAATGTCACCAACAAAAAAAGGCAGGAAGCAGTCACCTTTAAATAGCGCTCCCCCAGTCCCTTCCTGACTGCAAAACGCTCCCCTCAACCTGTCGTTGCTAGCGGTAGGCGGTAAGGCAGGGGGCGCCACTCAATATCCGCACCGGGGCGCTACCGGGGCATTGCACACTCGCCTGACGTCACGATCTGCCGGCGCAGGAGATCGTGGCGGTAGTGTTTAGTGCCGCCGCAAAATGTCTAGTTAATTTTGCGAGTGGCGCAAACATCGTCGTGCCCGGGCGCTAGTTGCTTTGCGCCCCATTAGCGCCCTCTTAAGGCGCTAACAGGAGGCGCAACCAACTGAATTTTTCCCCTTAAAGTTTTCTATACAGGATATCCATCAATATCAAAATACCTTTGATCCCCGAGGTACAAAGAGTGGAAGACTGCAGAGCCGCCTCTGTAGTCGAGAATCACCTTGCCCGATTAAAGCGACTCTGATATCCCATTTGAGACTTCAATATTTATACCCTTTTTCAGTTGTATTTCCTTTAAGGTTTCTGCTGATGCAAGTTAATTATTCCTATTCATCTTTCTGCTGACCTCTGCAATTCTTTACTGCCACATCAGCTTGTAATATTCCAGAATCTGCCACATCTCCAGGTGTTCTGGGTTCACCATATGAAAAGGTGTGAAAAGCAGATGTCCCTTATTTTATGTGTCATTTTTACGAAGTTTAATTTATATCACTTATCCAGGGTTGACCATTGTGTTGTTCCCAAAAGGTCAGCCACTCAGAGCCATCCCATTCTTCAGTTTCAATAAGGTTAATTATTCAGGGTCAACAACTTGTCCTGTTTCAATACCCAGAATTCTTTCATAGCTATTTCATAGTTAGGTTTCTAAATTTCCAAACCCAGTTTGTCATGTTGTAAAGAATTTATAAGGTAGAGTTCCTTATAAGGTACTCTTCAGGGTCAACCACTGTCTTATCTCAACAAATGTGAGAAGTTGCACAACACCAGGTTATAGTCCAGCAGGTTTATTTGAAATCACAAGCTTTCGGGGCGCTGCTCCTTCGTCAGGTGAAGTGAAGTCACCTGACGAAGGAACAGCGCTCCGAAAGCTTGTGATTTCAAATAAACCTGTTGGACTATAACCTGGTGTTGTGCGACTTCTCACATTTGTCCACCCCAGTCCAACACCGGCATCTCCACATCTTATCTCAACAAGGCCAGAATTCTTTCATAAGATAGCGTATTTTTCTAAAAAGGCTATATAGTATATTTCTTCACAGGGCAACTAGCTATGGACAATAAATGCTGGCCTTGCCAGCGACACTCAAATCCTGAAGAATTATTTAAAAAATACCATTTTCATAACAAAATGTACCTCTGTCTTATCACTCTAACATGAAAATAATACATCATGGAACATTCCCCTTCTTATGGGCTAAACTGATTTCATGGCCGGAAGTTTGCCCACCTGGGCGGTTCTGGTGCGACCGGTGTCAGTGGCGGGTCACGGCCCCACTGCTGGCTCCATCCTGCTGTTGAAAATGAACTTACCTTAATGGTGCCTATTAAGCCCGCCCAGCACGTTACCCGGCCCAATGAGATGGAGTGGGTCTAGTGATATCATTCGTGATGCGTTTTCAGCCGGGATCTTTAAAGGGACCATGGCCACATTACATTTGAAGTTTAATCTAACATAGTGCTGACAGTGCACTACAGCATTGGAGTGCTGCAAACACTGACAATGACTGCACAGAGGCAGAGAGCTGCACCCAGGTTCTTCGATGACTCCCACCATATGCTTATGGAGGGAGACAGAGCAAGCAGGGAGATCCTCTTCCCTTCCAATGGGTGGAAGAGACCTCCCCAGGAGACCAAGACAGCCTGGTTGCAGATTGCAGAGGAGGTCACAAGCAGGGATGTAGTCAGGTGGACTTGGGTGCAGTGCCGCAAACGTTTCAATGATCTCAAGTCGATCAGAAAACCTTAGTACAAAGCCATACTTAACTGCATCCTGCTGTGCCTCTCATCACATCCCCATCACTCTGCCTTCCCTACCCTACTCCTGCACATCCTTACTCACACCAACATACCTTGCACGTCCACCCATCCCTCTCGCTCTATCTACATTATCACATCCCCATCTCACTAGCCACCCCTCATACTCACCCTCATCCTAGTGCAATCATACAAACTAACAACACACAAGGGTAGCCATTTGGGTGTTTTATCCAATGTTTATGTAAAGTTTCTGTTAATGTGGTGTAAAACACAAAAATCTTTATTTTCATTACTTTCCGATCTTGGATAGATTTGTGTGCACCTTTGGAAGTGGCTTAGTGATTTGCAGTGAATGGTGAGATATAACGGTACCCCCTGCAATGGTGATGAGTGTGAAAGGAATGGCTTGGACATTGTAGGGATGTTTTATGGTGTTGGTGTGGGGTGGTGCCAACCTGGCACATCATGTGGCAGCCATATGGGTGTACAGCGTCAAGTGAAGTAAATCTGGCCATGATGAGGCCATCCCTGGCCTCCCAGGCAGCAGTGTGCTCGGGTGCTGATGCCCTGTGTCCTGTGCAGCATCAGGTGATTGCGGAGAAGGTTGGTGTTGTTGTTGGTGCTGATGGTGTGCCTGGTGCTGCTGGTGTTGGGGCTCATCGTGGTCAGATTCTGAGGACCAAGGTGAGACAGTATAAATGGCACCCATGTTGATGGAATAGATGGCAGGTGAAGTACAGATAACAGAAGCATTCTGTCAATGATGAGAGAGTTCTTCCAATGAGGTGAGACTGGATGGAGACTTTGCTGGAAAGACTTGCAGCCTGCAGAATCTGTGCTGGAAATGGACTGAGCAACAGCTTCTGCCTGAGGAAAGTGATCATCTGTCAGGTGGGAGCTTTTACTGTACATTTGATGCTGTCAAGTAATCAGCTGGAGCAATGGCCACGGAACTCCCGCCTCCGGTTGACAAACGTGGTTCCCAAGCTGCGTGAATCCCGGGCCCATGCAGGGAAATTTAAAAAGTAAGTGAAAAAAGGCTCTTAAGTGCCTGTAAACTACATGATAATTGTTTACATAGACATAGAAACATAGAATCTAGGAGCAGGAGTAGGCCATTCGGCCCGTCGAGCCTGCTCCGCCATTCAATACGATCATGGCTGATCATCCAAATCCAGTACCCTGTCCCTGCTTTAATCCCCACAGTACACATATCCCACCCTGCCCCCGTAACCCCACGTATTTAATTCCCCCTAACATATCCCATCCTATCCCCATAACCCCACATATTTAATTCCCACTAACACTAAGGGTCAATTTATCATAGCCAAATCAACCTAACCCACACATTTTTGGACTGTGGGAGGAAACCGGAGCACCCGGAGGAAACCCACGCAGACACGGGGAGAATGTGCAAACTCCACACAGACAGTCACCCGAGGTCAGATTCGAACCCGGGTTTCAATTGGGTTGTCCGCCACTGCCGGTCGGGTCAGCTCTACGATGACATACACACCTGGGGGAAAGGCGAGTGGGGGGCGGGATGACAGCGGGTTCCTGATCCGCTGTCAAAAATAACAACTTTCCCACCCGACCCACCACCGATCGCGTCTGTTAGCACCCCGGAAAATTCTGGCCCATAAGTCAACAATCCCTGAAATGACTGTTGCTAATTTTAAAAAAATCAAGACTTTGCTTTTCCACACTCACTGTTTCAGACTCAAACTCACCCAAGACCACCTTTTCCAGAAAAAGAGATGGACAGACAAAACCTTGACCTCTTGGCCCCACAAAAAAACATTTAAAAAAAAATAATCTTTTGGGAGAGGCCTCAATTTAAGGACTTTAGGCTTCTTAATGCCTGGAGAAAGTGGGATGGGCATACGTCATGCATGCACCGCCCATTTCTCCTTGAAAGTTGCACTCGGTATCCTAGAAAAGGCGTAGGACCCCGATTTATCTATTTAAACTGTCACCCGCCTATTTTGGGCAGGAATGCTAGGCGCCCATTTAAAGGCCTGCCTGAAAGGTGATTCGGGTGAGCAAATGGGTGTACAAGATTTTCATCTTCTGGTCGTCCATTTTTCAGGTGAGAAATGAGTGGCCGGCAGTGGAACGTCTCCTCCATCAGAAGACATATGGGGGGAAAATTTGAGTCGCGCCCCCGCAGCCGATTTTCCCAGGTGCCACCCCGAGAGGGAGGAGGGGTACTACTGGAAGCGCCCCGCGTCCCTCTTGGGGTGCTGCGAGTCAATATTGCGGCGCTACATGCCGCAGCACCATGCGCTGCGGCACGTCGCGCCGCGGTACTGCCGGACTTCCTCCCCTTCCTAAAGGGGAGGGGCCTTACGCAGCGCGACTTGGGGCCCAATTGGGCCACCGGGGATCTGAGTGCCGGCAAAAGAACCCGGCACTCAAGAGAAGTGCCGGGCTAACGGAGCGCAGCCAGCACTCCGTGGGGGGGCTTCTCAGAATGCCGCGGATGGCAACGGGGGCAGGTGCTGGCAGGCAGCCAGTAACAAAAATGGCCGCCCGACACCTCGCCTTTAATTAGCGCCGCCCTGGCCGCAGGTAGGCCCCCCTGACCCCATCGGCCATAGCGTCCGGCGGTAAGTCAGGGGGCGCTACTGAAGATTGCAGCCGGGGCACGAGCGGGGCACTGCGCACGGCGATGATGTCATCACTGGCGGCGCAGTGCCATGGGGCACTAACGGTTACTGCCGCTGCTAACATCCCGCTGAATTTCGCGGGAGGCGCTGGTGGCGTCGCGCCCGGGCGCTAGTTGCTTTGTGCCCCGTTAGCGTCCTCTTAGGGCGCTAACGGGAGGCGCAAAGCAACCGAATTTTTCCCTCATGAGGTTTGAATCCTTTTATGGCATTAATATAAAAGTCTTGACAGCTGGATTGCTGACTGACACGTACAGTGTTGATGCTATGCCAGTGAATGCTGCTAGTGGGAGTGAGAGTGAGAAAGAGATCCAAGCGAGTTGAACTAATCATCAGACAAAGATAGAGAACCAGTTCATGACATGCCCATGGTGTCCAGTTCTGTGCAATCACTGAGGCAGTGGCTAACAATCACGGCAAATATGCTGATGGATATTTTTGCTGGACTAAATACTTTGAGAATGAACATGCTATTGGCAGCAAGCCAGTCACACTCGTTGAGTATTTTGTAAATTTATTGAACTCTGAGTTGTGCAGCTTGTACAATGCTCACAGTCTAATCACTTACATTTCAACATCTACTTTGATGCTTTAAGCCTTATTTTAGCATTCCTGTCATGTTTTGCTGTGCTGCTTCATTTACATTTCTTAAATTGAACTACAGTATTGGATAATTCATCTTCTTCAAGCCAAAAATAACTTCTAATTAACAGGAGTAGACTGCATTTCCCTTTCATCTAGTATTGACTGGAATGGTCATCAGTAGCAATGGCTACAGTGTGTCATTTTTGCAACATTGTCAGCCTAAGTAAGGGAGTACAAAGATGCTAACCTTTACTTTTTAACCAAACTTACAAAGGTTTAAAGCTTAAGAAGGAGAGTCATATTAGTTATATTAGTTATATTCTTAACATCTGATTCCGATCTAAGGACAGTTTTGATGATAGATGCCTCTTTTATAAATTCAGTGCTGCCAAAGCTCGAATCTGCATAGTCACAGCTATAGCTACATAGAATAACATAGAATTTACAGCACAGAAACAGGTCATTTGGCTGAACAAGCCAGTGTTTATGCTCCACACTAGCCTCCTCCCTCCTTATTTCATCTCACCCTATCAGCATATTCTTCTATTCCTATCTCTTTCATGTACTTATCTAACTTCCCCTTAAATGTATCTATAGTATTCACCTGAACCACTCCACGCGGTAGTGAGTTCCACATTCTCACCACTCTTAGAGTAAAGTTATGGGTGTTCAATCAGAATGCCCAGATCGTTTTTTAAGGATTGTAATACAAAGAAGCCTCTTGCTTATATATTGTCACAGATTAAACATCTTCTTAGAAATTCGTATTGCTGCAGCAAGCCTATGTTATTATTGTCAGAGATTTTGTAGCACTTTTGATTTTATATTCATAGGACCAAACCTCTGAGTAAAACTGTTTTTAATTTGATTAAATGTTGTGTGTAATGAACCACTTCAATGTAATTTTTCCATATTTTGAGCCCATAATTTAGCTCACTGTTAAACCAAACCTATCTAGTCTTCATACCACTTTCCCCAGTACAGTATGGATATACTCCTGCTCCTCTTGGCCCCACAATGAAAGTTTTTTACTGACCTCAGAGGGTTTCTATTTGGCCTTCCCGACAGCTGCCGACCTGCCTTCACCCGACGGGAAAGCCGCGGTGGCTTTCTCGCTTAGCACCAGGTTAAAATACAATCGGGAATCTCAATGGGACCATCATATGCATAAATTCACGAGGCTCCTGCCTGTTTCCCGAGGCACTTCAGCCACCGAACTGCAGTGAGTAGTTAAAATGGATACCAGTGGGATTCCAGCGGGAACCAGGAAGTAAGTCTGAATTTTCAATTTTAAAGGTCTGCTCGCCCTCTTTCTGCTGGGCTGTATTAATTATAAATTATTATCCATAATTATAATAGATTACATAATAACTCTTAATAACTCTGCTCATTAAGGTCTAAGAGAGGACATTATGAGTATTGCAATATATTTCACAACTTGCATCAATTACCTTATTATTCATTTCATTATTAGATCTGTTGCAACCCTGAAATACTCTCCCTCAATTTCTCAATCTGAACCTCACCAGTTTTACATTTCTCTCTTTAATACTCAATACTTATTGCCTGTGTGGATAAGATCCCAAACATAAGGATAAAACAAATCAACACAAATAAATAATTTTGTGCTGTAGATTTCTGATGACTGGGACTACCTGAATTTCTGTCACAAACACCAGTTTATTCCTTACAATTACATTTGATATATAATTGTAGGTCCTTTGGTGAAATTAAGTTTAGTAAGATACACTACACATTCAAGCCCTGATTTTAACTTGGAGTGGGATTCGGCCAGGCGGTGGGGGAGGCGGGTGCAGTGGGGGTGTGGGGCGAGCGCCACCGAACCCCAACCTCGGCAGCATGCAGCCCACATGGGCGGGCAGGTGGTCAGGAGTGATGGTTCGGGTGGCTGGGAGCCATTGGTCAGTATCAATGGAAGGTTTTGGGAGGGTCCCATGGGAGGTAAGTGGAGTGAGGGTGAGGGGAGGGTGGAGGAGTCCTGGGCAGGGCAATCCTGCTCCTCTTGGCCCCACAAGGAAAGTTAAAAAACTTACCTTATAATGGCCTTTTCTGGTGCTGACTCCTCTTCCTGCTGTCTTCACCTGGAGGGAAAGCCACAAGGGCTGCCTCACTCAGACCATAGTTAAAATAGAATCTACATATTTAAGGAGGACCCCCCTGTCTTCAGGTGGGTGCCTTTGCCAACTGCTCAGAAGGGCAGGTTGAAACTGAAGATGGTGGGATCCAGGCAGAACATCGGCAGGTAACTCACTCGTCCACATGTAACTGCCCTCTACATTTATGGGTCCCCATTTTAACGTGGGCAGGTGAGTGGTGGGTGAGTTAAAAAATCACTCACTGCACTAGAAAGCAGGCCCGGGTTATTTTATCTCCTGGGCCTTATTATAATCTCACAGGCGAGTTTCACACCTGATTCGCTGGCACACTAGGAATCCCACCCACTTTGGCAGCACAATTTCTGGCAGGTCAGCCAGAGGCCGATTTAAAGCAGGAATGCATCTCGTAAAGTGAGGTTGCATTCTCTTTTGGAAGATTTAGCTTTAGAGTGATGGAGGAAGAAATCGCATCAACATGAGTCACAGGCGAGCCCTCATGTTCTCTGAAGCCTCTCTGGAGGTCCTGTTGGAAGAGGTCAGGGAAATGAGAGATGTTCTCTTTCCAACCAGTGGGAGGAGGATCCAGAAACATCAATTGCACTCAGCATGGCGCGAGATTGCTGAGATTTTCAGCTTCAGGAGCTTCAACCCCAGGTCCTGGATGCAGTGCAGGAAGCGCTTCAATGACCTCACAAGAGTAGTAAGGGTGAGTACAGCTCTTCATTACTCCAACTCTCTCAACAACACATGGCAACTATCCTTCCCCCCACTCCTGCACTCTGAACAATTACCTCCCCTCCATCACATCCTTCATTACCCATCACAAAGGCACACTACACCACCTCTCAGTCCAAACACATACTCCCCTCTTCCTTCACAGCAGCCACTAGCAGCATTCACTTCTCACTTGGCAGCCTTTGCAGAATCACAAACTTCTCTCATTGCTCCTTCCTCACTTCATACTCCAGACACATGGGGCTGGATTTTGCCGGTGCTCAGAGTGCGGGTTTGGAGGCGAGTCCACAGTCAAAATAGCAAAGATTGACAGCGGGTAGGAAACTCGCTGTCAACCCGCCTCCACGCGAGTCTCCCAGGTGTCGGGTCTGTCAGTGGAGAACTGACCTGACACCAAGTGGCGGGGGAGACAATTGAGCTCATTAAATGGCTTGTTAACAGCCAATTTAATGCTATTTTGAGGCTTCCTTCCAATTTTACTTGCTCCCCCATGGGTTACCCGCTGCTCGGGGAACACGACAGCTCACCCTGGCGTGAGTTGAGTCTGCTCTGATGTATCTGATAAGCTGACAGCTGCAGAAGTAGTGTAAAGGATGCCATGTTGCAGACGGTCAGTTTGAGAGCACAGCAATTGTTGATTACTGCGTGTGTAAGACATATAGAGATTTCTTTAGCTTGCAAGTGTTTTGAGCCAACTGTATGTCCAGTGCCACCTCATTGGAACAACCTCTCTCACCATTGACAGATTGTTTCTGTCATCTCACCTGCAGCTGCCATCTATTGCAGCAACATCGGTGCCCTAGAAACTATTTCACCTTGGTCCTCTGATTCTTTCCATGCTCAGCCCCAACACCAACATCACCGGGCACAACAGCAGCACCAACAACAACACCAACCTTCTCTGCCATCACCTGATGCTGCACAGGACAGAGGGCATCAGCCCCTGAAAACATTTCTGCCCGGGAGGCCAGCGATGGCATCACCACGGCCAGATTTACTTCACTTAACGCTGTAAACCCTGGCTGCCACATGATGCGCCAGGTTGACACCATTCCACACCAGCACCGTGAAGCATCCCTTTAATGTCCAAGCCATTCCATGCACACTCATCACTATAGTGTGGGGGGTGGGGGGGCGGAAGTTATGTCTCAACATTCACTGGAATTCCGTAAGACACTTCTCAAGGTGCACTCAGATCTGTCCAATAAGGGCAGTGTTAAAAATATAGATTTCACTGTATGACAACACATTACCAGAAACTTCACATGGACATTGGCTAAACCTCTCAAGAGCCTACCCTTGTGTGTTGTTAGTTGGTATGCTTGCAGTAGGATGAGGGTGAGTGTGAGGGGTGGCTAGTGAGATGGGGAAGTGATAATGTAGATAGAGAGGGATGGGTGGAGGTGCAAGGTAAGTTGGTGTGAGTAAGGATGTGCAGGAGAAGGGTATGGAAGGCAGAGTGATGGGCATATGTTGAGTGGCACAGCAGGGTGAATTTAAGTGTGGCTTTGCAGTAACGTTTCGTGATCCACTGAGATCATTGAAAGGTTGGCGCCACTGCAGCCAGGGACTCCTGATGACATCCCTGCTTTTGCCCTCCTGTGCTATGTGCAACCAGGCTGTGTTGGTGTCCTGGGGAGGTCTCTTCCGCCCTTGGAAGGGAAGAGAACCTCCCTGCGTGCTGTGACTCCCTCCATAAGCATATGGAGGGAGTCATTGGAGAGCCTGGGTGCAACTGTCCACCTTTGTGCAGTGCTCATCAGTGTTTGCAGCATCTCAATACTGTAAAACACTGACAGAACAACTGTCAAACTCAATGTGGCCATGTTCCCTTTAAGGAAACCGGCTGATGATGCGGCATCAAATGACGTCATCAGACCCTCTTCCTGTTAATTGGCTGGGAAGCCCGCAGAGCGGGCTTAACAAGGCCAATCAAGAGAAAATCCCTTTGACAGAGCGGCTGCAGCTGGGAGTGGGACCAGAACCTGGCAACCAGCTAGCCTGCCACCATCCCGCCTCCACAGAGAAAATCCAGCCCATGCTTTCCATTCAACACCTTTCCATTCTGCTTGCATCTTTCCTTTTCTGCCTCTCAGCATCTGCACAGCAAGCAGGAACCCCACACATGTGCACTATCCTTTGTAAGCAACACTCACTAACTCTCATCATCTCTTTCTGCAGGACAAAAAGGCGCACAACACAAGGGAGAGGGATAGGACCAAGGGTGGACCAGCCAACATCATGAACCTCTCCGAGCTGGATAAGCAAGTGCTGGAGATCAGTGGCCCCACCAGCGCTGTCAGGATGGGACATTTCGAGGCCAGGGGCTTCTGTGAACAGGGCCTCGGATTATTACTTGCACCCTTTCGTGAACCTCAGAAAAACGTATTATCAGGCAGCTTGACTGCAAGCTGCATTGTGATCCGATTGTGCTGGTTCAGGAAGGCTCTTCAAATTGCGCTTTTTTTTTTAGGCGCACAGGCACTAGTAGTCACAATTTAAAAGTTTTCAAAAAATATTTAATTTACTAAGAAACTGACCATGAAACTTATAAATGGTTCAGTATAGGTTCTTAAAATCATTTTCCATGATTTTAAATCAGATTACTCACAGGTGGTGGACTGGACACTCTTATTAAAAATGCTTATTTTTGGTGATAAACCCATTTTCAACTGTATTAATAAAACTGCACCAAGTTACCATTCTTCCCAATTGTGCCCAAAGTAGAAACTCTACCACTGAGCATTTAATCAGGATAAATAAGGGGGGGGAAATCAGAAGGAAGCAAATTGGAAGATCAGAAGTGCAGTGGAAATCCACTACTCACAATAGCACACAGATCCTAATGGCCTTAAAGCCAGCAGATGAGTGACCCATTAAATCCAGCTTCCAGTCATGTCAGTTTGTGGAGCCAATCCTGCTAGGTTTTACTCAGCGGGTTTGCCACTGGGCGGGCCTTCTGACCCTTTAAGCTGGGCAGAAATTTAAATCCTGTAGCAGCATGTGATTTCCCGCCATTAATAGGCCAGCTTCCAAATGTGGAACTCGCCTACAGTATTAAAATGAGGCTGACTCCAGACTTGTGGGGCCAAGCCACTACTGGGCTATTTTGGGACTTTGCATGATTTTATGACCATTACATTTTAAATAGTTGGAAAATCATACAGCATGTGCCTAAATTTCTAATATGCCCACCCAATGGACAAGGGTCACCGTTAGCCACATTATAAAAGTACCCCTTATGTGTTTAGCAAGTGTGATGCCCATTTATGCCTGATGGGATAATTTACTCTGTGGTGCTTGAAATTGTAGCTTTAATAACTTACATTGTTGTGTTGTGAATTAGTGCTAGCAATGTGAATTATTTCAAAATACATTTATAAATTAATAATTATGTAAGCACACAATAGTTTAGATTTTTGCACTGTTGCCATTACAAGAATAACCTTGTGCCTATAAGGCCTACCTACAAACTTAATCCTCAGATAAAGATGTCTTCATCCCATTATAAGTATTTAAATCAACAAGGGATGACAGGAGGATTTTCAATCCAAACCCAATCCAAATACCTGCTATTCTTTGTTTGATAGATAATGATTCAGGTTTTAATTCAAGTAAAGTGCAAGCAGACTTTGAAAATCTATCCCTACCCTGGATAATGTAACATGTTCTATAGGAATGTAAATTGCTGAGCCTGTTCCAATTTAAACAGGGTTCATTGATAGGTTATCTTATGCTACATGAGCTTACTCCTTATTAATTGAATGTGCTTTACTGTGTAAGATTTAACAAGATTACATGCAACTGTTTTCAATTCTGTAGTATAACTAAATAGATATTGGGGGTTAGCACTTAATATTCAATCTATATGATTTATTCGTCTCTTAAATTGAAATTTAGCTCCGTATATTTTGATTAGCTATAGGCTTAATCAATGTCATGTGATCATAAATCGTAATCCTACTTTCACCTTCAGCATCACTGAGCAAATGCAATTGAAAGCTGTTAAGTGGCACAGGTAGCCTTAGATCTGAGCAGGTGTTATTAAACCTACTGTTTCCATGAAACATCATTACTCCATAAACTCTGGAATGGAAGGAATGATCATATATTATTAGCTTATTTTAGAAAATTTATTCCATTATTGTTTGTGGAAAAGGAAACATATATTCCAAAATGACTTTGACAAACGAAGATGTGGAAAAGTTCCTGGATAGTAATCCTGCCTTTGCCAAGGAATACTATGACACAAGACTACGACCTGTACATGTTGCTAACTTGCTGGGAGCTCAACAAGCAAATGTAGACTATAGCACTTACCGAGATGTGAACTGTGTGGAAGAAAGTGAGATCATTTTTGAACTGATTCGCGACATGCAGGATATTAATATGGAAAGGACATTGTTTAATACACTCAGGAGGATTACATTTCTCATTCATGCAGACCGCATGAGTTTGTTCCTGTTCAGATCTAGGAATGGTACTCCTGAACTTGCCACCAGGCTGTTCAATATTCAGAAAGATTCTGCTTTTGAAGACTGCTTCGTTGCGCCAGAATGTGAAATAGTTTTTCCTCTTGACACTGGGATCATTGGTCATGTGGCTCACAGTAAGAAAACAATAAATATCCATGATAAAGCGAAGGTACTGAAAGTATTTTTTAGTTTCAATAATGTTCTAGCCTAATGAAGAGTATTTAAAATAAAGACAGAAACCATGTAGTTTATATATATATATTCTTTGCATTACAGTTTAAAATGTTGATAGAGAGAGACCCTGTTGCCAGGTGAGGGCAGGCGAATTTACCGTACATTTATTTTTCAAAATGTTTGTTCCCCTTCAGAGCCACTGTATGTCAGTTAGTGAGAGAAAGTAAAACATCCAGATTGAGTCAAGCAACGAAGGAACATGTATGGAAGGCATACAAAGGGAAGTAGGAGACATAAAGAGGAGATAGAAAATAGAGGATAAAAGAGACTTACAGAGGAAAGGAGAGGCTGACAGAAAGACAGAGAGAGAAAGGATAAGACAAAGTTAGCGCAGAGACATACAGAAATTATGACAAGGAAAAGCATGTGAAGGCAAATGGAGAATGAGAAAATGAGTGAGACAGAGTGGAAATCGACAAGGAAAGCAGAGAAAGTGAGAAAGACAGAATTATGGATTGTGAGAGAAACAAAGACATTTGCAGGAAAGAGAGACACTAAAAATGTCAGTGAACAAGGAGATCAATAAATACTGATTAAAATGTAAGTTAACATTTTATTTTTTAGGACAAAGGTAGATGTGTTTGCTTTGTAGTTAAGAAGCAATGAAATTGAAGGGGAAAATTAAAAAAAAAATCTAAATCTTTGTTACAGTACAATTTTGGTCACATAAATGAATAGGTAGCACAGTGTATAAATAGTTCTTCAAAACATCTTCTTAACGCTTGAACACTATTATTATCTATAATGGAGTTTCTGCTAGGACCAGACAAAGAATTTGTTATACAAGAGCTTTATAGTAACATACTTTGTAATAATGAAGCTTCAATATGTAATTGAACATTCCATTAAAGTATCAGAAAATTTTGTAGGATAAAAAGGAAAGAGAACTGTGTCATGTCTTTTGGATTATGAGGAGCTCTGAATAAATGTAAATCTGAATAGAGGCCTATTACCAATAAATATAACACATTAACAGACTTCATTACATGAACACTGTATTAAAGACTCAAATAGGGAAGGTGCAGAATATTATGCTTCAATACATACCAACAAAAAGCTTAATTCTTTTTGAACTTAATTCACCAGAGAAACTACTTCATGCATTATATGTTTTCATATTCTATTTCTGCAGTTATGTAAATAGATTTAAAATATCTGTAATGATTTCTAGTTTAGAACATTTGCAAGGGACAACAATTTCTACTTGTAACTACAGATGGTCCAAAATAAATATCAAACTGGTTTCCATGCAGGTACTGTATGTAACAATAATAAACCTGTACCAGTAACAATGAGGACATACAGAGCTGCTATTGGATCAGTGCAGCACCACCCGTGAGCTAGATATTTTAGCTTAGTATATCTATACATTTTAGTGTAGGTTCAACTCCACATGTAAAAAGAATATACAGCATAATGCATCGCAATGTGTGCTTTTAGGAAAGCATAATGAAAATATATTCTTTGCATGACTTCATACAATTGATAAAATGAAACCTGATATACATCTTGAAAAGAGTTTGTTGCACTTAATGCCAATCAGAGAAGCATAAGCACAGAGATGATACAGCAGCTGAGCTCATTTCTCGAATTCGAGCCGCAGTCTATGTATAACTGATGTAGTACAAGAAAAATACATTTGGTTTAGCAATGTAATTAGAAGAGATACTATAGAAGATTACTGAAATGTGAACAAAATTTGTTACTTGAAACATATTTGGAAATGTTGTAGCCCAATCTTGTGTTCAAGTTTTAGGGTTTTGGATTTATGATTGATTAAATGTTTAATACTCCCTTTATCAGGTTATATTTCAGAATTTAGATACAGCTAGTAGATAAAACATTATCAAAGTAATGCCATATTTGTGCTACTATAATTTAAAATGTATTTTGCTAGTCCTGTAAGGAGCTATATTTTAACAAAACGGTGAATTTGAATCTCACTGACAGCAATTTCCATTTTCACTATTGGTCTGTAACAATTTTTTGGTAGAAAGGAAAGATGATGGTGTATGTAGAGACCTTAAAACATCAGCTGTCCTGAAAGATTAAACCAGTTAATTAGTAACAGCAATAATTAATATATAGCAATTAGTTATGGAACAAAAACTGCTAGAAAAATACAGCAGGTCAGAAGCGATTGTAAAGAAATAAGGCAAGTTATTGATATTTCGGGTTGTGGAATAGTGTCTGGGGAAGATTTATTTATTATGAGGCACACATTTGCATATTGCACAAGGTTATATTGTTTTGATAATTGTTACATGAAGAATTAAGTATTAATATGAAATCACCATATAAACTAATCCTGACACACTTATAACCACACGGATTACCATGTAGGTCATGTCCTACAGGCTGATTTAATGGAACTTCTTTGTCAGCACTTTTATTGGTTGTAAATTGTATTTTTTTTTACAACATTTTGCATTTTATAATCAGAAAATCAAACTACATTTGTCAAGAGGGTATTTTTCAATTTATTCATTTCGAAATAAACTTTCAAACTAAAAGAACAATGTAGTCAAAACCCATTGCATTTTTATGGTTTCAAATCTAATGCTGTACATATATCTCATAAATATAAAACTTGTTTTCTTACTGTGTATTATTATTGTTATCCAACTTGTTTAATTGAGGGATCAGTAACTCATCATTGAATCATAGAATGTTACAGCACAGCACAGAACAACTCTATATGTCCAACAAGTCTGTGCCAGTATTTTTCTCCTCAAGAGCCACCTTATCTAACCTAAGTATAGAGTCAATAGGGAGGGAAGAAAAACTGGAATTGGAAAACAAAAACATAGAAAGTAAATTGGAAGGACAGAGGAATCAAGGGCTAGATAGTAGTCAACAAGGAGGTTTGCCTGTACTAAATGGTATATACTTCAATGCAAGGAGTATAGCGAACAAGGCAGATGAGCTGAGGGCACAGGTAAATACTTGGGACTATGATATTATAGCTATTACAGAGACGTGGCTGAAAGAGGGGCAGGTGTGGCAGCTCAACATTCCTGGTTACAGGACTTTCAGACGGGATAGAGAGGGGGGGGTGGGTGCGGTATTGATTAAAGAAACTATTACAGCTGTGAGGAGGGATGATATGTTGGAGGGATCAACAAACGAGGCCATATGGGTCGAATTGAAAAACAAAAAAGGGGCGATCACACTGCTGGGAGTGTACTACAGACCCCCAAACAGTTAGAGGGAGATAGAAGAACAAAAATGTAGACAAATTTCTGAGAAATGCAAAAACTATAGGGCAGTAATAGTAGGGGATTTCAACTACCCCAATATTAACTGGGATAAAATTAGTGTGAAGGGTATAGAGGGTGTGGAATTCCTAAAAAGCATCCAGGAGAACTTTTTTAGCCAGTATATAGCAAGCCCAACAAGGGAGGGGGCGGTTCTGGACTTAGTTTTAGGGAATGAAGCTGGGCAGGTAGAAGGCGTATCAGTGAGTGAGCATTTTGGTGCTAGTGACCATAATTCTGTTAGATTTAAGGTAGTTATGGAAAAGGACAAGGATAGACCAGGAATAAAAATTCTAAATTGGGGAAAAGCAAATTTTGCTAAGCTCAGAGGGGATTTAGCCATAGTGGACTGGAAACAGCTACTTGAAGGTAAATCAGTGTCAGAGCAGTGGGAGGCATTCAAGGAGGAGATCCGGAGGGTTCAGACCAAATATGTGCCCCAAAGAAAAAAGGTGGGACTAACACATCTAGAGCCCCCTGGATGTCTAGGGACATACAGGGTAGGATAAAGAAAAAAAAGGAGGCGTTTGACAGATACCGAGGACTAAATACTCCAGAATCTTTAGAGGAGTACAGAAAGTGAAGGGGTGCAATTAAAAAGGATATTAGGAAAGCAAAGAGAGAGCATGAAAAATTCTTGGCAAGTAAAATCAAGGAAAACCCAAAGATGTTTTATAAATATATTAAGAGTAAGAGGATAACTAAAGAAAGGGTAGGGCCTATTAGAGATCATGAGGGTAATCTGTGTGTGGAGGTGGGAGCCGTCGGTAGGGTTCTTAATGAATACATTGCGTCTGTTTTGACAAAGGAGAGGGGCGAAGCAGATATTGCTATCAGGGGGGAGGAGTGTGAAATATTAGATGAAATAAACATAGTGAGAGAGGAAATAACAACAGAAAACGCTGGAAAAACTCAGCAGGCCAGGCAACATCCGTGGAGAGAGAAACAGAGTTAACGTTTCAGGTCGAAACCCTTCGTCGGAACTGAGAGAAAAGCAAGAAATTAAACAGATAAAAATGCAAGGGGGAGGCTGGGGGGAGGAATAAAAGAACAAAAGGGGTGGTCTATGGTAAGTAGAGACATTAAGAGATGCTCAAGGCAAGACGAGATGGTAATGGGACAGGTTAAGAAACAAAAGCTGAGGTGTGAAAAGCTGGCAGAATGAGACAGCTGCCATAGGGGGAGAGAGAGAAAGAAAAAAAAAGGAAAAAGGCACGGACCAAAAGGGGTGGATAAAATGTATATATATGTGGGAGGGGCCGGGGTTATGATCTGAAATTGTTGAACTCGATATTGAGTCCGGAAGGCTGTAAAGTGCCTAAACGAAAGATGAGGTGCTGTTCCTCGAGCTTACGCTGAGCTTCCGTGGAACAATGCACGAGGCCGAGGACGGTGAGGTCTGAGTGGGCGTGGAGGGGTGAATTAAAATGACAAGCGACCGGAAGCTCGGGGTCACCCTTACGGACTGAACGGAGGTGTTCCGCAAAGCGGTCACCCAATCTGCGTTTGGTCTCCCCAATGTAGAGGAGACCACATCGTGAGCAGCGAATACAGTATACTAGATTGCAAGAAGTACAAGTAAATCGCTGTTTCACCTGGAAGGGGTGTTTGGGGCCCTGGAGAGTGGGAAGGGGGGATGTATAAGGGCAGGTGTTGCATCTCCTGTGCTTGCATGGGAAGGTGCCGGGTGAAGGGAAGGGGTGATAGAGGAATGGACTAGGGTGTCTCGGAGGGACCGGTCCCTTCAGAATGCTGAAAGGGGAGGTGAGGGGAAGATACGTTTGGTGGTGGGATCACGTTGGAGGTGGCGGAAATGGCGGAGGATGATCCGTTGAATGTGGAGGCTGGTGGGGTGAAAGGTGAGGACAAGGGGAACTCTATCGTGGTTCCGGGAGGGAGGGGCCGGGGTGAGGGCAGAAGTGCGGGAGATGGAACGGACACGGTCGAGGGCCGTGTCGACCACGGTAGAGGGGAATCCTCGGTTGAGGAAAAAGGAAGACATGTCGGAAGCACTGGTATGGAAGGTGGCATCGTCGGAGCAGATGCGGCGGAGACAGAGAAACTGGGAGAAAGGAATAGAGTCCTTACAGGAGGCGGGGTGGGAGGAAGTGTAGTCCAGGTAGCTGTGGGAGTCAGTGGGCTTGTAGTGAATGTTGGTCAATAACCTATCCCCAGAGATGGAGACGGAGAAGTCGAGGAAGGGGAGGGAAGAGTCGGAGATGGACCATGTGAAGGTGAGGGAAGGGTGGAAATTGGAGGCAAAGTGAATGAAATTGTCTAGTTCGGGGCGAGAGCAGGAAACGGCACCAATACAGTCGTCAATGTACCGGAAAAAGAGGTGAGGGAGGGGACCCGAGTAGGACTGGAACAAAGAGTGTTCCACATATCCCACGAAAAGGCAGGCATAGCTAGGACCCATGCGGGTACCCATAGCAACACCTTTGATTTGGAGGAAATGGGTGGAGTCAAAGGAGAAGTTGTTCAATGTGAGAACAAGTTCAGCCAGGCGGAGGAGGGTGGCGGTGGATGGGGACTGGTTGGGCCTCTGTTCAAGGAAGAAGCGGAGCGCCCTCAGGCCATCCTGGTGGGGGATGGAGGTGTAGAGGGATTGTACGTCCATGGTGAAAAGGAGGCGGTTGGGGCCAGGAAACTGGAAACTGTTAAAGTGGCGGAGGGCGTCAGAGGAATCGCGGATGTAGATGGGAAGGGACTGGACAAGGGGAGAAAAAATAGAGTCGAGATAGGAAGAGATAAGTTCCGTGGGGCAAGAGCAGGCTGAAAAGGTCTATAGTGAGAGAGGAAGTATTTAAGGGGTTTAGCAGCTTTAAAAGTGTATAAATTCCCAGGCCCGGATAAAATGTATCCCAGGCTGTTAAGCGAACCAAAAGAGGAAATAACAGAGGCCCTGACCATCATTTTTCAATCCTCTCTGGCTTCAGGTGTGGTGCCGAAGGACTGGAGGACTGCTAATGTGGTACCCTTGTTTAAAAAAGGGAGAAAAGGATAGACCGAGTAATTACAGGCCAGTCAGCCTAACCTCAGTGGTGGGAAAATTATTGAAAAGAATTCTGAAGGACAGGATAAATCTTCATTTAGAAAGACACAGATTAATGAGGGGCATAGATAAAGTGGATAGAAAGGACCTATTTTCCTTACCAGAGGGGTCAAAAACCAGGGGGCACAGATTTAAAGTAATTGGTGGAAGGTTTAGAGGGGATTTGAGGGGAAATTTCTTCACCCAGAGGGTTGTGGGGGTCTGGAACTCACTGCCTGAAAGGGTGGTAGAGGCAGGAACCCTAACCACATTTAAAAAGAACTTGGATGTGCACTTGGGATGCTCTAACCTGCAGAGCTATGGACCAAGAGCTGGGAAGTGGGATTAGGCTGGATTAGGTTGGTCGGCGCGGACACGATGGGCCAAATTGGCCACCTTCCATGCTATAACTTTCTATGATTCTATGATTCTATCTAATAACATTTTGCTTCTTGCTCCCTATACCCTTTAATATTTATATTTTCTGAGGTATTTGGAGATAGTCATTATATTTTGGGATAGTTAGGGATATTCATTATTAAGATTTTCTGTTATAATTAGGGATATTTACTTATTTTTCTGGTATAGTGGGGGATATACACTATTGTTGTGGCTGCCGCGAAGCACGAATTGAGGCCGAGTCAATATGTGGAACACATGGCTTTTAATCACATCTCTGGTAAAAAGGCTGCTACAACATTTCTCTGCAAACTCTGAGGGCCTCGCCCACTCCTTTTTTCCCTGCCTTAAAGGCAGCATGCGCCTTAAAGGCAAGGTGCCCGATTTATTGTCCACGGACGGAAAAGTGGATTGCGCCCGTTTAGGTGGCGATACGCCACACAGCTGCCCCCAGAATCCGCTTAGGAGGTGTGGACGAGACAGTGCGGCGGTCTGATGGGCCGGCCGGAGCGGCTCTTGTAGGACGCCGGTGGACGTGGAACGGCCGGGCGTGGAGCAGCCGGGTGAACTGGCTTGAGGGCAGGTCGGCCGCGTGGCGGTGGACGAGCTACAGGGACCTGCTCACCGGGCTCCGAGTGTGCTGGCTTGAGTCGGTCAACCGACACTTTTTCGGTCCTCTCGCCCACTTGCAGGGTGAAAAATTTGTCCCCAGCCTGTAGCACCTTGTAGGGCCCGTCGTACGGGGGTTGAAGGGGTCCGCGGTGGGCGTCGTGCCAGACGAAAACGAACCGTGCCTGGTGCAGGCTTAGTGGAACGTGTGAGGTGGATTCGCCATGTCGGGCAATGGGCACCGGGGCGAACTGCAGCGCCAGTGAGGCGAAGTCGTGGCGTTGCTGGTCGGCTGACCAGGGTGTCGTGGCGGTGGGCAGGAACTCGCCGGGTACGCGCAGCGGCTGACCGTACATGAGCTCTGCTGCCGATGCGTGGAGGTCTTCTTTAACCGCGGTGCGCAGGCCGAGGAAGACCCACGGGAGTCGGTCGGTCCAGGCGCCATCCTGGAGGCTGGCTCGAAGAGATGCCTTCAAGGATTTGTGGAACCGCTCACACAATCCGTTGGCTTGGGGGTGGTACGCTGTGGTGCGGTGAATGGTCACCCCGAGATTGCGTGTGACGGTGGTCCAGAGTTCAGAGGTAAATTGCGGACCTCTGTCCGACGTCATGTCAGAGGGGACGCCGAACCGTGCGACCCAGGTGCTGACGAAGGCTCTGGCGATGTCGGCGATGGTGGTAGATGTCAGTGGAATTGCCTCGGGCCAGCGCGTGGTGCGGTCAACGATCGTCAGCAAGTGCGTGTGGCCTTGCGACGGCAGCAGGGGCCCGACGATGTCCACGTGGATGTGGTCGAATCTACGCAAAGGGACGGTAAACTCCTCGAGGGGTGCTTTCGTGTGTTGCTACACCTTGGCCCATTGGCAGGCTAGGCAGGAGTTGGCCCAAGTACGCACATCCTTGCGAAGGCCGTGCCAGACAAAGTGGTTGGCTACCAATTTGATGGATGCGCGGGCGCCGGGGTGGGAGAGGTTGTGGAGAATCTCGAATACCCGGCGGCGCCAGGACGCTGGGACGACAGGCCGAGGTTGACATAGGGATATGTCGCACTTGACCGTGACTGCGGTCTGGCCACAGGCGACGTCGGCCAGGCGTAGCCCTGGTAGGTTGGTAGGTGCGGAGAGCAGATCAGGGTCGGTGATCTGGTCTGCTGCGAGTTGAGCGTAGTCGACTGCCAGGTGTGCGGCGTGGATGGCGGGGCGGGAGAGGCAGTCGGCTACCACATTGTCTCGGCCGGAGACGTGTTGGATATCCGTGGTGAACTCGGACACTGCCGCGTGCTGGCGCTGCTGCCTGGCGGACCAGGGGTCGGTTGTCTTTGCCATTGCGAATGTCAGGGGTTTGTGGTCGACAAACGCAGTGAAGGGGTGGCCCTCCAGCAAAAACTGAAAACGGCGGACCGCCAGGAACAGCGCGAGTAGCTCGCGGTCGAAGGTGCTGTACTTGACCTCCGGGGGCGTAGTTGGCGGCTGAAGAATGCAAGTGGTTGCCAGGCGCCGTCGACCCACTGCTCATACACGGCGCCAACCGCGTGGTCGGTGGCGTCCGTGGTGAGCGCTACCCTGGCATTGGGCCGTGGGTGCGCGAGCAGGGTGGCATTGGCGAGCGCGGTCTTGGTGGAGTCGAAGGCAGCTGACGCGTCTGTCGTCTATTCGACCGCCATCTTGCCGCTCCTGCCCCGGAGGGCTTCATACAGGGGCCTCATGAGGGACGCCGCTTTGGGGATGAAGCGGTTGTAGAAATTCACCATCCCGAGGAACTCCTGGAGGCCTTTGATGGTGGTGGGGCAGGGAAATTGTTGGACGGCCTGCACCTTGGTGGGCAGGGGAATGGCCCCAGCATGGGTGATGTGGTGGCCGAGGTAGTCGATCTTGTCCAGGCCGAACTGGCATTTGGCTGGGCTGAGGATGAGCCCGTGGTCGCTGAGGTGCCCGAACAGGATGCAAAGGTGTTCGAGGTGTTCCTGCTTGGAGGAACTGGCTACCAGGATGTCGTCCAGGTAGACGAACAGGAACTTCAGGTCCCGAAGGACCGAGTCCATGAGCCGTTGGAATGCCTGGGCCACGTTTTTGAGGCCGAAGGGCATCCGCAGGAACTCGAAAAGGCCGAAGGGGGTGATTACGGCCGTCTTGGGGATGTCCGCGGGGTGGACGGGGACTTGGTGGTAGCCGCGCACCAGGTCGACCTTGGAAAAGACTGAGCGGCCGGCCAGTCTAGCCAAGAAGTCCTGGATGTGCGGCACGGGGTACCGATCAGGGGTGGTGGCGTCATTGAGGCGGCGGTAATCCCCGCAGGGGCGCCAACCCCCGCCTGGTTTGGGGGCGATGTGGAGTGGGGAGGCCCAGGGACTGTTGGAGCGGCGGATGATGCCGAGCTGTTCCATGGTGGCAAACTCGGTCCGCGCGATCTCCAGTTTGGCCGGGTCCAGCCTGCGGGCATGGGCGTACACTGGGGGGCCTGTGGTGGGGATGAAGTGTTCCACCCCGTGTTTGGCGGCCTCCGCGGAGAAGGTCGGATTGGTAAGGGCCGGGAATTCGGCCAGGAGTGCCGAGTAGTCATCCGTGGCCTGGGCGTGGCACTGTGACGCCATGTCGGCAGGTTGACGGGCGGCCATGGCGCCCAGGATGGGGGACATGGTGTTCATGTCCACGAGGCGGTGTCGAGGGATGTCTACCAGTAGGCCGTGGGCGCACAGGAAATCTGCGCCGATGAGGGGGGAGAGCACCTTGGCAGTGATGAACTCCCATCGGTAGCGGCGACCAGCGAGGTCGAGGGTGACTGTACGGGTGCCGTACGTCTGGATGTCCGAGCCGTTAGCAGCAGCCAGCGCCGGTCCTCGTTTGCCCTTTTGGATGTCGAGGGCGGAGGCCGGGATGATGCTGTGCTGAGCTCCAGTGTCGCACAGGAACCGGCGGCCGGTTTTGTCATCCGTGACATACAGCATGGAGCCCGCGTGGCCCACGGCCATCGCGGGGGCTGGTACGGGGGCGGACTTGAAAGAGCAGGGAGGTGTGCACCGTTGTGCCCTGGCGCCGAACCGTGTGTGGTAGTAACAGTGGCCCGGGTTAGTGGGGCGCGAAGGCCCCGTGAGCCCGATGGCTGGGCCTTGTGGCCACGTGGTGGCCAGTGAGGGGCGCGCCCAGGCAGTGGCTGCCAGGTCCGGAGTGACGTCGCGGCTGGAGTGAGCGGACAGCAGCTTGTCGGCCTCATCGGCCTAGGCTTCCAGGTCCGTGAGGCCGGATGCCACGATCGCTGGGCGGATGCTGAGAGGTAGCTGGCGGATGAACAGCGTGTGGAAGAGGGATCCGGGTGGGCTCTCATCGGTGAGGGAGAGCATGTGGGAGAGGAGGTCTGACGGTGAGGCATCACCGAGGCCTGGAAGGTCGAGGAGGTGGCAGTTTCGCTGGTATGTCGAGGCCGTAAATTTTTTAAGGAGCGCGGCCTTAAGATGTGCATACTTGCCCTCCTCTGGTGAATTCTGCAGCGCTGTCCAGACTTTCATAACTGTGGAGCTACCGAGTGATGTGACGAGGTAGTCGTACTTCGTCCCATCTGTGGTGATTTGTCGCAGCCGGAATCGGGACTCGGCTTGGAAGAACCAGGCTTCGGGCTGGTTTTCCCAAAACTCCGGCAGTTTCACGGAAACTGCGTTCATGTCCGCCATTGCAGTGCTCGGAATACGTTCTGAGCGTCGGGGTCACCAATGTTGTGGCTGCCGCGAAGCACGAATTGAGGCCGAGTCAATATGTGGAACACATGGCTTTTAATCACATCTCTGGTAAAAAGGCTGCTACAACATTTCTCTGCAAACTCTGAGGGCCACGCCCACTCCTTGTTTCCCTGCCTTAAAGGCAGCATGCGCCTTAAAGGCAAGGTGTCCGATTTATTGTCCACGGGCGGAAAAGTGGATTGCGCCCGTTTAGGTGGCGATCCGCCACACTATCATGTTTTCTTATATACTTGAGGATATTCACTAATATTTTCTGATATAGTTGGGGTATTTACGATCATTTTCTTGTATAGTTGGGGATATTCACTTATCACATTTTTTGTTTTGGTTAGGGATATTCATTATCATATTTTATGGTTTAGTTCTGTTTGTGTATGTGGATATTTATAATATTGTTTTCCAATGTAATTGTGTATGTGTGTGGGGGAGGCATGGATGATAATTTCTGTATTATTTTGGGGTGTAGATGTGTTTACTGTATTTCTAGGGTACAGTTGTGTTTTGGGATGACGTTTACTGCATTTTGTAGGATGTAGATATGTTTGGGCTTATATTTTCTGTATTTTACAGGGGAGAAATTTGATAGTGGTAATATTTGCCATATTTCTGGGGATTTGGAAGGGGGGAGCGTGTGATGGAAGTGGCCCAAACTCCGGATCGCAATTTTGGATTCAACATTTTTATGCCAAGAAATGAGACGTAAATCTCTGAATGAAAGTATAGGTGGTGCCACTTGAGGCCCAGAAACATTGCATAAAATTCTAACAGATGTGACGGGATATTTAGTATCTAACAACATGCCACTGATAATGTTGTATGTCTGATCCTATTGTTAAGCATTGCTACTCTATTGTTGCAGATGAGAGTATCCAGTGGAATACCTGCCGAATGATTTAGAATTGCTTAATATTTTGTGCAACCATTTTATAACATAACCAGAATCTATGATGAGGAACAGTGGAGCAAGGAAAATATTTTGTGATTATCTAGTCATTTCACAACCCACATTTAATGTCATTACCAATGGGTTATGTGGTTGGATTATATTCTGTAATATTTTCCATAGTCTAATTATTTTCTTCAGTGGGGAGGTACCTTCACAGCAATATAATTTATGAAAATCCTTTTACCTGCTTGGAAAATACATTCTAGCATTATTACCCTCCACCTCAAGGAGCCCTGACACTTTAGGGATACTTTTAATTCCCCCTGCCTGGCGGAAACCCGGCAGAACGGGAGTTAAAATCTAAGCGGCGGACTTATTGCTCTTTTCCCACCCTGCAGCCATTTTAATGCTGCTGATTCTTGGGCAGTTGAGGCGCCTGCCTGACTCAGGCAGCACCCTCATGAATAAATGTAATTGGGGGCCCTATCATTTTATTAGGACACCAATTCAATTTTAAATGCCTGCTGAGCGGAGTGTCCACCACAGATGCTTTGCTCAGTAAAACCTGGGGGACACCAAGCGAAGGCCCTATCAGGTAAGTTTAGCACTTCTGGCCCCACAAAGAAAGTTTTAACCACTGCCATCATGGGCTCCACCCCCACCTCCAAACCATCCTGAACATCTCCCCCTCTCCCCCTCTCCCCCACCACGTGACTTATCGAACTCCCGTCTGGTGGCCTTTGGGCCTTTCCATCTTCGCAAGCTCAAAGCCGGGATGCGGTCTCTGGATGCCCACTTTGGTCAGGTAGCTAGCGGGTGAAATTTTAATGAGATCCAGCCATTAAAATGGACTGGGCCTCGCACTAAAGCTCCTGGGCAGACGGCCCATGCGTCCTGCCAGCTTTCCACCCTGGAGTTTAAATTCTCCCTTTTGTGTTTAGTGGAAGCCCAGATACACACTCAGGAGACATCAACAGTTTAGTCAGTGAGTGCGTCCATTCACTCAAAGAAAATTTGATGCCCATTCAAAGCTTTTCAGGTATTAAATAGTTCAGTATACCTGTGTAATTCTACGTACGCGGCTAATACTAAGTTATTTAATGATGATAGATTTGAATTGGCATCAATAAATAAAAGCAGTGAATGTAATGGATTTACTATGTAATGGATTTACTATGTAATTGATGAGTTGTACAGGTGTTATTGTTTTTGAATAAAAATATTTGAACCATGGAAAAATAAATAAATAAATAAATAAATAAATAAATAAAAGCATGCCAATGCCATTTGATGACAGCTGATGACAATAATTAATTCTCCCAACCGGAGAGATTTATTAAAGACTTATTAGTAGTTCAATGATGCTTATAATACAGCCCTGAAGCTATTTGTGACCCACTTCCATTCACCTGTGTCCTTCACCAGACTTGCTATTCCGTGTACCTCTGGCATCCATTCACAGCATGGCAGCTATGGAATGTTGTCCAAACTGGGATTCAATTCTAACTTTTCAGTAAAAGAACACAAGGGCTTTAGGAGGCAGAACTGTCCCAGTTTTCACACAAGTGAAAGAGCCCTATTAACGGAGAATTATTGGTCCTATAAACCTTAAAATTACTGTTGACAATATTTTAAAGGATGGGCACTTAGCATGTCCGTATGTCCACTCTTTTAATGCAAGCTTTACTCCATTTATTTTAAATGCTAAAGTAGTGGACAGAGGATTGTTGTACAAATATATTAAGCATTTGCCTGTTAACATTGACAACAGTAATTTCTAGGCATTTTTTTTTGTCGAAGAATGCCTACCTTCCACTGGCAACTGTCCTCTATGGCTTTACTGAAATCAATGGGCCGGATTTTCTGACCCCCACTGGTGTGTACGAGGTGTGTACGCACCCATTGGGGCCTCGCAAGTGCCGGTTTCAGCTATGCAAAGCGCATGCGCTAAAAACCGACACTTGCGATCTGTCAAGAATCCTCTTGACAGATCATCTGCCTGCCCGGGAGAAGGGCCTCCGCGGGCAGAGAGTTCCGCTTTCTGCACAACTTCCACCCGCTGAAAACCTTTAAAAATCTTATGCCTGGTAAAAGCAGGCCTGCTTTTGCCAGCATAAGAGTTTAAAAAAAAGAAAAAAACATTTTTTTTTCACTCATTTATAATTTAAAAATACTTTTAAAAAGGTAAGTTTATTTTTAGACCCGTAAAAAACTTTAATTATTTTTTCAAAAAATTAAATTTTTGTTTAAAATATTTAATTTAATGTAATTTTAACTCATTTTAAATAAGTGATTTAAAAAACATTTATTTAATGTTTAACTGTGTTTTTAATTGTGATCCTCATTCATACTTTTGACAGATCTGCACGGAGAGACCTGTCAAAAGTGTGAAGGGGGATTCCCTTCTTTGATTGGTTCCCCATGGTCCACGTGATCCCAGGGACGCTTGCGAACCGCATGCGTCCCTGGGATACCTGGGCCTCTGCGCATTTCGTAGAGCAGAGGCCCAGGATCGGAAGTCTCGGGACCTACGGAGCCAGCAGGTAAGTGCGTAGATTTTTTCCGATCAGAGGCATCCGCACGCAGGAAGACTCCGATCGGAAATTCAGGGCCAATAGCTCACTATGTAGAGAATCACAGGCACAGACTGCCTCACTGCAAGGTGCAGCATTCTCGAAAGTGGCCCTCAACCAAGACACTGGTTGGGGTGATAGCTCTTGAGAAAAGTTAATGAATAGCACTGCTATTGAGCATCCAGCCCCTTTAATATGAGACCTTTCAAAATGTGTATCCACTATGGAAACCTTTGACTAATAGTTGCACTATATTTTATGTAATCATGTTCTAGTGGCACAATAATGAACAATAATTGAGCCACATGTCAATTATGCTTTGCTTAGAAAAGCAGAAACATGACTTGCAAAATAAAAGACCAATAAAGTGTTTGTAATTTAGGGATTCTCTGCACTTAATATAATTTTATAGTTTTTCAAATGAAATAAATGTGGATCTTCACTCAAAGTGCTCCAGATAATTAGGTACATGGGAAATATTGGGTAGTTTTCTAAAAAATGTTTTTATTATATGTTCTTGGTTGTGGGCAAGGTCAATTTATTGCCCATCCCTAGTTGCTCTGAGTTTGATTAGTTTATTTAATATATCTCCTCTTTTTATTTTAAATGCAGTTATCTCATTACTAATCTCATGATCCAATGTCATGTCCCCCTGTTCTATCTCCCTGGTAAATGCTGAAGCAAAATAATTATTTAATATTTCTGCCATCTCTCTATCACTGTATTATCCTGTTCATCCCTTAGTGGCGCTATTCCCATCCCGACCTTGCTGTTTTTATTGATGTGCCTGTAAAATATTTTACTATTTATTTTTATGTTCCTTGATAATTTAATTTTATATTTCCTCTTTGCCTTCCTAATTTTTTTTTGACTTCTCTCCTAATCTCTTTGCATTTTTCCTTATCATGCTCTCCCCTGTTGTCCATGTATTTAACGTATGCCTCTTTCCTTACCCTCAATTTTTCTCTTATGGCTTTATTCATCCATGGTGTCTCATTAGTGTTTAGCTTGTTCTTGTTTTTTAGCAGAATATATTTTTCCTGAACTCTGTTGAACACTGTTTTAAATATTTCCCATTGCTGTTCTATGTCATTGTTTGCCAATATTGTTGTCCATTTTATTTTCCCAAGTTCTATTCTCAGCCCCTGAAAATCAGCTTTTCTCCAATCTATTACCCTGGTCTTCATCATACTTATGTCCTTCTCAATTATTAATTTAAAGCGTATTATATTATGGTCACTATTGCCTAGATGTTCCCCTAATTTTTCTTCTCTTATCTGCTCTGGTTCATTCCCCATTACCAGATCCAATAACAAATCCTCCCTTGTTGGGCTTTTTACATATTGGGTTAGAAAGGAGTCCTGTACACATTGTAGGAACTCCATTCCCTTATCCCCTTTACCTACCTCTTCTGTCCAATTAATATTGAGGTAGTTGAAATCCCCCATGATTATTATTCTATGTTTTTTACTCATTTCCCTAATTTGTCTGCATAATTCTTCCTCCACCTCCCTTCCACTATTAGGTGGCCTGTAGACTACCCTTATTGGTGTGATTGATCCTTTATTATCTTTTATCTCTATCCACAGGGATTCTATTTCTGTCTTGCTGATAGCTGCATCACTTTTTTCTACTGCCATTATGTTATCCCTAATAAGTACAACTACTCCACCTCCCCTTTTTCCCTCTCTATCTTTTCTAAATATGTTATATGCAGCAATGTTTAATTCCCAGTCCTGATTTTTTTGTAGCCATGTCTCAGTAATCCCTACTATGTCTGGTTCCTCGCAATGCATGATTGCCTCCAACTCCCCTGTTTTATTATGGACACTATGTGCATTGCTGTACAGACAGTTTAACTCATTTTTAATAGCAGTTCCTTTCACTTTGTTTTTAACCATCTTTTTACACTCCTGTTCTATAACTCTATTTATTTCTTGGCCATCAATGTTCTCCCTTACTTTACTCTTCCCTATGCTCTCCTTTCCTGTTTTATTTATATTTAGGCTGGTTTAATTTTTTGTAGATCCCTCCCCCCATCTTACTAGTTTAAAGCCTTTACCACCTCCCTATTTACCCTTTCCACTAGGACACTGGTCCCATCCCGGTTCAGGTGGAGCCCGTCCCATCGGTACAGCTCCTTCTTGTCCCAGTACTGGTGCCAGTGTCCCATGAAAAGGAACCCCTCTTTTCCACGCCAGCCCTTTAGCCATGTGTTAATTCTCCTGATCAGACTGCTTCTATGCCAATTTGCACATGGCTCGGGCAATAATCCAGAGATTATTACCCTCAAGGTCCTGCCTTTTAATTTAGCTCCTATCTCCTGATACTCTTTCACCAGGACCTCCTCCCTGTTCCTGCCTATGTCGTTTGTTCTGACATGGACCACAACAACTGGATTTACCCCCTCCCTTTCCAAATTCTTCTCCAGCCTCCTCGAGATATCCCTTTCTTGGCATCGGGTAGGCAACACACCCTTCGGGATTCTCCTTCTTAGCTGCAGAGGACGCTATCTATCCCCCTAATTATAGAATCCCCTATCACTACCACATTTCTATTCTGCTCTTCCCCGCCTTGGACAGTCTTCTGAGCCACGCTACCTTGGTCTGCATTGTGGCTGTCCTCCCGGCAGCCTTTCTCCTTGTCCTCACAGGTAGCGAGTACATCGTACCTGTTGGATAGGACCAGTGTCTGCGGGACTTCCTTCTCAACATCTCTCTAGCAGTCATTCCCTCTCCTTCCTGAACCTATGCTTTCCTCTGGGGTGTGACTGTATTCTGGATAAAACTATCCAGAAATTCCTCCCCCTTCCTTATGTTTCGGAGTGTCTCTAATTCGCACTCCAGCTCAATGACTCTGAGCCGGAGTGACTGAAGGCAGAGACATTTCCTGCAGATGTGGGAATCCGGACAGTCTCGCTGTCCACAAACTCCCACATACTACAGTCCCGACACATAGCCTGCCCTGCTATCTCTAGAATTTTTTTATTTATATGCTTATTAAAATTAGTTAAAGTTTTTAATCAAGTGATTATTTTGAGTTATATTAATTAATTAGTTTTTCTAGTTAAGTTATTAATTTAATAAAGTATTAGTTATTGTTCCCCAGTTCTTAGATTAAAACACTGCACTAGCTTAGAGACAAAAAAATGCTCTAATACTCACCAACCAATCACCTACCTGCTGTCCTGTGACGTCACTCCTTGATTTTTTTTTTCTCTCTCTGCTCCGGTCCCTGGTTAGTTACGCTCCACCTCCGCTGCTCACAGTGAGTTTGGGCCCCTCTCCGACCACGCTCTTTATTTACCTACCTCCGCACTGGTCCCCGATTAGGTCTGCTCTGCCTCCGCTGCTCACAGTGAGTTATTCATTTCATGGGATCTGGGCGTCGCTGGCAAGGCCAGCATTTATTGCCCATCCCTAGTTGCCCTTGAGAAGGTGGTGGTGAGCTGCCTTCTTGAATCGCTGCAGTCCGTGTGGTGAAGGTACTCCCACAGTGCTGTTAGATAAGGTGTTCCAGGATTTTGACCCAGCGACGATGAAGGATCGGCGATATAGTTCCAAGTCAGGATGGTGTGTGACTTGGTGGGGGACTTGGAGATGGTGGTGTACTTTCTGGAAGTTTCAGTAATAGATTTTGTGATATGTTTTGAGAGTTTCCAAATTGCTGTAACTTTCATATCCTGTTGGTTAGCTTGTCACAATTGGATTAACTATTATCAGCACAATGGGGTATGATCCTTGAAATATTATACACAGTTATACTGACTGACTGTTTCTGTTTTTAGGACGACCATTTCAATGAATTTGTGGACACTCTTACAGAGTATGAAACAAAAAGTGTTCTGGCAACTCCAATAATGAATGGAAAAGATGTAGTAGCTGTTGTAATGGCTATAAACAAAGTAGACGGACCACATTTCAGCACAAAAGATGAAGAAGTAAGAATTTTGCTGCTTCTTTTTGTACACATATAATGGATATTGTGAAAATGAAGGCCTTGAAATTCAACATCATTTCCAGCACTTCTTTTGGCGCTGCAATGACGATTTTCTTTTTTGTGACCTCAAAATCGGGGTGAATGAAAATTCCGCTGGTTTCTGTCCCATAATGGCTGTGGTCCAGTTTCTATTGCTGTCTGGGGCTTTCCCACGATGCACATACTAATGTTGTTGGAGGGTCATTTAAATATCTATAAATAAGGATAATTGGCTGCCTTTAAAGAGGAAATAGTTTGGGTACAGTCAAGGTACATTCCCACTAGGGGGAATGGTAGGGCAACTAAAGTCAGAGCTCCCTGGATGAGGAAAGCGATAGAGAGTAAGATGAAGCAGAAAAAGAGCACATATGACAGATGTCAGGTTGAGAATACATCTGAGAATCAGGCTAATATAGAAAGTTCAGAGAAGTGAAAAAGAAAATAAGAGGGGCAAAGAGAGGTTATGAGAATAGAATGGCAGCTAACATAAAAGGTAATCCAGAAGTCTTCTATAGACATGTAAATAGTAAACGGGTAGTAAGAGGATGGGTGGGGCAGATTAGGGACCAAAAAGGAGACCTACGCATGGAGGCACAGGATATGGCTGAGGTGCTAAATGAGTACTTTGCTTCTGTCTTCACCAAGGAAGAAGAAGCTGCCATAGACATAGTGAAGGAAGAGGTAGAGGAGATACTGGATGGGATAAAAATTGATAGTGGAGGTACTAGAAAGGCTGGCTGTAATTAAAGTAGATAAGTCACCAGGACCAGATGGGATGCATCCTAGGACGTTGAGGGAAGTGAAGGATGAAATCGCGGAGGTACTGGCCATAATCTTCCAATCCTCCTTAGAAATGGGGGTGGTGCCAGAGGACTGGAGAATTGTAAATGTTACACCCTTGTTCAAAAAAGGGTGTAAAGATAACCCAGCAACTACAGGCCAGTCAGTCTAACCTCAGTAGTGGGGAAGCTTTTAGAAACAATAATCAGGGACAAAATTAACAGTCACTTGGACAAGTGTGGATTAATTAAGGAAAGCCAGCATGGATTTGTTAAAGGCAAATCATGTTTAACCAACTTGATCGAGTTTTTTGATGAGGTAACAGAGAGGGTTGATGAGGGCAATGCAGTTGACGTGGTGTACATGGATTTCCAAAAGGCGTTCGACAAAGTGCCACATAATATGCTTGCCAGCAAAGTTGAATCCCATGAAATAAAAGAGACAGTGGCAGCATGGATACAAAATTGGCTAAGTGACAGGAAACAGAGAGTAGTGATGAATGGTTGTTTTTCAGACTGGAGGAAGGTATACAGTGGTGTATCGCAGGGGTCAGTTCTAGGACCACTGCTTTTCTTGATATATATTAATGACTTGGATGTGGATGTACAGGACACAATTTCAAAATTTGCAGATGACACAAAACTTGGAAGTATAGTGAACAGTGAGGAGAATAGTGATAGACTTCAAGAGGACATAGACAGGCTGATGGAATGGGCGGACACGTGGCAGAAGAAATTTAATGCAGAAAAGTGCGAAGTGATACATTTTGGTAGAAAGAATGAGATAAGGAAATATAAACTGAAGGGTACAATCCTAAAGGGGGTGCATGAACAGAGAGACCTAGAGGTATATGTGCACAAATCATTGAAGGTGGCAGGGCAGGTTGAAGAAGCAGTTAAAAAAGCTTATGGGATCCTGGGCTTCATGAATAGAGGTATAGAGTACAAAAGCGTAGAAATTATGATGAACCTGTATAAAATACTGGTTCGGCCTCAACTGAAGTATTGTGTCCAATTCTGAGCACCACACTTTAGGAAAGATGTGAAGGCCTTAGAGAGGGTGCAGAAAAGATTTATGAGAATGATTCCAGGGATGAGGGACTTCAGTTACATGGATAGACTGGAGAAGCTGGGGTTGTTCTCCTTAGAGTAGAGAAGATTGAGAGGAGATTTGATAGAGGTGTTCAAAATCATGAGGTGTCTGGACAGAGTAGATAGAGAGAAAATGTTCCCATTGGCAGAAGGGTCGAGAACCAAAGGACACAGATTTAAGGTGATTGGCAAAAGAACCAAAGGCGACATAAGAAAAAAACTTTTTTACGCAGCGAGTGGTTAGGATCTGGAATGTACTGCCTGAAAGGGTGGTGGAGGCAGACTCAATCACTGCTTTCTAAAGGGAGTTGGATAAGTACCTGAAGGAAAAAAAATTGCAGGGCTACTGGGAAAGGGCGGGAGAGTGGGACTAGCTGACGTGCTCTTGCAGAGAGCCAGCATGGGCTCGACGGGCCGAATTACCTTCTTCCATACTGTAACCATTCTATGATTCTATGATTCTATAATCGTCATTGGAGTTCTGAAAACGCATGACTTGTGCCCCCAAGGCACCAAGGGTAATTACTGCTTCATCACATTATGCTTCCCCTGGTTGTCTACCTGCACCTTTTTTCACCTATTCTAGAGCTGCTCCTAGGTGTAACCTCAGGGCCAGTACTTTGGTTGGCTGCTCCTGTGGTACGAAACGTTCACGGGATTAAGTGGCCTTTCTATCATGGCAGCTTGGCACTGGGAGGGAGATGCAGCTGACTGCATCTTTGAAGCTTGTGACTCGGCAGCCAGGTGTTGCCTCCTGTGCGCCATTTCATGGTGCTCTGAGGGTGAGCGCCAAATGCTGAGAAATGGCAGCTTTTTGTAGGTCCACTCCTGCTAGCTCCATTCCACTGGTCATGGATATGTTTTTTATTTCTTATGTTCTTATGTGTCCTCCCTGACCAGCAGGCTGGCTGGTGTTATGACTGCTTTCAGGATCCTGGAAGCCCTGAGACAGCAGCCACATCCTGGCTCTCAGTGTTGGAAAGCCAATACGTAGGATGCTGTCGAATCTGGCCCTCACTGCCACCAGGGCAGCAGTCTGTGCTTCCATAGAGGTGCAATAACTGATTGGTTCCTGACAGCTTCAGAGGTGGAGGGCTGTCACAGATGCCAATACAGCTGCCACATGCTCCAATGATTCCTGCAATGAGGAGAAAGTTTCTTTGATGATACCTCAAATGAGAGTCACAGCTGTCAGTTGCCACACATCCTCAGAGACTGACCTAAGTTTCTGCATATAGGCGTGATTTTCCTGGAGCATCCTACTTTTCAGGCATGTACCCATGACTCCAAGGCTATGAGCAACCTACAAGTCTGCCTCTGCTGGGAAGCTGGTACACCCTCACTCACTTCACACTCCTCTAGCTGCCGTATGCTCTGTGAATTATCCGGTGTCACATTCTCACTTGCACTTGCTAATTCCCCCCAGGAGAAAGTTTCTGAGTTGATGCATGAGAGTGTGAAAGCAGATGATGGCGGGGGTGACATCAAGGGGGTTGAGGCAGAGGAACATGAAGCAAGATCTTGGTCCTGAGACTCCTGTATGGCCTTGTTCTCAACATCCTCTTCCACAATGTCATCATCTTGGTCCACCAGAAAGAATTATGTTCCCCAGCAAACACTTGACCTGCTCCTCTAAAGGGTGCAGTTTTCTAGGTTGGAGTGCCGACTCTGGTCCTTTTACTTTTTCATTTTGTGCAAGTTGCTCTTTGTAACATGATTGAGGGAATTAGCTAAAGGCTAACATTTAAGGGGTAACTTCCAGGTGGTATCAGACAGCTGATGTATTAGATCTATTAATTTCACCCTGGTAAAGTGGAGTAAGAGTTTTAAGGGGAGAAATTCGGTATCGCCCCGTTTGGCGCGCAATTATCGGCCGGGCGCAAAGTTTAGCGCCTGGCGCTAATTATCGCTTCCGACTGCAAACTTGGCTTCTATCACCCCTGGAGGTGATTGGAGCGCTAAATCAGGTGCTACACACCTCTCTTAAGGCGCTAACGCCGAGGAACGAGGCGCTACCTCATAGCGCTGGCAAAGTTCATGTGATGTCAGTCAACAATGGAACACAGACACACTGGTGCCGGCCAGTTCTTAAAGGGGAGGGTCGATCTTGCTCTCCATCCACACCCTGCTCATTGCAGCCTTGAATCTCGGCCTGGAGAGACCTGTACATCAATTCTGCTGGAAAGAACAATGGAGACACCCAGGGAAAGAGCTCAGAGTGCAGCCCCCAAAGTCTCTTCTAAATCGATGCAAGGAAGGTCAAATCAAAATGAACCTGCAAAGTACCCAAAACTCCTTCACACAGCATTGAATCTCTCCAGAAGTCTCTCTCTCTCTCTCAGAATGCATGGTGCAAAAATGTCGCTGACAAAAAAAGGCAGGAAGCAGCCGCCTTTAAATAGTACTCCCCCAGTCCCTTCCTGATTGCAAATCATTCCCCTCTACCTGTCGTTGCTAGTGGCAGGCGGAAAGGCAGGGGACGCCACTCAATATCCAGTCCGGGACACTACTGGGGCGTTGCACGTTCGACTGACATCACGATTTGCGGGTGCAGGAGATCGTGGCGGTAGTGTTTAGCACCGCCGCAAAATGTCTGGTCAATTTTGCGAGCGGCGCAAACATCGCCGCGCCCAGGTGCTCGTTGCTTTGCGCCCCATTAGCGCCCTTAGGGCGCCAACGGGAGGCGCAAAGCAACCGAATTTTTCCCCCTTAAAGTTCTGCATGCAAGTAATTGCTGTTAGGGGGTTACATATATTGTAAGATCCCAAGCTAGTGACCCCCTTAACCACAGCAGTGTGAAGGGTTAATTGTACAGCTAGTAATTTTAGAGGATGAACAGTGTATTGGTGCCCATGGTGCCCAAGGATGAAAAAGGAAAGTTGACAGTCTGTTACTGTGCTCGCCCACTTCAGGTCACTGAACTTCTTCCCGCGCTGGTCTGTAGTCCTGGGGGTGAGAGACATGACACTCAATGCCCCTGCTACCTCCCGCCACGTGGCACCCAAGAGGTTTCCTCCCATGAGAACCCAGCTGTTGTTCTCCCTTTTGCTGCATTTAGGAACACAGGAATATAGGAACAGGAGCAGACCATTCAGCCCCTCTAGCCTGTTCTGCACATTCAATTAGATCATAGCTGATCTGCACCATTTGCCCACCTTTGTTCCATTTCCCTTGATACTCTTACCCAACAAAAATCTATTGATCTCAGTACTGAAAATTTCAATTGATCCAGCACCCACAGCCTTTTAGGAGAGAGTGTTCCAGATTTCCACTACCCTTTGTGTGAAAGATTGCTTCGCGTTTTCACTCCTAAATGACCTAGCTCTAATTCTAAGATTACACCCACTTGTTCTGGATTTCCCCATCAGAGGTAATAGTTGCTCTGTATCTAGTCTATCAAAGCCCTTTATCATTTTAAGCACCACTGTTAGCTAACTCCTCAACTTTCTAAACTCAAGGGAATATAAGCCAAGTTTATGCAACCTGTCCTCATAATTTAACCTTTTAAGCCCTCCTATCATTCTGGTAAATCTGAATTTCATCCAGGAGTGTCTGAAGATCAGTCTCATGAAAAGTGTTGGTTCTTCTACCTCTTTTCAATGCCATGCTCTCTTCTGTAGGTGCCTCTGCCAGATCCTCCAATGCAAGATGGTCTGTAAAATTGGCACAAAAACTCAGATGAGGCATCTATTATAGTTAGCTGACAGTCAGCTTACTGTGCCAAACATTTTATAACTTACCTGCTACTCCCCCAGCCTACTCCTGCAATCTTCAGTGATTCTTAGCTTTATAAAGGATATACTCCTAATTTTTAACTCCCGCCCCACACATTCCTTTCATGTCACACGGGTGTTGTGCTACTGAAATGCTAATAAACATGAGAATAACCTGATCCCACATTTTACTTCAGAGTCAGCTCTAATTAGCATTGGCTGATGGAAAATTTGACTTAGCAGCACAATGTCAGGGCAAATAGAGCTGTGGAGTTGTGGGGCCTAAGTTTCTAAGTTTTAGCCTATTATATTGAAAATGATTTGTTTTTAATTACAGATTTTGTTAAAGTATCTCAATTTTCTCAACATAACACTCAAGATCTATCATCTGAGTTATCTCCATGGCTGTGAAACCAGGAAAGGGCAGGTAAAGTTAAACAAGACTTTCATTTAAACAAAGGATTGGAAATCGCTATGGAGATTTCTTATAGAAAGCAGGATTTAACATATTTTTTGGTTGAAATTTCGTAATATATCTATTACAAGTTTGGACTATTATAGCACTGTTTTCTATCAATACCTTTGACAATAATTAAATTAATTCCTAAATACTGACTTACACACATACAAACAAGTTGGGTGAAGATTTCCTATTGTTTGCAGTGAAATTGTAAACATGTTGCCAGGGGTTTCTGCTTGTCCACTCGCCAGCTTATGATTTTCGCAACATCCATTTTAATCTAGAGGATAATTGAGGCTGGCAAGCAGAAGCAGAAATCCCCAGCCACTGTCTGAACACATGTCTACAATAGTGTCACACTTAGCAAACAGAGGAAACCATCTCCCAAGTGTTTAATGCCATATTATAGTAAGGACTGTCAATATGCACCATTGCCTCACTGTTTCTTTGCCAGAAGACAGCTGTTCCCTGTGTTACAATTAAAAGATGTCTTACAAGTTGAACCTGATGAACTTTCAGTCTTGAATATCACAGGAAATGTGTTAACGTTCCTGTATATACAATAAAATCTATATGCATTTATTCTATAGGTTCTTTTATGGTCTGCAAGCAAAGTATTTGAAGAACTTACTGATATTGAGCGACAGTTTCACAAAGCCCTTTACACCGTGCGAGGATATTTGAACTGTGATAGATACTCGGTTGCACTCCTAGACATGACAAAGGAAAAGGTTTTGTATTTTCTACATCAATGTACTTCAAATATCAAGTCCTTGACATGACTATGTAATATGTACAAATAACTTCCTTTTTATTTTGTTTTTATTCATTTTAACCGTAGGAATTTTTTGATCTCTGGCCAATACAAATGGGTGAAGTACCACCATACGATGGGCCAAGAACCCCAGATGGAAGGGTATGCTTTACTATCAGATTCATTCAAATGTTACTGCTATTTTTTCAACATTTTCATTCTTACATGTTTTGCTTTATCCATAGGAAATAAACTTCTACAAAATAATTGATTACATCCTTCATGGAAAAGAGGAAATTAAAGTCATCCCGTAAGTCTGTGCTTAAAAAAAAAAGTTGAGAAGTGATACACTTCTCTGAGTCAATGCAATTTACTTCTCAGGCCCACATTTAGAATCGCAGAAAAAGAAAGGGAAGAAATGGAATGGTAAAAAAGGGATTTGGTTGTATAGATATTTAGAATGGAATCTTGTTCAGAATTTTCCTCCAATTTGTGGGATACCAGTGCCCTATTAGTTCACATGCTGCATTCTTTAAGTATGAAGCAAGGAGAAAGGACAAGCCCATCTGTCAACATATGGGCGGCTAGATGTTTTGGGAGTTCAATGAATGGTTTAATTGGTGTATTTATAGGGCTGGAATTCAAACAAATTATAAAGACCCGGAATTTGCGGTCAGCGGCGAAGCAAAGGCATTCGTCACTGGCCCCAATGTATGCTTTGCACAAAGATCTCGTGATCTCTGTGTTGAGAAGTTCAGGTTTTCCGACATTCAATTCAACAATAACAACAACAACTTGTATTTATATAGCGCCTTTAACATAGTAAAATGTCCCAAGGCGCTTCACAGGAGTGTTGTAAGACAAAAAATTTGACACCGAGCCACATAAAGAGAAATTAGGGCAGGTCACCAAAACCTTGGTCAAAGAGGTAGGTTTTAAGGAATGTCTTAAAGGAGGAAAGAGAGGTAGCGAGGTGGAGAGGTTTAGGGAGGGAATTCCAGAGCTTAGGGTCTAGGCAGCTGAAGGCACGGCCACCAATGGTTGAGCGATTAAAATCAGGGATGCTCAAGTGTGCAGAATTAGAGGAGCACAGATATTTCGGAGGGTTGTAGGGCTGGAGGAGATTACAGAGATAGTGAGGGGCGAGGCCATGGAGGGATTTGAAAACAAGGATGAGAATTTTAAAATCGAGGCATTGCTTAACCGAGAGCCAGGTGTGATGGGTGAACGGGACTTGGTGCAAGTTAGGACACAGCCAGCCAAGTTTTGGATGACCTCAAGTTTACATTGGGTAGAATGTGGGAGGCCAGCCAGGAGTGCATTGGAATAGTCAAGTCTAGAGGTAACAAAGGCATGGATGAGGGTTTCAGCAACAGGTGAGCTGAGGCATGGGCGGAGGTGGGCGATGCTACGGAGGTGGAAATAGGTAGTCTTAGTTATGGCGCGGATATGTGGTCGGAAGCTAATTTCAGGGTCAAATATGACACCAAGGTTGCGAACAGTCTGGTTCAGCCTCAGACAGATGCTAGGGAAAGTAAATCAACAGAGTATAGTGGGAAAAAATTGGGTCGTGCCCCCTTTGGGGCATTAACTTCGCCAGGGTGCTACTTTTAGCGCCCGGAAAAAGTTACTGCCCCCGCGCCCGAAATTGAATGGTAGCGACCCAAGCAGGAGACGGGGCGCTACTGGAAATGCTCCCCCTCCCTCTTGGGGCGCTCCCATTGAATATTGCGGCGCTACGTGCAGCAGCACCACGAGCATCGGCACATAGCCCCTTGGTAATACAGGCCTCCCTCCCCTCATTAAAGGGGAGAGGCCAGGCGCAGCACGCACTGGGGCCCTACTGGACCACTGGGGAGCAGGGTGCCGGCAAAAGAGCCCGGCACTCAAGAGGAATGCCAGGCTGACTGAGCGCGGCTGGCACCCCGCAGGAGGAGGCGAGAGCGGGCAGCTGCTGGCAGGTGGCTCAAAAAAAATGGCCGCCCGGCACCTGCCCTTTAATTTGCGCCACCCCGGCCGTAAACACGGCACCCTGACCCTGTCGGACAATGCGTCCGGTGGTAGGTCAGGGGACGCGAGCGAAGTTTGCTGCCGGGGCGCGAGCAGGGCGCTGCGCACGGCGTTGACATCATTGCCGGAGGCACAGTGCCCGGGCACTAACGGGAGTCACAAAGCAACCAAATTTTCTCCCCTAACTTTTTAAAAATGTTAGAGAGCAAAACAAGGATTGGGGCTCTCGCATGGGGAAAAGGTAAGGCTGAAATAAAGATGAGAAGTCGCACAACACCAGGTTATAGTCCAACAGTTTTATTTGAAATTACGAGCTTTCGGAGCACTGCTCCTTCTTCAGGTACAGGTTGCGGTCAGTTTGCCGGTATCCGGACTGCAATATCCGGGCCATGGTTTTCATTGGTGGGATGGGAAGCTATAGATGTAATGCCGATTGAATAAGTGACTGTCGATTGTGACTAATCCAATTGTTACCATTTGGTATTGTCTATACCAAATAACATGAAATTGACACTGTAATCCTTAACTCAATTTCCATAACTCAGTTTAATGACCTCTTCTTAAAACAATGGATGCTATAGTGTAGCTATTCTGTAATATACTGACAGTGCTAAATCAACAGACAGGTTCTGGATGCTGAAGGTAAATTTATTATTTTAATAAGGGTACACAGGATATGTACCTGGAACTATTATACAATGTGCTTTTACTGAGAATGGACCTCGCTTTTAGGGGTTTGGTGGAAATTCCCAACAAGCTTGTAAACTCTATTGGTCGGGGTATGTAATATAATGGTTATGTACTAGACTAGCAAACCAGAAGTAAAAGGTCACAATCCCAACATGACAAGAATTGAAAGTGAATGTAATATATTTGCAAATTTATGCTGCTGGGTCCATCCCACTCTGGAAAATGAATTTACCTTAATAGGGCTTGTTAAGACCACGCAGTGTGTTTCCCGGCCCAATTAGAAGGAGCGGACCTGGTGACATCATTCATGACGCATCTTGAGCCAGTTTCCTTAAAGGGACCACCTTACTTTTGACGTTTGGGCTGTCAGTGTTCTACAGCATTGAAGTGCTGCAAACACTGACAATCACTGCACAGAGGTGCAGGGTTGCACCCAGGTTCTCCCATGACTCCCTCCATATGGCTATAGCGGGAGTCACAGCACACAGGGAGGTCCTCTTCCCTTCCAATGGGCGGAAGAGACTTCCCCAGGAGACCAACGCAGCCTGGTTGCACATTGCACAGGAGGTCACAAGCAGGGATATCATCAGGAGGACCAGGCTGCAGTGGCGCAAATCTTTCAATGATCTCATTAGATCACGAAACGTTAGTACAAAGCCACACTCACCTTCATCCTCCTGTGCCTCTCATCACATCCCCATCACTCTGCTTTCCCTACCCTACTCCTGCACATCCTTACTTACACCAACATACCTTGCACCTCCTCCCATCCCTCTCCCTCTATCTACATTATCACATCCCCATCTCACTAGCCACCCTGCACACTCACCCTCATCCAAGTGCAATTTTTAAATTTCATCCACTTGTCCCTTCCCTCTCTTCTTCATTGCTTTCCATTTCCTCCCTTTCACTTTCATCTTCATCCTTAAAAATAGAAGAGCAGTTGACATCTATCCAAGTCCAAGCAAAATAAAATGTTGATCTGTGTTAGTTTCCCCTTCCCCTTTTCCCTTCATTTCAATCATTTCCCATTTTCCTGTCTCCTTTATTACAATCTATATCTCCCTTCCTTCTCACAGGAAGAGTCAGTTTTTGGTTACCTTGGAGGCCAGTGTGGTGCAGGAATGGAATTTGGTTATAGCTGAAGCTGGGCGAGGCTCCATAAAGGAACTGTTTTGGGGCAGTGGTTCTTACCTTCAGATAAGAATAGTTAAGTCTGTAATGCAAAGGGAAACAGCATTAACTCAATTTACTTAGGCTTGCTGCTTACCGTGAGAATTGGAGGGACACTAATTATGGTGCCATTGTTGGCACTGGGTGTGCACTCCATTCAGCTTGGTCCTTGACCCCAATGTCGCCACCTATACCTCTGGGCTGCAGCAAATGCAATTGAAATTATCTAAATATTTTTAGTATGAGGTAACCTCCATGCTTTTTAATTAACAAATTAAGCAATTTATTTGAAACAATTTAAAAAATCAGAATAGCATTTTGAAAATAGCAACAACAAAAAGAAAACTGGAGGCTGAGATCCTAATTTCAAAATCAACTCGGGTGGAGCAAATTTTTTATCAATTATTTCTAACAAACCTCCTCCTAAGTTGAATGGGGATGGAAGGTGGCCCATGATCGTAGCCTAGGGCTGCCCTTCTCTCCAATTTTCTTTCTGCTCACAGCAACATTTCTGAGACCAGCAACTCTGCAAACTAAAGGATGAAATTATACCCAATATTAATATTCAAGAATGATCATTAGAATTTTTTTTGTTTAATTTGAGATGGGATTTACAGTTTTTGAGGTACTATCTCGCAAATACAGATGCTGCCTGCATTTATTGTTTTTGTTTCAGATTTCCAGCAATCACAGTCTTTTTTATTTTTCTTGTTAAATATTGGACTTGTTTGGCATTACTTGTAAATACAAAGAAAATAATTTCAATTACCATTTCAAGCTAAACCTTCTCGTCTAATTTGGGTGCTTTATTTTCTTCCAGGACCCCTCCTGCAGACCATTGGGCCCTCGTTAGTGGATTGCCAACATATGTTGCAGAAACCAGTCTTGTAAGTGTTGTAATCCTAGAGCATGTACGACAGTACTTTGCTGCGCTTTGGCGCTATATAAATGCAGGTTGTTTTTACAATGCAAGTTTTCTACTATTAACGTAATGTAGAATGAATTGGGATTAAGGGGAAAAACACCTATATTTCATGTGTTGTTTTCCCAGATATGCAACATTATGAATGCAGCTGCAGATGAATTCTTTCAATTTCAGGTGGGAAACCCTTTCTTTATAAACATATTAATGCTTACCTGGATAGACCTATCCAAAATTAAAGTACATAGATAAGTTCCTTAGATACATTGTATTAGCCACAAATACCCTGTGTGTCTCTTAATCAAATTCTGTATCACATTTACAGAAGGAGCCACTTGATAATATGGGATGGACAATTAAGAATGTGCTCTCAATGCCAATAGTAAACAAGAAAGAGGAAATTGTTGGAATTGCCACATTTTATAACAGGAAGGATGGAAAGCCATTTGATGACATGGATGAAACTCTGATGGAAGTAAGATTCAATGAGGTACCTTTAGAATCCCAACCAATCTGCAGAAAGTGACATATTAAGAGCTCTTTATCTTTTACAGGCCTTGACACAGTTCCTTGGGTGGTCTGTTTTGAACACTGATACATATGACAAAATGAACAAGCTAGAAAACAGGAAAGACATTGCCCAAGACATGGTGAACTATCATGTTAAATGCTCTAAAGAGGATATACAGGACATCCTGGTATGTTGGAACAATATTGAAGACCTATTATTTTTTTAGAAATATTATGTAATATTGAAATTACATTTTTCTTCAATTTTATGATTTTGAAAATAACACCATATCACTAAACTTATCAGAAAACCAGAGAATACTTTGATAAAGAACCAAATGAATGTGAAGAAGAAGAACTTCACGAACTATTGGTGAGTAGAGTTGCAGCTAAGATTGTACAATTATTTTGTATTCCTTTTTTTTTAAAGATGACAAACAATTTTTTTAGTATTGAATAAATAAAAATAGACTGATAAAAACACACTGAACAAAAATGTAGCTTTAAGAATAGTTGCAATGATTATTCAGAATAATGGGCGGCAGTGATTGTCTTCATACATTTTTAAATAAATGTATTTTCTCCCTTCCCCTTCTGAGAGCTTGCCCCCATCCCCTTGCCACAGACAGTCCCATAAAAGGATGAACAGGTGGGCAGCCTGCTCTCAGATTCCACCATTGCTGCTCTGAAGTTGCCACTTGAAGGGGTACAAGAGAGCTTAAGGTGACTGTCCCACTGATTTCCCCCTCCCCCTTCCTGAGAGAAGTGCTTGAACATTGCTTGGTGTCTCCTCAGCACACAGGAGACTGCAGTCATCAACCTGTGTTTCACCGTACTGCGATGCAGCATGTCAAGGCTCCCATAGGTTTCTTTCTTTCCACCTATCTAGCTCCACCTGCCCGCAATTCTGGGGGTTCTTCTGACCTTTGCTTTAATTTTGGTAGACGATCAACAGAAACCCCTCAGAAATGGTGTAAATGGCTGTTTATGTCATTTCTCCAGGGTAACGCAGAAGTAATGGTAGGAGATCGGGACAAGCCCTGCAGAAATTCCACCCCATCGTCTATTATTATTCACCTTTTCATTTTATATTTAAGGACCAAGAACTTCCAGATGCTGTAGAAGCAGAAATCTATGAATTTCACTTTTGTGATTTTGAGTGGTCTCCACTGGAACTTGTGAAATGTGGAATACAGATGTATTATGAACTTGGTGTGGTTGATAAGTTCCACATACCACAGGAGGTAAGTAATTTTATTTACCTACACTGCGTACCAAATAAACTTATGTCTCAGCTTTACTATTATTTATGTGATAAAATAAGATGCAGTAATCCATTACTGTGAGATACAAAAACCATCCTGTTGAAAAATATCACCACCTAATATGTACATTATGAATTTTATTTTGTGTGCAAACAGCAAGTGCATTTTGTAATAACATGCGTCTTAGCAGATTATAATTGTAACCTTTCACTTCAGTAAGGATTCCAATATATAATAGTTGAAATACCATCAATTTATTTTTAATCTTTGCAATGTGAGAAGAAATGGCTGAATTTCACTATTGGCTGTTCTCCAGTTAATATCATTGGATGTTGTCTCCATGCCGGTTGTTGAAGCACATGATAAATGCCGCGATTAATGATGTAGAAAGAGCTTCAAAATAACTATAGTTTTCATATAATCCAGGTTGTGGCACTTCACTCTGTACACTTCATACACTTTTAATTTTTACGGCAATGAAATGTCATGTTTGCATCTCTGCAAAAGGTTTCTGGTAAGTTCAGGTATGGGGCTGGATTTTCCTCTGTAATTCTCCACCCCAAATCAGGTAAGAGTTTGGGGGAAACAACAGGGAAATCCAGGCAGTGAGGCCTACGGCTGCCCACAAAACCCAAACTTGATTTCGCTCACTCCTCCCCAAGCCGGGACCGCTCTTAACTGTTCCTTCACTGACTACCACAGGCAAATGCTGGTGAAAGTGTGGGGCCCAGATTCCCAGTTAATTTTCCTCCTGTCCACCCCGCTCACTGCTGCTCCCCAGGACAGCTTGGTGAAGGTAGTAGTAGACCTGGGTAATGACAGTAATGGTCACAAATGTTAAAATTAGAGCGAAAGGGCCCAGTAGAGGATTCCTCTTTCTCTACCTGATCCCTTACCTGCTGAAAGCCTCGATCTCGATGAAAGATGTATGAGGCCCCGTTTAATATTTCCTTGCACCTCTTCTGGTGCTGCAGAGGTGGCACTGCCTCTGTAGCATCTTGATTTTCCTGGCGACCACTAGTGAGAACTGGTTGGGAATCCGCCATAATGGCATAATGGCCCCTAACCCAGGAAGCTTGGCCAGGGTTGGTGCACAGTTAGGCAGTAGGCAGAAATCCTGCTGAGACCCTGTAAGAAACAACTTGTATTTAAAGAGTGCATTTCTTAACCTCAGGACGTCCCAAAGTGCTTCACAGCCAATGAAATACTTTTGACTTGGAGTCACTGTTGTAATGTAGGGATGGATTAAGGGAAATCCAGCCTATATAATTCAATAGGAAATAGCTTGGTGTTTTGGAAAAATGATCGCAAATTATTGAAAACATAACCAGCTGGTGTGAGTTTGAAGATCAACATATCTCAAACCGAATGCTTTATTAAGAATAAAGTAGTGTCAAAACTTTTTCCATGCTGCAGGTACTGGTCCGTTTCATGTATACTCTGAGTAAAGGATATAGAAAAATTACCTATCACAACTGGCGCCATGGGTTCAATGTTGGACACACCATGTTTACGCTGCTCATGGTAAGTATTTGTCTTGCTGATTTTCCAGGTGAAATCAATGTTGTTTTTTTTATTCCATCTAACTTGAATTAAATCATTCAGTCTGTGAAATGCAAAGGGAAACATTGGCCCCGATATTGTGAGGTGCAGGTTTTCCGAGCTGGGGTGGGGGGGAGGCAGAGTTTTGGTCAGGACAGCATGCTGTGGAGTTAGTGGCGTCTTTTTTTTTAACAGGATCCCCGCCCAGAAGCCAACCTGATTGACAGGCTTGGCTCCCAGCCGGGCTGGGCGAACTCTGGAGGAAGCCGGAGCCACAGCAGCAGGTAAGGAACCTGCTGCTGCGTTAGTGGGAGCGTTGAGGGTGCGGGTGCAGGGGGGGAGAGTCTGATCGCCGACCCTGTTGGGGGGGGAGTCGTCGGATCCCTGAACTGGGGGGGGGGGGCGAGGGGTCCGATTCCTGTCCCCGGGGCGGGGTGATCCAATCCAGAGGGGATCCGATCCCCGACCTGGGGGGTGTTGGTCTTTGGATGGGGGTGGTCTGATGGGGGAGGGGGTGTGATTCCAGGGAAGCAGGGAAGCTTCGGGGGGCAGGGTAAGCAATCCTGCCCCTCCTGGCCCACAAGAAGTTCTGTAAGGGCACTTACCTTTTCCCTAAGCTGTCCTCGCCTCCCTTGAGCTGCCAGAAACCTGGCCGACCAGGGTTAAACCTGTAAAACAGATTAAATGTGAGGCTCCCAGCCTCATTCTAATATTTAAATGGCTAACTCACCTTCTAGGAGCGAGTTGGCTGCCCGTTCCCCTGTCCCACCTCCGTTAAACCCAGAAGTGGGCGGGTTGGCAGCATGTTGAGGTCGGATTTGAGATTTTAAAAATTACCCCCATTGTAATTGGTGACTTTCATAAAGTTTTCAGTAACTTTCCAATCATCAGTGTCCCGACTTGTATGTGGACATTTCAGTATTCAGTTTGTAATCATTATTCGTTGAAACCTCACATCATTATAATTTAGCATTCTATTTCAAATTCCAGTTCCCTGTCACCATTACGTATTGTAAGTAGACAATGTAATGAAGCATCATATTCTTACAAAACTCATTCATTGGATAATATTTCACTGGGTAACCTGATTGCCCAACTAGCTCCCAATCTATGCAAAGTAATGGGAGAGGCACATCAACAATGACATTCTCATGTGACTTCTAAACATTGATTTCAGAATAGTGTTATCAAATGTATGAGAACCTCATACCTTTTGGCTGAGGAATAAAATCATAAAAAATTGGGGGGGAAATTGGCAACAAAATGGGCAGCAGGAAATAAATAATTTAACAGTTTTAGTGTGAGTTATAGATGACATCATGTGGCTGACTGCGCATAACAGAACTTTAAATTCAGCAGAAATCTGTTTTGCCTGAATCCCGCCTATTTTCAACACTGGTGGATTTCTTGATCGGTTTTGGTGCTAGCAGTGTAAACTCCTATTTGAAGCTGATGGAAGCTTTGTTTGATTATTGAGAAGGGGATGGAAACATCCTAAATGCAACATCCTGATATGCAGACATGCAGGATGCCTCATCCAAGTCATACTTAGTTACCCGATAGACAGCTCTAGCAGAGGGAATCATCTAAACGGTAAAGTAAGAATTTCTAGGCCGTTCCTGGACTAGTTTTATCATTTTCTTCTTTATTTTTCACCAAGACCATCTGTTGCTGAAACTCTCATCCATGCCTTTGTTACCTCTAGACTTGGCTATTCCAATGCTCTCCTGACTGGCCTCCCATCTTCCACCCTCCATAAACTTGAACTCATCCTAAACCGAGCTGCCTGTATCCTAACTCTCACCAAGTCCCGTTCACCCATCACCCCTGTGCTCGGTGACCTACAATGGCTCCTGGCTGAGCAACGCCTCAATTTTAAAATTCTCATCCTTGTTTTCAAATCCCTCCATGGCCTCACTCCTCCCTATCTCTGTAACCTCCTCCAGCCCTACAACCCTCCGCGGTCTCGGTGCTCCTCCAAATCTGGCCTCTTGAGCATTCCCAATTTTAATCGCTCCACTAATGGTGGCTGTGGCTTTAGCTTCCTGGGTTCTAAGCTCTGGAAGTCTCTCCCTAAGCCTCTCCGCCTCTCTATCGCTCTCTTCTCCTTTAAGACGATCCTTAAAACCTACTTCTGTGACCGAGCTTTTGGCTACCTATCTTAGTATCTCCTTATGTGGCTTGGTGTCAAATTTTGTTTGATAACGCTCCTATAAAGCGCCTTAGGATGTTTCACTACATTAACGGTGCTATATAAATGGAAGTTGTTATTGTTGTTGTCTGTCTATCGATCCACAACTCAGCATGGGGCTGTTTTGGAAAGCTAACCCCTTTTAGGTAAGTCTTTGTTTAAAAAAAACACATCTTAAGATAACTCATGTTCAAGTCTTTTCCATGAAAAACATAGTCAGGGAATCCTCAACAGTGGCAGAGGTAGATATGGAGATGAGTCATATCTCTAGCATTCCTTCAGGATGTGCATGAATACTCATGCTTGCCTTCATTACCTTGAGCAATCTTATAAGATCAGCACATATTTGTGGCACTGTTCTTCACAACACATTGAATACAGATTCCCAAGTTATAGCTGGGTTCAGGCCCTATGGGAGAGATCAGCTGTAATCCCTGTCCAGAAGGATAGTATGGAAATCTTTCACTATAGAGATATTCAAAGCCAACAGTTGTGGGTAAGTTTTGCAAGGTTTTGCATCACAGGTGGGGCCTCACATATAGCCAGCACATATCAGAATTCTTCTCTCAGGAAAAATGTATCACGCAAATTATCACTGCAGCTAGACATGATCGTCTCAATAGTATCAGAAAAGACATTTCCTGAAATTTAAAACAAGCCTGTAGACAATAACTGCATTAACAACTTTTTTTATTGCAATGTTAATTTTAGTCCTAGTTTAGTAGTGGAATATGCATCCATTGGAACTTATAATGTAGGCATCATAAGGCTTTCCAATAGTGCTAAATTTATACTTGCTAAAATCAAATTGATCTGCTCCCTAATAACTGTCTAAATAGATGTCTTTAGTCTACTAGCAATGTAATTACCAGAGAACTCAGAATAACATTAGCAAAATCAAGTTTATTACCTAAAATGCAAATTCAAATTGGTGGTTATTTGTTCTTAAGCACCTGTTCAGAACAAATAGGAAGGATTTGCATTTCTAGACACAAAAGGCATCAAGGGGTACGGGGAGAGAGCGGGAATATGGTATTGCGATAAAGGATCAGCCATGATCGTATTGAATGGCAGAGCAGGCTCGAAGGGCCGAATGGCCTACTCCTGCTCCTATTTTTCTATGTTTCTATGTTTCTATTACAATGGCCCAGATTTTGCTGTGGTAATGATGATGAACATGCCCCCTGAAACTGACCGTAACTTCAGGATTTAGCGCATGCGCTTCTAAATGTGGAAATCCTTAAGTTGCGGTCAGTCATTCACTGCTCCACCACAGGCTGCGCTGTGGAACTCCCCATAGCTGGCAATCAGTGAAATCAGTTGAATTGAAGAAAACTTAAGCTTTTCTGACCTAATTACCCCATTAAAAGTTCAGCCTTGTTGGAATAGGTGTAACTGGGGTTTTAATGCCGTATTGACTGCTGAACAACCGTTCTGGCCCTGAATAATGCATTTTATATTTGTGGAATGTAAAATTTCTCCATTATGATAGAAAATTACTAGATTATTAAAATAATACAACATTATCTTTTTAATTCTTTTTTAAAAGTTTGTTTATGATTTTCAGCTTCTATCTTAACCCCATGTGTATGTCCCAATGTAAAAATTTTAAAAAGTGAATTGAATCAGTGCTTTTTATTTCCTGGTTTGCTGTCTGTGAGAATTCTTCAATGTGATTGGCTGCTTAGACAGCTTGATGATGTCACTACTGCATCACATTGGGGAGACCATATTGACAGCACTACAATCAAATTAACACTGAGAAAGCTTAAGTTTTTGCCAAAGAGATTGCGAGATCTTTGTGGGCAGCTTTCTTCGTGGTCAACGGTGACCACCGTCACTTCGCCACTGACCGCAAATTCCGGGCCAATGTATTTTTCGCTTTCAGCTAGATTTTTCTTAAATATTGTATTGGTAGTGGTGCTACAGTTGCTATGTGGTGTAACATTTTTATTTCAGTGTTGTTTGGTTGGTATGTAAACAAAATATATATTTAATGTTGTCAGAACACATTGGGTCAGATTCGCTGGGAAAATAACAGCGAGTTTAATACATACACCATTATATATATATGTATAAATTGTCCCATAATCTGTGGTGTGGAAGAGATACCCAGTGAGTTGCGAATCGCCACAAATTGCTGGACGATTTGCGCTGCTCTGCTATTAGCCTCGCGAAAACAATAGCTCGCTGTCAACTTCCCCGTGAGTTTCAAGAAATTGCTGCATTAGCGCAGTAAATACGAATTAAACTTACCGCAGAAAGTTAATGCTGGTACTTAACAGCGTAAGGACCCTTTTAATGATGAAATTAATGTTCCTGCAATGCCACTCAACCTCTCCGGCCCAGAATGGGAACCAATAAAACTGTGGAGTCTCATTCCTTCAGGTAGTAAATTGTTCTATGAGGTTTTGAACATTTTACATTTTTTTTGTTTCTTCTTGTCTCTTTATTCTCTCTCTCTCTTAATCCAGTCTTTCTTTCCCTCTCTTTTTTCTCTTTCAGTACCTAATTTGACCTTAATTCACCATATTTCCTTCTCCATCATTCCTCTGTTTCTTTCTCTATCCTTAAATCTCATTGGTTAAGGAGATAGACTGTTGGTCCCATTGTTCACCAAGGTCCCAGGTGCCCTGTTGCCTGTTATCAGTTTGTACTTCCAGCAATTTGCGGCGCAAAAACATTTTGAGCTGAAGGGTGAGGGAAAAAATCTAAATACTGGGGCACGCCATGAGATGCCGCGCTCGTGAAAATTCTGGGCCATTAACATTGCCCTATGAACTTCTTTTTAGACTGGAAATTTAAAGTGCTACTACACAGATCTGGAGGCATTCGCCATGGTGACAGCTGCATTTTGCCATGACATTGATCACAGAGGGACAAACAACCTCTATCAAATGAAGTGAGTAACCATTACTAAAGGTAGTTATCATGTGTTATTTCACTTATTGTGTCAAGCTATTATAAGAAACACTCTTATTAATTACATTTCATAAATCCATTAGGTCACAGGATCCATTGGCAAGACTTCATGGTTCATCCATTATGGAGCGACATCATTTGGAGTTTAGTAAAACCCTGCTCCAAGATGAGGTATGTGATAACTGTGGTAATCCCCAGCCTTCCTAGGAAAACAGAAGGAAAATTTACAGATTTAAAATATTTTATTTATGTTAAGTGATTATTATATTGAAAATGTAAAAAGACAATACTCTGAGATCAGAGAGTAAGATTGCATATAATTTTACATACAAGGAATATTGGAAAAAAAATGGCAAGAACATGTATTGATGGTGCTTTTAGGTAACTGGTATATCTATGGTTATTTTCATTAAAATTTTCACTATTAACCAATGGCTTGCACAAGAATAGAAGGAAATTCTTCTTTTGTTTGCTTATAATTAAATCATCAGTGTAAGCTATTCCACATTTAATGCAGTCATAACTCTTTTTCGCATTGATACCACGTTATTTTCATTGCCTTGGTGCCAAGCCTAATTTTGAAAGTTTTGATGTAAGCAAGACTACCTGCAAGACATGATTGTGCGTTGGTGAAATGTAAGCTCCTCCTGTGTTATTTTTCCACTTCCTATTGGTGATGAATTTCCTCACCATTTTTGGCACAGTTACTGGTCGGAATTTTTTGCTGACAAGAGCTACCAACACATCAGCTCTTTTTGTCAGCATCATATAAGTGCACCCTTTCCTATATGATTCTAACCTCCATCGGTAACAAAGCACCATGTCCGTGCACATTCCCACCAGAAGTACTTATAGAGGTGCTTTTTTTATGTTCTTGCAATCTTAATTTCATTGGGCCTGAATTTGCGATCAGAAGCTTCCCGCGGACGGATGCCAGTATTTTGGTCTCATCGTTGTTATTCTGGGTACTAGAAGAGTTTGAGGGAGAAGAATGGAATGATTGATGTTGGAAATTGTAAGATCGGGAATCATTTTAATTTAACCCGCCTGACAGGAAACGGACAGGTTCAGATTGGCTGCCTTTTTTACACCTCACCCGATTTTACTTTCCACAGTGGCAAGTGAAGTAGGGCAGGGTATAAAACGGTCAGCTGATCAAATACCGTAAGATTACTGTAAGAGTGTTAAGTTAAAATTAACCCCACCATTACTGATTGAGTAATTGGTAGTCATCTGTTGCTGGAGTTAAGGCACAATTTTAGGGCATCTCACCCATATACTATACCTAATCTGGGAGTGCTTAATGTTACCACTGCATTCAGAAGGTACACAGTTGACATCGTTCAACTTGATGAACACAAAAAATAATTTATTTTTAAAAAGGACATCATTGTCAAGTGGCACAATTCTTTGTACTCTTTTGATGCACACTCTAAACAAATAAACTGTTACTTAACAAAAACATTAAATAAAACTTAACAACTTAAATTAAAATTGTATTCCCAGGGGTGATAATGCACTCCAGTCGCTGCGGTGCCCACTGGTTGCGGAAGGCCTCGAGCGTGCTGGCGGATACCGCGTGCTCCATCTCCAGGGCTACAGTTCTTTGTAACACCAATGCACAGTGTGACTGATTGGCAATACACAGGTTTAATCGCCCACCTGGAATTGTTCCCAATCTCTGTCACATTGCTATGGGAGGCAGTGAGTAGAGAGTAAATACTTTCAGTGGGAAGGTAGGGAAAATCAAAGAGTGCATGTCCCCAGGGTAATCCTACATGCTTCTTAACAGCTGGTTTAAGACTGGCTTTTTTTCAGCACAGAGCTAAGTCATTCTCCCATTCTGTTGTGATAGGAAACATATGGCTCGAGATACCAATGGAGAAAATAATTAGAAAAAATTAGAATGTAGATTAGAGTGAATTTTGAAAAGCGTTAATAATGTGCTCTGAAATATTTTTCTTTTACATGTGACTTTTACTGCAATGTAGTAGATGGTGCTGAGTCTGGCTCATGTTTTACTTAGTGGTGTTATTTGATTTTTAACAGGATTTAAATATCTTCCAAAATCTCAACAGAAGACAGTATGAACATGTATTCCATCTGATGGACATTGCCATTATTGCTACAGACTTGGCACTTTATTTCAAGTACATTTTTCAAATATCTTATAAAAAAAATCACAGATTGGGATTTTATGTAATTTTCATTAGAAATAATTAAATGCAAATTCTATTGGTTTAAAATTCAATAATCAATTAATGTGTACTATTGTTATTTCTATTACATGACAGAAAAAGGACAATGTTTCAAAAGATAGTAGACCTGTCTGAAACATATGAAGACAATGCAGAATGGGTGCAGTTTATGATACTGCAAACAACCAGGAAAGAGATTATCATGTAAGCCTATTTTTAGATTTTTTTTTTATGGAATGGCTTTGAAATTTCAAACCTGCAATTAGACTTTAAAATTTGTTGAAAAAACATAGCTTTAATTAAGCTTATACAACTCAGAAAATCTTGGCTTGAGAATTTTCAAGTTAACGTTACTTATGCTATGTTTCAATCCAAGACGTTTGCTGGGGTTATGATACTACGGTTACTTGCAGTGTTCCATCTAAGCCACGCGCGTGCACGGCCGCGCACTAATCTGCAAGGTCCCGTGCAGGCCGCCCACAAGCTTTTACATTGGACATACCGCACATGTGCAGAAATTTAAAGGGACCACGCATTGAAAGAAACAGGTCGCGCAGAACATACAGCAGCCTACATGGAACATTGGTTACTTGTAATTATGGTGCTAATTATTATTGTGGTTATAGTACTGAGTTTAATTTCTTATTTATATATCATCCTGTGCATCATTAATTTAGGGCCATGATGATGACAGCCTGTGACTTATCTGCCATCACAAAACCTTGGGAAGTGCAGAGCAAGGTAAAAAATATATATTTTTAGTTTTATTCCTGCTTTGGTGTTCTTTCTTTAAATTTAGATGGATAATTTACTAAGGAGTTGATTAAAGTGTTATGAATTAGAATTGTCACAATAGCTCTACATTTAATTTACTGAACCTATTTACAGGAAACTCTTTATTAACCGGCACCCAAATATCCGGAAATCTCTCTTAACCGGCAAAATTCTTGAGTAGGTAACCGGGGTTTTCCTTCATCTCTCATTTAAAATTAACTTTAAAAAAACACCCCGAGGCGTTTGCCTTGTATCGGAGCGTGTAGATTGGGAGGGGAATGTGCAGCCCGGGTAGGCAGCGGACACGACAGATGGTCAGCTGGCGGTCCCCGGGGAGACGGAGCTCCGAATGCAGGCGCATGTCAATGTGTACGGGGCTCTCGTACGTTGGGAGATATAACTCTCCATTATCCGGACTTTTTGATTAACCGGCACCACGCCAGTCCCGTCGGTGCCGGTTAATAAAGAGTTTCCTGTATAACAATCTGCCTTATTTAATAATGGGCACAATGGCAGTGATTGGAGTTCACTACATACTAATTGTAGGCACTCACTCTATGATGCAGCAAGTGGCTTCAAGTAAGATAGAGGCTGGGGTTGAGGCTCTGACCACAATCTTTCAAGCATCCTTAGATATGGAAATTGTGCCAGTGGATTGGAGGGTTGCCAAGTTAACACCACTTCAAGAAGGAAGAAAGGGATAAATCTGTTAACTAAAGACCATTCACCCTTGGTAAGCTTTGGGAGTTCATAAAATAGGATAAAATTAATACTCATTTGGAAAGACGTGGGTTAAAAATGGACAGCCAGCATGGATTTGCAAAAGACAAATTAATAGAGTTTCTAAAAGCTTTTGTTTTCTCCTCACAAACTCATCTTTCTCATGTCATTTATGCACTGTGTTCAGAACCTGCATCCTCTCCTCTTGGTCAGGTACCACACCAAAGCCAGCAGAAATAAGGAAGAAAAGAAATGGCAGGGGAAAAAAAAAATAATGCAAAAAAATGGAGATCTACTGTGCAACAAAATGCAATGTGCAAAATGCAGCCAAGAGTACTGACGTAATAAAGACTCACTACGCACTTGAACATAAAGCAAGGCTTTAATCAACTTGTAACAAAACATGGAGGTCTAGTTAGCAGTCACTAGCTTCCTGTTTCCAGATTGTCTCTGCCCAAGGTGGGCCCATGCCTGAGTATTTATACTCCCTGGACGGCGCCCCAGCTGGCCACCCAGTAGTACTTCCTGAGTTGTTACTTGCGATTTATGACAGGTACATAAAAATTCAGGCAAAGGGTCCAGCCAGGAGGTAGAGACAGAAAGCACATGAAAAATATTTATGTTGTTCCTGTTCTTCTCTGAATAGCATGACAAGCAAATAATCCTCCCACAGAAAATTTCCCAATCAGAAAAGCCACAGGCTGCAGCACTTAGACTTCCACCTCGCCCATCTCCATGGAAACCATTATCCTAAAACAATAAAGGGTGGAGATCTAATCAGCATGATTCATTACCCCAATTGCTCTTTAATTGATGTCTATTACATTACTGGAGACATATTTCCTATTTCCAATGTTTGCCATACATCCATGGTAATCATCGACTAGCATGGGCAAACACTTCCTTGGAAGACTGGATAAAGTGAGACCAGTCAGTTACCACCTCCAGTGACTCCATGATTACAATAATAGCCAGCCATTAAATAGATGAACTGAACAAAATTTCTTACAGGTTGTCAATATGCGTTACAATTTTGGGGAGTCCTATATTCCTTCATTAAAATTGATGGCAGCCAATTCTGTGCTGTTACGCTGGGGGGACTTTTAACTTTTGGACCCACCGGGAGCGGGGTGGGGAGTGGCAGTTGCGCACGCGCCGGGTTTCCCCGCACACGGTCACAGTCGAAGGATAAGGGGTAAGCCATTTAGGACTGAGATGAGGAGGAATTTCTTCACCCAGAGAGTGGTGAACCTGTGGAATTCTCTACCACAGAAGGCAGTTGAGGCCAATTCATTAAATATATTCAAGAAGGAGATAGATATATTTCTTAAGGCTAAAGGGATCAAGGGATATGGGGAGAAAGCAGGGACAGGGTACTGAATTTGGATGATCAGCCATGATCTCATTAAATGGCGGAGCAGGCTCGAGGGGCCAAATGGCCTACTCCTGCTCCTATCTTCTATGCTTCTATGTGACGTCACTGACAGGTTACCTGCCCGGAAGTCAGCCTGATTGACAGGCTTGGCTTCCAGTTGGGCAGGGAATGCTGGAGAAGAGGCCGCAGCCCTGACCCCCGACCCCGAGGGAGGGGTCCGAGGGTCCAAACCCAGGGGAGTGGGGGGAGGTCTGATCCCCGATCCTGGGAGAGGGGTCCGATCCCCAACCCGGGGGGGGGGGGGGGGGTTGGGCATCCGATCCCTGACATCGGGGGCTGGGGTGTGCTTCCGATCCCTGACCCCAGGGTGTCCGATCCCTGGGGCGTGGTGGGGGGGAGGTTTGGATGGAGGGGGAGGCTGATGGTGGGGGAGCTTGGGGGGTGGGGGGCCAGGAGCACTCCTGCTCTTCCCGGCCCACAAAGAGTGCTCCCGAGGCTGTCCTCACCTCACTGCAGCTGCCGGGCTTCCTGAGACCCGGGATCCCTGGCCGGCCGCTGTTAAACCTGCAAAGCAGGTTAAATCCGAAGCTTCCAGCCTCATTATCATATATAAAGTGCCAACCCGCCTCCTGGGAGTGGGTTTGTTGCCCGCACCCGCCCTGCCTCCATTAAAACCAGAAGTGGGCGCGTTGGGGGCGGGATTTAGATTTTTAACACTTTAACTTACCACCCGATCCAAACCCGCTGTTTTGTGGGGTTAAAATTCCCCTCACTGTGTCCCAGATCTGACATCTTTCTCTTCTATTCAAGGTAGCGCTTTCTGTAGCAGCTGAATTCTGGGAACAGGGTGACTTGGAACGAACTGTATTAGAACAGCAACCTATTGTAAGTACTGATACGGATGGTTCAATGACTTGATGCACAGCAATTTTAAAACAAAATGATAGGTTCAAGATATTTTCCTAAAAATGTTTCTTTGTTACAGGTATTTTGCAGGTTGTAATTCAATAAGTAATTTTAAAATGTTTGAGAAAAATGACAGGCAAATGTCAGAATTAACACATTTTGAACTGTACAGTATTTCTGGTTATTAAAAATATTACTTAGTCTCTTCATGACTCTTTTAGCCTATGATGGACAGAAACAAGTCTGCTGAACTTCCCAAACTTCAATGTGGTTTCATTGACTTTGTGTGCACATTTGTATACAAGGTAAGAATATAGGCAGTAAAATACTTAAGGACAGCTTTACTATAATGCACTATTATTTAAATATTATTTAAAACATATGAATTTAATATAAAAATGTAAGTATGAAAATTCCCTCAGAACAAGAGGTTTATGTGACTTATTTTCCTAATCCACCCGACCCCAAAGAGTTGTTCAATATTAAGCTCCACAATAAGGCAAAGTGAATGCATAGTTATAAAATATAACCTTTTCATGCAGAGGGTGGTGATTATATGATTATGTGGAATAGCCTATTGAAGAAGGCAGTAGAAGTTTGAAGGATGGTATAAATTTCAGGAGGATTATGGAGAAAGTTTTGTTGGAAAAGGCAATCAAAGATTAGGAGAAATTGGGTTTGAAAAGAAGTCTGTGATATTTGGGACCTGTTCGATGGATGGAAATGGTCTTTTCCAGTCCTGTACAGTCTAAGGACATTTCCAGGGGCTTGGGGGAGAGGGGGAAGAGAGAGGGATAGTTAAGGATGTCCATTGATGCATCATGGTAACCGTGGTCTCCTGGAGCGTGCTTAATTGCTTTAGGGAGTTGCAGAGGAATTTTCCAGTTCTTCCTGAAATTGGCCACAAGCTTTTTGTTTTCTGTATATTTATCTCTCCCAGGAGTTAGCATTACTAATGATTGGGCTACATGGTACATGAGGCTGCACCTCTTAACAGATAGCGTGATACTGATTGCCTGATGGTCTTTTCTGACCCTACTTTTTGTGTACTTGTATGTCTATTTTGACTGCTTTGTGTTATTTGGCAAGGTTTTCACAGTTTTCTTACTAGTACAGATGTTTATCTAGATTGAAATTTACAAGTTTACATCCCAAATTGCCCTGCAACTATATTCCAGTGCAGTGAACAATTGAGCACGACCATTATAAGTACTGAAATTCTATTTGGGTTGAATACCAGAATCAATTTTCAGGACCAGGAATGTTGCAAATCCTGTGCAGTTTTAATGGCAGTTAAAGACAGCTTGTTGGGTATGTCACCCAAAAAATTATTTATGGCTGGAAAATCCAAAGTGACAAGTTTGCAGAAGATTACTTCTTCAATGGTAAACTGGAAATTATTTCCTCCAAAGGAGATGACACTTTACACAATCTTTCTTAGGATCTTTCTGGATAGAATACTTTAATTGAAAGTACTTCCCCTCCAAAGAAATATTTAATTGTGACCCTTACTCAACACAAAAGAGTTTAAAATAACAACTGAAAATGCTGGAAACACTCAGCAGGTCAGGCAGCATTGGTGGAGCGAGAAACAGAGTTAACGTTTCAGGTCTGTGACCTTTTGGCAGAACTGGAAAAGGTTAGAGATGTAACAGATTTTACGCAGGTGCAGAGGCAGGGAAAGGGGAGAGGGGAGGAAAGAACATAGAAACATAGAAACATAGAAGATAGGAGCAGGAGTAGGCCATTCGGCCCCTCGAGCCTGCTCCGCCATTCAATGCGATCATGGCTGATTATGGCTGAACAAAAGGGATGGAGTGTGATATGGTGGAAGGCAGGAGAGATTAAAAATGAGTCTAGAGGAGGTGTATAATGGCAATGGCAGAATCATCAACAGCTGCTGTCTGAAAAAATAGGTCATGATGTGGAGATGCCGGCGTTGGACTGGGGTGGACAAAAATGAGAAGTCGCACAACACCAGGTTATAGTCCAACAGATTTATTTAAAATTACAAGCTTTCGGAGCTGTCGCTCCTTCCTCAGGTAGAGTAGCTGTGAGAGAATCTCCCAGAATTCACAATATAAACACAGAAAAAATGTATTCAAATCTTTCCCTACATCAAAGACACACTAAGAGCACAGCCAAGACAATGAGATGTGTCCCAGGGGGTCCAACGTGTCAAAACACCTGCTGGCTGCATATCCTCTGCAGTTGACTTTGGTTCTTGTGTTAGTTTTTTTTTTAAAAAAAGGCTGGAAAGACCGGCCATGATGTCAAGTCACGTTCTGTATCGTGACATGAACCCGATATCGCGATTGAGGCCATCCTCATGAGTGCGGAACTTGGCTATCAGTTCTTGTTTTGGCAGATACTTGTGGCATTTAGGATTGAGCTGTCACAATACTGCCGAGCAAAGGGTAGTAGTTATCAAATACAGCCAAGCAATAAAAATAGTTAATACTGATCACCAAACTGTTACCTGCTTACATTTATAGTCTATGGTGTTTACAATTGTCCTATCAGGGGATTCTGTGAGGCTTGCAGTTTTACTTCCTCCTGAAGCCATGAAATGTATCTTTGATTAATAGTTCTGATTACCTGTGATGGGACCTTATACCTTCTTTTGTATCAGCTCAGCATCATAAAGCAATGGAGGCATATAAACAAGCTGTGTGTCCTGTGCTCTTAGCTCCCTTGTTACTGTACCTCTTTAAGGCCAGAGGCAAGCGGAGGAATCTATGGATTATCTTACTCAGCTAAAAGCTATTTTTAATAATGTATGGCCTAAGATTACAAGGATTACTTTGGCTTCTGGACTTTTATCATTCTGAAACGATTTTAAAGTGCCAGTGGGAAAAGCTAGTATTATTATTTGGCTAATGAAGCCACTTAATTTCAGTGTTGTTTTCCTGGAAAAAAATAGCATGCAGACAGACCATATAATACAGGTTAAAATTACAAGTTTTTTAAGAGACAGAAAACAGACAAAGGAAAGGGGATTCATTAGTAATTTTTAGCCTGCATCATACGATTCATCAGCATGTTATTTTCAACTAGTTTCAGTAAGATCAGAAGTGGATGGCGGTACCTGTATTATTTCCAACCTCAACAATAACAGGTTCATTGTTTAAAAATCAAAAGCTACTGGTTCCATCTACCAAGTAATATGTTTCTTGACAGTTTCTTTCCTGTGGCAAGAATTCAGCAGGAGGATGTGTGGCTCTCCTCCTCAGTGGAATGTTTCATAAGAACATAAGAACATAAGACATAGGAGCAGGAGTAGGTCATTTGGCCCCTCGAGCCTGCTCCGCCATTCAATAATATCATGGTTGATCTGATCTTGGCCTCAACTCCACTTCCCTGCCTGCTCCCATTTCAATAACACATAGGCTAAGCCTGTTATAATAGCCCAGTATACTACCTACTGTAATGGTAATAGAGATGTTTCTCATTTCAGAAATATTCTCACGATCTTCAGATATCTAGAAATGCTGAGCTATTTTTAAAAACTTAAAAAAAACTTTTCTCAAGGTTATTTTGTCCATTATATTCATCTTAAGTAGAATAGTATTATACAGTATTTGCAGCACAGAAACAGACCATTTGGCCCAACTGGTCCATGCCGGTGTTTATGCTGCACATGAGACTCCTCCCAGCCTTCTTCATCCAACCCCATCAACATATCCTTCTATTCCTCTCTCCCTCGTGCGTTTATCTAGCTTCCCCTTAAATGCATCTAAGCTCGTCACCTCAACTACTCCTTGTGGTAGCAAGTAAAAAAGTTTCTCCTGAATTCCCTATTGGATTTATTCATATCTATTTTATATTCTGGTTCTGGTCTCTCCCGCAAGTGGCAACATCTTCTGTACGTGTATCCTATCTTTTATATTCTTAATGATCTCTATCAGGTCACCCCTCAGTCTCCTCTTTTTTAGAGAAAGAGCCCCCATCTGTCCAATCTTTCCTGATAGATATAACCCCTCAGTTCTGGTATAATTCTAATAAATCTTTTTTGCAGCTTCTCCTGTGCCTCTAGATCCTTTTTATAATATGGAGATCAGAACTCTTCACAGTACTCCAAGCATGGTCAAACCAAGGTTTTATACAAGTTTAACACAACTGCTCTGCTTTTCAATTCTATTCCTCCAGAAATGAACCCCAGTACTTTGTTTATGGCCTTATTAATCTGCGTTGCTGCCAATGGTCCCTTTCATTTTTTTTGGGTGCATGGCCCCTTTAAGGGGCTGCGCGGCCCATTCAAAATACAGCGCATGCGCGGTTTTTCCCTTAAAGGGAACATTGGTTGCTACTTTTAGTGATTTGTGCATCAGTACCCCCAGATCCCTCTGCTCCTCTACCTGATTTAGACACTTATCTTCCAAGGAGTATCGGCCTCCTTACTCTTCCTACCAATATGTACCACCTCACACTTTTCTACATTGATAAAATTTAAATGTTGTGAATGTGTAATTAGTTAGTAAATATGTGCTTGCACTAATAATATTTCTGTTATATTAGGAATTCACTAGATTTCATTCTGAAATTCAGCCTATGCTCAGTGGCATACTCAACAACAGAAAGGAGTGGAAAGCACTGGCTGATGAGCATGAGGCAAAAATGAAAGCCATTGAGGAAGAGAAAGCGCAAAAGGAAGAAGAACGTGGAGCAAAACAAGGTTAGACATCTGAAGATGAATCACAAAATAGAAGGATATGCTGAACGGGTTAGATCAAGTAGGGTGGGAGGAGGTTCATATGGAGCATAAACACCGGCATACACTAGTTGGGCCGAATGACCTGTTTCTGTGCTGTAAATTCTAGTAAAATACAAGTAGTACAAATACAGCCCAGTCCATCTTGTAAAAGGTCTTAAATTAGACGTAGGGGTGGATTTCCCCCAGAGCTATATCTGGGCGGAGGGTCACAGACCTGAAACGTTAACTCTGTTTCTCTCTCCACGGATGCTGCCTGGCCTGCTGAGTGTTTCCAGCATTTTCTGTTGTTATTTCAGATTTCCTGCATCCGCAGTATTTTGCTATTGTAAACAACCATTCAGATTGTTTGGGCTTCTGACAAAAGCTGATGTATCTATATATAAATTGTGTTTGTGGTTGGAGTAATTTGTAAACTATAATTTTAAACATTATAAAACTACCAATCTAATTTGTTTCACAGAATCAAACCTGACTTCATTTAATGTGCATTTATTTCTTTCCTTTTCAAATTGCAGCTACTGCCACATCAGAAAAGGCACCAAGTTCTCAGTCTAAGACTTGTTCTCTCTTGTAAACTACAGCAAGAAGAAATCAATAACAACAATTCTGGAGTCTTCACCGGCACTATAATACAGATATATGGAGAAAAATAGTCAACTATTTCAAAATTAATTGTACCCCTAAATTTGTGAGTTCAAAAATAGCAAGCATGCCAGTTAAAGTAAAACCTTTATTAAGCTTTCTTAGTTACATGGGCCACATGTTTCATATTAGAGAAATGGATTTAGAAAAATCAGGTTAATATCCACTGTAAAAAAAATATTAATTTACCTTATGAAACATGGTATAAAAATAAAAGTATGAGGTACAGCAAATTAAAATATCTGTTTTAGAGATAGACTAAAACATTTTTTTGGACCTTATACTGAGGCAGAAAGAGATTATGTATCAATTTGTGAGAAGAATTTGGAGTTTCCGACTGTAGTGATACAATCAGCCTTTGATTAGCCCTGACATTTTAGTGTTCACGAATTAGTCCAAAAGTCCATTCTTATGGTTTACGACTTTGGTAAAGAGCATTTTACTCCAGGTAAGACCTGGAGTTATTCATGCAGTGACAGATTTGGAATTAGCACCATAGTAGTGAAAGAATGGAATAGAGAAATGTTCTGCCCAACAGCACAGTTGTATCACAGTGCCCAATAGCATTGGTGGGCATGTCTCAGTGGAGCAGGAGGATAGGGTGTCTTGGGTGCACAGAGGGCGTAGGCAGCCCGCAACTTGCAAAATCTACAACCTACACAGCAGGTCAACTGTAACGGAGTCAGCTATCTGGGCTTGGCAGAGGAGCAGAGTACGAGGTGTCTCAGGCTCATTGTGGATGCTATGACTGAGATGTACCATGTGATTCATAAAGATCTGAATCAAGATCAACTATTTGCCCGGCAATACCATTTTATGAGAGACTTTCCATGTACCTATAGAGGAAATGTCAGGAGACAACAGTTTTGTCTAGCTTTTGACCACTTAACTTTTATTTTCCACCCAATGAAATAACGAAATACTGTGGGTTTTATTAAAAATGAATTAATTTTGTTCAATTGTGCTGTTTAATTGTGTATGGAGCAGACTCATATCAATGATTTGGACTTGAATGTAGGAAGTGTGATTAAGAAGTTTGCAGATGATACAAAAATTGGCCGTGTGGTTGATAATGAAGAAGAAAGCTGTAGACTGCAGGAAGATATCAATGGACTGGTCTGGTGGGCAGAACAGTGGCAAATGGAATTCAATCTGGAGAAGTGTGAGGTAATGCATTTGAGGAGGGCCAACAAGGCAAGGGAATACACAATAAATGGTAGGATACTGAGAAGTGCAGAGGATCAGAGGGACCTTGGAGTGCATATCCACAGATCCCTGAAGGTAGCAGGACAGGTAGATAAGGTGGTTAAGAAGGTATACAGGATACTTGCCTTTATTAGCTGAGGCATAGAATATAAGAGCAGGGAGGTTATGCTTGAACTGTGTAAAACACTAGTTAGGCCACAGCTAGAATACTGCATGCAGTTCTGGTCACCACATTACAGGAAGGATGTGATTGCACTAGAGAGGGTGCAGAGGAGATTTACGAGGATGTTGCCTGGGCTGGGGAATTATAGCTCTGAGGAAAAATTGGATAGGCTGGGGTTATTTTCTTTGGAACAGAGGAGGCTGAGGGGAGACCTAATTGAGGTGTATAAAATTTTGAGGGGCCTAGATAGAGTGGATAGGAAGGACCTATTTCCCTGAGCAGAGAGGTCAATAACCAGGCGACATAGATTTAAAGTAATTGGTAGGAGGTTTAGAGGGGATTTGAGGAGAATTGTTTTCACCCAGAGGGTGGGGGGAGGGTCTGGAACTCACTGCCTGAAAGGGTGGTAGAGGCAGAAACCCTCATCACATTTAAAAAGTACAGGAAACTTTTGTTTATCCGGCACCGACGGGACCGGCGTGGTGCCGGTTGATCGAAAGTGCCGGATTACAGAGAGGTATACTTACCAAGGTACGAGAGCCCCGTACACGGCCACAGGCTTAACAATTGGGACCCGGAGAGGGAAGGTAAACGAGACTCCGGCTTTTTCCTCCGTGGCGGCGACAGGTCCAAGTCGGAAGAACGTTGACCCCCCTTTCGTGGGGGCGAAAGGTCAGAATTGGGGTCTTGTCTGTATAATAAAACTTACCTGATTTTTGCCGGTTAAGCGAGAATTCCGGATATTTGGGTGCCGGATAAACGAAAGTTTCCTGTACTTGGATATGCACTTGAAGTGCCGTAACCTACAAGGATATGGACCAAGTGCTGGAAAGTGGGATTAGGGTGGACAGCTCTTTGTCGGCCGGCACGGACCAAATGGGCTGAGTGGCCTCCTTCTGTGCTGTAAATTTCTATGATTCTATGATTTCCATGGGGGTTCTTCCAATTGTCCACTGTAACTTTGGCGGTAGACTCTTCCACACTCGTGCTCTGTGCCTCACCCTGTGCTTTATCATCAACACCATTAGTTACATTTGTGTAGTGTGTGTATTTGTGTGTGCATGTTCCAGGTGGGGTGGTAATGGTTGGTGTAGCTGGTTGTTCACTTGATTCTCCTCATTCTGGAGGAGGCATTATGAGACCAATATTCATGTACAGGCCTAAGTCAGTTCTAAATGGTTTAGAACTGGTGCTAATCTCACCTGAATTGTCAAGTGCAAATAGCACTTAATTCTCCAGGTTAAGCTAATTTGAGTAACTATTCACAAATCCAGATCCAATCTCTGATGGGGGTGATTTTGGCCCAGTATAAAGAGTTAAAGAGATGGCCAAGATGGGGTCTTAAGCTACAATGCTGGTTTAGCCCACGTTTAGCACAAGCCGTCATCTTGGTAAAGGAGTTGAAGCCAGCACTATTATCGGCTGCCTGGAGGATCGTTAAGGGGCTGATTGACAATTAAGTTGCCTGCTAGCGCTCATTAAAGAGGCTGCACGCCATTTTGGTGGGTCACACTTCATTTAACAACCTCTCCTAACAGCGCCCAGCTGAACAGAAGTAAACAAGTCATCGCTCAGAATTTTGAGCACTACTTAAAGGTATATCAGAGACTAAATTCGATAAGGCCTGAAAATGGGCGCAGGATCGTGATCTGCCCACGCCCATTGAAAGTAATGCAAGCAGCAGGCAAAATTCGTGCTGCCAGCTAATTAACATGATTGAAGCGCTGAGCCCAGCGCTGAACGCGCTGCTGTTTGGCTCAGTGCTCAACAGGGGACCCAATTTCATGGGAAATGTGATCTCTATTTAAAGGTAGCCTGCCGTATGAAAAGCAGTCTGCACTTCTTAAAGGGGAGGTGCTTTCTGAAAGAAGCACCTCATTGTTAGTGTATCAACGGAAAGGGGAAGGTACCTATGGCTCAAAAGGGTACCTCGGTTCTCAGACGCAGCACTGGGGGCCTTAGTGCAGGGGTTTGAAAGGAGGAGACAGATCCTCTCCCCACTGCAGGAGGCCCTCCAGATAAAGTGTAAGAAGGCAGTGGGAGCAGATTGCTGAAACAGTCAGTGCCACCAGTCTTTCCCCAGGACCTGGATCCAGTGCTGAAAGAAGCTTAATGGCCTCGCACAAGTGGTCAAGATCAGTGAATGCATTTTCAAATGCCATATCCCACCAACTGCACCACTAGTCTCACACACTGCTCAATGCACCACGCCCCATCACTCACCTACCAACAATCCCGACTCATACCTCAATATCATAACTTCACCTCACCCTCATACACTTACCGCTGTTGCAAGCCTCACACCCACATCGCACACCTTGCACACAATGCCAGCTATTCAACCATTACAGGCACATCACCCAAACACATTGCACCACACTCACTGACACACTTCCCTCTTTCTTGCAAGAGAATGTGGTGCATAACTGGTGCCAGCAGCAGCTAACAGGTGGGGGCAGGCACGGTTGCTGAACCTGTCTCAGCTGGAGGAGACAGTGTTGGATACCATTGGAGGGGCCATCACTGAGGGCATGGCGATTGGCAAGGCTGAAAGCATTGATGATGACGGATGCTCATACCTAATCCTCCTTCTCACATCCCACTACCCCCACCCCCATCACACAATCTCTTCTCACTTGCAAGCTGCTGATGGTGTAAACATGCACATCTTGCTTTCCCCCCTTCCCTCACCACAACCCTACCCTTGTGCCTTTCTCCTTTCAGAAAGTCAAGAACTCCAACCAGACCAGCCTGTGCAGGAAGAACAACAGGAGGAGAGTGATAGAGAAGAAACATAGAAACATAGAAACATAGAGTCTAGGAGCAGGAGTAGGCCATTCGGCCCGTCGAGCCTGCTCCACCATTCAATACGATCATGGCTGATCATCCAAATCCAGTACCCTGTCCCCTGCTTTAATCCCCACAGTACACATATCCCACCCTACCCCCGTAACCCCACGTATTTAATTCCCCCGAACATATCCCATCCTATCCCCATAACCCCACATATTTAATCCCCCCCTAACACTAAGGGTCAATTTATCATAGCCAAATCAACCTAACCCGCACATTTTTGGACTGTGGGAGGAAACCGGAGCACCCGGAGGAAACCCACGCAGACACAGGGAGAATGTGCAAACTCCACACAGACAGTCACCCGAGGTCAGATTCGAACCCGGGTCCCTGGCGCTGTGAAGCACCAGTGCTAACCACTATGCCACCGTGTTGAAGAGACACCATCACTCGATTTGACACTCGCAGGCACCAGCTCATAAAATGGCACTGCGCGTAATTTAGAGGGTAGTATAGAGGCGGGTATAGAGCTGTACGTGGTGAGTCACCGCGCATGAGTGGCCTACAGCCAAGGCAGGGGGAAAAGGTAGCGCAGGTGCAGGTCCCCGGAGGACGAGGTCGCACATGAGTTCTGCTGCAGAGGAGTCAGGTGAGGACTTTGATGGGATGGCCTTCAGAAGAAGGGTGATGGGCATCCACAATGAAATGCTTGGTGCACTGGCAGTCCTGCCAGGGAGCCTGTTGTCACGACCAAGGAGCATGGATGAGTCCGGCTCCAATCTTGCACAGGGCTTTGCACAGAGCTTGCGGCCCATGATTTAAGGATGGAAGTGATGGGCAACTCCATTGGAGCACTTGTGGACACAACCATGATGCAGGATCTGATGGCCGATATTTCAACTTCCATTGCAGCACAAGCGAAAGCCACCCAACATTTGAGTGCTGCAGTGGAAGCTCAGACTTCTGTCATGCGGGCTCAGCTTGCTTCCAAACAAGCTCAGACTGCTGTCACCGTGGCTGGGTTTACGAGTGTGGGAAGGGGCTTGCAGGGTCTCACAGTAGTCCAGCAATCTGTCCTCCAACAGATTACTAGGATTGCTGAGAGGCTGCCCTGGGAGAGTGGCAGTTATTCTGTGGAGCATAAATCTGCTGTCCTCTCTCAGGATGACAGCATTCCTACTTCCACCACTGCCACTCCGCCAGTGCCCTTGCTGTTGCCTGTCAGCCAGCAAGCCCAGATTGCTGCTGCCCATGCTGAGGTGGTGCAGTCTACAACCGGGTCTTCTAGGCCCAGAGCTGCTCGAGGTCGTCCTGCAAGGCCTTCTACAGTCTCACCCACTGAAAGTCAGCAGCCTTCCAACAGCCATGGTGCACCCACTGGGGTAGCACTTCGTAGGAGCACTAGGATAGGCAAAGGCATGCAACAGACAGGCACTAAGGGAATGCACAAGTGTGATTAGTTGAATTGTTTGTGTAGCTTTGGAATTAATCATTTATAAATTATGTTTGGAATGTTTGTTTTGTGGTGGTTTCATTTCAGCATTGTGCCCAAGTGGACACTGTGATGTTCCGTGACAGAGGGATGGTAAGGTGGGGAAGAGTTGAGGAACGGGGATCTGGGATTTCATTCAGGGGAACCGGAGTCTGATGATGTGCTCACGGACGCCCGTCCGGAACAGGGATTTGCAGGCTGCCTCTTCCCTTCCTCCTACTACTCCTCTTCCTCCTCCTCTTCAGCCTCCTCCTGAGGTGGTTGCGGAATGCGTGCTGGCAAGCGTTGCACCCTCATTACCAAATTGTGAAGGCCATCACGGCTTGGGACACCAACTCTGGTTAGTACTGGAGAGCTCCTCCTGAGTGGTCAAGGCAGCGGAACCGTTGCTTGAGCACCCCGATGGTCTGCTCGATGACATTTCTTATGGCAGCATGGCTGTCATTATATGATAGTTGGGCGTGAGTGGTGGGATTGTGGAGGGGAGTCATCAGCCAGGTGTAGAGTGGATAGCCTTTGTCGACTAGCAGCCACCCTCGGGTTCGACGTGGTAGCTGGAAGATTGCTGACACAGCGGACTGGCGCAGGATGAAGGCATTATGACTGCTTCCAGGATACCAGGCATTCACAATCATGATGTGCTGGGTGTGGTCGCACACCAACTGCACATTAAGTGAGTGGTACCCTTTGCGGTTACGGTACATCTCACCATTGATATGCGGCGCCCGCAAAGCCACATGTTTGCAGTCAATGGCGCCCTGCACCATGCGGAAGCCTGATATCCTTGCAAAGCCACATCTGTGCTCCTCCTGCTTCTCTCTGTTTAGAGAGAAGACAATGAAGTCCCTTCGCCTGGAGTACAGAGCCTCAGTGACCTCTCAGATACAGCGATGGATGGCGAACTGTGAGATGTTTGCTATGTCACCTGCTCCTACCTGGAAGGATCAGCTGGCGAAAAAATTCAGGGCCACGGCTACCTTGAGGGCCACTGGCAGAGCCATCATTGCCCTGCTCTGAGGCTGCAGGTCTGGTTCCAAGAGGTGGCAGAGGTCTGTGACCACCTGCTTGGTGAAGCAGAGCCTCCGAATACACTGCTCCTGACTTAGATGCAGGTAGGAGAAGTGCTTTCTGAAGACTTTAGGTGGGTAAGGCCTCCCGCTGAGAGCCCTCCTCCTCCCCATCCTCCTCCCTCTGTGAGCAGCTTGTCTTTGCTGCCTCTGCTCCATCTCCCTGTCATGCTGCAGTATGAGGGGGACTGCAACTAGAGCCCCCATGACTAAGAGCAAGTGGTGCACTCAGAGGCCTTCCAGTAGCAGCCAGCACCTTCTCAACATCCAGCAGCACTCCCTGCACAATTTAACAACTTTAGAAATGACTTCCAGCAACCCAGTATTCATATAAACTTTGCAAGAGCCAGTAAAAAAGAAATAATCAACTTACCAGCAAGTTGGATGTATCCCTTTAAATTGCACTGGTGGGGTGTCCCTTGTGCAGCTGAACACACGTGTTTAGGAGAGAGCGCTGAATGGAGTGGCGATGTCCAAAATAGCTGGTTGTGCGTCAAATCAGTGTTACATGCTGACTGATGCCACGATCTGGCTACTCTGCTTACTGTCTGCGCACACACGCCCCGCCCACGCTATCGCCCTCACCAAGGTGGTGACCAATGCAGGCAGTGGGCGGAAGCGATGAAGTCACCATTTTTTTCCCCGAAACCACCCTTAACTACCGACACTGAGGTGCCGAATTTCATGGCCATCACCTTTTACTGTTCAGTTGCTGCTTGAGGTTTGAAGAGGACTTTTGAAACACATCAGGAGACTTTCTGAGACACTTTGTCAAGACTTTGCCAACACTCTATCAACATTTATTCTAGAAATTCTCTGAGGACTTCACCTAAAAGGAGTGAGCGCTGTGCTACTCTACCTTATTGGTCACCTTATAGGAGTCATCAGGGGAAAGGGAGTCCTTGGTCATGGGCATCTTGTTAGAGGTCGCCCTTTGTCTGCAGGATGAATGGGAGGAGGAGATGAGGCCAGGCAGAGCAGCACGAGCTGCTGTAGGAGAGAGGGACAGGAGGGAGAGGTGGACTGCTTCCCCCCGTGGGTACAGGATCTCCCTCCTCCTCTGGACTTCCTCCACCAGTGGCGTGTCCAAGAACCTGTGCGCCCTCTCACTCGGTCCCTGAGCCATCCTGAAACATGCCGCTGCGTGTCAGCCAGCACACGTCACACCTTTAGTGGAAGTGGGTGCGTGGAGCGCACATATACTGCTCCACGGAAATTGCGTCTAATCAGCGCTTCAGTGCTAAACCTGCAGGTGTTTGATTTAGCGCCTCCAGGCAAGTTTAAATTATGGTAATCAGCAATTAGGACCAAAATTGCATGCTAAAACCAGACTTCCAAACAGGCGCGTCTTATTAGCACAGCACCCATTTAGCTCAATGGAACTAAATCTCAGGCGCTGCATTTAACCAGCAGCCAATCCGATACCACCTGTTTTGCGCTGCTGCCGGAGACGAATTGCTAGGCCATACATTCCAAAAGAAAAGTTTCTAAAAGAAAATTTAGTTCATGGAAACTGACAGATATTTATATAGATGTTGTAAATATTATTGCTGTGTTGTTAAGTTTGACTTTATTTTAACTCCTTAGATATTGGTGCTGTATGTATTGGTTTCATATATGCTTGAAAAAATACAACAAACAGCTGTAGGATTTCTCCTCTCTCTTGTCAGAATACAAAAGGTCAAGGATCAAGCGAGACACTAATTATTTTCTAACTTTAAAGAATTTAATTTGACATACAAACACGATAGTTTGTACCAGGAAGAAAGTAGTAGTTTCTCGTATAAACTTTTTCTAGCGAGTGCAACTTCTGATGTGGCATGTGGTTCTCCTGGGAACCCTTGCAGCATGGGCTGTCTTATATGTTTTCCTTCAAATCTGTTGCTGAATATATCATATTTGTGTTGCTTTCAGTTCTAGCACTAATGAATTTTTTATCAGTTCCTCAGGCCTTGCAGCTTACTAAGGCCAGTCTTACTGAAGGGGTTTGATAGGATAGAGAAGATGTTTCCACTTGTGGGGAGTCCAAAACTAGGGGCCATAAATATAAGATAGTCACTAATATATCCAATAAAGAGTTCAGGAAAAATTCTTTACCGAGAATATGGTTAGAATGTGGAACTTGCTACTACATGGAATAGTTGAGGCGAATAGCATGGATGCATTTAATGGGAAGCTAGATAAGTACATGAGGGAGAAAGGAATAGAAGGATATATTTTTTTATATTCGCTTATGGGATCTGGGCATCGCTGGAGAGGCCAGCATTTATTGCCCATCCCTAGTTGCCCTTGAGAAGGTGGTGGTGAGCCGCCTTCTTGAACCGCTGCAGTCCGTGTGGTGAAGGTACTCCCACAGTTGTTGATTTGATAGGCCCAGGCTTTAAAAGACTTGGTTTGAATTTTGTTGGGGGAGGAAAATGAGGCGGATGGAGTGATTACACCCCTTCCCATTTCATTCGCATGGCTGCTCCTTCTGGACACATAACTGCCCTGCCCCTCTCACGGAAGCACCAGGAAATCCTGCAGCAATGTAAAGAGGGTTGGAGACCCAGTGTAATGGTTCCCCTTCTCTTTTTCCTCTGCTCATGTGCCTGGGAACTCAGCACTCCCAGTGCAAAAAAGAGAGGAAAAGTTGGCTCTATAGTTTATTAATTTCTGTTAACAATGCATTTTACTTTCAGCTTATTTCCCCACAGTTCCAAAAACACTTTTAACTTGGATATCACATTTGTAAGGTTTAGTTAGTTGAAATGAAGTTGAACGCATTTGCGCAGAAAACCTTACTGTGTTGTCCCGATGCATTTTCTAATTATCAGTGGCTAAAGGTAATTTTTCACTATTAATTGCTTTAAATGTTAAATAGCTTTGACCCATTAGGATTTTATATTCCAATTAAAGTCATTATGAATGTATACTTAATAATTAAAAATAATTGTTTATCAGAGATCTGAAAATGTTGAATAATGTTTTACTCATTTTGGTAATTTAAAGCTTAATAAATGAACTAACAGAACAAATGTGATTAATATACATTCAGATTCGGTGCTTAATTTTGTTTCCTTCTGAGATATTAAATAAAGTTTAGACTTAATAACATATAAGATGTGGACTATTTATTGATGTTTATTGTCTGAAAGTGGTTTTGGAGATTGTCAACCTCCTTGGGAAGATGAGGAGCTGAGATTTTATACTAAAGTTGTGCTGTGCCATATCTATTCAATGTGCTCATAGACTGAGCTCTTCACAGTCTTTTCAATAACACTATTTTTAAAGAGCTGAAAGGAGTACCTTTACTCAGGCATTGCACCCCTGTCAATGTTCTTCAGCACTGACCTCACTGTAAACTGCGGGCTCAGCTTATTTAAATATCCATTGGTAATTCAGTAGCACTAGTCCTATGTAAATTGGGAATTGTACACTGTGTGGCTTGAAAATTAGGAGTGCAGCCTTTAGAAAGTCAAAATGGTTGAAGATTGCAGCAGAAGGTTGGGGGAGCAGCAGCTAAGGAAGAAAGTACGTGGCACAGTGAGTTGACTGTCAGGGTGCTGTAATGGATGGCTCATGCACTTTCAGACACCCAGGGGAAGCACAGTATAAGGAAAGAATAGGTTCGTTTATGGTCACTTTGAGTTCCTTGTAGTAAAGAGAATGGGAGTGAAATTGGCTGCCTTTGGACGCTAATGGAGCGCAAATGGCTTGGCGACTGGGCGCGGCGCTGACACCACCCCACACCAACACCGTAAAGCATCCCTACAATGACCAAGCCATTCCTTTCACACTCATCACCATTGCAGGGGGTACTGTTATGTCTCACCATTCACTGCAATTCACTAAGCCACTTCCAAAGGTGCACACAAATCTGTCCAAGACCAGAAAGTGTTGAAAGTAAAGATTTCAATATTTGACAGCTCATTAATAGAAACTTTACATAAACCTTGGAGAAAAGACCCAAGTGGCTACTCTTGTGTGTTGTTAGTTGGTATGATTGCACTAGGATGAGGATGAGTGTGAGGGTTGGCTAGTGAGATGGGGAAGTGATAATGTAGATAGAAAGAGAGGGATGGGTGGAGGTACAAGGTAAGTTGGTGTGAGTAAGGATGTGCAGGAGTAGGATAGGGAAGGCAGAGTGATGGTGATGTGATGAGAGGCATAGCAGGATGAAATTGAGTGTGGCTTTGTACGAACGTTTCCTGATCTACTGAGATCATTGAAATGTTTGCAGCACAGCACCCAGGTCCTCCTGACCACATCCCTCCTTGTGCCCTCCTCTGCAATCTGCAACCAGGCTGTTTTGGTCTCCTGGGGAGGTGTCTTCCGCCCATCGGAAGGGAAGAGGACCTCCCTGCGTGCTCTGACTCCCTCTATAAGGATATGGAGGGAGTCATGGGAGAACTTGGGTGCAGCCCTCTGCCTCTGTGCAGTTATTGTCAGTGTTTGCAGCACTTCAATGCTGTAGAACACTGACAGCACAAATGTCAAAAGAAAGTTGGCCATGGTCCTTTTAAGGAAACCGGCTGATGACGCGTTATGCATGACGTCACCAGACCCGCTTCCTCTAATTGGCCCAGGAAGCACACTGGGCAGGATTAACAAGCCCTATCAACTTAAATTCATTTTAGACAGCGGGATGGAGCCAGCAGCGGGGCCGCGACCCGCCACCGTCATCACCCACTCCGGACCTGCCGAGACAAGTAAAATCCCGGCCTATAGTTACACAGGAAAGGGTGCACTTTTATTTCATGCTGACTTATTCAATCAGATGATTAAGCCTTACAAGGTCATGTAGGGACAATGAAGTCTGATGTAATATCGGGGGGAAATTTTCACTTTTGGCGCAAGTGTTAAACTGGCGGTTGCAGATCGACCATCCATTATATGCCCTGCCTGGTTTTCAGTTCCAACTGTAGGAGCCTTCATGGGTGCCATCAATTACACACTGCACTTTGGAGCAGCTAGCATGGCCATAAAACTGTGTGGCCCTATCACACTACCACCTTGCGGTTATGCCATATTAGATGAATTTCTCAGCAGGAAAGTGTGTCAGCTATCTGGTGAATATATGTCTGACGGCACTCTGGATGATATTACACAGGTCTTCCATAGCTGCTTCAATTAGCAGTGGCATAAAATTGAGTGTGGTTGTCACCTCTACAGCCACAGCAAAGTTTTCCAGACTAGTGATCTTGGCCACAGGTCTTCTTGCATTAGCTGGCACAGTCCTCCTATTGCCTCTTTGGTGAAGTGCACTCTTCTCATGCAGAGCTCCTCATTAAGCTCTTCAGGGGTTCTGCATGACCTGCAAATTCTTTGGGAGTGGGTAAATGTCTGGAAGGGCACATCCTTCTCATATGCTGCCTCACTCTTCTTTCCTCCATCCTTTCCTCCTCCTCCATTATAATGCCAAACAAAGGAATGCTAATTGGGAATTCCATACCTGGTTCTCAAAACCTCTCATAGTGGGTGAGGGCAAAAATATCCTGGTGCTCTCACAGTCGCTGAGACATTCAGATGCAAATCTGGCTTTGTCTAAATGAAAAGCTCTAAAAAAAAACTTTTCCCCAGCTCCAGTAAAATATAGTCAAAGTTTCTTCAAGCTTCACTCATTCATAGGCAGGCATAGATGCAACCACAAAACCATCGCAGACAGTAAACACAAGCTCTGTTATAAGGTATCTCTTGGAGCCAGTATTCCAGCAAATGTTCATCCTCTGTTATTTGTAGGCCTGGAAGAACAGCCTGCCTGTCCCACCAGAAGTCCCGAACAAGAACTGCTCCGTGCATCCACTGTTTGCAAAAACCAGTATAATTATGCACACTCCAGAGGATGTAGTTGGTGAGATGGGGAGGTAGCATCAGGTAAGTCACAGTACTTGGGTGAGGAGGAACAGGAACCTGCTGCCTAGATAGCCCCACAGATGTCATCAGTGAACCCCTATGCTTCAGGAAATGCAGCAGTGCAGAAAAATTGTACAGCACTCTGTAGCTTGTAGTTAGATGCCTTGTTGCCTGGCTTAGAGTAAAAGTTTGCATTCTAGGACCCATTTTACAGATCTCCACTTCTGATAGAATCTTCCAGTTCTGTCAGCTGGCTTTCCTGTGATTTTAGAGACAATAAGGGAGGCATTCCTGGGTCTGTGCCGAGGCGCACTGATTGCCCGGGCCCAGTGAATATAAGAAAATTAGGCAGGTTGTCTCATGTTTGAGCACATGCTTGTAAAGGAACCCACTTGAATTTCCTTCATTCATTTAAATGGAAGGAAAATCTGGCAGGTTCATTTATAGACATGCTCTGACCCACCCAATTATCCAACTGTTGTTGCAACCAACCAATCCAGTGCACTTTGGTGCAGACCCAGGAAAATCTTCCCTAATGGTTTGATGGTTTTTCTGTTAAAATAAGCATTTTCTACATGTTCTTATCATAAAGTATCCACTCCCCCCAATAATAAATGCTAATTCTCAAAGCCTTCTGGAAAAAAGCCAAAAAAAACAAGAAGAAGCACTCTGTCCCTTTAAGAATGCCCTTCTGCATACAGCTTACCTTAAACACCATTGAGAATGGACAAAGCTAACAGTGGGCAGGGCTTCTGCTTGAAGATCAGGAAATCTTGAGTGCAAAATTCTGATTTGTAGCGCCCATTTTTTGAGTGCTATGAGTGCACTTAGAGGTCCAAAATGGCGCATGCACACACTTCTGGTGTGAGTTGCGCCAGACGACATATTGGTGAGGGCGTTTGCGCGTGCAACGCTGATTTGACGCCAGCGCTGCCATTTTGGAGCTCAACACTCCAGCTAACGCCCTCTCTTAACCTCACACAGCTGAACACGCATTCAGAAGTAGGGAGAACCCCCACCAGTGCTAGTTACAGGGATCATCACCTACTTACAAGTTAGTTGCTGATTAATTTCTATTGGCTGTTGCTATGATTCTACAAGTGTTTTGTGCTATCTATAGTAGGTTAAAGTTGCTAAAGTCTACAGGGAGTTGTGTGGCACCTGTTGGAGGGCTTTTTCCTGACTTCAAGGCTTCTGCACAAACCACATGCTGACATGCACTAGTAGGCATTCCCCTTGGATTGCAGCATGACTTGGGGAATGAACAGAGGGCACGCAGAGCAGGACAACCTGCTGGAAGAGGGGGGGGGGGGAGGAGTAGGGGGTAAAGGGCTCTCAGCAGAAGGCCATATCCGCCCAGAGTGTTCAGGGAGCAATTCTCATACCCGAACCTCAATGAGGAACAATGTGTGAGACGTCTGCACTTCAGTAAGGACGTCCTCATTGAAATGTGCCAACTGCTGCAGCCACAAATGCAACCCCAGGGTCGGGCAAGGACCGCATTACCAGTGGCTGTGAAGGTGACCGTGGTGATGAACTTTTATGCGTCGGGCTCCTTCCAGTCTGGAGCTGTAGATATTGCTGTCCACTGTTGTGTCACTGAGGCTCTGTATTCAAAGAGAGCTGACTACATTTCATTTTCTCTTGCTAGTGTTAGATTCGAATTTGGAGAAACTCTAGACGGAGACGGAATTGAGGACAAGTTCAGAATTTATTAAAATAAACAAAAGACTTGTGCACAAGGGAGAGCCACTCAGCTTCCTCAAGCTAGGGGCGCACTCTCTGAGGAACAAGTAATGGTTCATTCAAGTTATACATTTCTATAAGCACCGCCCACTTACTACAGAATGGGGCGTACACGTACAAACAGTGTCACTACAGTTACTCTCTATTGGTTATATGGTTAGTCACTCAACTGTCGGGCCCTCCCCTTGAACCCTGACCATGCCAGTGACAGATGTTGGTTGCCTCATCCTACTCCCCAAATTCTTGCTGTTATCTCTTCCTTTGCGGGCATAGTTTATAGTTTGAGAAAACATATTTTATCCCTGGCTGTCGGACAGAGCGGGGTGGCTCAAGGCCGTAATGGCTTGGATGCTCAGTGACTGGAACCGTGTTGGTCATTAATTGCTCCCTTATCTCTTGGGCGACCAGGTTCGAATAGTAGATGTACCCACCATGCCTGGAACTGTGTTGGTTGTTAATTGCTCCCTTATCTCATGGGAGGCCAGGCTGTGCTTTGACAATGGCTCTACTGAGGTTGTGAATACATATATCCCAAGGTTTGATAAGGGGAGGGAGGCACCTTCCAGTCTACAAATATGCCTTAATTAGCTAAACCTACTATCCAAAATAAGTAGAGGGTAATGTAGTCAAGTATCCCAGCATTCTTTGGGAACAAGCTGGATCCTTCAGTCCCCCCTTCCAATCCCCCGAAAAGGACCCTTGAAGGGGGTTGGAGAGTGTGCTCTCTACGCTAAATAGTGTGATAAGCTAGTGAGTGTATAATATGTCAGAAACGCATATAGGTTTTTCCCGGATCAACTAGCACGAATGATGAAGGTTTACCTGTAACCCCACCCAATTTATTCTATACTTCCCCCTAGGCCTTTGGCTATTCCAGGTAGGCCACACATTCGTTGCATATGGTCTGGTGTGAGTCCTGTCGGGGTGGCCACCCGTCTAGGCACCAGGTATGCATCAGATGAGTGAAGTTGCTATTTAGGCATTCCCCGATTCATTATATGATTGCTTCACTATTCATGCACATGATTTCTCCAACAAGTTGTCAAAATCATCATCTGAAACACTTGGAGTAGGAGCAGTACAAGCATTAACAGTTTTAACCACTTGCTTTGCAATTTGTTTAGCCCGAGTCCGTTTACATTTCCTGCATGTCATACATAACAAGGTCAGGACAATTACTAACTGCACCACGACTAATACATGTGAAATCAATCGGATCCATGGATGGATCTGTATATTTAGTCCCCAGTCCCAAATGTCATCCAGCCATGTGGTCACCTTGATCGCGTCGATATCTTTCTTCAGATCCGTGTTCCGTTGTTGTAGAGTATAGTACACCTTCTGGGAGAGTCGTATCTCCTTTCGCAACTGCCTCAGGTGTTCGGGCAGGGGGGGTATAGGATACCCAAAGGTGTTGATGTAGTCCCATAATCCATACTTGATGTCTTCAGACACTTGAAGAAAGGTAATATCAAACTGGTGTATGTCCACCAATTCCTCATGTCCAATCTGTACCGGAACTGCAGGGGTGAAGCAGAACTCTGAACTGGGGATGTTGCAAGTTAGATTGCCATACTCAAACGTTTTCAGGTTGGTCGTCACACAGTATTCGCCTTTGCCGGCGTATGCCACCTGGGTAGGCTTTGAGGCTGCATCCAATGCTTCCATGGTGCAGTTAATTTCCATGCCTGTGTTATTAAAACCACATTGGGCTTGTGGGCTTTGGCTGATTGCATGCGGGCACATGATGATGGCATGTCTGGTGACACATCCCTCCAGCTTGGTACCCATCCAGTCTCCTTTCACCATCACTGCGTAAGGTAACATATTGTGGTAAGATATATGCATGCCATCTTTTAATATACCAATATTATGTACCTGATACACCTCCCGCCCTTGTGTCTCTGGTGTCATTACCGGGACGACCAGAATTAGCCCCAGGAATCCCCCCCCCGTCTGGTCTGCATTCAACCTGCGTGGGGAATACCCGTACCATGGCTCGGAATTGACAAACTGTCATATTGAGGCTACTTAAGAGATGTTTGGGTGTACCCGCCCCAGCGTGTCCACGAGTCAGGGTCCCTTTTAACTGTTGGTTGGTAATCCACAGGGGTACCTCCCCTGCCTGTATCTGTTCCAGGTTTTCTCGGGTTTGCTCCACTATCCAATTCCCATATGTGCTGCAAACGTCGTTTGCTGCTGCCTGCTGTGAGGCATTGTATTCTTCTTTAATTAACTTATTTATAGTCTGTGCGTGTGTTTCTAACACAGTAGCTATATCCTGCAGGTATACGGTTAATATCTGGTCCTCCTTTAACTCTTGGTCCTCATTCTTATTTTGCTCTTGTAAGATAGCTTTAATGCGGGAACCCAGATCCCGGACCTTCTGATCTACGGTAGCCAGATCAATGGTGTTAACGACCGACGTGCCAGTGTTAAAAATCGTTGCTGCATCATTAACTAAAGACCTCTTACGTCGCCATACCCGCCGGCTTCCCTGTCTATATCCGCCTCCGCTACGATCCGCGCCTTGTTTCAATACCTGTGTTAGAAGGCGCTGGTATAACTGTTGGGTTTGTGGTGAGCACCAAGCAGGCAGGGCGGTGTTGGCCAGGTTTAGCATCACTGACACTAATTCATGACGCACGTTATCATACAATATATCCCCAGTACTGGTGAACTCCAACCCACTAGCGGGTCCCTCTTTCACGGGGGGGGCAGGTCAGTGGCTCGCGCTCGGAGGGGAAAGGTGTTGTGGAAACCATTGGGGGCAGGGGTGTCGGGGGGGCACCCCAGTAGCAGTCGATCACCAGCGGTAGCCCGGGCTCCTCGTATTGTTCTATGATCCCGAAAGTCTGACATCTCTCTGAGGTAGGAGTGCATGAGGGGTCCCAGTGCCCCGCATTATTCTGACAGCATATCCTGTCCGTCTTCCCTGTGATTCTACTGGTACAAACTCCCCTGTGCGTTTTGTGTGGACCAGTAGTCATTTCAAAGAAAAAGGGGGCTCCCGACCGGTCGACGCAGAACCCCAGTGCCGTGATGAGTGTTGTTTGTTCACTGATCAGTATCCCTATCATTCCCATGATAAGCCACCCCATGGTTATCCTATACCACCGCTAGGCAGAAGGAGACCAATTTGTTTATCTGTCTCGACACTAGCTTGTACAGTAGTAACTAGCAGGCTCTCTCTCGCTCTGTCTCTCTCCCTGTCTGTCCGGGTATTGGCCGTGTGCGCAGGGCTCAGAGCGGGGTTAGGGCTACTTCATATGTGGCATTGAGGCGGAGACGGTGGCCTTGTGACAGTGGCTCAATGTAACTTACCTGACTTAACGTGATCCGGTAAGGGTTAGGAGCTGTCGGACGGGGATGGGTGAAGACAGGTTGCACTGTCCTCCTTCGGAGGTAGGAGGGTCTATAATAGGGAGTGGATATCCCCTGGGGAAGGTCCTCCAGTCCCGACACCAGCGGTTCCCAAAGAGCAGCTGTATCTCGGAACTGGTCTGTCTCCCCTGCACGGGGTAGGGTGAATAAAAGAGTCTGAGTTCTGTTGGGATGTAAAGCGAGGGGTCCGGTGGCCCTACCACAAAAGGGAGATAACCGGAACTCTAGAGTCAAGGGGTGAATCCCGGGGAAGGTTAGAGTCGTATAATAATGTGATTTCGCGGGATCCCTGGTTAAGTCGAAAGCCTGGACCGTAGAAAGGTCGACATCCCCGGTAGTGGTGGCAGTACTGAGGTCGGACCCACTCATCTGTAAGAAAGAGACAGGTAAAATAGCAACCCGAGGAACCGACTTAATCCTTCGAAATCCGGTCCTGATCAAGTATAGGGGAGAAAAGGCAGGTCAATACTTGTTTTTATTTCTTTTTAATTGTAAAACGAACACAACAGATATGTCTTTAAAAGGGTTGACAGCTTAAAAGGGTTAACAGCTTTTAGCTCTCTGTACCAAAAGGTGGGTGGAGCTAACAGATACAACAGACATTTCCTCAAAAGGGTTAACAGCTTTTAGCTCTCTGTACCAAAAAGTGGGTGGAGCTAACAGATACAACAGGCACCCTTTTTAAAACAGACTTTCAGACCAAGGAAATACCGTAACTTCTTAGAGTTTATAGTCAGGAAACTTTCACACAGACTTTCACACAGACTTACACACAGACTGAGATCTCAGCATTCCCTTTAAGATTCCTTTCGCTCAGCAAATTCTGGATTTTACTTTTTTTTTAGTCTCCAAGAGGTGGGGAAATCTCTTCCCCGGGCCCCGTCACCGGCTTAGTCTGGCTCCATTTTAATACCCCCGGGTGCCTTGGTGGACCAGGGCAGAGAAGCTGGGGTGAGTCCTTGACAGGAGGCATGAAGGTCTGTCTGGTGAAGCCCAAAGAGTCGACTAGCCCACTCCCGGATTCTGGCCTCCGTGGGCTGGGGGCTGGCCCCCATTCAGAGGGCGGTTTGGTAGGGCTTTTCCAGCCCCTGGAGTAGATTATCTAAGAACCGTGGGTCGTCATGATTAGCGGGAATGTTATTCGTCTGGCCCCAATGTTCATACTGCTCGATTACTCGATCAATGTACACATTGGGGTTTTCTCCGGGACTCTGGCGCAGGGCGGTGAGCCCCGCCCAGGTAGCGGTGCCGTTGCCCAGTCCAGCCTGCGCCCAGGTTTTTAAACCATTGAATTGGATCTCATACTCTGCTACCGTGGCTGGGACATTTAAGACATGGGGTCCCAATGTCTCATAAACCATAGAGGGACATTTTACCTCAATAATATCTTTTATGTCTTGTATGGACAATTTAAAGTGCCGAGCAGCACTTCGTATTTTTGCCCATACTTCGACGTTAGGATTGTATCTTTTGAGGTCGGGAATGAGGAGGATGACGCTGGATCTCTCCTGGGGCGTAAAAGAATGAGCCTCGCCCATCATACCCCGTCCACCTATCTCTGCGTTTTGGGCTCCTGCTGCCGGATTAACTCGGACGGGGGCCGTGGGGTTGGATTTTCCTGCCCCAGACTGAAGCGGTAAGGTGGGATAGATACGTGTGTATTCGGGGGGGCACGTGGGTTGGATGGCTTCAACTCGTTGAACCTTTACGGTCCCCGATGGGGGCCGGGGTTCTAGGATCGGTGTGTCTCGAGTCTCCTTTTGTAGAGCCTCTACAATGTCACCCCAGTTTTTCAAATCGTCTAGATTCTCAGTCCCTGGCGACTTAAGGTGCAGGAGATTGCTAACTTGGACTTTTAGCCTCCTGCATAGGTCTCAAGAATCCTTGAAACGGGGTCGGTCTTCTCCCCTTATCCACGATTATAGATCCCATCTGATCCATCCAACTAATACACAGAACCGCCCCGTACCTAGCTTGTTTGGCTTCTTTTTGTTCCGCCCACCACTTTATTTGGTCAGCTACTGAGCTTGTTTCTTTCCACCCCTTTTTAACCATTTCACTCTGAAGTTTCAAATTAGCCTCTCGGACCTGTTGAACGACAGTGACACTGGTGGCCATTGCCGGAACGTCGGGTGAAAGAGATCTCCCCTTGTTTCCCATGTGATCCATATTAATAGTCACGTGTATTCTTATACTCTATCTTATACTTTAATCGGCACAAGCGACACAAACTTACACTCTAAACAGACTCTAACTTAAATCCCTCCGGGTCGTCACCCGGTATTTTGCGTACACTTAATCGTCACGGGATCACGATCCTGTGGTGTTTTAGTTCTCTACACCTACTTGATCCTGGCCGTCACGTGGGGCCCAATCGCCCTCTTAATTCAGGCTCAGGCTAGGTGTTTGAGATAGACAACCACCCTTGTCCGTGTCGATCACCCGTGACTCTCAAGGATCCAATCTTATACTTTAAATCAGAAATATACACTTATCACCTTATACTCTAAATCAGAAAAAAAAACACTTATGTCTAATCAATTCCGTCAGTCCGGTCTCCGTGAGGAATAATTTAAGTTGTGGGTACTTTTATACTGACTGAACCATAAACGGTTTTAGCCCCACCGGTGACGAGCGAGTCCTTGTTCCTCCTAAAAGCCTTACTCTGGCTTTTCCCTTAGGACACGACACGGTTCTCGCTTTAACCGTCACTTCCAGTGTCTTTAACTCCTATGGTCCTTACCTGCAGTATCCCACTTCTGACACCAACTGTTAGATTCGAATTTGGAGAAACTCTAGACGGAGACGGAATTGAGGACAAGTTCAGAATTTATTAAAATAAACAAAAGACTTGTGCACAAGGGAGAGCCACTCAGCTTCCTCAAGCTAGGGGCGCACTCTCTGAGGAACAAGTAATGGTTCATTCAAGTTATACATTTCTATAAGCACCGCCCACTTACTACAGAATGGGGCGTACACGTACAAACAGTGTCACTACAGTTACTCTCTATTGGTTATATGGTTAGTCACTCAACTGTCGGGCCCTCCCCTTGAACCCTGACCATGCCAGTGACAGATGTTGGTTGCCTCATCCTACTCCCCAAATTCTTGCTGTTATCTCTTCCTTTGCGGGCATAGTTTATAGTTTGAGAAAACATATTTTATCCCTGGCTGTCGGACAGAGCGGGGTGGCTCAAGGCCGTAATGGCTTGGATGCTCAGTGACTGGAACCGTGTTGGTCATTAATTGCTCCCTTATCTCTTGGGCGACCAGGTTCGAATAGTAGATGTACCCACCATGCCTGGAACTGTGTTGGTTGTTAATTGCTCCCTTATCTCTTGGGAGGCCAGGCTGTGCTTTGACAATGGCTCTACTGAGGTTGTGAATACATATATCCCAAGGTTTGATAAGGGGAGGGAGGCACCTTCCAGTCTACAAATATGCCTTAATTAGCTAAACCTACTATCCAAAATAAGTAGAGGGTAATGTAGTCAAGTATCCCAGCATTCTTTGGGAACAAGCTGGATCCTTCACTAGAAACAAGCAGGCAGAGTGAGCACACGGCTTCGCTAAGACTGTAGGCTTCCTCATGGTGCAAGGTGCCACTGACTGCACGCACTTCACTTTGCAGGTACTGCATGTAAACTCTGACATGTGGCGCAACCAAAAAGGGATTCCACTCCCTCATCGGCCAGCCGGTGTGTGACCATAGGCAGAGAATCATGCAGGTCGATACCCGGCATCCTGGCAGCAGTCATGATGCCTCATTCTGCGGCAGTCCGCAGTGCCATCTGCATTTGAGCCACCACGCCAAAGCAAAGGATGGCTACTGGGTGACAAGGGCTATCCACTGACGTCATGGCTGATGACTCCGGTATGCAACCCACGCACACGGGGGCAGCATGCATAAAATGAATGCCATGCTGCCACACGAAATGTGATAGAGCAGACCATTGGCATGCTAAAACAATGCTTCCACTGCCTGGACCGCTCTGGAAGAACCCCGCAGTACTTGCCAGAGCAGGTATCAAGATTCGTGGTGGTCTGCTGGTGCTGCACAACCTTGCCATATGAAGGACACAGCCCTTGCCACCAGCTATACGGCGACCAGCTGAGGAGCAGGAACATAAGGAGGAGGAAGAGAAGGAGGAAAAGGATGAGGAGGAGGAAGGGAGGAGGCAACCTAGACAGCCCCTTTCTGGCCAGACTGTCTGTGAAGAATTAGTACCAGTGCAATACCAGTAGATACAACCCCAATTCCCCATTCACCGACAGTCCTACACCTTACCTTCCCTGTCACTGACCATCACAGCGTCCGCTTTGCCACAATGCAAAAATAAAAGCCAACACAAAATAAACATTCCAAATAAAATTTATAAACAAAATATTGCCATATTGCATACAAATGTCAACTAATCACCCTTGTGCATTCCCTTAGTGCCTGTCTTTCATGTGCCTTTGCCTGTCCTAATGCTCCTACGCAGTGCTACCCCAATGGCTGCAGCATGGCTGGTGGAAGGCTGCTGACTTTCAGTGGAAGAGACTACAGAAGGCCTTGGAGGACGATCTCAAGCAGCCCAATTGTAGACTGCATAGGCGGCACAAGTCTGGACTGGCTGATTGACAGGCAACAATAAGGGCACTGGCAGAATGGTAGTGAATTTGTGTGCCCAGGATAGTTTTCTACAATAACATGTCCTACAGGCAACAAGGGGGAAAGCCATATGAGATTTAGTAATGGGTAATGAGCCAGATTTAGTTAACAGCCTAACTGTGCATGAACATTTATCCAATAGCGATCATAACATGATCGAGTTCAATGTAACGTTTGAAAGGGAGAAACGCGAAACAGCTACTAAGATTCTAGATTTGGGTAAGGCCGACTTCAATGGGATGAGGCAGAGACTGTTCACAGTAAACTAGGCAAATCTGTTAATGGGTAAACTGACAGAAGATCAGTGGGAGATGTTCAAAAAGAATTTAATGTGATACAGAACCAGTTTATACCCCTGAGGGGCAAGAGCTCTACTTGCCAAAAAAAGCAGCCATGGACAACTAAAGAGGTAAGGGACAGCATAAAACTAAAAGAAAAAGCATACAAAAATGCAAAAAATAGCTCAGATTCTGGCGAATGAGAAAGATACAAAGAACAGCAAAGGGTCACAAAACAGATAGTAAGAGCTACAAAAAGGGAGTATGAAAAGAAACTTGCAAGGGATATCAAAATCAATACGAAGAATTTTTATAATTACATTAGGAAAAAGAGGGTAGTCAGGAGCAATATTGGCCCCTTAAAACTGAAAGTGCTGATATTGTCAATGATAATAAGGAAATGGCGGACATGTTGAATAATTAATTTGCGTCAGTATTTACAGTAGAGGAAGAGGATCGCATGCCGGAAATCCCAAGGAAACTAATATCAAATTGGGGACAGGGACTCAATAAAATTAACGTATGTAAAATAACAGTAATGAAGAAAATAATGGCACTAAAGAGTGACAAATACCCCATCCCAAAGTTTTAAAGGAAGTAGGTGAGCACATTGCAGATGCCCTAACTATAATCCTCCAAAGTTCTCTCAATTCAGGAATCGTTCCTTTAGATTGGAAAATTGTACATGTCACTCCGCTATTTAAGAATGTCGAGAGAGGGAAACCTGGGAATTATAGACCAGTTAGCCTAACATCTGTTGTCGGGAAATTGCTAGAGCCTATAATTAAGGAAAGGGTGACTGAACACCTCAAAAATTTTCAGTTGATCAAAGAGAGTCAGCATGTATTTGTGAAAGGTAAGTCATGCCTGACAAACCTGATTGAATTTTTTGAAGAGGTAACTAAAGTAATGGACAGGGAAATGTCTATGGATGTTATTTATATGGGCTTCCAGAAGGCATTTGATAAAGTCCCACATAAGAGGCTGTTAACTAAGGTAGAAGCCCACGGAATTGAAGGCAAATTATTGACCTGGTTAGGAAATTGGCTGTGCGGCAGGAGACAGGCAATAGGGATAATGGGCAGGTACTCAAATTGGCAGGAGGTGACTAGTGGTGTCCCACAGGGATCTGTGTTGGGGCCTCAACTATTCACAGTATTTATTAATGACTTAGATGATTGCATAGAGAGTCATATATCCAAATTTGCCAATGACACAAAGATAGGCGGCATTGTAGGCACTGTAGATGAAAGCATAAAATTACAAAGGGATATTGATAGATTAAATGAATGGGCAAAACTGTGGCAAATGGATTTCAACGTAATCAAATGTGAGGTCATCCACTATGGACCTAAAAAGGATAGAACAGGGTACATTCTAAATGGTGAAAGGCTAAAAACAGTGGAGGTCCAAAGAGACTTGGGGGGGTCCAGGTACATATATGACTAAAATGTCATGAACAGGTACAAAAAATAATCAAAAAGGCTAATGGAATGCTGCCATTTATATCTAGAGGACTAGGATACAATGGGATAGAAGTTATGCTGCAGCTATACAAAATCCTGGTTAGACAACACCTGCAGTACTGTGAGCAGTTCTGGGCACCACACCTTAGGAAGGATATATTGGCCTTGGAGGGAGTGCAGCTTAGGTTTACCAGAATGATACCCGGACTTCAAGGGTTACGTTACGAGGAGAGATTACACAAATTAGGGTTGTATTCCCTAGAATTTAGAAGGTTAAGGGGTGATCTGATAGAAGTTTTCAAGATATTAAAGGGAACAGATGGGGTAGATGGAGAGAAGCTATTTCCGCTGGTTGGGGATTCTAGGACTAGGGGGCATCGTCTAAAAATTAGAGCCAGACCTTTCAGGAGTGAAATTAGGAAACACTTCTACACACAAAGGGTGGTAGAAGTTTGGAACTCTCTTCCACAAATGGCAATTGATGCTAGATCAATTTTTAATTTTTAATCTGAGATTGTTAGCTTTTTGTTAACCAAAGGTATTAAGGGATATGGGCCAAAGGCGGGTATATGGAGTTAGGTCGCAGATCAGTCATGATCTCAATGAGTGGCGGAACAGGCCCGAGGGGCTGAATGGCCTACTCCTGTTCTTATGTTCCTATGTTCGGGGTGGCGGCTCAGCAATCTTAGTAATCTGTTGGAGGACAGTTTGCTGGACTGCTGTGACATCCTGCAAGCCCTTTTGAACACTGGAATCCAGAGCTCTGATGGCAGCAGTCTGAGCATGCATGGCAGCAAGCTGACCTCGCAAGACAGCAGTCTGAACTTCCATTGCAACACCCAGACATTGGGTGGATGCCGCTTTTGCTGCAATGGAAGCTGGGACATCAGCCATCAGACGCTGCATCATGGTTGGGTCCACAAGTGCACTAATGGAGTTGTCCATCACTTCCATGCTGGAAAGGATGGGCTCCAAGCTCTGGGCAAAGCCCTGTGCCCAAGCTGGTGCTGGACTCCTCCATGCTCCTTGATATTGCATGCAGGCTTTCTGGCAGGCTTCCCAATGCACCAAGCATTTAATTGTGCATACCCATCAGCCTTCTTCTGTAGCCTGCCCCATCAAAGTGCTCAGCTGAGTCCTCTGCAGCAGAACTTGTGGGTGACCTCGCCCTCCAGTGAACTGGAACCTCGATATCCTTGCCCCCTGCCCTGGCTGCAGGTCATTCCTGCTCGTGTCTCAACACGTGCAGATCCCGCCTCTATGCTATCCTCTAAATTACGCACAGTGTCATTATCTGAGCTGGTGGCTGTGAGTGTGAAATCGAGTGATCATGTTTCTTCATCATCACTGTCTTGCTGCTCTTCCACCTGTTGCTCTACCACCACTGCTTGGCCAGGTTTCAGTTATTGGGTATCTGAAAGGAGAGGGGCACAAGGGTAAGGTTGTGGTGAGGGGAGGGAGGAAAAGCAAGAGGTACATGCTTACACCATCTGCAGCTTGTAAAACAGAAGAGATTGCGGGATGAGGGGAAGTGGGATGTGAGGAGGAGGAGGATTAGGCATGAGGATACCATCATGTTCAATGGTTTCAGCCCACCGCTGGCCGTGGCCTCAGCTGTGGCCATCCCAATAATGGCGAGCACTGATCCTTCATGGGGGTTAGGAGATGCAGGTGCACCTGTCCCCTGCCAGTTAACTGCTACTGCCTTCGGTTGTGTGCCACCTTGTTCTGCAAGAGTCCGGGGGGTGAGAGACATGACACTCAATGCCCCTGCTACCTCCCGCCACGTGGCACCCAAGAGGTTTCCTCCCATGAGAACCCAGCTGTTGTTCTCCCTTTTGCTGCATTTAGGAACACAGGAATATAGGAACAGGAGCAGACCATTCAGCCCCTCTAGCCTGTTCTGCACATTCAATTAGATCATAGCTGATCTGCACCATTTGCCCACCTTTGTTCCATTTCCCTTGATACTCTTACCCAACAAAAATCTATTGATCTCAGTACTGAAAATTTCAATTGATCCAGCACCCACAGCCTTTTAGGAGAGAGTGTTCCAGATTTCCACTACCCTTTGTGTGAAAGATTGCTTCGCGTTTTCACTCCTAAATGACCTAGCTCTAATTCTAAGATTACACCCACTTGTTCTGGATTTCCCCATCAGAGGTAATAGTTGCTCTGCATCTAGTCTATCAAAGCCCTTTATCATTTTAAGCACCACTGTTAGCTAACTCCTCAACTTTCTAAACTCAAGGGAATATAAGCCAAGTTTATGCAACCTGTCCTCATAATTTAACCTTTTAAGCCCTCCTATCATTCTGGTAAATCTGAATTTCATCCAGGAGTGTCTGAAGATCAGTCTCATGAAAAGTGTTGGTTCTTCTACCTCTTTTCAATGCCATGCTCTCTTCTGTAGGTGCCTCTGCCAGATCCTCCAATGCAAGATGGTCTGTAAAATTGGCACAAAAACTCAGATGAGGCATCTATTATAGTTAGCTGACAGTCAGCTTACTGTGCCAAACATTTTATAACTTACCTGCTACTCCCCCAGCCTACTCCTGCAATCTTCAGTGATTCTTAGCTTTATAAAGGATATACTCCTAATTTTTAACTCCCGCCCCACACATTCCTTTCATGTCACACGGGTGTTGTGCTACTGAAATGCTAATAAACATGAGAATAACCTGATCCCACATTTTACTTCAGAGTCAGCTCTAATTAGCATTGGCTGATGGAAAATTTGACTTAGCAGCACAATGTCAGGGCAAATAGAGCTGTGGAGTTGTGGGGCCTAAGTTTCTAAGTTTTAGCCTATTATATTGAAAATGATTTGTTTTTAATTACAGATTTTGTTAAAGTATCTCAATTTTCTCAACATAACACTCAAGATCTATCATCTGAGTTATCTCCATGGCTGTGAAACCAGGAAAGGGCAGGTAAAGTTAAACAAGACTTTCATTTAAACAAAGGATTGGAAATCGCTATGGAAATTTCCTATAGAAAGCAGGATTTAACATATTTTTTGGTTGAAATTTCGTAATATATCTATTACAAGTTTGGACTATTATAGCACTGTTTTCTATCAATACCTTTGACAATAATTACATTAATTCCTAAATACTGACTTACACACATACAAACAAGTTGGGTGAAGATTTCCTATTGTTTGCAGTGAAATTGTAAACATGTTGCCAGGGGTTTCTGCTTGTCCACTCGCCAGCTTATGATTTTCGCAACATCCATTTTAATCTAGAGGATAATTGAGGCTGGCAAGCAGAAGCAGAAATCCCCAGCCACTGTCTGAACACATGTCTACAATAGTGTCGCACTTAGCAAACAGAGGAAACCATCTCCCAAGTGTCTAATGCCATATTATAGTAAGGACTGTCAATATGCACCATTGCCTCACTGTTTCTTTGCCAGAAGACAGCTGTTCCCTGTGTTACAATTAAAAGATGTCTTACAAGTTGAACCTGATGAACTTTCAGTCTTGAATATCACAGGAAATGTGTTAACGTTCCTGTATATACAATAAAATCTATATGCATTTATTCTATAGGTTCTTTTATGGTCTGCAAGCAAAGTATTTGAAGAACTTACTGATATTGAGCGACAGTTTCACAAAGCCCTTTACACCGTGCGAGGATATTTGAACTGTGATAGATACTCGGTTGCACTCCTAGACATGACAAAGGAAAAGGTTTTGTATTTTCTACATCAATGTACTTCAAATATCAAGTCATTGACATGACTATGTAATATGTACAAATAACTTCCTTTTTATTTTGTTTTTATTCATTTTAACCGTAGGAATTTTTTGATCTCTGGCCAATACAAATGGGTGAAGTACCACCATACGATGGGCCAAGAACCCCAGATGGAAGGGTATGCTTTACTATCAGATTCATTCAAATGTTACTGCTATTTTTTCAACATTTTCATTCTTACATGTTTTGCTTTATCCATAGGAAATAAACTTCTACAAAATAATTGATTACATCCTTCATGGAAAAGAGGAAATTAAAGTCATCCCGTAAGTCTGTGCTTAAAAAAAAAAGTTGAGAAGTGATACACTTCTCTGAGTCAATGCAATTTACTTCTCAGGCCCACATTTAGAATCGCAGAAAAAGAAAGGGAAGAAATGGAATGGTAAAAAAGGGATTTGGTTGTATAGATATTTAGAATGGAATCTTGTTCAGAATTTTCCTCCAATTTGTGGGATACCAGTGCCCCATTAGTTCACATGCTGCATTCTTTAAGTATGAAGCAAGGAGAAAGGACAAGCCCATCTGTCAACATATGGGCGGCTAGATGTTTTGGGAGTTCAATGAATGGTTTAATTGGTGTATTTATAGGGCTGGAATTCAAACAAATTATAAAGACCCGAATTTGCGGTCAGCGGCGAAGCAAAGGCATTCGTCACTGGCCCCAATGTATGCTTTGCACAAAGATCTCGTGATCTCTGTGTTGAGAAGTTCAGGTTTTCCGACATTCAATTCAACAATAACAACAACAACTTGTATTTATATAGCGCCTTTAACATAGTAAAATGTCCCAAGGCGCTTCACAGGAGTGTTGTAAGACAAAAAATTTGACACCGAGCCACATAAAGAGAAATTAGGGCAGGTCACCAAAACCTTGGTCAAAGAGGTAGGTTTTAAGGAATGTCTTAAAGGAGGAAAGAGAGGTAGCGAAGTGGAGAGGTTTAGGGAGGGAATTCCAGAGCTTAGGGTCTAGGCAGCTGAAGGCACGGCCACCAAAGGTTGAGCGATTAAAATCAGGGATGCTCAAGTGTGCAGAATTAGAGGAGCACAGATATTTCGGAGGGTTGTAGGGCTGGAGGAGATTACAGAGATAGTGAGGGGCGAGGCCATGGAGGGATTTGAAAACAAGGATGAGAATTTTAAAATCGAGGCGTTGCTTATCCGAGAGCCAGGTGTGATGGGTGAACGGGACTTGGTGCGAGTTAGGACACAGCCAGCCAAGTTTTGGATGACCTCAAGTTTACATTGGGTAGAATGTGGGAGGCCAGCCAGGAGTGCATTGGAATAGTCAAGTCTAGAGGTAACAAAGGCATGGATGAGGGTTTCAGCAACAGGTGAGCTGAGGCATGGGCGGAGGTGGGCGATGCTACGGAGGTGGAAATAGGTAGTCTTAGTTATGGCGCGGATATGTGGTCGGAAGCTAATTTCAGGGTCAAATATGACACCAAGGTTGCGAACAGTCTGGTTCAGCCTCAGACAGATGCTAGGGAGAGTAAATCAACAGAGTATAGTGGGAAAAAATTGGGTCGTGCCCCCTTTGGGGCATTAACTTCGCCAGGGTGCTACTTTTAGCGCCCGGAAAAAGTTACTGCCCCCGCGCCCGAAATTGAATGGTAGCGACCCAAGCAGGAGACGGGGCGCTACTGGAAATGCTCCCCCTCCCTCTTGGGGCGCTCCCATTGAATATTGCGGCGCTACGTGCAGCAGCGCCACGAGCATCGGCACATAGCCCCTTGGTAATACAGGCCTCCCTCCCCTCATTAAAGGGGAGAGGCCAGGCGCAGCTAGCACTGGGGCCCTACTGGACCACTGGGGAGCAGGGTGCCGGCAAAAGAGCCCGGCACTCAAGAGGAATGCCAGGCTGACTGAGCGCGGCTGGCACCCCGCAGGAGGAGGCGAGAGCGGGCAGGTGCTGGCAGGTGGCTCAAAAAAAATGGCCGCCCGGCACCTGCCCTTTAATTTGCGCCACCCCGGCCGTAAACACGCCACCCTGACCCTGTCGGACAATGCGTCCGGTGGTAGGTCAGGGGACGCGAGCGAAGTTTGCTGCCGGGGCGCGAGCAGGGCGCTGCGCACGGCGTTGACATCATTGCCGGAGGCACAGTGCCCGGGCACTAACGGGAGTCACAAAGCAACCAAATTTTCTCCCCTAACTTTTTAAAAATGTTAGAGAGCAAAACAAGGATTGGGGCTCTCGCATGGGGAAAAGGTAAGGCTGAAATAAAGATGAGAAGTCGCACAACACCAGGTTATAGTCCAACAGTTTTATTTGAAATTACGAGCTTTCGGAGCACTGCTCCTTCTTCAGGTACAGGTTGCGGTCAGTTTGCCGGTATCCGGACTGCAAATTCCGGGCCATGGTTTTCATTGGTGGGATGGGAAGCTATAGATGTAATGCCGATTGAATAAGTGACTGTCGATTGTGACTAATCCAATTGTTACCATTTGATATTGTCTATACCAAATAACATGAAATTGACACTGTAATCCTTAACTCAATTTCCATAACTCAGTTTAATGACCTCTTCTTAAAACAATGGATGCTATAGTGTAGCTATTCTGTAATATACTGACAGTGCTAAATCAACAGACAGGTTCTGGATGCTGAAGGTAAATTTATTATTTTAATAAGGGTACACAGGATATGTACCTGGAACTATTATACAATGTGCTTTTACTGAGAATGGACCTCGCTTTTAGGGGTTTGGTGGAAATTCCCAACAAGCTTGTAAACTCTATTGGTCGGGGTATGTAATATAATGGTTATGTACTAGACTAGCAAACCAGAAGTAAAAGGTCACAATCCCAACATGACAAGAATTGAAAGTGAATGTAATATATTTGCAAATTTATGCTGCTGGGTCCATCCCACTCTGGAAAATGAATTTACCTTAATAGGGCTTGTTAAGACCACGCAGTGTGTTTCCCGGCCCAATTAGAAGGAGCGGACCTGGTGACGTCATTCATGACGCATCTTGAGCCAGTTTCCTTAAAGGGACCACCTTACTTTTGACGTTTGGGCTGTCAGTGTTCTACAGCATTGAAGTGCTGCAAACACTGACAATCACTGCACAGAGGTGCAGGGTTGCACCCAGGTTCTCCCATGACTCCCTCCATATGGCTATAGCGGGAGTCACAGCACACAGGGAGGTCCTCTTCCCTTCCAATGGGCGGAAGAGACTTCCCCAGGAGACCAACGCAGCCTGGTTGCACATTGCACAGGAGGTCACAAGCAGGGATATCATCAGGAGGACCAGGCTGCAGTGGCGCAAATCTTTCAATGATCTCATTAGATCACGAAACGTTAGTACAAAGCCACACTCACCTTCATCCTCCTGTGCCTCTCATCACATCCCCATCACTCTGCTTTCCCTACCCTACTCCTGCACATCCTTACTTACACCAACATACCTTGCACCTCCTCCCATCCCTCTCCCTCTATCTACATTATCACATCCCCATCTCACTAGCCACCCTGCACACTCACCCTCATCCAAGTGCAATTTTTAAATTTCATCCACTTGTCCCTTCCCTCTCTTCTTCATTGCTTTCCATTTCCTCCCTTTCACTTTCATCTTCATCCTTAAAAATAGAAGAGCAGTTGACATCTATCCAAGTCCAAGCAAAATAAAATGTTGATCTGTGTTAGTTTCCCCTTCCCCTTTTCCCTTCATTTCAATCATTTCCCGTTTTCCTGTCTCCTTTATTACAATCTATACCTCCCTTCCTTCTCACAGGAAGAGTCAGTTTTTGGTTACCTTGGAGGCCAGTGTGGTGCAGGAATGGAATTTGGTTATAGCTGAAGCTGGGCGAGGCTCCATAAAGGAACTGTTTTGGGGCAGTGGTTCTTACCTTCAGATAAGAATAGTTAAGTCTGTAATGCAAAGGGAAACAGCATTAACTCAATTTACTTAGGCTTGCTGCTTACCGTGAGAATTGGAGGGACACTAATTATGGTGCCATTGTTGGCACTGGGTGTGCACTCCATTCAGCTTGGTCCTTGACCCCAATGTCGCCACCTATACCTCTGGGCTGCAGCAAATGCAATTGAAATTATCTAAATATTTTTAGTATGAGGTAACCTCCATGCTTTTTAATTAACAAATTAAGCAATTTATTTGAAACAATTTAAAAAATCAGAATAGCATTTTGAAAATAGCAACAACAAAAAGAAAACTGGAGGCTGAGATCCTAATTTCAAAATCAACTCGGGTGGAGCAAATTTTTTATCAATTATTTCTAACAAACCTCCTCCTAAGTTGAATGGGGATGGAAGGTGGCCCATGATCGTAGCCTAGGGCTGCCCTTCTCTCCAATTTTCTTTCTGCTCACAGCAACATTTCTGAGACCAGCAACTCTGCAAACTAAAGGATGAAATTATACCCAATATTAATATTCAAGAATGATCATTAGAATTTTTTTTGTTTAATTTGAGATGGGATTTACAGTTTTTGAGGTACTATCTAGCAAATACAGATGCTGCCTGCATTTATTGTTTTTGTTTCAGATTTCCAGCAATCACAGTCTTTTTTATTTTTCTTGTTAAATATTGGACTTGTTTGGCATTACTTGTAAATACAAAGAAAATAATTTCAATTACCATTTCAAGCTAAACCTTCTCGTCTAATTTGGGTGCTTTATTTTCTTCCAGGACCCCTCCTGCAGACCATTGGGCCCTCGTTAGTGGATTGCCAACATATGTTGCAGAAACCAGTCTTGTAAGTGTTGTAATCCTAGAGCATGTACGACAGTACTTTGCTGCGCTTTGGCGCTATATAAATGCAGGTTGTTTTTACAATGCAAGTTTTCTACTATTAACGTAATGTAGAATGAATTGGGATTAAGGGGAAAAACACCTATATTTCATGTGTTGTTTTCCCAGATATGCAACATTATGAATGCAGCTGCAGATGAATTCTTTCAATTTCAGGTGGGAAACCCTTTCTTTATAAACATATTAATGCTTACCTGGATAGACCTATCCAAAATTAAAGTACATAGATAAGTTCCTTAGATACATTGTATTAGCCACAAATACCCTGTGTGTCTCTTAATCAAATTCTGTATCACATTTACAGAAGGAGCCACTTGATAATATGGGATGGACAATTAAGAATGTGCTCTCAATGCCAATAGTAAACAAGAAAGAGGAAATTGTTGGAATTGCCACATTTTATAACAGGAAGGATGGAAAGCCATTTGATGACATGGATGAAACTCTGATGGAAGTAAGATTCAATGAGGTACCTTTAGAATCCCAACCAATCTGCAGAAAGTGACATATTAAGAGCTCTTTATCTTTTACAGGCCTTGACACAGTTCCTTGGGTGGTCTGTTTTGAACACTGATACATATGACAAAATGAACAAGCTAGAAAACAGGAAAGACATTGCCCAAGACATGGTGAACTATCATGTTAAATGCTCTAAAGAGGATATACAGGACATCCTGGTATGTTGGAACAATATTGAAGACCTATTATTTTTTTAGAAATATTATGTAATATTGAAATTACATTTTTCTTCAATTTTATGATTTTGAAAATAACACCATATCACTAAACTTATCAGAAAACCAGAGAATACTTTGATAAAGAACCAAATGAATGTGAAGAAGAAGAACTTCACGAACTATTGGTGAGTAGAGTTGCAGCTAAGATTGTACAATTATTTTGTATTCCTTTTTTTTTAAAGATGACAAACAATTTTTTTAGTATTGAATAAATAAAAATAGACTGATAAAAACACACTGAACAAAAATGTAGCTTTAAGAATAGTTGCAATGATTATTCAGAATAATGGACGGCAGTGATTGTCTTCATACATTTTTAAATAAATGTATTTTCTCCCTTCCCCTTCTGAGAGCTTGCCCCCATCCCCTTGCCACAGACAGTCCCATAAAAGGATGAACAGGTGGGCAGCCTGCTCTCAGATTCCACCATTGCTGCTCTGAAGTTGCCACTTGAAGGGGTACAAGAGAGCTTAAGGTGACTGTCCCACTGATTTCCCCCTCCCCCTTCCTGAGAGAAGTGCTTGAACATTGCTTGGTGTCTCCTCAGCACACAGGAGACTGCAGTCATCAACCTGTGTTTCACCGTACTGCGATGCAGCATGTCAAGGCTCCCATAGGTTTCTTTCTTTCCACCTATCTAGCTCCACCTGCCCGCAATTCTGGGGGTTCTTCTGACCTTTGCTTTAATTTTGGTAGACGATCAACAGAAACCCCTCAGAAATGGTGTAAATGGCTGTTTATGTCATTTCTCCAGGGTAACGCAGAAGTAATGGTAGGAGATCGGGACAAGCCCTGCAGAAATTCCACCCCATCGTCTATTATTATTCACCTTTTCATTTTATATTTAAGGACCAAGAACTTCCAGATGCTGTAGAAGCAGAAATCTATGAATTTCACTTTTGTGATTTTGAGTGGTCTCCACTGGAACTTGTGAAATGTGGAATACAGATGTATTATGAACTTGGTGTGGTTGATAAGTTCCACATACCACAGGAGGTAAGTAATTTTATTTACCTACACTGCGTACCAAATAAACTTATGTCTCAGCTTTACTATTATTTATGTGATAAAATAAGATGCAGTAATCCATTACTGTGAGATACAAAAACCATCCTGTTGAAAAATATCACCACCTAATATGTACATTATGAATTTTATTTTGTGTGCAAACAGCAAGTGCATTTTGTAATAACATGCGTCTTAGCAGATTATAATTGTAACCTTTCACTTCAGTAAGGATTCCAATATATAATAGTTGAAATACCATCAATTTATTTTTAATCTTTGCAATGTGAGAAGAAATGGCTGAATTTCACTATTGGCTGTTCTCCAGTTAATATCATTGGATGTTGTCTCCATGCCGGTTGTTGAAGCACATGATAAATGCCGCGATTAATGATGTAGAAAGAGCTTCAAAATAACTATAGTTTTCATATAATCCAGGTTGTGGCACTTCACTCTGTACACTTCATACACTTTTAATTTTTACGGCAATGAAATGTCATGTTTGCATCTCTGCAAAAGGTTTCTGGTAAGTTCAGGTATGGGCCTGGATTTTCCTCTGTAATTCTCCACCCCAAATCAGGTAAGAGTTTGGGGGAAACAGCAGGGAAATCCAGGCAGTGAGGCCTACGGCTGCCCACAAAACCCAAACTTGATTTCGCTCACTCCTCCCCAAGCCGGGACCGCTCTTAACTGTTCCTTCACTGACTACCACAGGCAAATGCTGGTGAAAGTGTGGGGCCCAGATTCCCAGTTAATTTTCCTCCTGTCCACCCCGCTCACTGCTGCTCCCCAGGACAGCTTGGTGAAGGTAGTAGTAGACCTGGGTAATGACAGTAATGGTCACAAATGTTAAAATTAGAGCGAAAGGGCCCAGTAGAGGATTCCTCTTTCTCTACCTGATCCCTTACCTGCTGAAAGCCTCGATCTCGATGAAAGATGTATGAGGCCCCGTTTAATATTTCCTTGCACCTCTTCTGGTGCTGCAGAGGTGGCACTGCCTCTGTAGCATCTTGATTTCCCTGGCGACCACTAGTGAGAACTGGTTGGGAATCCGCCATAATGGCATAATGGCCCCTAACCCAGGAAGCTTGGCCAGGGTTGGTGCACAGTTAGGCAGTAGGCAGAAATCCTGCTGAGACCCTGTAAGAAACAACTTGTATTTAAAGAGTGCATTTCTTAACCTCAGGACGTCCCAAAGTGCTTCACAGCCAATGAAATACTTTTGACTTGGAGTCACTGTTGTAATGTAGGGATGGATTAAGGGAAATCCAGCCTACATAATTCAATAGGAAATAGCTTGGTGTTTTGGAAAAATGATCGCAAATTATTGAAAACATAACCAGCTGGTGTGAGTTTGAAGATCAACATATCTCAAACCGAATGCTTTATTAAGAATAAAGTAGTGTCAAAACTTTTTCCATGCTGCAGGTACTGGTCCGTTTCATGTATACTCTGAGTAAAGGATATAGAAAAATTACCTATCACAACTGGCGCCATGGGTTCAATGTTGGACACACCATGTTTACGCTGCTCATGGTAAGTATTTGTCTTGCTGATTTTCCAGGTGAAATCAATTTTGTTTTTTTTATTCCATCTAACTTGAATTAAATCATTCAGTCTGTGAAATGCAAAGGGAAACATTGGCCCCGATATTGTGAGGTGCAGGTTTTCCGAGCTGGGGTGGGGGGGAGGCAGAGTTTTGGTCAGGACAGCATGCTGTGGAGTTAGTGGCGTCTTTTTTTTTAACAGGATCCCCGCCCAGAAGCCAACCTGATTGACAGGCTTGGCTCCCAGCCGGGCTGGGCGAACTCTGGAGGAAGCCGGAGCCACAGCAGCAGGTAAGGAACCTGCTGCTGCGTTAGTGGGAGCGTTGAGGGTGGGGGTGCAGGGGGGGAGAGTCTGATCGCCGACCCTGTTGGGGGGGGAGTCGTCGGATCCCTGAACTGGGGTGGGGGGGCGAGGGGTCCGATTCCTGTCCCCGGGGCGGGGTGATCCAATCCAGAGGGGATCCGATCCCCGACCTGGGGGGGGTTGGTCTTTGGATGGGGGTGGTCTGATGGGGGAGGGGGTGTGATTCCAGGGAAGATGGGAAGCTTCGGGGGGGCAGGGTAAGCAATCCTGCCCCTCCTGGCCCACAAGAAGTTCTGTAAGGGCTCTTACCTTTTCCCTAAGCTGTCCTCGCCTCCCTTGAGCTGCCAGAAACCTGGCCGACCAGGGTTAAACCTGTAAAACAGATTAAATGTGAGGCTCCCAGCCTCATTCTAATATTTAAATGGCTAACTCACCTTCTAGGAGCGAGTTGGCTGCCCGTTCCCCTGTCCCACCTCCGTTAAACCCAGAAGTGGGCGGGTTGGCAGCATGTTGAGGTCGGATTTGAGATTTTAAAAATTACCCCCATTGTAATTGGTGACTTTCATAAAGTTTTCAGTAACTTTCCAATCATCAGTGTCCCGACTTGTATGTGGACATTTCAGTATTCAGTTTGTAATCATTATTCGTTGAAACCTCACATCATTATAATTTAGCATTCTATTTCAAATTCCAGTTCCCTGTCACCATTACGTATTGTAAGTAGACAATGTAATGAAGCATCATATTCTTACAAAACTCATTCATTGGATAATATTTCACTGGGTAACCTGATTGCCCAACTAGCTCCCAATCTATGCAAAGTAATGGGAGAGGCACATCAACAATGACATTCTCATGTGACTTCTAAACGTTGATTTCAGAATAGTGTTATCAAATGTATGAGAACCTCATACCTTTTGGCTGAGGAATAAAATCATAAAAAATTGGGGGGGAAATTGGCAACAAAATGGGCAGCAGGAAATAAATAATTTAACACAGTTTTAGTGTGAGTTATAGATGACATCATGTGGCTGACTGCGCATAACAGAACTTTAAATTCAGCAGAAATCTGTTTTGCCTGAATCCCGCCTATTTTCAACACTGGTGGATTTCTTGATCGGTTCTGGTGCTAGCAGTGTAAACTCCTATTTGAAGCTGATGGAAGCTTTGTTTGATTATTGAGAAGGGGATGGAAACATCCTAAATGCAACATCCTGATATGCAGACATGCAGGATGCCTCATCCAAGTCACACTTAGTTACCCGATAGACAGCTCTAGCAGAGGGAATCATCTAAACGGTAAAGTAAGAATTTCTAGGCCGTTCCTGGACTAGTTTTATCATTTTCTTCTTTATTTTTCACCAAGACCATCTGTTGCTGAAACTCTCATCCATGCCTTTGTTACCTCTAGACTTGGCTATTCCAATGCTCTCCTGACTGGCCTCCCATCTTCCACCCTCCATAAACTTGAACTCATCCTAAACCGAGCTGCCTGTATCCTAACTCTCACCAAGTCCCGTTCACCCATCACCCCTGTGCTCGGTGACCTACAATGGCACCTGGCTGAGCAACGCCTCAATTTTAAAATTCTCATCCTTGTTTTCAAATCCCTCCATGGCCTCACTCCTCCCTATCTCTGTAACCTCCTCCAGCCCTACAACCCTCCGAGGTCTCGGTGCTCCTCCAAATCTGGCCTCTTGAGCATTCCCAATTTTAATCGCTCCACTAATGGTGGCTGTGGCTTTAGCTTCCTGGGTTCTAAGCTCTGGAAGTCTCTCCCTAAGCCTCTCCGCCTCTCTATCGCTCTCTCCTCCTTTAAGACGATCCTTAAAACCTACTTCTGTGACCGAGCTTTTGGCTACCTATCTTAGTATCTCCTTATGTGGCTTGGTGTCAAATTTTGTTTGATAACGCTCCTATAAAGCGCCTTAGGATGTTTCACTACATTAACGGTGCTATATAAATGGAAGTTGTTATTGTTGTTGTCTGCCTATCGATCCACAACTCAGCATGGGGCTGTTTTGGAAAGCTAACCCCTTTTAGGTAAGTCTTTGTTTAAAAAAAACACATCTTAAGATAACTCATGTTCAAGTCTTTTCCATGAAAAACATAGTCAGGGAATCCTCAACAGTGGCAGAGGTAGATATGGAGGTGAGTCATATCTCTAGCATTCCTTCAGGATGTGCATGAATACTCATGCTTGCCTTCATTACCTTGAGCAATCTTATAAGATCAGCACATATTTGTGGCACTGTTCTTCACAACACATTGAATACAGATTCCCAAGTTATAGCTGGGTTCAGGCCCTATGGGAGAGATCAGCTGTAATCCCTGTCCAGAAGGATAGTATGGAAATCTTTCACTATAGAGATATTCAAAGCCAACAGTTGTGGGTAAGTTTTGTAAGGTTTTGCATCACTGGTGGGGCCTCACATATAGCCAGCACATATCAGAATTCTTCTCTCAGGAAAAATGTATCACGCAAATTATCACTGCAGCTAGACATGATAGTCTCAATAGTATCAGAAAAGACATTTCCTGAAATTTAAAACAAGCCTGTAGACAATAACTGCATTAACAACTTTTTTTATTGCAATGTTAATTTTAGTCCTAGTTTAGTAGTGGAATATGCATCCATTGGAACTTATAATGTAGGCATCATAAGGCTTTCCAATAGTGCTAAATTTATACTTGCTAAAATCAAATTGATCTGCTCCCTAATAACTGTCTAAATAGATGTCTTTAGTCTACTAGCAATGTAATTACCAGAGAACTCAGAATAACATTAGCAAAATCAAGTTTATTACCTAAAATGCAAATTCAAATTGGTGGTTATTTGTTCGTAAGCACCTGTTCAGAACAAATAGGAAGGATTTGCATTTCTAGACACAAAAGGCATCAAGGGGTACGGGGAGAGAGCGGGAATATGGTATTGCGATAAAGGATCAGCCATGATCGTATTGAATGGCAGAGCAGGCTCGAAGGGCCGAATGGCCTACTCCTGCTCCTATTTTTCTATGTTTCTATGTTTCTATTACAATGGCCCAGATTTTGCTGTGGTAATGATGATGAACATGCCCCCTGAAACTGACCGTAACTTCAGGATTTAGCGCATGCGCTTCTAAATGTGGAAATCCTTAAGTTGCGGTCAGTCATTCACTGCTCCACCACAGGCTGCGCTGTGGAACTCCCCATAGCTGGCAATCAGTGAAATCAGTTGAATTGAAGAAAACTTAAGCTTTTCTGACCTAATTACCCCATTAAAAGTTCAGCCTTGTTGGAATAGGTGTAACTGGGGTTTTAATGCCGTATTGACTGCTGAACAACCGTTCTGGCCCTGAATAATGCATTTTATATTTGTGGAATGTAAAATTTCTCCATTATGATAGAAAATTACTAGATTATTAAAATAATACAACATTATCTTTTTAATTCTTTTTTAAAAGTTTGTTTATGATTTTCAGCTTCTATCTTAACCCCATGTGTATGTCCCAATGTAAAAATTTTAAAAAGTGAATTGAATCAGTGCTTTTTATTTCCTGGTTTGCTGTCTGTGAGAATTCTTCAATGTGATTGGCTGCTTAGACAGCTTGATGATGTCACTACTGCATCACATTGGGGAGACCATATTGACAGCACTACAATCAAATTAACACTGAGAAAGCTTAAGTTTTTGCCAAAGAGATTGCGAGATCTTTGTGGGCAGCTTTCTTCGTGGTCAACGGTGACCACCGTCACTTCGCCACTGACCGCAAATTCCGGGCCAATGTATTTTTCGCTTTCAGCTAGATTTTTCTTAAATATTGTATTGGTAGTGGTGCTACAGTTGCTATGTGGTGTAACATTTTTATTTCAGTGTTGTTTGGTTGGTATGTAAACAAAATATATATTTAATGTTGTCAGAACACATTGGGTCAGATTCGCTGGGAAAATAACAGCGAGTTTAATACATACACCATTATATATATATGTATAAATTGTCCCATAATCTGTGGTGTGGAAGAGATACCCAGTGAGTTGCGAATCGCCACAAATTGCTGGACGATTTGCGCTGCTCTGCTATTAGCCTCGCGAAAACAATAGCTCGCTGTCAACTTCCCCGTGAGTTTCAAGAAATTGCTGCATTAGCGCAGTAAATACGAATTAAACTTACCGCAGAAAGTTAATGCTGGTACTTAACAGCGTAAGGACCCTTTTAATGATGAAATTAATGTTCCTGCAATGCCACTCAACCTCTCCGGCCCAGAATGGGAACCAATAAAACTGTGGAGTCTCATTCCTTCAGGTAGTAAATTGTTCTATGAGGTTTTGAACATTTTACATTTTTTTTGTTTCTTCTTGTCTCTTTATTCTCTCTCTCTCTTAATCCAGTCTTTCTTTCCCTCTCTTTTTTCTCTTTCAGTACCTAATTTGACCTTAATTCACCATATTTCCTTCTCCATCATTCCTCTGTTTCTTTCTCTATCCTTAAATCTCATTGGTTAAGGAGATAGACTGTTGGTCCCATTGTTCACCAAGGTCCCAGGTGCCCTGTTGCCTGTCATCAGTTTGTACTTCCAGCAATTTGCGGCGCAAAAACATTTTGAGCTGAAGGGTGAGGGAAAAAATCTAAATACTGGGGCACGCCATGAGATGCCGCGCTCGTGAAAATTCTGGGCCATTAACATTGCCCTATGAACTTCTTTTTAGACTGGAAATTTAAAGTGCTACTACACAGATCTGGAGGCATTCGCCATGGTGACAGCTGCATTTTGCCATGACATTGATCACAGAGGGACAAACAACCTCTATCAAATGAAGTGAGTAACCATTACTAAAGGTAGTTATCATGTGTTATTTCACTTATTGTGTCAAGCTATTATAAGAAACACTCTTATTAATTACATTTCATAAATCCATTAGGTCACAGGATCCATTGGCAAGACTTCATGGTTCATCCATTATGGAGCGACATCATTTGGAGTTTAGTAAAACCCTGCTCCAAGATGAGGTATGTGATAACTGTGGTAATCCCCAGCCTTCCTAGGAAAACAGAAGGAAAATTTACAGATTTAAAATATTTTATTTATGTTAAGTGATTATTATATTGAAAATGTAAAAAGACAATACTCTGAGATCAGAGAGTAAGATTGCATATAATTTTACATACAAGGAATATTGGAAAAAAAATGGCAAGAACATGTATTGATGGTGCTTTTAGGTAACTGGTATATCTATGGTTATTTTCATTAAAATTTTCACTATTAACCAATGGCTTGCACAAGAATAGAAGGAAATTCTTCTTTTGTTTGCTTATAATTAAATCATCAGTGTAAGCTATTCCACATTTAATGCAGTCATAACTCTTTTTCGCATTGATACCACGTTATTTTCATTGCCTTGGTGCCAAGCCTAATTTTGAAAGTTTTGATGTAAGCAAGACTACCTGCAAGACATGATTGTGCGTTGGTGAAATGTAAGCTCCTCCTGTGTTATTTTTCCACTTCCTATTGGTGATGAATTTCCTCACCATTTTTGGCACAGTTACTGGTCGGAATTTTTTGCTGACAAGAGCTACCAACACATCAGCTCTTTTTGTCAGCATCATATAAGTGCACCCTTTCCTATATGATTCTAACCTCCATCGGTAACAAAGCACCATGTCCGTGCACATTCCCACCAGAAGTACTTATAGAGGTGCTTTTTTTATGTTCTTGCAATCTTAATTTCATTGGGCCTGAATTTGCGATCAGAAGCTTCCCGCGGACGGATGCCAGTATTTTGGTCTCATCGTTGTTATTCTGGGTACTAGAAGAGTTTGAGGGAGAAGAATGGAATGATTGATGTTGGAAATTGTAAGATCGGGAATCATTTTAATTTAACCCGCCTGACAGGAAACGGACAGGTTCAGATTGGCTGCCTTTTTTACACCTCACCCGATTTTACTTTCCACAGTGGCAAGTGAAGTAGGGCAGGGTATAAAACGGTCAGCTGATCAAATACCGTAAGATTACTGTAAGAGTGTTAAGTTAAAATTAACCCCACCATTACTGATTGAGTAATTGGTAGTCATCTGTTGCTGGAGTTAAGGCACAATTTTAGGGCATCTCACCCATATACTATACCTAATCTGGGAGTGCTTAATGTTACCACTGCATTCAGAAGGTACACAGTTGACATCGTTCAACTTGATGAACACAAAAAATAATTTATTTTTAAAAAGGACATCATTGTCAAGTGGCACAATTCTTTGTACTCTTTTGATGCACACTCTAAACAAATAAACTGTTACTTAACAAAAACATTAAATAAAACTTAACAACTTAAATTAAAATTGTATTCCCAGGGGTGATAATGCACTCCAGTCGCTGCGGTGCCCACTGGTTGCGGAAGGCCTCGAGCGTGCTGGCGGATACCGCGTGCTCCATCTCCAGGGCTACAGTTCTTTGTAACACCAATGCACAGTGTGACTGATTGGCAATACACAGGTTTAATCGCCCACCTGGAATTGTTCCCAATCTCTGTCACATTGCTATGGGAGGCAGTGAGTAGAGAGTAAATACTTTCAGTGGGAAGGTAGGGAAAATCAAAGAGTGCATGTCCCCAGGGTAATCCTACATGCTTCTTAACAGCTGGTTTAAGACTGGCTTTTTTTCAGCACAGAGCTAAGTCATTCTCCCATTCTGTTGTGATAGGAAACATATGGCTCGAGATACCAATGGAGAAAATAATTAGAAAAAATTAGAATGTAGATTAGAGTGAATTTTGAAAAGCGTTAATAATGTGCTCTGAAATATTTTTCTTTTACATGTGACTTTTACTGCAATGTAGTAGATGGTGCTGAGTCTGGCTCATGTTTTACTTAGTGGTGTTATTTGATTTTTAACAGGATTTAAATATCTTCCAAAATCTCAACAGAAGACAGTATGAACATGTATTCCATCTGATGGACATTGCCATTATTGCTACAGACTTGGCACTTTATTTCAAGTACATTTTTCAAATATCTTATAAAAAAAATCACAGATTGGGATTTTATGTAATTTTCATTAGAAATAATTAAATGCAAATTCTATTGGTTTAAAATTCAATAATCAATTAATGTGTACTATTGTTATTTCTATTACATGACAGAAAAAGGACAATGTTTCAAAAGATAGTAGACCTGTCTGAAACATATGAAGACAATGCAGAATGGGTGCAGTTTATGATACTGCAAACAACCAGGAAAGAGATTATCATGTAAGCCTATTTTTAGATTTTTTTTTTATGGAATGGCTTTGAAATTTCAAACCTGCAATTAGACTTTAAAATTTGTTGAAAAAACATAGCTTTAATTAAGCTTATACAACTCAGAAAATCTTGGCTTGAGAATTTTCAAGTTAACGTTACTTATGCTATGTTTCAATCCAAGACGTTTGCTGGGGTTATGATACTACGGTTACTTGCAGTGTTCCATCTAAGCCACGCGCGTGCACGGCCGCGCACTAATCTGCAAGGTCCCGTGCAGGCCGCCCACAAGCTTTTACATTGGACATACCGCACATGTGCAGAAATTTAAAGGGACCACGCATTGAAAGAAACAGGTCGCGCAGAACATACAGCAGCCTACATGGAACATTGGTTACTTGTAATTATGGTGCTAATTATTATTGTGGTTATAGTACTGAGTTTAATTTCTTATTTATATATCATCCTGTGCATCATTAATTTAGGGCCATGATGATGACAGCCTGTGACTTATCTGCCATCACAAAACCTTGGGAAGTGCAGAGCAAGGTAAAAAATATATATTTTTAGTTTTATTCCTGCTTTGGTGTTCTTTCTTTAAATTTAGATGGATAATTTACTAAGGAGTTGATTAAAGTGTTATGAATTAGAATTGTCACAATAGCTCTACATTTAATTTACTGAACCTATTTACAGGAAACTCTTTATTAACCGGCACCCAAATATCCGGAAATCTCTCTTAACCGGCAAAATTCTTGAGTAGGTAACCGGGGTTTTCCTTCATCTCTCATTTAAAATTAACTTTAAAAAAACACCCCGAGGCGTTTGCCTTGTATCGGAGCGTGTAGATTGGGAGGGGAATGTGCAGCCCGGGTAGGCAGCGGACACGACAGATGGTCAGCTGGCGGTCCCCGGGGAGACGGAGCTCCGAATGCAGGCGCATGTCAATGTGTACGGGGCTCTCGTACGTTGGGAGATATAACTCTCCATTATCCGGACTTTTTGATTAACCGGCACCACGCCAGTCCCGTCGGTGCCGGTTAATAAAGAGTTTCCTGTATAACAATCTGCCTTATTTAATAATGGGCACAATGGCAGTGATTGGAGTTCACTACATACTAATTGTAGGCACTCACTCTATGATGCAGCAAGTGGCTTCAAGTAAGATAGAGGCTGGGGTTGAGGCTCTGACCACAATCTTTCAAGCATCCTTAGATATGGAAATTGTGCCAGTGGATTGGAGGGTTGCCAAGTTAACACCACTTCAAGAAGGAAGAAAGGGATAAATCTGTTAACTAAAGACCATTCACCCTTGGTAAGCTTTGGGAGTTCATAAAATAGGATAAAATTAATACTCATTTGGAAAGACGTGGGTTAAAAATGGACAGCCAGCATGGATTTGCAAAAGACAAATTAATAGAGTTTCTAAAAGCTTTTGTTTTCTCCTCACAAACTCATCTTTCTCATGTCATTTATGCACTGTGTTCAGAACCTGCATCCTCTCCTCTTGGTCAGGTACCACACCAAAGCCAGCAGAAATAAGGAAGAAAAGAAATGGCAGGGGAAAAAAAAAATAATGCAAAAAAATGGAGATCTACTGTGCAACAAAATGCAATGTGCAAAATGCAGCCAAGGGTACTGACGTAATAAAGACTCACTACGCACTTGAACATAAAGCAAGGCTTTAATCAACTTGTAACAAAACATGGAGGTCTAGTTAGCAGTCACTAGCTTCCTGTTTCCAGATTGTCTCTGCCCAAGGTGGGCCCATGCCTGAGTATTTATACTCCCTGGACGGCGCCCCAGCTGGCCACCCAGTAGTACTTCCTGAGTTGTTACTTGCGATTTATGACAGGTACATAAAAATTCAGGCAAAGGGTCCAGCCAGGAGGTAGAGACAGAAAGCACATGAAAAATATTTATGTTGTTCCTGTTCTTCTCTGAATAGCATGACAAGCAAATAATCCTCCCACAGAAAATTTCCCAATCAGAAAAGCCACAGGCTGCAGCACTTAGACTTCCACCTCGCCCATCTCCATGGAAACCATTATCCTAAAACAATAAAGGGTGGAGATCTAATCAGCATGATTCATTACCCCAATTGCTCTTTAATTGATGTCTATTACATTACTGGAGACATATTTCCTATTTCCAATGTTTGCCATACATCCATGGTAATCATCGACTAGCATGGGCAAACACTTCCTTGGAAGACTGGATAAAGTGAGACCAGTCAGTTACCACCTCCAGTGACTCCATGATTACAATAATAGCCAGCCATTAAATAGATGAACTGAACAAAATTTCTTACAGGTTGTCAATATGCGTTACAATTTTGGGGAGTCCTATATTCCTTCATTAAAATTGATGGCAGCCAATTCTGTGCTGTTACGCTGGGGGGACTTTTAACTTTTGGACCCACCGGGAGCGGGGTGGGGAGTGGCAGTTGCGCACGCGCCGGGTTTCCCCGCACACGGTCACAGTCGAAGGATAAGGGGTAAGCCATTTAGGACTGAGATGAGGAGGAATTTCTTCACCCAGAGAGTGGTGAACCTGTGGAATTCTCTACCACAGAAGGCAGTTGAGGCCAATTCATTAAATATATTCAAGAAGGAGATAGATATATTTCTTAAGGCTAAAGGGATCAAGGGATATGGGGAGAAAGCAGGGACAGGGTACTGAATTTGGATGATCAGCCATGATCTCATTAAATGGCGGAGCAGGCTCGAGGGGCCAAATGGCCTACTCCTGCTCCTATCTTCTATGCTTCTATGTGACGTCACTGACAGGTTACCTGCCCGGAAGTCAGCCTGATTGACAGGCTTGGCTTCCAGTTGGGCAGGGAATGCTGGAGAAGAGGCCGCAGCCCTGACCCCCGACCCCGAGGGAGGGGTCCGAGGGTCCAAACCCAGGGGAGTGGGGGGAGGTCTGATCCCCGATCCTGGGAGAGGGGTCCGATCCCCAACCCGGGGGGGGGGGGGGTGGTTGGGCATCCGATCCCTGACATCGGGGGCTGGGGTGTGCTTCCGATCCCTGACCCCAGGGTGTCCGATCCCTGGGGCGTGGTGGGGGGGAGGTTTGGATGGAGGGGGAGGCTGATGGTGGGGGAGCTTGGGGGGTGGGGGGCCAGGAGCACTCCTGCTCTTCCCGGCCCACAAAGAGTGCTCCCGAGGCTGTCCTCACCTCACTGCAGCTGCCGGGCTTCCTGAGACCCGGGATCCCTGGCCGGCCGCTGTTAAACCTGCAAAGCAGGTTAAATCCGAAGCTTCCAGCCTCATTATCATATATAAAGTGCCAACCCGCCTCCTGGGAGTGGGTTTGTTGCCCGCACCCGCCCTGCCTCCATTAAAACCAGAAGTGGGCGCGTTGGGGGCGGGATTTAGATTTTTAACACTTTAACTTACCACCCGATCCAAACCCGCTGTTTTGTGGGGTTAAAATTCCCCTCACTGTGTCCCAGATCTGACATCTTTCTCTTCTATTCAAGGTAGCGCTCTCTGTAGCAGCTGAATTCTGGGAACAGGGTGACTTGGAACGAACTGTATTAGAACAGCAACCTATTGTAAGTACTGATACGGATGGTTCAATGACTTGATGCACAGCAATTTTAAAACAAAATGATAGGTTCAAGATATTTTCCTAAAAATGTTTCTTTGTTACAGGTATTTTGCAGGTTGTAATTCAATAAGTAATTTTAAAATGTTTGAGAAAAATGACAGGCAAATGTCAGAATTAACACATTTTGAACTGTACAGTATTTCTGGTTATTAAAAATATTACTTAGTCTCTTCATGACTCTTTTAGCCTATGATGGACAGAAACAAGTCTGCTGAACTTCCCAAACTTCAATGTGGTTTCATTGACTTTGTGTGCACATTTGTATACAAGGTAAGAATATAGGCAGTAAAATACTTAAGGACAGCTTTACTATAATGCACTATTATTTAAATATTATTTAAAACATATGAATTTAATATAAAAATGTAAGTATGAAAATTCCCTCAGAACAAGAGGTTTATGTGACTTATTTTCCTAATCCACCCGACCCCAAAGAGTTGTTCAATATTAAGCTCCACAATAAGGCAAAGTGAATGCATAGTTATAAAATATAACCTCTTCATGCAGAGGGTGGTGATTATATGATTATGTGGAATAGCCTATTGAAGAAGGCAGTAGAAGTTTGAAGGATGGTATAAATTTCAGGAGGATTATGGAGAAAGTTTTGTTGGAAAAGGCAATCAAAGATTAGGAGAAATTGGGTTTGAAAAGAAGTCTGTGATATTTGGGACCTGTTCGATGGATGGAAATGGTCTTTTCCAGTCCTGTACAGTCTAAGGACATTTCCAGGGGCTTGGGGGAGAGGGGGAAGAGAGAGGGATAGTTAAGGATGTCCATTGATGCATCATGGTAACCGTGGTCTCCTGGAGCGTGCTTAATTGCTTTAGGGAGTTGCAGAGGAATTTTCCAGTTCTTCCTGAAATTGGCCACAAGCTTTTTGTTTTCTGTATATTTATCTCTCCCAGGAGTTAGCATTACTAATGATTGGGCTACATGGTGCATGAGGCTGCACCTCTTAACAGATAGCGTGATACTGATTGCCTGATGGTCTTTTCTGACCCTACTTTTTGTGTACTTGTATGTCTATTTTGACTGCTTTGTGTTATTTGGCAAGGTTTTCACAGTTTTCTTACTAGTACAGATGTTTATCTAGATTGAAATTTACAAGTTTACATCCCAAATTGCCCTGCAACTATATTCCAGTGCAGTGAACAATTGAGCACGACCATTATAAGTACTGAAATTCTATTTGGGTTGAATACCAGAATCAATTTTCAGGACCAGGAATGTTGCAAATCCTGTGCAGTTTTAATGGCAGTTAAAGACAGCTTGTTGGGTATGTCACCCAAAAAATTATTTCTGGCTGGAAAATCCAAAGTGACAAGTTTGCAGAAGATTACTTCTTCAATGGTAAACTGGAAATTATTTCCTCCAAAGGAGATGACACTTTACACAATCTTTCTTAGGATCTTTCTGGATAGAATACTTTAATTGAAAGTACTTCCCCTCCAAAGAAATATTTAATTGTGACCCTTACTCAACACAAAAGAGTTTAAAATAACAACTGAAAATGCTGGAAACACTCAGCAGGTCAGGCAGCATTGGTGGAGCGAGAAACAGAGTTAACGTTTCAGGTCTGTGACCTTTTGGCAGAACTGGAAAAGGTTAGAGATGTAACAGATTTTACGCAGGTGCAGAGGCAGGGAAAGGGGAGAGGGGAGGAAAGAACATAGAAACATAGAAACATAGAAGATAGGAGCAGGAGTAGGCCATTCGGCCCCTCGAGCCTGCTCCGCCATTCAATGCGATCATGGCTGATTATGGCTGAACAAAAGGGATGGAGTGTGATATGGTGGAAGGCAGGAGAGATTAAAAATGAGTCTAGAGGAGGTGTATAATGGCAATGGCAGAATCATCAACAGCTGCTGTCTGAAAAAATAGGTCATGATGTGGAGATGCCGGCGTTGGACTGGGGTGGACAAAAATGAGAAGTCGCACAACACCAGGTTATAGTCCAACAGATTTATTTAAAATTACAAGCTTTCGGAGCTGTCGCTCCTTCCTCAGGTAGAGTAGCTGTGAGAGAATCTCCCAGAATTCACAATATAAACACAGAAAAAATGTATTCAAATCTTTCCCTACATCAAAGACACACTAAGAGCACAGCCAAGACAATGAGATGTGTCCCAGGGGGTCCAACGTGTCAAAACACCTGCTGGCTGCATATCCTCTGCAGTTGACTTTGGTTCTTGTGTTAGTTTTTTTTTTAAAAAAAGGCTGGAAAGACCGGCCATGATGTCAAGTCACGTTCTGTATCGTGACATGAACCCGATATCGCGATTGAGGCCATCCTCATGAGTGCGGAACTTGGCTATCAGTTCTTGTTTTGGCAGATACTTGTGGCATTTAGGATTGAGCTGTCACAATACTGCCGAGCAAAGGGTAGTAGTTATCAAATACAGCCAAGCAATAAAAATAGTTAATACTGATCACCAAACTGTTACCTGCTTACATTTATAGTCTATGGTGTTTACAATTGTCCTATCAGGGGATTCTGTGAGGCTTGCAGTTTTACTTCCTCCTGAAGCCATGAAATGTATCTTTGATTAATAGTTCTGATTACCTGTGATGGGACCTTATACCTTCTTTTGTATCAGCTCAGCATCATAAAGCAATGGAGGCATATAAACAAGCTGTGTGTCCCGTGCTCTTAGCTCCCTTGTTACTGTACCTCTTTAAGGCCAGAGGCAAGCGGAGGAATCTATGGATTATCTTACTCAGCTAAAAGCTATTTTTAATAATGTATGGCCTAAGATTACAAGGATTACTTTGGCTTCTGGACTTTTATCATTCTGAAACGATTTTAAAGTGCCAGTGGGAAAAGCTAGTATTATTATTTGGCTAATGAAGCCACTTAATTTCAGTGTTGTTTTCCTGGAAAAAAATAGCATGCAGACAGACCATATAATACAGGTTAAAATTACAAGTTTTTTAAGAGACAGAAAACAGACAAAGGAAAGGGGATTCATTAGTAATTTTTAGCCTGCATCATACGATTCATCAGCATGTTATTTTCAACTAGTTTCAGTAAGATCAGAAGTGGATGGCGGTACCTGTATTATTTCCAACCTCAACAATAACAGGTTCATTGTTTAAAAATCAAAAGCTACTGGTTCCACCTACCAAGTAATATGTTTCTTGACAGTTTCTTTCCTGTGGCAAGAATTCAGCAGGAGGATGTGTGGCTCTCCTCCTCAGTGGAATGTTTCATAAGAACATAAGAACATAAGACATAGGAGCAGGAGTAGGTCATTTGGCCCCTCGAGCCTGCTCCGCCATTCAATAATATCATGGTTGATCTGATCTTGGCCTCAACTCCACTTCCCTGCCTGCTCCCATTTCAATAACACATAGGCTAAGCCTGTTATAATAGCCCAGTATACTACCTACTGTAATGGTAATAGAGATGTTTCTCATTTCAGAAATATTCTCACGATCTTCAGATATCTAGAAATGCTGAGCTATTTTTAAAAACTTAAAAAAAACTTTTCTCAAGGTTATTTTGTCCATTATATTCATCTTAAGTAGAATAGTATTATACAGTATTTGCAGCACAGAAACAGGCCATTTGGCCCAACTGGTCCATGCCGGTGTTTATGCTGCACATGAGACTCCTCCCAGCCTTCTTCATCCAACCCCATCAACATATCCTTCTATTCCTCTCTCCCTCGTGCGTTTATCTAGCTTCCCCTTAAATGCATCTAAGCTCGTCACCTCAACTACTCCTTGTGGTAGCAAGTAAAAAAGTTTCTCCTGAATTCCCTATTGGATTTATTCATATCTATTTTATATTCTGGTTCTGGTCTCTCCCGCAAGTGGCAACATCTTCTGTACGTGTATCCTATCTTTTATATTCTTAATGATCTCTATCAGGTCACCCCTCAGTCTCCTCTTTTTTAGAGAAAGAGCCCCCATCTGTCCAATCTTTCCTGATAGATATAACCCCTCAGTTCTGGTATAATTCTAATAAATCTTTTTTGCAGCTTCTCCTGTGCCTCTAGATCCTTTTTATAATATGGAGATCAGAACTCTTCACAGTACTCCAAGCATGGTCAAACCAAGGTTTTATACAAGTTTAACACAACTGCTCTGCTTTTCAATTCTATTCCTCCAGAAATGAACCCCAGTACTTTGTTTATGGCCTTATTAATCTGCGTTGCTGCCAATGGTCCCTTTCATTTTTTTTGGGTGCATGGCCCCTTTAAGGGGCTGCGCGGCCCATTCAAAATACAGCGCATGCGCGGTTTTTCCCTTAAAGGGAACATTGGTTGCTACTTTTAGTGATTTGTGCATCAGTACCCCCAGATCCCTCTGCTCCTCTACCTGATTTAGACACTTATCTTCCAAGGAGTATCGGCCTCCTTACTCTTCCTACCAATATGTACCACCTCACACTTTTCTACATTGATAAAATTTAAATGTTGTGAATGTGTAATTAGTTAGTAAATATGTGCTTGCACTAATAATATTTCTGTTATATTAGGAATTCACTAGATTTCATTCTGAAATTCAGCCTATGCTCAGTGGCATACTCAACAACAGAAAGGAGTGGAAAGCACTGGCTGATGAGCATGAGGCAAAAATGAAAGCCATTGAGGAAGAGAAAGCGCAAAAGGAAGAAGAACGTGGAGCAAAACAAGGTTAGACATCTGAAGATGAATCACAAAATAGAAGGATATGCTGAACGGGTTAGATCAAGTAGGGTGGGAGGAGGTTCATATGGAGCATAAACACCGGCATACACTAGTTGGGCCGAATGACCTGTTTCTGTGCTGTAAATTCTAGTAAAATACAAGTAGTACAAATACAGCCCAGTCCATCTTGTAAAAGGTCTTAAATTAGATGTAGGGGTGGATTTCCCCCAGAGCTATATCTGGGCGGAGGGTCACAGACCTGAAACGTTAACTCTGTTTCTCTCTCCACGGATGCTGCCTGGCCTGCTGAGTGTTTCCAGCATTTTCTGTTGTTATTTCAGATTTCCTGCATCCGCAGTATTTTGCTATTGTAAACAACCATTCAGATTGTTTGGGCTTCTGACAAAAGCTGATGTATCTATATATAAATTGTGTTTGTGGTTGGAGTAATTTGTAAACTATAATTTTAAACATTATAAAACTACCAATCTAATTTGTTTCACAGAATCAAACCTGACTTCATTTAATGTGCATTTATTTCTTTCCTTTTCAAATTGCAGCTACTGCCACATCAGAAAAGGCACCAAGTTCTCAGTCTAAGACTTGTTCTCTCTTGTAAACTACAGCAAGAAGAAATCAATAACAACAATTCTGGAGTCTTCACCGGCACTATAATACAGATATATGGAGAAAAATAGTCAACTATTTCAAAATTAATTGTACCCCTAAATTTGTGAGTTCAAAAATAGCAAGCATGCCAGTTAAAGTAAAACCTTTATTAAGCTTTCTTAGTTACATGGGCCACATGTTTCATATTAGAGAAATGGATTTAGAAAAATCAGGTTAATATCCACTGTAAAAAAAATATTAATTTACCTTATGAAACATGGTATAAAAATAAAAGTATGAGGTACAGCAAATTAAAATATCTGTTTTAGAGATAGACTAAAACATTTTTTTGGACCTTATACTGAGGCAGAAAGAGATTATGTATCAATTTGTGAGAAGAATTTGGAGTTTCCGACTGTAGTGATACAATCAGCCTTTGATTAGCCCTGACATTTTAGTGTTCACGAATTAGTCCAAAAGTCCATTCTTATGGTTTACGACTTTGGTAAAGAGCATTTTACTCCAGGTAAGACCTGGAGTTATTCATGCAGTGACAGATTTGGAATTAGCACCATAGTAGTGAAAGAATGGAATAGAGAAATGTTCTGCCCAACAGCACAGTTGTATCACAGTTCCCAATAGCATTGGTGGGCATGTCTCAGTGGAGCAGGAGGATAGGGTGTCTTGGGTGCACAGAGGGCGTAGGCAGCCCGCAACTTGCAAAATCTACAACCTACACAGCAGGTCAACTGTAACGGAGTCAGCTATCTGGGCTTGGCAGAGGAGCAGAGTACGAGGTGTCTCAGGCTCATTGTGGATGCTATGACTGAGATGTACCATGTGATTCATAAAGATCTGAATCAAGATCAACTATTTGCCCGGCAATACCATTTTATGAGAGACTTTCCATGTACCTATAGAGGAAATGTCAGGAGACAACAGTTTTGTCTAGCTTTTGACCACTTAACTTTTATTTTCCACTCAATGAAATAACGAAATACTGTGGGTTTTATTAAAAATGAATTAATTTTGTTCAATTGTGCTGTTTAATTGTGTATGGAGCAGACTCATATCAATGATTTGGACTTGAATGTAGGAAGTGTGATTAAGAAGTTTGCAGATGATACAAAAATTGGCCGTGTGGTTGATAATGAAGAAGAAAGCTGTAGACTGCAGGAAGATATCAATGGACTGGTCTGGTGGGCAGAACAGTGGCAAATGGAATTCAATCTGGAGAAGTGTGAGGTAATGCATTTGAGGAGGGCCAACAAGGCAAGGGAATACACAATAAATGGTAGGATACTGAGAAGTGCAGAGGATCAGAGGGACCTTGGAGTGCATATCCACAGATCCCTGAAGGTAGCAGGACAGGTAGATAAGGTGGTTAAGAAGATATACAGGATACTTGCCTTTATTAGCTGAGGCATAGAATATAAGAGCAGGGAGGTTATGCTTGAACTGTGTAAAACACTAGTTAGGCCACAGCTAGAATACTGCATGCAGTTCTGGTCACCACATTACAGGAAGGATGTGATTGCACTAGAGAGGGTGCAGAGGAGATTTACGAGGATGTTGCCTGGGCTGGGGAATTATAGCTCTGAGGAAAAATTGGATAGGCTGGGGTTATTTTCTTTGGAACAGAGGAGGCTGAGGGGAGACCTAATTGAGGTGTATAAAATTTTGAGGGGCCTAGATAGAGTGGATAGGAAGGACCTATTTCCCTGAGCAGAGAGGTCAATAACCAGGCGACATAGATTTAAAGTAATTGGTAGGAGGTTTAGAGGGGATTTGAGGAGAATTGTTTTCACCCAGAGGGTGGGGGGAGGGTCTGGAACTCACTGCCTGAAAGGGTGGTAGAGGCAGAAACCCTCATCACATTTAAAAAGTACAGGAAACTTTTGTTTATCCGGCACCGACGGGACCGGCGTGGTGCCGGTTGATCGAAAGTGCCGGATTACAGAGAGGTATACTTACCAAGGTACGAGAGCCCCGTACACGGCCACAGGCTTAACAATTGGGACCCGGAGAGGGAAGGTAAACGAGACTCCGGCTTTTTCCTCCGTGGCGGCGACAGGTCCAAGTCGGAAGAACGTTGACCCCCCTTTCGTGGGGGCGAAAGGTCAGAATTGGGGTCTTGTCTGTATAATAAAACTTACCTGATTTTTGCCGGTTAAGCGAGAATTCCGGATATTTGGGTGCCGGATAAACGAAAGTTTCCTGTACTTGGATATGCACTTGAAGTGCCGTAACCTACAAGGATATGGACCAAGTGCTGGAAAGTGGGATTAGGGTGGACAGCTCTTTGTCGGCCGGCACGGACCAAATGGGCTGAGTGGCCTCCTTCTGTGCTGTAAATTTCTATGATTCTATGATTTCCATGGGGGTTCTTCCAATTGTCCACTGTAACTTTGGCGGTAGACTCTTCCACACTCGTGCTCTGTGCCTCACCCTGTGCTTTATCATCAACACCATTAGTTACATTTGTGTAGTGTGTGTATTTGTGTGTGCATGTTCCAGGTGGGGTGGTAATGGTTGGTGTAGCTGGTTGTTCACTTGATTCTCCTCATTCTGGAGGAGGCATTATGAGACCAATATTCATGTACAGGCCTAAGTCAGTTCTAAATGGTTTAGAACTGGTGCTAATCTCACCTGAATTGTCAAGTGCAAATAGCACTTAATTCTCCAGGTTAAGCTAATTTGAGTAACTATTCACAAATCCAGATCCAATCTCTGATGGGGGTGATTTTGGCCCAGTATAAAGAGTTAAAGAGATGGCCAAGATGGGGTCTTAAGCTACAATGCTGGTTTAGCCCACGTTTAGCACAAGCCGTCATCTTGGTAAAGGAGTTGAAGCCAGCACTATTATCGGCTGCCTGGAGGATCGTTAAGGGGCTGATTGACAATTAAGTTGCCTGCTAGCGCTCATTAAAGAGGCTGCACGCCATTTTGGTGGGTCACACTTCATTTAACAACCTCTCCTAACAGCGCCCAGCTGAACAGAAGTAAACAAGTCATCGCTCAGAATTTTGAGCACTACTTAAAGGTATATCAGAGACTAAATTCGATAAGGCCTGAAAATGGGCGCAGGATCGTGATCTGCCCACGCCCATTGAAAGTAATGCAAGCAGCAGGCAAAATTCGTGCTGCCAGCTAATTAACATGATTGAAGCGCTGAGCCCAGCGCTGAACGCGCTGCTGTTTGGCTCAGTGCTCAACAGGGGACCCAATTTCATGGGAAATGTGATCTCTATTTAAAGGTAGCCTGCCGTATGAAAAGCAGTCTGCACTTCTTAAAGGGGAGGTGCTTTCTGAAAGAAGCACCTCATTGTTAGTGTATCAACGGAAAGGGGAAGGTACCTATGGCTCAAAAGGGTACCTCGGTTCTCAGACGCAGCACTGGGGGCCTTAGTGCAGGGGTTTGAAAGGAGGAGACAGATCCTCTCCCCACTGCAGGAGGCCCTCCAGATAAAGTGTAAGAAGGCAGTGGGAGCAGATTGCTGAAACAGTCAGTGCCACCAGTCTTTCCCCAGGACCTGGATCCAGTGCTGAAAGAAGCTTAATGGCCTCGCACAAGTGGTCAAGATCAGTGAATGCATTTTCAAATGCCATATCCCACCAACTGCACCACTAGTCTCACACACTGCTCAATGCACCACGCCCCATCACTCACCTACCAACAATCCCGACTCATACCTCAATATCATAACTTCACCTCACCCTCATACACTTACCGCTGTTGCAAGCCTCACACCCACATCGCACACCTTGCACACAATGCCAGCTATTCAACCATTACAGGCACATCACCCAAACACATTGCACCACACTCACTGACACACTTCCCTCTTTCTTGCAAGAGAATGTGGTGCATAACTGGTGCCAGCAGCAGCTAACAGGTGGGGGCAGGCACGGTTGCTGAACCTGTCTCAGCTGGAGGAGACAGTGTTGGATACCATTGGAGGGGCCATCACTGAGGGCATGGCGATTGGCAAGGCTGAAAGCATTGATGATGACGGATGCTCATACCTAATCCTCCTTCTCACATCCCACTACCCCCACCCCCATCACACAATCTCTTCTCACTTGCAAGCTGCTGATGGTGTAAACATGCACATCTTGCTTTCCCCCCTTCCCTCACCACAACCCTACCCTTGTGCCTTTCTCCTTTCAGAAAGTCAAGAACTCCAACCAGACCAGCCTGTGCAGGAAGAACAACAGGAGGAGAGTGATAGAGAAGAAGAGACACCATCACTCGATTTGACACTCGCAGGCACCAGCTCATAAAATGGCACTGCGCGTAATTTAGAGGGTAGTATAGAGGCGGGTATAGAGCTGTACGTGGTGAGTCACCGCGCATGAGTGGCCTACAGCCAAGGCAGGGGGAAAAGGTAGCGCAGGTGCAGGTCCCCGGAGGACGAGGTCGCACATGAGTTCTGCTGCAGAGGAGTCAGATGAGGACTTTGATGGGATGGCCTTCAGAAGAAGGGTGATGGGCATCCACAATGAAATGCTTGGTGCACTGGCAGTCCTGCCAGGGAGCCTGTTGTCACGACCAAGGAGCATGTTGGAGTCCGGCTCCAATCTTGCACAGGGCTTTGCACAGAGCTTGCGGCCCATGATTTAAGGATGGAAGTGATGGGCAACTCCATTGGAGCACTTGTGGACACAACCATGATGCAGGATCTGATGGCCGATATTTCAACTTCCATTGCAGCACAAGCGAAAGCCACCCAACATTTGAGTGCTGCAGTGGAAGCTCAGACTTCTGTCATGCGGGCTCAGCTTGCTTCCAAACAAGCTCAGACTGCTCTCATGCAGGCTCAGCTTGCTGCCACGCAAGCTCAGACAGCTGTCACCGTGGCTGGGTTTACGAGTGTGGGAAGGGGCTTGCAGGGTCTCACAGTAGTCCAGCAATCTGTCCTCCAACAGATTACTAGGATTGCTGAGAGGCTGCCCTGGGAGAGTGGCAGTTATTCTGTGGAGCATAAATCTGCTGTCCTCGCTCAGGATGACAGCATTCCTACTTCCACCACTGCCACTCCGCCAGTGCCCTTGCTGTTGCCTGTCAGCCAGCAAGCCCAGATTGCTGCTGCCCATGCTGAGGTGGTGCAGTCTACAACCGGGTCTTCTAGGCCCAGAGCTGCTCGAGGTCGTCCTGCAAGGCCTTCTACAGTCTCACCCACTGAAAGTCAGCAGCCTTCCAACAGCCATGGTGCACCCACTGGGGTAGCACTTCGTAGGAGCACTAGGATAGGCAAAGGCATGCAACAGACAGGCACTAAGGGAATGCACAAGGGTGATTAGTTGAATGTTTTGTGCAGCTTTGGAATTAATCATTTATAAATTATGTTTGGAATGTTTGTTTTGTGGTGGTTTCATTTCAGCATTGTGGCCAAGTGGACACTCTGATGTTCCGTGACAGAGGGATGGTAAGGTGGGGAAGAGTTGAGGAACGGGGATCTGGGATTTCATTCAGGGGAACCGGAGTCTGATGATGGGCAACACGGTGGCATAGTGGTTAGCACTGGTGCCTCACAGCGCCAGAGACCCGGGTTCGAATCCGGCCTCGGGTGACTGTCTGTGTGGAGTTTGCACATTCTCCCCGTGTCTGCGTGGGTTTCCTCCGGGTGCTCCGGTTTCCTCCCACAGTCCAAAAATGTGCGGGTTAGGTTGATTTGGCTATGATAAATTGACCCTTAGTGTTAGGGGGGGATTAAATATGTGGGGTTACGGGGATAGGATGGGATATGTTAGGGGGAATTAAATACGTGGGGTTACGGGGATAGGGTGGGATATGTGTCGGTGCAGGCTCGATGGGGATTCTGTGTGAGAAAGCAGGGACAGGGTACTGGATTTGGATGATCAGCCATGATCGTATTGAATGGTGGAGCAGGCTCGACGGGCCGAATGGCCTACTCCTGCTCCTAGTTTCTATGTTTCTATGTTTCTATGTGCTCACGGACGCCCGTCCGGAACAGGGATTTGCAGGCTGCCTCTTCCCTTCCTCCTACTACTCCTCTTCCTCCTCCTCTTCAGCCTCCTCCTCCTCCTCCTGAGGTGGTTGCGGAATGCGTGCTGGCAAGCGTTGCACCCTCATTACCAAATTGTGAAGGCCATCACGGCTTGGGACACCCACTCTGGTTAGTACGGGAGAGCTCCTCCTGAGTGGTCAAGGCAGCGGAACCGTTGCTTGAGCACCCCGATGGTCTGCTCGATGACATTTCTTATGGCAGCATGGCTGTCATTATATGATAGTTGGGCGTGAGTGGTGGGATTGTGGAGGGGAGTCATCAGCCAGGTGTAGAGTGGATAGCCTTTGTCGACTAGCAGCCACCCTCGGGTTCGACGTGGTAGCTGGAAGATTGCTGACACAGCGGACTGGCGCAGGATGAAGGCATTATGACTGCTTCCAGGATACCAGGCATTCACAATCATGATGTGCTGGGTGTGGTCGCACACCAACTGCACATTAAGTGAGTGGTACCCTTTGCGGTTACGGTACATCTCACCATTGATATGCGGCGCCCTCAAAGCCACATGTTTGCAGTCAATGGCGCCCTGCACCATGCGGAAGCCTGATATCCTTGCAAAGCCACATCTGTGCTCCTCCTGCTTCTCTCTGTTTAGAGAGAAGACAATGAAGTCCCTTCGCCTGGAGTACAGAGCCTCAGTGACCTCTCAGATACAGCGATGGATGGCGAACTGTGAGATGTTTGCTATGTCACCTGCTCCTACCTGGAAGGATCAGCTGGCGAAAAAATTCAGGGCCACGGCTACCTTGAGGGCCACTGGCAGAGCCATCATTGCCCTGCTCTGAGGCTGCAGGTCTGGTTCCAAGAGGTGGCAGAGGTCTGTGACCACCTGCTTGGTGAAGCAGAGCCTCCGAATACACTGCTCCTGACTTAGATGCAGGTAGGAGAAGTGCTTTCTGAAGACTTTAGGTGGGTAAGGCCTCCCGCTGAGAGCCCTCCTCCTCCCCATCCTCCTCCCTCTGTGAGCAGCTTGTCTTTGCTGCCTCTGCTCCATCTCCCTGTCATGCTGCAGTATGAGGGGGACTGCAACTAGAGCCCCCATGACTAAGAGCAAGTGGTGCACTCAGAGGCCTTCCAGTAGCAGCCAGCACCTTCTCAACATCCAGCAGCACTCCCTGCACAATTTAACAACTTTAGAAATGACTTCCAGCAACCCAGTATTCATATAAACTTTGCAAGAGCCAGTAAAAAAGAAATAATCAACTTACCAGCAAGTTGGATGTATCCCTTTAAATTGCACTGGTGGGGTGTCCCTTGTGCAGCTGAACACACGTGTTTAGGAGAGAGCGCTGAATGGAGTGGCGATGTCCAAAATAGCTGGTCGTGCGTCAAATCAGTGTTACATGCTGACTGATGCCACGATCTGGCTACTCTGCTTACTGTCTGCGCACACACGCCCCGCCCACGCTATCGCCCTCACCAAGGTGGTGACCAATGCAGGCAGTGGGCGGAAGCGATGAAGTCACCATTTTTTTCCCCGAAACCACCCTTAACTACCGACACTGAGGTGCCGAATTTCATGGCCATCACCTTTTACTGTTCACTTGCTGCTTGAGGTTTGAAGAGGACTTTTGAAACACATCAGGAGACTTTCTGAGACACTTTGTCAAGACTTTGCCAACACTCTATCAACATTTATTCTAGAAATTCTCTGAGGACTTCACCTAAAAGGAGTGAGCGCTGTGCTACTCTACCTTATTGGTCACCTTATAGGAGTCATCAGGGGAAAGGGAGTCCTTGGTCATGGGCATCTTGTTAGAGGTCGCCCTTTGTCTGCAGGATGAATGGGAGGAGGAGATGAGGCCAGGCAGAGCAGCACGAGCTGCTGTAGGAGAGAGGGACAGGAGGGAGAGGTGGACTGCTTCCCCCCGTGGGTACAGGATCTCCCTCCTCCTCTGGACTTCCTCCACCAGTGGCGTGTCCAAGAACCTGTGCGCCCTCTCACTCGGTCCCTGAGCCATCCTGAAACATGCCGCTGCGTGTCAGCCAGCACACGTCACACCTTCAGTGGAAGTGGGTGCGTGGAGCGCACATATACTGCTCCACGGAAATTGCGTCTAATCAGCGCTTCAGTGCTAAACCTGCAGGTGTTTGATTTAGCGCCTCCAGGCAAGTTTAAATTATGGTAATCAGCAATTAGGACCAAAATTGCATGCTAAAACCAGACTTCCAAACAGGCGCGTCTTATTAGCACAGCACCCATTTAGCTCAATGGAACTAAATCTCAGGCGCTGCATTTAACCAGCAGCCAATCCGATACCACCTGTTTTGCGCTGCTGCCGGAGACGAATTGCTAGGCCATACATTCCAAAAGAAAAGTTTCTAAAAGAAAATTTAGTTCATGGAAACTGACAGATATTTATATAGATGTTGTAAATATTATTGCTGTGTTGTTAAGTTTGACTTTATTTTAACTCCTTAGCTATTGGTGCTGTATGTATTGGTTTCATATATGCTTGAAAAAATACAACAAACAGCTGTAGGATTTCTCCTCTCTCTTGTCAGAATACAAAAGGTCAAGGATCAAGCGAGACACTAATTATTTTCTAACTTTAAAGAATTTAATTTGACATACAAACACGATAGTTTGTACCAGGAAGAAAGTAGTAGTTTCTCGTATAAACTTTTTCTAGCGAGTGCAACTTCTGATGTGGCATGTGGTTCTCCTGGGAACCCTTGCAGCATGGGCTGTCTTATATGTTTTCCTTCAAATCTGTTGCTGAATATATCATATTTGTGTTGCTTTCAGTTCTAGCACTAATGAATTTTTTTATCAGTTCCTCAGGCCTTGCAGCTTACTAAGGCCAGTCTTACTGAAGGGGTTTGATAGGATAGAGAAGATGTTTCCACTTGTGGGGAGTCCAAAACTAGGGGCCATAAATATAAGATAGTCACTAATATATCCAATAAAGAGTTCAGGAAAAATTATTTACCGAGAATATGGTTAGAATGTGGAACTTGCTACTACATGGAATAGTTGAGGCGAATAGCATGGATGCATTTAATGGGAAGCTAGATAAGTACATGAGGGAGAAAGGAATAGAACATAGAACATAGAACATAGAACAGTACAGCACAGTACAGGCCCTTCGGCCCTCGATGTTGTGCCGAGCATTGTCCGAGACCAAGATCAAGCTATCACACTCCCTATCACTCTGGTGTGCTCCATGTGCTTATCCAATAACCGCTTGAAAGTTCCTAAAGTGTCCGACTCCACTATCACAGCAGGCAGTCCATTCCACACCCCAACCACTCTCTGAGTAAAGAATCTACCTCGGACATCCCTTCTATATCTCCCCCCATGCACCTTATAGTTATGCCCCCTTGTAACAGCTGCCTCTACCCGAGGAAATAGTCTCTGAACATCCACTCTATCTATCCCCCTCATCATCTTATAAACCTCTATTAAGTCGCCTCTCATCCTCCTCCGCTCTAAAGAGAAAAGCCCCAACTCCCTCAATCTTTCCTCATAAGACCTCCCCCCCAAACCAGGCAGCATCCTGGTAAATCTCCTTTGCACTCTTTCCAATAGAAGGATATATTTTTTTATATTCGCTTATGGGATCTGGGCATCGCTGGAGAGGCCAGCATTTATTGCCCATCCCTAGTTGCCCTTGAGAAGGTGGCGGTGAGCCGCCTTCTTGAACCGCTGCAGTCCGTGTGGTGAAGGTACTCCCACAGTTGTTGATTTGATAGGCCCAGGCTTTAAAAGACTTGGTTTGAATTTTGTTGGGGGATTAAATGAGGTGGATGGAGTGATTACACCCCTTCCCATTTCACGTGCATGGCTGCTCCTTCTGGAAGCATAACTGCCCTGCCCCTCTCACGGAAGCACCAGGAAATCCTGCAGCAATGTAAAGAGGGTTGGAGACCCAGTGTAATGGTTCCCCTTCTCTTTTTCCTCTGCTCATGTGCCTGGGAACTCAGCACTCCCAGTGCAAAAAAGAGAGGAAAAGTTGGCTCTATAGTTTATTAATTTCTGTTAACAATGCATTTTACTTTCAGCTTATTTCCCCACAGTTCCAAAGACACTTTTAACTTGGATATCACATTTGTAAGGTTTAGTTAGTTGAAATGAAGTTGAACGCATTTGCGCAGAAAACCTTACTGTGTTGTCCCGATGCATTTTCTAATTATCAGTAGCTAAAGGTAATTTTTCACTATTAATTGCTTTAAATGTTAAATAGCTTTGACCCATTAGGATTTTATATTCCAATTAAAGTCATTATGAATGTATACTTAATAATTAAAAATAATTGTTTATCAGAGATCTGAAAATGTTGAATAATGTTTTACTCATTTTGGTAATTTAAAGCTTAATAAATGAACTAACAGAACAAATGTGATTAATATACATTCAAATTCGGTGCTTAATTTTGTTTCCTTCTGAGATATTAAATAAAGTTTAGACTTAATAACATATAAGATGTGGACTATTTATTGATGTTTATTGTCTGAAAGTGGTTTTGGAGATTGTCAACCTCCTTGGGAAGGTGAGGAGCTGAGATTTTATACTAAAGTTGTGCTGTGCCATATCTATTCAATGTGCTCATAGACTGAGCTCTTCACAGTCTTTTCAATAACACTATTTTTAAAGAGCTGAAAGGAGTACCTTTACTCAGGCATTGCACCCCTGTCAATGTTCTTCAGTGCTGACCTCACTGTACACTGCGGGCTCAGCTTATTTAAATATCCATTGGTAATTCAGTAGCACTAGTCCTATGTAAATTGGGAATTGTACACTGTGTGGCTTGGAAATTAGGAGTGCAGCCTTTAGAAAGTCAAAATGGTTGAAGATTGCAGCAGAAGGTTGGGGGAGCAGCAGCTAAGGAAGAAAGTACGTGGCACAGTGAGTTGACTGTCAGGGTGCTGTAATGGATGGCTCATGCACTTTCAGACACCCAGGGGAAGCACAGTATAAGGAAAGAATAGGTTAGTTTATGGTCACTTTGAGTTCCTTGTAGTAAAGAGAATGGGAGTGAAATTGGGTGCCTTTGGGCGCTAATGGAGCGCAAATGGCTTGGCGACTGGGCGCGGCGCTGACACCACCCCACACCAACACCATAAAGCATCCCTACAATGACCAAGCCATTCCTTTCACACTCATCACCATTGCAGGGGGTACTGTTATGTCTCACCATTCACTGCAATTCACTAAGCCACTTCCAAAGGTGCACACAAATCTGTCCAAGACCAGAAAGTGTTGAAAGTAAAGATTTCAATATTTGACAGCTCATTAATAGAAACTTTACATAAACCTTGGAGAAAAGACCCAAGTGGCTACTCTTGTGTGTTGTTAGTTGGTATGATTGCACTAGGATGAGGATGAGTGTGAGGGTTGGCTAGTGAGATGGGGAAGTGATAATGTAGATAGAAAGAGAGGGATGGGTGGAGGTACAAGGTAAGTTGGTGTGAGTAAGGATGTGCAGGAGTAGGATAGGGAAGGCAGAGTGATGGTGATGTGATGAGAGGCATAGCAGGATGAAATTGAGTGTGGCTTTGTACGAACGTTTCCTGATCTACTGAGATCATTGAAATGTTTGCAGCACAGCACCCAGGTCCTCCTGACCACATCCCTCCTTGTGCCCTCCTCTGCAATCTGCAACCAGGCTGTTTTGGTCTCCTGGGGAGGTGTCTTCCGCCCATCGGAAGGGAAGAGGACCTCCCTGCGTGCTCTGACTCCCTCTATAAGGATATGGAGGGAGTCATGGGAGAACTTGGGTGCAGCCCTCTGCCTCTGTGCAGTTATTGTCAGTGTTTGCAGCACTTCAATGCTGTAGAACACTGACAGCACAAATGTCAAAAGAAAGTTGGCCATGGTCCTTTTAAGGAAACCGGCTGATGACGCGTTATGCATGACGTCACCAGACCCGCTTCCTCTAATTGGCCCAGGAAGCACACTGGGCAGGATTAACAAGCCCTATCAACTTAAATTCATTTTAGACAGCGGGATGGAGCCAGCAGCGGGGCCGCGACCCGCCACCGTCATCACCCACTCCGGACCTGCCGAGACAAGTAAAATCCCGGCCTATAGTTACACAGGAAAGGGTGCACTTTTATTTCATGCTGACTTATTCAATCAGATGATTAAGCCTTACAAGGTCATGTAGGGACAATGAAGTCTGATGTAATATCGGGGGGAAATTTTCACTTTTGGCGCAAGTGTTAAACTGGCGGTTGCAGATCGACCATCCATTATATGCCCTGCCTGGTTTTCAGTTCCAACTGTAGGAGCCTTCATGGGTGCCATCAATTACACACTGCACTTTGGAGCAGCTAGCATGGCCATAAAACTGTGTGGCCCTATCACACTACCACCTTGCGGTTATGCCATATTAGATGAATTTCTCAGCAGGAAAGTGTGTCAGCTATCTGGTGAATATATGTCTGACGGCACTCTGGATGATATTACACAGGTCTTCCATAGCTGCTTCAATTAGCAGTGGCATAAAATTGAGTGTGGTTGTCACCTCTACAGCCACAGCAAAGTTTTCCAGACTAGTGATCTTGGCCACAGGTCTTCTTGCATTAGCTGGCACAGTCCTCCTATTGCCTCTTTGGTGAAGTGCACTCTTCTCATGCAGAGCTCCTCATTAAGCTCTTCAGGGGTTCTGCATGACCTGCAAATTCTTTGGGAGTGGGTAAATGTCCGGAAGGGCACATCCTTCTCATATGCTGCCTCACTCTTCTTTCCTCCATCCTTTCCTCCTCCTCCATTATAATGCCAAACAAAGGAATGCTAATTGGGAATTCCATACCTGGTTCTCAAAACCTCTCATAGTGGGTGAGGGCAAAAATATCCTGGTGCTCTCACAGTCGCTGAGACATTCAGATGCAAATCTGGCTTTGTCTAAATGAAAAGCTCTAAAAAAAAACTTTTCCCCAGCTCCAGTAAAATATAGTCAAAGTTTCTTCAAGCTTCACTCATTCATAGGCAGGCATAGATGCAACCACAAAACCATCGCAGACAGTAAACACAAGCTCTGTTATAAGGTATCTCTTGGAGCCAGTATTCCAGCAAATGTTCATCCTCTGTTATTTGTAGGCCTGGAAGAACAGCCTGCCTGTCCCACCAGAAGTCCCGAACAAGAACTGCTCCGTGCATCCACTGTTTGCAAAAACCAGTATAATTATGCACACTCCAGAGGATGTAGTTGGTGAGATGGGGAGGTAGCATCAGGTAAGTCACAGTACTTGGGTGAGGAGGAACAGGAACCTGCTGCCTAGATAGCCCCACAGATGTCATCAGTGAACCCCTATGCTTCAGGAAATGCAGCAGAGCAGAAAAATTGTACAGCACTCTGTAGCTTGTAGTTAGATGCCTTGTTGCCTGGCTTAGAGTAAAAGTTTGCATTCTAGGACCCATTTTACAGATCTCCACTTCTGATAGAATCTTCCAGTTCTGTCAGCTGGCTTTCCTGTGATTTTAGAGACAATAAGGGAGGCATTCCTGGGTCTGTGCCGAGGCGCACTGATTGCCCGGGCCCAGTGAATATAAGAAAATTAGGCAGGTTGTCTCATGTTTGAGCACATGCTTGTAAAGGAACCCACTTGAATTTCCTTCATTCATTTAAATGGAAGGAAAATCTGGCAGGTTCATTTATAGACATGCTCTGACCCACCCAATTATCCGACTGTTGTTGCAACCAACCAATCCAGTGCACTTTGGTGCAGACCCAGGAAAATCTTCCCTAATGATTTGATGGTTTTTCTGTTAACATAAGCATTTTCTACACGTTCTTATCATAAAGTATCCACTCCCCCCAATAATAAATGCTAATTCTCAAAGCCTTCTGGAAAAAAGCCAAAAAAAACAAGAAGAAGCACTCTGTCCCTTTAAGAATGCCCTTCTGCATACAGCTTACCTTAAACACCATTGAGAATGGACAAAGCTAACAGTGGGCAGGGCTTCTGCTTGAAGATCAGGAAATCTTGAGTGCAAAATTCTGATTTGTAGCGCCCATTTTTTGAGTGCTATGAGTGCACTTAGAGGTCCAAAATGGCGCATGCACACACTTCTGGTGTGAGTTGCGCCAGACGACATATTGGTGAGGGCGTTTGCGCGTGCAACGCTGATTTGACGCCAGCGCTGCCATTTTGGAGCTCAACACTCCAGCTAACGCCCTCTCTTAACCTCACACAGCTGAACACGCATTCAGAAGTAGGGAGAACCCCCACCAGTGCTAGTTACAGGGATCATCACCTACTTACAGGTTAGTTGCTGATTAATTTCTATTGGCTGTTGCTATGATTCTACAAGTGTTTTGTGCTATCTTTAGTAGGTTAAAGTTGCTAAAGTCTACAGGGAGTTGTGTGGCACCTGTTGGAGGGCTTTTTCCTGACTTCAAGGCTTCTGCACAAACCACATGCTGACATGCACTAGTAGGCATTCCCCTTGGATTGCAGCATGACTTGGGGAATGAACAGAGGGCACGCAGAGCAGGACAACCTGCTGGAAGAGGGGGGGGGGGGGAGGAGTAGGGGGTAAAGGGCTCTCAGCAGAAGGCCATATCCGCCCAGAGTGTTCAGGGAGCAATTCTCATACCCGAACCTCAATGAGGAACAATGTGTGAGACGTCTGCACTTCAGTAAGGACGTCCTCATTGAAATGTGCCAACTGCTGCAGCCACAAATGCAACCCCAGGGTCGGGCAAGGACCGCATTACCAGTGGCTGTGAAGGTGACCGTGGTGATGAACTTTTATGCGTCGGGCTCCTTCCAGTCTGGAGCTGTAGATATTGCTGTCCACTGTTGTGTCACTGAGGCTCTGTATTCAAAGAGAGCTGACTACATTTCATTTTCTCTTGCTAGTGTTAGATTCGAATTTGGAGGAACTCTAGACGGAGACGGAATTGAGGACAAGTTCAGAATTTATTAAAATAAACAAAAGACTTGTGCACAAGGGAGAGCCACTCAGCTTCCTCAAGCTAGGGGCGCACTCTCTGAGGAACAAGTAATGGTTCATTCAAGTTATACATTTCTATAAGCACCGCCCACTTACTACAGAATGGGGCGTACACGTACAAACAGTGTCACTACAGTTACTCTCTATTGGTTATATGGTTAGTCACTCAACTGTCGGGCCCTCCCCTTGAACCCTGACCATGCCAGTGACAGATGTTGGTTGCCTCATCCTACTCCCCAAATTCTTGCTGTTATCTCTTCCTTTGCGGGCATAGTTTATAGTTTGAGAAAACATATTTTATCCCTGGCTGTCGGACAGAGCGGGGTGGCTCAAGGCCGTAATGGCTTGGATGCTCAGTGACTGGAACCGTGTTGGTCATTAATTGCTCCCTTATCTCTTGGGCGACCAGGTTCGAATAGTAGATGTACCCACCATGCCTGGAACTGTGTTGGTTGTTAATTGCTCCCTTATCTCTTGGGAGGCCAGGCTGTGCTTTGACAATGGCTCTACTGAGGTTGTGAATACATATATCCCAAGGTTTGATAAGGGGAGGGAGGCACCTTCCAGTCTACAAATATGCCTTAATTAGCTAAACCTACTATCCAAAATAAGTAGAGGGTAATGTAGTCAAGTATCCCAGCATTCTTTGGGAACAAGCTGGATCCTTCAGTCCCCCCTTCCAATCCCCCGAAAAGGACCCTTGAAGGGGGTTGGAGAGTGTGCTCTCTACGCTAAATAGTGTGATAAGCTAGTGAGTGTATAATATGTCAGAAACGCATATAGGTTTTTCCCGGATCAACTAGCACGAATGATGAAGGTTTACCTGTAACCCCACCCAATTTATTCTATACTTCCCCCTAGGCCTTTGGCTATTCCAGGTAGGCCACACATTCGTTGCATATGGTCTGGTGTGAGTCCTGTCGGGGTGGCCACCCGTCTAGGCACCAGGTATGCATCAGATGAGTGAAGTTGCTATTTAGGCATTCCCCGATTCATTATATGATTGCTTCACTATTCATGCACATGATTTCTCCAACAAGTTGTCAAAATCATCATCTGAAACACTTGGAGTAGGAGCAGTACAAGCATTAACAGTTTTAACCACTTGCTTTGCAATTTGTTTAGCCCGAGTCCGTTTACATTTCCTGCATGTCATACATAACAAGGTCAGGACAATTACTAACTGCACCACGACTAATACATGTGAAATCAATCGGATCCATGGATGGATCTGTATATTTAGTCCCCAGTCCCAAATGTCATCCAGCCATGTGGTCACCTTGATCGCGTCGATATCTTTCTTCAGATCCGTGTTCCGTTGTTGTAGAGTATAGTACACCTTCTGGGAGAGTCGTATCTCCTTTCGCAACTGCCTCAGGTGTTCGGGCAGGGGGGGTATAGGATACCCAAAGGTGTTGATGTAGTCCCATAATCCATACTTGATGTCTTCAGACACTTGAAGAAAGGTAATATCAAACTGGTGTATGTCCACCAATTCCTCATGTCCAATCTGTACCGGAACTGCAGGGGTGAAGCAGAACTCTGAACTGGGGATGTTGCAAGTTAGATTGGCATACTCAAACGTTTTCAGGTTGGTCGTCACACAGTATTCGCCTTTGCCGGCGTATGCCACCTGGGTAGGCTTTGAGGCTGCATCCAATGCTTCCATGGTGCAGTTAATTTCCATGCCTGTGTTATTAAAACCACATTGGGCTTGCGGGCTTTGGCTGATTGCATGCGGGCACATGATGATGGCATGTCTGGTGACACATCCCTCCAGCTTGGTACCCATCCAGTCTCCTTTCACCATCACTGCGTAAGGTAACATATTGTGGTAAGATATATGCATGCCATCTTTTAATATACCAATATTATGTACCTGATACACCTCCCGCCCTTGTGTCTCTGGTGTCATTACCGGGACGACCAGAATTAGCCCCAGGAATCCCCCCCCCGTCTGGTCTGCATTCAACCTGCGTGGGGAATACCCGTACCATGGCTCGGAATTGACAAACTGTCATATTGAGGCTACTTAAGAGATGTTTGGGTGTACCCGCCCCAGCGTGTCCACGAGTCAGGGTCCCTTTTAACTGTTGGTTGGTAATCCACAGGGGTACCTCCCCTGCCTGTATCTGTTCCAGGTTTTCTCGGGTTTGCTCCACTATCCAATTCCCATATGTGCTGCAAACGTCGTTTGCTGCTGCCTGCTGTGAGGCATTGTATTCTTCTTTAATTAACTTATTTATAGTCTGTGCGTGTGTTTCTAACACAGTAGCTATATCCTGCAGGTATACGGTTAATATCTGGTCCTCCTTTAACTCTTGGTCCTCATTCTTATTTTGCTCTTGTAAGATAGCTTTAATGCGGGAACCCAGATCCCGGACCTTCTGATCTACGGTAGCCAGATCAATGGTGTTAACGACCGACGTGCCAGTGTTAAAAATCGTTGCTGCATCATTAACTAAAGACCTCTTACGTCGCCATACCCGCCGGCTTCCCTGTCTATATCCGCCTCCGCTACGATCCGCGCCTTGTTTCAATACCTGTGTTAGAAGGCGCTGGTATAACTGTTGGGTTTGTGGTGAGCACCAAGCAGGCAGGGCGGTGTTGGCCAGGTTTAGCATCACTGACACTAATTCATGACGCACGTTATCATACAATATATCCCCAGTACTGGTGAACTCCAACCCACTAGCGGGTCCCTCTTTCACAGGGGGGGCAGGTCAGTGGCTCGCGCTCGGAGGGGAAAGGTGTTGTGGAAACCATTGGGGGCAGGGGTGTCGGGGGGGCACCCCAGTAGCAGTCGATCACCAGCGGTAGCCCGGGCTCCTCGTATTGTTCTATGATCCCGAAAGTCTGACATCTCTCTGAGGTAGGAGTGCATGAGGGGTCCCAGTGCCCCGCATTATTCTGACAGCATATCCTGTCCGTCTTCCCTGTGATTCTACTGGTACAAACTCCCCTGTGCGTTTTGTGTGGACCAGTAGTCATTTCAAAGAAAAAGGGGGCTCCCGACCGGTCGACGCAGAACCCCAGTGCCGTGATGAGTGTTGTTTGTTCACTGATCAGTATCCCTATCATTCCCATGATAAGCCACCCCATGGTTATCCTATACCACCGCTAGGCAGAAGGAGTCCAATTTGTTTATCTGTCTCGACACTAGCTTGTACAGTAGTAACTAGCAGGCTCTCTCTTGCTCTGTCTCTCTCCCTGTCTGTCCGGGTATTGGCCGTGTGCGCAGGGCTCAGAGCGGGGTTAGGGCTACTTCATATGTGGCATTGAGGCGGAGACGGTGGCCTTGTGACAGTGGCTCAATGTAACTTACCTGACTTAACGTGATCCGGTAAGGGTTAGGAGCTGTCGGACAGGGATGGGTGAAGACAGGTTGCACTGTCCTCCTTCGGAGGTAGGAGGGTCTATAATAGGGAGTGGATATCCCCTGGGGAAGGTCCTCCAGTCCCGACACCAGCGGTTCCCAAAGAGCAGCTGTATCTCGGAACCGGTCTGTCTCCCCTGCACGGGGTAGGGTGAATAAAAGAGTCTGAGTTCTGTTGGGATGTAAAGCGAGGGGTCCGGTGGCCCTACCACAAAAGGGAGATAACCGGAACTCTAGAGTCAAGGGGTGAATCCCGGGGAAGGTTAGAGTCGTATAATAATGTGATTTCGCGGGATCCCTGGTTAAGTCGAAAGCCTGGACCGTAGAAAGGTCGACATCCCCGGTAGTGGTGGCAGTACTGAGGTCGGACCCACTCATCTGTAAGAAAGAGACAGGTAAAATAGCAACCCGAGGAACCGACTTAATCCTTCGAAATCCGGTCCTGATCAAGTATAGGGGAGAAAAGGCAGGTCAATACTTGTTTTTATTTCTTTTTAATTGTAAAACGAACACAACAGATATGTCTTTAAAAGGGTTGACAGCTTAAAAGGGTTAACAGCTTTTAGCTCTCTGTACCAAAAGGTGGGTGGAGCTAACAGATACAACAGACATTTCCTCAAAAGGGTTAACAGCTTTTAGCTCTCTGTACCAAAAAGTGGGTGGAGCTAACAGATACAACAGGCACCCTTTTTAAAACAGACTTTCAGACCAAGGAAATACCGTAACTTCTTAGAGTTTATAGTCAGGAAACTTTCACACAGACTTTCACACAGACTTACACACAGACTGAGATCTCAGCATTCCCTTTAAGATTCCTTTCGCTCAGCAAATTCTGGATTTTACTTTTTTTTTAGTCTCCAAGAGGTGGGGAAATCTCTTCCCCGGGCCCCGTCACCGGCTTAGTCTGGCTCCATTTTAATACCCCCGGGTGCCTTGGTGGACCAGGGCAGAGAAGCTGGGGTGAGTCCTTGACAGGAGGCATGAAGGTCTGTCTGGTGAAGCCCAAAGAGTCGACTAGCCCACTCCCGGATTCTGGCCTCCGTGGGCTGGGGGCTGGCCCCCATTCAGAGGGCGGTTTGGTAGGGCTTTTCCAGCCCCTGGAGTAGATTATCTAAGAACCGTGGGTCGTCATGATTAGCGGGAATGTTATTCGTCTGGCCCCAATGTTCATACTGCTCGATTACTCGATCAATGTACACATTGGGGTTTTCTCCGGGACTCTGGCGCAGGGCGGTGAGCCCCGCCCAGGTAGCGGTGCCGTTGCCCAGTCCAGCCTGCGCCCAGGTTTTTAAACCATTGAATTGGATCTCATACTCTGCTACCGTGGCTGGGACATTTAAGACATGGGGTCCCAATGTCTCATAAACCATAGAGGGACATTTTACCTCAATAATATCTTTTATGTCTTGTATGGACAATTTAAAGTGCCGAGCAGCACTTCGTATTTTTGCCCATACTTCGACGTTAGGATTGTATCTTTTGAGGTCGGGAATGAGGAGGATGACGCTGGATCTCTCCTGGGGCGTAAAAGAATGAGCCTCGCCCATCATACCCCGTCCACCTATCTCTGCGTTTTGGGCTCCTGCTGCCGGATTAACTCGGACGGGGGCCGTGGGGTTGGATTTTCCTGCCCCAGACTGAAGCGGTAAGGTGGGATAGATACGTGTGTATTCGGGGGGGCACGTGGGTTGGATGGCTTCAACTCGTTGAACCTTTACGGTCCCCGATGGGGGCCGGGGTTCTAGGATCGGTGTGTCTCGAGTCTCCTTTTGTAGAGCCTCTACAATGTCACCCCAGTTTTTCAAATCGTCTAGATTCTCAGTCCCTGGCGACTTAAGGTGCAGGAGATTGCTAACTTGGACTTTTAGCCTCCTGCATAGGTCTCAAGAATCCTTGAAACGGGGTCGGTCTTCTCCCCTTATCCACGATTATAGATCCCATCTGATCCATCCAACTAATACACAGAACCGCCCCGTACCTAGCTTGTTTGGCTTCTTTTTGTTCCGCCCACCACTTTATTTGGTCAGCTACTGAGCTTGTTTCTTTCCACCCCTTTTTAACCATTTCACTCTGAAGTTTCAAATTAGCCTCTCGGACCTGTTGAACGACAGTGACACTGGTGGCCATTGCCGGAACGTCGGGTGAAAGAGATCTCCCCTTGTTTCCCATGTGATCCATATTAATAGTCACGTGTATTCTTATACTCTATCTTATACTTTAATCGGCACAAGCGACACAAACTTACACTCTAAACAGACTCTAACTTAAATCCCTCCGGGTCGTCACCCGGTATTTTGCGTACACTTAATCGTCACGGGATCACGATCCTGTGGTGTTTTAGTTCTCTACACCTACTTGATCCTGGCCGTCACGTGGGGCCCAATCGCCCTCTTAATTCAGGCTCAGGCTAGGTGTTTGAGATAGACAACCACCCTTGTCCGTGTCGATCACCCGTGACTCTCAAGGATCCAATCTTATACTTTAAATCAGAAATATACACTTATCACCTTATACTCTAAATCAGAAAAAAAAACACTTATGTCTAATCAATTCCGTCAGTCCGGTCTCCGTGAGGAATAATTTAAGTTGTGGGTACTTTTATACTGACTGAACCATAAACGGTTTTAGCCCCACCGGTGACGAGCGAGTCCTTGTTCCTCCTAAAAGCCTTACTCTGGCTTTTCCCTTAGGACACGACACGGTTCTCGCTTTAACCGTCACTTCCAGTGTCTTTAACTCCTATGGTCCTTACCTGCAGTATCCCACTTCTGACACCAACTGTTAGATTCGAATTTGGAGAAACTCTAGACGGAGACGGAATTGAGGACAAGTTCAGAATTTATTAAAATAAACAAAAGACTTGTGCACAAGGGAGAGCCACTCAGCTTCCTCAAGCTAGGGGCGCACTCTCTGAGGAACAAGTAATGGTTCATTCAAGTTATACATTTCTATAAGCACCGCCCACTTACTACAGAATGGGGCGTACACGTACAAACAGTGTCACTACAGTTACTCTCTATTGGTTATATGGTTAGTCACTCAACTGTCGGGCCCTCCCCTTGAACCCTGACCATGCCAGTGACAGATGTTGGTTGCCTCATCCTACTCCCCAAATTCTTGCTGTTATCTCTTCCTTTGCGGGCATAGTTTATAGTTTGAGAAAACATATTTTATCCCTGGCTGTCGGACAGAGCGGGGTGGCTCAAGGCCGTAATGGCTTGGATGCTCAGTGACTGGAACCGTGTTGGTCATTAATTGCTCCCTTATCTCTTGGGCGACCAGGTTCGAATAGTAGATGTACCCACCATGCCTGGAACTGTGTTGGTTGTTAATTGCTCCCTTATCTCTTGGGAGGCCAGGCTGTGCTTTGACAATGGCTCTACTGAGGTTGTGAATACATATATCCCAAGGTTTGATAAGGGGAGGGAGGCACCTTCCAGTCTACAAATATGCCTTAATTAGCTAAACCTACTATCCAAAATAAGTAGAGGGTAATGTAGTCAAGTATCCCAGCATTCTTTGGGAACAAGCTGGATCCTTCACTAGAAACAAGCAGGCAGAGTGAGCACACGGCTTCGCTAAGACTGTAGGCTTCCTCATGGTGCAAGGTGCCACTGACTGCACGCACTTCACTTTGCAGGTACTGCATGTAAACTCTGACATGTGGCGCAACCAAAAAGGGATTCCACTCCCTCATCGGCCAGCCGGTGTGTGACCATAGGCAGAGAATCATGCAGGTCGATACCCGGCATCCTGGCAGCAGTCATGATGCCTCATTCTGCGGCAGTCCGCAGTGCCATCTGCATTTGAGCCACCACGCCAAAGCAAAGGATGGCTACTGGGTGACAAGGGCTATCCACTGACGTCATGGCTGATGACTCCGGTATGCAACCCACGCACACGGGGGCAGCATGCATAAAATGAATGCCATGCTGCCACACGAAATGTGATAGAGCAGACCATTGGCATGCTAAAACAATGCTTCCACTGCCTGGACCGCTCTGGAAGAACCCCGCAGTACTTGCCAGAGCAGGTATCAAGATTCGTGGTGGTCTGCTGGTGCTGCACAACCTTGCCATATGAAGGACACAGCCCTTGCCACCAGCTATACGGCGACCAGCTGAGGAGCAGGAACATAAGGAGGAGGAAGAGAAGGAGGAAAAGGATGAGGAGGAGGAAGGGAGGAGGCAACCTAGACAGCCCCTTTCTGGCCAGACTGTCTGTGAAGAATTAGTACCAGTGCAATACCAGTAGATACAACCCCAATTCCCCATTCACCGACAGTCCTACACCTTACCTTCCCTGTCACTGACCATCACAGCGTCCGCTTTGCCACAATGCAAAAATAAAAGCCAACACAAAATAAACATTCCAAATAAAATTTATAAACAAAATATTGCCATATTGCATACAAATGTCAACTAATCACCCTTGTGCATTCCCTTAGTGCCTGTCTTTCATGTGCCTTTGCCTGTCCTAATGCTCCTACGCAGTGCTACCCCAATGGCTGCAGCATGGCTGGTGGAAGGCTGCTGACTTTCAGTGGAAGAGACTACAGAAGGCCTTGGAGGACGATCTCAAGCAGCCCAATTGTAGACTGCACCATCTCAGCATAGGCGGCACAAGTCTGGACTGGCTGATTGACAGGCAACAACAAGGGCACTGGCAGAATGGTAGGGGTGGGAGGACGAATGCTGTCATCCAGAGAGAGGTCAGCAGGTTCACGCTCCTCAGAGCCACTGCCACTCCTCCGGGGTGTGAAATTGTGCTTTAGGCGCTACAGGTAAAGGGAAAACTAAAAGATGTAAAGTGATTAAACCAGGAGAGAGAAATAAGAAACATGTGAGTAAAACATTAGAACTGAAGGACAGGCTAGGGTGTGTGGCCCAAATAAGCGTTCTTTATACAAACACACAGAGGAATAAATTGAATGAACTGCAGGTGCGAATTCAAATTGGAGGGTGTGACATGGTAGTCATTACTGAGACATGGCTGCAAGACAGACAGGACTGGGAACTAAATATACCTGGTTATAAGGTCTACAGGAAAGAGAGGGAAAATGGCAAAGGTGGAGGAGTAGCCTTAGTGATTAAGGATGACATCACTTCAATGATGAGCGAGGATATAATGAGAGGTAAGCAGGCAGTGGAGATTTTATAGGTAGAATTTAAAGAAATAGGAAAGGAGTTAAGACTGTAGTGGGAGTAGTGTATAGACCCCCTGATAGCAGCTGTGAAGTGCTAGATTGTATAAATGCAGAGATTAGACAAGCATGTAGTAAAGGCAGAGTAGTTTTAATGGGGGATTTTAACATTGATATAGATTGGGATAAGCAGACTAGCACCTGTCAGAAAGGTAGTGAATTTGTGTGCCCAGGATAGTTTTCTACAATAACATGTCCTACAGGCAACAAGGGGGAAAGCCATATGAGATTTAGTAATGGGTAATGAGCCAGATTTAGTTAACAGCCTAACTGTGCATGAACATTTATCCAATAGTAATCATAACATGATCGAGTTCAATGTAACGTTTGAAAGGGAGAAACGCGAAACAGCTACTAAGATTCTAGATTTGGGTAAGGCCGACTTCAATGGGATGAGGCAGAGACTGTTCACAGTAAACTAGGCAAATCTGTTAATGGGTAAACTGACAGAAGATCAGTGGGAGATGTTCAAAAAGAATTTAATGTGATACAGAACCAGTTTATACCTCTGAGGGGCAAGAGCTCTACTTGCCAAAAAAAGCAGCCATGGACAACTAAAGAGGTAAGGGACAGCATAAAACTAAAAGAAAAAGCATACAAAAATGCAAAAAATAGCTCAGATTCTGGCGAATGAGAAAGATACAAAGAACAGCAAAGGGTCACAAAACAGACAGTAAGAGCTACAAAAGGGAGTATGAAAAGAAACTTGCAAGGGATATCAAAATCAATACGAAGAATTTTTATAATTACATTAGGAAAAAGAGGGTAGTCAGGAGCAATATTGGCCCCTTAAAACTGAAAGTGCTGATATTGTCAATGATAATAAGGAAATGGCGGACATGTTGAATAATTAATTTGCGTCAGTATTTACAGTAGAGGAAGAGGATCGCATGCCGGAAATCCCAAGGAAACTAATATCAAATTGGGGACAGGGACTCAATAAAATTAACGTATGTAAAATAACAGTAATGAAGAAAATAATGGCACTAAAGAGTGACAAATCCCCCAACACCAGATGGTTTCCATCCCAAAGTTTTAAAGGAAGTAGGTGAGCACATTGCAGATGCCCTAACTATAATCCTCCAAAGTTCTCTCGATTCAGGAATCGTTCCTTTAGATTGGAAAATTGTGCATGTCACTCCGCTATTTAAGAATGTCGAGAGAGGGAAACCTGGGAATTATAGACCAGTTAGCCTAACATCTGTTGTCAGGAAATTGCTAGAGCCTATAATTAAGGAAAGGGTGACTGAACACCTCAAAAATTTTCAGTTGATCAAAGAGAGTCAGCATGTATTTGTGAAAGGTAGGTCATGCCTGACAAACCTGATTGAATTTTTTGAAGAGGTAACTAAAGTAATGGACAGGGAAATGTCTATGGATGTTATTTATATGGGCTTCCAGAAGGCATTTGATAAAGTCCCACATAAGAGGCTGTTAACTAAGGTAGAAGCCCACGGAATTGAAGGCAAATTATTGACCTGGTTAGGAAATTGGCTGTGCGGCAGGAGACAGGCAATAGGGATAATGGGCAGGTACTCAAATTGGCAGGAGGTGACTAGTGGTGTCCCACAGGGATCTGTGTTGGGGCCTCAACTATTCACAGTATTTATTAATGACTTAGATGATTGCATAGAGAGTCATATATCCAAATTTGCCAATGACACAAAGATAGGCGGCATTGTAGGCACTGTAGATGAAAGCATAAAATTACAAAGGGATATTGATAGATTAAATGAATGGGCAAAACTGTGGCAAATGGATTTCAACGTAATCAAATGTGAGGTCATCCACTATGGACCTAAAAAGGATAGAACAGGGTACATTCTAAATGGTGAAAGGCTAAAAACAGTGGAGGTCCAAAGAGACTTGGGGGGGTCCAGGTACATATATGACTAAAATGTCATGAACAGGTACAAAAAATAATCAAAAAGGCTAATGGAATGCTGCCATTTATATCTAGAGGACTAGGATACAATGGGATAGAAGTTATGCTGCAGCTATACAAAATCCTGGTTAGACAACACCTGCAGTACTGTGAGCAGTTCTGGGCACCACACCTTAGGAAGGATATATTGGCCTTGGAGGGAGTGCAGCGTAGGTTTACCAGAATGATACCCGGACTTCAAGGGTTAAGTTACGAGGAGAGATTACACAAATTAGGGTTGTATTCCCTAGAATTTAGAAGGTTAAGGGGTGATCTGATAGAAGTTTTCAAGATATTAAAGGGAACAGATGGGGTAGATAGAGAGAAGCTATTTCCGCTGGTTGGGGATTCTAGGACTAGGGGGCATAAGTCTAAAAATTAGAGCCAGACCTTTCAGGAGTGAAATTAGGAAACACTTCTACACACAAAGGGTGGTAGAAGTTTGGAACTCTCTTCCACAAATGGCAATTGATGCTAGATCAATTTTTAATTTTTAATCTAAGATTGTTAGCTTTTTGTTAACCAAAGGTATTAAGGGATATGGGCCAAAGGCGGGGTATATGGAGTTAGGTCGCAGATCAGTCATGATCTCAATGAGTGGCGGAACAGGCCCGAGGGGCTGAATGGCCTACTCCTGTTCTTATGTTCCTATGTTCGGGGTGGCGGCTCAGCAATCTTAGTAATCTATTGGAGGACAGTTTGCTGGACTGCTGTGACATCCTGCAAGCCCTTTTGAACACTGGAATCCAGAGCTCTGATGGCAGCAGTCTGAGCATGCATGGCAGCAAGCTGACCTTGCAAGACAGCAGTCTGAACTTCCATTGCAACACCCAGACATTGGGTGGATGCCGCTTTTGCTGCAATGGAAGCTGGGACATCAGCCATCAGATGCTGCATCATGGTTGGGTCCACAAGTGCACTAATGGAGTTGTCCATCACTTCCATGCTGGAAAGGATGGGCTCCAAGCTCTGGGCAAAGCCCTGTGCCCAAGCTGGTGCTGGACTCCTCCATGCTCCTTGATATTGCATGCAGGCTTTCTGGCAGGCTTCCCAATGCACCAAGCATTTAATTGTGCATACCCATCAGCCTTCTTCTGTAGCCTGCCCCATCAAAGTGCTCAGCTGAGTCCTCTGCAGCAGAACTTGTGGGTGACCTCGCCCTCCAGTGAACTGGAACCTCGATATCCTTGCCCCCTGCCCTGGCTGCAGGTCATTCCTGCTCGTGTCTCAACACGTGCAGATCCCGCCTCTATGCTATCCTCCAAATTACGCACAGTGTCATTATCTGAGCTGGTGGCTGTGAGTGTGAAATCGAGTGATCATGTTTCTTCATCATCACTGTCTTTCTGCTCTTCCACCTGTTGCTCTACCACCACTGCTTGGCCAGGTTTCAGTTATTGGGTATCTGAAAGGAGAGGGGCACAAGGGTAAGGTTGTGGTGAGGGGAGGGAGGAAAAGCAAGAGGTACATGCTTACACCATCTGCAGCTTGTAAAACAGAAGAGATTGCAGGATGAGGGGAAGTGGGATGTGAGAAGGAGGAGGATTAGGCATGAGGATACCATCATGTTCAATGGTTTCAGCCCCACCGCTGGCCGTGGCCTCAGCTGTGGCCATCCCAATAATGGCGAGCACTGATCCTTCATGGGGGTTAGGAGATGCAGGTGCACCTGTCCCCTGCCAGTTAACTGCTACTGCCTTCGGTTGTGTGCCACCTTGTTCTGCAAGAGTCCGGGGGGTGAGAGACATGACACTCAATGCCCCTGCTACCTCCCGCCACGTGGCACCCAAGAGGTTTCCTCCCATGAGAACCCAGCTGTTGTTCTCCCTTTTGCTGCATTTAGGAACACAGGAATATAGGAACAGGAGCAGACCATTCAGCCCCTCTAGCCTGTTCTGCACATTCAATTAGATCATAGCTGATCTGCACCATTTGCCCACCTTTGTTCCATTTCCCTTGATACTCTTACCCAACAAAAATCTATTGATCTCAGTACTGAAAATTTCAATTGATCCAGCACCCACAGCCTTTTAGGAGAGAGTGTTCCAGATTTCCACTACCCTTTGTGTGAAAGATTGCTTCGCGTTTTCACTCCTAAATGACCTAGCTCTAATTCTAAGATTACACCCACTTGTTCTGGATTTCCCCATCAGAGGTAATAGTTGCTCTGCATCTAGTCTATCAAAGCCCTTTATCATTTTAAGCACCACTGTTAGCTAACTCCTCAACTTTCTAAACTCAAGGGAATATAAGCCAAGTTTATGCAACCTGTCCTCATAATTTAACCTTTTAAGCCCTCCTATCATTCTGGTAAATCTGAATTTCATCCAGGAGTGTCTGAAGATCAGTCTCATGAAAAGTGTTGGTTCTTCTACCTCTTTTCAATGCCATGCTCTCTTCTGTAGGTGCCTCTGCCAGATCCTCCAATGCAAGATGGTCTGTAAAATTGGCACAAAAACTCAGATGAGGCATCTATTATAGTTAGCTGACAGTCAGCTTACTGTGCCAAACATTTTATAACTTACCTGCTACTCCCCCAGCCTACTCCTGCAATCTTCAGTGATTCTTAGCTTTATAAAGGATATACTCCTAATTTTTAACTCCCGCCCCACACATTCCTTTCATGTCACACGGGTGTTGTGCTACTGAAATGCTAATAAACATGAGAATAACCTGATCCCACGTTTTACTTCAGAGTCAGCTCTAATTAGCATTGGCTGATGGAAAATTTGACTTAGCAGCACAATGTCAGGGCAAATAGAGCTGTGGAGTTGTGGGGCCTAAGTTTCTAAGTTTTAGCCTATTATATTGAAAATGATTTGTTTTTAATTACAGATTTTGTTAAAGTATCTCAATTTTCTCAACATAACACTCAAGATCTATCATCTGAGTTATCTCCATGGCTGTGAAACCAGGAAAGGGCAGGTAAAGTTAAACAAGACTTTCATTTAAACAAAGGATTGGAAATCGCTATGGAAATTTCTTATAGAAAGCAGGATTTAACATATTTTTTGGTTGAAATTTCGTAATATATCTATTACAAGTTTGGACTATTATAGCACTGTTTTCTATCAATACCTTTGACAATAATTAAATTAATTCCTAAATACTGACTTACACACATACAAACAAGTTGGGTGAAGATTTCCTATTGTTTGCAGTGAAATTGTAAACATGTTGCCAGGGGTTTCTGCTTGTCCACTCGCCAGCTTATGATTTTCGCAACATCCATTTTAATCTAGAGGATAATTGAGGCTGGCAAGCAGAAGCAGAAATCCCCAGCCACTGTCTGAACACATGTCTACAATAGTGTCACACTTAGCAAACAGAGGAAACCATCTCCCAAGTGTCTAATGCCATATTATAGTAAGGACTGTCAATATGCACCATTGCCTCACTGTTTCTTTGCCAGAAGACAGCTGTTCCCTGTGTTACAATTAAAAGATGTCTTACAAGTTGAACCTGATGAACTTTCAGTCTTGAATATCACAGGAAATGTGTTAACGTTCCTGTATATACAATAAAATCTATATGCATTTATTCTATAGGTTCTTTTATGGTCTGCAAGCAAAGTATTTGAAGAACTTACTGATATTGAGCGACAGTTTCACAAAGCCCTTTACACCGTGCGAGGATATTTGAACTGTGATAGATACTCGGTTGCACTCCTAGACATGACAAAGGAAAAGGTTTTGTATTTTCTACATCAATGTACTTCAAATATCAAGTCATTGACATGACTATGTAATATGTACAAATAACTTCCTTTTTATTTTGTTTTTATTCATTTTAACCGTAGGAATTTTTTGATCTCTGGCCAATACAAATGGGTGAAGTACCACCATACGATGGGCCAAGAACCCCAGATGGAAGGGTATGCTTTACTATCAGATTCATTCAAATGTTACTGCTATTTTTTCAACATTTTCATTCTTACATGTTTTGCTTTATCCATAGGAAATAAACTTCTACAAAATAATTGATTACATCCTTCATGGAAAAGAGGAAATTAAAGTCATCCCGTAAGTCTGTGCTTAAAAAAAAAAGTTGAGAAGTGATACACTTCTCTGAGTCAATGCAATTTACTTCTCAGGCCCACATTTAGAATCGCAGAAAAAGAAAGGGAAGAAATGGAATGGTAAAAAAGGGATTTGGTTGTATAGATATTTAGAATGGAATCTTGTTCAGAATTTTCCTCCAATTTGTGGGATACCAGTGCCCCATTAGTTCACATGCTGCATTCTTTAAGTATGAAGCAAGGAGAAAGGACAAGCCCATCTGTCAACATATGGGCGGCTAGATGTTTTGGGAGTTCAATGAATGGTTTAATTGGTGTATTTATAGGGCTGGAATTCAAACAAATTATAAAGACCCGGAATTTGTGGTCAGCGGCGAAGCAAAGGCATTCGTCACTGGCCCCAATGTATGCTTTGCACAAAGATCTCGTGATCTCTGTGTTGAGAAGTTCAGGTTTTCCGACATTCAATTCAACAATAACAACAACAACTTGTATTTATATAGCGCCTTTAACATAGTAAAATGTCCCAAGGCGCTTCACAGGAGTGTTGTAAGACAAAAAATTTGACACCGAGCCACATAAAGAGAAATTAGGGCAGGTCACCAAAACCTTGGTCAAAGAGGTAGGTTTTAAGGAATGTCTTAAAGGAGGAAAGAGAGGTAGCGAGGTGGAGAGGTTTAGGGAGGGAATTCCAGAGCTTAGGGTCTAGGCAGCTGAAGGCACAGCCGCCAATGGTTGAGCGATTAAAATCAGGGATGCTCAAGTGTGCAGAATTAGAGGAGCACAGATATTTCGGAGGGTTGTAGGGCTGGAGGAGATTACAGAGATAGTGAGGGGCGAGGCCATGGAGGGATTTGAAAACAAGGATGAGAATTTTAAAATCGAGGCGTTGCTTAACCGAGAGCCAGGTGTGATGGGTGAACGGGACTTGGTGCGAGTTAGGACACAGCCAGCCAAGTTTTGGATGACCTCAAGTTTACATTGGGTAGAATGTGGGAGGCCAGCCAGGAGTGCATTGGAATAGTCAAGTCTAGAGGTAACAAAGGCATGGATGAGGGTTTCAGCAACAGGTGAGCTGAGGCATGGGCGGAGGTGGGCGATGCTACGGAGGTGGAAATAGGTAGTCTTAGTTATGGCGCGGATATGTGGTCAGAAGCTAATTTCAGGGTCAAATATGACACCAAGGTTGCGAACAGTCTGGTTCAGCCTCAGACAGATGCTAGGGAGAGTAAATCAACAGAGTATAGTGGGAAAAAATTGGGTCGTGCCCCCTTTGGGGCATTAACTTCGCCAGGGTGCTACTTTTAGCGCCCGGAAAAAGTTACTGCCCCCGCGCCCGAAATTGAATGGTAGCGACCCAAGCAGGAGACGGGGCGCTACTGGAAATGCTCCCCCTCCCTCTTGGGGCGCTCCCATTGAATATTGCGGCGCTACGTGCAGCAGCGCCACGAGCATCGGCACATAGCCCCTTGGTAATACAGGCCTCCCTCCCCTCATTAAAGGGGAGAGGCCAGGCGCAGCGCGCACTGGGGCCCTACTGGACCACTGGGGAGCAGGGTGCCGGCAAAAGAGCCCGGCACTCAAGAGGAATGCCAGGCTGACTGAGCGCGGCTGGCACCCCGCAGGAGGAGGCGAGAGCGGGCAGGTGCTGGCAGGTGGCTCAAAAAAAATGGCCGCCCGGCACCTGCCCTTTAATTTGCGCCACCCCGGCCGTAAACACGCCACCCTGACCCTGTCGGACAATGCGTCCGGTGGTAGGTCAGGGGACGCGAGCGAAGTTTGCTGCCGGGGCGCGAGCAGGGCGCTGCGCACGGCGTTGACATCATTGCCGGAGGCACAGTGCCCGGGCACTAACGGGAGTCACAAAGCAACCAAATTTTCTCCCCTAACTTTTTAAAAATGTTAGAGAGCAAAACAAGGATTGGGGCTCTCGCATGGGGAAAAGGTAAGGCTGAAATAAAGATGAGAAGTCGCACAACACCAGGTTATAGTCCAACAGTTTTATTTGAAATTACGAGCTTTCGGAGCACTGCTCCTTCTTCAGGTACAGGTTGCGGTCAGTTTGCCGGTATCCGGACTGCAAATTCTGGGCCATGGTTTTCATTGGTGGGATGGGAAGCTATAGATGTAATGCCGATTGAATAAGTGACTGTCGATTGTGACTAATCCAATTGTTACCATTTGGTATTGTCTATACCAAATAACATGAAATTGACACTGTAATCCTTAACTCAATTTCCATAACTCAGTTTAATGACCTCTTCTTAAAACAATGGATGCTATAGTGTAGCTATTCTGTAATATACTGACAGTGCTAAATCAACAGACAGGTTCTGGATGCTGAAGGTAAATTTATTATTTTAATAAGGGTACACAGGATATGTACCTGGAACTATTATACAATGTGCTTTTACTGAGAATGGACCTCGCTTTTAGGGGTTTGGTGGAAATTCCCAACAAGCTTGTAAACTCTATTGGTCGGGGTATGTAATATAATGGTTATGTACTAGACTAGCAAACCAGAAGTAAAAGGTCACAATCCCAACATGACAAGAATTGAAAGTGAATGTAATATATTTGCAAATTTATGCTGCTGGGTCCATCCCACTCTGGAAAATGAATTTACCTTAATAGGGCTTGTTAAGACCACGCAGTGTGTTTCCCGGCCCAATTAGAAGGAGCGGACCTGGTGACGTCATTCATGACGCATCTTGAGCCAGTTTCCTTAAAGGGACCACCTTACTTTTGACGTTTGGGCTGTCAGTGTTCTACAGCATTGAAGTGCTGCAAACACTGACAATCACTGCACAGAGGTGCAGGGTTGCACCCAGGTTCTCCCATGACTCCCTCCATATGGCTATAGCGGGAGTCACAGCACACAGGGAGGTCCTCTTCCCTTCCAATGGGCGGAAGAGACTTCCCCAGGAGACCAACGCAGCCTGGTTGCACATTGCACAGGAGGTCACAAGCAGGGATATCATCAGGAGGACCAGGCTGCAGTGGCGCAAATCTTTCAATGATCTCATTAGATCACGAAACGTTAGTACAAAGCCACACTCACCTTCATCCTCCTGTGCCTCTCATCACATCCCCATCACTCTGCTTTCCCTACCCTACTCCTGCACATCCTTACTTACACCAACATACCTTGCACCTCCTCCCATCCCTCTCCCTCTATCTACATTATCACATCCCCATCTCACTAGCCACCCTGCACACTCACCCTCATCCAAGTGCAATTTTTAAATTTCATCCACTTGTCCCTTCCCTCTCTTCTTCATTGCTTTCCATTTCCTCCCTTTCACTTTCATCTTCATCCTTAAAAATAGAAGAGCAGTTGACATCTATCCAAGTCCAAGCAAAATAAAATGTTGATCTGTGTTAGTTTCCCCTTCCCCTTTTCCCTTCATTTCAATCATTTCCCATTTTCCTGTCTCCTTTATTACAATCTATATCTCCCTTCCTTCTCACAGGAAGAGTCAGTTTTTGGTTACCTTGGAGGCCAGTGTGGTGCAGGAATGGAATTTGGTTATAGCTGAAGCTGGGCGAGGCTCCATAAAGGAACTGTTTTGGGGCAGTGGTTCTTACCTTCAGATAAGAATAGTTAAATCTGTAATGCAAAGGGAAACAGCATTAACTCAATTTACTTAGGCTTGCTGCTTACCGTGAGAATTGGAGGGACACTAATTATGGTGCCATTGTTGGCACTGGGTGTGCACTCCATTCAGCTTGGTCCTTGACCCCAATGTCGCCACCTATACCTCTGGGCTGCAGCAAATGCAATTGAAATTATCTAAATATTTTTAGTATGAGGTAACCTCCATGCTTTTTAATTAACAAATTAAGCAATTTATTTGAAACAATTTAAAAAATCAGAATAGCATTTTGAAAATAGCAACAACAAAAAGAAAACTGGAGGCTGAGATCCTAATTTCAAAATCAACTCGGGTGGAGCAAATTTTTTATCAATTATTTCTAACAAACCTCCTCCTAAGTTGAATGGGGATGGAAGGTGGCCCATGATCGTAGCCTAGGGCTGCCCTTCTCTCCAATTTTCTTTCTGCTCACAGCGACATTTCTGAGACCAGCAACTCTGCAAACTAAAGGATGAAATTATACCCAATATTAATATTCAAGAATGATCATTAGAATTTTTTTTGTTTAATTTGAGATGGGATTTACAGTTTTTGAGGTACTATCTAGCAAATACAGATGCTGCCTGCATTTATTGTTTTTGTTTCAGATTTCCAGCAATCACAGTCTTTTTTTATTTTTCTTGTTAAATATTGGACTTGTTTGGCATTACTTGTAAATACAAAGAAAATAATTTCAATTACCATTTCAAGCTAAACCTTCTCGTCTAATTTGGGTGCTTTACTTTCTTCCAGGACCCCTCCTGCAGACCATTGGGCCCTCGTTAGTGGATTGCCAACATATGTTGCAGAAACCAGTCTTGTAAGTGTTGTAATCCTAGAGCATGTACGACAGTACTTTGCTGCGCTTTGGCGCTATATAAATGCAGGTTGTTTTTACAATGCAAGTTTTCTACTATTAACGTAATGTAGAATGAATTGGGATTAAGGGGAAAAACACCTATATTTCATGTGTTGTTTTCCCAGATATGCAACATTATGAATGCAGCTGCAGATGAATTCTTTCAATTTCAGGTGGGAAACCCTTTCTTTATAAACATATTAATGCTTACCTGGATAGACCTATCCAAAATTAAAGTACATAGATAAGTTCCTTAGATACATTGTATTAGCCACAAATACCCTGTGTGTCTCTTAATCAAATTCTGTATCACATTTACAGAAGGAGCCACTTGATAATATGGGATGGACAATTAAGAATGTGCTCTCAATGCCAATAGTAAACAAGAAAGAGGAAATTGTTGGAATTGCCACATTTTATAACAGGAAGGATGGAAAGCCATTTGATGACATGGATGAAACTCTGATGGAAGTAAGATTCAATGAGGTACCTTTAGAATCCCAACCAATCTGCAGAAAGTGACATATTAAGAGCTCTTTATCTTTTACAGGCCTTGACACAGTTCCTTGGGTGGTCTGTTTTGAACACTGATACATATGACAAAATGAACAAGCTAGAAAACAGGAAAGACATTGCCCAAGACATGGTGAACTATCATGTTAAATGCTCTAAAGAGGATATACAGGACATCCTGGTATGTTGGAACAATATTGAAGACCTATTATTTTTTTAGAAATATTATGTAATATTGAAATTACATTTTTCTTCAATTTTATGATTTTGAAAATAACACCATATCACTAAACTTATCAGAAAACCAGAGAATACTTTGATAAAGAACCAAATGAATGTGAAGAAGAAGAACTTCACGAACTATTGGTGAGTAGAGTTGCAGCTAAGATTGTACAATTATTTTGTATTCCTTTTTTTTTAAAGATGACAAACAATTTTTTTAGTATTGAATAAATAAAAATAGACTGATAAAAACACACTGAACAAAAATGTAGCTTTAAGAATAGTTGCAATGATTATTCAGAATAATGGGCGGCAGTGATTGTCTTCATACATTTTTAAATAAATGTATTTTCTCCCTTCCCCTTCTGAGAGCTTGCCCCCATCCCCTTGCCACAGACAGTCCCATAAAAGGATGAACAGGTGGGCAGCCTGCTCTCAGATTCCACCATTGCTGCTCTGAAGTTGCCACTTGAAGGGGTACAAGAGAGCTTAAGGTGACTGTCCCACTGATTTCCCCCTCCCCCTTCCTGAGAGAAGTGCTTGAACATTGCTTGGTGTCTCCTCAGCACACAGGAGACTGCAGTCATCAACCTGTGTTTCACCGTACTGCGATGCAGCATGTCAAGGCTCCCATAGGTTTCTTTCTTTCCACCTATCTAGCTCCACCTGCCCGCAATTCTGGGGGTTCTTCTGACCTTTGCTTTAATTTTGGTAGACGATCAACAGAAACCCCTCAGAAATGGTGTAAATGGCTGTTTATGTCATTTCTCCAGGGTAACGCAGAAGTAATGGTAGGAGATCGGGACAAGCCCTGCAGAAATTCCACCCCATCGTCTATTATTATTCACCTTTTCATTTTATATTTAAGGACCAAGAACTTCCAGATGCTGTAGAAGCAGAAATCTATGAATTTCACTTTTGTGATTTTGAGTGGTCTCCACTGGAACTTGTGAAATGTGGAATACAGATGTATTATGAACTTGGTGTGGTTGATAAGTTCCACATACCACAGGAGGTAAGTAATTTTATTTACCTACACTGCGTACCAAATAAACTTATGTCTCAGCTTTACTATTATTTATGTGATAAAATAAGATGCAGTAATCCATTACTGTGAGATACAAAAACCATCCTGTTGAAAAATATCACCACCTAATATGTACATTATGAATTTTATTTTGTGTGCAAACAGCAAGTGCATTTTGTAATAACATGCGTCTTAGCAGATTATAATTGTAACCTTTCACTTCAGTAAGGATTCCAATATATAATAGTTGAAATACCATCAATTTATTTTTAATCTTTGCAATGTGAGAAGAAATGGCTGAATTTCACTATTGGCTGTTCTCCAGTTAATATCATTGGATGTTGTCTCCATGCCGGTTGTTGAAGCACATGATAAATGCCGCGATTAATGATGTAGAAAGAGCTTCAAAATAACTATAGTTTTCATATAATCCAGGTTGTGGCACTTCACTCTGTACACTTCATACACTTTTAATTTTTACGGCAATGAAATGTCATGTTTGCATCTCTGCAAAAGGTTTCTGGTAAGTTCAGGTATGGGCCTGGATTTTCCTCTGTAATTCTCCACCCCAAATCAGGTAAGAGTTTGGGGGAAACAGCAGGGAAATCCAGGCAGTGAGGCCTACGGCTGCCCACAAAACCCAAACTTGATTTCGCTCACTCCTCCCCAAGCCGGGACCGCTCTTAACTGTTCCTTCACTGACTACCACAGGCAAATGCTGGTGAAAGTGTGGGGCCCAGATTCCCAGTTAATTTTCCTCCTGTCCACCCCGCTCACTGCTGCTCCCCAGGACTGCTTGGTGAAGGTAGTAGTAGACCTGGGTAATGACAGTAATGGTCACAAATGTTAAAATTAGAGCGAAAGGGCCCAGTAGAGGATTCCTCTTTCTCTACCTGATCCCTTACCTGCTGAAAGCCTCGATCTCGATGAAAGATGTATGAGGCCCCGTTTAATATTTCCTTGCACCTCTTCTGGTGCTGCAGAGGTGGCACTGCCTCTGTAGCATCTTGATTTTCCTGGCGACCACTAGTGAGAACTGGTTGGGAACCCGCCATAATGGCATAATGGCCCCTAACCCAGGAAGCTTGGCCAGGGTTGGTGCACAGTTAGGCAGTAGGCAGAAATCCTGCTGAGACCCTGTAAGAAACAACTTGTATTTAAAGAGTGCATTTCTTAACCTCAGGACGTCCCAAAGTGCTTCACAGCCAATGAAATACTTTTGACTTGGAGTCACTGTTGTAATGTAGGGATGGATTAAGGGAAATCCAGCCTATATAATTCAATAGGAAATAGCTTGGTGTTTTGGAAAAATGATCGCAAATTATTGAAAACATAACCAGCTGGTGTGAGTTTGAAGATCAACATATCTCAAACCTAATGCTTTATTAAGAATAAAGTAGTGTCAAAACTTTTTCCATGCTGCAGGTACTGGTCCGTTTCATGTATACTCTGAGTAAAGGATATAGAAAAATTACCTATCACAACTGGCGCCATGGGTTCAATGTTGGACACACCATGTTTACGCTGCTCATGGTAAGTATTTGTCTTGCTGATTTTCCAGGTGAAATCAATTTTGTTTTTTTTATTCCATCTAACTTGAATTAAATCATTCAGTCTGTGAAATGCAAAGGGAAACATTGGCCCCGATATTGTGAGGTGCAGGTTTTCCGAGCTGGGGTGGGGGGGAGGCAGAGTTTTGGTCAGGACAGCATGCTGTGGAGTTAGTGGCGTCTTTTTTTTTAACAGGATCCCCGCCCAGAAGCCAACCTGATTGACAGGCTTGGCTCCCAGCCGGGCTGGGCGAACTCTGGAGGAAGCCGGAGCCACAGCAGCAGGTAAGGAACCTGCTGCTGCGTTAGTGGGAGCGTTGAGGGTGGGGGTGCAGGGGGGGAGAGTCTGATCGCCGACCCTGTTGGGGGGGGAGTCGTCGGATCCCTTAACTGGGGGGGGGGGCGAGGGGTCCGATTCCTGTCCCCGGGGCGGGGTGATCCAATCCAGAGGGGATCCGATCCCCGACCTGGGGGGGGTTGGTCTTTGGATGGGGGTGGTCTGATGGGGGAGGGGGTGTGATTCCAGGGAAGCAGGGAAGCTTCGGGGGGCAGGGTAAGCAATCCTGCCCCTCCTGGCCCACAAGAAGTTCTGTAAGGGCTCTTACCTTTTCCCTAAGCTGTCCTCGCCTCCCTTGAGCTGCCAGAAACCTGGCCGACCAGGGTTAAACCTGTAAAACAGATTAAATGTGAGGCTCCCAGCCTCATTCTAATATTTAAATGGCTAACTCACCTTCTAGGAGCGAGTTGGCTGCCCGTTCCCCTGTCCCACCTCCGTTAAACCCAGAAGTGGGCGGGTTGGCAGCATGTTGAGGTCGGATTTGAGATTTTAAAAATTACCCCCATTGTAATTGGTGACTTTCATAAAGTTTTCAGTAACTTTCCAATCATCAGTGTCCCGACTTGTATGTGGACATTTCAGTATTCAGTTTGTAATCATTATTCGTTGAAACCTCACATCATTATAATTTAGCATTCTATTTCAAATTCCAGTTCCCTGTCACCATTACGTATTGTAAGTAGACAATGTAATGAAGCATCATATTCTTACAAAACTCATTCATTGGATAATATTTCACTGGGTAACCTGATTGCCCAACTAACTCCCAATCTATGCAAAGTAATGGGAGAGGCACATCAACAATGACATTCTCATGTGACTTCTAAACGTTGATTTCAGAATAGTGTTATCAAATGTATGAGAACCTCATACCTTTTGGCTGAGGAATAAAATCATAAAAAATTGGGGGGGAAATTGGCAACAAAATGGGCAGCAGGAAATAAATAATTTAACACAGTTTTAGTGTGAGTTATAGATGACATCATGTGGCTGACTGCGCATAACAGAACTTTAAATTCAGCAGAAATCTGTTTTGCCTGAATCCCGCCTATTTTCAACACTGGTGGATTTCTTGATCGGTTCTGGTGCTAGCAGTGTAAACTCCTATTTGAAGCTGATGGAAGCTTTGTTTGATTATTGAGAAGGGGATGGAAACATCCTAAATGCAACATCCTGATATGCAGACATGCAGGATGCCTCATCCAAGTCACACTTAGTTACCCGATAGACAGCTCTAGCAGAGGGAATCATCTAAACGGTAAAGTAAGAATTTCTAGGCCGTTCCTGGACTAGTTTTATCATTTTCTTCTTTATTTTTCACCAAGACCATCTGTTGCTGAAACTCTCATCCATGCCTTTGTTACCTCTAGACTTGGCTATTCCAATGCTCTCCTGACTGGCCTCCCATCTTCCACCCTCCATAAACTTGAACTCATCCTAAACCGAGCTGCCTGTATCCTAACTCTCACCAAGTCCCGTTCACCCATCACCCCTGTGCTCGGTGACCTACAATGGCTCCTGGCTGAGCAACGCCTCAATTTTAAAATTCTCATCCTTGTTTTCAAATCCCTCCATGGCCTCACTCCTCCCTATCTCTGTAACCTCCTCCAGCCCTACAACCCTCCGAGGTCTCGGTGCTCCTCCAAATCTGGCCTCTTGAGCATTCCCAATTTTAATCGCTCCACTAATGGTGGCTGTGGCTTTAGCTTCCTGGGTTCTAAGCTCTGGAAGTCTCTCCCTAAGCCTCTCCGCCTCTCTATCGCTCTCTCCTCCTTTAAGACGATCCTTAAAACCTACTTCTGTGACCGAGCTTTTGGCTACCTATCTTAGTATCTCCTTATGTGGCTTGGTGTCAAATTTTGTTTGATAACGCTCCTATAAAGCGCCTTAGGATGTTTCACTACATTAACGGTGCTATATAAATGGAAGTTGTTATTGTTGTTGTCTGCCTATCGATCCACAACTCAGCATGGGGCTGTTTTGGAAAGCTAACCCCTTTTAGGTAAGTCTTTGTTTAAAAAAAACACATCTTAAGATAACTCATGTTCAAGTCTTTTCCATGAAAAACATAGTCAGGGAATCCTCAACAGTGGCAGAGGTAGATATGGAGGTGAGTCATATCTCTAGCATTCCTTCAGGATGTGCATGAATACTCATGCTTGCCTTCATTACCTTGAGCAATCTTATAAGATCAGCACATATTTGTGGCACTGTTCTTCACAACACATTGAATACAGATTCCCAAGTTATAGCTGGGTTCAGGCCCTATGGGAGAAATCAGCTGAAATCCCGGTCCAGAAGGATAGTATGGAAATCTTTCACTATAGAGATATTCAAAGCCAACAGTTGTGGGTAAGTTTTGCAAGGTTTTGCATCACAGGTGGGGCCTCACATATAGCCAGCACATATCAGAATTCTTCTCTCAGGAAAAATGTATCACGCAAATTATCACTGCAGCTAGACATGATAGTCTCAATAGTATCAGAAAAGACATTTCCTGAAATTTAAAACAAGCCTGTAGACAATAACTGCATTAACAACTTTTTTTATTGCAATGTTAATTTTAGTCCTAGTTTAGTAGTGGAATATGCATCCATTGGAACTTATAATGTAGGCATCATAAGGCTTTCCAATAGTGCTAAATTTATACTTGCTAAAATCAAATTGATCTGCTCCCTAATAACTGTCTAAATAGATGTCTTTAGTCTACTAGCAATGTAATTACCAGAGAACTCAGAATAACATTAGCAAAATCAAGTTTATTACCTAAAATGCAAATTCAAATTGGTGGTTATTTGTTCGTAAGCACCTGTTCAGAACAAATAGAAAGGATTTGCATTTCTAGACACAAAAGGCATCAAGGGGTACGGGGAGAGAGCGGGAATATGGTATTGCGATAAAGGATCAGCCATGATCGTATTGAATGGCGGAGCAGGCTCGAAGGGCCGAATGGCCTACTCCTGCTCCTATTTTTCTATGTTTCTATGTTTCTATTACAATGGCCCAGATTTTGCTGTGGTAATGATGATGAACATGCCCCCTGAAACTGACCGTAACTTCAGGATTTAGCGCATGCGCTTCTAAATGTGGAAATCCTTAAGTTGCGGTCAGTCATTCACTGCTCCACCACAGGCTGCGCTGTGGAACTCCCCATAGCTGGCAATCAGTGAAATCAGTTGAATTGAAGAAAACTTAAGCTTTTCTGACCTAATTACCCCATTAAAAGTTCAGCCTTGTTGGAATAGGTGTAACTGGGGTTTTAATGCCGTATTGACTGCTGAACAACCGTTCTGGCCCTGAATAATGCATTTTATATTTGTGGAATGTAAAATTTCTCCATTATGATAGAAAATTACTAGATTATTAAAATAATACAACATTATCTTTTTAATTCTTTTTTAAAAGTTTGTTTATGATTTTCAGCTTCTATCTTAACCCCATGTGTATGTCCCAATGTAAAAATTTTAAAAAGTGAATTGAATCAGTGCTTTTTATTTCCTGGTTTGCTGTCTGTGAGAATTCTTCAATGTGATTGGCTGCTTAGACAGCTTGATGATGTCACTACTGCATCACATTGGGGAGACCATATTGACAGCACTACAATCAAATTAACACTGAGAAAGCTTAAGTTTTTGCCAAAGAGATTGCGAGATCTTTGTGGGCAGCTTTCTTCGTGGTCAACGGCGACCACCGTCACTTCGCCACTGACCGCAAATTCCGGGCCAATGTATTTTTCGCTTTCAGCTAGATTTTTCTTAAATATTGTATTGGTAGTGGTGCTACAGTTGCTATGTTGTGTAACATTTTTATTTCAGTGTTGTTTGGTTGGTATGTAAACAAAATATATATTTAATGTTGTCAGAACACATTGGGTCAGATTCGCTAGGAAAATAACAGCGAGTTTAATACATACACCATTATATATATATGTATAAATTGTCCCATAATCTGTGGTGTGGAAGAGATACCCAGTGAGTTGCGAATCGCCACAAATTGCTGGACGATTTGCGCTGCTCTGCTATTAGCCTCGCGAAAACAATAGCTCGCTGTCAACTTCCCGGTGAGTTTCAAGAAATTGCTGCATTAGCGCAGTAAATACGAATTAAACTTACCGCAGAAAGTTAATGCTGGTACTTAACAGCGTAAGGACCCTTTTAATGATGAAATTAATGTTCCTGCAATGCCACTCAACCTCTCCGGCCCAGAATGGGAACCAATAAAACTGTGGAGTCTCATTCCTTCAGGTAGTAAATTGTTCTATGAGGTTTTGAACATTTAAAAATTTTTTTTTCTTCTTGTCTCTTTATTCTCTCTCTCTCTTAATCCAGTCTTTCTTTTCCTCTCTTTTTTCTCTTTCAGTACCTAATTTGACCTTAATTCACCATATTTCCTTCTCCATCATTCCTCTGTTTCTTTCTCTATCCTTAAATCTCATTGGTTAAGGAGATAGACTGTTGGTCCCATTGTTCACCAAGGTCCCAGGTGCCCTGTTGCCTGTTATCAGTTTGTACTTCCAGCAATTTGCGGCGCAAAAACATTTTGAGCTGAAGGGTGAGGGAAAAAATCTAAATACTGGGGCACGCCATGAGATGCCGCGCTCGTGAAAATTCTGGGCCATTAACATTGCCCTATGAACTTCTTTTTAGACTGGAAATTTAAAGTGCTACTACACAGATCTGGAGGCATTCGCCATGGTGACAGCTGCATTTTGCCATGACATTGATCACAGAGGGACAAACAACCTCTATCAAATGAAGTGAGTAACCATTACTAAAGGTAGTTATCATGTGTTATTTCACTTATTGTGTCAAGCTATTATAAGAAACACTCTTATTAATTACATTTCATAAATCCAATAGGTCACAGGATCCATTGGCAAGACTTCATGGTTCATCCATTATGGAGCGACATCATTTGGAGTTTAGTAAAACCCTGCTCCAAGATGAGGTATGTGATAACTGTGGTAATCCCCAGCCTTCCTAGGAAAACAGAAGGAAAATTTACAGATTTAAAATATTTTATTTATGTTAAGTGATTATTATATTGAAAATGTAAAAAGACAATACTCTGAGATCAGAGAGTAAGATTGCATATAATTTTACATACAAGGAATATTGGAAAAAAAATGGCAAGAACATGTATTGATGGTGCTTTTAGGTAACTGGTATATCTATGGTTATTTTCATTAAAATTTTCACTATTAACCAATGGCTTGCACAAGAATAGAAGGAAATTCTTCTTTTGTTTGCTTATAATTAAATCATCAGTGTAAGCTATTCCACATTTAATGCAGTCATAACTCTTTTTCGCATTGATACCACGTTATTTTCATTGCCTTGGTGCCAAGCCTAATTTTGAAAGTTTTGATGTAAGCAAGACTACCTGCAAGACATGATTGTGCGTTGGTGAAATGTAAGCTCCTCCTGTGTTATTTTTCCACTTCCTATTGGTGATGAATTTCCTCACCATTTTTGGCACAGTTACTGGTCGAATTTTTTGCTGACAAGAGCTGCCAACACATCAGCTCTTTTTGTCAGCATCATATAAGTGCACCCTTTCCTATATGATTCTAACCTCCATCGGTAACAAAGCACCATGTCCGTGCACATTCCCACCAGAAGTACTTATAGAGGTGCTTTTTTTATGTTCTTGCAATCTTAATTTCATTGGGCCTGAATTTGCGATCAGAAGCTTCCCGCGGACGGATGCCAGTAGTTTGGTCTCATCGTTGTTATTCTGGGTACTAGAAGAGTTTGAGGGAGAAGAATGGAATGATTGATGTTGGAAATTGTAAGATCGGGAATCATTTTAATTTAACCCACCTGACAGGAAACGGACAGGTTCAGATTGGCTGCCTTTTTTACACCTCACCCGATTTTACTTTCCACAGTGGCAAGTGAAGTAGGGCAGGGTATAAAACGGTCAGCTGATCAAATACCGTAAGATTACTGTAAGAGTGTTAAGTTCAAATTAACCCCACCATTACTGATTGAGTAATTGGTAGTCATCTGTTGCTGGAGTTAAGGCACAATTTTAGGGCATCTCACCCATATACTATACCTAATCTGGGAGTGCTTAATGTTACCACTGCATTCAGAAGGTACACAGTTGACATCGTTCAACTTGATGAACACAAAAAATAATTTATTTTTAAAAAGGACATCATTGTCAAGTGGCACAATTCTTTCTACTCTTTTGATGCACACTCTAAACAAATAAACTGTTACTTAACAAAAACATTAAATAAAACTTAACAACTTAAATTAAAATTGTATTCCCAGGGGTGATAATGCACTCCAGTCGCTGCGGTGCCCACTGGTTGCGGAAGGCCTCGAGCGTGCTGGCGGATACCGCGTGCTCCATCTCCAGGGCTACAGTTCTTTGTAACACCAATGCACAGTGTGACTGATTGGCAATACACAGGTTTAATCGCCCACCTGGAATTGTTCCCAATCTCTGTCACATTGCTATGGGAGGCAGTGAGTAGAGAGTAAATACTTTCTGTGGGAAGAAGGTAGGGAAAATCAAAGAGTGCATGTCACCAGGGTAATCCTACATGCTTCTTAACAGCTGGTTTAAGGCTGGCTTTTTTTCAGCACAGAGCTAAGTCATTCTCACATTCTGTTGTGATAGGAAACATATGGCTCGAGATACCAATGGAGAAAATAATTAGAAAAAATTAGAATGTAGATTAGAGTGAATTTTGAAAAGCGTTAATAATGTGCTCTGAAATATTTTTCTTTTACATGTGACTTTTACTGCAATGTAGTAGATGGTGCTGAGTCTGGCTCATGTTTTACTTAGTGGTGTTATTTGATTTTTAACAGGATTTAAATATCTTCCAAAATCTCAACAGAAGACAGTATGAACATGTATTCCATCTGATGGACATTGCCATTATTGCTACAGACTTGGCACTTTATTTCAAGTACATTTTTCAAATATCTTATAAAAAAAATCACAGATTGGGATTTTATGTAATTTTCATTAGAAATAATTAAATGCAAATTCTATTGGTTTAAAATTCAATAATCAATTAATGTGTACTATTGTTATTTCTATTACATGACAGAAAAAGGACAATGTTTCAAAAGATAGTAGACCTGTCTGAAACATATGAAGACAATGCAGAATGGGTGCAGTTTATGATACTGCAAACAACCAGGAAAGAGATTATCATGTAAGCCTATTTTTAGATTTTTTTTTATGGAATCGCTTTGAAATTTCAAACCTGCAATTAGACTTTAAAATTTGTTGAAAAAACATAGCTTTAATTAAGCTTATACAACTCAGAAAATCTTGGCTTGAGAATTTTCAAGTTAACGTTACTTATGCTATGTTTCAATCCAAGACGTTTGCTGGGGTTATGATACTACGGTTACTTGCAGTGTTCCATCTAAGCCACGCGCGTGCACGGCCGCGCACTAATCTGCAAGGTCCCGTGCAGGCCGCCCACAAGCTTTTACATTGGACATACCGCACATGTGCAGAAATTTAAAGGGACCACGCATTGAAAGAAACAGGTCGCGCAGAACATACAGCAGCCTACATGGAACATTGGTTACTTGTAATTATGGTGCTAATTATTATTGTGGTTATAGTACTGAGTTTAATTTCTTATTTATATATCATCCTGTGCATCATTAATTTAGGGCCATGATGATGACAGCCTGTGACTTATCTGCCATCACAAAACCTTGGGAAGTGCAGAGCAAGGTAAAAAATATATATTTTTAGTTTTATTCCTGCTTTGGTGTTCTTTCTTTAAATTTAGATGGATAATTTACTAAGGAGTTGATTAAAGTGTTATGAATTAGAATTGTCACAATAGCTCTACATTTAATTTACTGAACCTATTTACAGGAAACTCTTTATTAACCGGCACCCAAATATCCGGAAATCTCTCTTAACCGGCAAAATTCTTGAGTAGGTAACCGGGGTTTTCCTTCATCTCTCATTTAAAATTAACTTTAAAAAAACACCCCGAGGCGTTTGCCTTGTATCGGAGCGTGTAGATTGGGAGGGGAATGTGCAGCCCGGGTAGGCAGCGGACACGACAGATGGTCAGCTGGCGGTCCCCGGGGAGACGGAGCTCCGAATGCAGGCGCATGTCAATGTGTACGGGGCTCTCGTACGTTGGGAGATATAACTCTCCATTATCCGGACTTTTTGATTAACCGGCACCACGCCAGTCCCGTCGGTGCCGGTTAATAAACAGTTTCCTGTATAACAATCTGCCTTATTTAATAATGGGCACAATGGCAGTGATTGGAGTTCACTACATACTAATTGTAGGCACTCACTCTATGATGCAGCATGTTGCAATAATCCAAAGTGGCTTCAAGTAAGATAGAGGCTGAGGTTGAGGCTCTGACCACAATCTTTCAAGCATCCTTAGATATGGAAATTGTGCCAGTGGATTGGAGGGTTGCCAAGTTAACACCACTTCAAGAAGGAAGAAAGGGATAAATCTGTTAACTAAAGACCATTCACCCTTGGTAAGCTTTGGGAGTTCATAAAATAGGATAAAATTAATACTCATTTGGAAAGACGTGGTTAAAAATGGACAGCCAGCATGGATTTGCAAAAGACAAATTGTGCCTGACAAGTTTAATAGAGTTTCTAAAAGCTTTTGTTTTCTCCTCACAAACTCATCTTTCTCATGTCATTTATGCACTGTGTTCAGAACCTGCATCCTCTCCTCTTGGTCAGGTACCACACCAAAGCCAGCAGAAATAAGGAAGAAAAGAAATGGCAGGGGGAAAAAAAAATAATGCAAAAAAATGGAGATCTACTGTGCAACAAAATGCAATGTGCAAAATGCAGCCAAGGGTACATAAAAATTCAGGCAAAGGGTCCAGCCAGGAGGTAGAGACAGAAAGCACATGAAAAATATTTATGTTGTTCCTGTTCTTCTCTGAATAGCATGACAAGCAAATAATCCTCCCACAGAAAATTTCCCAATCAGAAAAGCCACAGGCTGCAGCACTTAGACTTCCACCTCGCCCATCTCCATGGAAACCATTATCCTAAAACAATAAAGGGTGGAGATCTAACCAGCATGATTCATTACCCCAATTGCTCTTTAATTGATGTCTATTACATTACTGGAGACATATTTCCTATTTCCAATGTTTGCCATACATCCATGGTAATCATCGACTAGCATGGGCAAACACTTCCTTGGAAGACTGGATAAAGTGAGACCAGTCAGTTACCACCTCCAGTGACTCCATGATTACAATAATAGCCAGCCATTAAATAGATGAACTGAACAAAATTTCTTACAGGTTGTCAATATGCGTTACAATTTTGGGGAGTCCTATATTCCTTCATTAAAATTGATGGCAGCCAATTCTGTGCTGTTACGCTGGGGGGACTTTTAACTTTTGGACCCACCGGGAGCGGGGTGGGGAGTGGCAGTAGCGCACGCGCCGGGTTTCCCCGCACACGGTCACAGTCGAAGGATAAGGGGTAAGCCATTTAGGACTGAGATGAGGAGGAATTTCTTCACCCAGAGAGTGGTGAACCTGTGGAATTCTCTACCACAGAAGGCAGTTGAGGCCAATTCATTAAATATATTCAAGAAGGAGATAGATATATTTCTTAAGGCTAAAGGGATCAAGGGATATGGGGAGAAAGCAGGGACAGGGTACTGAATTTGGATGATCAGCCATGATCTCATTAAATGGTGGAGCAGGCTCGAGGGGCCAAATGGCCTACTCCTGCTCCTATCTTCTATGCTTCTATGTGACGTCACTGACAGGTTACCTGCCCGGAAGTCAGCCTGATTGACAGGCTTGGCTTCCAGTTGGGCAGGGAATGCTGGAGAAGAGGCCGCAGCCCTGACCCCCGACCCCGAGGGAGGGGTCCGAGGGTCCAAACCCAGGGGAGTGGGGGGAGGTCTGATCCCCGATCCTGGGAGAGGGGTCCGATCCCCAACCCGGGGGGGGGGGGGGGTGGGCATCCGATCCCTGACATCGGGGGCTGGGGTGTGCTTCCGATCCCTGACCCCAGGGTGTCCGATCCCTGGGGCGTGGTGGGGGGGAGGTTTGGATGGAGGGGGAGGCTGATGGTGGGGGAGCTTGGGGGGTGGGGGGCCAGGAGCACTCCTGCTCTTCCCGGCCCACAAAGAGTGCTCCCGAGGCTGTCCTCACCTCACTGCAGCTGCCGGGCTTCCTGAGACCCGGGATCCCTGGCCGGCCGCTGTTAAACCTGCAAAGCAGGTTAAATCCGAAGCTTCCAGCCTCATTATCATATATAAAGTGCCAACCCGCCTCCTGGGAGTGGGTTTGCTGCCCGCCCCCGCCCTGCCTCCATTAAAACCAGAAGTGGGCGCGTTGGGGGCGGGATTTAGATTTTTAACACTTTAACTTACCACCCGATCCAAACCCGCTGTTTTGTGGGGTTAAAATTCCCCTCACTGTGTCCCAGATCTGACATCTTTCTCTTCTATTCAAGGTAGCGCTCTCTGTAGCAGCTGAATTCTGGGAACAGGGTGACTTGGAACGAACTGTATTAGAACAGCAACCTATTGTAAGTACTGATACGGATGGTTCAATGACTTGATGCACAGCAATTTTAAAACAAAATGATAGGTTCAAGATATTTTCCTAAAAATGTTTCTTTGTTACAGGTATTTTGCAGGTTGTAATTCAATAAGTAATTTTAAAATGTTTGAGAAAAATGACAGGCAAATGTCAGAATTAACACATTTTGAACTGTACAGTATTTCTGGTTATTAAAAATATTACTTAGTCTCTTCATGACTCTTTTAGCCTATGATGGACAGAAACAAGTCTGCTGAACTTCCCAAACTTCAATGTGGTTTCATTGACTTTGTGTGCACATTTGTATACAAGGTAAGAATATAGGCAGTAAAATACTTAAGGACAGCCTTACTATAATGCACTATTATTTAAATATTATTTAAAACATATGAATTTAATATAAAAATGTAAGTATGAAAATTCCCTCAGAATAAGAGGTTTATGTGACTTATTTTCCTAATCCACCCGACCCCAAAGAGTTGTTCAATATTAAGCTCCAAAATAAGACAAAGTGAATGCATAGTTATAAAATATAACCTCTTCATGCAGAGGGTGGTGATTATATGATTATGTGGAATAGCCTATTGAAGAAGGCAGTAGAAGTTTGAAGGATGGTATAAATTTCAGGAGGATTATGGAGAAAGTTTTGTTGGAAAAGGCAATCAAAGATTAGGAGAAATTGGGTTTGAAAAGAAGTCTGTGATGTTTGGGACCTGTTCGATGGATGGAAATGGTCTTTTCCAGTCCTGTACAGTCTAAGGACATTTCCAGGGGCTTGGGGGAGAGGGGGAAGAGAGAGGGATAGTTAAGGATGTCCATTGATGCATCATGGTAACCGTGGTCTCCTGGAGCGTGCTTAATTGCTTTAGGGAGTTGCAGAGGAATTTTCCAGTTCTTCCTGAAATTGGCCACAAGCTTTTTGTTTTCTGTATATTTATCTCTCCCAGGAGTTAGCATTACTAATGATTGGGCTACATGGTGCATGAGGCTGCACCTCTTAACAGATAGCGTGATACTGATTGCCTGATGGTCTTTTCTGACCCTACTTTTTGTGTACTTGTATGTCTATTTTGACTGCTTTGTGTTATTTGGCAAGGTTTTCACAGTTTTCTTACTAGTACAGATGTTTATCTAGATTGAAATTTACAAGTTTACATCCCAAATTGCCCTGCAACTATATTCCAGTGCAGTGAACAATTGAGCACGACCATTATAAGTACTGAAATTCTATTTGGGTTGAATACCAGAATCAATTTTCAGGACCAGGAATGTTGCAAATCCTGTGCAGTTTTAATGGCAGTTAAAGACAGCTTGTTGGGTATGTCACCCAAAAAATTATTTCTGGCTGGAAAATCCAAAGTGACAAGTTTGCAGAAGATTACTTCTTCAATGGTAAACTGGAAATTATTTCCTCCAAAGGAGATGACACTTTACACAATCTTTCTTAGGATCTTTCTGGATAGAATACTTTAATTGAAAGTACTTCCCCTCCAAAGAAATATTTAATTGTGACCCTTACTCAACACAAAAGAGTTTAAAATAACAACTGAAAATGCTGGAAACACTCAGCAGGTCAGGCAGCATTGGTGGAGCGAGAAACAGAGTTAACGTTTCAGGTCTGTGACCTTTTGGCAGAACTGGAAAAGGTTAGAGATGTAACAGATTTTACGCAGGTGCAGAGGCAGGGAAAGGGGAGAGGGGAGGAAAGAACATAGAAACATAGAAACATAGAAGATAGGAGCAGGAGTAGGCCATTCGGCCCCTCGAGCCTGCTCCGCCATTCAATGCGATCATGGCTGATTATGGCTGAACAAAAGGGATGGAGTGTGATATGGTGGAAGGCAGGAGAGATTAAAAATGAGTCTAGAGGAGGTGTATAATGGCAATGGCAGAATCATCAACAGCTGCTGTCTGAAAAAATAGGTCATGATGTGGAGATGCCGGCGTTGGACTGGGGTGGACAAAAATGAGAAGTCGCACAACACCAGGTTATAGTCCAACAGATTTATTTAAAATTACAAGCTTTCGGAGCTGTCGCTCCTTCCTCAGGTAGAGTAGCTGTGAGAGAATCTCCCAGAATTCACAATATAAACACAGAAAAAATGTATTCAAATCTTTCCCTACATCAAAGACACACTAAGAGCACAGCCAAGACAATGAGATGTGTCCCAGTGGTTCCAACGTGTCAAAACACCTGCTGGCTGCATATCCTCTGCAGTTGACTTTGGTTCTTGTGTTAGTTTTTTTTTAAAAAAAAGGCTGGAAAGACCGGCCATGATGTCAAGTCACGTTCTGTATCGTGACATGAACCCGATATCGCGATTGAGGCCATCCTCATGAGTGCGGAACTTGGCTATCAGTTCTTGTTTTGGCAGATACTTGTGGCATTTAGGATTGAGCTGTCACAATACTGCCGAGCAAAGGGTAGTAGTTATCAAATCCAGCCAAGCAATAAAAATAGTTAATACTGATCACCAAACTGTTACCTGCTTACATTTATAGTCTATGGTGTTTACAATTGTCCTATCAGGGGATTCTGTGAGGCTTGCAGTTTTACTTCCTCCTGAAGCCATGAAATGTATCTTTGATTAATAGTTCTGATTACCTGTGATGGGACCTTATACCTTCTTTTGTATCAGCTCAGCATCATAAAGCAATGGAGGCATATAAACTAGCTGTGTGTCCCGTGCTCTTAGCTCCCTTGTTACTGTACCTATTTAAGGCCAGAGGCAAGCGGAGGAATCTATGGATTATCTTACTCAGCTAAAAGCTATTTTTAATAATGTATGGCCTAAGATTACAAGGATTACTTTGGCTTCTGGACTTTTATCATTCTGAAACGATTTTAAAGTGGCAGTGGGAAAAGCTAGTATTATTATTTGGCTAATGAAGCCACTTAATTTCAGTGTTGTTTTCCTGGAAAAAAATAGCATGCAGACAGACCATATAATACAGGTTAAAATTACAAGTTTTTTAAGAGACAGAAAACGGACAAAGGAAAGGGGATTCATTAGTAATTTTTAGCCTGCATCATACGATTCATCAGCATATTATTTTCAACTAGTTTCAGTAAGATCAGAAGTGGATGGCGGTACCTGTATTATTTCCAACCTCAACAATAACAGGTTCATTGTTTAAAAATCAAAAGCTACTGGTTCCACCTACCAAGTAATATGTTTCTTGACAGTTTCTTTCCTGTGGCAAGAATTCAGCAGGAGGATGTGTGGCTCTCCTCCTCAGTGGAATGTTTCATAAGAACATAAGAACATAAGACATAGGAGCAGGAGTAGGTCATTTGGCCCCTCGAGCCTGCTCCGCCATTCAATAATATCATGGTTGATCTGATCTTGGCCTCAACTCCACTTCCCTGCCTGCTCCCATTTCAATAACACATAGGCTAAGCCTGTTATAATAGCCCAGTATACTACCTACTGTAAAGGTAATAGAGATGTTTCTCATTTCAGAAATATTCTCACGATCTTCAGATATCTAGAAATGCTGAGCTATTTTTAAACTTAAAAAAAACTTTTCTCAAGGTTATTTTGTCCATTATATTCATCTTAAGTAGAATAGTATTATACAGTATTTGCAGCACAGAAACAGGCCATTTGGCCCAACTGGTCCATGCCGGTGTTTATGCTGCACATGAGACTCCTCCCAGCCTTCTTCATCCAACCCCATCAACATATGCTGCACATGAGACTCCTCCCAGCCTTCTTCACCCAACCCCATGTTCCTTTATCCCCTCCCCCTTTTCTATCCTTCTATTCCTCTCTCCCTCGTGCGTTTATCTAGCTTCCCCTTAAATGCATCTAAGCTCGTCACCTCAACTACTCCTTGTGGTAGCAAGTAAAAAAGTTTCTCCTGAATTCCCTATTGGATTTATTTATATCTATTTTATATTCTGGTTCTGGTCTCTCCCGCAAGTGGCAACATCTTCTGTACGTGTATCCTATCTTTTATATTCTTAATGATCTCTATCAGGTCACCCCTCAGTCTCCTCTTTTTTAGAGAAAGAGCCCCCATCTGTCCAATCTTTCCTGATAGATATAACCCCTCAGTTCTGGTATAATTCTAATAAATCTTTTTTGCAGCTTCTCCTGTGCCTCTAGATCCTTTTTATAATATGGAGATCAGAACTCTTCACAGTACTCCAAGCATGGTCAAACCAAGGTTTTATACAAGTTTAACACAACTGCTCTGCTTTTCAATTCTATTCCTCCAGAAATGAACCCCAGTACTTTGTTTATGGCCTTATTAATCTGCGTTGCTGCCAATGGTCCCTTTCATTTTTTTTGGGTGCATGGCCCCTTTAAGGGGCTGCGCGGCCCATTCAAAATACAGCGCATGCGCGGTGTTTCCCTTAAAGGGAACATTGGTTGCTACTTTTAGTGATTTGTGCATCAGTACCCCCAGATCCCTCTGCTCCTCTACCTGATTTAGACACTTATCTTCCAAGGAGTATCGGCCTCCTTACTCTTCCTACCAATATGTACCACCTCACACTTTTCTACATTGATAAAATTTAAATGTTGTGAATGTGTAATTAGTTAGTAAATATGTGCTTGCACTAATAATATTTCTGTTATATTAGGAATTCACTAGATTTCATTCTGAAATTCAGCCTATGCTCAGTGGCATACTCAACAACAGAAAGGAGTGGAAAGCACTGGCTGATGAGCATGAGGCAAAAATGAAAGCCATTGAGGAAGAGAAAGCGCAAAAGGAAGAAGAACGTGGAGCAAAACAAGGTTAGACATCTGAAGATGAATCACAAAATAGAAGGATATGCTGAACGGGTTAGATCAAGTAGGGAGGGAGGAGGTTCATATGGAGCATAAACACCGGCATACACTAGTTGGGCCGAATGACCTGTTTCTGTGCTGTAAATTCTAGTAAAATACAAGTAGTACAAATACAGCCCAGTCCATCTTGTAAAAGGTCTTAAATTAGATGTAGGGGTGGATTTCCCCCAGAGCTATATCTGGGCGGAGGGTCACAGACCTGAAACGTTAACTCTGTTTCTCTCTCCACGGATGCTGCCTGGCCTGCTGAGTGTTTCCAGCATTTTCTGTTGTTATTTCAGATTTCCTGCATCCGCAGTATTTTGCTATTGTAAACAACCATTCAGATTGTTTGGGCTTCTGACAAAAGCTGATGTATCTATATATAAATTGTGTTTGTGGTTGGAGTAATTTGTAAACTATAATTTTAAACATTATAAAACTACCAATCTAATTTGTTTCACAGAATCAAACCTGACTTCATTTAATGTGCATTTTTTTCTTTCCTTTTCAAATTGCAGCTACTGCCACATCAGAAAAGGCACCAAGTTCTCAGTCTAAGACTTGTTCTCTCTTGTAAACTACAGCAAGAAGAAATCAATAACAACAATTCTGGAGTCTTCACCGGCACTATAATACAGATATATGGAGAAAAATAGTCAACTATTTCAAAATTAATTGTACCCCTAAATTTGTGAGTTCAAAAATAGCAAGCATGCCAGTTAAAGTAAAACCTTTATTAAGCTTTCTTAGTTACATGGGCCACATGTTTCATATTAGAGAAATGGATTTAGAAAAATCAGGTTAATATCCACTGTAAAAAAAATATTAATTTACCTTATGAAACATGGTATAAAAATAAAAGTATGAGGTACAGCAAATTAAAATATCTGTTTTAGAGATAGACTAAAACATTTTTTTGGACCTTATACTGAGGCAGAAAGAGATTATGTATCAATTTGTGAGAAGAATTTGGAGTTTCCGACTGTAGTGATACAATCAGCCTTTGATTAGCCCTGACATTTTAGTGTTCACGAATTAGTCCAAAAGTCCATTCTTATGGTTTACGACTTTGGTAAAGAGCATTTTACTCCAGGTAAGACCTGGAGTTATTCATGCAGTGACAGATTTGGAATTAGCACCATAGTAGTGAAAGAATGGAATAGAGAAATGTTCTGCCCAACAGCACAGTTGTATCACAGTGCCCAATAGCATTGGTGGGCATGTCTCAGTGGAGCAGGAGGATAGGGTGTCTTGGGTGCACAGAGGGCGTAGGCAGCCCGCAACTTGCAAAATCTACAACCTACACAGCAGGTCAACTGTAACGGAGTCAGCTATCTGGGCTTGGCAGAGGAGCAGAGTACGAGGTGTCTCAGGCTCATTGTGGATGCTATGACTGAGATGTACCATGTGATTCATAAAGATCTGAATCAAGATCAACTATTTGCCCGGCAATACCATTTTATGAGAGACTTTCCATGTACCTATAGAGGAAATGTCAGGAGACAACAGTTTTGTCTAGCTTTTGACCACTTAACTTTTATTTTCCACTCAATGAAATAACGAAATACTGTGGGTTTTATTAAAAATGAATTAATTTTGTTCAATTGTGCTGTTTAATTGTGTATGGAGCGGACTCATATCAATGATTTGGACTTGAATGTAGGAAGTGTGATTAAGAAGTTTGCAGATGATACAAAAATTGGCCGTGTGGTTGATAATGAAGAAGAAAGCTGTAGACTGCAGGAAGATATCAATGGACTGGTCTGGTGGGCAGAACAGTGGCAAATGGAATTCAATCTGGAGAAGTGTGAGGTAATGCATTTGAGGAGGGCCAACAAGGCAAGGGAATACACAATAAATGGTAGGATACTGAGAAGTGCAGAGGATCAGAGGGACCTTGGAGTGCATATCCACAGATCCCTGAAGGTAGCAGGACAGGTAGATAAGGTGGTTAAGAAGGTATACAGGATACTTGCCTTTATTAGCTGAGGCATAGAATATAAGAGCAGGGAGGTTATGCTTGAACTGTGTAAAACACTAGTTAGGCCACAGCTAGAATACTGCATGCAGTTCTGGTCACCACATTACAGGAAGGATGTGATTGCACTAGAGAGGGTGCAGAGGAGATTTACGAGGATGTTGCCTGGGCTGGGGAATTTTAGCTATGAGGAAAAATTGGATAGGCTGGGGTTATTTTCTTTGGAACAGAGGAGGCTGAGGGGAGACCTAATTGAGGTGTATAAAATTTTGAGGGGCCTAGATAGAGTGGATAGGAAGGAACTATTCCCCTGAGCAGAGAGGTCAATAACCAGGGGGCATAGATTTAAAGTAATTGGTAGGAGGTTTAGAGGGGATTTGAGGAGAATTGTTTTCACCCAGAGGGTGGGGGGAGGGTCTGGAACTCACTGCCTGAAAGGGTGGTAGAGGCAGAAACCCTCATCACATTTAAAAAGTACAGGAAACTTTTGTTTATCCGGCACCGACGGGACCGGCGTGGTGCCGGTTGATCGAAAGTGCCGGATTACAGAGAGGTATACTTACCAAGGTACGAGAGCCCCGTACACGGCCACAGGCTTAACAATTGGGACCCGGAGAGGGAAGGTAAACGAGACTCCGGCTTTTTCCTCCGTGGCGGCGACAGGTCCAAGTCGGAAGAACGTTGACCCCCCTTTCGTGGGGGCGAAAGGTCAGAATCGGGGTCTTGTCTGTATAATAAAACTTACCTGATTTTTGCCGGTTAAGCGAGAATTCCGGATATTTGGGTGCCGGATAAACGAAAGTTTCCTGTACTTGAATATGCACTTGAAGTGCCGTAACCTACAAGGATATGGACCAAGTGCTGGAAAGTGGGATTAGGGTGGACAGCTCTTTGTCGGCTGGCACGGACCAAATGGGCTGAGTGGCCTCCTTCTGTGCTGTAAATTTCTATGATTCTATGATTTCCATGGGGGTTCTTCCAATTGTCCACTGTAACTTTGGCGGTAGACTCTTCCACACTCGTGCTCTGTGCCTCACCGTGCTTTATCATCAACACCATTAGTTACATTTGTGTAGTGTGTGTATTTGTGTGTGCATGTTCCAGGTGGGGTGGTAATGGTTGGTGTAGCTGGTTGTTCACTTGATTCTCCTCATTCTGGAGGAGGCATTATGAGACCAATATTCATGTACAGGCCTAAGTCAGTTCTAAATGGTTTAGAACTGGTGCTAATCTCACCTGAATTGTCAAGTGCAAATAGCACTTAATTCTCCAGGTTAAGCTAATTTGAGTAACTATTCACAAATCCAGATCCAATCTCTGATGGGGGTGATTTTGGCCCAGTATAAAGAGTTAAAGAGATGGCCAAGATGGGGTCTTAAGCTACAATGCTGGTTTAGCCCACGTTTAGCACAAGCCGTCATCTTGGTAAAGGAGTTGAAGCCAGCACTATTATCGGGTGCCTGGAGGATCGTTAAGGGGCTGATTGACAATTAAGTTGCCTGCTAGCGCTCATTAAAGAGGCTGCACGCCATTTTGGTGGGTCACACTTCATTTAACAACCTCTCCTAACAGCGCCCAGCTGAACAGAAGTAAACAAGTCATCGCTCAGAATTTTGAGCACTACTTAAAGGTATATCAGAGACTAAATTCGATAAGGCCTGAAGATGGGCGCAGGATCGTGATCTGCCCACGCCCATTGAAAGTAATGCAAGCAGCAGGCAAAATTCGTGCTGCCAGCTAATTAACATGATTGAAGCGCTGAGCCCAGCGCTGAACGCGCTGCTGTTTGGCTCAGTGCTCAACAGGGGACCCAATTTCATGGGAAATGTGATCTCTATTTAAAGGTAGCCTGCCGTATGAAAAGCAGTCTGCACTTCTTAAAGGGGAGGTGCTTTCTGAAAGAAGCACCTCATTGTTAGTGTATCAACGGAAAGGGGAAGGTACCTATGGCTCAAAAGGGTACCTCGGTTCTCAGACGCAGCACTGGGGGCCTTAGTGCAGGGGTTTGAAAGGAGGAGACAGATCCTCTCCCCACTGCAGGAGGCCCTCCAGATAAAGTGTAAGAAGGCAGTGGGAGCAGATTGCTGAAACAGTCAGTGCCACCAGTCTTTCCCCAGGACCTGGATCCAGTGCTGAAAGAAGCTTAATGGCCTCGCACAAGTGGTCAAGATCAGTGAATGCATTTTCAAATGCCATATCCCACCAACTGCACCACTAGTCTCACACACTGCTCAATGCACCACGCCCCATCACTCACCTACCAACAATCCCGACTCATACCTCAATATCATAACTTCACCTCACCCTCATACACTTACCGCTGTTGCAAGCCTCACACCCACATCGCACACCTTGCACACAATGCCAGCTATTCAACCATTACAGGCACATCACCCAAACACATTGCACCACACTCACTGACACACTTCCCTCTTTCTTGCAAGAGAATGTGGTGCATAACTGGTGCCAGCAGCAGCTAACAGGTGGGGGCAGGCACAGTTGCTGAACCTGTCTCAGCTGGAGGAGACAGTGTTGGATACCATTGGAGGGGCCATCACTGAGGGCATGGCGATTGGCAAGGCTGAAAGCATTGATGATGACGGATGCTCATACCTAATCCTCCTTCTCACATCCCACTACCCCCACCCCCATCACACAATCTCTTCTCACTTGCAAGCTGCTGATGGTGTAAACATGCACATCTTGCTTTCCCCCCTTCCCTCACCACAACCCTACCCTTGTGCCTTTCTCCTTTCAGAAAGTCAAGAACTCCAACCAGACCAGCCTGTGCAGGAAGAACAACAGGAGGAGAGTGATAGAGAAGAAGAGACACCATCACTCGATTTGACACTCGCAGGCACCAGCTCATAAAATGGCACTGCGCGTAATTTAGAGGGTAGTATAGAGGCGGGTATAGAGCTGTACGTGGTGAGTCACCGCGCATGAGTGGCCTACAGCCAAGGCAGGGGGAAAAGGTAGCGCAGGTGCAGGTCCCCGGAGGACGAGGTCGCACATGAGTTCTGCTGCAGAGGAGTCAGATGAGGACTTTGATGGGATGGCCTTCAGAAGAAGGGTGATGGGCATCCACAATGAAATGCTTGGTGCACTGGCAGTCCTGCCAGGGAGCCTGTTGTCACGACCAAGGAGCATGGATGAGTCCGGCTCCAATCTTGCACAGGGCTTTGCACAGAGCTTGCGGCCCATGATTTAAGGATGGAAGTGATGGGCAACTCCATTGGAGCACTTGTGGACACAACCATGATGCAGGATCTGATGGCCGATATTTCAACTTCCATTGCAGCACAAGCGAAAGCCACCCAACATTTGAGTGCTGCAGTGGAAGCTCAGACTTCTGTCATGCAGGCTCAGCTTGCTTCCAAACAAGCTCAGACTGCTGTCACCGTGGCTGGGTTTACGAGTGTGGGAAGGGGCTTGCAGGGTCTCACAGTAGTCCAGCAATCTGTCCTCCAACAGATTACTAGGATTGCTGAGAGGCTGCCCTGGGAGAGTGGCAGTTATTCTGTGGAGCATAAATCTGCTGTCCTCTCTCAGGATGACAGCATTCCTACTTCCACCACTGCCACTCCGCCAGTGCCCTTGCTGTTGCCTGTCAGCCAGCAAGCCCAGATTGCTGCTGCCCATGCTGAGGTGGTGCAGTCTACAACCGGGTCTTCTAGGCCCAGAGCTGCTCGAGGTCGTCCTGCAAGGCCTTCTACAGTCTCACCCACTGAAAGTCAGCAGCCTTCCAACAGCCATGGTGCACCCACTGGGGTAGCACTTCGTAGGAGCACTAGGATAGGCAAAGGCATGCAACAGACAGGCACTAAGGGAATGCACAAGGGTGATTAGTTGAATTGTTTGTGTAGCTTTGGAATTAATCATTTATAAATTATGTTTGGAATGTTTGTTTTGTGGTGGTTTCATTTCAGCATTGTGGCCAAGTGGACACTGTGATGTTCCGTGACAGAGGGATGGTAAGGTGGGGAAGAGTTGAGGAACGGGGATCTGGGATTTCATTCAGGGGAACCGGAGTCTGATGATGTGCTCACGGACGCCCGTCCGGAACAGGGATTTGCAGGCTGCCTCTTCCCTTCCTCCTACTACTCCTCTTCCTCCTCCTCTTCAGCCTCCTCCTGAGGTGGTTGCGGAATGCGTGCTGGCAAGCGTTGCACCCTCATTACCAAATTGTGAAGGCCATCACGGCTTGGGACACCAACTCTGGTTAGTACTGGAGAGCTCCTCCTGAGTGGTCAAGGCAGCGGAACCGTTGCTTGAGCACCCCGATGGTCTGCTCGATGACATTTCTTATGGCAGCATGGCTGTCATTATATGATAGTTGGGCGTGAGTGGTCGGATTGTGGAGGGGAGTCATCAGCCAGGTGTAGAGTGGATAGCCTTTGTCGACTAGCAGCCACCCTCGGGTTCGACGTGGTAGCTGGAAGATTGCTGACACAGCGGACTGGCGCAGGATGAAGGCATTATGACTGCTTCCAGGATACCAGGCATTCACAATCATGATGTGCTGGGTGTGGTCGCACACCAACTGCACATTAAGTGAGTGGTACCCTTTGCGGTTACGGTACATCTCACCATTGATATGCGGCGCCCTCAAAGCCACATGTTTGCAGTCAATGGCGCCCTGCACCATGCGGAAGCCTGATATCCTTGCAAAGCCACATCTGTGCTCCTCCTGCTTCTCTCTGTTTAGAGAGAAGACAATGAAGTCCCTTCGCCTGGAGTACAGAGCCTCAGTGACCTCTCAGATACAGCGATGGATGGCGAACTGTGAGATGTTTGCTATGTCACCTGCTCCTACCTGGAAGGATCAGCTGGCGAAAAAATTCAGGGCCACGGCTACCTTGAGGGCCACTGGCAGAGCCATCATTGCCCTGCTCTGAGGCTGCAGGTCTGGTTCCAAGAGGTGGCAGAGGTCTGTGACCACCTGCTTGGTGAAGCAGAGCCTCCGAATACACTGCTCCTGACTTAGATGCAGGTAGGAGAAGTGCTTTCTGAAGACTTTAGGTGGGTAAGGCCTCCCGCTGAGAGCCCTCCTCCTCCCCATCCTCCTCCCTCTGTGAGCAGCTTGTCTTTGCTGCCTCTGCTCCATCTCCCTGTCATGCTGCAGTATGAGGGGGACTGCAACTAGAGCCCCCATGACTAAGAGCAAGTGGTGCACTCAGAGGCCTTCCAGTAGCAGCCAGCACCTTCTCAACATCCAGCAGCACTCCCTGCACAATTTAACAACTTTAGAAATGACTTCCAGCAACCCAGTATTCATATAAACTTTGCAAGAGCCAGTAAAAAAGAAATAATCAACTTACCAGCAAGTTGGATGTATCCCTTTAAATTGCAATGGTGGGGTGTCCCTTGTGCAGCTGAACACACGTGTTTAGGAGAGAGCGCTGAATGGAGTGGCGATGTCCAAAATAGCTGGTCGTGCGTCAAATCAGTGTTACATGCTGACTGATGCCACGATCTGGCTACTCTGCTTACTGTCTGCGCACACACGCCCCGCCCACGCTATCGCCCTCACCAAGGTGGTGACCAATGCAGGCAGTGGGCGGAAGCGATGAAGTCAACATTTTTTTCCCCGAAACCACCCTTAACTACCGACACTGAGGTGCCGAATTTCATGGCCATCACCTTTTACTGTTCACTTGCTGCTTGAGGTTTGAAGAGGACTTTTGAAACACATCAGGAGACTTTCTGAGACACTTTGTCAAGACTTTGCCAACACTCTATCAACATTTATTCTAGAAATTCTCTGAGGACTTCACCTAAAAGGAGTGAGCGCTGTGCTACTCTACCTTATTGGTCACCTTATAGGAGTCATCAGGGGAAAGGGAGTCCTTGGTCATGGGCATCTTGTTAGAGGTCGCCCTTTGTCTGCAGGATGAATGGGAGGAGGAGATGAGGCCAGGCAGAGCAGCACGAGCTGCTGTAGGAGAGAGGGACAGGAGGGAGAGGTGGACTGCTTCCCCCCGTGGGTACAGGATCTCCCTCCTCCTCTGGACTTCCTCCACCAGTGGCGTGTCCAAGAACCTGTGCGCCCTCTCACTCGGTCCCTGAGCCATCCTGAAACATGCCGCTGCGTGTCAGCCAGCACACGTCACACCTTTAGTGGAAGTGGGTGCGTGGAGCGCACATATACTGCTCCACGGAAATTGCGTCTAATCAGCGCTTCAGTGCTAAACCTGCAGGTGTTTGATTTAGCGCCTCCAGGCAAGTTTAAATTATGGTAATCAGCAATTAGGACCAAAATTGCATGCTAAAACCAGACTTCCAAACAGGCGCGTCTTATTAGCACAGCACCCATTTAGCTCAATGGAACTAAATCTCAGGCGCTGCATTTAACCAGCAGCCAATCCGATACCACCTGTTTTGCGCTGCTGCCGGAGACGAATTGCTAGGCCATACATTCCAAAAGAAAAGTTTCTAAAAGAAAATTTAGTTCAGGGAAACTGACAGATATTTATATAGATGTTGTAAATATTATTGCTGTGTTGTTAAGTTTGACTTTATTTTAACTCCTTAGCTATTGGTGCTGTATGTATTGGTTTCATATATGCTTGAAAAAATACAACAAACAGCTGTAGGATTTCTCCTCTCTCTTGTCAGAATACAAAAGGTCAAGGATCAAGCGAGACACTAATTATTTTCTAACTTTAAAGAATTTAATTTGACATACAAACACGATAGTTTGTACCAGGAAGAAAGTAGTAGTTTCTCGTATAAACTTTTTCTAGTGAGTGCAACTTCTGATGTGGCATGTGGTTCTCCTGGGAACCCTTGCAGCATGGGCTGTCTTATATGTTTTCCTTCAAATCTGTTGCTGAATGTATCATATTTGTGTTGCTTTCAGTTCTAGCACTAATGAATTTTTTATCAGTTCCTCAGGCCTTGCAGCTTACTAAGGCCAGTCTTACTGAAGGGGTTTGATAGGATAGAGAAGATGTTTCCACTTGTGGGGAGTCCAAAACTAGGGGCCATAAATATAAGATAGTCACTAATATATCCAATAAAGAGTTCAGGAAAAAATTCTTTACCGAGAATATGGTTAGAATGTGGAACTTGCTACTACATGGAATAGTTGAGGCGAATAGCATTGATGCATTTAATGGGAAGCTAGATAAGTACATGAGGGAGAAAGGAATAGAAGGATATATTTTGTTATATTCGCTTATGGGATCTGGGCATCGCTGGAGAGGCCAGCATTTATTGCCCATCCCTAGTTGCCCTTGAGAAGGTGGCGGTGAGCCGCCTTCTTGAACCGCTGCAGTCCGTGTGGTGAAGGTACTCCCACAGTTGTTGATTTGATAGGCCCAGGCTTTAAAAGACTTGGTTTGAATTTTGTTGGGGGAGGAAAATGAGGCGGATGGAGTGATTACACCCCTTCCCATTTCACGTGCATGGCTGCTCCTTCTGGAAGCATAACTGCCCTGCCCCTCTCACGGAAGCACCAGGAAATCCTGCAGCAATGTAAAGAGGGTTGGAGACCCAGTGTAATGGTTCCCCTTCTCTTTTTCCTCTGCTCATGTGCCTGGGAACTCAGCACTCCCAGTGCAAAAAAGAGAGGAAAAGTTGGCTCTATAGTTTATTAATTTCTGTTAACAATGCATTTTACTTTCAGCTTATTTCCCCACAGTTCCAAAGACACTTTTAACTTGGATATCACATTTGTAAGGTTTAGTTAGTTGAAATGAAGTTGAACGCATTTGCGCAGAAAACCTTACTGTGTTGTCCCGATGCATTTTCTAATTATCAGTGGCTAAAGGTAATTTTTCACTATTAATTGCTTTAAATGTTAAATAGCTTTGACCCATTAGGATTTTATATTCCAATTAAAGGAATTATGAATGTATACTTAATAATTAAAAATAATTGTTTATCAGAGATCTGAAAATGTTGAATAATGTTTTACTCATTTTGGTAATTTAAAGCTTAATAAATGAACTAACAGAACAAATGTGATTAATATACATTCAGATTCGGTGCTTAATTTTGTTTCCTTCTGAGATATTAAATAAAGTTTAGATTTAATAACATATAAGATGTGGACTATTTATTGATGTTTATTGTCTGAAAGTGGTTTTGGAGATTGTCAACCTCCTTGGGAAGGTGAGGAGCTGAGATTTTATACTAAAGTTGTGCTGTGCCATATCTATTCAATGTGCTCATAGACTGAGCTCTTCACAGTCTTTTCAATAACACTATTTTTAAAGAGCTGAAAGGAGTACCTTTACTCAGGCATTGCACCCCTGAGCCGGGACTTCCGCCTGTCAATGTTCTTCAGCACTGACCTCACTGTAAACTGCGGGCTCAGCTTATTTAAATATCCATTGGTAATTCAGTAGCACTAGTCCTATGTAAATTGGGAATTGTACACTGTGTGGCTTGGAAATTAGGAGTGCAGCCTTTAGAAAGTCAAAATGGTTGAAGATTGCAGCAGAAGGTTGGGGGAGCAGCAGCTAAGGAAGAAAGTACGTGGCACAGTGAGTTGACTGTCAGGGTGCTGTAATGGATGGCTCATGCACTTTCAGACACCCAGGGGAAGCACAGTATAAGGAAAGAATAGGTTAGTTTATGGTCACTTTGAGTTCCTTGTAGTAAAGAGAATGGGAGTGAAATTGGCTGCCTTTGGGTGCTAATGGAGCGCAAATGGCTTGGCGACTGGGCGCGGCGCTGACACCACCCCACACCAACACCGTAAAGCATCCCTACAATGACCAAGCCATTCCTTTCACACTCATCACCATTGCAGGGGGTACTGTTATGTCTCACCATTCACTGCAATTCACTAAGCCACTTCCAAAGGTGCACACAAATCTGTCCAAGACCAGAAAGTGTTGAAAGTAAAGATTTCAATATTTGACAGCTCATTAATAGAAACTTTACATAAACCTTGGAGAAAAGACCCAAGTGGCTACTCTTGTGTGTTGTTAGTTGGTATGATTGCACTAGGATGAGGATGAGTGTGAGGGTTGGCTAGTGAGATGGGGAAGTGATAATGTAGATAGAAAGAGAGGGATGGGTGGAGGTACAAGGTAAGTTGGTGTGAGTAAGGATGTGCAGGAGTAGGATAGGGAAGGCAGAGTGATGGTGATGTGATGAGAGGCATAGTAGGATGAAATTGAGTGTGGCTTTGTACGAACGTTTCCTGATCTACTGAGATCATTGAAATGTTTGCGGCACAGCACCCAGGTCCTCCTGACCACATCCCTCCTTGTGCCCTCCTCTGCAATCTGCAACCAGGCTGTTTTGGTCTCCTGGGGAGGTGTCTTCCGCCCATCGGAAGGGAAGAGGACCTCCCTGCGTGCTCTGACTCCCTCTATAAGGATATGGAGGGAGTCATGGGAGAACTTGGGTGCAGCCCTCTGCCTCTGTGCAGTTATTGTCAGTGTTTGCAGCACTTCAATGCTGTAGAACACTGACAGCACAAATGTCAAAAGAAAGTTGGCCATGGTCCTTTTAAGGAAACCGGCTGATGACGCGTCATGAATGACGTCACCAGACCCGCTTCCTCTAATTGGCCCAGGAAACACACTGGGCAGGATTAACAAGCCCTATCAACTTAAATTCATTTTAGACAGCGGGATGGAGCCAGCAGCGGGGCCGCGACCCGCCACCGTCATCACCCACTCCGGACCTGCCGAGACAAGTAAAATCCCGGCCTATAGTTACACAGGAAAGGGTGCACTTTTATTTCATGCTGACTTATTCAATCAGATGATTAAGCCTTACAAGGTCATGTAGGGACAATGAAGTCTGATGTCTTATTGAGGGGAAATTTTCACTTTTGGAGCAAGTGTTAAACTGGCGGTTGCATATCGACCATCCATTATATGCCCTGCCCGGTTTTCAGTTCCAACTGTAGGAGCCTTCATGGGTGCCATCAATTACACACTGCACTTTGGAGCAGCTAGCATGACCATAAAACCGTGTGGCCCTATCACACTACCACCTTCCGGTTATGCCATATTAGATGAATTTCTCAGCAGGAAAGTGTGTCAGCTATCTGGTGAATATATGTCTGACGGCACTCTGGATGATATTACACAGGTCTTCCATAGCTGCTTCAAATTAGCAGTGGCATAAAATTGAGTGTGGTTGTCACCTCTACAGCCACAGCAAAGTTTTCCAGACTAGTGATCTTGGCCACAGGTCTTCTTGCATTAGTTGGCACAGTCCTCCTATTGCCTCTTTGGTGAAGTGCACTCTTCTCATGCAGAGCTCCTCATTAAGCTCTTCAGGGGTTCTGCATGACCTGCAAATTCTTTGGGAGAGGGTAAATGTCCGGAAGGGCACATCCTTCTCATATGCTGCCTCACTCTTCTTTCCTCCATCCTTTCCTCCTCCTCCATTATAATGCCAAACAAAGGAATGCTAATTGGGAATTCCATACCTGGTTCTCAAAACCTCTCATAGTGGGTGAGGGCAAAAATATCCTGGTGCTCTCACAGTCACTGAGACATTCAGATGCAAATCTGGCTTTGTATAAATGAAAAGCTCTAAAAAAAAAACTTTTCCCCAGCTCCAGTAAAATATAGTCAAAGTTTCTTCAAGCTTCACTCATTCATAGGCAGGCATAGATGCAACCACAAAACCATCGCAGACAGTAAACACAAGCTCTGTTATAAGGTATCTCTTGGAGCCAGTATTCCAGCAAATGTTCATCCTCTGTTATTTGTAGGCCTGGAAGAACAGCCTGCCTGTCCCACCAGAAGTCCCGAACAAGAACTGCTCCGTGCATCCACTGTTTGCAAAAACCAGTATAATTATGCACACTCCAGAGGATGTAGTTGGTGAGATGGGAGGTAGCATCAGGTAAGTCACAGTACTTGGGTGAGGAGGAACAGGAACCTGCTGCCTAGATAGCCCCACAGATGTCATCAGTGAACCCCTATGCTTCAGGAAATGCAGCAGTGCAGAAAAATTGTACAGCACTCTGTAGCTTGTAGTTAGATGCCTTGTTGCCTGGCTTAGAGTAAAAGTTTGCATTCTAGGACCCATTTTACAGATCTCCACTTCTGATAGAATCTTCCAGTTCTGTCAGCTGGCTTTCCTGTGATTTTAGAGACAATAAGGGAGGCATTCCTGGGTCTGTGCCGAGGCGCACTGATTGCCCGGGCCCAGTGAATATAAGAAAATTAGGCAGGTTGTCTCATGTTTGAGCACATGCTTGTAAAGGAACCCACTTGAATTTCCTTCATTCATTTAAATGGAAGGAAAATCTGGCAGGTTCATTTATAGACATGCTCTGACCCACCCAATTATCCGACTGTTGTTGCAACCAACCAATCCAGTGCACTTTGGTGCAGACCCAGGAAAATCTTCCCTAATGATTTGATGGTTTTTCTGTTAACATAAGCATTTTCTACACGTTCTTATCATAAAGTATCCACTCCCCCCAATAATAAATGCTAATTCTCAAAGCCTTCTGGAAAAAAGCCAAAAAAAACAAGAAGAAGCACTCTGTCCCTTTAAGAATGCCCTTCTGCATACAGCTTACCTTAAACACCATTGAGAATGGACAAAGCTAACAGTGGGCAGGGCTTCTGCTTGAAGATCAGGAAAACTTGAGCGCAAAATTCTGATTTGTAGCACCCATTTTTTGAGTGCTATGAGTGCACTTAGAGGTCCAAAATGGCGCATGCACACACTTCTGGTGTGAGTTGCGCCAGACGACATATTGGTGAGGGCGTTTGCGCGTGCAACGCTGATTTGACGCCAGCGCTGCCATTTTGGAGCTCAACACTCCAGCTAACGCCCTCTCTTAACCTCACACAGCTGAACACGCATTCAGAAGTAGGGAGAACCCCCACCAGTGCTAGTTACAGGGATCATCACCTACTTACAGGTTAGTTGCTGATTAATTTCTATTGGCTGTTGCTATGATTCTACAAGTGTTTTGTGCTATCTATAGTAGGTTAAAGTTGCTAAAGTCTACAGGGAGTTGTGTGGCACCTGTTGGAGGGCTTTTTCCTGACTTCAAGGCTTCTGCACAAACCACATGCTGACATGCACTAGTAGGCATTCCCCTTGGATTGCAGCATGACTTGGGGAATGAACAGAGGGCACGCAGAGCAGGACAACCTGCTGGAAGAGGGGGGGTGGGGGGAGGAGTAGGGGGTAAAGGGCTCTCAGCAGAAGGCCATATCCGCCCAGAGTGTTCAGGGAGCAATTCTCATACCCGAACCTCAATGAGGAACAATGTGTGAGACGTCTGCACTTCAGTAAGGACGTCCTCATTGAAATGTGCAACTGCTGCAGCCACAAATGCAACCCCAGGGTCGGGCAAGGACCGCATTACCAGTGGCTGTGAAGGTGACCGTGGTGATGAACTTTTATGCGTCGGGTTCCTTCCAGTCTGGAGCTGTAGATATTGCTGTCCACTGTTGTGTCACTGAGGCTCTGTATTCAAAGAGAGCTGACTACATTTCATTTTCTCTTGCTAGAAACAAGCAGGCAGAGTGAGCACACGGCTTCGCTAAGACTGTAGGCTTCCTCATGGTGCAAGGTGCCACTGACTGCACGCACTTCACTTTGCAGGTACTGCATGTAAACTCTGACATGTGGCGCAACCAAAAAGGGATTCCACTCCCTCATCGGCCAGCCGGTGTGTGACCATAGGCAGAGAATCATGCAGGTCGATACCCGGCATCCTGGCAGCAGTCATGATGCCTCATTCTGCGGCAGTCCGCAGTGTCATCTGCATTTGAGCCACCACGCCAAAGCAAAGGATGGCTACTGGGTGACAAGGGCTATCCACTGACGTCATGGCTGATGACTCTGGTATGCAACCCACGCACACGGGGGCAGCATGCATAAAATGAATGCCATGCTGCCACACGAAATGTGATAGAGCAGACCATTGGCATGCTAAAACAATGCTTCCACTGCCTGGACCGCTCTGGAAGAACCCCGCAGTACTTGCCAGAGCAGGTATCAAGATTCGTGGTGGTCTGCTGGTGCTGCACAACCTTGCCATATGAAGGATACAGCCCTTGCCACCAGCTATACGGCGACCAGCTGAGGAGCAGGAACATAAGGAGGAGGAAGAGAAGGAGGAAAAGGATGAGGAGGAGGAAGGGAGGAGGCAACCTAGACAGCCCCTTTCTGGCCAGACTGTCTGTGAAGAATTAGTACCAGTGCAATACCAGTAGACACAACCCCAATTCCCCATTCACCGACAGTCCTACACCTTACCTTCCCTGTCACTGACCATCACAGCGTCCGCTTTGCCACAATGCAAAAATAAAAGCCAACACAAAATAAACATTCCAAATAAAATTTATAAACAAAATATTGCCATATTGCATACAAATGTCAACTAATCACCCTTGTGCATTCCCTTAGTGCCTGTCTTTCATGTGCCTTTGCCTGTCCTAATGCTCCTACGCAGTGCTACCCCAATGGCTGCAGCATGGCTGGTGGAAGGCTGCTGACTTTCAGTGGAAGAGACTACAGAAGGCCTTGGAGGACGATCTCAAGCAGCCCAATTGTAGACTGCACCATCTCAGCATAGGCGGCACAAGTCTGGACTGGCTGATTGACAGGCAACAACAAGGGCACTGGCAGAATGGTAGGGGTGGGAGGACGAATGCTGTCATCCAGAGAGAGGTCAGCAGGTTCACGCTCCTCAGAGTCACTGCCACTCCTCCGGGGTGTGAAATTGTGCTTTAGGCGCTACAGGTAAAGGGAAAACTAAAAGATGTAAAGTGATTAAACCAGGAGAGAGAAATAAGAAACATGTGAGTAAAACATTAGAACTGAAGGACAGGCTAGGGTGTGTGGCCCAAATAAGCGTTCTTTATACAAACACACAGAGGAATAAATTGAATGAACTGCAGGTGCGAATTCAAATTGGAGGGTGTGACATGGTAGTCATTACTGAGACATGGCTGCAAGACGGACAGGACTGGGAACTAAATATACCTGGTTATAAGGTCTACAGGAAAGAGAGGGAAAATGGCAAAGGTGGAGGAGTAGCCTTAGTGATTAAGGATGACATCACTTCAATGATGAGCGAGGATATAATGAGAGGTAAGCAGGCAGTGGAGATTTTATAGGTAGAATTTAAAGAAATAGGAAAGGAGTTAAGACTGTAGTGGGAGTAGTGTATAGACCCCCTGATAGCAGCTGTGAAGTGCTAGATTGTATAAATGCAGAGATTAGACAAGCATGTAGTAAAGGCAGAGTAGTTTTAATGGGGGATTTTAACATTGATATAGATTGGGATAAGCAGACTAGCACCTGTCAGAAAGGTAGTGAATTTGTGTGCCCAGGATAGTTTTCTACAATAACATGTCCTACAGGCAACAAGGGGGAAAGCCATATGAGATTTAGTAATGGGTAATGAGCCAGATTTAGTTAACAGCCTAACTGTGCATGAACATTTATCCAATAGCGATCATAACATGATCGAGTTCAATGTAACGTTTGAAAGGGAGAAACGCGAAACAGCTACTAAGATTCTAGATTTGGGTAAGGCCGACTTCAATGGGATGAGGCAGAGACTGTTCACAGTAAACTAGGCAAATCTGTTAATGGGTAAACTGACAGAAGATCAGTGGGAGATGTTCAAAAAGAATTTAATGTGATACAGAACCAGTTTATACCCCTGAGGGGCAAGAGCTCTACTTGCCAAAAAAAGCAGCCATGGACAACTAAAGAGGTAAGGGACAGCATAAAACTAAAAGAAAAAGCATACAAAAATGCAAAAAATAGCTCAGATTCTGGCGAATGAGAAAGATACAAAGAACAGCAAAGGGTCACAAAACAGATAGTAAGAGCTACAAAAAGGGAGTATGAAAAGAAACTTGCAAGGGATATCAAAATCAATACGAAGAATTTTTATAATTACATTAGGAAAAAGAGGGTAGTCAGGAGCAATATTGGCCCCTTAAAACTGAAAGTGCTGATATTGTCAATGATAATAAGGAAATGGCGGACATGTTGAATAATTAATTTGCGTCAGTATTTACAGCAGAGGAAGAGGATCGCATGCCGGAAATCCCAAGGAAACTAATATCAAATTGGGGACAGTGACTCAATAAAATTAACGTATGTAAAATAACAGTAATGAAGAAAATAATGGCACTAAAGAGTGACAAATCCCCCAACACCAGATGGTTTCCATCCCAAAGTTTTAAAGGAAGTAGGTGAGCACATTGCAGATGCCCTAACTATAATCCTCCAAAGTTCTCTCGATTCAGGAATCGTTCCTTTAGATTGGAAAATTGTGCATGTCACTCCGCTATTTAAGAATGTCGAGAGAGGGAAACCTGGGAATTATAGACCAGTTAGCCTAACATCTGTTGTCAGGAAATTGCTAGAGCCTATAATTAAGGAAAGGGTGACTGAACACCTCAAAAATTTTCAGTTGATCAAAGAGAGTCAGCATGTATTTGTGAAAGGTAGGTCATGCCTGACAAACCTGATTGAATTTTTTGAAGAGGTAACTAAAGTAATGGACAGGGGAATGTCTATGGATGTTATTTATATGGGCTTCCAGAAGGCATTTGATAAAGTCCCACATAAGAGGCTGTTAACTAAGGTAGAAGCCCACGGAATTGAAGGCAAATTATTGACCTGGTTAGGAAATTGGCTGTGCGGCAGGAGACAGGCAATAGGGATAATGGGCAGGTACTCAAATTGGCAGGAGGTGACTAGTGGTGTCCCACAGGGATCTGTGTTGGGGCCTCAACTATTCACAGTATTTATTAATGACTTAGATGATTGCATAGAGAGTCATATATCCAAATTTGCCAATGACACAAAGATAGGCGGCATTGTAGGCACTGTAGATGAAAGCATAAAATTACAAAGGGATATTGATAGATTAAATGAATGGGCAAAACTGTGGCAAATGGATTTCAACGTAATCAAATGTGAGGTCATCCACTATGGACCTAAAAAGGATAGAACAGGGTACATTCTAAATGGTGAAAGGCTAAAAACAGTGGAGGTCCAAAGAGACTTGGGGGGGGGGTCCAGGTACATATATGACTAAAATGTCATGAACAGGTACAAAAAATAATCAAAAAGGCTAATGGAATGCTGCCATTTATATCTAGAGGACTAGGATACAATGGGATAGAAGTTATGCTGCAGCTATACAAAATCCTGGTTAGACAACACCTGCAGTACTGTGAGCAGTTCTGGGCACCACATCTTAGGAAGGATATATTGGCCTTGGAGGGAGTGCAGCTTAGGTTTACCAGAATGATACCCGGACTTCAAGGGTTAAGTTACGAGGAGAGATTACACAAATTAGGGTTGTATTCCCTAGAATTTAGAAGGTTAAGGGATGATCTGATAGAAGTTTTCAAGATATTAAAGGGAACAGATAGGGTAGATGGAGAGAAGCTATTTCCGCTAGTTGGGGAGTCTAGGACTAGGGGGCATAAGTCTAAAAATTAGAGCCAGACCTTTCAGGAGTGAAATTAGGAAATACGTCTACACACAAAGGGTGGTAGAAGTTTGGAACTCTCTTCCACAAATGGCAATTGATGCTAGATCAATTTTTAATTTTTAATCTGAGATTGTTAGCTTTTTGTTAACCAAAGGTATTAAGGGATATGGGCCAAAGGCGGGTATATGGAGTTAGGTCGCAGATCAGTCATGATCTCAATGAGTGGCAGAACAGGCCCGAGGGGCTGAATGGCCTACTCCTGTTCTTATGTTCCTATGTTCGGGGTGGCGGCTCAGCAATCTTAGTAATCTGTTGGAGGAAAGTTTGCTGGACTGCTGTGACATCCTGCAAGCCCTTTTGAACACTGGAATCCAGAGCTCTGATGGCAGCAGTCTGAGCATGCATGGCAGAAAGCTGACCTTGCAAGACAGCAGTCTGAACTTCCATTGCAACACCCAGACATTGGGTGGATGCCGCTTTTGCTGCAATGGAAGCTGGGACATCAGCCATCAGACGCTGCATCATGGTTGGGTCCACAAGTGCACTAATGGAGTTGTCCATCACTTCCATGCTGGAAAGGATGGGCTCCAAGCTCTGGGCAAAGCCCTGTGCCCAAGCTGGTGCTGGACTCCTCCATGCTCCTTGATATTGCATGCAGGCTTTCTGGCAGGCTTCCCAATGCACCAAGCATTTAATTGTGCATACCCATCAGCCTTCTTCTGTAGCCTGCCCCATCAAAGTGCTCAGCTGAGTCCTCTGCAGCAGAACTTGTGGGTGACCTCGCCCTCCAGTGAACTGGAACCTCGATATCCTTGCCCCCTGCCCTGGCTGCAGGTCATTCCTGCTCGTGTCTCAACACGTGCAGATCCCGCCTCTATGCTATCCTCTAAATTACGCACAGTGTCATTATCTGAGCTGGTGGCTGTGAGTGTGAAATCGAGTGATCATGTTTCTTCATCATCACTGTCTTGCTGCTCTTCCACCCGTTGCTCTACCACCACTGCTTGGCCAGGTTTCAGTTATTGGGTATCTGAAAGGAGAGGGGCACAAGGGTAAGGTTGTGGTGAGGGGAGGGAGGAAAAGCAAGAGGTACATGCTTACACCATCTGCAGCTTGTAAAACAGAAGAGATTGCGGGATGAGGGGAAGTGGGATGTGAGGAGGAGGAGGATTAGGCATGAGGATACCATCATGTTCAATGGTTTCAGCCCACCGCTGGCCGTGGCCTCAGCTGTGGCCATCCCAATAATGGCGAGCACTGATCCTTCATGGGGGTTAGGAGATGCAGGTGCACCTGTCCCCTGCCAGTTAACTGCTACTGCCTTCGGTTGTGTGCCACCTTGTTCTGCAAGAGTCCGGGGGGTGAGAGACATGACACTCAATGCCCCTGCTACCTCCCGCCACGTGGCACCCAAGAGGTTTCCTCCCATGAGAACCCAGCTGTTGTTCTCCCTTTTGCTGCATTTAGGAACACAGGAATATAGGAACAGGAGCAGACCATTCAGCCCCTCTAGCCTGTTCTGCACATTCAATTAGATCATAGCTGATCTGCACCATTTGCCCACCTTTGTTCCATTTCCCTTGATACTCTTACCCAACAAAAATCTATTGATCTCAGTACTGAAAATTTCAATTGATCCAGCACCCACAGCCTTTTAGGAGAGAGTGTTCCAGATTTCCACTACCCTTTGTGTGAAAGATTGCTTCGCGTTTTCACTCCTAAATGACCTAGCTCTAATTCTAAGATTACACCCACTTGTTCTGGATTTCCCCATCAGAGGTAATAGTTGCTCTGCATCTAGTCTATCAAAGCCCTTTATCATTTTAAGCACCACTGTTAGCTAACTCCTCAACTTTCTAAACTCAAGGGAATATAAGCCAAGTTTATGCAACCTGTCCTCATAATTTAACCTTTTAAGCCCTCCTATCATTCTGGTAAATCTGAATTTCATCCAGGAGTGTCTGAAGATCAGTCTCATGAAAAGTGTTGGTTCTTCTACCTCTTTTCAATGCCATGCTCTCTTCTGTAGGTGCCTCTGCCAGATCCTCCAATGCAAGATGGTCTGTAAAATTGGCACAAAAACTCAGATGAGGCATCTACTATAGTTAGCTGACAGTCAGCTTACTGTGCCAAACATTTTATAACTTACCTGCTACTCCCCCAGCCTACTCCTGCAATCTTCAGTGATTCTTAGCTTTATAAAGGATATACTCCTAATTTTTAACTCCCGCCCCACACATTCCTTTCATGTCACACGGGTGTTGTGCTACTGAAATACTAATAAACATGAGAATAACCTGATCCCACGTTTTACTTCAGAGTCAGCTCTAATTAGCATTGGCTGATGGAAAATTTGACTTAGCAGCACAATGTCAGGGCAAATAGAGCTGTGGAGTTGTGGGGCCTAAGTTTCTAAGTTTTAGCCTATTATATTGAAAATGATTTGTTTTTAATTACAGATTTTGTTAAAGTATCTCAATTTTCTCAACATAACACTCAAGATCTATCATCTGAGTTATCTCCATGGCTGTGAAACCAGGAAAGGGCAGGTAAAGTTAAACAAGACTTTCATTTAAACAAAGGATTGGAAATCGCTATGGAAATTTCCTATAGAAAGCAGGATTTAACATATTTTTTGGTTGAAATTTCGTAATATATCTATTACAAGTTTGGACTATTATAGCACTGTTTTCTATCAATACCTTTGACAATAATTAAATTAATTCCTAAATACTGACTTACACACATACAAACAAGTTGGGTGAAGATTTCCTATTGTTTGCAGTGAAATTGTAAACATGTTGCCAGGGGTTTCTGCTTGTCCACTCGCCAGCTTATGATTTTCGCAACATCCATTTTAATCTAGAGGATAATTGAGGCTGGCAAGCAGAAGCAGAAATCCCCAGCCACTGTCTGAACACATGTCTACAATAGTGTCACACTTAGCAAACAGAGGAAACCATCTCCCAAGTGTCTAATGCCATATTATAGTAAGGACTGTCAATATGCACCATTGCCTCACTGTTTCTTTGCCAGAAGACAGCTGTTCCCTGTGTTACAATTAAAAGATGTCTCACAAGTTGAACCTGATGAACTTTCAGTCTTGAATATTACAGGAAATGTGTTAACGTTCCTGTATATACAATAAAATCTATATGCATTTATTCTATAGGTTCTTTTATGGTCTGCAAGCAAAGTATTTGAAGAACTTACTGATATTGAGCGACAGTTTCACAAAGCCCTTTACACCGTGCGAGGATATTTGAACTGTGATAGATACTCGGTTGCACTCCTAGACATGACAAAGGAAAAGGTTTTGTATTTTCTACATCAATGTACTTCAAATATCAAGTCATTGACATGACTATGTAATATGTACAAATAACTTCCTTTTTATTTTGTTTTTATTCATTTTAACCGTAGGAATTTTTTGATCTCTGGCCAATACAAATGGGTGAAGTACCACCATACGATGGGCCAAGAACCCCAGATGGAAGGGTATGCTTTACTATCAGATTCATTCAAATGTTACTGCTATTTTTTCAACATTTTCATTCTTACATGTTTTGCTTTATCCATAGGAAATAAACTTCTACAAAATAATTGATTACATCCTTCATGGAAAAGAGGAAATTAAAGTCATCCCGTAAGTCTGTGCTTAAAAAAAAAAGTTGAGAAGTGATACACTTCTCTGAGTCAATGTAATTTACTTCTCAGGCCCACATTTAGAATCGCAGAAAAAGAAAGGGAAGAAATGGAATGGTAAAAAAGGGATTTGGTTGTATAGATATTTAGAATGGAATCTTGTTCAGAATTTTCCTCCAATTTGTGGGATACCAGTGCCCCATTAGTTCACATGCTGCATTCTTTAAGTATGAAGCAAGGAGAAAGGACAAGCCCATCTGTCAACATATGGGCGGCTAGATGTTTTGGGAGTTCAATGAATGGTTTAATTGGTGTATTTATAGGGCTGGAATTCAAACAAATTATAAAGACCCGGAATTTGTGGTCAGCGGCGAAGCAAAGGCATTCGTCACTGGCCCCAATGTATGCTTTGCACAAAGATCTCGTGATCTCTGTGTTGAGAAGTTCAGGTTTTCCGACATTCAATTCAACAATAACAACAACAACTTGTATTTATATAGCGCCTTTAACATAGTAAAATGTCCCAAGGCACTTCACAGGAGTGTTGTAAGACAAAAAATTTGACACCGAGCCACATAAAGAGAAATTAGGGCAGGTCACCAAAACCTTGGTCAAAGAGGTAGGTTTTAAGGAATGTCTTAAAGGAGGAAAGAGAGGTAGCGAGGTGGAGAGGTTTAGGGAGGGAATTCCAGAGCTTAGGGTCTAGGCAGCTGAAGGCACAGCCGCCAAAGGTTGAGCGATTAAAATCAGGGATGCTCAAGTGTGCAGAATTAGAGGAGCACAGATATTTCGGAGGGTTGTAGGGCTGGAGGAGATTACAGAGATAGTGAGGGGCGAGGCCATGGAGGGATTTGAAAACAAGGATGAGAATTTTAAAATCGAGGCGTTGCTTAACCGAGAGCCAGGTGTGATGGGTGAACGGGACTTGGTGCGAGTTAGGACACAGCCAGCCAAGTTTTGGATGACCTCAAGTTTACATTGGGTAGAATGTGGGAGGCCAGCCAGGAGTGCATTGGAATAGTCAAGTCTAGAGGTAACAAAGGCATGGATGAGGGTTTCAGCAACAGGTGAGCTGAGGCATGGGCGGAGGTGGGCGATGCTACGGAGGTGGAAATAGGTAGTCTTAGTTATGGCGCGGATATGTGGTCAGAAGCTAATTTCAGGGTCAAATATGACACCAAGGTTGCGAACAGTCTGGTTCAGCCTCAGACAGATGCTAGGGAGAGTAAATCAACAGAGTATAGTGGGAAAAAATTGGGTCGTGCCCCCTTTGGGGCATTATCTTCGCCAGGGTGCTACTTTTAGCGCCCGGAAAAAGTTACTGCCCCCGCGCCCGAAATTGAATGGTAGCGACCCAAGCAGGAGACGGGGCGCTACTGGAAATGCTCCCCCTCCCTCTTGGGGCGCTCCCATTGAATATTGCGGCGCTACGTGCAGCAGCGCCACGAGCATCGGCACATAGCCCCTTGGTAATACAGGCCTCCCTCCCCTCATTAAAGGGGAGAGGCCAGGCGCAGCGCGCACTGGGGCCCTACTGGACCACTGGGGAGCAGGGTGCCGGCAAAAGAGCCCGGCACTCAAGAGGAATGCCAGGCTGACTGAGCGCGGCTGGCACCCCGCAGGAGGAGGCGAGAGCGGGCAGGTGCTGGCAGGTGGCTCAAAAAAAATGGCCGCCCGGCACCTGCCCTTTAATTTGCGCCACCCCGGCCGTAAACACGCCACCCTGACCCTGTCGGACAATGCGTCCGGTGGTAGGTCAGGGGACGCGAGCGAAGTTTGCTGCCGGGGCGCGAGCAGGGCGCTGCGCACGGCGTTGACATCATTGCCGGAGGCACAGTGCCCGGGCACTAACGGGAGTCACAAAGCAACCAAATTTTCTCCCCTAACTTTTTAAAAATGTTAGAGAGCAAAACAAGGATTGGGGCTCTCGCATGGGGAAAAGGTAAGGCTGAAATAAAGATGAGAAGTCGCACAACACCAGGTTATAGTCCAACAGTTTTATTTGAAATTACGAGCTTTCGGAGCACTGCTCCTTCTTCAGGTACAGGTTGCGGTCAGTTTGCCGGTATCCGGACTGCAAATTCCGGGCCATGGTTTTCATTGGTGGGATGGGAAGCTATAGATGTAATGCCGATTGAATAAGTGACTGTCGATTGTGACTAATCCAATTGTTACCATTTGATATTGTCTATACCAAATAACATGAAATTGACACTGTAATCCTTAACTCAATTTCCATAACTCAGTTTAATGACCTCTTCTTAAAACAATGGATGCTATAGTGTAGCTATTCTGTAATATACTGACAGTGCTAAATCAACAGACAGGTTCTGGATGCTGAAGGTAAATTTATTATTTTAATAAGGGTACACAGGATATGTACCTGGAACTATTATACAATGTGCTTTTACTGAGAATGGACCTCGCTTTTAGGGGTTTGGTGGAAATTCCCAACAAGCTTGTAAACTCTATTGGTCGGGGTATGTAATATAATGGTTATGTACTAGACTAGCAAACCAGAAGTAAAAGGTCACAATCCCAACATGACAAGAATTGAAAGTGAATGTAATATATTTGCAAATTTATGCTGCTGGGTCCATCCCACTCTGGAAAATGAATTTACCTTAATAGGGCTTGTTAAGACCACGCAGTGTGTTTCCCGGCCCAATTAGAAGGAGCGGACCTGGTGACGTCATTCATGACGCATCTTGAGCCAGTTTCCTTAAAGGGACCACCTTACTTTTGACGTTTGGGCTGTCAGTGTTCTACAGCATTGAAGTGCTGCAAACACTGACAATCACTGCACAGAGGTGCAGGGTTGCACCCAGGTTCTCCCATGACTCCCTCCATATGGCTATAGCGGGAGTCACAGCACACAGGGAGGTCCTCTTCCCTTCCAATGGGCGGAAGAGACTTCCCCAGGAGACCAACGCAGCCTGGTTGCACATTGCACAGGAGGTCACAAGCAGGGATATCATCAGGAGGACCAGGCTGCAGTGGCGCAAATCTTTCAATGATCTCATTAGATCACGAAACGTTAGTACAAAGCCACACTCACCTTCATCCTCCTGTGCCTCTCATCACATCCCCATCACTCTGCTTTCCCTACCCTACTCCTGCACATCCTTACTTACACCAACATACCTTGCACCTCCTCCCATCCCTCTCCCTCTATCTACATTATCACATCCCCATCTCACTAGCCACCCTGCACCCTCACCCTCATCCAAGTGCAATTTTTAAATTTCATCCACTTGTCCCTTCCCTCTCTTCTTCATTGCTTTCCATTTCCTCCCTTTCACTTTCATCTTCATCCTTAAAAATAGAAGAGCAGTTGACATCTATCCAAGTCCAAGCAAAATAAAATGTTGATCTGTGTTAGTTTCCCCTTCCCCTTTTCCCTTCATTTCAATCATTTCCCGTTTTCCTGTCTCCTTTATTACAATCTATATCTCCCTTCCTTCTCACAGGAAGAGTCAGTTTTTGGTTACCTTGGAGGCCAGTGTGGTGCAGGAATGGAATTTGGTTATAGCTGAAGCTGGGCGAGGCTCCATAAAGGAACTGTTTTGGGGCAGTGGTTCTTACCTTCAGATAAGAATAGTTAAGTCTGTAATGCAAAGGGAAACAGCATTAACTCAATTTACTTAGGCTTGCTGCTTACCGTGAGAATTGGAGGGACACTAATTATGGTGCCATTGTTGGCACTGGGTGTGCACTCCATTCAGCTTGGTCCTTGACCCCAATGTCGCCACCTATACCTCTGGGCTGCAGCAAATGCAATTGAAATTATCTAAATATTTTTAGTATGAGGTAACCTCCATGCTTTTTAATTAACAAATTAAGCAATTTATTTGAAACAATTTAAAAAATCAGCATAGCATTTTGAAAATAGCAACAACAAAAAGAAAACTGGAGGCTGAGATCCTAATTTCAAAATCAACTCGGGTGGAGCAAATTTTTTATCAATTATTTCTAACAAACCTCCTCCTAAGTTGAATGGGGATGGAAGGTGGCCCATGATCGTAGCCTAGGGCTGCCCTTCTCTCCAATTTTCTTTCTGCTCACAGCAACATTTCTGAGACCAGCAACTCTGCAAACTAAAGGATGAAATTATACCCAATATTAATATTCAAGAATGATCATTGGAATTTTTTTTGTTTAATTTGAGATGGGATTTACAGTTTTTGAGGTACTATCTAGCAAATACAGATGCTGCCTGCATTTATTGTTTTTGTTTCAGATTTCCAGCAATCACAGTCTTTTTTATTTTTCTTGTTAAATATTGGACTTGTTTGGCATTACTTGTAAATACAAAGAAAATAATTTCAATTACCATTTCAAGCTAAACCTTCTCGTCTAATTTGGGTGCTTTATTTTCTTCCAGGACCCCTCCTGCAGACCATTGGGCCCTCGTTAGTGGATTGCCAACATATGTTGCAGAAACCAGTCTTGTAAGTGTTGTAATCCTAGAGCATGTACGACAGTACTTTGCTGCGCTTTGGCGCTATATAAATGCAGGTTGTTTTTACAATGCAAGTTTTCTACTATTAACGTAATGTAGAATGAATTGGGATTAAGGGGAAAAACACCTATATTTCATGTGTTGTTTTCCCAGATATGCAACATTATGAATGCAGCTGCAGATGAATTCTTTCAATTTCAGGTGGGAAACCCTTTCTTTATAAACATATTAATGCTTACCTGGATAGACCTATCCAAAATTAAAGTACATAGATAAGTTCCTTAGATACATTGTATTAGCCACAAATACCCTGTGTGTCTCTTAATCAAATTCTGTATCACATTTACAGAAGGAGCCACTTGATAATATGGGATGGACAATTAAGAATGTGCTCTCAATGCCAATAGTAAACAAGAAAGAGGAAATTGTTGGAATTGCCACATTTTATAACAGGAAGGATGGAAAGCCATTTGATGACATGGATGAAACTCTGATGGAAGTAAGATTCAATGAGGTACCTTTAGAATCCCAACCAATCTGCAGAAAGTGACATATTAAGAGCTCTTTATCTTTTACAGGCCTTGACACAGTTCCTTGGGTGGTCTGTTTTGAACACTGATACATATGACAAAATGAACAAGCTAGAAAACAGGAAAGACATTGCCCAAGACATGGTGAACTATCATGTTAAATGCTCTAAAGAGGATATACAGGACATCCTGGTATGTTGGAACAATATTGAAGACCTATTATTTTTTTAGAAATATTATGTAATATTGAAATTACATTTTTCTTCAATTTTATGATTTTGAAAATAACACCATATCACTAAACTTATCAGAAAACCAGAGAATACTTTGATAAAGAACCAAATGAATGTGAAGAAGAAGAACTTCACGAACTATTGGTGAGTAGAGTTGCAGCTAAGATTGTACAATTATTTTGTATTCCTTTTTTTTTAAAGATGACAAACAATTTTTTTAGTATTGAATAAATAAAAATAGACTGATAAAAACACACTGAACAAAAATGTAGCTTTAAGAATAGTTGCAATGATTATTCAGAATAATGGACGGCAGTGATTGTCTTCATACATTTTTAAATAAATGTATTTTCTCCCTTCCCCTTCTGAGAGCTTGCCCCCATCCCCTTGCCACAGACAGTCCCATAAAAGGATGAACAGGTGGGCAGCCTGCTCTCAGATTCCACCATTGCTGCTCTGAAGTTGCCACTTGAAGGGGTACAAGAGAGCTTAAGGTGACTGTCCCACTGATTTCCCCCTCCCCCTTCCTGAGAGAAGTGCTTGAACATTGCTTGGTGTCTCCTCAGCACACAGGAGACTGCAGTCATCAACCTGTGTTTCACCGTACTGCGATGCAGCATGTCAAGGCTCCCATAGGTTTCTTTCTTTCCACCTATCTAGCTCCACCTGCCCGCAATTCTGGGGGTTCTTCTGACCTTTGCTTTAATTTTGGTAGACGATCAACAGAAACCCCTCAGAAATGGTGTAAATGGCTGTTTATGTCATTTCTCCAGGGTAACGCAGAAGTAATGGTAGGAGATCGGGACAAGCCCTGCAGAAATTCCACCCCATCGTCTATTATTATTCACCTTTTCATTTTATATTTAAGGACCAAGAACTTCCAGATGCTGTAGAAGCAGAAATCTATGAATTTCACTTTTGTGATTTTGAGTGGTCTCCACTGGAACTTGTGAAATGTGGAATACAGATGTATTATGAACTTGGTGTGGTTGATAAGTTCCACATACCACAGGAGGTAAGTAATTTTATTTACCTACACTGCGTACCAAATAAACTTATGTCTCAGCTTTACTATTATTTATGTGATAAAATAAGATGCAGTAATCCATTACTGTGAGATACAAAAACCATCCTGTTGAAAAATATCACCACCTAATATGTACATTATGAATTTTATTTTGTGTGCAAACAGCAAGTGCATTTTGTAATAACATGCGTCTTAGCAGATTATAATTGTAACCTTTCACTTCAGTAAGGATTCCAATATATAATAGTTGAAATACCATCAATTTATTTTTAATCTTTGCAATGTGAGAAGAAATGGCTGAATTTCACTATTGGCTGTTCTCCAGTTAATATCATTGGATGTTGTCTCCATGCCGGTTGTTGAAGCACATGATAAATGCCGCGATTAATGATGTAGAAAGAGCTTCAAAATAACTATAGTTTTCATATAATCCAGGTTGTGGCACTTCACTCTGTACACTTCATACACTTTTAATTTTTACGGCAATGAAATGTCATGTTTGCATCTCTGCAAAAGGTTTCTGGTAAGTTCAGGTATGGGGCTGGATTTTCCTCTGTAATTCTCCACCCCAAATCAGGTAAGAGTTTGGGGGAAACAGCAGGGAAATCCAGGCAGTGAGGCCTACGGCTGCCCACAAAACCCAAACTTGATTTCGCTCACTCCTCCCCAAGCCGGGACCGCTCTTAACTGTTCCTTCACTGACTACCACAGGCAAATGCTGGTGAAAGTGTGGGGCCCAGATTCCCAGTTCATTTTCCTCCTGTCCACCCCGCTCACTGCTGCTCCCCAGGACAGCTTGGTGAAGGTAGTAGTAGACCTGGGTAATGACAGTAATGGTCACAAATGTTAAAATTAGAGCGAAAGGGCCCAGTAGAGGATTCCTCTTTCTCTACCTGATCCCTTACCTGCTGAAAGCCTCGATCTCGATGAAAGATGTATGAGGCCCCGTTTAATATTTCCTTGCACCTCTTCTGGTGCTGCAGAGGTGGCACTGCCTCTGTAGCATCTTGATTTCCCTGGCGACCACTAGTGAGAACTGGTTGGGAATCCGCCATAATGGCATCATGGCCCCTAACCCAGGAAGCTTGGCCAGGGTTGGTGCACAGTTAGGCAGTAGGCAGAAATCCTGCTGAGACCCTGTAAGAAACAACTTGTATTTAAAGAGTGCATTTCTTAACCTCAGGACGTCCCAAAGTGCTTCACAGCCAATGAAATACTTTTGACTTGGAGTCACTGTTGTAATGTAGGGATGGATTAAGGGAAATCCAGCCTACATAATTCAATAGGAAATAGCTTGGTGTTTTGGAAAAATGATCGCAAATTATTGAAAACATAACCAGCTGGTGTGAGTTTGAAGATCAACATATCTCAAACCGAATGCTTTATTAAGAATAAAGTAGTGTCAAAACTTTTTCCATGCTGCAGGTACTGGTCCGTTTCATGTATACTCTGAGTAAAGGATATAGAAAAATTACCTATCACAACTGGCGCCATGGGTTCAATGTTGGACACACCATGTTTACGCTGCTCATGGTAAGTATTTGTCTTGCTGATTTTCCAGGTGAAATCAATTTTGTTTTTTTTATTCCATCTAACTTGAATTAAATCATTCAGTCTGTGAAATGCAAAGGGAAACATTGGCCCCGATATTGTGAGGTGCAGGTTTTCCGAGCTGGGGTGGGGGGGAGGCAGAGTTTTGGTCAGGACAGCATGCTGTGGAGTTAGTGGCGTCTTTTTTTTTAACAGGATCCCCGCCCAGAAGCCAACCTGATTGACAGGCTTGGCTCCCAGCCGGGCTGGGCGAACTCTGGAGGAAGCCGGAGCCACAGCAGCAGGTAAGGAACCTGCTGCTGCGTTAGTGGGAGCGTTGAGGGTGGGGGTGCAGGGGGGGAGAGTCTGATCGCCGACCCTGTTGGGGGGGGAGTCGTCGGATCCCTGAACTGGGGTGGGGGGGCGAGGGGTCCGATTCCTGTCCCCGGGGCGGGGTGATCCAATCCAGAGGGGATCCGATCCCCGACCTGGGGGGGGTTGGTCTTTGGATGGGGGTGGTCTGATGGGGGAGGGGGTGTGATTCCAGGGAAGATGGGAAGCTTCGGGGGGCAGGGTAAGCAATCCTGCCCCTCCTGGCCCACAAGAAGTTCTGTAAGGGCTCTTACCTTTTCCCTAAGCTGTCCTCGCCTCCCTTGAGCTGCCAGAAACCTGGCCGACCAGGGTTAAACCTGTAAAACAGATTAAATGTGAGGCTCCCAGCCTCATTCTAATATTTAAATGGCTAACTCACCTTCTAGGAGCGAGTTGGCTGCCCGTTCCCCTGTCCCACCTCCGTTAAACCCAGAAGTGGGCGGGTTGGCAGCATGTTGAGGTCGGATTTGAGATTTTTAAAATTACCCCCATTGTAATTGGTGACTTTCATAAAGTTTTCAGTAACTTTCCAATCATCAGTGTCCCGACTTGTATGTGGACATTTCAGTATTCAGTTTGTAATCATTATTCGTTGAAACCTCACATCATTATAATTTAGCATTCTATTTCAAATTCCAGTTCCCTGTCACCATTACGTATTGTAAGTAGACAATGTAATGAAGCATCATATTCTTACAAAACTCATTCATTGGATAATATTTCACTGGGTAACCTGATTGCCCAACTAGCTCCCAATCTATGCAAAGTAATGGGAGAGGCACATCAACAATGACATTCTCATGTGACTTCTAAACGTTGATTTCAGAATAGTGTTATCAAATGTATGAGAACCTCATACCTTTTGGCTGAGGAATAAAATCATAAAAAATTGGGGGGGAAATTGGCAACAAAATGGGCAGCAGGAAATAAATAATTTAACACAGTTTTAGTGTGAGTTATAGATGACATCATGTGGCTGACTGCGCATAACAGAACTTTAAATTCAGCAGAAATCTGTTTTGCCTGAATCCCGCCTATTTTCAACACTGGTGGATTTCTTGATCGGTTCTGGTGCTAGCAGTGTAAACTCCTATTTGAAGCTGATGGAAGCTTTGTTTGATTATTGAGAAGGGGATGGAAACATCCTAAATGCAACATCCTGATATGCAGACATGCAGGATGCCTCATCCAAGTCACACTTAGTTACCCGATAGACAGCTCTAGCAGAGGGAATCATCTAAACGGTAAAGTAAGAATTTCTAGGCCGTTCCTGGACTAGTTTTATCATTTTCTTCTTTATTTTTCACCAAGACCATCTGTTGCTGAAACTCTCATCCATGCCTTTGTTACCTCTAGACTTGGCTATTCCAATGCTCTCCTGACTGGCCTCCCATCTTCCACCCTCCATAAACTTGAACTCATCCTAAACCGAGCTGCCTGTATCCTAACTCTCACCAAGTCCCGTTCACCCATCACCCCTGTGCTCGGTGACCTACAATGGCACCTGGCTGAGCAACGCCTCAATTTTAAAATTCTCATCCTTGTTTTCAAATCCCTCCATGGCCTCACTCCTCCCTATCTCTGTAACCTCCTCCAGCCCTACAACCCTCCGAGGACTCGGTGCTCCTCCAAATCTGGCCTCTTGAGCATTCCCAATTTTAATCGCTCCACTAATGGTGGCTGTGGCTTTAGCTTCCTGGGTTCTAAGCTCTGGAAGTCTCTCCCTAAGCCTCTCCGCCTCTCTATCGCTCTCTCCTCCTTTAAGACGATCCTTAAAACCTACTTCTGTGACCGAGCTTTTGGCTACCTATCTTAGTATCTCCTTATGTGGCTTGGTGTCAAATTTTGTTTGATAACGCTCCTATAAAGCGCCTTAGGATGTTTCACTACATTAACGGTGCTATATAAATGGAAGTTGTTATTGTTGTTGTCTGCCTATCGATCCACAACTCAGCATGGGGCTGTTTTGGAAAGCTAACCCCTTTTAGGTAAGTCTTTGTTTAAAAAAAACACATCTTAAGATAACTCATGTTCAAGTCTTTTCCATGAAAAACATAGTCAGGGAATCCTCAACAGTGGCAGAGGTAGATATGGAGGTGAGTCATATCTCTAGCATTCCTTCAGGATGTGCATGAATACTCATGCTTGCCTTCATTACCTTGAGCAATCTTATAAGATCAGCACATATTTGTGGCACTGTTCTTCACAACACATTGAATACAGATTCCCAAGTTATAGCTGGGTTCAGGCCCTATGGGAGAGATCAGCTGTAATCCCTGTCCAGAAGGATAGTATGGAAATCTTTCACTATAGAGATATTCAAAGCCAACAGTTGTGGGTAAGTTTTGCAAGGTTTTGCATCACTGGTGGGGCCTCACATATAGCCAGCACATATCAGAATTCTTCTCTCAGGAAAAATGTATCACGCAAATTATCACTGCAGCTAGACATGATAGTCTCAATAGTATCAGAAAAGACATTTCCTGAAATTTAAAACAAGCCTGTAGACAATAACTGCATTAACAACTTTTTTTATTGCAATGTTAATTTTAGTCCTAGTTTAGTAGTGGAATATGCATCCATTGGAACTTATAATGTAGGCATCATAAGGCTTTCCAATAGTGCTAAATTTATACTTGCTAAAATCAAATTGATCTGCTCCCTAATAACTGTCTAAATAGATGTCTTTAGTCTACTAGCAATGTAATTACCAGAGAACTCAGAATAACATTAGCAAAATCAAGTTTATTACCTAAAATGCAAATTCAAATTGGTGGTTATTTGTTCGTAAGCACCTGTTCAGAACAAATAGGAAGGATTTGCATTTCTAGACACAAAAGGCATCAAGGGGTACGGGGAGAGAGCGGGAATATGGTATTGCGATAAAGGATCAGCCATGATCGTATTGAATGGCAGAGCAGGCTCGAAGGGCCGAATGGCCTACTCCTGCTCCTATTTTTCTATGTTTCTATGTTTCTATTACAATGGCCCAGATTTTGCTGTGGTAATGATGATGAACATGCCCCCTGAAACTGACCGTAACTTCAGGATTTAGCGCATGCGCTTCTAAATGTGGAAATCCTTAAGTTGCGGTCAGTCATTCACTGCTCCACCACAGGCTGCGCTGTGGAACTCCCCATAGCTGGCAATCAGTGAAATCAGTTGAATTGAAGAAAACTTAAGCTTTTCTGACCTAATTACCCCATTAAAAGTTCAGCCTTGTTGGAATAGGTGTAACTGGGGTTTTAATGCCGTATTGACTGCTGAACAACCGTTCTGGCCCTGAATAATGCATTTTATATTTGTGGAATGTAAAATTTCTCCATTATGATAGAAAATTACTAGATTATTAAAATAATACAACATTATCTTTTTAATTCTTTTTTAAAAGTTTGTTTATGATTTTCAGCTTCTATCTTAACCCCATGTGTATGTCCCAATGTAAAAATTTTAAAAAGTGAATTGAATCAGTGCTTTTTATTTCCTGGTTTGCTGTCTGTGAGAATTCTTCAATGTGATTGGCTGCTTAGACAGCTTGATGATGTCACTACTGCATCACATTGGGGAGACCATATTGACAGCACTACAATCAAATTAACACTGAGAAAGCTTAAGTTTTTGCCAAAGAGATTGCGAGATCTTTGTGGGCAGCTTTCTTCGTGGTCAACGGTGACCACCGTCACTTCGCCACTGACCGCAAATTCCGGGCCAATGTATTTTTCGCTTTCAGCTAGATTTTTCTTAAATATTGTATTGGTAGTGGTGCTACAGTTGCTATGTGGTGTAACATTTTTATTTCAGTGTTGTTTGGTTGGTATGTAAACAAAATATATATTTAATGTTGTCAGAACACATTGGGTCAGATTCGCTGGGAAAATAACAGCGAGTTTAATACATACACCATTATATATATATGTATAAATTGTCCCATAATCTGTGGTGTGGAAGAGATACCTAGTGAGTTGCGAATCGCCACAAATTGCTGGACGATTTGCGCTGCTCTGCTATTAGCCTCGCGAAAACAATAGCTCGCTGTCAACTTCCCCGTGAGTTTCAAGAAATTGCTGCATTAGCGCAGTAAATACGAATTAAACTTACCGCAGAAAGTTAATGCTGGTACTTAACAGCGTAAGGACCCTTTTAATGATGAAATTAATGTTCCTGCAATGCCACTCAACCTCTCCGGCCCAGAATGGGAACCAATAAAACTGTGGAGTCTCATTCCTTCAGGTAGTAAATTGTTCTATGAGGTTTTGAACATTTTACATTTTTTTTGTTTCTTCTTGTCTCTTTATTCTCTCTCTCTCTTAATCCAGTCTTTCTTTCCCTCTCTTTTTTCTCTTTCAGTACCTAATTTGACCTTAATTCACCATATTTCCTTCTCCATCATTCCTCTGTTTCTTTCTCTATCCTTAAATCTCATTGGTTAAGGAGATAGACTGTTGGTCCCATTGTTCACCAAGGTCCCAGGTGCCCTGTTGCCTGTTATCAGTTTGTACTTCCAGCAATTTGCGGCGCAAAAACATTTTGAGCTGAAGGGTGAGGGAAAAAATCTAAATACTGGGGCACGCCATGAGATGCCGCGCTCGTGAAAATTCTGGGCCATTAACATTGCCCTATGAACTTCTTTTTAGACTGGAAATTTAAAGTGCTACTACACAGATCTGGAGGCATTCGCCATGGTGACAGCTGCATTTTGCCATGACATTGATCACAGAGGGACAAACAACCTCTATCAAATGAAGTGAGTAACCATTACTAAAGGTAGTTATCATGTGTTATTTCACTTATTGTGTCAAGCTATTATAAGAAACACTCTTATTAATTACATTTCATAAATCCATTAGGTCACAGGATCCATTGGCAAGACTTCATGGTTCATCCATTATGGAGCGACATCATTTGGAGTTTAGTAAAACCCTGCTCCAAGATGAGGTATGTGATAACTGTGGTAATCCCCAGCCTTCCTAGGAAAACAGAAGGAAAATTTACAGATTTAAAATATTTTATTTATGTTAAGTGATTATTATATTGAAAATGTAAAAAGACAATACTCTGAGATCAGAGAGTAAGATTGCATATAATTTTACATACAAGGAATATTGGAAAAAAAATGGCAAGAACATGTATTGATGGTGCTTTTAGGTAACTGGTATATCTATGGTTATTTTCATTAAAATTTTCACTATTAACCAATGGCTTGCACAAGAATAGAAGGAAATTCTTCTTTTGTTTGCTTATAATTAAATCATCAGTGTAAGCTATTCCACATTTAATGCAGTCATAACTCTTTTTCGCATTGATACCACGTTATTTTCATTGCCTTGGTGCCAAGCCTAATTTTGAAAGTTTTGATGTAAGCAAGACTACCTGCAAGACATGATTGTGCGTTGGTGAAATGTAAGCTCCTCCTGTGTTATTTTTCCACTTCCTATTGGTGATGAATTTCCTCACCATTTTTGGCACAGTTACTGGTCGGAATTTTTTGCTGACAAGAGCTGCCAACACATCAGCTCTTTTTGTCAGCATCATATAAGTGCACCCTTTCCTATATGATTCTAACCTCCATCGGTAACAAAGCACCATGTCCGTGCACATTCCCACCAGAAGTACTTATAGAGGTGCTTTTTTTATGTTCTTGCAATCTTAATTTCATTGGGCCTGAATTTGCGATCAGAAGCTTCCCGCGGACGGATGCCAGTATTTTGGTCTCATCGTTGTTATTCTGGGTACTAGAAGAGTTTGAGGGAGAAGAATGGAATGATTGATGTTGGAAATTGTAAGATCGGGAATCATTTTAATTTAACCCGCCTGACAGGAAACGGACAGGTTCAGATTGGCTGCCTTTTTTACACCTCACCCGATTTTACTTTCCACAGTGGCAAGTGAAGTAGGGCAGGGTATAAAACGGTCAGCTGATCAAATACCGTAAGATTACTGTAAGAGTGTTAAGTTAAAATTAACCCCACCATTACTGATTGAGTAATTGGTAGTCATCTGTTGCTGGAGTTAAGGCACAATTTTAGGGCATCTCACCCATATACTATACCTAATCTGGGAGTGCTTAATGTTACCACTGCATTCAGAAGGTACACAGTTGACATCGTTCAACTTGATGAACACAAAAAATAATTTATTTTTAAAAAGGACATCATTGTCAAGTGGCACAATTCTTTGTACTCTTTTGATGCACACTCTAAACAAATAAACTGTTACTTAACAAAAACATTAAATAAAACTTAACAACTTAAATTAAAATTGTATTCCCAGGGGTGATAATGCACTCCAGTCGCTGCGGTGCCCACTGGTTGCGGAAGGCCTCGAGCGTGCTGGCGGATACCGCGTGCTCCATCTCCAGGGCTACAGTTCTTTGTAACACCAATGCACAGTGTGACTGATTGGCAATACACAGGTTTAATCGCCCACCTGGAATTGTTCCCAATCTCTGTCACATTGCTATGGGAGGCAGTGAGTAGAGAGTAAATACTTTCAGTGGGAAGGTAGGGAAAATCAAAGAGTGCATGTCCCCAGGGTAATCCTACATGCTTCTTAACAGCTGGTTTAAGACTGGCTTTTTTTCAGCACAGAGCTAAGTCATTCTCCCATTCTGTTGTGATAGGAAACATATGGCTCGAGATACCAATGGAGAAAATAATTAGAAAAAATTAGAATGTAGATTAGAGTGAATTTTGAAAAGCGTTAATAATGTGCTCTGAAATATTTTTCTTTTACATGTGACTTTTACTGCAATGTAGTAGATGGTGCTGAGTCTGGCTCATGTTTTACTTAGTGGTGTTATTTGATTTTTAACAGGATTTAAATATCTTCCAAAATCTCAACAGAAGACAGTATGAACATGTATTCCATCTGATGGACATTGCCATTATTGCTACAGACTTGGCACTTTATTTCAAGTACATTTTTCAAATATCTTATAAAAAAAATCACAGATTGGGATTTTATGTAATTTTCATTAGAAATAATTAAATGCAAATTCTATTGGTTTAAAATTCAATAATCAATTAATGTGTACTATTGTTTTTTCTATTACATGACAGAAAAAGGACAATGTTTCAAAAGATAGTAGACCTGTCTGAAACATATGAAGACAATGCAGAATGGGTGCAGTTTATGATACTGCAAACAACCAGGAAAGAGATTATCATGTAAGCCTATTTTTAGATTTTTTTTTTATGGAATGGCTTTGAAATTTCAAACCTGCAATTAGACTTTAAAATTTGTTGAAAAAACATAGCTTTAATTAAGCTTATACAACTCAGAAAATCTTGGCTTGAGAATTTTCAAGTTAACGTTACTTATGCTATGTTTCAATCCAAGACGTTTGCTGGGGTTATGATACTACGGTTACTTGCAGTGTTCCATCTAAGCCACGCGCGTGCACGGCCGCGCACTAATCTGCAAGGTCCCGTGCAGGCCGCCCACAAGCTTTTACATTGGACATACCGCACATGTGCAGAAATTTAAAGGGACCACGCATTGAAAGAAACAGGTCGCGCAGAACATACAGCAGCCTACATGGAACATTGGTTACTTGTAATTATGGTGCTAATTATTATTGTGGTTATAGTACTGAGTTTAATTTCTTATTTATATATCATCCTGTGCATCATTAATTTAGGGCCATGATGATGACAGCCTGTGACTTATCTGCCATCACAAAACCTTGGGAAGTGCAGAGCAAGGTAAAAAATATATATTTTTAGTTTTATTCCTGCTTTGGTGTTCTTTCTTTAAATTTAGATGGATAATTTACTAAGGAGTTGATTAAAGTGTTATGAATTAGAATTGTCACAATAGCTCTACATTTAATTTACTGAACCTATTTACAGGAAACTCTTTATTAACCGGCACCCAAATATCCGGAAATCTCTCTTAACCGGCAAAATTCTTGAGTAGGTAACCGGGGTTTTCCTTCATCTCTCATTTAAAATTAACTTTAAAAAAACACCCCGAGGCGTTTGCCTTGTATCGGAGCGTGTAGATTGGGAGGGGAATGTGCAGCCCGGGTAGGCAGCGGACACGACAGATGGTCAGCTGGCGGTCCCCGGGGAGACGGAGCTCCGAATGCAGGCGCATGTCAATGTGTACGGGGCTCTCGTACGTTGGGAGATATAACTCTCCATTATCCGGACTTTTTGATTAACCGGCACCACGCCAGTCCCGTCGGTGCCGGTTAATAAAGAGTTTCCTGTATAACAATCTGCCTTATTTAATAATGGGCACAATGGCAGTGATTGGAGTTCACTACATACTAATTGTAGGCACTCACTCTATGATGCAGCAAGTGGCTTCAAGTAAGATAGAGGCTGGGGTTGAGGCTCTGACCACAATCTTTCAAGCATCCTTAGATATGGAAATTGTGCCAGTGGATTGGAGGGTTGCCAAGTTAACACCACTTCAAGAAGGAAGAAAGGGATAAATCTGTTAACTAAAGACCATTCACCCTTGGTAAGCTTTGGGAGTTCATAAAATAGGATAAAATTAATACTCATTTGGAAAGACGTGGGTTAAAAATGGACAGCCAGCATGGATTTGCAAAAGACAAATTAATAGAGTTTCTAAAAGCTTTTGTTTTCTCCTCACAAACTCATCTTTCTCATGTCATTTATGCACTGTGTTCAGAACCTGCATCCTCTCCTCTTGGTCAGGTACCACACCAAAGCCAGCAGAAATAAGGAAGAAAAGAAATGGCAGGGGAAAAAAAAAATAATGCAAAAAAATGGAGATCTACTGTGCAACAAAATGCAATGTGCAAAATGCAGCCAAGGGTACTGACGTAATAAAGACTCACTACGCACTTGAACATAAAGCAAGGCTTTAATCAACTTGTAACAAAACATGGAGGTCTAGTTAGCAGTCACTAGCTTCCTGTTTCCAGATTGTCTCTGCCCAAGGTGGGCCCATGCCTGAGTATTTATACTCCCTGGACGGCGCCCCAGCTGGCCACCCAGTAGTACTTCCTGAGTTGTTACTTGCGATTTATGACAGGTACATAAAAATTCAGGCAAAGGGTCCAGCCAGGAGGTAGAGACAGAAAGCACATGAAAAATATTTATGTTGTTCCTGTTCTTCTCTGAATAGCATGACAAGCAAATAATCCTCCCACAGAAAATTTCCCAATCAGAAAAGCCACAGGCTGCAGCACTTAGACTTCCACCTCGCCCATCTCCATGGAAACCATTATCCTAAAACAATAAAGGGTGGAGATCTAATCAGCATGATTCATTACCCCAATTGCTCTTTAATTGATGTCTATTACATTACTGGAGACATATTTCCTATTTCCAATGTTTGCCATACATCCATGGTAATCATCGACTAGCATGGGCAAACACTTCCTTGGAAGACTGGATAAAGTGAGACCAATCAGTTACCACCTCCAGTGACTCCATGATTACAATAATAGCCAGCCATTAAATAGATGAACTGAACAAAATTTCTTACAGGTTGTCAATATGCGTTACAATTTTGGGGAGTCCTATATTCCTTCATTAAAATTGATGGCAGCCAATTCTGTGCTGTTACGCTGGGGGGACTTTTAACTTTTGGACCCACCGGGAGCGGGGTGGGGAGTGGCAGTTGCGCACGCGCCGGGTTTCCCCGCACACGGTCACAGTCGAAGGATAAGGGGTAAGCCATTTAGGACTGAGATGAGGAGGAATTTCTTCACCCAGAGAGTGGTGAACCTGTGGAATTCTCTACCACAGAAGGCAGTTGAGGCCAATTCATTAAATATATTCAAGAAGGAGATAGATATATTTCTTAAGGCTAAAGGGATCAAGGGATATGGGGAGAAAGCAGGGACAGGGTACTGAATTTGGATGATCAGCCATGATCTCATTAAATGGCGGAGCAGGCTCGAGGGGTCAAATGGCCTACTCCTGCTCCTATCTTCTATGCTTCTATGTGACGTCACTGACAGGTTACCTGCCCGGAAGTCAGCCTGATTGACAGGCTTGGCTTCCAGTTGGGCAGGGAATGCTGGAGAAGAGGCCGCAGCCCTGACCCCCGACCCCGAGGGAGGGGTCCGAGGGTCCAAACCCAGGGGAGTGGGGGGAGGTCTGATCCCCGATCCTGGGAGAGGGGTCCGATCCCCAACCCGGGGGGCGGGGGGGGGGGTTGGGCATCCGATCCCTGACATCGGGGGCTGGGGTGTGCTTCCGATCCCTGACCCCAGGGTGTCCGATCCCTGGGGCGTGGTGGGGGGGAGGTTTGGATGGAGGGGGAGGCTGATGGTGGGGGAGCTTGGGGGGTGGGGGGCCAGGAGCACTCCTGCTCTTCCCGGCCCACAAAGAGTGCTCCCGAGGCTGTCCTCACCTCACTGCAGCTGCCGGGCTTCCTGAGACCCGGGATCCCTGGCCGGCCGCTGTTAAACCTGCAAAGCAGGTTAAATCCGAAGCTTCCAGCCTCATTATCATATATAAAGTGCCAACCCGCCTCCTGGGAGTGGGTTTGTTGCCCGCCCCCGCCCTGCCTCCATTAAAACCAGAAGTGGGCGCGTTGGGGGCGGGATTTAGATTTTTAACACTTTAACTTACCACCCGATCCAAACCCGCTGTTTTGTGGGGTTAAAATTCCCCTCACTGTGTCCCAGATCTGACATCTTTCTCTTCTATTCAAGGTAGCGCTTTCTGTAGCAGCTGAATTCTGGGAACAGGGTGACTTGGAACGAACTGTATTAGAACAGCAACCTATTGTAAGTACTGATACGGATGGTTCAATGACTTGATGCACAGCAATTTTAAAACAAAATGATAGGTTCAAGATATTTTCCTAAAAATGTTTCTTTGTTACAGGTATTTTGCAGGTTGTAATTCAATAAGTAATTTTAAAATGTTTGAGAAAAATGACAGGCAAATGTCAGAATTAACACATTTTGAACTGTACAGTATTTCTGGTTATTAAAAATATTACTTAGTCTCTTCATGACTCTTTTAGCCTATGATGGACAGAAACAAGTCTGCTGAACTTCCCAAACTTCAATGTGGTTTCATTGACTTTGTGTGCACATTTGTATACAAGGTAAGAATATAGGCAGTAAAATACTTAAGGACAGCTTTACTATAATGCACTATTATTTAAATATTATTTAAAACATATGAATTTAATATAAAAATGTAAGTATGAAAATTCCCTCAGAACAAGAGGTTTATGTGACTTATTTTCCTAATCCACCCGACCCCAAAGAGTTGTTCAATATTAAGCTCCACAATAAGGCAAAGTGAATGCATAGTTATAAAATATAACCTTTTCATGCAGAGGGTGGTGATTATATGATTATGTGGAATAGCCTATTGAAGAAGGCAGTAGAAGTTTGAAGGATGGTATAAATTTCAGGAGGATTATGGAGAAAGTTTTGTTGGAAAAGGCAATCAAAGATTAGGAGAAATTGGGTTTGAAAAGAAGTCTGTGATATTTGGGACCTGTTCGATGGATGGAAATGGTCTTTTCCAGTCCTGTACAGTCTAAGGACATTTCCAGGGGCTTGGGGGAGAGGGGGAAGAGAGAGGGATAGTTAAGGATGTCCATTGATGCATCATGGTAACCGTGGTCTCCTGGAGCGTGCTTAATTGCTTTAGGGAGTTGCAGAGGAATTTTCCAGTTCTTCCTGAAATTGGCCACAAGCTTTTTGTTTTCTGTATATTTATCTCTCCCAGGAGTTAGCATTACTAATGATTGGGCTACATGGTACATGAGGCTGCACCTCTTAACAGATAGCGTGATACTGATTGCCTGATGGTCTTTTCTGACCCTACTTTTTGTGTACTTGTATGTCTATTTTGACTGCTTTGTGTTATTTGGCAAGGTTTTCACAGTTTTCTTACTAGTACAGATGTTTATCTAGATTGAAATTTACAAGTTTACATCCCAAATTGCCCTGCAACTATATTCCAGTGCAGTGAACAATTGAGCACGACCATTATAAGTACTGAAATTCTATTTGGGTTGAATACCAGAATCAATTTTCAGGACCAGGAATGTTGCAAATCCTGTGCAGTTTTAATGGCAGTTAAAGACAGCTTGTTGGGTATGTCACCCAAAAAATTATTTCTGGCTGGAAAATCCAAAGTGACAAGTTTGCAGAAGATTACTTCTTCAATGGTAAACTGGAAATTATTTCCTCCAAAGGAGATGACACTTTACACAATCTTTCTTAGGATCTTTCTGGATAGAATACTTTAATTGAAAGTACTTCCCCTCCAAAGAAATATTTAATTGTGACCCTTACTCAACACAAAAGAGTTTAAAATAACAACTGAAAATGCTGGAAACACTCAGCAGGTCAGGCAGCATTGGTGGAGCGAGAAACAGAGTTAACGTTTCAGGTCTGTGACCTTTTGGCAGAACTGGAAAAGGTTAGAGATGTAACAGATTTTACGCAGGTGCAGAGGCAGGGAAAGGGGAGAGGGGAGGAAAGAACATAGAAACATAGAAACATAGAAGATAGGAGCAGGAGTAGGCCATTCGGCCCCTCGAGCCTGCTCCGCCATTCAATGCGATCATGGCTGATTATGGCTGAACAAAAGGGATGGAGTGTGATATGGTGGAAGGCAGGAGAGATTAAAAATGAGTCTAGAGGAGGTGTATAATGGCAATGGCAGAATCATCAACAGCTGCTGTCTGAAAAAATAGGTCATGATGTGGAGATGCCGGCGTTGGACTGGGGTGGACAAAAATGAGAAGTCGCACAACACCAGGTTATAGTCCAACAGATTTATTTAAAATTACAAGCTTTCGGAGCTGTCGCTCCTTCCTCAGGTAGAGTAGCTGTGAGAGAATCTCCCAGAATTCACAATATAAACACAGAAAAAATGTATTCAAATCTTTCCCTACATCAAAGACACACTAAGAGCACAGCCAAGACAATGAGATGTGTCCCAGGGGGTCCAACGTGTCAAAACACCTGCTGGCTGCATATCCTCTGCAGTTGACTTTGGTTCTTGTGTTAGTTTTTTTTTAAAAAAAAGGCTGGAAAGACCGGCCATGATGTCAAGTCACGTTCTGTATCGTGACATGAACCCGATATCGCGATTGAGGCCATCCTCATGAGTGCGGAACTTGGCTATCAGTTCTTGTTTTGGCAGATACTTGTGGCATTTAGGATTGAGCTGTCACAATACTGCCGAGCAAAGGGTAGTAGTTATCAAATACAGCCAAGCAATAAAAATAGTTAATACTGATCACCAAACTGTTACCTGCTTACATTTATAGTCTATGGTGTTTACAATTGTCCTATCAGGGGATTCTGTGAGGCTTGCAGTTTTACTTCCTCCTGAAGCCATGAAATGTATCTTTGATTAATAGTTCTGATTACCTGTGATGGGACCTTATACCTTCTTTTGTATCAGCTCAGCATCATAAAGCAATGGAGGCATATAAACAAGCTGTGTGTCCTGTGCTCTTAGCTCCCTTGTTACTGTACCTCTTTAAGGCCAGAGGCAAGCGGAGGAATCTATGGATTATCTTACTCAGCTAAAAGCTATTTTTAATAATGTATGGCCTAAGATTACAAGGATTACTTTGGCTTCTGGACTTTTATCATTCTGAAACGATTTTAAAGTGCCAGTGGGAAAAGCTAGTATTATTATTTGGCTAATGAAGCCACTTAATTTCAGTGTTGTTTTCCTGGAAAAAAATAGCATGCAGACAGACCATATAATACAGGTTAAAATTACAAGTTTTTTAAGAGACAGAAAACAGACAAAGGAAAGGGGATTCATTAGTAATTTTTAGCCTGCATCATACGATTCATCAGCATGTTATTTTCAACTAGTTTCAGTAAGATCAGAAGTGGATGGCGGTACCTGTATTATTTCCAACCTCAACAATAACAGGTTCATTGTTTAAAAATCAAAAGCTACTGGTTCCACCTACCAAGTAATATGTTTCTTGACAGTTTCTTTCCTGTGGCAAGAATTCAGCAGGAGGATGTGTGGCTCTCCTCCTCAGTGGAATGTTTCATAAGAACATAAGAACATAAGACATAGGAGCAGGAGTAGGTCATTTGGCCCCTCGAGCCTGCTCCGCCATTCAATAATATCATGGTTGATCTGATCTTGGCCTCAACTCCACTTCCCTGCCTGCTCCCATTTCAATAACACATAGGCTAAGCCTGTTATAATAGCCCAGTATACTACCTACTGTAATGGTAATAGAGATGTTTCTCATTTCAGAAATATTCTCACGATCTTCAGATATCTAGAAATGCTGAGCTATTTTTAAAAACTTAAAAAAAACTTTTCTCAAGGTTATTTTGTCCATTATATTCATCTTAAGTAGAATAGTATTATACAGTATTTGCAGCACAGAAACAGGCCATTTGGCCCAACTGGTCCATGCCGGTGTTTATGCTGCACATGAGACTCCTCCCAGCCTTCTTCATCCAACCCCATCAACATATCCTTCTATTCCTCTCTCCCTCGTGCGTTTATCTAGCTTCCCCTTAAATGCATCTAAGCTCGTCACCTCAACTACTCCTTGTGGTAGCAAGTAAAAAAGTTTCTCCTGAATTCCCTATTGGATTTATTCATATCTATTTTATATTCTGGTTCTGGTCTCTCCCGCAAGTGGCAACATCTTCTGTACGTGTATCCTATCTTTTATATTCTTAATGATCTCTATCAGGTCACCCCTCAGTCTCCTCTTTTTTAGAGAAAGAGCCCCCATCTGTCCAATCTTTCCTGATAGATATAACCCCTCAGTCCTGGTATAATTCTAATAAATCTTTTTTGCAGCTTCTCCTGTGCCTCTAGATCCTTTTTATAATATGGAGATCAGAACTCTTCACAGTACTCCAAGCATGGTCAAACCAAGGTTTTATACAAGTTTAACACAACTGCTCTGCTTTTCAATTCTATTCCTCCAGAAATGAACCCCAGTACTTTGTTTATGGCCTTATTAATCTGCGTTGCTGCCAATGGTCCCTTTCATTTTTTTTGGGTGCATGGCCCCTTTAAGGGGCTGCGCGGCCCATTCAAAATACAGCGCATGCGCGGTTTTTCCCTTAAAGGGAACATTGGTTGCTACTTTTAGTGATTTGTGCATCAGTACCCCCAGATCCCTCTGCTCCTCTACCTGATTTAGACACTTATCTTCCAAGGAGTATCGGCCTCCTTACTCTTCCTACCAATATGTACCACCTCACACTTTTCTACATTGATAAAATTTAAATGTTGTGAATGTGTAATTAGTTAGTAAATATGTGCTTGCACTAATAATATTTCTGTTATATTAGGAATTCACTAGATTTCATTCTGAAATTCAGCCTATGCTCAGTGGCATACTCAACAACAGAAAGGAGTGGAAAGCACTGGCTGATGAGCATGAGGCAAAAATGAAAGCCATTGAGGAAGAGAAAGCGCAAAAGGAAGAAGAACGTGGAGCAAAACAAGGTTAGACATCTGAAGATGAATCACAAAATAGAAGGATATGCTGAACGGGTTAGATCAAGTAGGGTGGGAGGAGGTTCATATGGAGCATAAACACCGGCATACACTAGTTGGGCCGAATGACCTGTTTCTGTGCTGTAAATTCTAGTAAAATACAAGTAGTACAAATACAGCCCAGTCCATCTTGTAAAAGGTCTTAAATTAGACGTAGGGGTGGATTTCCCCCAGAGCTATATCTGGGCGGAGGGTCACAGACCTGAAACGTTAACTCTGTTTCTCTCTCCACGGATGCTGCCTGGCCTGCTGAGTGTTTCCAGCATTTTCTGTTGTTATTTCAGATTTCCTGCATCCGCAGTATTTTGCTATTGTAAACAACCATTCAGATTGTTTGGGCTTCTGACAAAAGCTGATGTATCTATATATAAATTGTGTTTGTGGTTGGAGTAATTTGTAAACTATAATTTTAAACATTATAAAACTACCAATCTAATTTGTTTCACAGAATCAAACCTGACTTCATTTAATGTGCATTTATTTCTTTCCTTTTCAAATTGCAGCTACTGCCACATCAGAAAAGGCACCAAGTTCTCAGTCTAAGACTTGTTCTCTCTTGTAAACTACAGCAAGAAGAAATCAATAACAACAATTCTGGAGTCTTCACCGGCACTATAATACAGATATATGGAGAAAAATAGTCAACTATTTCAAAATTAATTGTACCCCTAAATTTGTGAGTTCAAAAATAGCAAGCATGCCAGTTAAAGTAAAACCTTTATTAAGCTTTCTTAGTTACATGGGCCACATGTTTCATATTAGAGAAATGGATTTAGAAAAATCAGGTTAATATCCACTGTAAAAAAAATATTAATTTACCTTATGAAACATGGTATAAAAATAAAAGTATGAGGTACAGCAAATTAAAATATCTGTTTTAGAGATAGACTAAAACATTTTTTTGGACCTTATACTGAGGCAGAAAGAGATTATGTATCAATTTGTGAGAAGAATTTGGAGTTTCCGACTGTAGTGATACAATCAGCCTTTGATTAGCCCTGACATTTTAGTGTTCACGAATTAGTCCAAAAGTCCATTCTTATGGTTTACGACTTTGGTAAAGAGCATTTTACTCCAGGTAAGACCTGGAGTTATTCATGCAGTGACAGATTTGGAATTAGCACCATAGTAGTGAAAGAATGGAATAGAGAAATGTTCTGCCCAACAGCACAGTTGTATCACAGTGCCCAATAGCATTGGTGGGCATGTCTCAGTGGAGCAGGAGGATAGGGTGTCTTGGGTGCACAGAGGGCGTAGGCAGCCCGCAACTTGCAAAATCTACAACCTACACAGCAGGTCAACTGTAACGGAGTCAGCTATCTGGGCTTGGCAGAGGAGCAGAGTACGAGGTGTCTCAGGCTCATTGTGGATGCTATGACTGAGATGTACCATGTGATTCATAAAGATCTGAATCAAGATCAACTATTTGCCCGGCAATACCATTTTATGAGAGACTTTCCATGTACCTATAGAGGAAATGTCAGGAGACAACAGTTTTGTCTAGCTTTTGACCACTTAACTTTTATTTTCCACTCAATGAAATAACGAAATACTGTGGGTTTTATTAAAAATGAATTAATTTTGTTCAATTGTGCTGTTTAATTGTGTATGGAGCAGACTCATATCAATGATTTGGACTTGAATGTAGGAAGTGTGATTAAGAAGTTTGCAGATGATACAAAAATTGGCCGTGTGGTTGATAATGAAGAAGAAAGCTGTAGACTGCAGGAAGATATCAATGGACTGGTCTGGTGGGCAGAACAGTGGCAAATGGAATTCAATCTGGAGAAGTGTGAGGTAATGCATTTGAGGAGGGCCAACAAGGCAAGGGAATACACAATAAATGGTAGGATACTGAGAAGTGCAGAGGATCAGAGGGACCTTGGAGTGCATATCCACAGATCCCTGAAGGTAGCAGGACAGGTAGATAAGGTGGTTAAGAAGATATACAGGATACTTGCCTTTATTAGCTGAGGCATAGAATATAAGAGCAGGGAGGTTATGCTTGAACTGTGTAAAACACTAGTTAGGCCACAGCTAGAATACTGCATGCAGTTCTGGTCACCACATTACAGGAAGGATGTGATTGCACTAGAGAGGGTGCAGAGGAGATTTACGAGGATGTTGCCTGGGCTGGGGAATTATAGCTCTGAGGAAAAATTGGATAGGCTGGGGTTATTTTCTTTGGAACAGAGGAGGCTGAGGGGAGACCTAATTGAGGTGTATAAAATTTTGAGGGGCCTAGATAGAGTGGATAGGAAGGACCTATTTCCCTGAGCAGAGAGGTCAATAACCAGGCGACATAGATTTAAAGTAATTGGTAGGAGGTTTAGAGGGGATTTGAGGAGAATTGTTTTCACCCAGAGGGTGGGGGGAGGGTCTGGAACTCACTGCCTGAAAGGGTGGTAGAGGCAGAAACCCTCATCACATTTAAAAAGTACAGGAAACTTTTGTTTATCCGGCACCGACGGGACCGGCGTGGTGCCGGTTGATCGAAAGTGCCGGATTACAGAGAGGTATACTTACCAAGGTACGAGAGCTCCGTACACGGCCACAGGCTTAACAATTGGGACCCGGAGAGGGAAGGTAAACGAGACTCCGGCTTTTTCCTCCGTGGCGGCGACAGGTCCAAGTCGGAAGAACGTTGACCCCCCTTTCGTGGGGGCGAAAGGTCAGAATTGGGGTCTTGTCTGTATAATAAAACTTACCTGATTTTTGCCGGTTAAGCGAGAATTCCGGATATTTGGGTGCCGGATAAACGAAAGTTTCCTGTACTTGGATATGCACTTGAAGTGCCGTAACCTACAAGGATATGGACCAAGTGCTGGAAAGTGGGATTAGGGTGGACAGCTCTTTGTCGGCCGGCACGGACCAAATGGGCTGAGTGGCCTCCTTCTGTGCTGTAAATTTCTATGATTCTATGATTTCCATGGGGGTTCTTCCAATTGTCCACTGTAACTTTGGCGGTAGACTCTTCCACACTCGTGCTCTGTGCCTCACCCTGTGCTTTATCATCAACACCATTAGTTACATTTGTGTAGTGTGTGTATTTGTGTGTGCATGTTCCAGGTGGGGTGGTAATGGTTGGTGTAGCTGGTTGTTCACTTGATTCTCCTCATTCTGGAGGAGGCATTATGAGACCAATATTCATGTACAGGCCTAAGTCAGTTCTAAATGGTTTAGAACTGGTGCTAATCTCACCTGAATTGTCAAGTGCAAATAGCACTTAATTCTCCAGGTTAAGCTAATTTGAGTAACTATTCACAAATCCAGATCCAATCTCTGATGGGGGTGATTTTGGCCCAGTATAAAGAGTTAAAGAGATGGCCAAGATGGGGTCTTAAGCTACAATGCTGGTTTAGCCCACGTTTAGCACAAGCCGTCATCTTGGTAAAGGAGTTGAAGCCAGCACTATTATCGGCTGCCTGGAGGATCGTTAAGGGGCTGATTGACAATTAAGTTGCCTGCTAGCGCTCATTAAAGAGGCTGCACGCCATTTTGGTGGGTCACACTTCATTTAACAACCTCTCCTAACAGCGCCCAGCTGAACAGAAGTAAACAAGTCATCGCTCAGAATTTTGAGCACTACTTAAAGGTATATCAGAGACTAAATTCGATAAGGCCTGAAAATGGGCGCAGGATCGTGATCTGCCCACGCCCATTGAAAGTAATGCAAGCAGCAGGCAAAATTCGTGCTGCCAGCTAATTAACATGATTGAAGCGCTGAGCCCAGCGCTGAACGCGCTGCTGTTTGGCTCAGTGCTCAACAGGGGACCCAATTTCATGGGAAATGTGATCTCTATTTAAAGGTAGCCTGCCGTATGAAAAGCAGTCTGCACTTCTTAAAGGGGAGGTGCTTTCTGAAAGAAGCACCTCATTGTTAGTGTATCAACGGAAAGGGGAAGGTACCTATGGCTCAAAAGGGTACCTCGGTTCTCAGACGCAGCACTGGGGGCCTTAGTGCAGGGGTTTGAAAGGAGGAGACAGATCCTCTCCCCACTGCAGGAGGCCCTCCAGATAAAGTGTAAGAAGGCAGTGGGAGCAGATTGCTGAAACAGTCAGTGCCACCAGTCTTTCCCCAGGACCTGGATCCAGTGCTGAAAGAAGCTTAATGGCCTCGCACAAGTGGTCAAGATCAGTGAATGCATTTTCAAATGCCATATCCCACCAACTGCACCACTAGTCTCACACACTGCTCAATGCACCACGCCCCATCACTCACCTACCAACAATCCCGACTCATACCTCAATATCATAACTTCACCTCACCCTCATATACTTACCGCTGTTGCAAGCCTCACACCCACATCGCACACCTTGCACACAATGCCAGCTATTCAACCATTACAGGCACATCACCCAAACACATTGCACCACACTCACTGACACACTTCCCTCTTTCTTGCAAGAGAATGTGGTGCATAACTGGTGCCAGCAGCAGCTAACAGGTGGGGGCAGGCACAGTTGCTGAACCTGTCTCAGCTGGAGGAGACAGTGTTGGATACCATTGGAGGGGCCATCACTGAGGGCATGGCGATTGGCAAGGCTGAAAGCATTGATGATGACGGATGCTCATACCTAATCCTCCTTCTCACATCCCACTACCCCCACCCCCATCACACAATCTCTTCTCACTTGCAAGCTGCTGATGGTGTAAACATGCACATCTTGCTTTCCCCCCTTCCCTCACCACAACCCTACCCTTGTGCCTTTCTCCTTTCAGAAAGTCAAGAACTCCAACCAGACCAGCCTGTGCAGGAAGAACAACAGGAGGAGAGTGATAGAGAAGAAGAGACACCATCACTCGATTTAACACTCGCAGGCACCAGCTCATAAAATGGCACTGCGCGTAATTTAGAGGGTAGTATAGAGGCGGGTATAGAGCTGTACGTGGTGAGTCACCGCGCATGAGTGGCCTACAGCCAAGGCAGGGGGAAAAGGTAGCGCAGGTGCAGGTCCCCGGAGGACGAGGTCGCACATGAGTTCTGCTGCAGAGGAGTCAGGTGAGGACTTTGATGGGATGGCCTTCAGAAGAAGGGTGATGGGCATCCACAATGAAATGCTTGGTGCACTGGCAGTCCTGCCAGGGAGCCTGTTGTCACGACCAAGGAGCATGGATGAGTCCGGCTCCAATCTTGCACAGGGCTTTGCACAGAGCTTGCGGCCCATGATTTAAGGATGGAAGTGATGGGCAACTCCATTGGAGCACTTGTGGACACAACCATGATGCAGGATCTGATGGCCGATATTTCAACTTCCATTGCAGCACAAGCGAAAGCCACCCAACATTTGAGTGCTGCAGTGGAAGCTCAGACTTCTGTCATGCAGGCTCAGCTTGCTGCCACGCAAGCTCAGACAGCTGTCACCGTGGCTGGGTTTACGAGTGTGGGAAGGGGCTTGCAGGGTCTCACAGTAGTCCAGCAATCTGTCCTCCAACAGATTACTAGGATTGCTGAGAGGCTGCCCTGGGAGAGTGGCAGTTATTCTGTGGAGCATAAATCTGCTGTCCTCGCTCAGGATGACAGCATTCATACTTCCACCACTGCCACTCCGCCAGTGCCCTTGCTGTTGCCTGTCAGCCAGCAAGCCCAGATTGCTGCTGCCCATGCTGAGGTGGTGCAGTCTACAACCGGGTCTTCTAGGCCCAGAGCTGCTCGAGGTCGTCCTGCAAGGCCATCTACAGTCTCACCCACTGAAAGTCAGCAGCCTTCCAACAGCCATGGTGCACCCACTGGGGTAGCACTTCGTAGGAGCACTAGGATAGGCAAAGGCATGCAACAGACAGGCACTAAGGGAATGCACAAGGGTGATTAGTTGAATGTTTTGTGCAGCTTTGGAATTAATCATTTATAAATTATGTTTGGAATGTTTGTTTTGTGGTGGTTTCATTTCAGCATTGTGGCCAAGTGGACACTCTGATGTTCCGTGACAGAGGGATGGTAAGGTGGGGAAGAGTTGAGGAACGGGGATCTGGGATTTCATTCAGGGGAACCGGAGTCTGATGATGTGCTCACGGACGCCCGTCCGGAACAGGGATTTGCAGGCTGCCTCTTCCCTTCCTCCTACTACTCCTCTTCCTCCTCCTCTTCAGCCTCCTCCTCCTCCTCCTGAGGTGGTTGTGGAATGCGTGCTGGCAAGCGTTGCACCCTCATTACCAAATTGTGAAGGCCATCACGGCTTGGGACACCCACTCTGGTTAGTACGGGAGAGCTCCTCCTGAGTGGTCAAGGCAGCGGAACCGTTGCTTGAGCACCCCGATGGTCTGCTCGATGACATTTCTTATGGCAGCATGGCTGTCATTATATGATAGTTGGGCGTGAGTGGTGGGATTGTGGAGGGGAGTCATCAGCCAGGTGTAGAGTGGATAGCCTTTGTCGACTAGCAGCCACCCTCGGGTTCGACGTGGTAGCTGGAAGATTGCTGACACAGCAGACTGGCGCAGGATTTAGGCATTATGACTGCTTCCAGGATACCAGGCATTCACAATCATGATGTGCTGGGTGTGGTCGCACACCAACTGCACATTAAGTGAGTGGTACCCTTTGCGGTTACGGTACATCTCACCATTGATATGCGGCGCCCTCAAAGCCACATGTTTGCAGTCAATGGCGCCCTGCACCATGCGGAAGCCTGATATCCTTGCAAAGCCACATCTGTGCTCCTCCTGCTTCTCTCTGTTTAGAGAGAAGACAATGAAGTCCCTTCGCCTAGAGTACAGAGCCTCAGTGACCTCTCAGATACAGCGATGGATGGCGAACTGTGAGATGTTTGCTATGTCACCTGCTCCTACCTGGAAGGATCAGCTGGCGAAAAAATTCAGGGCCACGGCTACCTTGAGGGCCACTGGCAGAGCCATCATTGCCCTGCTCTGAGGCTGCAGGTCTGGTTCCAAGAGGTGGCAGAGGTCTGTGACCACCTGCTTGGTGAAGCAGAGCCTCCGAATACACTGCTCCTGACTTAGATGCAGGTAGGAGAAGTGCTTTCTGAAGACCTTAGGTGGGTAAGGCCTCCCGCTGAGAGCCCTCCTCCTCCCCATCCTCCTCCCTCTGTGAGCAGCTTGTCTTTGCTGCCTCTGCTCCATCTCCCTGTCATGCTGCAGTATGAGGGGGACTGCAACTAGAGCCCCCATGACTAAGAGCAAGTGGTGCACTCAGAGGCCTTCCAGTAGCAGCCAGCACCTTCTCAACATCCAGCAGCACTCCCTGCACAATTTAACAACTTTAGAAATGACTTCCAGCAACCCAGTATTCATATAAACTTTGCAAGAGCCAGTAAAAAAGAAATAATCAACTTACCAGCAAGTTGGATGTATCCCTTTAAATTGCACTGGTGGGGTGTCCCTTGTGCAGCTGAACACACGTGTTTAGGAGAGAGCGCTGAATGGAGTGGCGATGTCCAAAATAGCTGGTCGTGCGTCAAATCAGTGTTACATGCTGACTGATGCCACGATCTGGCTACTCTGCTTACTGTCTGCGCGCACACGCCCCGCCCACGCTATCGCCCTCACCAAGGTGGTGACCAATGCAGGCAGTGGGCGGAAGCGATGAAGTCACCATTTTTTTCCCCGAAACCACCCTTAACTACCGACACTGAGGTGCCGAATTTCATGGCCATCACCTTTTACTGTTCACTTGCTGCTTGAGGTTTGAAGAGGACTTTTGAAACACATCAGGAGACTTTCTGAGACACTTTGTCAAGACTTTGCCAACACTCTATCAACATTTATTCTAGAAATTCTCTGAGGACTTCACCTAAAAGGAGTGAGCACTGTGCTACTCTACCTTATTGGTCACCTTATAGGAGTCATCAGGGGAAAGGGAGTCCTTGGTCATGGGCATCTTGTTAGAGGTCGCCCTTTGTCTGCAGGATGAATGGGAGGAGGAGATGAGGCCAGGCAGAGCAGCACGAGCTGCTGTAGGAGAGAGGGACAGGAGGGAGAGGTGGACTGCTTCCCCCCGTGGGTACAGGATCTCCCTCCTCCTCTGGACTTCCTCCACCAGTGGCGTGTCCAAGAACCTGTGCGCCCTCTCACTCGGTCCCTGAGCCATCCTGAAACATGCCGCTGCGTGTCAGCCAGCGCACCGTCACACCTTTAGTGGAAGTGGGTGCGTGGAGCGCACATATACTGCTCCACGGAAATTGCGTCTAATCAGCGCTTCAGTGCTAAACCTGCAGGTGTTTGATTTAGCGCCTCCAGGCAAGCTTAAATTATGGTAATCAGCAATTAGGACCAAAATTGCATGCTAAAACCAGACTTCCAAACAGGCGCGTCTTATTAGCACAGCACCCATTTAGCTCAATGGAACTAAATCTCAGGCGTTGCATTTAACCAGCAGCCAATCCGATACCACCTGTTTTGCGCCGCTGCCGGAGACGAATTGCTAGGCCATACATTCCAAAAGAAAAGTTTCTAAAAGAAAATTTAGTTCATGGAAACTGACAGATATTTATATAGATGTTGTAAATATTATTGCTGTGTTGTTAAGTTTGACTTTATTTTAACTCCTTAGCTATTGGTGCTGTATGTATTGGTTTCATATATGCTTGAAAAAATACAACAAACAGCTGTAGGATTTCTCCTCTCTCTTGTCAGAATACAAAAGGTCAAGGATCAAGCGAGACACTAATTATTTTCTAACTTTAAAGAATTTAATTTGACATACAAACACGATAGTTTGTACCAGGAAGAAAGTAGTAGTTTCTCGTATAAACTTTTTCTAGCGAGTGCAACTTCTGATGTGGCATGTGGTTCTCCTGGGAACCCTTGCAGCATGGGCTGTCTTATATGTTTTCCTTCAAATCTGTTGCTGAATATATCATATTTGTGTTGCTTTCAGTTCTAGCACTAATGAATTTTTTATCAGTTCCTCAGGCCTTGCAGCTTACTAAGGCCAGTCTTACTGAAGGGGTTTGATAGGATAGAGAAGATGTTTCCACTTGTGGGGAGTCCAAAACTAGGGGCCATAAATATAAGATAGTCACTAATATATCCAATAAAGAGTTCAGGAAAAATTCTTTACCGAGAATATGGTTAGAATGTGGAACTTGCTACTACATGGAATAGTTGAGGCGAATAGCATGGATGCATTTAATGGGAAGCTAGATAAGTACATGAGGGAGAAAGGAATAGAAGGATATATTTTTTTATATTCGCTTATGGGATCTGGGCATCGCTGGAGAGGCCAGCATTTATTGCCCATCCCTAGTTGCCCTTGAGAAGGTGGCGGTGAGCCGCCTTCTTGAACCGCTGCAGTCCGTGTGGTGAAGGTACTCCCACAGTTGTTGATTTGATAGGCCCAGGCTTTAAAAGACTTGGTTTGAATTTTGTTGGGGGAGGAAAATGAGGCGGATGGAGTGATTACACCCCTTCCCATTTCATTCGCATGGCTGCTCCTTCTGGAAGCATAACTGCCCTGCCCCTCTCACGGAAGCACCAGGAAATCCTGCAGCAATGTAAAGAGGGTTGGAGACCCAGTGTAATGGTTCCCCTTCTCTTTTTCCTCTGCTCATGTGCCTGGGAACTCAGCACTCCCAGTGCAAAAAAGAGAGGAAAAGTTGGCTCTATAGTTTATTAATTTCTGTTAACAATGCATTTTACTTTCAGCTTATTTCCCCACAGTTCCAAAAACACTTTTAACTTGGATATCACATTTGTAAGGTTTAGTTAGTTGAAATGAAGTTGAACGCATTTGCGCAGAAAACCTTACTGTGTTGTCCCGATGCATTTTCTAATTATCAGTAGCTAAAGGTAATTTTTCACTATTAATTGCTTTAAATGTTAAATAGCTTTGACCCATTAGGATTTTATATTCCAATTAAAGTCATTATGAATGTATACTTAATAATTAAAAATAATTGTTTATCAGAGATCTGAAAATGTTGAATAATGTTTTACTCATTTTGGTAATTTAAAGCTTAATAAATGAACTAACAGAACAAATGTGATTAATATACATTCAGATTCGGTGCTTAATTTTGTTTCCTTCTGAGATATTAAATAAAGTTTAGACTTAATAACATATAAGATGTGGACTATTTATTGATGTTTATTGTCTGAAAGTGGTTTTGGAGATTGTCAACCTCCTTGGGAAGGTGAGGAGCTGAGATTTTATACTAACGTTGTGCTGTGCCATATCTATTCAATGTGCTCATAGACTGAGCTCTTCACAGTCTTTTCAATAACACTATTTTTAAAGAGCTGAAAGGAGTACCTTTACTCAGGCATTGCACCCCTGTCAATGTTCTTCAGCGCTGACCTCACTGTACACTGCGGGCTCAGCTTATTTAAATATCCATTGGTAATTCAGTAGCACTAGTCCTATGTAAATTGGGAATTGTACACTGTGTGGCTTGGAAATTAGGAGTGCAGCCTTTAGAAAGTCAAAATGGTTGAAGATTGCAGCAGAAGGTTGGGGGAGCAGCAGCTAAGGAAGAAAGTACGTGGCACAGTGAGTTGACTGTCAGGGTGCTGTAATGGATGGCTCATGCACTTTCAGACACCCAGGGGAAGCACAGTATAAGGAAAGAATAGGTTAGTTTATGGTCACTTTGAGTTCCTTGTAGTAAAGAGAATGGGAGTGAAATTGGCTGCCTTTGGGCGCTAATGGGGCGCAAATGGCTTGGCGACTGGGCGCGGCGCTGACACCACCCCACACCAACACCATAAAGCATCCCTACAATGACCAAGCCATTCCTTTCACACTCATCACCATTGCAGGGGGTACTGTTATGTCTCACCATTCACTGCAATTCACTAAGCCACTTCCAAAGGTGCACACAAATCTGTCCAAGACCAGAAAGTGTTGAAAGTAAAGATTTCAATATTTGACAGCTCATTAATAGAAACTTTACATAAACCTTGGAGAAAAGACTCAAGTGGCTACTCTTGTGTGTTGTTAGTTGGTATGATTGCACTAGGATGAGGATGAGTGTGAGGGTTGGCTAGTGAGATGGGGAAGTGATAATGTAGATAGAAAGAGAGGGATGGGTGGAGGTACAAGGTAAGTTGGTGTGAGTAAGGATGTGCAGGAGTAGGATAGGGAAGGCAGAGTGATGGTGATGTGATGAGAGGCACAGCAGGATGAAATTGAGTGTGGCTTTGTACGAACGTTTCCTGATCTACTGAGATCATTGAAATGTTTGCGGCACAGCACCCAGGTCCTCCTGACCACATCCCTCCTTGTGCCCTCCTCTGCAATCTGCAACCAGGCTGCTTTGGTCTCCTGGGGAGGTGTCTTCCGCCCATCGGAAGGGAAGAGGACCTCCCTGCGTGCTCTGACTCCCTCTGTAAGGATATGGAGGGAGTCATGGGAGAACTTGGGTGCAGCCCTCTGCCTCTGTGCAGTTATTGTCAGTGTTTGCAGCACTTCAATGCTGTAGAACACTGACAGCACAAATGTCAAAAGAAAGTTGGCCATGGTCCTTTTAAGGAAACCGGCTGATGACGCGTTATGCATGACGTCACCAGACCCGCTTCCTCTAATTGGCCCAGGAAGCACACTGGGCAGAATTAACAAGCCCTATCAACTTAAATTCATTTTAGACAGCGGGATGGAGCCAGCAGCGGGGCCGCGACCCGCCACCGTCATCACCCACTCCGGACCTGCCGAGACAAGTAAAATCCCGGCCTATAGTTACACAGGAAAGGGTGCACTTTTATTTCATGCTGACTTATTCAATCAGATGATTAAGCCTTACAAGGTCATGTAGGGACAATGAAGTCTGATGTCTTATCGGGGGGAAATTTTCACTTTTGGCGCAAGTGTTAAACTGGCGGTTGCAGATCGACCATCCATTATATGCCCTGCCCGGTTTTCAGTTCCAACTGTAGGAGCCTTCATGGGTGCCATCAATTACACACTGCACTTTGGAGCAGCTAGCATGACCATAAAACTGTGTGGCCCTATCACACTACCACCTTGCGGTTATGCCATATTAGATGAATTTCTCAGCAGGAAAGTGTGTCAGCTATCTGGTGAATATATGTCTGACGGCACTCTGGATGATATTACACAGGTCTTCCATAGCTGCTTCAAATTAGCAGTGGCATAAAATTGAGTGTGGTTGTCACCTCTACAGCCACAGCAAAGTTTTCCAGACTAGTGATCTTGGCCACAGGTCTTCTTGCATTAGCTGGCACAGCCCTCCTATTGCCTCTTTGGTGAAGTGCACTCTTCTCATGCAGAGCTCCTCATTAAGCTCTTCAGGGGTTCTGCATGACCTGCAAATTCTTTGGGAGAGGGTAAATGTCCGGAAGGGCACATCCTTCTCATATGCTGCCTCACTCTTCTTTCCTCCATCCTTTCCTCCTCCTCCATTATAATGCCAAACAAAGGAATGCTAATTGGGAATTCCATACCTGGTTCTCAAAACCTCTCATAGTGGGTGAGGGCAAAAATATCCTGGTGCTCTCACAGTCGCTGAGACATTCAGATGCAAATCTGGCTTTGTCTAAATGAAAAGCTCTAAAAAAAAACTTTTCCCCAGCTCCAGTAAAATATAGTCAAAGTTTCTTCAAGCTTCACTCATTCATAGGCAGGCATAGATGCAACCACAAAACCATCGCAGACAGTAAACACAAGCTCTGTTATAAGGTATCTCTTGGAGCCAGTATTCCAGCAAATGTTCATCCTCTGTTATTTGTAGGCCTGGAAGAACAGCCTGCCTATCCCACCAGAAGTCCCGAACAAGAACTGCTCCGTGCATCCACTGTTTGCAAAAACCAGTATAATTATGCACACTCCAGAGGATGTAGTTGGTGAGATGGGGAGGTAGCATCAGGTAAGTCACAGTACTTGGGTGAGGAGGAACAGGAACCTGCTGCCTAGATAGCCCCACAGATGTCATCAGTGAACCCCTATGCTACAGGAAATGCAGCAGTGCAGAAAAATTGTACAGCACTCTGTAGCTTGTAGTTAGATGCCTTGTTGCCTGGCTTAGAGTAAAAGTTTGCATTCTAGGACCCATTTTACAGATCTCCACTTCTGATAGAATCTTCCAGTTCTGTCAGCTGGCTTTCCTGTGATTTTAGAGACAATAAGGGAGGCATTCCTGGGTCTGTGCCGAGGCGCACTGATTGCCCGGGCCCAGTGAATATAAGAAAATTAGGCAGGTTGTCTCATGTTTGAGCACATGCTTGTAAAGGAACCCACTTGAATTTCCTTCATTCATTTAAATGGAAGGAAAATCTGGCAGGTTCATTTATAGACATGCTCTGACCCACCCAATTATCCGACTGTTGTTGCAACCAACCAATCCAGTGCACTTTGGTGCAGACCCAGGAAAATCTTCCCTAATGATTTGATGGTTTTTCTGTTAACATAAGCATTTTCTACACGTTCTTATCATAAAGTATCCACTCCCCCCAATAATAAATGCTAATTCTCAAAGCCTTCTGGAAAAAAGCCAAAAAAAACAAGAAGAAGCACTCTGTCCCTTTAAGAATGCCCTTCTGCATACAGCTTACCTTAAACACCATTGAGAATGGACAAAGCTAACAGTGGGCAGGGCTTCTGCTTGAAGATCAGGAAATCTTGAGTGCAAAATTCTGATTTGTAGCGCCCATTTTTTGAGTGCTATGAGTGCACTTAGAGGTCCAAAATGGCGCATGCACACACTTCTGGTGTGAGTTGCGCCAAACGACATATTGGTGAGGGCGTTTGCGCGTGCAACGCTGATTTGACGCCAGCGCTGCCATTTTGGAGCTCAACACTCCAGCTAACGCCCTCTCTTAACCTCACACAGCTGAACACGCATTCAGAAGTAGGGAGAACCCCCACCAGTGCTAGTTACAGGGATCATCACCTACTTACAGGTTAGTTGCTGATTAATTTCTATTGGCTGTTGCTATGATTCTACAAGTGTTTTGTGCTATCTATAGTAGGTTAAAGTTGCTAAAGTCTACAGGGAGTTGTGTGGCACCTGTTGGAGGGCTTTTTCCTGACTTCAAGGCTTCTGCACAAACCACATGCTGACATGCACTAGTAGGCATTCCCCTTGGATTGCAGCATGACTTGGGGAATGAACAGAGGGCACGCAGAGCAGGACAACCTGCTGGAAGAGGGGGGGGGGAGGAGTAGGGGGTAAAGGGCTCTCAGCAGAAGGCCATATCCGCCCAGAGTGTTCAGGGAGCAATTCTCATACCCGAACCTCAATGAGGAACAATGTGTGAGACGTCTGCACTTCAGTAAGGACGTCCTCATTGAAATGTGCCAACTGCTGCAGCCACAAATGCAACCCCAGGGTTGGACAAGGACCGCATTACCAGTGGCTGTGAAGGTGACCGTGGTGATGAACTTTTATGCGTCGGGCTCCTTCCAGTCTGGAGCTGTAGATATTGCTGTCCACTGTTGTGTCACTGAGGCTCTGTATTCAAAGAGAGCTGACTACATTTCATTTTCTCTTGCTAGAAACAAGCAGGCAGAGTGAGCACACGGCTTCGCTAAGACTGTAGGCTTCCTCATGGTGCAAGGTGCCACTGACTGCACGCACTTCACTTTGCAGGTACTGCATGTAAACTCTGACATGTGGCGCAACCAAAAAGGGATTCCACTCCCTCATCGGCCAGCCGGTGTGTGACCATAGGCAGAGAATCATGCAGGTCGATACCCGGCATCCTGGCAGCAGTCATGATGCCTCATTCTGCGGCAGTCCGCAGTGCCATCTGCATTTGAGCCACCACGCCAAAGCAAAGGATGGCTACTGGGTGACAAGGGCTATCCACTGACGTCATGGCTGATGACTCCGGTATGCAACCCACGCACACGGGGGCAGCATGCATAAAATGAATGCCATGCTGCCACACGAAATGTGATAGAGCAGACCATTGGCATGCTAAAACAATGCTTCCACTGCCTGGACCGCTCTGGAAGAACCCCGCAGTACTTGCCAGAGCAGGTATCAAGATTCGTGGTGGTCTGCTGGTGCTGCACAACCTTGCCATATGAAGGACACAGCCCTTGCCACCAGCTATACGGCGACCAGCTGAGGAGCAGGAACATAAGGAGGAGGAAGAGAAGGAGGAAAAGGATGAGGAGGAGGAAGGGAGGAGGCAACCTAGACAGCCCCTTTCTGGCCAGACTGTCTGTGAAGAATTAGTACCAGTGCAATACCAGTAGACACAACCCCAATTCCCCATTCACCGACAGTCCTACACCTTACCTTCCCTGTCACTGACCATCACAGCGTCCGCTTTGCCACAATGCAAAAATAAAAGCCAACACAAAATAAACATTCCAAATAAAATTTATAAACAAAATATTGCCATATTGCATACAAATGTCAACTAATCACCCTTGTGCATTCCCTTAGTGCCTGTCTTTCATGTGCCTTTGCCTGTCCTAATGCTCCTACGCAGTGCTACCCCAATGGCTGCAGCATGGCTGGTGGAAGGCTGCTGACTTTCAGTGGAAGAGACTACAGAAGGCCTTGGAGGACGATCTCAAGCAGCCCAATTGTAGACTGCACCATCTCAGCATAGGCGGCACAAGTCTGGACTGGCTGATTGACAGGCAACAACAAGGGCACTGGCAGAATGGTAGGGGTGGGAGGACGAATGCTGTCATCCAGAGAGAGGTCAGCAGGTTCACGCTCCTCAGAGTCACTGCCACTCCTCCGGGGTGTGAAATTGTGCTTTAGGCGCTACAGGTAAAGGGAAAACTAAAAGATGTAAAGTGATTAAACCAGGAGAGAGAAATAAGAAACATGTGAGTAAAACATTAGAACTGAAGGACAGGCTAGGGTGTGTGGCCCAAATAAGCGTTCTTTATACAAACACACAGAGGAATAAATTGAATGAACTGCAGGTGCGAATTCAAATTGGAGGGTGTGACATGGTAGTCATTACTGAGACATGGCTGCAAGACGGACAGGACTGGGAACTAAATATACCTGGTTATAAGGTCTACAGGAAAGAGAGGGAAAATGGCAAAGGTGGAGGAGTAGCCCTAGTGATTAAGGATGACATCACTTCAATGATGAGCGAGGATATAATGAGAGGTAAGCAGGCAGTGGAGATTTTATAGGTAGAATTTAAAGAAATAGGAAAGGAGTTAAGACTGTAGTGGGAGTAGTGTATAGACCCCTTGATAGCAGCTGTGAAGTGCTAGATTGTATAAATGCAGAGATTAGACAAGCATGTAGTAAAGGCAGAGTAGTTTTAATGGGGGATTTTAACATTGATATAGATTGGGATAAGCAGACTAGCACCTGTCAGAAAGGTAGTGAATTTGTGTGCCCAGGATAGTTTTCTACAATAACATGTCCTACAGGCAACAAGGGGGAAAGCCATATGAGATTTAGTAATGGGTAATGAGCCAGATTTAGTTAACAGCCTAACTGTGCATGAACATTTATCCAATAGCGATCATAACATGATCGAGTTCAATGTAACGTTTGAAAGGGAGAAACGCGAAACAGCTACTAAGATTCTAGATTTGGGTAAGGCCGACTTCAATGGGATGAGGCAGAGACTGTTCACAGTAAACTAGGCAAATCTGTTAATGGGTAAACTGACAGAAGATCAGTGGGAGATGTTCAAAAAGAATTTAATGTGATACAGAACCAGTTTATACCCCTGAGGGGCAAGAGCTCTACTTGCCAAAAAAAGCAGCCATGGACAACTAAAGAGGTAAGGGACAGCATAAAACTAAAAGAAAAAGCATACAAAAATGCAAAAAATAGCTCAGATTCTGGCGAATGAGAAAGATACAAAGAACAGCAAAGGGTCACAAAACAGATAGTAAGAGCTACAAAAAGGGAGTATGAAAAGAAACTTGCAAGGGATATCAAAATCAATACGAAGAATTTTTATAATTACATTAGGAAAAAGAGGGTAGTCAGGAGCAATATTGGCCCCTTAAAACTGAAAGTGCTGATATTGTCAATGATAATAAGGAAATGGCGGACATGTTGAATAATTAATTTGCGTCAGTATTTACAGTAGAGGAAGAGGATCGCATGCCGGAAATCCCAAGGAAACTAATATCAAATTGGGGACAGGGACTCAATAAAATTAACGTATGTAAAATAACAGTAATGAAGAAAATAATGGCACTAAAGAGTGACAAATCCCCCAACACCAGATGGTTTCCATCCCAAAGTTTTAAAGGAAGTAGGTGAGCACATTGCAGATGCCCTAACTATAATCCTCCAAAGTTCTCTCGATTCAGGAATCGTTCCTTTAGATTGGAAAATTGTGCATGTCACTCCGTTATTTAAGAATGTCGAGAGAGGGAAACCTGGGAATTATAGACCAGTTAGCCTAACATCTGTTGTCAGGAAATTGCTAGAGCCTATAATTAAGGAAAGGGTGACTGAACACCTCAAAAATTTTCAGTTGATCAAAGAGAGTCAGCATGTATTTGTGAAAGGTAGGTCATGCCTGACAAACCTGATTGAATTTTTTGAAGAGGTAACTAAAGTAATGGACAGGGAAATGTCTATGGATGTTATTTATATGGGCTTCCAGAAGGCATTTGATAAAGTCCCACATAAGAGGCTGTTAACTAAGGTAGAAGCCCATGGAATTGAAGGCAAATTATTGACCTGGTTAGGAAATTGGCTGTGCGGCAGGAGACAGGCAATAGGGATAATGGGCAGGTACTCAAATTGGCAGGAGGTGACTAGTGGTGTCCCACAGGGATCTGTGTTGGGGCCTCAACTATTCACAGTATTTATTAATGACTTAGATGATTGCATAGAGAGTCATATATCCAAATTTGCCAATGACACAAAGATAGGCGGCATTGTAGGCACTGTAGATGAAAGCATAAAATTACAAAGGGATATTGATAGATTAAATGAATGGGCAAAACTGTGGCAAATGGATTTCAACGTAATCAAATGTGAGGTCATCCACTATGGACCTAAAAAGGATAGAACAGGGTACATTCTAAATGGTGAAAGGCTAAAAACAGTGGAGGTCCAAAGAGACTTGTGGGGGGTCCAGGTACATATATGATTAAAATGTCATGAACAGATACAAAAAATAATCAAAAAGGCTAATGGAATGCTGCCATTTATATCTAGAGGACTAGGATACAATGGGATAGAAGTTATGCTGCAGCTATACAAAATCCTGGTTAGACAACACCTGCAGTACTGTGAGCAGTTCTGGGCACCACATCTTAGGAAGGATATATTGGCCTTGGAGGGAGTGCAGCTTAGGTTTACCAGAATGATACCCGGACTTCAAGGGTTAAGTTACGAGGAGAGATTACACAAATTAGGGTTGTATTCCCTAGAATTTAGAAGGTTAAGGGGTGATCTGATAGAAGTTTTCAAGATATTAAAGGGAACAGATGGGGTAGATGGAGAGAAGCTATTTCCACTGGTTGGGGAGTCTAGGACTAGGGGGCATAGTCTAAAAATTAGAGCCAGACCTTTCAGGAGTGAAGTTAGGAAACACTTCTACACACAAAGGGTGGTAGAAGTTTGGAACTCTCTTCCACAAATGGCAATTGATGCTAGATCAATTTTTAATTTTTAATCTAAGATTGTTAGCTTTTTGTTAACCAAAGGTATTAAGGGATATGGGCCAAAGGCGGGTATATGGAGTTAGGTCGCAGATCAGTCATGATCTCAATGAGTGGCGGAACAGGCCCGAGGGGCTGAATGGCCTACTCCTGTTCTTATGTTCCTATGTTCGGGGTGGCAGCTCAGCAATCTTAGTAATCTGTTGGAGGACAGTTTGCTGGACTGCTGTGACATCCTGCAAGCCCTTTTGAACACTGGAATCCAGAGCTCTGATGGCAGCAGTCTGAGCATGCATGGCAGCAAGCTGACCTTGCAAGACAGCAGTCTGAACTTCCATTGCAACACCCAGACATTGGGTGGATGCCGCTTTTGCTGCAATGGAAGCTGGGACATCAGCCATCAGACGCTGCATCATGGTTGGGTCCACAAGTGCACTAATGGAGTTGTCCATCACTTCCATGCTGGAAAGGATGGGCTCCAAGCTCTGGGCAAAGCCCTTTGCCCAAGCTGATGCTGGACTCCTCCATGCTCCTTGATATTGCATGCAGGCTTTCTGGTAGGCTTCCCAATGCACCAAGCATTTAATTGTGCATACCCATCAGCCTTCTTCTGTAGTCTGCCCCATCAAAGTGCTCAGCTGAGTCCTCTGCAGCAGAACTTGTGGGTGACCTCGCCCTCCAGTGAACTGGAACCTCGATATCCTTGCCCCCTGCCCTGGCTGCAGGTCATTCCTGCTCGTGTCTCAACACGTGCAGATCCCGCCTCTATGCTATCCTCTAAATTACGCACAGTGTCATTATCTGAGCTGGTGGCTGTGAGTGTGAAATCGAGTGATCATGTTTCTTCATCATCACTGTCTTGCTGCTCTTCCACCTGTTGCTCTACCACCACTGCTTGGCCAGGTTTCAGTTATTGGGTATCTGAAAGGAGAGGGGCACAAGGGTAAGGTTGTGGTGAGGGGAGGGAGGAAAAGCAAGAGGTACATGCTTACACCATCTGCAGCTTGTAAAACAGAAGAGATTGCGGGATGAGGGGAAGTGGGATGTGAGAAGGAGGAGGATTAGGCATGAGGATACCATCATGTTCAATGGTTTCAGCCCCACCGCTGGCCGTGGCCTCAGCTGTGGCCATCCCAATAATGGCGAGCACTGATCCTTCATGGGGGTTAGGAGATGCAGGTGCACCTGTCCCCTGCCAGTTAACTGCTACTGCCTTCGGTTGTGTGCCACCTTGTTCTGCAAGAGAGAGGGAAGTGTGTTAATGAGTGTGGTGCAATCTGTTTGGGTGATGTGGCTGTCATGATGGAATAGCTGTCAGTGTGTGCAAGCTGTGAGGTGTGGTTGTGAGGCTTGCAGCAGTGCAAAGTGTGTGAGGGTGAGGTGAGGCTATGAATCTTAGCCCTGATTGATACAGCTATGTGTCCTGATTGATACAGATTGTTGTTAGGTGAGTGATAGGGGTGTGGTGCATTGAGCACTGGCTGAGGCTAGTGGTGTAGTTGGTAAGATATGGCATTTTAAGATGCATTCACTGACCTTGACCACTCGTGTGAGGTCATTCAACTTCTTACGGCATTGCATCCAGGTCCTTGGGGCTTGACTCCTGGCATTGACAGCCACGGCTATCTAATCCCATTGCCTTCTGAGCATGTGTTTGGGGGGCCTCCTGGCCCCCTGTGGATATAGCACATCTCTCCTCCTTTCTACCTCCTCCACCAATGCCTCCAGTGCCAGGTAGGAAAACCTTGGAGCCTGCTCTATCCCATTTTGTGCCATTCTTCACTCTTACCCAGGTCAGAATCTCTTCAATCACAATGCACCTCCCCTTTAAGAGGTGCAGGCTAACTTTAAGCAGTGCAGGCTAGCTTTAAGTAGTGCTCGCAAGATACAATTTTGATGCATGCAGCCAAATCAACAGCACTGGCTGTTCACTGCAATCATGTTAATAAGCAAGCAGCACAAAGTACTGCCTGCATCGGAAGCACGGGTGCAGGTTAATCGCACATCGTGATCCCCGTGCCCATTTTTCAGGGGCTATCGAATTTAGACCTCCTTGTGTTTTAGCTAATGGCCATATTTGCATTATACGTGAACTTAATTTGACCCAAAATCATACACGGTGGAGGAGTTTCTAGCAGCGCTAGGTGGGATTACTGCACTTCAAATTTCTCAGTCGCTGATTCGCATACACATCTTGAGAAAACAGCAAAAAGTGATTAGCCAACAACTAAAAAAAGTAACATATTGGTGAAAATTGGTAATTATCAGCAATGAAAAACCCCACCTATAATACAAATTCAAGATTAACAATGACGTGTTAAGGTCGAGGTGCGTTCTAATCTGAGCATTGAAACCCATTTACACAGGGCAAGGTTCTTTTATCTGTATAACACTATCAAGCATAATAAATTATATTTATACACTGTGGAGAAGTTGTGTAATGTATAACAAACATAAAATCTCAAACATAATTAAATGGGTGTTATCACTGTAGTGGGAGTTCTCAGATAGCTAAAGCTTTTGGTTCTGACCTAATCATTGACCTGAAAAGTTTACAGTCTGCCATGTTAATCATGGCAGTACATTTACAGCCTAGCAGGCATTACATCAGATGCAGGATTATTTTATATGTTTTCTTTTAAGTAGTTACACCAGTAACATCACTAATAATGGTACTGTGCACTACTCTGATTGAAAGGTTGGTAAAATTCATGGTTCACGGATCAACTGGCCTGATTTATTTTTGCTGGTGAAACAAAAGATGATTGAGAAGAGGTGTGATGCGGGTATATGAAGTATTGGGAGGTATAGATGGGGTTCACATGGGCAGGCTGTATGGCCTGAGCACGGGAATATGGAATGTGTAAAGAATTCACAAGCCCTCCAGTAGAATAAAGATTAGAGAAAGGGTTCTAATTTTCCAAAGGAATAGTGGACATGTGGAACACACCTGGAAAGAGTGGCTGGTTTGGGATCAATTGGCCTTCAAATGGGAGCTACATTACTCTCTGTTGAGGAGGGGCATTGAGGGTTATAGAAGCATTGATACTAGTGCTTTACATTTTATTTTAGAAGGCTGGGTCTGGGAATTTGGTTCCTTGGAGTAGGGGATCAACATATAGGTGGCAGCCTTGGCTCAGTGTCTCCGAGTCAAGTAGCGTCTCTGGTCTCTGAGTCACTACTTGAACACATAACATAGTAGTGAGGGAGTGCGACACTGTTGGAGGTCGTCTTTTGGATGAGACATTAAACTACTCTCTTCTCTCAGGTGGACGTAAAAGATCCTATGGCGCTATTTGAAAAAACAATATTTATCCCTCAATCAATATAATGAAAGCATATTTTCTAGTCATTTATCTTATTGCTGTCTGTGGGTGTGCAAATTGGTTGTCATGTTTCCCTACATTACAATAGTGACTACACTTCAAAAGTACTTCATTGGTTGTAAAGTACTTTGTGACTTCCTGAGGCCATGAAAAGTGCATATATAAATGCAAGTTCTTTCTCTTTTTCTCCTCTTCCTCCAAAAAGCACAGATATAAGGGATCTCCATGGGGAAGTCCATTCTGGCACTATTGTAATTTTGGGGGCAAAAGGCTGCAGAACAACAATTGCCACAAAGGCTCCTGAAACCGAAGTGACAACAACAAACTCCTCCCAAGAAAGGCTGTTGAGAAATGGCTTGAATATTGTTCAAAGAATCTTTTTACAGGGCTGTTTAAATTAACTTTTCTACATATCTCAGTTCGTGGCAATCTTGCATGCTCATTTCACATGGATAGGTAGATATTTCAGTGTTAAGTGTGGACAAATATTAGGAAATTCCATAGATAGCTAAATGATATAATTGAGACTTCAACAACAACTTTCATTTATATAGCGCCTTTAACATAGTAAAATGTCCCAAGGCGCTTCACACGAGTGTTATCAAACAAAATTTGACACTGGGTCATATAACGAGATATTAGGACAGGAGACCAAAAGCTTGGTAGGTTTTAAGGAGCATATTAAAGGAGGAGAGAGAGATAAAGAGGCGGAGAGGTTTATGGAGGGAATTCCAGAACTTAGGGCCTAGACAACTGAAGGCATGGCCACCAATGGTGAAGCGATGCAAATCAGGGGTGCGCAAGGGACCTGAATTGGAGGAGCCCAGAGATCTCAGGGTGTTGTTGGACTGGAGAAGGTTCCTGAGATAGGGCGAGGGTGAGGTCATGGAGGGATTTTAAAAAAAGAATGAGAATTTTAAAATTGAGGTTTTGCCGGATCAGGAACCAATGTAAGTCAGCGAGCAGAGGGGTCATGCGTGATCGGGACTTGGTGCGAGTTACGACACAGTCAGCAGAGTTTTGCATAAGCTCAAATTAACTTCATTAAGTATTCAAATCTCCTGTGTATTTCATACAGGGCTGACAGGAGCTTCGTGTTCCAAACAATTCAGCCACCAGAAATGTATGTGGTGCACAAAGTGGGAGGAAATCCAATTTAACAGATTTCTGCCTCATTTTCCAATCAGTAATGGCTACTTTAACTGGCCTTAAAATCTAGGCAAAGAATGAATGGTACAGTGGTAGTTTCCCAGCAAGATTAGGGTTATGATGCATTGTTGACACAGAATAGTTGAGTATTTACTCTTCACCTGGTGCTAAGTGCAGAAGTGTTACAATTAGCACCCCCAACCTTCAACACAAAACTTACTCCCCCTCTCCCTGCAAAATGAAAACATTACTACCAGACATGTAACTATCATATATACGAGAAGTCGCACAACACCAGGTTATAGTCCAACAGCTTTATTTGTGATTTCAAATAAAGCTGTTGGACTATAACCTGGTGTTGTGCGACTTCTCACATTTGTCCACCCCAGTCCAACACCGGCATCTCCACATCATATCATATATACAATTACTTACCAAAATAAAAACTGAGCGTAGACCAAAGGGGACTATAATGAGCCATTGGATACATATTTCACAAATAAAATGCTTATAATATCATATTTTTAAAACTCATGGCAAGCCATGAAACTAGAAAGATAGCGAATACAGAATGAAATGCCTTCCGTTTTCTAGGCTGCCCAGGGAAACTCGTGAGCACAGTGCTTGACATGGAACTTGACTAATGGTCTGTGCTGGCCTCTAGTGGTGACTTAAAAAAATTCCCTCAGCAAGCTGCTTTTAAATTCGTCACACCAACTGTGTGTGGGGAATGTTGCCCAGTTGGAGGAAGTGAGATATGGTTTTTTGATGCATTTCATTCACACCAGCCAAGTACGAATAACAATAGCATAAAGTAATACCTTAAAACAAAATGGACTATTGTCAATAAAAAGAACGGACTCCAACATTTTGGCAAGTGCTTTTGAGGAGCTGGACCAGTTCAATCTAGATGAAGAATGGACCTTTTAAACTCTCCATGATGGACATTGTGAAAAGATTAACAGTAGTACACCACCATTCTGGGTAGCTAAGCAGATAACTTGGTTAAATAAGTAACTTCTAAATTACAATCTAGAATTTTCCGACAGCAGTTCCCGTTCAAAATATTGTCAGTCATGTGTTCCAGTAAATAACCAGTAACTATTTAATCAGTAACTAGTGGTGTTCCGCAGGGGTCAGTGCTGGGTCCCCAACTCTTTACAATCTATATTAACGATTTGGAGGAGGGGACCGAGTGTAACGTATCAAAGTTTGCAGATGATACTAAGATGGGAGGGAAAGTAGTGAGTGAGGAGGACATAAAAAATCTGTAAGGGGACATAGACAGGCTAAGTAAGTGGGCAGAGATTTGGCAGATGGAATACAATACTGGAAAGTGTGAGGTTATGCACTTTGGCAGGAAAAATAGTAGAGCAAGTTATTATCTAAATGGCAAGAAACTGGAAAGTACTGAAGTACAAAGGGATCTGGGGGTCCTGGTGCACGAAACTCAAAAGGTTAGTATGCAGGTGCAGCAAGTGATTAAGAAGGCCAATGGAATGTTGGCTTTCATTGCTAAGGGGATAGAATATAAAAATAGGGAGGTATTGCTTCAGTTGTACAAGGTATTGGTGAGACCGCACCTGGAATACTGCATACAGTTTTGGTGTCCATACTTAAGAAAAGACATACTTGCTCTCGAGTCAGTACAAAGAAGGTTCACTCGGTTAATCCCGGGGATGAGGGGATGGACATATGAGGAGAGGTTGGGTAGATTGGGACTCTACTCATTGGAGTTCAGAAGAATGAGAGGCGATCTTATTGAAACATACAAGATTGTGAAGGGGTTGGATCGGGTGGATGCGGGGAGGATGTTCCCGATGATGGGTGAAACTAGAACTAGGGGGCATAGTCTTAGAATAAGGGGCTGCTCTTTCAAAACTGAGATGAGAAGGAACTATTTCACTCAGAGGGTGGTAGGTCCATGGAATATGCTGCCCCAAAAAGCTGTAGAAGCTACATCATTACATAAATTTAAAACAGAAATAGACAGTTTCCTAGAAGTAAAGGGAATTAAGGGTTACGGGGAGCGGGCAGGAATTTGGACATGAGTCTAGGTTCGGATCGGTCATGGCCCTGTGGGTAGCGTAGCGGGCCCAGGGGCCGTGTAGCCTGATCCTGCTCCATTTCGTGTGTCCAATTCTGTTAGGTTCAGGAGATGGTTCTGTGATAGTAGATTGGCGGTTAGGATCAGATCAGCCATGATCTTATTGAATGGCGGAGCAGGCTCGAGGGGCCAATTGGCCTACTCCTGCTCCTATTTCTTATGTTCTTATGTTCTTATGTAACCACCAGCAGAGGTTTTATTATGGTTTATAGCATTAGATTAGAAACAAGTAACAGGAGAGGCAGTCGGAAGCATTTTGTAAAAGGTGCAGCATTTTCCTGAACACTGGAACTAATAATTCATGAAATATGAACCTGGAGTAACAATCCATGTGTGCGAGCAGTATGGGAAAAAAATGCTTATGTCTAATAAATGCCCTGCAGCTGTGTGAGAATGTATACAGCTGAGTTTATTTATTTTTTTAATCAAGGATTCATTTTGCTGATTTTTCATTGCCTGCTATTATCTTATTAATTATACAGATTTTGTAGTAAATTTGTCTCTTCGCTTTCTCATATACAAAACATCCAGGTACTCTTCATCGAGTGAATCTTCCATCACATAAGGCATTTCACCTCCTTCCTCTTCAAACTCTGTTTTAATGAAAAAAAGTTTCAACGTTTAAGCACATGCGTAAGCTTTACCAAATACAAGGTGAAATTTAACAATGTGGCAGGAAACATTTACGCAGTTATGTTCAGTACTGTTTGAAAAAGAGAGAGCTCTGCCTAGTTTGTCTGCACTGTAGTTATTCCTATCAAATTCTACAATTCAGGGCAAGATGTTCAATTTTTAGACACTGTAATATCTACATTTGCAGAATGCGCCACACCTGAAATCTTGCAATCTGACAGCTTTCTCTTTTTTTCAAATCAAAATATGAGGAAAACTTGCTCATCTAAGAAAAAAAAACACATAACAATATGTGGAACAAGGAAAATTCATTCAACTGTTTGAGCAAAGGCTTCCACAGCCCACGTGCAAACTATTCTATATACTTAAAAAAAATCAACTATAAACCAATTAAAGAGAGTTTGTGTTAAAAAAAATTGTCATTGCATTCCCTACCCCCAGAATTCAGCCCAAAAATATTAGTTTTTTTTAATTAAATGGCCTGTTTCTGTGCAGAGAGTGGTGAATCTATGGAATTCTCTTCCACAGAAGGTTGTTGAGGCCAGTTCGCTAAATATATTCAAAAGGGAGTTAGATATAACACTCACAACTAGGGGGATCAAGGGGTATGGCGAGAAAGCAGGAATGGGGTACTGAGGTAGCATGTTCAGCCATGAACGCATTGAATGGCGGTGCAGGCTCGAAGGACCGAATGGTCTACTCCTGTACCTATTTTCTATGTTTCTATGTAACGTTCTATAATTCTACCACCAAATATTGGGCTGTTTGACGTGATGGAATAAAGATTAATCTTTGAATAGCTGGAAGGAAAGCTTCAATGAAGATATTACACACTGATTTTCATGACTGTGTGAAATCAGTCTATTATATTTTGATAGGATAGTGTCACAGTCTGAATCTGATCTTAAGTGAAAACCATAGCACGATGTAATAACATTTTAATTTAAATTTATTGCATTAAATAAATTGTAGTGCTGTAAAATCAATGATTATATATTAATTAAAACATAGCTCCAATGTTTTTTGGGTATGATGTTAGGGACGAAAGGAATAAAATCACAAGATACTTTTGGATGAGAAAGTTCATTTAGGCCATCTTAGCTCAAAATCCAGAAAGAATGTGTACTCCCTCCATCACAGCATCCAACTGCTTCTTAAGCAACTCCAGGGTTCTCGTTGCCATTAACTTGATCAGAAATCCACTCTATCCGCTGACTACTCTTTGCGTGAAGAATTTCCTGACATCTCTCCTAAGTTTGCCTTTTGCTAGTTTGAACCTGTGCTCACATGCCCTAACGTCACAGTTTGACTTTAAGTAGAGTTCCATAACAATAAATTCTGTATATTTTACTATTTTATGGCCCAGAATTTGCGGTACGGCTGATGGCGAATTGCCAGCGTTCACCATCGTTCCGCCTTTTGAAACTGACCGCAACTTCGGAATTTGGTGCATGCGGAAATCCTGAAGTTGCGGTCTGTCATTGACAGCTCCGACACAGGCTGCGCTGTGCGACCCCCACCCCACACACACACACACACACACACACACACACACACACAGACAGCAATCAGTGTAATGACTGAAATCAAAGAAACTGACGAAAACTTCAACTCTTCCGCATTAATTACGCTGTTAACTTCCCCACTAAAAGTTAGACCCAAAGGGATTAGGTACAAATGAGATTTTAACAACATATTGACTGCTAAACAAAGGTTAAGGTCCTGAAAAACTAATTTTAATTTTGTGCAATGTGAAATTTATTCATTTTAATAAATGTAATTTTTTTTTTTAAGTTTGTTAATCTTTATTTCAGGTTTGCCGTTTCCCCATGTGAGAGCCCCAATCTTTGGTTTGCTCTCTCTAACATTTTTAAAAACTTTAGAATTTTAAGAGCTTACCTACTTCCTTGTTCGCTGTCTGTGAGAATTCTGCGTTTTGATTGGCTGCTTAGACAGCTTGTTGACATCACAGCAGCTCGCACAAGGGGATCCCCACTAACCTCCGTTGATTTGAATTGAACGTCAGAAAATCCAAAGTTCTTGCCACAGAGATCGCGAGATCCTTGTGCGAAGCGCACTTTGGGGCCAGCGGCGAACGCATTCGCTTCACTGCTGACCGCAAATTCTGGGCCTATATATCTCTATAAGGTCACCTCTCAGTCACTTCTTTCCAGGGCTGAACAGCCATGTTTCTCTGACCCGGTAAGGATGCTAAAGAATATCAGTGGACCAGTGGGTTTTACAACAATCCAACAGCTTCATGGTCACTTTTACTGATACCACTCAGGTATCTCAGGACTATAGTGTGTTAGTATGGTGGTATATGGGTTTGGAACCATGATTTCCCACATCATTGATTCCCAATTTTAACTGCATCAGCAAAGGGAAGCTTCAAGTAGGCCAGGTGATTTCTCACTGGAATAAATGGAAAGTCAAAGAGATAATTATCCCCTGCCTGTGCTGTCTCAGACTCACCTCTTAGGATTTAGCTTCAGGAGTGTTGATTGTCTACTCTCGGCCATAAAAGGGAGTGTTACCCTCTCACAAGAGGAGGTACCTCGCTGATGTGAGCCCATCAGAACTTGAATAAACTGCAGTTTACATTTCTCTGCAGTCTATAGATTTGTGGCTTGATTTCATTGGGGACCCAAATAGAAAACAGAACTATTCAGCTTTTCAAGAATACCTGCATAATAGACAAGGTTATCTGTAGTGGAGATGGTGGATTCACTGTCTTCCCCTCTCCTGTGGTAAAAAAAATCTGTGGTTAATATTAAGTATTTTAAATGATGACCACATTATGTAAGTATGTATATTTTTGCTAACATTAATAAGAACTTTAACAGACTAGGAATTGATTGAGCCTTTTGGATTCTTTGGAAAGGCAATTTGACATGACGAATCTTTTCTCTGTGCTTTATATAGGTTCACACAATATTATTTGTCTTTTCAATTATTACATGATTTTAGTCATAAAGCCAGGATTTTCTGTGGGGGTACATTCTTCATCAGAAGTGTGGCAGGACAGTACTTCCACCTGCCCAATGGTGTGAGTCTTGGCACAACCATGGTTTCTATGATCAATGAAATTTGCACAACACAGGCAAGCTCCAGGTGTTGGCAATCCCTGTCATTGGGAGCTGAGCATCTTAGGGGAGGGAACTAACGTGCTTGCTGCAGGTTATAAAGACCTGGAACAGTTTAACGGGGCCACAACACAAACTTTGTTTTAGATATTTCTTCATCTAAAAATGTAGGGTGCAGATTATGATGTTGAAGTGCTGCTTCAGGGGGTTAGGTTCAGGATAAGGGCTCACTTTGGAACTGACCAATAGGGGAAAGGCCCCCAAGTAAAGCTACAGCAGATAAGTGGAAGGAGGTGGCCAGGACAATCAGTGCCTATTCTACGTTTTGATGTGTGGCCGCTCAGTTCCGCAAAGAGTTTCATGACCTAACCAGGTCTGGCAAGATATGTGGAGCCAGCCATACCTTCCAAGAATGCACTATACTGAGTCTTCCACTTACAATAACCTCCCACTGGCAGTTTAAATGATGAATAGCTTATTATCAATGCCTATGAGATAGTATGATGCCATTTAGAGCTCGGGTCTTCACCTGGAAGTTTCCTTCATTCACATTCTTACTTGCATTCAACCTACAAAAATTCTTACATGGAATTCAATTATTTGTTGCATGCCCATGTCATATCACCCATTATGGGCAGAATGATGACATAAGGGTCTTACTGCATGTCACCTCTAGCTCTCCATGACGAGGAAGAGCTACACATCCTGGGGTGGGAAACCGTCAAGATTGTTGGAGATGGGGAAATATGAGGACATGCGCCAGCTGTGGGTTTATCAGGTCTTTTTGCTTCTGATCACAAACATTTCAGCATATTGATAGTGCAGTATCTTTTCCTGTTGGCATAGGCAGTGCATTTGATCAAGGGAGCAAGTGGGTACAATTAATGACCACTTGACCTCGGGGACTCCTGCCGCTCATAAAATTGTTGTGCCCTGGCATGTTGCTGCTGGTTATGCTTGAAAAAATGTATGAACTGGCTTGCTGAAGCAAACATTGCATCAATGATTTGCTTAATGTATCCGTGAACAGTTGACTGACAACCATTTACAATCATAGAATCATAGAATGGTTACAGCAAAGAAGAAGGCCATTCGGCCCGTCAAGCCCGTGCCGACTCTCAGCTAGTCCCACTCCCCCGCCATTTCCCCGTAGCCCTGACATTTTTTTTCCTTCAGATACTTATCCAACTCCCTTTTGAAAGATAAAATTGAGTCTGCCTCCACCACCCTTTCAGGCAGTGCATTCCAGATCTAACCACTCGCTGTGTAATTTTTTTTTTCTTACATCGCCTTTGGTTCTTTTGCCAATCACCTTAAATCTGTGTCCTCTGGTTCTCGACCCTTCTGCCAATGGGAACAGTTTCTCTCTATCTACCCTGTCCAGACCCCTCATGATTTTGAACACCTCTATCAAATCTCCTCTCAATCTTCTCTGCTCCAAGGAGAACAACCCCAGCTTCTCCAGTCTATCAACGTAACTGAAGTCCCTCATTCCTGGAATCATTCTCGGAAATCTTTTCTGCACCCTCTCTAAGGCCTTCACATCCTTCCTAAAGTGTGGTGCCCAGAATTGGACACAGTACTCCAGTTGGGGCTGAACCAGTGTTTTATACAGGTTCATCATAATTTTCACACTTTAGTACACTATACCTCTATTTATGAAGCCCAGAATCCCGTTAGCCTTTTTAACTGCTTTCTCAACCTGCCCTGCCACCTTCAATGATTTATGCACATATACCCCCAGGTCTCTCTGTTCGTGCACCCCCTTTAGGATTGTACTATTTAGTTTTTATGTCCTCTCCTCATTCTTTCTACCAAAATGCATCACTTCACACTTTTCTGCGTTAAATTTGTGATGTGGCAGCTTGAAATGACCGTGTACCATAAAAGTTCAGGGCAGTTCTGAGTTTTACAGCCAGTGGCAGTGCGGTGGTGAAGATAGGCTATGGTTGGGTTGCAGCATGTGGTGATGACTTTCTTTGTAAACTGCAGCCTCTGCAAGTACTGCTTCTGGATAACTGGAGGTAGAAGCACCTTGACTTGTATAATCTTGTATGGGGTATCAGTGTGTGATTGCTGTACACCTGCATCTCACTCTTTCCTCCAAAAAAATACAGGGAATTCTCAACGGGAAACCCATTCTGCCCTCTGTGTAATGGGGAAGGGATCGGAAAATGATAGACACAGAACAAAAGACATTATTGTAGGTGGTAAAGCAGTTGCCAACAACAAAGAAACAACATTTTTTAAAATCAAGCTTTCTGTAAATCCTTAAAAAGTACCTGCTGCGTTCTTTAAATTCACTTCTGTGTCTTCCCCGGTACCTAGCAACCCAGAAAATGCATTTTATATGGTTGACAACATGATTGGGAAATTGAGGCGGCAATGACATAAAATGGAATGCATCATATCACCATGTCATTACTGCCTCATTTGAATGCACCTGCCCATATTAGGGCAGGTGCTTTTGTCGTCGACTAGAAATGACGATGGGAAATGGGTAGGAATCCGGTATAACAGATCCTTGTCTCCACCCACCAAGGACTGCTTAAAAATTGGACAGAATGACATGAAAAATCCAGCCTAAATAATTTAAGCAAATGTGTAAATGAGTGCATTACTTGTACAAAATAAAGTGAAATATTTCACATTTGTCCACATTATTGCTTTGGATTCCGAGTGCCATCCTTATCTCAGTAGCATATTCACACCACTTTCCTTCGCCATTCCACTTAGGTTCTGTTTTGAGACTGACAGAAACCCTAAGGTGAAGATCTAGTCACAAACTACACATCCACAAAATAACTTCTACTATAAAACCTTTGTTACATTGAATCATTTTCTTCTTAACAGGTAAGTTTCTTATTCTGCATCAAATGGCTCACCTCCTGTGGCCCAAAACCTCTCCACAAGCCAGGGGTGTGAGGGAATACTCTCATAGAAACATAGAATCATAGATATTTACGGCACAGAAGGAGGCCATTCAGCAACATCATGTCTGTGCCGGTCAAAAAAGGGCTATCCAGCCTAATCCCACTTTCAAGCTCTTGGTCTGTAGCCCTGTAGGTTCCAAGTACTTTTTAAAGGCGATGAGGGTTTCTGCCTCTACCACCCTTTCAGGCAGTGAGTTTCAGGCCCCCACCACCCACTGGATGAAAAAAGTTCTCCTCAACTCTCCTTCTACCAATTACTTTAAATCTATGCCTCCTGGTTATTGACCTCTCTACTAAGGGACATAGGACCTTCCTATCCACTCTATCTAGGCCCCTCATAATTTTATACAACTCAATTAAGTCTCCTCTCAGCCTTCTCTGTTCCAAAGGAAACAACCCCAGCCTATCCAATCCTTCCTCATAGCTAAAAATCTCAGTCCTGGCAACATCCTTGTAAATCTCCTCTGTACCCTCTCTAGTGCATAATCACATCTTTCCTGTAATGTGGTGACCAGAACTGTACATAGTACTCTAGCTGTGGCCTAACTAGTATTTTATACTGTTCTAGCATTACTTCTCAGCTCTTATATTCTGTGCCTCAGCTAATAAAGGAAAGTATCCCTTATGCCTTCTTAACCACCTTATCTACTTGTCCTGCTACCTTCAGGGATCTGTGGACATTCACTCCAAGGTCCCTCTGTTCCTCTACGCTTCTCAGTGTCCAACCATTTATTGTATATTCCCTTGCCTTGTTAGCCCTCTCCAATTGCATCACCTCACACTTCTTCGGATTGAATTCCATTTGCCACTTGTCTGCCCACCTGACCAGTCCATTGATATCTTCCTGCAGTCTAGAGCTTTCTTCCTCCCTATCAACCATACAGACAATTTTTGTATCATCTGCAAACTTCTTAATCATGTCCCCTACACTGAAGTAATGTTGAGCTGCTATTCCTGCCCTTCTTTCAGCCATGTTTCAGTAATAGCTATGATATCATACTTCCACCTGTCTATCTGTGCCCTCAGCTCATCTGCCTTATTCACTTGACTCCTTGCATTGAAGTATATACCATTAAGTACTGCCAAACCCCTTGCTTGGATGGGTGCAGCTGCAACTACACTCAAGAAGCCCGACACCATCCAGGATAGAGCATTCCATTTGATTGGCACCTCATCCACTAGTCTAAACGTCCACCTCTCCACCACTGACAAACTGTGGCTGCAGTGTGTATTATCTACAGAATGCATTAAAGCAACTTGCCGAGGCTTTTTCGGCAGCACCTCCCAAACCCATGACTTCTACCACCCAGAAGGACAAGAACAGCAGGCGCATGGGAATAGCACCACCTGCAAGTTCCCCTCTAAGTCGCACACCATCCTGACTTGGACATATATCACCGTTCTTCATCGTCACTGGATCAAAGTCGTGGAACTCCCTATCTACCAGCATTGTGGGAGCACCTTCACCACACGGACTGCAGTGGTTCTAGAAAGAGGCCCACCACCACCTTCTCAGGTATTAGGGACGTGCAATAAATGCCAACTTTGCTGGCGATGCCAACATCGCGAGAATCAATATAAAAAAGTTCCTATTGCTTTATCAAATTGAAATAATTTTGTGGAATCACTGAGACTCTACAGCTTCAATTAAACTAGACTGTGGTTAAGTGTCTGACTAGTATTGAAAGCTTTTTTATTACATATTTTACAATCGCAAACATAGAGCAGGACTTCTTCAGTCATATCTTTGCTTACCCCCTCCCCATACACACACAAAAGATGATATAAACTAGCCCTTATTAAACAAGAATCTTGTGCATTAAAACTGTACAAACTTTACCCACTGTTCTTTGCATAGAGTTATTTGCAAAGGAAGTACTTTGGAATATGAATTTACTGGGTGTCAGTAACAAATAATTTTTACAACCATCTTTATTTTTTACTTACATGTTTTCTGTTAAATTATCCTCTTCATCGTAGTCATCTAATCGAAACCTCTCCTGCATTACTCCCTGTGACATAGCTTTCATAAAAAGATTTTTAAAAGGTTCACATAGACATCTTAAAATATACTGATACAGGAATTTAATTTTTCTACAATGTTAAAATTGCATTAAAAAACCCCAAAGATTTTAATCAATGAGGCAAGTACAGTACAGAAAAGATTCCTATATGCATGCTGTTATGAAAATTATCAGTGTGGCTCCAATATAATGTGTAAAATCTGCTTCTGAAACCTGGTTAAAACATGTAATTTTCTTTTAGATGTTAGCATGTAGGTACACTAACTGCCAGGAGGAAAATGTTGACCTTTGGAGAAGAATGGTCACCAGCATTTGATGTGATTTTTTTGAAGAGTTCTACACAGATTGGTCCTGTCATTTGTTATTTCATATTCAGTCAATTAATAAAGATCTGTCATTCCTGAGGAGGAAAGACTGAGTGACACAATGGATTAGCATGCTTTCCTGTCATGCCTGGGACTTCCAGCTCAAGCCTTGCTTATGAATCATAGAATTGTGGGTTCAAGCCCAACTTTAGGACTTGAGCATATAATCTAGACTGATAGTTCAGTGATATACTGAGGGACTGTGGCATTGTTGGACATGCTGTCTTTCTGATCAGATCCTAAACTTAGGTCCTGCCTGTTTGTTCAGGTGAATTTAAAAGATCCCATGGCACTATTTCAAAGAGCAAGGAATTCTCCTTGTATCTTGTCCAACATTTATCCCTCAAACAACATCACTTTTTGCTGTTCATAGAACATCACGCTGCAAACTAGCTGACTCGTTTGGCAACTAATACAGGTGTCTGAACTTCAAACGATAATTCATTGGCTATGATACACTTAGGGATGTCGTGAGGACATGAAAAACACTATATAAATACAAGTTCTTTTTCTTTTTATCTGAAATGAGTTTTGACATTCTTTACCTAGTTACAAGTCAAAGTAGGTCTTCAGCACAAAACTGTGGATAACTTGGCTAATCTCAGCATTACATGAATAGACTCAGTCAGTAAGGCTCCAAAGATCAGTGGTGTGGGATATGAAAAAACAAATTAAACAGTTGGAGTGTTCTTTGATTTGGGATTTAAGGACATGGGGTAGAATATTGGACCTTGTTGCGCCTATTTCGGGGACTAATGACCCGTGCCCAAAGGATGCCTGAAAAACGTTCTACCCGATATCGGGTCGGTCTAATTTTCAGAAGTCCCTGGTGGCCACCCAAAACAGGCATTACATATGTAAATGAGGGCCCTAATGCCTGCTTTTGGCTCCCTCTGGGAAATTGGATTATTGCAGAGCAGGGCAACATCAAGTCTTCTCTGCTCTGGATATTTCAACGGCTGCTGCAGCCGAAGCAGCAGCTGCTAACAAAAGGTAAGCTGGTGAAAAAAATAATTTTAAAAAAAAGCATTGCTGTGGAGGAGCAGGAGTACTCCCCAACTCCACAGTATCTCAATTGCCACTACACCTCCCCCCCACCCCCGCCCCCCCCAACCATACTCCCCGTTTCCCACCTCATCTCCTTTCCAGTGAGGTAAGTGGTCTGATATTCATTTTGTTCAAATGGGGAACTGCCTGTGGAGGTGCGATAGCGCTGGCAGCTTGCCCAGATAATATTAATGAGGCTTTAGGCCTAATTTTAGACTGGGCTCAGGCCTCCCAGTTCGGACACGCATTGCGGCCGCATTGCTGTCTTCGCACTCAAAACCAGGCACTGACGAATTTCTAGCTCATAGTTCAATATGACAGAACTTTACTGTAAATTAGCTTGCTCGCTTGATGTGGGATTATTTGATATAAAAATAATATTTATGTAAAAGCCATTCTGATGGGCACTTGGCAGCACCATATACAATAGACATGGATAAGGCAATGGCTTTTCTGAACAAAAAGGTTTCTAAATAGAAGTGAAAGAAAATTTATCCAGTAAGTTCAACATTATTTTCTATTGTCTGTTTTCTTGTCATAGAATTGTTTATTTGCTTTCGAATTAGGTCAAGGTGAGCTCTGTGGTACATATCCCTCCATAGTCAGTTCATAAAACAAGTGATAAATAAAAATAACACAAAGTCAAGAACTGATAGTTAGATTTTTCTGCATATTATCATATTAGATATGTCTGGAAGAATTTGTTTTGTGTGGTTAGTTTTCCATTGCCTAGTTCACATTTTTTAATCGAAGCAAATGGCCGAAAGTTCTAGCGAAAGTCATTAACAAGTAATTAAACTAATCATTCAGAATATGTGAAAACATTTCAGTTAATATTTTTCCATCACTAATTCCAGTGTTATCACTGAATATTGTCTATTTGAACTGGGTTTAAATACCACCTTTTCTCAAAAGCAGACTTCACTCTGGTTGCAGAATCTATACTGGAACAGCACTGATAATTTTCTCAATAGCATATCTGCCAGAAAACAAGAGGAAGAGGCAGTACCCACCCAAGAGAATAGGCCAGCTAAGAAAAATGAGTTTTCTGAGGTGTGGTAATTGAGATGTTTAGGTTTAGCAGATAAGTGTAACTGATTTACATCAAGACTGCTGTTAGATTCTGGATCTCCAAACTGTTATTCCCTTTCTGCTTGATTGCAGGAGGGTCTGGGGCAGGAGCCACTCCATTAGTTGCCTGCTGGTTGCCATCACTTCCGGGATTTATCACCGAAAGGGATGTCAGTCATTGAATATGTTCACTCAAATATCGGCAGGTGGTAGATAACATATGGAGAGATATATGTCACATTTTCTGGCATTATTGGCATCCAGTGTTATTTTACATTTTAAACAGCCCCTCCCCTCCAGGAGTGCAATCAATTGTGGGGCAATGAATTGGACAAATTTAATTTGACCGCGGAAATTAAAAAATTTGAGTACAGTTCAGGTAGCCGGCCCCTCACCACAGCTATTTTCCTTCACTACCAGAGGTAAGCTCCCCAGAGCAGGCAGGAATCCCACCAAGAACTTGCCAAAATGATGTAAATTAGGCTGATCTCAGAAAGTTCACCAGGGTCAGTGGTGTGCAGGCCGCCATTTAAATTTTTGTTATATTTCCACCAAAATGGAAAATCCTAGTTTGTTTCTGCACTGTCCCATGGTGCCCAGGTGACACCGGACTTATAATTATAAAAAAAACCCCACCAATGAAATAGTGGATAAATACAATACCTTACAGCATCATTCCATTCTCCAGGATAGATACATATAACAAGATGGCCCTCAACTACTGCTGGAGTTTCCTCTATTTTTTTTAAAGATAGACCCCATGGAGCAGGTCATACTTGGATGTGCCTCGGCACTGAACTCATACAAAATCTTACCACAATAAAATCACAGCACGAGAAAAAGGACAATGTGAGAAGTAAATTTTAATATGCTGGCATATGTTTTATAGGAAAATTAATCAGAAAACTTAATTATTTTATCACATGTTGGCCATGTACTGCTTCTCTTTAAATGTGACTCTCCCCACTGGTATGGTGCTGATAGTGGCACTGCTAGTGGAGGGATCAGCTGTATGCACATCTTCTGAAGAAATGGAAGGATTCATTAGAATAGGAACTACAATGCCACTAGCTGCTGAATTTGCATCTTGACTTTGGTTACATTCCATCTCTGAATAGGTCAGGCTAGTTTCTGTCATGAACTGACTGGAGGAGTAAGCTTGTTCCAACACCTCCTCAGTGACAAGGCTAACCATAGAACTAATATCCTCGCTAATTTGACTCAAACTTTTTTGCACGGCTGTGTGCATCTGTTGCAGATTTGTATCGACCTGTTTGAGGCCAACATGGATAGCACCCCATATATTGGACATATCTAGCTGAAGAGCATTCTGGATCTCAGTGAGGCCGATCTTTAGAGCTCTCAGATGGTCAGCCATTCCAGTCTGCAAGACATCCTGCAAGTCTGCAAACATAGTGTGCATGTCCGTTGTACCAGACTGCTTTGTAGCTTGCAGATTTGCCATGTTAAGCTGCTCAGCTGCATGCACATCAGTAAAATTGGCATGCATATGGGCTTCGAGATCAGCCATGGCAGCTTGTAGATCCCCACTGATTGCATTCTTAGCCTCTTGTAGCCCCAAGAATAGAGCCTGAATATTCAGATCAAGCAGATCCTGTGGCACTACAACTTGCATCTGGTGACACCTACGTAGCCTTGCAGATGGTCTGGAAACTGTTTCCTCCACTAGCTGAGCCACAACTGCCTGTTCTGAGGTGGCTAGCTGCATTGATCGCTCCTGTGGTGGAGGTGACTGTGATGCTTCTTGAGCCCCTCTGGTGGTTATCTTGATGCTTGATCTGGCTGGCCTCTCCAGCACCAATGGGACTGGCACATCTGTACAGATAGAAAGAAACAACCATGAAGCTACCATTTAGTCAGCTGTTGCCTCCAAACTTGAAGACAGCATCATCTAAAATAGATTGTTGGTGATAGGAGTGATAATGATAGATGAGCAATCTGTTATCAATAACAACAGGAAGCAGCAAAAAATATTGTGAAGGGAGGAATATAGTAATGATGAAAGCTCAGGTCAGATAAAATGGGTATGAGATGAAGAGTTCAATGATAGCCATGTCAAGTTAGACTGTGGAAAGGCATTATTGGTAAGGGCAGATATAACAAGCAGCTCAGGAGGTGTATACACAGCAGAAACAATCTGGATAGAAATTAATATTAGGTTTTGCACCAATGCTAAATGTGTTCAGTATAAATTGAGAATTGAGACACAATGGGCTGGATTTTGTCAATGGGAAGCTTTTGGAGGCGGGACTGCTGTTTGCCGGCTTTCAATCCCGCCTCCATCAGCTTCTGGCCAACCAGCGGGATTTTCCCCTGATTGACCTTGTTAAGCCCGCCCAGCGGGCTCAGCAGGCCAATTAGGGGGAAGTCAGTGACAGAGCACGTCAACGTATGACGTGACATCTGTCAAGATTTTTTGAAAGAAGAAATGTCAGCATTTGACAGCTCTATGAAGCTGTCAAACACTGACATTCTGTGTAGTTTGATGAGTCCTTGTATTCAGGACTCATCAAACCTTTCAACTTTGTAGAAATCACCTGGCTGTTGGATCAGAGGATCCAATAGCCAGTCTGTGATCTCTACAATGGAGATGTCGGGACTCCGGCTCCACAGCAGCTGAAGGCTGTAGGCAGAAACAAAGGTAAGTGAACATTTTCTAACACTTTACACTCACCTTACATACTTACCACTCCACACTTGCACCCATCACTCAACTCTGCATTGCACTTTCAGACCCCTCCCCGCAGACCTCCAACTCATCTCCTACACCCTGGCGGGGTTCCCCGAGGTCGGGAAGCCTGCACATCGAAACAAAAAATGGGGATAATCCTATTTTCTGCCTGTTAATTACCTGTTAGCAGGCAGTTAATAGGCTTTAATCCATTTCCCGCCTTGAGGAGACGGGACCCGGAGCAGGATGGCTTCCCGCCTCCTGGCAAGAGGGCACGGAGGCGGGATGGGGGTGGCTTTGCCAGCTGCCCCCAAATTCTGCAACTTTACCGGCATTCCCGCCTCCATACCCGCCTCCTCGGGGCTGAGAAAATCCAGCCCAATCTGTCTCTGGAGTAAAGTAGAATGAGACTTTCCCCTCCAGGGAATCACATTTCACTTTGGACTGGTTTTAGGTCAGGCCCTGACTCTGGATTCACGCTACATTTACAATACCCTGTACAATATGTGTAGTGTAAGTGCACCCCATAAGGCATGATGCTTTCTAATACTGCTGGAGTAGAGTTGGCAACAATGGGGGAGGAGTTGGTTATGGTGGATATCTCACAAGGGTTAAATAGTGATCTAGTTCGTTTACCTTTGGGAATCAGAGAATACTCATGTAGGACATTCCCCCAGGAAATTAAAAAGTGGGGCACTGTCCTTAGTAGAAAAAATTGTGAACAGTCTGTGATAGGAGTAGACTTATTTTAAAATTACATGTTTTCCTCCATGCTTTCTTAGAAGGGACTGCAGGCTAATTTAAAATACTTTTGTACTGATGCAATGATATTAGAATATATATGTACAGCTACTAAAGTACTAAACACAATAACAGAAATGATGGCAGAAGCAATTTTATAGCAAATCCCAACAAAGTAAACAAAGTAAAAATTACAAATACTATTGGTCACTGCCTGAATAACAAATAGACATATAGCAAATTATTTAGGCAAAAGGGGTAGCAATGATTCATAATCATTATAGATTTCAGTTTTCCATTGGTAACATAGAACAGGGACAATCATAAAAACAATTTCATAAAGGTAAAAAGTGACTGATTTTAACACAAAATGTAAAACCGGGTACTAAAGTAGATGTTATATTCAGTATTTAGCAGTACACCAGGAGTGAGTAGTAACCGAGAAGCCATGGTTGCCAGCATGGTTTTCTGCATGGCCATTCCATTGATGATCTTCTTGCCAATGTTACATACCTCCAGAACTCTGTTACTAAAACTGATGATTAACTTATCCTTACCTTAGACATCTCTAAAGCCTTTGACAGGGTCTGGCAGTTTGCAGTTCTAAACAAGTTAACAATATATGGCCCTCCACCAAAGTTATGTTCATGGCTATCTAGTTTTACTCTCATCTCAATCTAGCTTCAGTTGGTGGTTAATCCTCAGACCCTTTGTCCATTAACTTAGGGGTTTCCTAGAGATCTGTCCTCACTCCCACTCTTTTTCTTCATCATATCTCCACCTTCTCAAGGGCAATTAGAGATGGGCAATAAATGCTGGCCTTGCCAGCGACGCCCACATCCCATGAAGGAATAAAAAAAATCTGTTACTTCCTCCACATCATCCAACCCTATGTGCTCTTGTCCACTCTAATTCCACTCTCATTCATCAACTTCAATCAGCTCATAGCCTTCAATGAACAATCTTAATTCTTCTTACAGTGCAATGGTTGAATCATTAAATCTTGGTTTTCCTCATCCTTTTCAATAGGGCAATGAACATGTTATTTTTATTTAGTTCTTTGAAGACAGTGGAGTACATTTTTAACTTGTTAACCCGGCGTAAATTGGGCTTTGTGGATCAGCCACGCATTAAGCTCCACTCGCACTGCTTTCTTGTCCATAGGCATTCTTTCCTCACCATGCCTCTGAATTCAAATGGAACTCCTGCTTCTCTTTCATTGGTAAAATTGCCTCCAGGAAGCTAGAGATTTCCTTTTCATGCAAAATATTTATTTTCTCCTGAATAGAGAAATATTTATTTTGTTCACTATTACTAGCAAAATTGTAAGCACAAATACAAAAGAATATGTAGGGGCGAAGTCCCTCATGATGGGCTCAAAGAGTTTAAGCCTCAGCATTGTCTTTTCTCTCCTCGGGATATACTTTCTTCCTATGTTCCTTTAAGCAGTCTTAAAACAACCAATGCTGTTTACGATAGCAAAATACTGCAGATGCTGGAAATCCGAAATAACAACAGAAAACGCTGGAAAAACTCAGCAGGCCAGGCAGCATCCGTGGAGAGAGAAAGAGAGTTGACGTTTCAGGTCGATGACCTTTCATCAGAACTGTTTCTGCTGTTTCATCATTTTGCTTTGTAGAGCTGCCTCCCTTGTATTCTTCTCATAGCTTCAAGGTTTGATTTTGTAAATCTTAAACAACTTAATTTTTGGTCACAGTTTGGGAATTCCGACGACAACAAACAAAAAAAAACACTGAACTGCGCATGCGCAACTACTTCCAGTTCGTTGGCAGCAGTCACGTCCTATCTCTAAAACCTTAACCCTATCCCAAAACTCTAACCCCCAACCCTAACACCCTAATCCTAACCCCTAACATTAAGCATAGTCACTCTCTTGGCTGTGGTATCAATAGTGCAGTGCAGGGCGGGTGCGGTGACAATAACCGCCTTTATACACCCTAATTTTATTCATTCATATTTAAATAGGTCCCTCAACAAATTCCCTGAGTTTTCTTGCATCTTGACTCCTGTAGCACTGCTTACCTGTATAAATCTGGCATTTTTGGTAGTTTGCTTGAGAAGTTTGATTCGTAAAGCTAGGACTAATGTAGCTCATTGTTGGACTTTCATACTGTAATTTATTCAGTATTGCTTTGGCATTACTTTCTTCTCCTGTTTGCTGATGCATTTTTGCATCACAGGATTCCTTTTGCACTGACATGTAGCCACAGAACTGTTGCTGACAGTAGCTACAATTTACTACCATTCTGCCTGTTTCCCACCACATGTCACATTAATATGTCACTTCTGACAATAAATCTATACTGTATATTCCAAAGAAGGTACAACTAGTTTATTTCTCTTCTCAAGTTCTGTGCCTATGCTTCAAATGCATACATCCCCAGTTCTTGCCTTTGATGCTCATTATAAGTGTTACCTCAAGGAGAGGATTTCAGTTAGACCTGCAACTCCTGCCATCACTTCAGCTCCTGTGTTACCTACCACTTCTTCAGTCCTCTAAGAGGGATGGACAGATTGGGTGGATGGGCATCTCTGAGACTTAACGGCCTCATCAATGTTTCACCTGCTTTGTGTCCCCTGTGGATAATCAGGAATCTATGTGAGAACAGATCCTTGGTCACTACTAAGGAATGTGTAGCCCATCATCAAAGTTCTCCATGGCCAATTTCCTAGCCATTCAAGGCCAAAGTGAGAACCTCATGTAAATTGGGACCCAGATCTCAATAATGGCAATTAAAGTGTTGGTAAGCAAAACTGTACCTGTACCCTTGGTCTCAGAGGTTCGCCTGCAGATGGCCGTGAAGTTGCCAGTCACTCCACAGCATGTTTCCTCAGAGCTTGTTTCATGCATACTATAGGCATTCACTTGGTGGGCAACTTCCTGCCCTGTTGCCACATATAGGTATTGAGAGGATGGTGTCCCTCTGCCCCCCACCCCCCAAAAATAAATTGAGATCTGCCTCTATTACACATTCTCAGATAACACATCCAGTGTCTCCTCATCAAAGGGGGTAGTTCTGGCACCTGGCCTTCACTCAAACTCCATTTCTTCCATAGCACAAGCACTAGGATGGAGTAGCAGCCTTTAAGTGCAACAGCCCTTTAAGAGCTGCTGCATTCCCTATTCTACAATCACTTTCAGCCATAGCACTCACAGAAACTGCACAGGGAGGACACTGAAATTATTCAAAGGAGCTGACCTCACTGATTAACAAGGTCAGTTTCCCACTCCACTATTGTGGAGTTGGCATATGTCATGATTAAAGTATCATTTTCCAAGGTATCACAGAATCCATCCTGTAAAATAAAATCACTTACATGGATTTATGGAACCAAAAAGTAATTAGGACTAGGAGCCATTGAAAAGCCAACTAAGATGATTTCACGACGACGCAGAGGGGTCGTTTTTGGGTTTTGGGTGGCCAACCGGTAAAACGCGCTGATCGACCGCCTGTCCTGGCACCAAAGAAGTGGCCACATTTACATCAGACCGGCGAGCTAAGGGGTGCCAAGTGGGCATTCTCATGCAGCTCACCAGATTAAGACTGGTCAATATAGGGTCGCCCAAGTTGGGAGCAAGGTAAATGCGGGGTGATTGACTGAGGTGGGGGGGGGGGGCGGGGGGATGGTGGTGTGGGGGGGGAGTCCCGGGGTGGCAGCTGCCCATATTATTTTCATGGGGCCTGGAAGAGTACTTATGCTCCCTCCTTTGCCCACAAAAATAACTTCAACTTACTTTTGCTGGACCTCTTCTTCTCTATCACCTGTGGAACTGATCAGAGAGTGCACAACGCACGCTCTGATTATTTCTCTCCTGAAATGGCAATCAGGGTCCTGCGTGCGTCATAGGACCCCAATTAGCATATTAAAAGGGATCTACCACCTGAAACAGGCAGGCGCTTCAGCCGCCCAGCCGTAGGCCCCTTTCGAAATAGGGGTTTGTTGGGGTTAACGGAGCGGTAAGGCTAACGATCCCATATTTAGGCGTTAATGACTATTTTTTTCAAGTGAAAATTGGCTCCAGAGACTTCATCCAATGAGTAGCTGAGGCACACAGAGCAGGAAGGTCCCAGTTGTGATCACCATCTGTGCTGAGTTCCAGTGTTCCTTTGACACCTATTCTGGACAGCACCGACAAGGAGATTTTGGGCAAAACACCATTCACCCACTCATTCTTAGGTGGTACTAGGGCCAGGAACCACAGAGGGGACTAAAATGGGATACAAAGGGTAAAATCCTGAAAAAATGCCGATCAGGAAATGGCAGACGTCATAATTCTTTACATCAGGTTTCTCAAGGTTCTGCTCCTGGCACAGGGCAGGAAATCAGTAGTCATCTCTGCTACTGTGATCATTACCAGTGAAGCTCTGGTCTAGAAGTAGTATCTCGCAAAAAGATCAATAAAGCCTGTAGGACTGGAGATTCCTCCGTGGATGCAACCGGGAAGTTAGACCCAAAATTGCACCTGAAGCTGTGCCCATTTACCGATGTTAAGGTATCCTCGCAATCTAATTAGAAGATGCCCGAACGTAAAAATAGCCATGAATCCACATACTATCTGAGCGAGGTTGAACGTGATTGGAACAGAGCCAATGGGGCTTCAAGGCGCTAGGGTGGAGGGCTATAAACGTTGAAAATAAAACCTTTAGGGCGAGGCTGGAGATTGCAAAACAAACAGCACACAGCTCTCTGTCCTGCAGATATTTAAATTAATGCCTTTAATTTGCTCTGTAGAGTGAATCATCTCAAACTTCTCCCTTCTCACAGATGACTACCTGAAAATCATAGGAGAAGGCAGCCTGGGGAGGGTCTTCAACAGGATTGCCGAGGATCTTCAGGCCCTCTTGGATGAGGTGGAAAGGAGGCACCAACATCACAGCCATCACATGCGATGAGGAGCCGGATGTGGGCAGAGGTTGCAGAGGCACTGAGTGGTGCCTTAATCATGCCCTGTCACTTTAATTCTCCGCTCCACTCCACTCTGACCTCTTGGTCTCAACCTCTTACACTGTTCCAACGATTCTCACGCAAGCACGTAGAACAGCAGCTCATCTTTTGATTAGGCATTTTACAGCCTTCTGGACTCAACGTCGAGTTCAACAATTTCAGACCATAACCTCTGCCCCTATTTTTTCACATGGCAGCTGTTGATGATTCTGCCATTCCCATTTACACCTCTTCTAGACTCATCTTTTGTTTCTTTACTTGTCCCATTACCATCTCCTTTTGCCTTTTAATCTCTCCTGCCTGCCACCCTATCACAGACCTACCCGTTTGTTCTTTCCTCCCCTCCCCCCCCGTTCCCTGCCCCTGCACTTGCTTAAAATCAGTTACATCTCTAACTTTTTCCAGTTCTGATGAAAGGTCATCAACCTGAAACGTTAATTCTGTTTCTCTCTCCACAGATGCTGCCTGACCTGCTGAGTATTTCCAGCATTTTCTGTTTTTATTTACTATATTAATGTTGATTGCTGAGTTTAGCTCCCACCACAACTCCAAAATTGCCATCATCGCAATTTTGGAGGTAATATGTGACAAATGATTATATAGAGTTGTGCCATAAAGTATTTTGCAAAGCAGAGATTCCAAAGTATAATATTTTAATGTGAATATACCTGCGTGAATATATTATATAAAAAGTTCTCCTTTTGAACAACCTTATTGTTCAATAGTTATCATATGACCTCTGTAATTGAGTTACATTTCCCAACAATTTGATTGGCCAGTATCACATAGCTGCTCTATTTGTTTCACTTTCAAGCAAACTCATTTTGTGCAGCTAATCACATTATTGATCTAATTTATGCATGTTTGCTTAATAAGGTTTTGGACCAATGCTAGCAAAGAGAGGCCGAATGGGCGATGCAGATTCAGCAGGTTTCTGTTTGGTTCCTGGTAAGGACATGGCCCGTTCCCATGGCAACTGCTGCACAGTGGTTTTGAGCACTGTGATTGGTCCATTTCAACAATGTGACTCCATAGTAGCCATGTGACCATAAAAAGAATGCTAACACAAGGACAAACTGACATCACAGTGAGGTTGCAACTCCTTATTTGGCCAAAACAAAAATCCCTTCATAAAGGACTGGCCAGAATTATAAATAATGTAACATAAATTAAACAGTGTAGCTTTCAATGGGCCTGAATTTGTGGTCGGCGGCAAAGCTAAGGAGTATGCCACTGACATCGCAAGTAACTCCACACCTACCTCGTGCGATTTTTTTTCCCCCAGCGAGAACGTCCTTTAAAATGCTGCAGAGATCCGCACAGCGTACTCCCCCACGGAGCCCAGGAGCGCACCATTGTGCCTATGCGAACCTGGAGTGGTGGCTCTTTTACTTGCTGATTCTTAGCCTATAAGCTACTCATTAGGGTCTCGCCAGCTTTAATGACTTTAATGACGCTTACACACAACAGAGATCATTCTGTGATGTGGTTATGTTACTGCAGATAGCGAGACAGTCACTGTTCATGGTGGCGTATATTCTACAAAATATCTAGGCCAATTTCCTCAGTAATTACAACATTAAACATACCATCTGGTGACACATGTTCGGGACATCTAAAAATAAAAATGCTTTCATTCTCATGATTTAAATTAAAACAAAAATGGCAATCTACAATGATTGTTCTAAGTTTGCATTTGCTGATTGTAAACCATTTTCTTGCAAGATACACAGCCTAACAGGGCTATGTACAATATACAATCGATGGTATCGATTAATTGTTGTGTTAGCACTTTATTCCCAATAAAAATCTTTCTTCTGGTCCCCTTATGCTGTGCAACAGGCTTCCTGTGCCTGCTTGCACAAGACTTAAAAATTGAAAGCGTAATTACTTCGGAGTAGGTGGGCAATTAGCCCAACTTTTTGCCAGCACTTTTTGCCGGCACGTTGATTTCTATCAGGAGGTGAAAGACGCAGCAAAGTCTCTGTGTATTCGTAACTTAACAGATTGCAAGTTCGGGATTTAGCGCATGCGCTTACTTGCGGTCAGTTTCAAAGGTGGTATGACGGCGAACACTGACAGTTCGCCGTCATACCAACCACAAATTCAGGGCCAAAATTTGCTTCTCATGTACTATAAAATTAAGGGAAATAAGCAGTAAGGATAGCTAATAGCTCATTGGTGCCTGGTAATCATGTGATCAATTCTGCTCCTTGTTTATGCTTGTCCATAAAAAATCACTGACAAATCTCACCCTGTCATTATCTATGGTAACTGTTGCTTATTGGTCCATGGTAACTACATTACTGGAAAAACAAATTACATCACTATGCCAAGTTGACATAACTGATTTTTCTTGGGCTACTATAAAAAACTCCTTGTGGGTCATAATTAAAATATAAGTTGGGAATGTAAAAAGCAATGTTTTCTTCCAATTTATTAAAAATTAATAGAGATCTATGTAGTATAGACAGGTGAGCAATGGCTAGATAGTACATATAATATAATATATATACTACATATAATAGTAAATATATTTTTGAAATTGTCCATGAGCACCACCAAAGGACATCGACTTGTAATCCTTTAAATAGTGAAACTAGAATTAAGGTCAGTCTCTGAATACTGAAGTTGTCTAGCACTTCAATGGACTCCATGAAGAAGAGTTTTGCCACATACTCTTTTGTGCATGGAGGGAAGTGGGGGGAGCTGTACTCCTTGTCTCCATATGGTTAAACATAATCCTCCCTTTTATTTCAGATTACTATAGCAGCACATCACTGTGCTTATTTCCCGAGATTACGTTTAACTTCCTCATTATTCCATTCATGCAACACTTTGATCTCTGGGTTCTGCTATTACAAAGATTGTTAACAACACTATTCAACTCTACATCAATATATAATAGCTTCTGAATTTTTTTATCCATCTTCGATTTTTCACATAGCACAGTGTGGTGTCATTAAAGAGATCAAGTTGCTTATTTCCAAGTTGTTTAGCTAATTAATCTGGCCTGCTGCAAACATTATTTCCTTAGATAGCTTAATATTCCACTGGCAGTAACACTACTCTACCAAAGTAAAAATGCTATGGCCTAGAAATTGGATATGGCCCGAAAATGGGTGGTGTCATGGTCCAGCGCTATTTGGCTGCACCCATTCAAAGTGGTCCAGGCAGCACGTAAAATTCATGCTACCTGCTCATTTACCTGATTATAGTGCTGATCTCTGCGCTAAACGCGCTGCTGATTGGTTAACTGCTCAACAGGTGGGCCAATATCGGGTGTAGTCTAATGGCCAGTAATGTTTGGCCTAGTCTTTTCCACTACTTAAAGGGGAGGTGCTTTGATGCAGCAACAACTCATTATCATTGGAGTTGGAATTGCAGTTGGAACACATGGTTCAGCACCAGCAAAGAGAATGAGCCAGGAGGTTCTCCGGTGCGGCTCTGAAAGCATTGGTACTGGCCGTGGAGAGGAGGTGGGCTGTCCTGTTCCTGCAGAGTGGCAGGAAGCCATCAGCGCACACTTTGAGAAGGCAGTGGCAAGAGATAGCTAGGTACGTCATGGCCAACAGTGTCATACTGTGGACATGGATCCAGTGCCGCAAGAAGTTTAATGACCTCACATGGCAGGTCAAGGTGAGCGAACATTTCAGCAAATGCCATATCCCACCATCTGCACCACAAGCCTCACATACTGCTCAATGCACCACACCCCCATCACTCACCTACCAACAATCTCGACCTTTCACCACTCAGACGTCACAATCATAGCTTCACTTCACCCTCTCAACTTTACCACTCTTGCAACTCTCACACCCACATCTCACACCTTGCACACACTGATAGCTATTCAACTATGGCAGGCACATCACTCAAACAGATTGCACTACACTCACTGACACAATTCCCTTTCTCTTGCAGGCCAAGGTGGCTCAAACTCACTATGAGCAGTGGCAGATGAGAGGCGGCCAAGCCGCTTTACAGGCCTTGAGCCAACTGGAGGCGAACGTGCTCGACATCATTGGAGGGGAAGTCACCGAGGCCGTGGAAACGGGCGAAGTTGAAGCTCTTGGGTATAACAACGGTATGTTCATTCCTAATCCTTCTTTTCACATCCCACTTCCCCCTCATCCCATAATCTCTTTTCATTTACAAGCTGCTGATGCTGTACGCATAGATATCTTGCTCCGCCCTCCCCTCCCCTCACCATAATCCGACTCTTGTGCCTTTCTGCTTACAGATGACCAAGATCTGCCACCCGCACAGCCTGACCCAAAGTAAGGGAGGAGAATGGAGATGAAGAAGAAGTCACACCACCACTGCATCTGACACTCGCAGACACCAGCTCAGAAACTGGCACTGCGCAGAATGTACAGATTAGTATAGATGCAGGATCTGCACAGGGTGAGGCACCGGGCACGAGTGGGCTGCAGCAAGGCCAGGGGGAAAGGGTAGCTCAAGGGCCAGCTCCCCGGAGGGTGAGTTCGCACACGAGTTCTGCTGCACACGACTCAGATGATGACTTCGATGGGGCGGCCTTCAGAAGAAGGGTGATGGCCATGCACACCGAAATGCTAGGTGCAATGGTAAGCCTGCCAGAGAGCCTCGTGGCAGTGTCAAGGAGCATGGAGGAGTCCGGTTCCAACATTGGACGGGGATTTTGCAGAGCTTGGAGCCCATGATTTCCAGGCTGGAAATGATGGACAACTCCAGGAGAGACCTTGTGGACCCAGATGATGCTTGTAATGGGCAATGTTGCGGCTTCCATTGCAGCACAGATGGAAGTGACCCAAAGTCTCAGTGCTGCAGTGGAAGTGCAAACGGCTCTTGTGTAGTCTCAGCTTGCTGCAACCCAAGCTCAGACTGCTGCCATCATGGCTGGGTTTACCAGTGTCAAAATGGGCTTGCAGGGTGTCGCAGCAGACCAGCAATCTGTCCTCCAACAGATTGCTAGGAATGCTGAGGTGCCGCCTCGGGGGAGTGGCAGTGGGTCTGTGGAGCAGGAGCCTGCGGTCCTCTTTCAGGATGACAGCATTCCTATTCCCACTACTGCCACTCTGCCATTGCCCTTGCCACTGCCAGCCAGCCAGCCCAGACTGCTGCCACCCATGCTGAGGTGGGGCAGTCTACAGCTGGGCCTTCTAGGTCCTCAGCTGGTTGAGGTCTCCCTGTAAGGTCATCTGAAGTCTCCCCCACGGAAACTCAACAGCCTTCCAACAGCCATGCTGCAGCCACTGGGGGAGCACTGCATAGGAGCACTAGATTAGGAAAGGACACACGAACAACAGGCACTAAGGGATTGCACAAGGGTGATTAGTTGATATTGTAATGTAAATTGAATAGTTATAAATTTATTAATTTTGTTTTGAATGTTTTTGTGGTGGCTTTCATTTCAGCTTTGTGCCCAGGAGGACGCTGTGATATTCTGTGACAGAGGGATGGTATGATTAGCATGTGGTTGATTGGAATGCGGTGAGCAACGAGGATCTGGGGTTTCATTCACTTGAATCGGAGTCTGATGAGGCGTTCACGGACAGCCCGTGCGGAAGAGGGATTTGCCTACTGCTACCTCCATTCCTCCTCGTCCTCTTCCTGAGGTGGTCCCGCAATCCCTGCTGGCATGGGCTGCGCCCTCATGATGGCCAAGTTGTGAAGCATGCAGCAGACCACAAAATGGGGCACCCACTTCGCCGAGTACTGGAGGGCTCCTCCTGAGTGGTCAAGGCAGCGGAACCATTGCTTCAGCAGCCCGATGGTCTGCTCAATGATGTTACTGGTGGCAGCATGGCTGTCATTTATATGAGTGCTGGGCAAGAGTAGTGGGGTTGCGGAGGGGAATCATCAGCCAGGTGCAGAGCCTTTGTCTCCGAGCAGCCACCCTCGGGTTTGACGTGGTGGCTGGAAGATTGCTGGCACACTGGACTGACGCAGGATGAAGGCATCATGACTGTTGCCAGGATAGCGGGCATTGACCATCAGGATGAGCTGGGCGTGGTCACACACCAACTGCACATTAAGTGAGTGGTAGCCTTTGCGGTTACAGCAGATCTCAGGATTGTTATGTGGCATCTGCAAAGCCACGTGTGTGCAGTCGATGGCGCACTGCTCCATGGGGAAGCCCGCTATCCTGGTAAAGCCACATGCGTGCTCTCCTCATGCTTCTCTCTGCTCAGAGAGAAGACAATGTAGTCCCTTCTCCTGGTGTAGAGAGCCTTTGTGACCTCCCAGATGCAGTGATGGGCGGCAAACTGGGAGATGTTAGCTATGTCTCCTGCTGCAGACTGGAAGGATCTGCTGGTGAAGAAATTGAGGGCCACTGGGAGAGCCATGGTCACCCTGCTCTCAGACAGTAGGTCTGGTTGCAGGAGGTGGCAGAGTTCTGTGACCACCTTCTTGCTGATGCGGAGCCTCCTAATACACTGCTCCTCGCTTATGTGGATATGAGAGAAGTGCTCGTTGAAGACCCTAGGTGGGTAAGGCCTCCTGTTGAGAGCACTCCTCCTCCTCCCTCTGCGAGCATCTTCTCTTCTTCGCTGCACTCGCTCCCTCTCCCGAAGTTACTTGAGTGCAAGGGGGTTTACAAGAAGAGCCCCTATGACTGTGAGCAAGTGTTGTGAGCAGAAGCTTTTAAATAAGAATGAAGGTGTTCTCCACTTGCACCAACACTCCCTGTCACTTTTGGAACTTGAAACAGGTTTAGAAAGCTGCTAGAGTTGCAGAAAGTTACACAGAGCCAGTCAAACTGAATAACCGTGGCAGCTGCAAATGGTTGCTGATGCTTCCTGATGTAAGAAAACTACTAGGCACTTGGTCTAAGCATTAAACAAAGCTTTAATCAACTGTTTTTCAACATGGAGATCTAGTTTTGTCCTTCACTAGTTCCTGTTAAAGAATGTCCTGAGCAAGCTGGGCCCATGCCCGAGTATTTATACTCTCCCTGGACAGCGCCACCAGCAGACCGCCCAGTATTATTTCATAAGTCATTTCCACATGAATGACAAGATTCATGTCACTCCCTTTAAATAACACTGCTGGAGGCTCCGTCCTGCTTGTCAATGCTCGGTCAGCTGGTCGTAATTAACACAGTTTAGCGGCGAACTCCAAAATGGCAGATCAGGCATCAGGTGAGCATTACACACTCACTGACGTCATGATCTGCATAATCTATATATCCCTAGCGAGCACGGACATCAGGCAGCACTGCCGCCCAGCCGAAAATGGTGGCCGCCGCGGGACCCACCAGCAGCGAGCGGAAGTGAGGCGGCCGCCATTTCTTTCTCCGAAACAGGCCTTAACGGCAATGCTAACACCTCCAGTTTCTAGGCCTAAATCGCTTCAGTAGTAACCATGCTTTACCACCAAAATAACTTTAATTTCCATCCACTGAAGTAGCAACCCCAGAGATTACATGACAGAAGTTCATAAAATGTAATTTCTCACGTGGGACTTGAACTCATTACCAGAATTCACATGAGAACAGAAAAGAGAACATTGGAAACAGGGAAAAATGGAAACATTTACTTTGATAACCAGTCAAATATAAAGAAAGATTCATTGGTATTGAAAAATATATGTACATAGCAGCATAGTTACTTGCTGTATGTTGTGTACTATTCATGGATACCTAGGGCTGGATTTTGTCTTGGGGTCGGGTTGGGGTCGTGTCATCTGCATTTCGTGTTCCACCCCCGACTCCTGATTAATGTGGGAGACTGATGCAATTTTCACTTAATTGGGCAATTGAGTTCCAGCATGTGGGAACCCATGAACTAATTAGTGGTTTCAGTCTGAAAGTCGCCTCTGATGATGTCAGCATTGCTGCTGCCTGGTCTCAGAGACTGACTGGATGTTGGTGAGAGAGGACCTGCCTGGCTTTTTGCTGTGAGTGGACTGGATGCAAATGAAAAGACAGAGAGAGAGAGAGAGAGAGAGAGAGAGAGAGGTTTTTTTTGCATCCAAGTCCTCTTACAGCAAAGGCCATACAGTTTCTGAACACATTCAATGCAGCAGCAACTTTCAGACCTAATACTACTACTACCTTCATCACATCTCCGTTGTAATAATGGACTTGCAGCCGATAGTCAGCTATCTACTTGTACTCCCGCCAGGTTTCACTGGAGTGTTTCACGCCAGAAAAGTGTTAAACTAGCTACAACGTTTCAAAATGGCATTACACAGCCAATTTAGGGCTTGTTAAGGGCTTTAATGGCCTCTCCCGCCTCCAAGAGGCGGGATGGAGTCGGGAAACCCGTGACTGATTTTGTCAAAATTACGTGGAGGCGGGATAGATTCGGGATGGGATGGGGTCGGGACTCCCGACCCCGCAAATTTAACTCCCCACACGCCTCCAAACCCGACTCCATGGGTCATTCAAAATCCAGCCCATAGTTTCTATTTTTAAGAAACTGAGTAATGATTGCAACACCACAATAGTCCTGTTCATTGGAAAATATAACGATATTAAAGTGATAAAAGAAAAAGAATACTGTTACATTGACGTATAATATTTTCCCATCATTTGTGTTCTAAAGTTTGATTTGTTCATAGATGTACAGAGTACTGGCTGCTGTCCTTTAGAGGAACTACCACTGAAAGGGTCCTCCACATTGTGGTACTCTGGAGTGTGTGGGGCGAGGTAACACCTCAGCTAAAGATATACTAGATACAAGCTGCAAAATAAAGCTTTCAGAGGACTCGAGGGAACTCTGAATGGCAACATCTATTAATGCAAGCAGGACACCTGCTGGGTTCACACCAGTGTGCTGAACAGATTGACCAGTGCATTTACTGTGTACAGTCCTGGTCACCACATTACAGGAAAATGTGATTGCACTAGAGAGGGTACAGAGGAGATTTACGAGGATGTTGCCAGGACTGGAGAATTTTAGCTATGAGGAAAGATTGGATAGGCTGGGGTTGTTTTCTTTGGAACAGAGGAGGCTAAGGGAGATTTAATTGAGGTGTATAAAATTATGAGGTGCCTAGATAGAGTGGATAGGAAGCATCTATTTCCCTTAGCAGAGAGGTCAATAACCAGGGGGTACAGATTTAAAGTAATTGGTAGAAGGATTAGAGGGGTGTTGAGGAGAAATGTTTTTCACCCAGAGGGTGGTGGGGATCTTGAATTCACTGCCTGAAAGGTTGGTAGAGGCAGAAACCCTCATCGCATTTAAAAAGTACTTGGATATGCACTTGAAGTGCCGTAACCTACAGGGCTACGGACCAAAAGCTGGAAAGTGGGATTAGGCTGGAAAGCTCTTTTTTGGCTGGCACAGACACGATGGGCTGAATGGCCTCCTTCTGTGCCGTAAATTTTTATGATTCTATGATTCTATTCAGTTTCCATTTCTGACAATCCTTTGGCATCGTAATCACATTTACTGCAATCCTGTGAATTTTTGCAACTATGTGAACTATCTTTATGTATAATCATGATCAAAGCCATCTTGTGCCCTTCTGTAGTTGGCCATTCAGCCTTTGTGCTGACGGAAGTATCTTTATTTTTGACAAATTTCTTGAGCACTACAGCTTCAGAAAAAAGGTGGTATCCTTTGTACTTTTACTTTGATTGCTATTGTCTACCCTTCACTGCCAACAATATACAATGTTATGTTCACTCACAGGCATCAGGCAGTTCGTTCCAATTTATGGTAAATTCTAATAATTTCTGCCAATATTTGATTGGGTGTTAACTAACAATAAATTAATATGCCATAAATAGGATTATATGGCATTCATAGCAGGATGGTAAATTTCCACAAAAATAGCTGAATGTGCCTTCAACATTCACTAACTGTGAGGAATATCATTGACCCCAGAAAAAGAAATGCTCCATACTTTGAATAAACTGCAGTTTACAATTAGTTATAAAATATATACAGGTTGTTGCCTCAAATTTTGTGATAGTCTATTTAGTTTATGATCAATCAACTTTAAATAAATACCTTTGCAAAATAGAGAAGTGTATTGAGTTCTTCTGATATCTCCACTTCCTACAGGTTTCCTGTGGTAAATAATCAAATCTTGGTTAGTACTCAAGATGTTCAGGCACACTTTATAACACCTTTGATAGAATTAGATGTCACAAAAATTGGCATCGTAAATTGTGCCAACATACACCACCCATATACAATTGACCAAACATCACTGTTGGTTTTCTCAGGGAAGCGCCCTCAGCCCAACCATCTTCAGCTACTTCATTAATAACCTTCCTTCCATCATAAGATTAGGAATGGGCTTGTTCACTGATGATTCCACAGTGTTCACCTCCATTCACAACTCCTCAGATAATGAAGCAGCCCATGGCAGCCTGCAACAGGACCTGAATAATATCCAGACTTGGGTTGATAAATGACACATAACATTCGCACCACATAAGTGATAGGCAATGACCATCTTGAACAAGAGAAAGCCCAGCCACTTCCCATGGCCTTTAATGCACCACCATCGCCAAGTCCTGCATCATCAACATCCCGGGGGTCATTATTGATCAGAAGCTGAATAGAACCAGCCAAATCAACACTATGGCTACAAGAGCAGAACAGAAGCTGGGTGCACTGTGATAAGTTGCTCATCTCCTTGACCCCTCAAAGCCTCTCCACATCTACAATGCTCAAGTCAGGAGTGTGTTTGAATACACACCATTCACCTGGATGGGTGCAGCCACAACAACATTCAAGAATCTCAATACCATCCAGGACAGAGCAGCTTGCTAGATTGGTGCCCCTGCCACTGGACTCAATATCCACTCCTCCACCACTGGCACACTGTGGCTGTCGTATTTACAATCTACAGGAAGCACTACAGCAACTCGCCAAGGTTACTTCGACAGCACCTCTCTCCCCTGAAACCTATGAAATATTTCAACGGTGAAATATTTTGGAATCGATGGGAATGCTGAACATTGTAGTCCTGTTCAACCTAATGGTACAATTACAAATAACATTTTTAATTTGGAGAGGCAGGAACAGGACACAATGACGCATCTTGACCATTGCTATGTAGTAGGAACACAGAGGATGTGTGTTGGTTATGTAGGAAACGATACTGCATTGTTTTTAGAGCCTGATAATGATCTTAATAGTGTATAGATCAATAAAGCACAGAGGTTCTTCATAATAATCTCCCAGGGTTTTTCATTGCCTTACACATATATTGCAGATCACTTGATTATAGCTTGCTTAATAAATAACTTTGTTCCACAAACTATAACCAAAGTTCACTCCAATATGTGTGAAGGAATCGTGTACTCATGAAACTGATAGTAAATGCAGAAATAATCTGGCAAATCACTGGAGCTTCTATGCATAATCAATGCTATTGTGTACAGACTATAAATTAGCTAATAAAATGAGTGTTTGTGTCCCTCTCCTATTTCTCCTGAATTTAAAATTGTACTTTTACATATGTCATTAAATTCAGTGGCGCCCCCACATTCAGCACTCCACTTGTTCTACTACACTGCCATTATATGCTAATTGACTAGCTTTCAGTACTATGGCAATGAAGAATTATTATCACCATCTCCCTATTCTACTTACATAGAGTCAGGCAAATTCTCCTCCTCATTCTCGTCTTCCAACGGAAATCTTTCTTCCAACACTTCATCATTTGACTGAACTAAAAAATATATTAAAAAAAATTCATATATAGAACAATGGTCTATGTTACTAATATGTATTACAAGCTATTACATAGTCACAGGCTCACTTGCAGTAACAAATCACGGAGAAATAAAATAACCACAACATAAGAGATATTTTTATAGCCTGTATGGAATATAGAATTTATCCTGTGCTGCGATTCACATAATAATGTATAAGCAACAAAATTATACACTTTCTACCTAATAAGTATTATTATGAATCCCAGGCCCAGCCACTATAGTACTTCTTTGGATACATCTTCCCAGTTATAAGTATTACCATCAATGACGTTTGTTTCTTACAACCCAGCTAATTAATAATCCACTCTGCAGTTCCTTTTCGGCCTTTCACTTTAACATCCAAGTTCCTGGGAGACTCTATTTTCACTCCCCTATTCTATATTCCTATCTCTTTCAAACATTTTAAATCTTGCACTGTGAATCATTTGCATCTTCATGCTAATTATAGCATATCACCCATAACATTCTATGGGGGAAAAATTTGTGTATGCCAAGAGAATTGCCAGTGTCACCGGCAACTTGAGTTAACGGCCGCTGAAAATGGCCACAGCGCTACCGTTCAAAAATTCACGCTGTGGGTTGGTGATGTGTAGTGCAGCACTAACTTACCGTGGAACGCTCTGCTGGTGGCGTTAATGGAGGTTTCTGACCCGAAGTTCCTGTCTACAGTCGGCGTTGCATCTTCTTACAGCCTCTGGGAGCGAGGCTATGGCATTTGCAAGGAATTGTGGGCAATTAAAGGGACAATGCATTCAGAACTAATAAAAATTACAATGCAGTGAAAAAATGCAGCTTTCAGCCCTTACTGCCTTTCCTTTCAATAAAAAAATCACCATTAAAAAGAAGTGCCAAATGGGATTCTTCAGCACTGAAAGCTGGGATGCATCCTCCTCTTCTGCTTCCTCCTCTTCAGCTTTCTCTTCTTCTGTGTCTTCCTCGTCCCTTTGTGAGCGGATGTTGTAAATCTGAAATCACAGCATCTCGATCTGAGATGAGAACTCTGTTTCTCTCTCCATGGATTTTGCCTGACCTGTTGAGTATTTGCAGCATTTTCTGTCTTCTCAGAGGCCTTCTTTTACCATCCAAGGCCTTGCAAGCATCCAGCAGCACTCCCTACACACTTAAAAAAAAACTTTAACTTCTATTGCAGCAAGCCATTACTTCAATAAAATCAAAAAGCCCAGTCCAAAATTTCAAATGCAAACTTACCTGAAAGATGTGTGTGTACCTTTAAGAGGTGCTGACAGCACCTCTGTCAGTCTATTTGGACACTGGGCTTCCCTGTGGTTATGATCAGTGCTAGGGTCGAAGTTGGCCGTGGTGACGTTAAGTTGGTGGGGCTCGCCGACTGATGTCACCACTCTGCCATTTCTTTTGCAGAGCGCTATGACTTTCCGGCAGTGCTACTGGGACGTTGAAAATGGAGGATGTTGCTGGACTTGCCACCAGCTGGCAAAAGAGTGGCAGCCACCACTATTTTGCCATATTTTGCCAGTAACAGGTGGCATTAAGCCACCGCATTTTTAGCCGAATATCTTTACTCTCATTTTCCTAATGCTGGTGAATAAAACTTGAGGGCGAGGAAGAAGCTTTCTGTTTAAAATACTCCTCTCACAAAAAATATACATAGAACTCTTAGGGGGAAAAATTTGGTTGCTTTGCGCCTCCCGTTAGCGCCTCCTGCCTCCCGCATTAATGCCTCCTGCTTGGGGCGCTACCTTTGGGGCTCTGACTGAGGCGGGGGGGGGGGGAGGCGGCAACGGGGGACAAGTGTGAGCGCTTTGAGCAGAGGCCCCACTTCCATGTCCTCTCTCACCATCTCATGGCCCACCCTCACTTCCCTGCGAGCAAGGAGCTGGAGAGCACTTTGCTGCACATCAGTGGGGTGATGAACGGCCAAGTCTAGGTTTCTATCCATCCTAGATATGGCTGCAATCAGAGTGTGCAAGCTGTTGTTCACAACAAGAACGCACTCATTTGACTGACGCGTTTGATGCTCCATGCAGGTGGCCACCCTTTCCATGGGCGAACACATCATAGCCATGGCCTGTGACATCATGCCAGTCATGCTGGAGATGGACTCCACCATTCTCCCTACAATTGAGCACATCGCGGCTGGAAAAGCTGTCGGAGCCTTCTGTTTTCTGTTGCTCCTCAAGAATCATCCACTTTGTCGATGACCCCCGGGGTTCAGCATCTTCGTCCAGCTAAGCAGTGCTTGGAGCATCCTGCGTCCTCCGACGAGGACTCTCCACACTGTTCCTGTCTCCACTATCTGCTCTTGTGAGACACCAGGTGACAACATGACTTTATCTCTTACTGAACCCACCGACGTGTGAGTATCTGCGCTGGTGCTGGGTGTGCATGGGTCGTGTGACGGTGCAACCTCAGAGTCCACGACCTCCTCTGAGGAGTCGTCTTCCTCCTCTGGCTGGGCAGTGGGGTGGAGGGGAACTCTTGAGCAGCCTGTGGGAGAGTAAAGAGATGAATTAGAACTGTTATGATAATGTTTTAAGTGACCATTATGCACATGATCCTATTTCACTGGCTGCTGACATCAAGTCACCATGAGTGACTGTTGTATGCCATGTGACTGTATGATATTTAATTCTGTCACCAGGTAGCTGGGAGGTCCCCCTCTCTCCATCTCCCACCACCAGCAGCTCTGCAATGCAGCTCAGCTCCAGGGCCGCCTGCTCTGCTGAAGTCAGTGGTGTCGTGATTGGAGGGCCACCATCGGTTCGCTGCCTCTCTTGGGTGTTCTGTGCTCTCTTCTCCTACAAGGAGGGAAACAAGAGACCTTTGAGTGAGAGTCATGGAATGAGTGGAAGGGATGGATGGGCAACATCTGTTGAGAGTGACTATGAGGGAGAGGTGTGACATTGCATTAAGATGAGGGTGAGTGTCAGTGGTGGATGGTCAGATGGGGATGTGAGTAGGTGCATAGATAGAGAGGGATGGGTGCACCTGCCAGGTAGGTTGGTGTGAGGAGTGATGTGCAGAAGTAGGCTTGCGGAGGCAGAGTGAGGGGGTTGGGGTGACACGCACATCAGGATGTAGGGCAATGTGGCATTGTACTCACCTTTCCTGACTTCATGAGGTTGTTAAAGCGTTTCTGACACTGGATCCCTGCCCGACCAACAACACTCCTCCTGCTCACTTCTGCTGCAATCTCCAGCCATGCATTTTTCGTCAGAGCAGCTGGCCTCTTCCTCCCATCAGCAGGGAAGAGGATGACCCTGTGGGCCCTGAGTCCTTGGAGTAATATCTCCAAGGAGGCATCACTAAATCTGGGGGCTGCTTTCTGCCTTTGAGCCTGCATAATTAAGGATTGAGTTTTATCAAATTGTTAGCGCGTAACCAATTCACCTCTCTCACAACCTGGCTTCCACCTCCACCAGCCTTCAAGTGACATCAGTCCATTGCTCCTTTAAATAGATGAAGTAGAGACATCCGTGACGTCATCGGACCACTCCAGTTAATTGGCCAGGGAAACCCGGAAGTCTGATTCAATTGCAGTGGCTTTGTTAAAAAGCCACTGCAAAACGTGCCTCTCCATCTTCCGGGTTCCCAATGCGATCCATGCTCCCCCCACCCCGCTGCCATCCACACGCAAAGGTAAAAATTCAGCCCTAGTCTCTGGCGGCTTTTGCAGAGTTGGTCCTCAGACCTGGATGAGTATTGGTTCTTAATGAAACCAATGGAGCTGCTCTATGATGCATGTAGGCCATCCCCATGATATACATCAATGGAGCCAGCTAAGGAGGAAGTGGAGACCCATAGAGGAGAAATTGGTCCTTGCTGTGCCTGTTTTTTGGGTGAAAGATTTGTAACGGGGGAACCAATTTCGGTCATAATTTCTCATGCTTGATCTCCTCTTGGAAGTGCTGCCGTATTGGATGCTGCCGACTTCCAGTGTCCAGAGCACCTACCTGAAACAGGTATTAGGCACATTGAATGTGCAAATCAGGGTCCTAGCCCCCTGTTTTAGGACCCCACTTGAATTTTGTCATCATTGGGTGAAGTCTGCTCCACTCAGTTTTTCTGGGTCTGCAGCAACCTAACCAGCAGTCTTCAAATGAGCCGTCTGAGGCCGTCCAGAAAAAGGTAAGTTAACTTTTTTGTATTTTCATTTCAGTGTAGCCAGAAGGAGCAGGATTGCGCCACCTAGCTCCATAAAAATACTGTGGATGCTATTGGCTCGCCTGCCTCCAGTTCACCACCAAGGGTCACATTACATACAACTGCAGGCTCTTTATCAGACTTCTTTTCCACCCCCTCTCAAATACCATTTAAGCCTCAATAGAACACATGATTAAATTTATTCACCAAATACACTTCATTTCACATATCTAATAATGGAACTCCCACACTATAATTACTTGCCTTTTATTAGCCAATTTGGATATTCTAGAATTTTTCTTTCTATCTCATCATTGGTGTCCGCCATCTCTTAGTCATCCTCCACATGAGTGACAGCTATTTCCTTTAATTCATCATCCTCTAAAACCTCGACTCTACTTACCATTTCATAACGATAAATAACATGTTATTTTCCCCCCATCTCCATTATGTTTCAGATGACTGTAATGCCTTGTCAGCTATATAAATTTCATTCCTCCCTATAGCATACTTATCTATTGACTTATCAACAAACTTTTACCTTTTCCTCATTCTCTAACCTATTTGTCTATGATTTAAATGCACAAAAAAACATTTTCTTTGGATTGCTTTTCAACATATACATCTTTCCTATTTTACATATTCATTAGTTATTGCTTGCTGAATATCAATTAATGTAACTGCATTGCAGCTTTTTTGGTTCCTTTGTATTACATTTTTATATCAATTCTCCTTATTTCAAACTATTTTATAATCTCTCTATACAGATCCCTTTGTAATGAATTTCTAGGCCAATCTCCCTCCTTAAATTTCAATCCAATTCACATTAGTTACCAGTGATACATATATAAGACACTATAAATTATAATTATTAAAATATACTTTTATTTCTCTCACACTTAAAAACCGTTCCCAACTTCTTATAAAATATGTACTTGCCTTAATAGACTTCACCTAACCAGTGCCAAGTACTTACCAGGGTGGTCAAAAATTAATGTGTTTAACATCTCAAAGATTCGCTTAGTCTCCTGCTTGATGGTTAATATTGTGGTTTCATCAAGCTTCTTCCAGGACACCTTCAGTTTTTCTACTTCAGTGTTGTTGTTAGAAATCCTGAAATTGTTTTACAGCAATTAGAATAAAACCAAATATTTCTAATTTACATCACTTTTTGCTCAATCTCCAAAATGCAGTCTGTTTTTCTGTGTGCAATACAGCCAGGCAAAATTCAAATGTTTTTTAAAAATTATGCAATTGAATTTTTATGTAAATTGGGAACTTCACAAAAAAGTTTCAAATTGTTTTCCTATTTATTCACAAAGACACCTAATTAATCTAGATCATATTGAAATGCCTCATTACATCACTTATACATAATGTTATTGTGACAAAAATGATGCACAGTTGTTCCATCCTTTCTCTTTCCCCACACAGATAAAGAGTGTGGGAACGATTAAATATGCCAGTTGGAAAATGAACATTATAAATCTTACTTAATAAAAGATTGTTTCCCTGAACAACTTGTCAAAGTGGCTACAAAATGTTCAGCTTTTGACACAAAAGGTTCAAACCTCGTGAGACAGGTAAGGATTTTTTTTTATGTACTGATGAAATTCAGATTAATTACCGATGCAACTAGATAAACTGGCAATCTAGTTTCCAATGTCTCCATTATATATATTTTTTGAAGTAGCTCGTTTTTCAGTGCTTTCTACACTTTAAAAAAAATCAAATTGTTTTCTATCAAATCCAGTAACTGGAACAGTTCTGTGTAACATTAATTCTTGGGGACTGGCTGGCAGGAGGCCCAGTCCATTTTCAGGGCCAGGCCTCATTACCATGCTGAAGTCGAGCTACAACCTGAAAGGACATCCCACTACAACACGCCAGCTCCTGACCGGCACAATATCGGGTGGCCACAGTCTGACCCAACCGACAGGAACTAAGTCGGGAGGAGACTGATTGTGAATTGAGGGTGGTGGGTGAATTCCTGCTCATATTATTCTTCTGGAGCTCGAGGATCACTCCTGCTCCTCTTGCCCCATAAAAATAATTTATCACTTCCTCTTCACCTCAAGGTACAACTATGGGAACATGTGCATGGCACAGCACATGCTCCACCCAGTTGTCCTTCAAAATTGCACCGGGTCCTATATTTGCATCGAGTAAAGAGGCTCCAGTCTGATTCAGGCAGGCACATGGGCTGGCCAGCAGAAGGTCGCAGTAAATATGGCAGCAGAGCAAGAATGCAGTGGTACCTTCCCCAAAGCGATTTTAACTCTGTCTCCGCCCCGTATCCACTGAACGGGCTGAGTTAAAATCGGCCCTTTTGATGGTGCTATCTAATGTTAGCTAAAATCCTACCTTTCATAAGTAGATTTGAAATCCTGGAAAAGAAATGAAATATTTAAATGTAGTTAAAGCCCAAATGATAGATTACTTTACATCTTTCATATTATTATATAACACCAAAGTTATAGAAATTGAGTACTTCATAGATAAATTAATTTATGGTATGTACATTTATATTGTTTTGAAAATTCATGTCTGTACTATTTTAAAGCATTGAAAATATTATGAGCCTTATGTGAAAATGCTACCGCAATAGGACTGCCCAGACTACATATTTTCAGAGCTACAGTATGCAAACCTGTTTTTTCCCTTTGGACAACATATCCTCCGAAGAGAACATACAACCTCTTTTTTATCCATCTTTGCCCTTATTGGTCCCATCAGTTTCCCAGAAGCTGATGCAAGCAGCCTACTCCCCAGTGTTATCCCCTAGCCACCGGCAAGGAAGGATATAAAAACATACAAAAAAGCCGGACAGGAAAAGACCAGCTGGTCAATTTAGCCTGTCTCATATAGTTGTGATGTGCTATGCTTCAGATCAGGAGACTTCCTACCCTCTCAGTGCCATGTTGTCTCCTTGGAGAGGCGGAAAACCAAAATAAAAACCCAAGGCCAGTTAGGGGAATCTCGAAAATTCCTCTCTGATCCCTCTGGGCGATCAAAGTTAGTCCAGGAGATTGACCATGATTTATATTAATTGGTACCTACCTCTTTTGTACAATGCGATCTCTGCCCCACCATGAAGCAGTCTAGTTCTCTCTTGAAGGTACACAGTGAATCAGCATATGGGAGATTTCCCATGGGATTTTCCTTCCCTCAAGGTCTCCATTTCGTGACTCTCTGCAGCAGTGCAGCTGACATCAAGAACTCCGCTTAGCATGGGACATACCTGCACCTCCGCCACCGCACCCGCCCCCCCCACACACACACAGGCACAATCTCAGAAGTCACAGGTTGCTGCTTTAACACACAGCACTGCCTTCCCTATTTTATAAATCTAAAAATGATTGTCAGACTCTAATTTTGGACGTTGAACATATAAATGAAGTTAAGCCTGTGTCATTTGTAAACTGTGAATTTCTACAAGCCTGAAATAATCCACGACCACCAGTATACATTGAGGATGTTGCACACTAATTGGAATGTTTTAAATTGTGAAACCAAATGAATAGCTGGATACTACCAATATACAGATGTGTAAATAAGAAGACAAGATAAATTAGGCAACAGCGATTAGGTAAGACAAAGTTGGGTTTTAAAAGCTGAGGGTGTAGAAGGAAGGAAGAACTGAGCAAAGAGTTTCTCAGTTTTGTTATGTTTGGATTTTACACAGTCATCACTGTATGCAAGTGAACGCTATCTCAATTCATATAATTCTTGTTTAACCAACTTGTATAAGAACATAAGAAATTGGAGCAGGAGTAGGCCATTAGGCCCTTCGCGTCTGCTTCGCCATTCAATAAGATAATGGCTGATCTTCTACCTCAACTCCATCTTCCTGCACTATCCCCATATCCCTTGGTTCCCTTAGTATCCAAAAATCTATCGATCTCTGTCTTGAATATACTAAAGGACTGAGCATCCACAACCCTCTGGGGTAGTGAATTTGAAAGATTCACAACCCTTTGAGTGAAGAAATTTCTCCTCATCTCAGTCCGCCGACCCCTTATTCTGAGACTGTGACTCCTAGTTCTAGACTCCCCAGCCAGCGGAAACATCCTCCCAGCATCTACCCTGTCAAGGCCCTTAAGAATTTTATATGTTTCAATGAGATCACCTCTCATTCTTCTAAACACTAGGGAATATAGGCCTAGTCTCTCCTCATAGGACAAGCCCTCATCCCAGGAATCATTCTAGTGAACCTCCGTTGCACTCCCTCGAAGGCAAGTATATCCTTCCTTGGGTAAGGAGACCAAAACTGTACACAGTACTCCAGGTTTCTGCTAGAGAGGATATTGCTAAATAAGTATTTAAAAATGAAAAACTTTCCAACAGAAAACTTCAAACAGCATACTAAGTGCAATTTATCAATGCAATTATTAAAATGAATAAAGTCTAATCTATTACCTTAATAAAGAACAGTGGGTCTTTTTGATTTTTCAGGTCTTGCACTTCCTGAATGAGGTGAGTAATAACTTCTCGTTTAATTTCTAATTCTTGTATTTTCTTTAAGACTTTTGAAAGATTTATGTTTTTTTCTGTTATAACTGTGTCCAAAATTTGCTTTTCTTGCTTGGTTAACAGCATTCTAATTTCTTGGAATAGGTCTGAAATTTGTTTTCTCAAAATAGCACTATCTTTCTGTAATGAAAGAAAAATAATTCTAATTAAATAGTATAAATAAAATAACCGATTCATGCACTAGGAGTTATGCAAATTGAAGTATGGTTTAGTAAGATGGTAATAGTTGTACTGTAAAATTTTCTCAAAGCATAGGCCTAACAATCGTCAAACCCCTACCAAGTCCTCATTATAAAAGAGGGACCTTTTTACATGTTACCATCCTATAAATACATTTACTAGAAATCTCTTTTGTGCATAAAACTAGATGAAATGATACTTCAAACAGACTGATGTTATACCATTCATATTTTCTACTGTTAGCATGCAGGAATATAGGAACATAGGGACAGGAGTAGGCCATTTAGCCCCTCAAGCCTGTTCCGCTATTTAATGAGATCATGGCTGATCTGCGACCTAACTCCATATACCCGCCTTTGCCCCATATCCCTTAATACCTTTGGTTAGCAAAAATTGATCACTTTCAGATTAAAAATTAACGATTGATCTAGCATCGATTGTCATTTGCAGAAGAGAGTTCCAAACTTCTACCACCCTTTGTGTGTAGAAGTGTTTCCTAATTTCACTCCTGAAAGGTCTGGCTCTAATTTTTAGACTATGTCCCCTAGTCCTAGACTCCTCAGCCAGTGGAAATAGTTTTTATCTATCTACCCCTATCAGTTCCCCTTAATATCTTGAAAACTTTGATCAAATCATCCCTTAACCTTCTAAATTCTAGGGAATAAAACCCTAGTTTGTGTGATCTCTCCTCGTAATTTAACCCTTGAAGCCCAGGTATCATTTTGGTAAATCTATGCTGCACTCCCTCCAAGGCCAGTATATCTTTCCGAAGGTGTGGTGCTCAGAACTGAACACAGCACTGCAGGTGTGGTCTAACTAAGGCTTTGTATAACTGTAACATAACTTCTACCCCCATTTATTCTAGTCTTCTCGATGTAAAGGCCAGCATTCCATTAGCCTTTTTGATTATTTTCTGTACCTGCCCATGACATTTTAATGACTTATGTACCTGGACCCCCAAGTCTCTTTGGACCTCCACTGTTTCTAGCTTTTCACCATTTAGAAAGTACTCTGATCTATCCTTTTTAGGTCCAAAGTGGATGAGCTCACACTTGCCTAAGATTGTGAAAGATTTAAGCGGATATGTTCTTGAGTCTGCGCCAGACTCACTGGGCTTAGTGTATATTGGAAAACTGGGTGGGTTGGAGCACATGCCTGTAAAGGAACCCTGTCCAATTTTCCTTCCATTAATTCAAAAGGAGCAAAATCAGGTTGGGTTCCTTTATAGGTGTGCGTTCCAACCCACCTGATTTTCCTATATTTTCTGCCGATCCAGTGCGCCTGAGCACAGATCCAGGAAATTCTCCCCTATAAATCGTTAAACCAGGAGACTCCAAACATTGCATTCTAATTCCATTGAATACCTAGTTAGAAATCTTCTGTTAATAATGAATGAAGCAATGTTTATATCTTCTTCCTTGTGAATAAAATGAGAAGGAAAGTCAATGGGCCTGAATTTCCTTGAAGTTCGTTGCGCCGTTACTGTGCTGGAAAATGATGCTGTTCACCGGCAGAGGGACTGTCATGCAAGTTTTCTGGGTGAGTTAACTTGCTTATGAAGTGGTGTAAGTTTTGGCATATTTGCATTCTAAAAGCTTAGTGAGCAGCTTAGGCCCCAGGAAACTTCAGTGCAGAAACACTGCAGCCTTTTTAAAGACTGCCATCTTTTTAAAGAATGCAGTTTTTATTAGAGCACTTGGGGAAAACAAGGGAAGGCTGCAGAGATTCTTTCCTCAACCCGTTTGCATTTTATCCACTCGGGGCACCTTTTACCCTCACCTGAAGAGCCTCTTGCCAGAACCATGTGCAGTCACATGCCAGCTGTGTCAGCTGGGCATTGTGACAGGGCAGCATCTCGCCAAAAGGATGTGAATTTTTTTACAGGAAGAGGTAGAGGACAGAAGGGACAGACTCCTGGGTCAGCTGTGGCTCCATTGGTAGCACTCATGCCTCTGAGTCAGTAGGTTGTGGGTCCCACTCCAAAGACTTGAGCACAACATCTAGGTTTCACTCCAGTGCCTTACTGAGGGAGTGCTGCACTGTCTGAGGTGCCACCTTTGGGACGAGATGAGGTCCCGTCTGCCTTCTCAGGTGGACATAAAAGAACACATGGCACTATTTCGAAGAAGAGTAGGGGAGTTCTCCCTGTTATTTCTGAACCAACATTATTAAAACAGATTATCTGGTCATTATCACATTACTATTTGTGAGCAAATTGGCTGCTGCGTTTCCCACATTACAACAGTGACTACACTTCAAAAGTATTTCATTGGTAGTAAAGCACCTTGGGACGTCCTGTTGTGAAAAGCGCTATATAAATGCAAGTCTTTCTTTTCTTTGGGTGTGCCAAGCAGCAAGCTATCATGGATTGTCAGTCTTTCCACCCAGAGGGAGATGGTCCTGGTACTCACTCTCAATGTCTTCTGCCATGCTGCTTTATTTTCCTCTCCGCCATTCACTGCTGTTCCTTCTCCTCCATAAGGATGGTATAGAGATATATGACATACCTTCTCCAGAGTTTTTCTGGGTATGTAGGGGGGCATTAAAAAATGTAGGGGTGGGGCAAGACTGTAACACTGGGGGGGTTCAAGTGCAAAGTTCAGTGAGGAAAACTGAAAAAGCTTATGTGAAGCTAGAAATCAATAAGTAAAGTAGGGGAATATTCAAAGCTCTCAACACTCTTCACTTCTGCCTGAATCAGGTGCTTGGGGGAGCATCTGTGCCGGTTTTATATGGGAGTAACTTTTCCAAAGTGCAGTAGTGGCATAAAAACAGGAAATTACCAGGTGAGTGGTGCTCCTATGCAAATGAGGATAGTGAGAAAATTTAGGGCCACTATTTTTTTAAATGGTTAAAATGGAGACAATGGCCAATGTAAAGATATAGTTCCAGTAATGACCATTGATCTAGAATATGCAGCATGATCTAAACATAGTTTATTATTAGGAGAGGAGCATTCTCCATGTGTTTATCATTTATCATAAATGTAATAGAGCTGTATAGTACAGGGAGCTTATGCTCATTGGTAATCATGATCATTTCTGTGATAAATGTTGATTATTTTCTGAGTGCAGTGCTTTGATTGTGCTCATGGGAATAATATGACTGAATCAACTAATTTATCATTGGTCCCTGGTAATCATGTAACCATAACAAAGAATGACATCACATTACTTCAAGAAGTATTTTAAATGATTTTTCTTGGGCTTCAAAAATTCCCTTTAAAAATGAATCACCAGGGTGATAATGAAAAGAAACATAAATTAGGATGAATGCTTCAATATTCTCCTGCCAGTAATAGATCCACAATATCACTTTATCATTATAATGTCATTCATTGTAAGGCCACTTAGTAAGCAGGGTAATTGAGCAGTGTTTACCACAGACCAACGATAGATAAGAATTTGTGGTCCTTCCACAATGGTGAGTGGTGAGTATTCCATCACACTCCTGACTTGAGTCTTGTAGATGGTCGAGCAGCTTGGAGGGGTTAGTAGGTGGGTCACACAGTACACACGTGTAGCCATGGTGTTGATATGGCTGGTCCAATTAAGCTTCTGGTCAATAGTGGCACATAGGATATTGAAGTTAGAGGACTCAGCAATGGTAATGCCATTGAAGGTCAGGGGAGGTGTTTGGGCTTTTTCTTGTTGGTCAATACCTAGCACTTACATGAGGCAGATGTTACCTCTTATAAGCTAGCATGGACTGCTTCATTATTCGAATTGAACACTGTAGAGTTGTCAGTGAACAGCCCCATTCCTGATGTTATGACAGAGGACAGATTATTGATGAAATAGTCATGTCATGTGGAGTAAACCAAATTGGCTAGATATTGGCATCTATGATGGTGGGGAACTTAGGAGGAGGCTGAGTAGGATTGTACACTTGGTATTTTTGGCATAAGATACATTCAAACACTGTATTGTTCAAATTACCCCATCTTCTTACACACATGTTCTTGGCTCCAACATGTTCAGGGAGCTTCTTCCTCCTGTTAGTTTCCTAAATTGTTCAACAACATTCTAGACTGGATGTGGTATGGCTGCAGTGCTTTGCTCTGATCTGCTGGTTGTAAAATTGCTTATTTCTCTCTACCTTAGAATGAGAGGCACCAACTAGGCTTGCTCCTCTTGGTGTTTAGCATGCATGGATTCCTGTGTTACAGTTTCTCTGGGTTGGTGCCTCATTCTAAGGTATGCCTAGTGCTGTTCCTGGCACATCCTTCTATACTGTGCATTCAACAAGGGTTGATCTCCCCGTTTGATAGCGATAAAGAAGCAAGGGATGTGCTGGGCAATGAGGTTACAGATTCTACGGCTGATGATGGCTCATGGACACTCAATTTCAGGCTGCTAGATCTGTCCTTAGTCTGTCTTACTTAGCATGGTGATAGTGCCAAATAACATGATACAGCATTACATTTTTTATTTATTCATTCTCCGGATGTGGATGTCGTTGGCAAGACCAGCATTTTTTTGCCCATCCCTAGTTGCCCTTGAGAAGGTGGTGATGAGCCATCTTCTTGAAACGCTGCAGTCCGTGTGGTGAAGCTTCTCCCACAGTGCTGTTAGGTAGGGAGTTCCAGAATTTTGACTCAGCGATGATAAAGGAACGGCAATATATGTCCAAGTCAGGATGGTGTGACTTAGAGGTGGTGGTGTTCCCATGCGTGGCAACATGGAAAAATGTGCCTTTATTGTGAAGATGAGACTTTGTTTTCACTAGGACTCTGTGGTGGTCATTACTGCGGATTGAGATGCCAGCAACAGGTAGGTTGATGAGGACAAGTTCAAGTAGGTTATTGTCTCATGTTAGTTCCCCCATTACCTGAGCAAGACGCAGCCTGGCAGACATGTCCTTCAGAATTCAGCCAACTCAGTTAGAGAAAAGTACTCTCAAGTCACTCTTGGTGGTGGACATCAAAGTCCCCTACCTAGAGCACATTTTGTGCCCTTGCTTCCTCGAAGTGATGTTCAACATGAAGAAGTACTGATTTGTCAGTTGAAGGGGTGCGGTAGGTAATAATCAGCAGGTTTCCATGGCCTTGTTAATCTGAAGCCATGAACATTTATAGGAGCCGGACTCAATGTTGAATATTCCTAGGGCCATAGCCACCATATGTAGCACTGTCCAGCACCACCCCACCCCACCACACCCCACCCCCTCCGTCCTCCTCTGGTAGGCCTATCCAGCCAATGGGAGAGGACATACCCAGGGATGGTGATGGAGGAATCTGAAATGTTGGCTGATAGATTTGATTTTGTGTGTACAACTATGTCAGGCTGTTGCTTAACTAGTCTGTGGGACAGCTCTTCTTATTTGGCAACCAGTCGTCAAATGGTAGGGAGAAAGACTTTGAAGGGTTGATTGGGCTGGGATTGCTTTAGTCTTGTCCTGATCTAATGCCTGGGCTGTTGCCAATGGATCCATTCAATATTTCTTTTATTGTTCTATTTTGTAGTAATCATTTTACAACTGCGTAGCTTGCTAGGCCATTTCAGAAGGCATTAAGAGTCAATCACATATTGTGGAGTCACGTGTAGGCCAGACCAAGTATGGGTGGCAGGTTCCCTTCTCCGAAGAAAATTAACAAACCAGATGGGTTTTTACATAAGAACATAAGAAATAGGAGCAGGCGTAGGCCATATGGCCCATTGAGCCTGCTCCGCCATTCAATAAGATCAAGGCAGACCTTTTACCTCAACTCCACTTTCCTCCCGATCCCCACATCCCTCGATTCCCTTAGTGTCCAATAATCTATTGATCTCAGTCTTGAATATAATTAATGACTGAGCATACACAGCCCTCTGGGGTAGAGAATTCCAAAGATTCACAACCCTCCGAGTGAAGACATTTCTCCTCAACTTAGTCCTAAATGGCCGACCCCTTATCATGAGACTATGACCCCTAGTTCTAGACTCTGCAGCCAGGGGAAACAGCCTCTCAGCATCTACCCTGCCAAGCCCTCTAAGAATTTTATACGTTTCAATTAGATCACCTCTCATTCTTCTAAACTTCAGAGAATAAAGGCCCATTCTACTCAATCGCTCCTCATAGGACAACCCTCTTATCCCAGGAATCAATCTAGTGAACCTCCATTGCATCCCCCTCTAAGGCAAGTATATCCTTCCTTAGGTAAGGAGACCAAAACAATACACAATACAGGAAACTCTTTATTAACCGGCACCGACGGGACCAGCGTGGTGCCGGTTAATCAAAAAGTCCGGATAATGGAGAGTTATATCTCCCAACGTACGAGAGCCCCGTACACACTGACATGCGCCTGCATTCGGAGCTCCGTCTCCCCGGGGACCGCCAGCTGACCATCTGTCGTGTCCGCTGTAAAGTTTCGCAATTATCGCGATTCGAAATAACGAGAGAGAAGCAGATTCGTTTGATCAGTTTATTTAAACGAAATGCTGTCATGACTAAAAAGGACACAGAAGCCTGTAAAATGGCCACCGCGCATCGTGGCAGAAGCTTCCAGAATTACAGTGGGCAGACAAGATGGCGTTCGAATAAACATTTCGATATAAGACGGGATCATACTCGATAAACACTGATAAAGACAGGATGCAACCTGTTTGCATTCGAAACAATAGCAAAAGATATGAGTGCTGGAATCGTTTTCCTTGCACAAGTAAGGACCATTGTACTGGGCAATCGAAGGCCCATCCAGACACAGCAATACACATATACCCCCACAGCTCTACAATGAGAGAGCCATTCTCGGGTGATTAAAGAAGTATTCAGGGGCCCCCAAAACCAGTCAGGGAGACGATTCATACGATCCTGGCTGGGTCAACAATGGGGAAAACATTAACGGATAGTTGGCCAGTTTCAGGTGCTACCGAAACCCATTAAGGAAAGAATCGCCCCATGCTGGGAGTTTTGAGCGCCAATATTTTACAAAGGACAAACATTAAGATTTGGGCGGGAGATAAGGGAACACAGCACTATAACTATAGTGAACAAATGTCCATCGCTCTCTTATTCTCTTGTCCTTATCCTCGGGTATCGCTCTGCTGGACGAGCAGCCTTTTGTGTTTTCTCTGGACTTTGCTGACTTTTGACTTTTAGCCGTACTGGTCGGTTATTCGAATGTTGGGTGGAGCTCAAACGGAACGAGCCGCCTTGACAAGGGCAAGTGACCGGGTGCACCATCCCGAGGGTCGGTAAACGGTGTCTGGACCCGAAGGCCCAACAAGACAAGACAAGACGAGAAGAAAAGAAGAAGAATCCACGTGCCGCCGCGGTCAGTAAACCCCGACCGCGCCCGAAAATATAAGACCTACTTCTTGAACTCTACAGGTTATTGCACGAACCGGTCAAAGACTCTTCTTTGAATTCTACCGACAACTGGTGTCGGTACAGGAAGACTTTTCTTTGAGTTCTACAGCCGGGCCCGAGTCCTGTCAAGTTCTTCATGACAACGGGGAGCCCGGCCTGCTTGCCGCAGCAGCGAAGATAAACAAGTGGGGTACAGAGACCCCTCCAAAACATGTGACAGTCAGGCGCTGCAGCGAAACGAGCCGAGTGCCTCACTTTAAAATTCTCCGAAGTATCATGAGTGGTGAGCATGTTTCACGATCCTACAAATCTAGATGTAGTGTAGGTATTGATAGGGGAGGGTGGTTTTATTAAGGATAAAGTAGAATGTGTTCCCCTTTTTACGATGTGCCGTGCGTTCTTCATTACCATAGACCAAGCTTTATGAATGTATGTATACTTGTACTCTCGTTAATTTGCGCCTATGACATGTACTTCATGATTTTGGACGCTATGCAATAAAGATTTCCATTTCGTACTATTCAACCGGGTCTATTTGAGTTTTTCTCTGCATTACTGCTCTCGCACCTAAGTCCAGTGTTAGAACCGTAAGGGCGAGTGGGTCGAACCACTCACAGGTGCTTATTGCAACAAGGCTGGCCGGAGACCAGAGCAAGCAATAGTATTAGGCAACGAAGGCCTAACCTCGCACCAGCACCGTCTGTGATACAAGCACGACAAAACCCCTTACACCGCTGCCTACCCGGGCTGCACTTTCCCCTCCCAATCTACACGCTCCGATACAAGGCAAACGCCTCGGGGTTTTTTTAAAGTTATTTTTAAAGGAGAGATGAAGGAAAACCCCGGTTACCTACTCAAGAATTTTGCCGGTTAAGAGAGATTTCCAGTTATTTGGGTGCCGGTTAAAAGAGAGTTTCCTGTACTTTAGGTTCGGTCTCACCAAAGCTCTATATAATTGCAGCAAGACTTCCTTACTCTTGTACTCCAACCTCCTTGCAATAAAGGCTAACATACCATTTGATTTCCTAATTGTTTGCTGTACCTGCATGTTAACTTTCTCTGATTAATTAATGATAATCTGGCAACTTTCATAGTCATTTTTCTGGTGCTAGCCCACAAATTACCAGCATCATTGCATTCATTTTCACAATTTGCCATGCTGGGGCTTGAACTTACAATGTATGGTTGTCAGTACCATAACCACTTGATTACCATACCTATGCATCCACTGCTAATTGTCAATATAAATGTATGCATGGCTCATGATGAGTCGGAGGACATGCTATTTTAAGATGACAGAAACTTACAAAATTTACGAACAATATATGAATATAAATGTGGTTGATCTGCCATGGTATTGTTTACAGACCAAGTAAAACTGATCATCTGGAATTTCTGCAAAGGTTCTTCTGAACTCCTGCCATAACTCTAGCAAGAGATGGGTGAAAACCCCATAGAAAAGTGGCTATTTACGCTATTTCTTCAGTTTCCAACGATCTTCTGCCGAAATTAGGGCAAGAGATCGGGGGAATCCCCTGGAAATTCTACCTCGACATTTTGTTCCTGTGACTATTTCTACACCTCTTTCATATTTATTAATTCCTTTTGTGTGTTTTCTGTCTTCATGTTTGTCATCTACTCTTTCTATCTTTATGGCTCTTACACATTTTTGGTGTCTGTGTTTCTCTCTGTTTGTGTCTCACTATTCTTCTAATTCATTTTTTCTGTAAATCTGTTATTCACTTTGTTTTATGTAAATCACCTGACATTTCTGTTCGAGTATCACAAATATTCCTTTGCTGATTTCTATGTCTTATCTTGTATTAAGCCCAGGGTATGCAATAAAATGTCAGCCAACATGTACTAGGGCAGAGATGCATATATGATTGGGTGGAGACAGTCTGTTTGGGAGCTGGTATAGTACACATGGGTAAGGGAGAAATTCAGGGTGGCTGTGGATATTGGTGACTCAGGGCAGGAGTGATTGGGGCTAGAAGTGGTACACAGGATGGAGACCATGGGAGGGAGTGGGGAATCTGGGTCAGGAATTTGGTACTAGGGCGAGTGTTGTGAAGTCTAGAAGTACTTGAATGGGTGGAATGAAAACTCAGTGAGGCAAGCGTATACAGGAAGGGGTCTAGATTTGGGATTGAGGGGATGGGCCGAGTGAAGATTGGAAGTGTACTGAGCAGTCAGGGGTGCAGTACTTATTGTAGCATCAGAGTAAAGGGGGGGGGTGTGTAATGAGCTCTGTGGGGGGGTCAGAGTAGTGAAGATGTAGTAGATAGTTGGGGCAATGGCTGCTCAGGTGGCGTCAGGGACAGTGTGTAAATAAATGGTGTGCTCCTCACCCACTGCACTTAGTTAAAGAACTATATATTGCCTTTTTAGCTCTTTGTTTTTTTCTCCTTTCTCTTATGTCGGGTTTAAATTATACATGGCTCATTTCAGGTGTACGAAAGCTGGGAATATCTGAATTATCCCTGAGATTCCCAAACAGTTGAGTTGTTAAGCAAGTGGACAGATAACTGCACATAGGTAGCGATGTGACACCGTACAGTACTTGGTTGCTGTTTCACATGAAATGTATCAAAATCAGATGAATACTTTCAGAAGAAGCATATTATCACAGATACCTTTAAGTTCACTTCAGTTCCTTGCAATTCTTTCGTAGCTTCCTCTAAAGTTGCTCTGCAACTCTGCAGCTTCTCCAGTTTTTCAGAAAGGCTGGCCTGTTAAGATAAGACCACTGCACTATATAGTAAAACCTATTACAATACATTAAAGTTTGTATACTTAATTATCTTCTTAATTGACATGAGAGATTTGTAATTTTAACAATTTAGTACAATACTTTCTCACCTTTGTCTCATTGTGTATGTCTTTTAAAATGCGTATGTCATGGTTCTTGTGTGGACCGGCAACGTAACATGTCACACAGATACAGGAATGGTCGTCTAAGCAGTAATATTCAATTAGTTTCTCATGATCTGAACATTTTCTGTCTTCCAGTGAACTTGCAGGCTCGATCAATAGGTGATTTTTCTGAGCGGCTTTTTCAGAGTGTTTTCTCAAGTGATGTTCACACAAAGATGCTTCACAGTTCATACATGTTTTTACTGCCGGGAGGGGACTTTCCAAACAGAAATCACAGAAGATTTTAGGTGGTTCTTCGTTCATCTGTGTGGCTTCAAAACGTTCTATTATGTTACTCAGTTTCAAATTTTTGTGTAGTACAGGCTTTTGAGCATACTCAGCTCGACACTCGGGGCACGAGTACCCTAGCCCTGTGTCTTTTTTGTCCCAGTTCTTTTCAATGCAACTACGACAGAAGTTGTGCCCACAGGACAGTGAAACTGGTTCTGTGTAAATATTCCAGCAAATTGAACAATTTAATTCTTCTTTCAAATTACCAACAGCTGAAGTAGAAGCCATTTTCATCTCTGAGAAGCAGGACAAGCAGCTGTAAAAGATTTGCTAAATGGTTAACTATCAGAAAGAACTTGCATTTATATACTTTTCACAACCTCACAACGTTCCAAAAGCACTTCACTGCCACTAAAGTACCTTTGAAGTGTAGTCACTGTTATAATGTAGAGAAATGCAGCAGTTAATTTGCGTACAACAAGGTCCCACAAACACATTGAGATAAATGACTAATTAAATTGTTTTCATTGTGTAGGTTGAGGGATACATTTTCACCAGAACACCAAGAGAACTCCAGTGAATGTGGTGTGTTTGGATTTTCAAAAAGCATTCAATAAGGTGTCACACAAGAGGTTATTACACAAAATTAGGGCTCATGGGATTGGGGGTAATATATTAGCATGGATTGAGGATTGGTTAACGGACAGAAAACAGTAGGAATAAATGGGTCATTTTCGGGTTGGCAAGCTATAACTAGTGGGGTACTGCAAAGAACAGTGCTTGGGTCTCATCTATTTACAATCTAAATCAATAACTTAGACGAAGGGACCAAGTGTAATGTATCCAAGTTTGCTGACGATGCAAAGTTAGGCGGGAAAGTAAGCTGTGAGGGCGATGCAAGGAGGCTGCAAAGGAATTTAGATGGGTTAAGTGAGTGGGCAAGAATGTGCCAGATGGAATATAATGTGGAGAAGTGTGATGTTATCCACTTTGGTAGGAAAAATAGAAAAGCAGAATATTTTTTAAATGGTGAGAGACTGGGAAATGTTGGGATTCAGAGGGACCTGGGTGTTCTTATACATGAATCACATAAAGTTAACATGCAGGTACAGTAAGCAATTAGGAAAGCAAATGGTATGTTAGCCTTTATTACAAAGGGGCTAGAGTAGAAGAGTAAAAAAGTTTTGCAGCAATTATATAGGGCCTTGATGAGACCACACCTGGAGTACCGTGTACAGTTATCATGCTGCCTCACTCCTTTTTTTTGATACTTCCGTCCTCCCCCGCACCCCACCACCACCAATCCTGGACAACAGACAAGATGACCTGGACAAATTGAATAATCAGCTCATGTCCCTAATGAGGAAAGCAAGCACATAAAAGTGAATGTACATCTCACCTCATCTGCCTGTTTCAAATGCTATCAGTCAGTATCCCGGCTTGACCAGTGCATGTGCAGGACCTATGGGCAGGCAAGAAAGCATGGATATACCTCAAATGGCTTCAGCTCCCCAAGCATGAAGTCAGGCTCAGGCTTCCCAATCTTAGATAATACTATTAAGCAGCCCAACTCTGTGGAATTAAGTTTGGAATTTAGCATGCCCATATAGTAAATGGCTGAGTATGCAGACCAGAGCCTCCAAAACAACCCTCTATGTAACCCATCCTTTATAGACCTCCAGAGAAGCCAAAGAGACACCTGGGACTATCTTATAATAGTAACAATACAAACTAAAAAGAAGCATGTCTCTCTGTAAATCCCATAGGGCCGATTGGCTTTCTCGCCAGTCTGATGCAATGGAAAGCTTCCAGATGCATTTACCATGGGCGGATTCCAAGCCAAACAATAAATCCACAATCGATTCTGCACATCTCCTGGCTCTTCATTCCCATGGAAATACCTCCAGCAATGTGTCTTTGAATACTCTACCTTTCAAATAGCTTCTGGACTCAATTGCCCTCCACACCTGTCTCCAAACCTGGACATCAGTTTGTCGATGCTCCAAGCTTGACTCAACCCTACCTACATCAACTTTATCCCACCACGATACCTCTGACTTTAACTCTGGACTCCCTCCTATTGTCTCCTCTCTATTCCCTGTTTATTACCAGGACATATCTATCCTAATCTTGCTATGTAACCACACCTATGAAACTTGAGTTTTTCCCCGTGTCCATTCGTGTCCACATTTTGGCTGCTGTTCAGGATCCAAGCTCATCACTTCTATTTCCCCTTTTTGTCTGTCCCTTTTTTCTTCTTTTCTCTTTACCCCTCCTAGGCCCTTCTCTCTTGTTGTCATGCCTATTGTCTTTTCTCTCCTCTTGGGTGCTCTGCCCTCCCAAACCCCTACCCCAACCCTAAAGCACTCCTCGACCTTCCTACTCTCCTATTGCCATCCCAGGTTTGACTCCCTCTTAGATAAGCCTACAGCTTCCCTCTGTGCCTCTCTTGGCACCCTCTGAAGGGCCCATCGAGGCACTCATTGCTGCCTCCTTACGAGCAGCAACCCCAACTGCCCCATCCTTCTCTCTTGCTGACCTTCCCGCTCAGCACGCCCGGGGGGGTTAATGTTGCCAACCTCCTTCTCATCCCACTCACTCCTTCCAGCGCTGACTCTATGGACTATGCCACTTGATCAGCTGTCACCGCCCCTCTCCGTATCACCCTCCAGAATGTCCGTTCACTTGTGAACAAGGCTCTTGCCATCTATGAGCTTATTCTGGATGATTGCATCGACATCATGGCCTTGGTGGAAACCTGGCTGATGGGTGATGATACCTTCCCCCTAATGAAGCCTCCCCTCCTGGCTATACCTTCCACCACTTTCCATGCCCAAACTGCCATGGTGGCGGTGTGGCTCTTATCACCAAATCATAACTTGGTTTGTACCCCTACTCCTCTGGCACTTGCTCCTCCTTTGTTCCAACCCTCTCCCCTCTCATTTAAAATCTTTATTCTCTGCCACTCACCCAAGTACCACGCCAAGTTTCTCACCAAGATATCTTCACTGCTTTCCTCTCTCAGCCTCTGCACTGCGGTGATTTCAACCTCCATCTCAACTCATCATGCTATCTCTCCTCTGAGTTCACTGCCCTCCTATCCTCCCTTAATACCTCTCTCCATATAAACACCCCTACCCATATTCACGGCCATCCTCTTGACCTTGCCATCTCATGTGACCTTTCAACACCTATTGTGTCAATCACAAATAAGCCCATCTCTGATCACTTCCTTGTATCGCTCTCCACACACATCCCCCTTCACCCTCCCAACTTACTTGCTTCTGTGTCTGTCCCTGGAAAAAACTTGCCCCCAAGACATTTACAACTGTACTTTCAAATTCTCAACTGTCAAGCCTTTGGCCCTCCATTCACCACAACATTTCTGCCACTATCGATCTGCCCAATTACACCCTCACCTCCAACTTTGATGCATTGTTCCCATTAAAACTCTCACCCTGGTCGTTTTCCCTGGTACGGCCCTCATCTCCACCCCGTTTAAGTCCAAGGGGTGCAGAACTTTTATGGCGGACAGCTGGTTTAGCAATTCATCACCAGATCTGGCTGGACCACATGAAGCACTATCGGCTCCTGCTCTCCTCTGTCAAAACTGCTCCCTTTTCCAGGATTATCCAGGAATACAAAGATAATCCCCAGTTTCTCTTCTCCACTACAAACTGTCTTCTTAAACCCCTCTCCCCTGCTCCCTCCACCCTTACCTCCAACAAGTGTGAGGAGCTCATGGACTTCTTTGTCACTAAGATGGAGACCATCTGATCAGCTGCCTCTGCCACTTCAATCCGTTCCCATAGCTCACCGGGCCAAACTTCCCCAAGGTTCCTCCCTGCCCTAGCCCTGAACTCGCATCTTTCTCGAGTTACTCTCCTACCACCTTCCCTCATGCACTCTCCGAGCTAATGTGTTCCACCTCCTGCTCCCTCGACCCTATTCCCATCAAACTGCTGGCTACCTAACTTCCCTTCCTGGTCCCCAGGTTAGCTGATATTGTTAACGGTTCCCTCTCCTTAGGTACTGCCCCCCCCCTTTCAAATCTGCCGTCACCATCCCTCACCTCAAAAAAAACCCTTGACCTCTCTGCTCTTGTGAACTACTGCCTCGTCTTCATCCTCCCTTTCCTTTCCAAAGTCCTTGAACATATTGTCACCTCCCAAATCCGTGCCCATCTTTCCCGCAACTGTGTTTGAATCCCACCAATCAGGTTTCCACTCTGCCACAGTACTGAAACACCCTTATCAAAGTCACATGCTGCACCTCAGTGACATCTTCTGAAAGCACAATGTCAGATTACACATGTACGCTGACGACACCCAGCTCTACCTCATCAACACCTCTCTCAACCCCTCCACTGTCTCTGATTTGTCACACTGCTTGTTCAACATCCAATACTGGATGAGCAGAAATTACCTCCAACTAAATATTGGGAAGACCTAAGCCATTGTCTTTGGTCCTCGCCACAAACTCCGTTCCCTAGCCACCGACTCCATCCCTCTCCCTGGCAACTGTCTGAGGCCCAACCATACCGTTCGCAACCTTGGAGTCGTATTTGACCCCGAGATGAGCTTCGAACCACATATCTGCTCCATCACCAAGACCGCTTAATTCCACATCCGTAACATTGCCCGACTCCATCCTTACCTCAACTCATCTGCTGCTGAAACCCTCATCCATGCCTTTGTTACCTCCAGACCTGACTATTTCAATGATTTCCTGGCCGACTTCCACCCCACTTAAACTTGAGGTCATCCAAAACTCTGCTGCCTGTATCCTAACTCGCACCAAGTCTGTGCACCCATCACCCCTGTGCTCACTGACCTACATTGGCTCCCAGTCTGGCAACACCTCTATTTTAAAATTCTCATCCTTGTTTTCAAATCCCTCCATGGTCTTACCTCTCCCTATCTCTGTACCCTCCTCTAGCCCTACAACCCTTTGAGATCTATGCCCTCCTCCAATTCTGGCCTCCTGCACATCCCCGATTTTAATTGTTCCACCTTTGGCAGCCGTGTCTTCAGCTGCCTAGGCCCTAAGCTCTGGAATTCCCTTCCTAAACCTTTCTGCCTCCCTACCTGTCTCTCCTCCTCTAAGATGCTCCTTAAACCATATCTCTTTGACCAAGCTTTTGGTCATCTGTCCTAATATCTCCTTGCTTGTCTCAGTGTCAAATTTTGTTTGATAACACTCCCATGAAGCACCTTGGGATGTTTTACTACATTAATAGTGCTATATAAATGCAAGTTGTTGTTGTTGTTGTATCATGACGCTAAGCCAAATCCTGGACGGGCCAGATATATCCCTTTCCAACAACTAGCTGACAGATTCCACCTCACCCAATATAACCAATGAAATGAAACAATTTCCCCAAGACCCAGCCATACTACAAAAGTTCTGATATGAGCTGGCTGCCCAGGAACTGTACCTTCACTTCTTTACTTCTCTGCCCTTTGCTTCATGTTTGCCTCGAGATCAAAGGGAATGATGCCCGTGTCACCAGCTAACAGAGAAGGAAAGGAGAAAGGTAAGAAAAAAGACCCTTACAACCACCACTTGCAGCAGAATACAAGAGGACCAGCTCAGTATAACACAGAGAGTGTATTGCCCCCCCACTAAATCCAGCTGACTACTGGGGGCTGTAGTCAGAAAGAAACACAGTCTGGTGGTGCCCCCACGTTTATGTACTCTGGACAGCAGTGCAGGAAGTTTAATGAGGCTCACAATTCCGGCAGACACAGTCCTGGGCCTACCAGAGAACAAGCCCTCCTGGTAACATGTAACTGTACTGTGAGCTGCAAGTTATGTTTTTTCTCATGGCAAATGCAATCCTCCATACAACAATTATAAAGGACATATGCCAGTCAGTAATGTACAGATTCCACCTGGAACACTAGAAGCACCAGACAGTATAATGCCCTTTCCTAGAATCCCAAACAACCCAGTCAACCCACATATATACACCTAGGCTATCCCTATAAGATAAGACTTTACAAAGTGTGCGCATGTATTTGTTCCTGTAACTTAAAAAGTGGGGAAAAAAAGTTCCAGGAAGACCTACTCTGAAATTTCATCCTAAAACCTGTGGATAGCTTATTGAAAAATGTAGCATATGAATTCACATTATTCAGCAAGGATCGATTGCATTCATACATTCCTATGGTTACAATGGGTTCAAGTTACCTCTTTTAATGAAAATTGGGAAATCTGTATTTTTCAGGATAATTAGTAACTATCTAATGAAATTGTGGGAGCATGAGGCTTTAAAATGTGTAATTCCTGAGAATATGAAACAATGTATTAATCCAGCTATGGAGGCCACAATAGTTGAGTTAAAAAACAGATTTTCCAACCAGGTTCTAGAGAAACACAAGAATAGTTATCCAGATATGCAAAAAGAAATAACAAGCATGCCACATGTTACCAAAGAAAGACGCAGTGTCAAGGACCCAGAGAACCTAACTGGCAGTCCAGAAAAAGCAGAGCGGAAAGGTAAGGCATGGTTATTACTGTAAATTATTAGCACAGGATATACATGGTCATGACGGAGAGTAGTAGATGTTAAAGATTTATGCAAAGCACTATCTGCACAGAAAATGTTAGGGTATAAAAAGTAAGGTAATAGAAATAAAAGTGGCAGAGTTATGCAACTTATATTGCATATGCCCTAATGGTAAGTGGTACATGAAGTTTTCCATTGCCTAATCACAGTGCCTCAATTCCAATTGCTCTTATATTTAAACAGCACAGTGTGTTGTACCCTATGACATGAAATAATGCACTCCAAGAGGGAAGAATTGTTCTTTTCCGATGTGCAGCAACATTCCAAACACTTCATGAAGATTTGCTCTAGTTGGAATTTCTAGGAAGATCATAAATGCATTTGAATACATTGAGTTAAGTACAGAAGATGATGTATTAGACTGTCACCCAGAACTTAGAATAGGGGTGATTCAGTCTTGAGGCATTAATGTCATGGCCTACTTCAAGTAATTTTTGAGTTCCACCATGGAAGCTCCTAAAGTGGCATTGAAGGTTGGCCCCTTGACACATGCCTTTTTCTTGTTTCCAGAAGAAGTGTGAATAAGAATCTCCCCGAGCTGACTAATTTGAATTATTGAGTGCCTTTAATGATATCTTCACCTGGGTGTCTACCAATTCTGTGTGGCTGAAGGACGATAACCAGTGGAGCAGAACCTCTTTTAAACGTCTGACATATTTTGCATGAGACTAAATCCTGCTGCAGGAGAAGGCATCAAAGGTCATTTGTATAGCTGTCAGTGGTGAAAGATGTCTTTTATAGCTAAATAAGAATTTATATTTATCACACCAAATGTCATCCCTGAAAGTGAGCAGAAACATGCAGAATGTTTTATAAGTAAGTAATAGCTGATTGACAGCCAGAAAAACAACATAAAAAGGATAGTTAGAAAAGCTTTGCAGATTCCTGCCGAGAGATATTCTCTTATAATGCATGAAGGAGGACAAAATATAATACAACCTCAAAAAGCTTCTTGGATAAGAAGAGTTAAATTGAGGATTACATTTTTTTTTAAATGTCAAAAATTACAACTTTGAGAACTTAAATTTGTTTTGTTATTTGAAGAAGCAAATACCTTATCCATCCTGTCCCTGGAAAGGGAATATCCCCTATAGATAGACCTTGCCCCTTAGAAGAATTTGTTCTACCGATGACTTTCTCCGACAATTTAAAGGATTGGCATAAAAGTATCCCATCTGTTTCACTGTAAAATTCCTATCTGCAGTGCTGGACAGAAATAGCAATGATGCACAGCATAGTTATTAGTGATCACTTTGGTTGCTATGCTGTACCACAAGTGTCAACAATGCCCCCAATACATCAAGATAACCAATCAGGTAACCAATCAATCATGTAACAATCAATCAAGTAACCAATCAGGTAAGTAAAAGATGTAACGCATTGCCCTACAGTATGAACTTTGACCTGAATGATCACATAAGTCATACTCAATAAAAAAGGGACCATTTCTTACAGAAGCTCAAACCTAAACATATGAGAGAAGAATATATAATGACTGCCTTAAAAGTGGGCTTTTTGCATATTTGCATGACTGAGGGGGCTGCTACACTGCTAAATTGAGATTCTATCTGTCTGTTCTGGTGGTTATTTGGATAGAAATGAAAGATCCATGCCATTATTTCAAGAAGAGCAGGGAGTTCTCCCAGTATCCCTGCCAGCATTGCTCCCCCAACCGAAACAACCAAAACCAGATTAATTGGTTATTCATTTTCACTGCTGTTTGTTGGATCTTGCTTTTGCAAAATGGCTTCCACATCTGCTTAAACAATAAATATAAGATATTAGTCAATGCTTAATCCTAACCACTACATTTATCTGAATTTCCGCTACTCAATCTATACAAGTTTAAGGGTATTGGCTCGATCTTTGCCCTGTTTCCTAGCACAAATACATAGTTACTAAATTCGATTCAATCTAAGGATTATAAGATGCCCAAACTAGCTTATCCCTAAACTGTCTTATATACCCAGTATAAAAGTATGTTAACGGTTGCACATCTAGCCAAACACCACAGAATTACAATACAAACTGAGTTGAATTAGTTGGCTTTTTCTTGCCGAAGTCACTAAAAGTGAAGACAGACAGAGATAGAAACATAGAAACATAGAAGATAGGAGCAGGAGTAGGCCATTCGGCCCCTCGAGCCTGCTCCGCCATTTAATGAGATCATGGCTGATCATCCAAATTCAGTACCCTGTCCCTGCTTTCTCCCCATATCACTTGATCCCTTTAGCCTTAAGAAATATATCTAACTCCTTCTTGAATATATTTAATGAATTGGTCTCAACTGCCTTCTGTGGTAGAGAATTCCACAGGTTCACCACTCTCTGGGTGAAGAAATTCCTCCTCATCTCAGTCCTAAATGGCTTACCCCTTATCTTTAGACTGTGACCCCTGGTTCTGGACTCCCCTGCCATCGGGAACATCCTTCCTGCATCTAGTCTGTCTAGTCCTGATAGAATTTTATAAGTTTCAATGAGATCCCCTCTCATTCTTCTAAACTCTAGCGAATACAAGCCCAATTGTCCCAATCTCTCTTCATACGTCATTCCTGCCATCCCAGGTATCAGTCTGGTGAATCTTCGCTGCACTCCCTCCATGGCAAGAACATCCTTCCTCAGATAAGGCGACCAAAACTGCACACAGATGCATTAATTAATACTACCTTATTTGACACATCTAAATTAGAACAACTAATACCATCACTAGATTAAGTATTGAGAATTATAATAGGTACTTTAGGTATTATGAACTGACAAGAGTTTAAATTGTTTAGAAGGGACAAAGTTAATGTATTGTATTGCAGTTCCTTTGCAGTAACTGGATTCTCTTGAATATAATATAACAGAGTTACATGTCCAAAATTACTTAGCAAAGTTATACTTACTATTCTATGTATTCTATGTATCACTAGTATATCATAATTTCAAATATGTGGGTTAACTATCCGTGCTATGAACACAAACATAATACTTGTTCTTCCAGATCAATTGTGGAATTGTTTGTTTAACTTCCTCCGAGATGCTCAGCTTCACCTCTGGAGTAAGTTGCCTTCTTTCTTCAGTTGCCTTCCTCTTGTCCTAGATTGCATACATGAGTTTATCTGTACAATTATACTGCTATATTACACTCACACTTGAGCGATTAAATAACAGACTGGACAAATTTGCTTGTGTCAGGTGTCACTCGTGTCACTTAATCTTCCAAATTTCATTTTTAATATTTTCTAGGCTTAGAGATCATTTTCCAAATGTTCTCTCTCAAATTCCTTCTTAAATTATTGTCTGAACTTTGTTTCTCTCTTGCTTTCCATTTTCCTTTCCTCTTGCATTCTTTTGGTTCCTTCTTAGGTTAGGTGAGCCAAACCCAAACTTTTATATCTTAATTTTCACAAAGAAAATCCCAATGTAGATGGGCATAATGACTAGTGACCAACCAAGGTTTTGTCACATTCTGCCACATGTATCTTTTTCAAGGTTTCATTCAAATAGACAGACATGTCAGAACTTATGAAGTTCCATCTCCCATCCCCCCAGTACGGCCCTAATCTTCACTCCCTCAAGTTCAAGGGGTGCAGATATGAGTGTATCTGGTGTACAACTGGTTTAGCCATCCATCACTAGGTCTAGTTGGATCACGTCAAGCATCATCAGGCCTCACATTCCTCTGCCAAAAAAATCCACTACTCCAGGATCATTGTGGGGAGCAAAGATACCCCCGAGGCTTCTTTTCCCCAAAACCAACTATCTCCTCAAGCCTTTCTCCCCTGCCCCCTGTGCCTCCACCTCCAACAACAAGTGCAAGGAGGGGACTCCTCACAGGCTTCTTTGTCACTAAGATTGGGACTATCTGTTCAGTTGCTTCTGCTGCTTCTCACTCTTCCCCTTTCCTGCCAAGCCAAACTTTCCCCCGGCTATGTTTAGCTGGAGGAAATTGTGGCTCATTCAAGACTGGATTTTGGACAATCACTCTGAAAACACAGAAGCTGTACAGGGGTTGAGACAGGTGGGTAGAGCTAGGTTTTACTACCCATATCTTTTCTCATGCCAAGTCCTGGTCACACATCACCCCTGTCCTTTCTGACCTACATAGCTTCCTGGTCCCCAAAGCCTCCCATTTAAAATTTTAATCCTTGCGCTTAAATCCCTTCATGGTCTTGCCTTTACTTATCTCTGTAACCTTGTCCAGCCATACAATCCCCCTCCCCACCCCGCATCTGCCTCTGATTCTGGCCTTTTGGACATCCCCCCTTCCTTCACTCCACCATTGGTGGTCATGCTGTCAGCTGCCTAAGCCCCATGCTCTAGAATGCCCCTCCTAAATTCCTCTGCCTCTCTACTTGCCTCTCCTCCTTTAAGACCCTCCTTCGACCAAGCTTTATGTCACCTCTCCTTATATCTCCTTCTTTAGCTCGATGTCCATTTTTCCCATACGAAACACCGTGGGATTTTTTTTCCACATTAAGTATGCTATATAAACCCCAGTTGTTGCTGTATGTGTGAAGTGCTTTGAAATACTTCTGTAGGATATGATAAGGCACAATATGAATGCCAGTCTTTTTTTAGACACAGGATAAAAGCTTCTGAAAGATGTGATAAGGCACAATATAAATACCAGTCTTCTTTTAAAACATAGGATGGTGTGCACCATGTTTGAAAAGAAGATGCAGAACAGCACATACATAGAGCAACAATTTGTTCTCGTACTGTGCACACAAAAAATAGAATCAGGCAAAATATCAACTTCAACTGATCAGTTGTATGATATACAGGATTTAACATGTAACAGTATGCCAAAAAAATAAAAATGTGTGGAATAAGAAGGCCTATTTGGCTTATTGCCTCCACATGTCTAAAATTTCCTATATCGTGGGTTCTCCCAAACCCAATCTATTGAGGACGTAGCCAATGACTGGTGAAGCTTTGAAGAAGATAAAAATTCTCTGAAATTCCTGCCAGAACCCCCAAGTGTAACTTGAATGAAACTGCCCAATACTACTTCAGTCTTCCAATATAGGCGATTTAATTTTGAACAGATGCTTTGCACAAATGGTGCATCCATTCACCAAACAATACAGAACCCATGGGCTGGGAAATCCCTCGGAACTGCTCCTGCTCCGCCGGTGTTACTTCCTCAGAAGTTTCAGCGGAAACGCCATTCACATACGTAAGCGGGGTTTCCGCTGCACCTCCAACGAAGTAGCATCAGTGGAGTGGGAGCAGCTCTGAGGAATTTCCTGGCCATGGTGTTTCACAGAGAACTTGATCACTGATATGTATACTTAATTTAATTTAGCTAGCTCCTTTTAATAAAAGTTAATCAACATTACATTAATTGATTTTGCTGGAAGTCTATTCCACACACTTGCTAATCTATGGTGATAAAATTCTTCAGATCAAGTTATGCTCCAACACCTCTCCATTATTTGAGCTACTTGATAAGTTCCAAAAGCAGACTGCATCTTTTACAAACTGAAACTTTTGTTTTTTACTCTTTGCCACGCTATTAACCCCAGTCATAATAAATTGCTTATTGGAGAACACATAGGATACCAATTACATCTCCTTTCAATTTAGAAGGCAGAACATATTCATAAAGCTAGACCACTTTGTACAGGCTAAACTAATGTCTGGAATTATTTACTGATAAAATGACTCACAGCAAAAACATAGGCAAAACACTATCGTACAATTGGTAATTTACACTAAATGCAACTAAATGCCAGTTTAAAAGAATTGGTTGGCCAACCACTGCTCTTCGGAAACTCTTGATAAGGCCCAATTTCACAGGCATTACTTAATTAATTCTGTCACCCCCAATGCATGTAGTGGCACAATGGCTACAGCTGCTGAGCTTTAAGAGGGGTCAAGCAGTTCCTTTGAAGATGGTATAATCCATCAATCATTACATTGATGGCGTAGTGGTAATGTCACTGGACTAGTAATCCAGAGGCCTGGACTACTGATCCAGAGACGTGAGTTCACAATTCCTCCACGGCAGCTGGGGAATTTCAATTCAGTTAATTAAATAAATCTGGAATAAAAAGCTAGTATCAGTAATGGTAACCATGAAACTATCGGATTGTCGTAAAAACCCATCTGGTTCACTAATGTCCTTTAGAGGAAGGAAATCTGCCATCCTTACCTGGTCTGGCCTATATGTGACCCCAGACCCACAGCAATGTGGTTGACTCTTAATTGCCCTCTGAAATGGCCTAGCAAGTCACTCAGTTGTAACTAACAGCTACGAAACATAATAAGAATGAAACCGGACTGACCACCCGGAATCGACCTCGGCACCGGCTATGGACACGGCAACAGCACACCCAGCCCTGTCGACCCTGCAAAGTCCTCCTCACCAACATCTGGGGACTTGTGCCAAAATTGGGAGAGCTGTCCCACAGACAAGCAACAGCCTGACATAGTCTGAATCATACCTTTCAGCCAATGTCCCAAACTCCTCCATCACCATCCCTGGGTATGTCCTGTCCTACCAGCAGGACAGACCCATCAGGGGTGGTGGCACAGTGGTATACAGTTGGGAAGGAATGGCCCTGGGAGTCCTCAACATTGACTCCGGACCCCATGAAGTCTCATGGCTTCAGGTCAAGCATGGGCAAGGAAACCTCCTGCTGATTACCACCTATCACCCTCCCTCAGCTGATGAATCAGTACTCCTCCATGTTGAACATCACTTGGAAGAAGCACTGAGAGCAGCAAGGGCACAGAATGTACTCTGGGTGGGGGACTTCAATGTCCATCACCAAGAGTGGCTCGGTAGCACCACTACTGACCGAGCTGGCCGAGTCCTGAAGGACATAACTGCCAGTCTCAGCCTGCGACAGGTGGTGAGAGAACCAACACGAGGGAAAAACCTACTTGACCTCGTCCTCACCAATCTACCTGTCGCAGATGCATCTGTCCATCACAGTATTGGTAGCAGTGACCACCGCACAGTCAGTATGGAGACAAAGTCCGTCTTCACACTGAGGACACCCTCCATTGTGTTGTGTGGCACTACCACTGTGCTAAATGGGACAGATTCAGAACAGATCTAGCAGCTCAAAACTGGGAATCCATGAGGCACTGTGGGCCATCAGCAGCAGCAGAATTGTATTCCACCACAATCTGTAACCTCATGGCCCAGCATATCCCTCACTCTACCATTACCACCAAGCCAGGGGACCAACCCTGGTTCAATAGGGAGTGTAGAAGAGCATGCCAGGAGCAGCACCAGGCGTACCGAAAAATGAGGTGCCAACCTGGGGAAGCTGCAAAACAGCTAAAAAGCAGAAGCAGCATGCTACAGAAAGGGCTAAACGATCCCACAATCATCGGATCAGATCAAAGCTCTGCAGTCCTGCCACATCCTGTCGTGAATGGTGGTGGACCATTAAACAACTAACGGGAGGAGGAGGCTCCATGAATATCCCCATCCAAAATGATGGTGGAGCCCAGCACGTGAGTGCAAAAGACAAGGCTGAAGCGTTTGCAACCATCTTCAGCCAGAAGTGCCGAGTGGATGATCCATATCAGCCTCCTCCTGAGGTCACAACCATCACAGAAGCCAGTCTTCAGCCAATTCGATTCACTCCACGTGATATCAAGAAACGGCTGAGCACACTGGATACAGCAAAGGCTATGGGCCCCGATAACATCCCTGCTATCGTGCTGAAGACTTGTGCTCCAGAACTAGCCGCGCCTCTAGCCAAGCTGCTCCAGTACAGCTACAACACTGGCAACTATCCGACAATGTGGGAAACTGCCCAGGTATGTCCTGTCCACAAAAAGCAGGACAAATCCAACCCAGCCAATTACCACTCCATCAGTCTACTCTCAATCATCAGCAAAGTGGTGGAAGATGTCATCGATAGTGCTATCAAGCGGCACTTGCTCACCAATAACCTGCTCACTGATGCCCAATTTGGGTTCTGCCAGGACCACTCAGCTCCCGATCTCATTAAAGCCTTGATCCAAACATGGACAAAGCACTTGAATTTCAGAGGTGAGGTGAGAGTGACTGCCCTTGACCTCAAGGCAGCATTTGACTGAGTATGGCATCAAGGAGCCCTAGTAAAACTGAAGTCAATGAGAATCGGGGAGAAAACGCTCCACTGGCTGGAGTCATACCTAACACAAAGGAAGATGGTTGTGGTGGTTGAAGGTCAATCATCACAGCCCCAGGACATCACTGCAGGAGTTCCTCAGGGCAGTGTCCTAGGCCCAACCATCTTCAGCTGCTTCATCAATGAAATTCCCTCCTACATAAAGTCAGAAATGGGGATGTTCGCTGATGATTGCACAGTGTTCAGCGCCATTCACAACTCCTCAGATAATGAAGCAGTCCCTGCCCGCATGCAACAAGACCTGGATGATGTTCAGGCTTGGGCTGATATGTGGCAGGTAACATTCGTGCCACAGAAGTGCCAGGCAATGACTATCTCCAACAAGGGAGAATCTAACCACCTCCCCTTGACATTCAACGGTATTACCATTGCCCAATCCCCCACCATCAACATCCTGGGGGTCACCATTGACCAGAAACTTAACTGGATCAGCCACATAAATACTGTGGCAACAAGAGCAGGTCAGAGGCTAGTTATTCTGCGGCGAGTGTCTCACCTCCTGACTCCCCAAAGCCTTTCCACCATCTACAAGGCACAATCCAGGAGTGTGATGGAATACTCTCCACTTGCCTGGATGAGTGCAGCTTCAACAACACTCAAGAAGCTCGACACCATCCAGGACAAAGCAGCCCGCTTGATTGCACCCCATCCACCACCTTAAACATTCACTCCCTCCACCACCGGCGTACCGTGGCTGCAGTGTATACTATCTACAAGATGCACTGCAGCAACTCGCCAAGGCTTCTTCGGCAGCACCTCCCAAACCCGCGACCTCTTCCACCTAGAAGGGCAAGGGCAGCAGGCGCATGGGTCAACCATCACCTCCAAGTTCCCCTCCAAGACAAACACCATCGTGCCTTAGAAGTATATCGCCGATCCTTCATCGTCGCTGGGTCAAACTCCCTACCTAACAGCACTGTGGGAGTACCTTCAGCACACAGACTGTAGCGGTTCAAGAAGGCGGCTCACCACCACCTTCTCAAGGGCAATTAGGGATGGTCAATAAATGCTGGCCTTGCCAGCGATGCCCACATCCCATAAATGAATAAAAAAAACATTAATGATGAAAGCAACAGTGATGTTTTGCTCCATACAATAACACCAATCCTAAACTGCAATTTACAATGGAGCTTTGTTTGATCAGCTAGTTTGAGAACTAATAGCCAAATAATTCCAGTAGTTAACTACTGACAAGCAATGTGAAAGCATATATATTGATGTAGATTAAAGTAATTCGGTTGGAATCCGACGAATTTAATTAACAAAAACTGTGAATTAATATTCAATTTAAAATGTTGAATATTAGTCTAATGTGACGAAGGCTATTTGCATTGCAACCAGGCATGTTGACCATAGCCCAGAGAAACTTTACCACATAACAAAAGGAAATTCCATAAAGATGTCCTAAACCAAGCTTTTTTTATACTTAGTTACCCAGACTTTTTAAAACTGTATAAACCCAAAGACAAAAATATCTGGTCCTGAATTTCCTGGAAAGTTTCATTGTAAGGGCGGCTCTGTGCCAGTTTTTCCCAAGAGAATTTGAGCTTAACTGATTTACGGCGCTTTTACGCTAAAACATCACTACGCACTAAATTCCTTGATCATTTACGCTGCTTCTGAAATAAGTTTATCGGCGTCTTCTGCCGCTCATTTGCATTGCTCATCTCGCATACAAAAGATTCCTAGACTTGCGCGAATAAGGCACTAGTGTAAATCTCCACCCCAAAATAACGGCACAGCACGGCCTGATGATATCAGTGCAACTGAGATTTTTCGAGTTTGATCGCAATTAGCGTCCCGACGAAGGTAGCGCCCGGGGCGCTACCCAATTTTTACCCCCATAAGCCTTAATTTTCTTTAAAAGCCTCATGTGCAGTAATTTATCAAATGTTTTCTGAAACCAATCAAAATGTAGCAACTTGACTATTCCTAATTTGCAAATCTATTTACCACCTGAAAGAATTACTGTAGTTTTGTGAATTGTGACATATTGGACTGGGGTGGGTGTGGGGTGGGGGGAGGTGGGGGGGGGGGGGTCAGCGGGCGCGGTCGGGTGGGAAGGTGCTTTTTTACTCCAGCGGGTCGGGACCCCGTTGTGAACCCACCGCCATGCGCCTTTACCAAATGACAGGTCTGTCAGTGCTGAGCAGACCCGACACGCAGCGGCGGGGGAGGCAATTAAAATAATTAGTGGCTTGTTTACAGCCACTTATCAATGGTTTTTTCCCAGCTTTTTGGATTTGACAGGTCACCCACCAGTTTCCTGCTGTGCCTAGACCTCATCTATCAAGCTGAGGTCAGTGGCCATTGAATCAGCTGATGAGTTGACAGCTTCAAGTGTCAAGTCAAAGCTCCCAGCTGATTGGGAAATGTTTCCTTAACCATTAGCTTTTCTAAGCTGCATTTCCACTACAGATTCAGGATGCTGCAAGTCTTTACACAAGTCTCCATCCAGTCTGACCTCATTAACTCTTCCACCATTGACAGATCGCTTCTGTCATCTCTACTTCACCTGCCATCTATTCCATCAGCATGGGTACCCTTGAAACTCTCTCACCTTGGTCCTCAGAATCCCACCATAATCAGCCCCAACACCAGCAGAACCAGGCACACCAGCAGCACCAACAACAACACCAACCTTCTCTGCAATCAACTGATGCTGCACAGGACACAGGGCATCAGCACCCGACCACATTGCTACCTGGGAGGCCAGGGATGGACTCACCATGGCCAGATTTACTTCACTTGATGCTGTACACACAGGCTGCCACATGATGAAATGAGCTCCTGACCACATATCTGCAGCATAACTAAGAACGCCTATTTCCCCCTCCGTAACATCACCCGTCTCCGCCCTTGCCTTAGCTCATCTGCTGCTGAAACCCTCATCCATGCCTTTGTTACCTCTGGACTTGACTATTCCAATGCACTCCTGGCTGGCCTCCCACATTCTACCCTATGTAAACTTGAGGTCATTTAAAACTCGGCTGCCTGTGTCCTAACTCGCACCAAATCCCATTCACCCATCACCCCTGTGCTCGCTGACCTACATTGGCTCCAGGTTAAGCAACGCCTTAATTTCAAAATTCTCATCCTTGTTTTTAAATCCCTCCCAGGCCTCGCCCTTCCCTATCTCTGTAATCTCCACCAGCCCCCAAAATTGCCCCCCACCCCCCACCCAAGATATCTGCGCTCCTCTAATTCTGCCCTCTTGAGCAGCCCTGATTATAATCGCTCAACCATTGGTGGCCGTGCCTTCTGTTGCCTAGGCCCTAAGCTCTGGAATTCTCTGCCTAAACCTCTCCGCCTTGCTACCTGTCTTTCCTCCTTTAAGTAGCTCCTTAAAACCTACCTCTTTGATCAAGCTTTTGGTCACCTGCCCTAATTTCTCCTTATGTGGCTTGGTGTCAAATTCTTTGTCTTTTAATACTCCAGTGAAGCACCATGGGACGTTTTACTACATTAAAGGTGCTATATAAATACAATTTGTTGTTGTTGTTGTTGATGCGCCAGGTTGGCACCACCCCACACCAACACCATAAAGCATCCCTACAATGCCCAAGCCATTCCTTTCACACTCATCATCATTGCAGGGGGTACCATTATATCTCACCATTCACTGGAACTCACTAAGCCACTTCCAAAGGTGCTCACAAATCTGTCCAAGAATGCAACGTATTGAAAGTAAAGGTTTCAATGTTTGACACCACATTAACAGAAACTTTATATGAACATTGCATAAAACACCTACCCTTGTGTGTTGTTAGTTGGTATGATTGCACTAGGATGAGGGTGAGTGTGAGGGGTGGCTAGTGAGACGGGGAAGTGATAATGTAGATAGAGAGGGCTGGGTGGAGGTGCAAGGTAAGTTGGTGTGAGTAAGGATGTGCAGGAGTAGGGTAGGGAAGGCAGAGTGATGGGGATGTGATGAGAGGCACAGCAGGATGAAGGTGAGTGTGGCTTTGTACTAACGTTTCCTGATCTACTGAGATCATTGAAATGTTTGTGGCACTGCACTCAAGTCCTCCTGACCACATCCCTGCTTGTGCCCTCCTCTGCAATGTGCAACCAGGCTGCGTTGGTCTCCTGGGGAGGTCTCTTCCGCCCATGGGAAGGGAAGAGAACCTCCCTGTGTGCTGTGACTCCCTCCATAAGCATATGGAGGGAGTCATGGGAGAGCCTGGGTGCAGCCCTGCACCTCTGTGCAGTGTTTGTCAGTGATTGCAGCACTTTAATGCTGTAGAACACTGACAGCACAAATGTCGAAAGAAAGTTGGCCGTGGTCCCTTTAAGGAAATCGGCTGATGACGCGTCATCAAATTACATCACCAGACCCGTTTCCTCTAATTGGCCAGCAAATGCGCTGGGCGGGCTTAACTAGCCCAATCACGGTAAATTCATTTCAGAGGCCGGGATGGAGACAGCAGCGGGGGCGAGACCCACCACAGACCCACCGAGGTTCGTAAAATCCAGCCCATTGATTCTGCAATCATACTGATTGCTTCGTATGCTCTCTATACTCAATCCATCCTGCACAGTGCTCTTGAGAGTTTTTACTACTGCTGAAGTTGAACTAACTGTTCTAATTCCTCAACTTTCTCTCACTCCTGAACCTGCGTAATACCTTCTGCCAGGTATGCTGCACCATTGTCCTTTGGGGATGGTGTTCCAAAGTCTTAAACAGGGCAAGCCTCCTCACACTTGTCTCACACAGCAGCACTTCTACTTCACCAGCCATCAAGTAGGGTATTCACTTCATCACTTGATCCGCTTCCTGCTCCCATATTTATTTAACCTCCCAAGGGTTTGGTCAACTGCTTCTTTTGCACCATGCAGCTTTGGCTAAAAATGCAAAAGACTGAAACAGCTTTTTCCCTAATGCAGCTACTTACCTTTAAGTGACCACCCTCCCCCAGTTTTGGTGGGTCCCAGCACCAGGTCCAATATGGGCCGGGCGCTTACAGTGCATCAATAAATCTTGCCGGGCCAGCCCAATGCGATTTTGGTAAGTGCTAAGCTTGTTGCACTCCAGTTCTGGTGCTTCAGACAAGGTGCTATCCGAAGTATTGCTTTAAAATGGCGATGGTAATGATTCTGGTGATTACAAGGATTTCACCATCTTCATGTTCTGTTTTTGTCCCTAGCTGCCAGAATGTAGTCATTAGCTTGGGCTGAAGAGGATAGCTTTGCTCTCCCAGAAGCCATCCTTTCCAAATCCTTTCACCTTCAACTAAGCCTGGCACAGATGATTACAGTAAAATTAAAGCATCACAGGAGATAGCTGGGAAGTGGGCATTGACCTGGATAATACAGTGCTCATGGTCATTGTCTAACTGCACGTTGACGGTGTAGAACCTCTTTCTGCTCATTTAGGACATTGCATTATCACTAGGGGCCTGGATGGCCATAAGGATGCCATCAATCACCTCTTGCACTTGAGGAACACCTGCAACTCTAGTGGAATTGGATGGCTTATTTTGTTGGCCCTCCTGAATAAAGCATCAGTCACCTGTTTGAGGCATCCGTGAACAGCAAATTGGCTGATACTGCTGATGTGCCACGTGCTAACTTGGCAAGAACTGGAAACATAAAAACTGCAGCTATGGTCACCTTGATGGCCACTGACAGTGGCTTATGTAGGAGGTTGTCTGCAGGTGTCCCCGAAGCAGAAGTCACAGTCCATAACTGTCTCACTACTAAATCTCATCTTCTGGAGGTAATGCTATGCTGTCATTGCCAGGTAGCTGTGCCTGTGAATGAGATGAGTGGCAAAGCAGCAAGTCTTAACAGTATGCCTTTGGCACTATCTGACACCTTTGGCAGTCCTTCTCTGCTCCTGTTCATTCTCCTCCCATTAAATCAAGTAGCAGTGGTGCAGTGAAGGCAACCCCCATTGTGCAGAACTTTCTGTCAACAGAAATTCATTAGCATTGCAGTTTCCATCAGAATCCTGCTAGGCAACAACCTGCCATAGCTGCAACTCCCATTTCATATGCCCTTGCAATGCATTACATGGCAACGCCCCATATTATTGGGCACACACATATATATGTCCTATAATGACTCTGAGGCCTAAATTTGTTAGCACCCTTAAACTGGGAGTGATTCTGGAAGCCTGCACCAATGGCATACCATCACAAAGAGGCCTGAAGACCAAACTAAATTCATCCTTGGGCCTCATCATCATAATTCTGGTGAGCTAGGGTTATCAATCAGGTGCAGCTTGCCTGCCTGGGCCTAACCAATGTTTACTGGTGCAGAGGTCCACGGGTAAGTCTGGGGGAGGTTGGGGGAGTCAATCGAGACAGGGATAAGTGTGAGTCAGAAGTGGCTCGCAGTTGTTTTATGAAGCCAGGTGGTACACTCCTACTCCTTTCAACTCCACTACAAACAACATTTTGGACTTTTTTTTGAGCGGTCCCTTTAAGGACCACTGGTCAGGCAGCTAAAGACCCTGAAATAGTAGTCACAAGCTCCAACTAGTCTAAACAGATGTTGGATTCTCAGTTCAATATTGAAATGGGACCTGCATCATTTCAGGTGGCAAAAAATTGGTATGCATTTCACATGCTTTCTCAGTCCAAAATGGGCGACACAAAATGAAATTTTGCTGCGTCATGTCCCTTGCCAGAAATGCGCGAAAAACCATATTGGTTCAGGCACTCGATTGACGTCCCATGCTGCCGCCTGATAAAATGTAGGCATAATTTAAATATGTTAATAAGGGTCCTGCGCCTGATTCAGGACCCTTTTTGTGAAACTGGTGTCAACCCCATGATGTCCATATTTGTTCTTCAAGTGGGGGTAGCATATGGATGAACGGTATCCCTTCTCCTGTAGCTGCCTGCTCCCTGTTATTGTGTGTGAACATACTCTGCAAGAAAGAAGGGGGTGTGTTACTGTTAGCCTAGTGTGATGTTTTGAGGCTGTGCATGTCAGGGTAGAATAGCTCGTTTGTGAAAAATGGCAGAGGTGTGAGGAGGTGAGGGAAGTAATAGTGAGGAGAGTCGCAGGTGCAGAGTGCTGCAGTGGGAACAGAAAGATGTGGAGTGAAGTGTGCTGCAGTGATTGGAGAAGAGTGCTGGTAATTGGGGGAGGTAAGGCTTAGGAGTTCTTGGGCTGCAGGTAGTGGCAGGGCTAAGCAGAGAGTGATGAGAGATATGAGTTAGGAGGCTTACTTTAGCTGACCTTGTGAAGCCACTGAACTTTATCAACATTGCAGCCATGTCCTAGGGGCAATGCTTCTGGCACCCACCCACTCTGCCACCTCTGCCCACTTGTGCCAGGCAGCTTCCCTTAATAACTTCCTGCCGCCTTGTAGATAGAAGCGGTCCCTCCTCCTGCCGATCTTACCAATGTCAGAGCGTCAGAGAAACAGGTGGCCCTTGCAGCTTCTCCTGTGCCTGCCATTATCGACAGTGATAGTTGCCTGCAGCCAAAGTGCACCTTCCCTTTAAGAAGTACAGGCTGTCTTTAAATGGCATCAGCAGCACACAATACTGATGCCCCCATTAAGCAAGCTGCCAATGAGCAGTGCGAGTAGCTTTGGCAGCCCTCCTGTTTTATTTAAATGAATCAGGTGGATTAATTTGAAGCCTGAGTTGCTGAGCTGCCTGAAAACAGACTTAAACCAATTTCTACCCCAAGGTCTTTTTGCTGCTCACTAGTACGGACTGGGCCTTCAGCTTCAGAGCAATAAAAATGAAATAATACAGTAATTCGCTTTCACTGTGGGTTTGTTATTTTTCAACTAAAAAAGGGCCTAGATGGAAAATCCCAGGCACCATACTGGTCCTAACTATACTAAAGTGATATCATTGATATCCACTTAAAACAATGGGATTTCTGGGTCTAGATCTTCCATGGTTTCCGAGCCTTTGCTGACTCAACCACGGAAATACTTTTATCCAGCAACATAAACAAAGCTGGAGATTGACTAAAAAGTTCCTTTTTCCTGAACATCTGCATGCTAACAACTTGTGGAATATATATGTGTAAATAATGATAAAATATTCTCTAAATGTTTGTAACTGTTTCTTTTACGACACTCTGAAACTATTCTTTCTTTTTACAATCTACACAAGTGCTTACCGTGGTGTATTTGAGAGATTATGGGCGCGATCTTGCCAGCCCTGCCAGGTAGTTAACAGGCAGATAAGAGGATTATCCCCATTTTACCCACACAAGTGCGGGCTTCCCGAAGGCTGCGAACCCCGCCAGGGTCACCGAGGCGAGCAGTGGGTCTGCGGGGGTCGGAGGGGTGCAAAAAGTGTGCTGTGAAGGTAAGTGATGGGTGCAAGTGTGGAGAGGTGAGTATGTGAGGTAAGTGGAAAGTGTTAGTAAAAGTTTACTTACCTTTGTTTCTTCCTGCAGGCTTCAATCGTTGGGGATGCGGAGAATCTCGCATCTCCGCGGCTGAGATGACAGATGGCTGCTGCATTCTCCAATGCAACAACCATCTAATTTCTGCTGGGCGGGCTTAACAAGGTCAATCAAGGGGAAATAGCGTGGGTTGGCCAGAAGTTGGAGGCAGGACTAAAACCCGACAAGTGAGAGTCCCGCCTCCAAAAGCTCCCCATTGGCAAAATCCAGCCCTATAAATCAATCCTGTTTTCCTTTAAAACCTTTCATCTTTATATTTAGATAGATTAAATGATCTTAAGAATTTCCCTAATATGAGGCTGAATAACAAAACACATTAAAGAAATGCTCAAGTGTGGCTTGTTACACTTGCACATACCATAATTTATTGAACTTAATTTAATTTAATTCAAACACTCTTCTCAAAATGGGAATGTTTGCATCAAAGTCATACCTCCTTAAGAGTGACAAATGCTTTTATTTATTCTAGCAAATTTAAAATCACAATATTTCATGGCATAACAAAATGGAAATGATTAGCATTACTTTATTGAGGAATCATTTTAATTTAACTAATTAACTAAAGGGTTGCATTTCTAAAACTATTCTGTAATGAACTGCCTGGATGTTTCTGAAGTTGGCTTCACACAGTATTGGAATTATAGTGGAGCTGCGTGAACTTGAAGCAGTGCGAGATTGCCGCTTGGAAAGAATCTGACACTTGCATTAGTACAGGTAGGCAACGGATTCAGGCCTGGCATTGATTGATACCTTTTATGTCGCTTCATTCCCAAAACTACTTTGCATTGATACAAAAGTATCAGCATTAACTGCACCCTAAACTCCTGCTAGGAGATTTATTTTGTCTGCTTTCTCTCTTAAGTAAATGCTTTTTTGCTCAGGTTATACATTTTTAGGGATAATAGAATGTAAATTGCACAATCACTGTCTATATAACAGACACATGTCTCCTGTTAATTCAGCAATCTGCTAAGCTGCTACAGGTAGTGACACAATGAAAAAATATGCATTTCTGACAACTATCCTTGTGAAGTAAAGAAATGCAAGACATTATTACTTATATTACACCAAGTACCTGATACACAGATGCTTCTCATAAGTAAGCTGCTATCGAGAACACTTATTCAATTTACAGTAGTGGTTTGCACAAAGATTTTTATGAGCGCGTTTTATCCATTATCAATTGCTGTTAACTGGTAGAGACTGGAGTGCTAACTCACTCCCTTCATTGTGCCAAGTACAATAATACAACACTGGCTGAATGTAGGGAAATATATATCCTAGCTGACTATTCCATTTAGTCGGAGAGCAGAAAACATATTGAGCACTATTTGAGACGGGGGCAGTAAAACTTAAAAGGTGGTTTAGGATCAATAACTTTGACAAAAAGGCAAGAGCAAGGTGTAACAGAACTGCAATCTTGTTCCAAATTTTTGGGCGTGATCTTGCCAGCCCTGGGGAGGTGGGTTTGGAGGCGGGACTGCCGGGAAAATGGCAGAATCTGGGGGCGGGTACCCATCCCGCCCCCAATCCGCCTCCGTGCCATCTTGCCAGGAGGCGGGTAGCCGACCCGCGCTGGGTCCAGTCTCCTGGAGGCGGGAAGGGGATTACAGCCACTTAACTGCCTGTTAACAGGTAGTTAACAGGCAGATAAGAGGATTATCCCCATTTTACCCACACAAGTGCGGGCTTCCCGAAGGCTGCGAACCCCGCCAGGGTCACCGAGGCGAGCAGCGGGTCTACGGGGGTCAGAGGGGTGCAAAAGTGCGCTGTGGAGGTAAGTGATGAGTGCAAGTGTGGAGAGGTAAGTATGTGAGGTGAGTGGAAAGTGATAGAAAATGTTTACTTACCTTTGTTTCTTCCTGCAGGCTTCAACAGTTGGGTATGCGGAGAGTCTCGCATCTCACCAGCAGAGATGACAGATGGCTGCTGCATTCTCCAATGCAACAACCATCTAATTTCTGCTAAAGAAAGAGGTTTGATGAGTCTTGAATACAAGGACTCATCAAACTACAGAGAATGTCAGTGTTTGACAGCTTCACAGAGTTGTCAAACGATGACAATTCATCTGTCAAAAATTTTTGACAGATGAAATGTCATACGCTGACATTCTCTGTAATAGGCTTCCCTTAATTGGCCTGCTAAGTCCACTGGGTGGGCTTAACAAGGTCAATCAAGGGAAAATAGTGTGGGTTGGCCAGAAGTGGATGGAGGCGGGACTAAAACCTGACAAGTGGGAGTCCCGCCTCCAAAAGCTCCCCATTGGCAAAATCCAGCCCATAATATTTGAAAAGGAATGAAGTTTTAGCCTACCCAAATTTGGCAAATTTGAACGACATTTTTAACTCGAAGTAATCCATTTCAAAGTCAAAAGGAGAGATTACTCCAACAACCATCTAGGATCATAATTTAGTTAATTTAAATCTTGTTTGTTGAAATTGTTTATATCTGCATGTTCTTCTTGCCTCTGGTCTGTCACTGAAGGAAGTAATTCAAAAAAGGACAGATTTGATTAATTGTGAAGGATACTATGACAGAAACATACTAAACGCCAAAAGCAATGGGCTTTGGACAGAGCCATGTGATCTCACAACCAACAGATCAGAGAAAATTTCTGTAATCCTACAACATTCAGTCGAGAGTGATGGTGGCTAACCAGGCAATTTTAAAAGGGTCCTTAAACATCTCTGTCCTAAACAATGATGGTGCCCAGCACATAAGTCCAAGAGACAAGGCTGAAGCGTTTGCAAGTGCCAAATGAATGATCCTACTTGGCATCCGCCTGAGGTCCCTACCATCATAGATGCCAGTTTCCATCCACTTCAGTTCACTCCACGTGGCAGTAAGAAGTGGCTGAGTGGCACTGGCTATGAGCCCTGAAAATATCTTGGCAGTGGTTCTGAAGACCTGTACACCAGACCTAACAAAACTAACAAAACTGTTCCATCACAGGTATGACACTGGCATCTACCAGACAATATGGAAGATTACCCTATTTTGTCCTATCCAGAAAAAACAGGATAAATCTAACCAGGCAAATTACTGTGCTATCAGCCTCCTGCTAATCATCAATAGTGATGGAAGGAATCATCAACAGAGCCATCAATTGTCCCCCTACTCACTGATAACCTGCTCAATGACATTCAATTCAAGTTCTGCCAGAACTACTCAGCTTCAGAGCTCGTCACAGCCTTGATCCAGATGTGATTGCAAGAGTTGAGTACTAGAAGAGAGGTGAGAGTAGCTGCCCTCAACATCAAGACAGCATTCGAGCGTGGTGCCAAGGAGCCCCAGCAAAACTGAGGTCAATAGGGGTCAAAGAGAAAACCCTTCAGTTGATGGAGCTATACCTGACACAAAGGCCGGGATTTTACTAACCTCGGCGGGTCCGTGGCAGGCGACGTCGGTGGTGCCCGAAGTAAAGTGAAGTAAATCTGGCCATGGTGAGTCCATCCCTGGCCTCCCGGGCAGCAATGTGGTTGGGTGCTGATGCCCTCTATCCTGTGCAGCATCAGGTGACTGCGAAGAAGGTTGGTGGTGTTGTTGGTGCTGCTGGTGGTGTTGGGGCTGATCGTGGTGGGATTCTGAGGACCAAGGTGAGAGAGTATAAGGGGCACCCATGCTGATGGAATAGATGGCAGGTGAAGTACAGCTGACAGAAGCGAAAAGGTCAATGGTGAGAGAGATAATGAGGTCAGACTGGATGGAGACTTGTGTAAAGACTTGCAGCATGGTGAATCTGTAGTGGCGATGCAGTGAGGATGAGCTTGTGGCTGAGGGAGGATATCTCCGTAAGGTGGGAGCTTTTACTGTACATTTGAAGCTGTCAACTCAACAGCTGATTCAATGGCCACTGAGCTCCCACCTCAGCTTGACAGATGTGGTCCACGACCAGCGTGGACCCTGTGGGCAAGCACGTAAAATCAAAAGGTGAGCTCAAATGTATTCTTAATGATCTCTAAACAAGGTCATAATTACCTGAATTGGCTCTCCCGCCGCTGAGCTGACAGACCCGACATTGGGAAAGGCGCGTGGCAGCGGGTTCACAGTGGGGTCCCGACCCACAGGGAAAGAAAACCACTTTCCCACCCGACCCACCACCGATCGCGCCCACTGACCCCCCAGAAAATTTCGGCCAAAGGAAGATGATTGTGATTTTTAGAAGCCAATTATCACAGCCCCAGGACAATACTGTAGGATGTCCTCAGGGAATTGTCCTCTGCCCAACCATTTTCGGATGCTTCATCAATAACCTTAACTCCATCATAAGATCTGGAGTGATGCCATTCACTGAAAATTGCACAGTGTTCAGCTCCATTCACAACTCCTTTGATAATTAAGTCGCCCTTGCCAGGCTACAGCAAGACCTCAATAACATCCATCTTGCAGATAACATAAGCGTCATATAGGTACCAGTTAATGATCAGCTCAAACAAGAGAAAGCCCAGCCATCTCCCCATGACTTTCAACAGCACCTCCATTGCCAAGTCCGCCATCATCAATATCCTGGGGACTGACCATAAGCTCAACTAGACCAGGCAGATCAACACTGTGGCTACAAGAAATGGGCAGGTCCTGGGTATTTTGCACCTACTGACTCCAGAAGCTGCAGTTCCCCATACCTCTACCTATAGCCTCACTAATCTACTCTGAAGGAAATTCACTTTGTCTCAACTTTCCCTGGACAAAACCACAAGTAATCAATATCATGAAAAGATTTGTATCTAGCACCTAAAAGTGTGGTTGCAGAGTCATCACAACTCAGGATATCATACTCCAAAGCATGTCTGAGCGGCAAAAATATTTTACAATTTAACAGATTTTTGAGCCAATCAAATGTACAATTGACTAAACACGAATGCAAAAAGTAGTGTTAGCTCGGTATTATGGAATTATGAGTTTCTCCCTGCTCTGTCTATTTATGTGCTGTGAAATAAAGCAGATGAATGATTCATTTCAAGTCTCATCTCATCAAGTGTTTGCTTAATCCACCTTCAGAGAGATTGAAGAAGTACATGTGTGAAAGACATGTATATCTGGTTTAGGTCACAAGAGGGTACTATTGTTACACTCTTGGGTCACACTACCATACAAGCCGATATAAGGCAGTGTGAATCAACTCCCATAAACGTAAGATGCTCAGACCACTTACAGGAGTGATTGACACCAATGAACCGAGAAGGTGTCTACAGCAGACCCGAATTTGTAACAGTGGGGTAGAATTTCTTCAGGGATTCTCCTGATCTCCTGCCATTACTTCAGTGGAAACTTGAGAGAAACAATGTAAATGGCTGTTTACATTGTTTCTCCAGGGTTTCTGCCAATGTTTTGCTGAAGTTATGGCAGGAGATTGGAAGAACCCCAGCAAAAATTGTACTTCAGGAAGATTTAAATCACATTTTGATTTTAACTTTCAAAAATCCATAGATACTAAATGGAATATTCCTTCAATTAATTTGGCACTGTTAAGTTGAGAAGCGTTCAAGATAAAAGTATTTAATAAAGGATCGACCCTAGGAAAAGACTGTAGAGAAAGATCAAACACTTGACCACTTAACATGCAGTAGATGTTTCAAACCTACTGATGTACTAAATTACAAAAACAAATGAACTAAACACTGTGAAGGGAATTTAGAAGAGGAGCAAAGCAAGATACTGTGAAAATAGAGATAAGTTGTTAACGTGAACAGTGGATTTATTTTGAATGCCAATATTATGCAAAAGTGGACAGAGCAGTTGAAGAATTTACATACGGCCGACTGGTAATGAGTCCCACCTATGTGTGCCTATATAAATTTGAATGTAGTGACAACATCTGATTATTCTTTAGTAATAAATAATATACAAACAATACTCACAGATCTAAATAAAAATGCTAACAGTTTTTTTGTTCTCTTTGTTGGGAAATCCCTAGGAGATTTTACTCAGTAATGACAAACATAGCAGTTCCCAAACTGTTAAAAAAAAAGATGATGGAACTAATGTGAAAACCTGTCTGACTTCAATCCTAATCAAACTGAAATCTTTGATGGATAACAAAAGTACTTGGATTCCAAGGCCATTTTTCTTCTTGATGTAGATTTTAAAGTGATGATAAATATTAAGGACAGAAGATTAAAAGGGATTCAATGTAATATTATTGGCGTTAAGATCCAGTGATGGGACAGTCTAGACGAAGCTCTGAACTGCATTTGACCTATATTACACTAAACTTTGGAGTACTGATTGCTCACACAGAAAATATCATCAGTCCCCCAGCACTATAACCCATCACTCTGATTTTCACCTAATTGACAATACATGTAACAAAACAAGAACACTACATAGTAAAGACATTTAAAATGAGAATAACTCACCAAATTTGTGTTAAATATCAAGCGGTGACAATGTGTCATTAATTCCTCATACTCAACAGCAATTGCATTTGACACCTAAGTGAACTGCAAACTATTTAATTATATCATAATGTGATATTTGTGATGTCATAAGATCAAATGATGTTATAGTGTAAGGTGATGCAAAATTGAATCACATATATTTGCTGGGGTATAATCACAATACAAAATCAGCTTTAAGTGGCCTCTTTAAAATTAGTGACCCAAGCAGGTGGTTTTATGTAGATCCCCCATCAGCCAATCAAATTCTGCCAATCAACAAACGTGCATTATGAGATCACACACTAATTAGAAGCTGACAAATGACATCACTGTTTAGCTGTGTCACATTGTGACAACATGAACAACAATCAACAAACACTCCCAATCATCCTGCCGTTTCTCACATTTATCCTGACAGTTCCCTAGGGCCTGACATTCCTCTTATCATGAAAAACGAGAGAAAGGACTCTTTTCCTCCGCAGTTAACAAAATCACTAATGAAACTGCAGGAATGCACAGCTTTGAATCTTGCCGAGAATTACATTTTCTTAGCAGCAATGAAAAATAACAGCCAATCTTGATAAAGCTGGAATAATGACCTTGAATGCTTCTCAAGTAGCTAATAAGCCACTTAACCTGTACTAATGTCAAAAAGTTCCCAGGCACAGCTTATAGTGTAAATGCTTCATCAGCAAATGAGAAAAACCTGATTTAACAGAAGAGGCCCTGCATGTGTTGGCAACAGCTTTAATAAAATGGTGCAAGGACATTTTTGCAGGGGAAGGACAGTCCCTTAAATATGAAAACAAGAAGCCAAGGGTGGCTTCTATATTTTATGATGCGGAGATGCCGGTGTTGGACTGGGGTGGACAAAATTGAGAGGTCGCACAACACCAGGTTATAGTCCAACAGTTTTATTTGAAATCACAAGCTTTCGGAGCTATCGATTTGCTCCTTCCTCAGGTGAAGGAGCAAATCGATAGCTCCGAAAGCTTGTGATTTCAAATAAAACTGTTGGACTATAACCTGGTGTTGTGCGACCTCTCAATTCTATATTTTAAACAGAGTAAACTCTGTGGCAACAATTCAGGTGTCTTGGCTTGAGGTCCAGAAGACACTGCACAACTAAAGAAGAACACAAAAACAAGACATGAATGTTGCTAAAATGTCGGCAAATTACATGCACATGAAGGAAGATAGTAGTTATTCAAAATAAATAAGAACAATGTACTAATAAGAAATATTATGTAGAATTATAGCAAGTAATGTTCTGACAGCAAAAATAGAAGTTATACAAATTGAGTGATATATGTCATAATGGGAAATAAACTGCAGAGAGAAATTTACAATAATTAAATTAGCATATCTTAATTCCCACTCCTATATGGTTAATTGCAAAAATGAATACATCACTGGAAGTTGTATCCTGGAACAGATTATAGAACCCATAAGATTAAGTGCTCACTCTATCTGAGCAAACTACCATTTATTTGCACTGGACTAGGTGCTGAGATTATGGAGATTGGAGGGAACACAAGCCTACTAGTTTTCACTATATTGATCATATTTTCTACGATTTGCATGATGAAGGAAAGGCTTACGTTTATATAGCAACTTTTACATCTTCAAGATTTCCCAAGTGCTTCGCTGCCAATAAAGTATTTTTTAGAGTAGCTGTGGCTCAGTTGGTAGCACACTTGCCTCTGAGTCAGAAGGTTGTGGGTTCACAGTTCCACTCCAGGGACTTGAGCACATAAATCTAGGCTGACACTCCAGTGCAGTGCTGAGGGAGTGCTGCACTGTCGGAGGTGCTGTCTTTCGGATGAGACGTTAAACTAAGACCCCGTCTGCTCTCTCAGGTGGATGTAAAAGATCACATGGCACTATTTTGAAGAAGAGCAGGGGAGTTATCCCTGGTGTCCTGGCTAATATTTATCCCTCAACCAACATAACAAAAACAGATTATCCGTTCATTATCACATTGCTGTTTGTGGGACCTTGCTGTGCGCAAATTGGCTGCTGCATTTCCCACATTACAACAGTGACTCCATTTCAAAATTGGTTGTAAAGCGCTTTGAGACGTCCGGTGGTCGTGAAAGGCGCTATATAAATGCAAATCTTTCTTTCTTTTTCTATAAGCAATCTATGTACAACAAGGTCTCACAAAAAGGAATGAGATGGATGACCAATTAATCTGTTTTTGATAGTGTTGGCTGAGGGATGAATGTTGTCCAGGACACCAGGAAAGCTCCTTGAAGTTCTTCAAAAAAAAGTGCCATGGACTCTCTTATGTCAACCTGAATATATATACGGGCCTGAGTTTCACATCTCATCCAAAAGACAGCACCTCCGACAGTACAGCACTCATAGCCAAGCTGGCATTTCAATATGTTACATCAAAGTACCCGTACACATTGATTGTGCACTAGCATGTAATAGTGCATGTAAAGATAATACAGTAAGTGTGATTATGTATTCATACTGTCCCATTTGCCTCTTCATAGATCAATGAGAGTTCAATGGACTACCAGCGACACCTGGAGCACCACAAATGCAAACTTTAATCATCACCACCAATACCTGAAGTGGGTACCAGCACAGAAATGTAGCACTTACCCCTCTCTCTCTCTCTCTCTATATATATATATATATATATATATATGTGTATATTACGTGTTCTATATCTTTGTAGAATAACATAAGTTGGGCATTGTTCACAAAAAGAACAGGTCTTGTAGCTGAAACCTTGATAAAGCACTGAAGCTTCACTGTTGTGATATACAAATAATTTTAGTCCCTCATTCTTTATGATGCACTCAAACCCACTTCTTATCCTGCATATAATAATTGATTTCCAAAAGCGATTCTAGTTTAATTATGATAGTGAGCACTAGGGGGCAGTCAAGTTTCAGAAACAGATACCAAACCTGATGTTTAACCCAGCAATGTCAGTTTATGTTATTGTAACTCCTGAATGACTTTTCTTTTGTTTTTCATTATATCCATTATTCTAAGAGATAAAATACAAAATACTGAAGTATTTCTGAAAGGCTTGAAAGATTTTGACAAAAAATATTTGAGAACCAGATCTCGAATATATTGAGTTTTTATTTTTAAGCTGTTTAAAACCCTAGAGTAAAGATCATATTATGTTTAATACAATTGTGTGCCTGCTTTTGAATAAGAACAATTTCCAGAAGGATTGAGATCAACGAGCTATTAAGATAGGCTAAAGGGACTACGATTATTTTCTACAGCAAAACAAAGGTGAGAGAAGTGACTCAAGTTTTTGAAATAATAAGGGAAGTAATTAAAGTAGAAGCTAGCAATTTGTTTTTGAATTAATTCCTTTCCAAAATTAGGAAACCATAGCTCGAAAGAATTTCAAAAGTCACTTTTTCTCAGGGTTGTCAGCCTGTGACATAAGCTGTTGCTAAGTGCAATGGGCACAGAGTTGATAGCTTGGAAAGAAGAAATTGAAAGTAGGGCAAGATGGTGATTGATGGATTGAGGTTTTCAAGGACAATTGCTGCCTGGAGTACCATTCCATTAGATGGAATGGGTTTAGCAGCTCGGATGGCCTTTATTTATTCCACATATAATCTTAAAGAAAGAGAATAAATAATGGTATTCAGTCCACTTGCATATCTGCAGTTCTGACAAATCAAAAAATTGGCTGTACAACATCTTATATTACCTCGCTTGAACATGTTCTTAATCAATCGATTGCAATCACCAGTTAATTATTGATGGATATACAATTTGGCACAAGGATAAAAGTTGCAGAGGAGGTGGAATAGCTTTCTAGATTGTAATGGATGATTCTGGTACTGTTAAAATAATTTATGTGAACCTTCTTTCTAGCAGCTTGTCTGTAATGATTTAATATCTTTGACCTACAGAGGGTGATATAGAGGTTGCATGATAAGGAACTGTGGATGCTGTTTACCATGGGTGGGCTGACCAGATAACTCCTCAATGACAAAGTCATGAGTGAGTTATGATCATCTCCACAAAAGGTACATAAATTGTGTCCTATGCTCCTCATTTTGTTATATGTCATACTACATTAAATTGAAAATAACAGTTGTTAGATTTTAAATAGGAAGTAACTTGATATGCAAGTAATGGAGTTGTTCTGGTGATGGCACTGTGATTTTTCTTTAATTCCATAATTACCTTAATTCGGATACCATCTTCATGAAACATAAAACAAGTTCTTGGAGATGACATTATCATTATAACATAGAATCTATATTTTTTTAAACTTTGCCTTACCAAAGTTATTCCGCCCCCCCTCCCCTCTTTTAGGTTTCCTTTAACTTGCATTGATTGGTACAGGTGGTAGAATAGCCCAGGATGACTTACCCTAGAGTTGTCCCTTCTTGTAGGGGAGCACCTAACTCTCTGCCACAGCATCCATTGGTGCCCTGCTGCAATTAAATTAATCAGTGGCAGAGTTCTATTAGCCTTCAAGGTACTAATTACAGCACTAGTTCTGCTAACGGTGAAGGGCTTCTGTATTCAGCGAGTTAAATCGAAATCGAAATCCAAATTCTACTATTGGGGGTCTTAGATTTGTTTTAAATCTGCCTCTATGGCTAGAAATTACTGATGGTGATAGCAGATGAATACTTGATCCATTTAGATTACATTCCTCTGATAATTTAATAGAGGCATTAATGCATTTATTTTAATGGTGTAATACCTCCGTTAAAATAGCAGACAGAGGAATGGCATGTGAACTGTTAAGAGTTTGCTATTATTGCCAGCAGCGGGAACAGGAAGAACTGTTCTACTCTTTCGTCAATACCAAAGTACTAACCAAAATGCATTATCATAATTCATCGACAAAACTGCCAACTCAAAGTCCAGGCACTTTGGTCAAACTCACACTAGGATACTTTAAACAATCCTACAGCACTCACAAAATCTAAATCAGGAATAGATAAAATGGAATATTTGAGAAACAAATTGAGTTATATAAAATCGATAATGGTGAAATTATCCTAAGGAATCTCAAGAGTAACCTGGAAGAATAATTTAACATTTTCTGTATTATGGATAGTAATCTTGTTGTGTTATTTAGTACTATGGGTTGGAACCCAAATACAAAACTGTAAAGGTAACATATTTTACCTGAATAACTGTAAAGCAGATGGTTTACACTGAATTAAAAAAAACATGTTGTTAAATAAAGGTATCTAACTAATCTAATTTAGTGAAAAATTCTGTATTTTTGTAATATTTTTCGTGTATTTTTATTCCTTTGGGTATCCCTTACACAGCCAAGAAGACCAGATAATCTGCTCCAAGGCCTCTCTGCTTCTAAGTGTGTGAGCATGTCACAGGGTTAGCTGTCCTCTGATTTCCCCTCCCTCTCTGCAGGATCCTATGCTTGCTGCCTCTTCCACGCCCTTTGTTGGAATTGGAAACAAGTCATGGCTGCTAACCTGCAGATTCCATGTCTTACCTGCCTTCTGACAAATTTGAAGACTTATCTTTAAACTCAGTAACAATGTACCCATGGGTTTCACATGCCTTTTTTAATATCATCACACACTACTCTAGCTTTAGATTCTTCACTTTAATGTCTCCACACACAATCTTTTCTTTTACTTCATTGATAGTGATACAAAGGCCACAATTCCAATCTCATGGTACTACCGCAAGGGCTAGATGTACCGCTACAAAGTGCCTCTTTGTTTTGCATGTTCAATTTAAGCGCTAGTGTCTGCACACTTCAATTTTTGATGGTAATATTGAACTAATGCTGAAGGGACAAGCCACTGTGATTTAAGGTAGCCAGCTACTATTTACATGCCCAGCTCCTATTTTTGTGTAAACTGTGTTGGCACTTCCAGGCACAAGTGTCTATATAACCAAAGAAGATTCATCTTGAAAAGTTAATATTTAAACAAAGCCCAAGTGTGTGCTTTTAGGAGGGGAAACAAAAAAAAATACACAGGTTGAATTGTCACATAAGCTTAAAAGCAAACTGTAATACTTTCTTACTGATTGAGACATAGTGAAGAGCTTGCGCTCTGCTCTGCACCATCCATGTAAATAATAATTTAACGTTTGGACACCTGTATCGGCCAGGCCACTGCTGAACTGAAACAAAAGCAAAATACTGCAGATGCTGGAAATCTGAAATAAAAACTGCTGAACTGCTCTGATTGTGGTTTGTGGTTTCTGTCTAGCAAAGAATCTGTTAGCAGAAGGAATAAATGGAAAGAAAAAACTTACATTTATATAGCACCTTTCACGACCCCAGGATGACCCAAAGTGCTTCACTACCAATTAAATATTTTGAACTGTAGTCATTCTTTTAATGCCGGGAAAGACAGCAGCCAATTTACAAACAGCAAGGTCCCACAAACGGCAATGAGATAAATGCTGATGTTGGTTGAAGGATAAATATTGGCCAGGACATCAAGAGAAATCCCTTGCTTTTCATTGAATAACGCTATGGGCTCATTTACGTCCACCTGAGAGGGCAGATAGGACTTCGGGTTCATACCTCATCTTAAAGATGGCACCTTCAATAATGCAGCACTGCCTCACTACTGCACTGAAATATCAGCCTAGATTATCTGCTGTAGTCACTGGAATAGGGCTTGAACCCATGACCTTCTGTCTCAAAGGCAAAGGTTCTACCATTGAGCCAAAGCTGACAATTGTACCTGTTATTGTACAGAATTTTTTACTTTCGATATTAAGATTATAAACTTCACACACAGGGAAATATGTGCTCTCATTGAGAAGACACTAATTTATCAACAGAAGCCGGCAATTTCTGAACATGTAGACAATCAACAATGCTCAAAATATTATGACCCACCTACTTGTTCATTTCCTGGGATCCTGTCACAGTGCCTGATTATATCACAATTGACCAGTTCCCATCTCTTTGAGGTAGATGACTATAGGACCAACTGTTCAGTGAAAACAATTACAGACTGAAGGCTTGGTTGATGATCCCTTCCTAACTTCTAACTTACATACCAAGGAACAACACAATGAGGATACTCTGACCCGCACACATTACTAATCAAAAGAACTTCTGGACTCTGTTGACATGGGAACTGAATGATGTGGCTCTGAGCCATGAAGACTCTGAAGAGCCATGGTCTGTTCCCAGGTCTACGGTGAGTTAGCTGATTTCAGTTTGGCCAGCACTGGAGCACTAAAATTGGTCTTAGTATGCTCAAGCTAAGGAAAGGAAAAAAACGAACAAGTAGTTAAGGGTTCCGTTCCTGGTAAAAGCCAAGTGACCTCTGCTGGAATGGGTGTGCATATGTGTGTGTGTGTGTGTGTGTGGATGTTAAATTAGGATATGTTTGGACTTGGCCATGATGTCCCCACAGTCAAATAGTCCAGTAACACCCTCTGTCTACATTCAGACATAAAGAATAGCCACTTAGATGTACAAGAGGGGTGTTGGGGTCTGTAGAAGCACTTCAAAGTAATCATCTTGAGGAGGGGGGAAAAAGTTGGAGGGGGGAAGTACTTTTGGAATGCTAATAATGTATTTCAGGAGTCTCAGAAAATTTACAATTTCTTTTTGGCTATTTGTGTACTGCACAAACATGCTTTGCAGCAGGGTGCCTGGATGATTCAGGAAGCAGGTTGCTGCATTCTGTGTCCCTGCTTTCAGGAACTCAGTGCGTGCAAACCAGGAATATTTATGAGAAACTCATACAACATTAACAATAGATTGCTCTCGTGTGCTCCACTAATGGTCCATGCGAGCCTTGCCAAAACAACAGACTGTTGTTGTGGAGAAGGCAGTGAGGTTCTACACAGAATGTATTCTGCACTGAGCCGCCACCAATAATAATATGAAATACCAGCACCTCCTCCTTTTACTGTCCAGGTACAGAATGTACACTGAGGAACATCATTGAAAGAACCTTGTGACATGAAGGTCACATGAATTGAGAGACACATCTCTAATGTATTTGTCTCTAATAGGCCTCTAAAATGTTTGCCGACTTGTTTTTGTCTTTCATAACCACTCTCAAAATAGGCTGAAAACTGTAGATCCAGTTCAAATAGCTGAATTGCGAATGTCTTTAAAGAAACCTTGTTAGAGTTGTGTAGCCTGTTCACATGTGTAAATTAAAACTCTTACAAAGAATGTACCCATTTTATCAACAGGAAAAGTCTGCATTCTTTTAATGTAATACTCAAAATATCATTACCTAATTGTGCAAATTTGACCCTTCCTTGAAGTATCTCTAATGCATTTGCTGGCTTAGTTTTAGATTACATAGAATTTTATAGCACGGAACAGGCCATTCGGCCTAACAGGTTTATGCCAGTGTTTATGCTCCACACGAGCCTCCTCCCATCTTTAAGTGGCAATCTAAATATTGGCAGAACAGTTTGGCGCAAGCTTGGTACTTACTCCATTGCTGGTACAGTGTGATCCTTAATAAAAGAAGAGATAACTTGCATTTATATAGTGCCTTTCACAACCTCTGGATGTCCCAAAGCACTTTACAGCCAATGAAGTACTTTTGAAGTGCAGTCACCATTGTAATGTAGGAGTCGCGGCAGCCAATTTGCGCACAGCAAGTCCCTCAAACAGCAATGTGATACTGACCAGATAATCTGCTTTTTAGTCTGCTTGACATTCCAGTGAAAGCCAGCTGAGCAAACCTAGTAAAAACTGGGACCATGAAATTATAAAATCCTGGCGGGGACACTAGGGGCGCAAAATTCGGGTCCGTATTCCCCGTTAGTTGGGTGCTATGAGTGCCTTTAGAGGTCCAAAATGGCTTCCGTGGAGCGCACGCACACGTGTGCGTCAAATCCCTTCAGACGCCATATTGGTGAGGGCGTTAGCACACTCGCTGAGTGCGTTCACCGGAAATATACAGAGCAGGCAGATCATGACGTCAATTAGTGTGCAACGCTGATTTGACACCAGCGCTGCAATTTTGGAGTTCAACGCTCCAGTTAACAGCCTCTCATAAGCTTGCACAGCTGAACATGCGTTCAGCATCAGGAAGGACCCCTACCCTCTCCACCAGCGCTATTTAAAGGGATCACCAACTACTTACAGCTTATTTCCTGGTTGATTTCTTCTGGCTGTTGCTACAATTCTGCAGTTGTTTCAAGTTGCAAAAGTTTTCAGGAAGTTGTGTAACACATGTTGAAGGACATCTTCCTGACTTCAAGGCTTGTGCAAAAACACTTGCCACCAGACATGGGTGCACTAGTAGGAATTCCCCTTGGAATAAAACATGACTTGGAGAATGAACATGGGCCACACAGAACAGGACAAGCTGCTGGAAGAGGAAAGAGGAGGAGGGGGAGAAGGGCTCTCAGCAGGAGGCCATACCTGCCCAGGGTGTTCAGGGAGCAATTCTCCTATATGAACCCCAGTGAGAACAATGTGTGAGATGTCTGCGCTTCAGTAAGGACATCCTCACTGAAATCTGCCACCTGCTGCAGCCACAAATGCAACCCCAGAGCAGGGCAAGGACCGCATTGCCAATGCTGTGCAGGTGACCGTGGCGATGAACTTTTATACAACGGGCTCCTTCCAGACTAGAATTGGAGATATTTACAACAGTTTGCCGTCTACTGTTGCATAAGGGAGGTCACTGAGGCTCTCTGTTCAAAGACACACTGACTTCATTTCATTCTCTCTTGCCAGAGAGCAGCAGGGGGAAGAAGCATGCGGCTTTGCTAGAATTGCAGGCTTCCCCATGGTGCAGGGTGCCATTGACTGCATGCACATCACTTTGTGGGCACCGCATGTCAACACTGTGATGTACCGGAACCGAAAGGGATTCTCCTCCCTCAACATCCAGCTGGTGTGTGGCCATAGGCAGCCAATCATGCAGGTCAATGCCCGATATCCTGGCAGCAGTCATGTTGCCTTCATTCTGCAGCAGTGCCATCTGTATTTGAGCCATCACATCAAACCAAAGGGTGGCTACTGGGCGACAAGGGCTATCCACTGACGATATGGTTCATGACTCCGGTGTGCAACCCATGCACACGTGCGCAGCATGCATAAAATGAAAGCCATGCTGCCACAAGAAATATGACAGGGCAGACCATTGGCGTGCTGAAACAACGCTTCCACTGCCTGGACCGCTCTGGAGGAGCCCTGCAGTACTCCGCAGAGCAGGTGTCAACATTTGTGGTGGTCTGCTGCATGCTGCACAACCTCGCCATCGTGAGGGCACAGACCTTGCCACCAGCTACACGGTAAGCAGCTGAGGAGGAGGAGGGGGAGATGGAAGAGGAAGGGAGGAGGCAACCTAGACAGCCCCCTTCTGGCCGGGCTGTCCATGAAGAACTCATCCGAGTGCGATACCAGTAAACGTAATCCCAATTTCCCATTCACCAACAGTCCCACACCTTACCTTCCCTGTCACTGACCATCACAGTGTCTGCTTTGCCACAATGCAAAAATAAAAGCCAGCACAAAATAAACATTCCATACCAAATTTATAAATGAAATCATACCATATTGCTTACAAATGTAAACTAATCACCCTTGTGCATTCCCTTAGTGCCTGTCTTCCGTGTGCCTTTGCCTGTCCTAGTGCTCCTACACAGTGCTACCTCAGTGGCTGCAGCATGCCTGGTGGAAGTCTACTGACTTTCAGTGGAGGAGACTGCAGATGGCCTTGGAGGATGACCTCGAGCAGCTCTAGGCCGAGAAGGCCCGACTGCAGACTGCTCCATCTCAGCATGGGCGGCAGCAGTCTGGGCTGGCTGGCTGATAGACAACAGCCAGTGCACTGGCAGAGTGGCAGTGTGGGAGGATGAATGCTGTCATCCTGAAAGAGGACAGCAGGTTTGTGCTCCACGGAGCCACTGCCACTCCACCAGGGCGGCGCCTCAGCAATCCTAGTAATCTGTTGGAGGAGAGATTGCTGGAATGCTATGACACTCTGAAAGTCCCTTTGAACACTGGTATCCAGAGCCATGATGGCAGTAGTCTGAGCTTCCACTGTAGCACTCAGACATTGGGCGGCTGCTGCTTGTGCTGCAATGGAAGCTGAGACATTGGCCATCAGACGCATCATGGTTGGGTCCACAAGTGTGCTAATGGAGTTGGCCACCATTTCCATGCCAGAAAGGATGGGCTTCATGCTCTGCGCAAAGCCCTGTGCCAAGTTGGTGCCGGACTCCTCCATGCTCCTTGACATTGCACGCAGACTTTCTGGCAGGCTTCCTAATGCACCAAGCATTTCATTGTGCATACCCATCAGCCTTCTTCTATAGCCCACCGATCGAAGTCCTCATCTGAGTCCTCTGCAGCAGAACTCATGTGCGACCTCTCCCTCCGGGGAGCTGGCACCTGTGCTACCATTTCCCCCTACCCTGGCTGCAGGCCACTCGTGCCCAGTGTCTCGCCACGTGCAGATCCCGCCTCTATGCTATCCTCCAAATTACGCGGTGTCAGTATCTGAGCTGATGGCTGAGAGTGTGAAATAGAGTGATGGTGTGTCTTCATCTTCACTATCTTCCTGCTTTCCACCACTGACTGACCAGGATGCAGTTCTTGGGTAACTGAAAGGAGAAAGGCACAAGGATAAGGTTGCGGTGAAGGGAGGGAGGGAAAGCAAGAGGTGCATGCTTACACCATCTGCAGCTTGTAAATCAGGAGAGATTGTGGGATGAGGGGGAAGTGAGATGTGAGAAGGAGGATTAGGTATGAGAAGACCGTCCTCTTCTATGGTTTCAGCCCCGCCGCTGGCCATGGCCTTGCAATGGCCGTCCCAACAATGGCCAATGCCATCTCCTCCATGGGGGTTAGGACGTGCAGGCATGCCTGTCCCCCGCCGGGCCGGTTAGCTCCTGTTCCCTCCTGTTGTGTGCCACCTTGTCCTGCAAGAGAGAGGAAAGTGTGTCAGTGAGTGTGGTGCAATCTGTTTGAGTGATGTGGCTGTCATGATTGAATAGCTGACAGTGTGTGCAAGCTGTGAGATGTGGGTGTGAGGCTAGCCAGAGTGCTAAGTGTGAGAGGGTGAGGTGAAGTTATGAATGATAGGTATGAGTCCTGATTGATAGAGATTGTTGGTAGGTGAGTGATAGGAGTGTGGTGCATTGAGCAGTGGCTGAGTCTAGTGGTGCAGTTGGTAGGATATGGCATTCACTGACCTTGATCACTTGTGTGAGATCATTGAACTTCTTACAGCACTGCATCCAGGTCCTCGGGGCTTGACTCCTGACATTGACAGCCACGGCTATCTGTTTCCACTGCCTTCTGAACGTGTGTCTGAGGGCCTCCTGGCTCCCTGTGGATACAGCACATCTCTCCTCCTTTCCACCTCCTCCACCATGGACTCCAGTGCAGCATCGGAAAACCATGGAGTATGTTGTGTCAGGTCAGAATCAGTTGTAGAACGACTTCCAGCACCTGCTCCAGCCGCAATGCACCTCCCCTTTAAGAGGTTCAGGCTAGCTTTGAGTAGTGCAGGCTAGTTTTAACTGGTGCTAGCCTCTCACGATTTTGGACCCCCAGCTGATGCCTGCAGCCGATCAACAACGTTAGCGCTGGCTGCACGCTGCAACCATGTTAATCAGCAGGCAGCACAAAGTTGAACGGGCATGGGTTAATCAGGCATCATGATCCCTGTGCCCGTTTTCAGGGGCTATAGAATTTAGATCCCTAGTACTGACCCTTTCCTCAACCTTCACATCAAGGTCAGACTATTTTTGGTTGCTGTTCTTTTGCCTCTTCTTTTCGAAACTGTCCTCCATTATGGCTCCACAATTAGTCTTTCCTGGTGCCATGGGGGGAGAGGGAGGAGAGAGTGAGTGAGAGCGAAGGACGGGAACATCAATATGTCTTTATATCCGTGTCGATCTGCTTTTCTGCTGCATTGAATCATGTTAACAACTTGGTTTATGTTTAACTGTTACACACAATTTGTTATTCACGGTATCCAACAAATTGTTTCTCTCATTGTATATTTAGATTCACAATCCCACAGAGTGGCTTTAACATCAAATTAAAATGGACTCTGGTGGCAGAAATCATATTCTGTTAACCTGGGGGTGTTTTAGTAATCCTCTGGCTTTTAATGTGCATAATAATTTTAATTGAAACCAAAATGAGCTCTGTGGCTCCAGTTTACTACCACATGTTCCACTTTTACAAGCCAAAGAATCTTCAGAAAATGAATAATGTTACACGTTAACCCTATTTCATATCAGTGTGGCTAATGATTCATGTTACATTTTTTTCTAATTAATCAATTATAGCCAATAGCTATTTCTTCACATACGTATTCTGGGGTGGGTGGGGGAGGTAGGAACGAAGAAACAAATCCTGGATATAGATATAAGCCTTATATAGTATATAATGGACACTATATTCCCTAATTATAGATTAGACACCCAGTTTTCTGAATTCATGTTGCTGGTGGAGAGCCTTGCCCACCGACCGCGAATATCAGGACATCACTGGCTCTCTGCCCACCATATTCTGCCCATTTATTTTACTCGACAGGAAATCAACAGCAGCATACAATCATACCGCACAGGAGGCCATTCGGCCCATCAGGCCTATGCCATCTCTTGGGGGGGGGGGGAAATCCAATTAGTCCCACTCCCCTTCTTTTCCCATAGCACCTGCAAATTTTTCCTTTTCAAGTATCCAATTCCCTTTTGAAAGTTACTATTGAATTTGCTTCCACCACCCTTTCAGGCAAAGCATTCCCGATCATAACATCTCGCTGCGTAAAAAAAAGAAATTCTCCTCATTTCCCCTCTGGTTCTTTTGCCACTTATCTTAAATCTGTGTCCTCTGGTCACCAACCCTCCTGCCGGTGGAAACAGTATCACTTTATTTACTCTATTAAAACCCGTCAGCACTCCAGCAATTTCCTGATATGCGCAGTTAGTAGACAAGGTTCTCCACCAACAGCGCAAACTGGGAAAATGCCTCTTATGTATCAATAAACCTGAAATAAGGTTATCAGGAATGACTGTGGGATCCTCTTCATGCAATAGGGAAAGGAAACACAAAAATTAATGTATGCAGTGGCACAAAAATTAACTGAAACACAAAAAAGAACAAATCTATATTATGCAGAACAACAGATACTAGTTTGTTGTGTGCTTGTTTAGATCTGACACAACAACAACTTGTATTTATATAGCGCCTTTAACGTAGTAAAATGTCTCAAGGCGCTTCACAGGAGCGTTATAAAATAAAATTTGACACAGAGCCACAGAAGGAGATATTAGGGCAGATGGAGGTAGGTTTTATGGAGCGTCTTAAAGGAAGAAAGAGAGGTAGAGCGGCGGAGAGGTTTAGGGAGGGAATTCCAGAGCTTAGGGCCTTGGCACCAATGGTGGAGCGATTGAAATTGGGGATGCTCAAGAGGTCAGAATTAGAGGAGCGCAGATATTTTGGGGGGTTGTGGGGCTGGAGAAGATTGCAGAGATAGGGAGGGGTGAGGCCATGGAGGGATTTGAAAACAAGGATTAGAATTTTAAAATCGAGGTGCTTCTTAACCAGTAGCCAATGTAGGTCAGCGAGCACAGGGGTGATGGGAGAGCAGAACTTGGGCGAGTTAGGACACGGGCAGCAGAGTTTTGGATGACCTCAAGTTTACGGAGGGTAGAATGTGGGAGGCCAGCCAGGACTGCATTGGAATAGTCAAGTCTAGCGGTAACAAAGGCATGGATGAGGGTTTCAGCAGCAGATGAACTGAGGCAGGGACGGAGTCGGGCAATGTTCCGAAGGTGGAAATAAGTGGTCTTAGTGATGACGCAGATATGTGGTCGGAAGCTTATCTCGGGGTCTAATATGACACCAAGGTTGCGAACAGTCTGGTTCAGCCTCAGACTGTTCATATGGAGTGACAAAGAAGTGAGTATTTGGGTTATTACACTAGATATTCTCTCGGGTTCAGCATCACCAGCTACTCCCATAAGCAGACCTTGCATTCTCTATGATCGAGATATGTTCCTTTTTCTGTTCAATTATTATGTAGACAACAATGAGAACCAGGGATCATAACAGAGAATCCTTATTCTATACACCAGCTACTGGAATGCTGCCACATGAAGTCTCATCTCTCTTCAAAATAGCAGACAGGATAAGCATACTTACCAAATTGAAACATTCTATAATTCTAACACAGGTTTTGAACCAATCAGTGGTTTTATTTACATAACATAGATGTACAAGCAGTACACAGTTTAACACAATAAGATAAATGTTTCCCTGCACTCCTTCCTTAACATAAAAAAGCAACAAAGATACAACTCACTTTCTCTCTAAAATCTAAACATTGATCTTAAAACAAAAGCCCACTTACTGTAAAGTTAACCTAGCATTAGTACTTGGCTAAGCTGGCAATACTTTTTAAAACACAGACAGCCTTTTAGCTGTTGGCTGTGCAGTACACACACACTAATAGCTCTATCACTCATGACTGCCTGAGGGCTGCCAATATAATTCCGTAAAATGAAGTCTCTGCCCATTGGCTGTCAATCACAGAGGGCACCAGCCATTCAAGGGCTCTTTTCTCATTGGCCTCAGAAACAGCTTTCAGTCAAAGTTACTATCCCAGGTGGGGCCTATCCTTTAATGTATGATCAGGGGGCTTGTCATCGTCTGACTGGTTGTGTGCCCTGCTGGGTGAATTAAATAGAGAGGTCGCACAACACCAGGTTATAGTCCAACAGTTTTATTTGAAATCACAAGCTTTCGGAGCTTTCATATTCCGAAAGCTTGTGATTTCAAATAAAACTGTTGGACTATAACCTGGTGTTGTGCGACCTCTCAATTTTGTCCACCCCAGTCCAACACCGGCATCTCCGCATCATGAATTAAATAGAACAGCACCTTGAGTAGCAAGTCATCCTACAGTACTTCATGAGGAGCCTCTGGGCCTTCTTTGACAATAGGATAATATGTTTTGAATTATAAATAATAACCACCTCCCCCATCCAAATAATCAACCAATTAATACTTCAGACTATCAATGTGTGGACGAAAACAAACTTACACCTTGAAGAAAATCTAGCACAAACTGACTAGCTGAAGCTAACAGCTTTCTGTTGAAAATAATAGTTTGCATTAGGGAATTAACCCCTTACATGGTGATCCAAGCAATACAAAAATACAAGTTAAAAAATAAATACAGACAAAAAAAATTACGTTTTGCCACTAACACAAAGATAGGATAGCCATAGGATAAAATCTCTATGTGACTGAGTGTTTCTCAAGACTCAGTCACATAGACATTTAACACCATTACTGCCTTGTCCAGCGTGTTTGGGTATGATTGACTATGCATACCAGTGATGTTCATATTCAAATAGGAATCTGTAACTTCCTCTGTGGACACAATGGAGGAATCAGCAGCATTCTGATGTCTGGGCATCTGACATTGAGTACAAAAATAGAAAATTTACCTAATATCTCATCTTTCTACTGCAGTCCTCTGGTTTAGAAAATTGTAACTTCAGGTGGTACCCAGATTCCCCCATTTGCTTTACAGTATGGGGATACTGGTAATGAGGGGTGTGTCTGTCAGAATCTAGGGGAGATGAGGCAGGGTGACATTTAGGATAGAACACAGTCCCGGCAGTGGTGTCAGCAAATAGGTTGTTGGCCTGTTTTCAGCCAGCAGTTTTCATTTTCTTTCTATCTCCAATTTTCATTTTGTTTGCCTTTTTATTTGTGAGTCTCTCCCGTGTCTTTTCACCATCTTAGCTATTTGCACATTCTTCTAGCTATGATTTCTTCTAACATCCAACAGTTTTCTATTAAGCACTTTGCAGATTATTCAACCCATTAACTTCCACTCCGTGATTGTAAAACTTGTTCCCCTTGCTCACAACTTTAAAATGCTTAAATAAAAACCGAAAATGATGGAAACATACAACAGGTGAGGCAGCATCTGTGGCGAATGGAAGGTAGTGTTAACATTTCAGCTTTATGACGAAGGGTGTTAGACTTTGCTTTTGGAAGTTGGTCCTAGGTTGTAGATGCATTCCTTGTGGAGCCTGTTAGGAACCTTTTGAACACCACCAGCCTTGTTATGGATATGATGCAATTGCTTACTGAGTGTTGTTATGTGCTCAGGAATGATGGCAGAAGAGATCAAGGATCACTGAGGCATTTTTATGGATGGCCTCTGGAGGCTGCTACCTAGCTTGTGAACTGTGGTGGTGAACTCAATGAGGCTGGCAAAATGTGAGGGCTGATGCTGTGCAAAATTCCATGAAAGTAGATACAATTTCGGTGCTTTAATATAGTTACAATAGATATCTAGGAGGTAATATAATTGAGGAGTTGAGGTGATGCAGAGGACAAAGAGTAAAGAAGATTACAAAGGTTATCTAAACCCAGAAATTAAAATACAGTGTTAAAGCCACTTATTTACAGCTTTTGATTTTATACAGTGTTAATATAGAACCTTGGTTAGACCACACTTCTGGTCTCTATACTATAAAAAAAGCGTATTGAAGCACTGGAGAAAGTGTAGAAAAAAAATTACAAGGATGCTACAGAATTGAGAGGATGCAGCAATCAGGAAAGATTGAGCAGCCTGGGGCTCTTTACTCTGGAAAGAGAAGACTAAGAGGAGACCTGATCGGGATCTTTAAAATTATGAAGTGGTTCGATAGGGTGGATGTGGATAAACTGTTTCCACTTGTGGGTGACTCCAGAACAAGGGGGCAGAAATATAAGATAGTCATTAACAGATCAAATAAAGAAGGTAGGAGGAATTTCTTTACACAAAGAATGTTGAGAATGTGGAACTCGCTGCCACATGGAGTGGTTGAAGAATATAGCATCGATGCATTTAAACTGAGGCTTGATCCATACCTGAGGGAGAAGGGAATAGAGGGATACGGGGCAGAGTGGGAAGAGGTAATTAGGTTGGGAGGAGGCTCATGTGGAGTATAAACGTCGGCAGGCCATTTGGGCCATATGGGCTGTTTCTGTGCTGTAGGTTCTGTGTAATTCAGTTTTGGTCTATTTCTGTACCAGCAGTTGCTGCCAGTGTATTCTGTTTCCTTAATGCATGCTGACAGTCACACAAAAGGATTAACAAATGTGACAATCTGTGCAAGTTTATCAAGAGTTTATTAATCCATAGTTGGTTTGCAGAAATTCTGTCTGAGATATGAACATACAAAAATGACGAGCAGGAAAAGACCAGCTGGTCCATCAAGCCTGCCTCGCACTCAGGAAGCCTGGAGCGCCATGACTAGAAACTACCTGCCACCCCCATTCTGGAAAATTCCTCCGCAACCCCTTCAGGTGATCAAAACCAGACCAGGAGATCACATTGATCATGTGTGTGTTCATTGTTCATCCACTTACCTTCCATATGATGCAATCTCTGCCTCAGCCACAAATCGGTCCAGCCAGCTTGAACGCTTGCAGAGTGTCAGCACACACTGCACAAGCTGGCAACACATTCCAGAGATTCACTACTCTCTAGGTTAAGAAGAACTGCCTAACATCTAGCTAATTCCTTACGTAGTTTAAATGCATATCCCCTGGTCCTCCCCCAATTTGTCAAACTGAAATATCTATAGGCACGCAGGCTAGCCCTTTCATTATTTTATATACCATTATAACTACTCTTGCAACGCACCTCATACTGTATTCTGACCTTTCTACTCTTGACTTAAAAGTGCTGGGAAATTCGAGGTCTGTTTGATAGCCTGATATAGGTTCCTTGTCTAGTACCATAACTACTAGGCTACCATACCCTTTTTCAGGAGGGAGACAGACAGAATGGTAAAGCCATTGCACAGCAAAAGCAAAGTGAGGATCTGATCTCCCAATGCATCAAGGAATAATGTGAGTCAAGCACGTCTACAAGATGCCTTTCTGTAATTTGTGTAATTGCCACAATAACAAACCCATCCATCCTCAGGTGACTCTGGTCTTGGATATCACCACACTCTCTCACTCCTTCATTCTGTTCCATACATGTCATGTTTCACCATATGAAAGTCTGGTATGCCAGTACCCTGCCAAATAACATATCAAGCCTCAGCACAATATACAATTAAAAAGTGCTTGTTTTATTTTAACAAATGTGTGTGTCAATGTAATTTGGAACATTACCTTCTCCACATGCCAGTTTGCATGCCATTGTGACCCCTTAAGTTCCTACTTCGTGATTCCATAACTAAAGGAACAGACATGCTGCGTGGCTCTGGACATCAATGACAGCGTGCTGGGATTCTGGTGGCACAATATCCCCGTGGATTGCAATATTGTGGCCAGGCGAGGCAGCAAATACGGTGTTTGCAACTTCCTGAATGCTTTCAAGCACTCTGATTGCACCTTTCGCAGGCATGTGTGATGGTTTAGAGTCAATGGGAGCAGCAACCACCAGATCTATATATATCCCTGCTGGAAGACATCCTTCAAAGTCTGCACTGAGGATAGAATAATGGGCATTTATGAAGTTACCTTAAAGTTGTCTGAAGTCATTGTCCAATCACATTATGATTGCAATGTGCAGGCTGGTCCCTGACACTTCCAGAGCTGCAGTTTGAGCATTGATAAGAAATGCTCCCACAGTGCCAAAGTTCTCACAGCACTGAGACACACTCATGGCAAACTGCTCTGCAGACAACCTTTCTTCTGCAACTGCAAAGACTATTCCACATCTTTCCCCTTACCATGTAGTGTGTTTTACATGGAAATAAGAGACACATGAAAGAAAGACTTTCATTTATATAGCACCTTTCATGGCCTCAGGACATCCCAAAGAGCTTTACAGCCAATGAATTACTTGTAGGCACTGTTGTAATGTAGGAAAGTCCATTCTCTTCAGATAATATTCTTTGCTTATGAGCAGGTCCTACAAGGCCGGAATCCAGAGATGCTGTAGCAGAGCCTAGCTCTTTGCTGAACCTAGTCAAAGCAGGTTACTGTCCTTTGGTAGCCAACATAAATTGGGCTTTCTTAGAATTGTGACCCACGTTATGCTCCTTCATCTAACTCACTACCCTCTGTTGTCCATGGTGCATTACCGTGCTGGTGCTAATCTGAGGTGGTACATATCCCACAGAGTGCTGTGAGATATGTGTATCTCGGAGGCACTCTTAGGGGCTTCATTCTGGTCCTCCCTTTCTGTAAAAGCAAAGTGCCATAGAAGCAAACTGTAATTTCAATTACATTGCATGTTTCCAGTGATGTGCCAGAAGGTCAGTATGCTACTGCAATTCAGCTGTGCTACATTATTGGCATGAACATAATGCATGAGGGTACTAGCTATCAGTTTCATGGTGACCTCCAACTTCCTAATCCCCCACTCCCTCTATGCTCACCCTTCCAATTATCGCTACTGTGGCCACCTTGAATGGGCTCAGAGATCTATATTTGCACAGCCCTCCCTCCCACTGAATGCCATCTGGTTCTGCAAGTAGAAGAGTCATGATAGAGGGCAAAGGACAGAATGTACTGACGATGTGAGAGAGCTGCACAGTTTGTATGGCATTCAAATGTTGTGTGTGCATGGTCATGACAATGGTGAATAATGGCTAGCTTGGGAGATGTCGTCCTATGCACATAGCAAAGCACGAGTACTCTTTCAGTTTGTACGTTTGTCATTTAAATATTTTTTCCTTGGTCAGTGTGATCCTGGCAGTATTGCAATGTTGGGTTTGTAATTGCAAGGCAACTAAGGCCAGCATTTCCCATATTACATAGAATCTAGGAGCAGGAGTAGGCCATTCGGCCCGTCGAGCCTGCTCCGCCATTCAATACGATCATGGCTGATCATCCAAATCCAGTACCCTGTCCCTGCTTTAATCCCCACAGTACACATATCCCACCCTACCCCCGTAACCCCACGTATTTAATTCCCCCTAACATATCCCATCCTATCCCCATAACCCCACATATTTAATCCCCCCTAACACTAAGGGTCAATTTATCATAGCCAAATCAACCTAACCCACACATTTTTGGACGTCGGGTAAGTATGTTGTGTTCTCAATGACAATGGATTGCTGTGAATAGGTGACAGCTGCAAAAGTGGTCTAAAACCTACCATTTCACAGCTGTACACTTCCTAATCTTAGAAGCTGGAGCATTAATGATTTCGAACCTACTTTTGAGCTTTATGCACTTTTGAAGTGTTTGGAGTAATCTCTCTATCCACTGTCACCTCCTTGGAACAACCTCTCTCAACATTGACAGATTACTTCTGTCATCTCAACCTCACCTGCCGTCTATTCCATCAGCATCGGTGCCCTTGAAAAAATCTCACCTTGGTCCTCAGAATTCCAACACGATCAGCCCCAACACCAGCATCACCGGGCACACCAGCAGCACCAACATCCACAATTCTCCGCAATCAACTGATGCTGCACTGGACACAGGGCATCATCACCCATGCACATTGCTGCCCAGGACACCAGTGATGGCCTCAACATGTCCAGATTTGCTTCACTTAACACTGTACATCCTGGCTGCCACACGATGCACCAGGTTGGCACCATCCCACACCAACACCATAAACGGTCCCTACAATGTCCAAGCCATTCCTTTCACACTCATCACCATTGTGAGGGGGGGGGGGGAGGGAAGTTATGTCTCACCATTCACTGGAACTCACTAAGACACTTTCAAACGTGCACACAAATCTGTCCAAGAAGGCGAGGTGGTGACAATAAGGATTTCAATGCTTGACAACACATTAACAGAAAGTTTACACGAACTTTGGCTAAAACACCCAAGTGCCTACCCTTGTGTGTTGTTAGTTGGTATGATTGGACTAGGATGAGGGTGAGTGTGAGGGGTTGGCTAGTGAGATGGGGAAGTGATAATGTAGATAGAGAGGGATGGGTGGAGGTGCAAGGTAAGTTGGTGTGAGTAAGGATGTGCAGGAGTAGGGTAGGGAAGGCAGAGTGATGGGGATGTGATGAGTGGCACAGCAGGATGAGGTTGAGTGTGGCTTTGCAGTAACATTTCGTGATCTACTGTGATCATTGAAAGGTTTGCACCAGTGCAGCCAGGTCCTCCTGACCACATCCCTGCTTGTGCCCTCCTGTGCAATGTGCAACCAGGCTACGTTGGTGTCCTGGGGAGGTTTCTTCCGCCCATTGGAAGGGAAGAGAACCTCTCTGCATGCTGTGACTTCCTCCATAAGCATATGGAAGAAGTCAAGTGAGAGCCTGGGTGCAGCCATGCACCTCTGTGCAGTGCTCGTCAGTGTTTGCAGCTCCTCAATGCTGTCGAACACTGACAGCACAACTGTCAAAATGAATGTGCAAAAATGAGAAGTCGCACAACACTAGGTTATAGTCCAACAGATTTATTTAAAATTACAAGCTTTCGGAGCTGTCGCTCCTTCCTCAGGTAGAGTAGCTGTGAGAGAATCTCCCAGAATTCACAATATAAACACAGAAAAAATAAATCTGTTGGACTATAACCTGGTGTTGTGCGACTTCTCATTTTTGTCCACCCCAGTCCAACGCCGGCATCTCCACAAAATGAATGTGGACATGGTCTCCTTTAAGGAAACCAGCTGATGACATCATCAGACCTGCTTCCTTTTAATTGGCCGGGAACCTCGCAGTGCGGGCTTAACAAGCCCAATCAGGGCAAATCACTTGGAGGAGGTGGGATGAAGACGGGTGCGGAGTTTGCGGCCGGACTCGCCACGGCTGGCAAAATCGCGGCCATGGTTTCTCTCTATTGTCTCACTCCCTGAATCAGTGTCTCTATAAACTGGTCTCTCTTTTTGCCTTCTCTGCTTCATGGACACTGTAAATTAGTAGCTACAATCAAATGTTGCTATTGCATGTGTTTTTAAATCACTGTAAAATCCCAAACTGTGCAGAGCCCCCTCACAAGTACTCACACTTTGCTATGTGCATAGGACAACATCTCCCAAGCTAGCCATTACTCCCCATTATCATGACCATGCATACACAACATTTAGAGATTGTAGTCACAGTCTGATTGGTTGGCACATTATGTGAAAGCTAAATTGCACAAACTATCATGCATATCCAAAACAGGAAGATCACCGGTTTAAATGTGTGTTTAACATTACATGCAACTGTAAAGCAGTTTGACATTTTCTCCTTGTTACGGCACGAAACAGTAATTTTCAGTCGACTTTCTCTTTCAATGATAGGCTTTAGGTGTGTCAATGGATAGAATTGAACTAGTACAAAAAGAAATCCATTCCTACATTGTTTTATTGCTATTTTTATTCAGTGGCAAATCATTGAAATACCGAAAAATAAAATACAATTGTTAAAAGATTGTGGTTACATTCTGCGATTTTATTAATGTAAACAAGTGCATTGAAGGGGCTTTCAGAAGGTTTCAACATATTTACAAGACATTAAAATATAATGTTTAATACAGTTTGTGATTTGAATTACTTCTCTAGGAAACTATAAGATATGATTTAAAAAATACATAATATGCCATTTGCTTAGAAGCTAGAGACTTATTTAATCACACTTAAAGCTGATGTGGAAAGGTATAAGGTTCCAAAGTTTCAATCTTAAGATCATAAATAAAATACATTAGATTACCAAAAATGGACTGTATTTTAACTGCCTGAAAAAATCTAATTATAAAACAGTAATTAAACAAGTTAGGCGTTCCAAAAATTAAAAAAGTTGAAAGAAATAATCAAACTTTTTATCTGAACTCCCCATACCTTCCCACTCATACATTTTAAATGAATTGCACACATACTGAAACAATAATAAAACATAATTTCTTCATTTTTTGTCAGTATATGATTTTAGATTAATCTACTTTCATCAGCTAGCTATAACATTCTGATGATCCCACCAATTAATGGAATTATCACCCATGCACCCAGCTATAAATTTTTCTTGATATGCACCTATTCAATGACTTACAGTACAGCTCTGTCAATCTAGATATGTTAGTTCACTATAATGATAGTAAGGTCTATAATATTACATGTAAACATTTCTGGTTAGGAAATTTCAGGACTGAAAAGGCAAGGCTACAGTTACAGTGCATAGTTGAAACAATGGAAGCACACAATAAATTACAACAGAAAACGCTTCAATACATGTAAACTATTACATTTTAAAATGCAGCACATAAAACATGTAAAACACCCGAGTGTTTAACCGCAATTCCCATTATACTAACACTGTATCCCAAACTACAGACATTAAAATTGGTGAACACTGCTGCAACTCCACTATTGTTTTATGTATACTTATGGGAACACAACAACCAATGAGCAGTAGTTCTACTAAACTGCCCAAACTTGTGACATTTGACATCTACCCAAAGAATCACAGACAGAAGCAGCTTAGTTCATGTAAACTTCATTTTTGTTTCACTGTAAAAGGACAAGTGTCCTGTTCTACTGGACAGAGGTAAACAAATGAAAAGTGCCTTGATTGAGGTATTGTGGCATCCTCTGTAGGCAGTAGATGTAAGGCCGTTACCTAGTCAGGCTTTTCTGTGCCTCTTTCAGCAAGCTGTCAAAATCCATAGTGTCATACTTGCTTTTAATTGGAGCAGGGTCCAGGTCTTCTGCACTGGAATCTAAAATTAATCAAGATATTTTTGGTTCTGTGTTACTTCTTGTTTATAAAATAAGGACTTCAATAGAATCTAAAGATTGATTCTAACCGGAACAAATTCTGCTTATGTTTCCAGGTGCAACACTATTTACATTCACTATAATGTAAGTAGTAGTGAATGTAAATACAGAAAATTACCATCCATGATTTCAGTCCACTGTGTATTCAAATAGATTTCAGCAGGCTACTGGTTAAGATCATTTTTCTGCCTCTCTTCACTGTTTAAGGGTTTGTTAATGCTACTCATTAAGTCTCCATGAGTGCAGATAAAACTCATTTAAGTATGCATGTATCACTCTAGCATTTGCTGTAAAGAGTACATATAACATTTATTGAATCATGAACCAAATCTAGTGGTGAGGAATCTGTATTCCAGTGAACCCTTTGTAGTTAAGGGTATCACTCTGTGCTCTTTCATGAACATGCAAACTTCAAAATACCATTGGCAGAGGCTTGAGAGCAGGCCTCTTTCATCTAGAAATGATGCAAAGAGAGAAGAAAAATAGAGATGGATCGAATCTTACTGAAAAAACAGTTCTGAGTTATTTCCATTAGATTTGATATATCTTCAGGAGAATGGCTCCTGATCAGGTGAACCAAAATACTGAAAGCATTGGGAAAATCCAGGATTTTGGTAATGGTAGGTAGGAACACACTACAAAGAAGCCAAATGAAAAGTGTTATTTAAAATATATGTAAAATGTGCAAGCATGCATATGATCTTTACTTTTGGGGAAAGGCTAGCTTTGGCAGGGGACTCTGCTGCTAGTCTCTAGTTTCTTGTGCCCTCTGGCTAGCAACTGTAACACATAAAACAGTAACAGTGAGTGGTGAATGTCCAAGTGAATTATGCATCATTTCAGTAGAATATACTTCCCATTTTTTTCTGATCAACACCACAAAACGCCATTGTTGGCAGAGCTAAATTGCTCAAGAAGATTATATACAGTAAAGGACAAGAACTGCTAGTCCCCTTACCCAGGTCAGTGTAACTGGCTTTGCAGAATCGTCTGAGTCCTCCATAGTACAACTGCAAGGCAGGCTCATTCTGCTTCTGCAAATTGTGCCCATTCTTGAGAGCAGAAGAAGCATCCGCACTATAGCGATATGCGATGAATCCATACTTATCACTACATTCAAAAAAAATTTTTGTATTAGAACAGAAAAAAATATTTGCAAATAAAAACATAGTGCATTTCATTACTTAAAAAATGACATGCATATAAATGTACAATACAGCTCGATAAATATTTACCCCCTGTCTTGAGTAAGCAGTTTGCATTCTTCAATCTCTCCAAACACTTCAAAACGACGCTTTAGTTCTGCTTGACTTATATTGCATGATAGCTTTCCAACGTAGATAACACGGCATTCATCCTGAACAAACAAATACAATTTGGTGCAGTTCGTAAAATCTCTTTCAGTTAGACACTTCCCTGTTGTGTGCTGCGTTAAATCAATAAATCATTTTCAATTATTGTTATTGAACTTCTAACAGATTTTTTACCTGTAGTGCATACATGCTCAGCATGTTTCTGCTGCTTTTAGCATTTAAATTAAGAATCTGACCGGCTTAAAAACACAGACTGGCCAATTTTTTGTAAAGTTTATTTAAGGGCTGTGTGGGGGTTCAATGGGTTTGATTTCCGAACCTTCAATTTGAATCTAGCTCAGGATGATGGTTTTAAATAATCCTCTCTGCTGTATGCAATCGCCTGGGGACGTTTTACTTTGTTAAACGCGCTATATAAATGCAAGTTGTTGTTGACCTATATGAAATGAAATTGGACAGTCTCAACAATAGATAAAGGAATGGCTGCCACCAATCTGAGGTAATATTCAGGTTAAATCACAATACATTTAACACTTTTGTAGCTTTGGAAAGGCCTAAAGTTACCAATATGCAGTGAAAAATATTATTTTAATGAAAAAACAAAACTATCTAATGAACTGATTGTAAAAATGAGCAGTGCATGGAACAAAACACTGATTTTTTTTACTGAGGGATTTAAGCTGACACTCATCGGCGCTCTTGGTATTACTGTTCATCGGGGAACCCCGTGGGCTGATCTGATGGACTCTTGCATTCGAGCTTGGGACCGAGTTAAATCGTCCCTCGCCCCTACTGAGTCCAAAGTGTCGGCGGTGGAGGGTCCTCTGACACCACAAACCCCTCCCCAGTCGGGAGACAAATGCCACGTAATCTGTTATAACTGTTATAAGCCCGGACACTATGCTCGCGACTGCCGCGATAATCGGCGTCCGAATAGTGGCCCACGCTACCAACCCCCAATCCGTGAAGGTAACGGGTCTGATTGGAACTCTGTGCAGCAGCAGCCAAAACACCTTTCGCCGGTAGTTGAGACCATGAAGCACAGTCAGGCGGCGGCGCAAAACGTTTCGGCTGCTTCTCGTAGCTCCCAGACTCACGGCCCCAGTGACGGTCACTGGTCTCCACGGTGACCACATCTTCTCCTGTCTGGTACGGGGAGGACGGATGACCCTTTGTCCGGGGCACTGATCATGGAGGCCGCCGCCATGTTATGCTTGTGGATTCCGGTTCTGCCGTGACTATTGTACATGAGCCCGCTCCCTTTTCCCATTCTGGCACTACCCTAAACCTCTCTAGCTAACTGAGTAGAAGCATTAAAGCCAATCAGGGATTGAGCCCCATAGTCTTGTCCATCGACGAGAATTCCGTCGACGACCCCTCTCCTGTATATATGGCCACCCATGACCAGAAAGGTATCCTCGGAAGTGACGTGCTGCATAAACACTGTGCTGTCCTTGACTACACTAATAATTGTCTTTGGTGGCACTTTAATGAGGGACCACTGACACCTCTTTTGGATGCCCATTCGGTATATGCGATTAAAAAACCCGAGGACTTCTCCCTTCCTGGGACTGAAGACCCCGTGGTCAACACACTAATTCATAAATTTTCAGAGGTTTTTGCTAAGTCCAAACATGATTGTGGTAGGATGTCGGGAGATGAGGAGATTAATGGACCCTCCCACCCTCCTGTTAAGCAGTATTCCATTCCAGCTGAGAGTAAATCTTACGTTCGGTCTACTATTGATTCATTGTTAAAGCAGGGAATTATCCGCACTGGCACTTTTACCACTAATTCTCCAACCTGGCCAGTTAAGAAACCAGACGATAGCTGGCGTCTAACAATTGATTATCACAGTGTCAGCTGTGGCTCAGTGGGTAGCACTCTCGCCTCTGAGTCAGAAGGTTGTGGGTTCAAGTCTAGGGGCTTGAGCACAAAAATCTAGGTTGACACTCCAGTGCAGTGCTAAGGGAGTACTGCACTGTCAGAGATGCTGTCTTTCGGATACGACATTAAACCGAGGCCCTGTCTGCTCTCTCAGGTGGATGTAAAAGATCCTCTGGCACTATTTCGAAGAAGAGCAGGGGAGTTATCCCCAGTGTCCTGGCCAATATTTATCCCTCAATCAACATAACAAAAACAGATTATCTGGTCATTATCACATTGCTGTTTGTGGGAGCTTGCTGTGCGCAAATTGGCTGCCGTATTTCCTACATTACAACAGTGACTACACACCAAAAGTACTTCATTGTCTGTAAAGCACTTTGAGACGTCCGGTGGTCATGAAAGCGCTATATAAATGCAAGTCTTTCTTTAATTCGGTAACCTCAGCTTGCGCCCCTGTTGTTCGGGAGACCCCCACTCTCCTGTCCCAGATTCCACCAGGTAGCTGCTACTTCTCCACCTTTGACATTTCAAATGGGTTCTGGAGTATTCCTGTTCGGACAGAGGATCAGTATAAGTTTGCCTTCACCTTTGAAGATCAAAGTTATACATGGATATGTTTGCCTCAGGGCTTTCACAATACCCTGACTATATTCCACAAACAGATGGCTCAGGCACTTAAACCTTTCTCGAGACCTGACTGTTTGCCGCAGTATGTTGACGACCTTTTGCTTGCTACATCTGATAAACAGACTCATATTGAACTAATGGAAGAGTTACTAGACCTTCTTCTGAATGCTAGACTAAAAATTAATCCAAAGAAGGCACAATTGTTACAACCAGAAGTGACAGTCCCAACCAGCATAAGATTGACGTGATTCAGCATTTACCATTGCCCACATCCAAAACCACACTTCATTCCTTCTTGGGTCTGGTGGGATACCAATGCTCGTTTATTCCCAGATTTGCAGAGCTGGCCAAACCATTATATGAACAGTGACTGGACAACCGGACATACCACAGCTGTGTCCCTCCTTAAGACTGCCGTTATGCAAGCCACATGCCTGACAAGTCCCGATCAGGACAAGCCTTTCCACCTGGAGGTGGGATCCACTGATCAGAGTCTTGCTGCCGTTCTGTGCCGAGAGGTACATGATAAACCTATGCCAATTGCGTACGCCTCTCGCATTTTGACTGGCGTGAAGAAGAATTACACTGTGTGTGAGCGACATCTGCTGGTCACTTTTTGGGCAGTTAAACACTTCACGTTTATTACCGGATTGAACAAAATGATTATTCACAGCCCCCACACTCCTTTGAATCTTCTACTCAAACCAGGAGACACTTTGGTCTCCTCCACTCGACTCAGTCATTGGACTCTTCTGTTAACTCAGGGAGATTTGGAAATAACGCCAAAGCAGACAACTCTACTACCCCAGTAGTACTACTGTACGAGGGGGAAAGCCATGAGTGCCCCCTTCCACCACTGAAGTTCAACCGTCACCCTGTCTCTCCTACTCCACTGAGTGACACCCAAGACATTGATGGTTCATCCTACCACAGGGATGGAAAGCCCCTTACTGGATTTGCGATAGATCTGCCTGACCGAAAACTCACATATAAATGTGTTCCCCACTCCGCCCCCCTATGCAGTTGTTGTTGCATGGCATCAGAATGGATGTCCGTTACCTCAGCCCACTCCATGGGCTGCGGACACACAATTGGCTCCGGATCAGTCTGGGGAAGCTGCCCCCCTGTTAATGTATAACCCCCGCCTGTGGTGGCTATTGTCCGATCTCCCAGTTGTCTGTGTTTCCCCATCCATGGCACCTGAAATTTTTGATCTCCTCCACTCACACCCGGTAGGAGGACACCATTCAGCTGATGTAACCATTCAGAAGCTACGCAAATTTGCATGGTATCCCTGTTACTCACAGGGTGAATCGTTGTCTGCCCTGTTTCAGCACAATCCAAGTGCCCACACTAATCGGGCACTGTTGCATAGCCCCCTCCTCCCGATGGGCCATGGACCCACCTTCAAATTGATTTTATAGGGCCTTTATTGGTTTGCAGTATTGTCTGGTTATAGTTGATAAATTTACTAAATGGATGGAGGCTTTTCCATGTAAAATAAACATTGACAGCGACTCGCCTTTTATTGGGTGAGGTGATCTGCAGGTGGGGAGTGCCAATTCAAGTTGATCAGGGATCACACTTTACCGCCCAAATTTTTACCGAACTACAATGGATAATGGGTATTTCGCATAAACTTCACATCTCCCATCACCCACAATCATCTGGTGTGGTGGAAAGAGGAAACCGAGCTCTGAAAACTATGTTAATCAAATTTTGTGCAGATCACCCCACCAAATGGTCCAGTATGTTGGCAATGTGTCTAATGGCTATTAGATCCACCCCGCATAACACAACGGGTATCTCGCCCTACCAGGCTATGACCGGGCGACTAATGCGAATGCCAGCCCATCTGTTAACCCCTTCAGCCACACCCTTAGTACAGGGAATTGCCAACCAAAAATGGCTTGAAATGGTGGTAGAGAACATGGAACAAACTAACATGTTTGTAGCTACACAAACAGGCAAATCAAAAAACCAGGCAAAGAAATACTTCAACAAGAAGGTCCGACCATTTGAGTATCAAGTGGGAGATGTTGTAATGGTACTAAACTATGGGAAGAAGCACCATTGCTTCGAACTAAAGTGGAATAGCCCCTTCCCGATTATTGACAGGGCCAGTCCTTCAGTCTATCTGGTGCAATTCCCTGGGAAAAAGGGGAGGGGCAAGGTGGCTAAATGGTATCATATCAATCAGTTGAAAATTGAAAGAATAAATATTCCTGGTTAGATGTTAAACTGCAGCTTTCTTTACAATTTCTGTATTCTTTGTCTGCATCATTGTCGCTTGAAATGTATGTACTTAGTCGACATGCTAATGATTGTAAGACTGAATTATAACTGTGACTGTAATAATTGTGGTTTGTAGGTAACAGAGTGTGGGAAAAGCCAGTACGATCCAATATGAACTACACAGTTATGTGGCACAATTCGGGTAAGACATTCCCCTGTTATCTGAGGGCTTCAGTGAGCTCATGATGTGACTGAATTCCTCCCTAAAGCATTTTTATGTTTTGGAGCAAGACAATTCGAGAATAGATATTGAAATTGACAGCATAGGGGACGATTCACACTGATGGGATATTGGGCTTTATATATCAGCACACCCTTGGGTTCGTATTATTTCACACGCTTTGGTAGTTCTCCAACAACAACAACAAATTTATATAGTGCCTTTAACGTAGTAAAACGTCCCAAGGTGCTGCACAGGAGTATTTTAAGACAAAAAATTTGACACCGATCCACATAAGGATAAATTAGGGCAGGTGACCAAAAGCTTGGTCAAAGAGGCAGGTTTTAAGGAGCGTCTTAAAGGAGGAAAGAGAGGTAGCGAGGCGGACAGGTTTAGGCAGGGAATTCCAGAGCTTAGGGCGTAGGCAACAGAAGGCACAGCCACCAAAGGTTGAGCGATTATAATCAGGGATTCTCAAGAGGGCAGAATTAGAGGAGCGCAGATATCTCGGGAGGTTGTGGGGCTGAAGGAGATTACAGAGATAGGGAGGGGCGAGGCCATGGAGGGATTTGAAAACAAGGATGAGAATTTTGAAATCGAGGCGCTGCTTAACCAGGAGCCAATGTAGGTCAGCGAGCACAGGGGTGATGGGCGAACGGGACTTGGTGTGAGTTAGGACACGGGCAGCTAAGTTTTGGATGACCTCAAGTTTACGTAGGGTGGACTGTGGGAGGCCAGCCAGGAGTGCATTGGGATAGTCAAGTCTAGAGGTAACAAAGGCATGGATGAGAGTTTCAGCAGCGGATGAGCTAAGGCAAGGGCGGAGACGGACGATGTTATGGAGGTGGAAGTAGGCGGTCTTTGTTATGCTGTGGATATGTTGTCAGAAACTCATTTCAGGGTCAAATATCACATCAAGGTTGCGAACAGTGTGGTTTGGCCTCAGACAGATGTTAGGGAGAGGGATGGAGTCAGTGGCTAGGGAACAAGAGATTGTGGCGGAGACTGAAAACAATGGCTTCGGTCTTCCCAATATTTAATTGGAGAAAATCTTTGCTCATCCAGAACTGTATGTCGGAGAAGCAGTCTGACAATTTAGACACCGTGGAGGGGTCGAGAGAAGAGGTAGTGAGGTAGAGCTGGGTGTCGTCAGCTTACATGTGGACTCCAACTTGTAATGATAGTGTATTTGATATATGTAACCCATGTAGTAAGACTTTGATGCATAAGCCAAATGTGTATCTATAATCATGACTAACTGTACCAATGAATTAATGACGGACGAAAATCAGAGGCAACGTATAGGAGACCCCAGGCGGGGTAATATCAGGAAGAAAGAAACAGAGGATACCCCAGGTGGGGCAGAATTGACACTGGAACAGTGAATTGAACCATCAAATCAATAATCTAGAGTTGGCACGGCTGGTAGAGGATCGAAAACGAGAGGTCGAAATAGAGTTTTCTCCCTCTCAAGGTGGGGACTGTTAGAAACTAGGGGTGCCTAAAAATGTATATGGCTACGCGAATAATACTGTGTTTAAATGATAGTATGTTTCTGCTTGAGACAAGTAAGAGGTTAATGTATAAGTTACGTTTTACTGGGACTGAATAAGTTTTGGTTTCCTAGAGAAACTTGCATTAGAATTTGAGACAGTGTTTTTAATTAGTTAGCTTAGATGATGTACAACATCCCACACAGGGGCCCAAAGAATGGCCTTGTCAGCTAACAACAGGATAGCTGTCTGTTGTTTGTAACTTTAAGATTTTGACTCTGTTGTGTCTTTAATTTGACCAATGATGGTCCAACCTATATTTCTTCCATTATTACTAATAACCATATTATAATGCTAAGGTAGGAATTGGAGTTCGTTTAACAGAACTGCTTGCAAAGATAACTAAATGTTAATTAGTATAAAGATCAGAGAATAGAAGGAATTTATGGGAGTTAAGGTATTATCTCAGGATGGAATAGTCTGTTAGATTAAGGGGAGATAGTTTGGATAGCGGCTGGTTGAGTAAGATAGCTCTGGCTTGGGCCTCTGATTTAATGGCCCAAAGCTGTGCCTTGTACACGCACTGGCTGCATCAGTGGGGGACAAGACAGGATGAGATAAGAGACTATTGCTTTGGAAGGAAAGGGCCGGATGAGATAAGGGAAGACAGTCCTCAAGATGCTGTAAGGCCATGATTGGTCAAGTACAGAAAGCATGTGTAATGGTTGTGAGAAGATCCCTGACAGGTGGGAGATAACAGGAGGGTTGACCCTTTTTCCATAGTTTAAACAAAGAACTCGACATGCTTGTTTTAAGGGGAACCTCTATAGGTTAAATGGTCCTGTCCATATCCTACCTCAGGCCCACCACTAAAAAGAGAATAAAAGGAAGCGCTAAAGAACGCTTAGCTCAGACCGTGGAGCGAGGGGCTCCCAAGAGTAGAAGTGGTGGTCTAACACTCTTCAAAGAGTGGACCCATGCGGACCCTAGCCCGCCATCTGTCCAATCTGGTCCGATACCAGCTACTTGTCATGGTCATATGTTTTTGCTGTGTAACTAGTGAGTTATATTCCATCCTAAACTCCGATTAAACACAATATACCCACCATATTGGTTTGCACTCGATCCTGTTTACCAGAGATACACAACTCTCTACAGCAGAGTGTCTCTGTGAACTGTGGTGGGGGTTTGGATCTCAGAGTGTGACTGGGGAAGTAACTTCTGGGGAAGTTCATCCAAAACTCTGCCACCCATATCCTAACTCGCACCAAGTCCCATTCACCCATCACCCCTGTGCTCACTGACCTACATTGGCAACGCCTCAAGTTTAAAATTCTCATCCTCATCTTCAAATCCCTCCATGGCCTTACACCTCCCTATCTCTGTAACCTCCGCCAGCCCTACAACCCTTCAAGATCTCTGCACTCCTCCAATTCCAGCCTCTTATGCATCTCCAATTTTAATCGCTCCACCATTGGCGGTTGTGCCTTCAGCTGCCTAAGCCCGAAACTCTGGAAGTCCCTCCCTAAACCTCTCTGCCTCTCTCTCCTCCTTTCAGACGCTCCTTAAAACCTACCTCTGACCAAGCTTTTGTCATCTATCTGTCCTAATATCTCCTTATGTGGCTCGGTGTCAAATTTTGTTTGAAATCGCTCCTGTGAAGCGCCTTGGGACGTTTTATTATGTTAAAGGCGCTATATAAATGCAAGTTGTTGTTGTTGTGATGGTTTGATTAGTCTGTTGAAAATCTAAATGTTACTGTTTTTCTTTTTTAGGTTACATTAATTGTGAAATATAAAAGTATCTTTGAAGTAGAAATTATTTTTTCCTGGGGAGCATGCCCCTGGACTCTGCTGAAATGCACCGTCAATTTTGTGCCGTAGACAGCTGCATTTCCTCTTTCAGCCTTTCATATAATTACGTTATTTTTATGAGTGAAGGAACAGTGTATATGCTGCACCTCAACTTGCAAAGCCCATTTTCACGTCATAGGCTTATAATCCGTGCCACTTTTGAGGGGTCACCTTTTTGAGGATATGTCATAGTCATAGAGTTATACAGCACAGAAAAAGGCCCTTCGGCCCATCGTGTCTGCGCCGGCCATCAAGCCATGTCTATTCTAATCCCATTTTCCAGCACTTGGTCCGTAGCCTTGTATGCTGTGGCGTTTCAAGTGCTCATCTAAATGCTTCTTGAATGATTTGAGGGTTCCTGCCTCTACCACCCTTTCAGGCAGTGAGTTCCAGATTCCAACCACCCTCTGGGTAAAAAAGTTTTTCCTCAAATCCCCTCTAAACCTCCTGCCCCTTACCTTGAAACTATGCCCCCTCTACTAAAGGGAAAAGTTCCTTTCTATCTACCCTATCTATGCCCCTCATAATTTTGTACACCTCAATCAGGTCCCCCCTCAGCCTTCTCTGCTCTAAGGAAAACAACCCCAGCCTGTCCAGTCTCTCTTCATAGCTGAAGCACTCCAGCCCAGGTAACAGCTTATTTGAAGCTGTTCGTCAGCTGGTTTTCTAGGTTGGCACATATGAATTATTGCAGATTTACCCAAAAGTACTGTGCAGCTGACTACTGAGAAATCTACGCCCAGTACACAGTACTCTGCAACACAGAATGCTGGTGATAGCTAATAAAATATCATGTTTAATACATTTTCAATTCTAACATAAAACACCTGCTTTTCAGAGAAACATAATGAAAATATATTTTGGCAAAACCAGAAGCAGTAACTCTAACACTATCCTTAACGGACATGAATGGGTTTGTTAAGTGCTCATAAATTAATTATGAACGTGCATAGAAACTAAATCAGTGTCACAGCCAATTACTATCTACTAGCAGCATGTCGCTCGTTGGTGCTGAGATTAAAGCTGGCGACTATTGACGCAAAGGATTTAAACGCTAGAGACCCAAGCACAAATCCTACTCCGGCAAGAGTGATGAGTAAGGTCCTACTCGCTATCAGTAGACATAGTAATCTCGGTTTAATCAGTGGCAGTAACCCTAATGCAACTCAGAGATGGGCTGAGCACATTTGGGAAAATCAGAATCTATAAATATTCATATTTCAATTTCTTGTAACACTAATTGTTATATAGTGCTAGGTCAGATTTCTGTAATCACTAAGATCAATCTTTAAAAAAAATAAGATTCAAATAAATGTGAATTTGGCATTTCTTATTCTCTCATTCAGATGTAGATGAAAAGGTTACAGTCAATTCCATCAAGTGGTCCTGTTTGTGTTCGAAATAAACCTGTGACAGGAAAATGTAGCGGGACTGAGACGTAAGTGTCCAAATTCAAGTTGTCTTCAGAGATGGTGGGCTGGATTCTTGTCCCATTGGCGGTATTGAGGCAGGGCAGGATTTCTGCTCAGTCCCCCAACCCTGCCATAACACCGAACCATTTTCCTGGGTGGGTCGGAGGTCATTAATAATGCAGGGCTGGCTCCTGGGGATCCCTGCCAGCAAGAGGGAGCTCGCCATTGCCTAGCAGAAAAATTGGGATGGTGCTGCAGCAGGACTGCCACCAGCCATCTGAAGAGGAGGAGCCAAGTTGAATGGGGTAGAAGAGTCCCGAAGATTCAGGGGGCAATTTTATTTTAGGCCTTGGGCAGGCCCGGAGGTTGGGGGGGGGAGAGCGGGGGGCAAGGAGGGTGGGGGGGGGATCAGTGGTACTGGCAGCATAAAGCAGGGAAATGGGCAGGCTGGGAAGAAATAGCTAGAGGCCTTTCTGGTTGGGTCTGGGAGAAAGAAAATTGAGGCTGGGATAGGAATCTGGTGGTAGGTCTTGTCACCTGATTTTCCTGCCTTTTGCATTGTGCTCCTACCTGTTTTCAGGCAGCATAGCAGAGGAAAGTCCAGCCCAATCAATCTTTGTGACTCTTAGTGAATAAAGTTATTTTACTCTAATCAGTAGTGGTAGTGGGACCTTTAAAGCACCCTCTAGCCTGCATTCAAACTAAATTCACAGTAACAGATCAATTTTGGCTTCCATGCACTCTTTATACAGTACTTACCATGGCTTTATTCCTTTTGTCCCTTTGGTTCGCTTTTTCAAAGTTCTTTTCCTTCCAAATTTGCTTCTCATATGAATATTTGTCATGACTGCCATTTCTGTGGAATTTTCAGAAAAGCCAGAATTTCTAATCAACAATAAGTTTAAAATCTTTGTTATTTTTAAAAATCCTACTTAAATAAAACTCAAATATCAGTGATAAATCTTAAAAGGAGTAGTTAGCTCCGGCTGAAGAACGAGCAATGGCACAGATGCAATGGGCTGAATGGCCTTGTTCTACGGCTGTAATTTCTATGATACTAAATCTGTTTATTAAACATAGTGCATCTATGATATAATCTATCCAACAGGGTGACAAACTAAGGCACTTAACCGCACTAGCACAAATGGTAATAGTATAGTATATTTTACGCAAAATTAGGTAAGAAAATCACACAAGGACTCCCTCAATGGCCTATGGCTAAAGACACACAGACGATCAGGTTTGATGCATGGTTTGCAGCTAATGTCAGACTGGGCACAATTGATGACTACATTTGGCTTCAGGAGTGCCAGGGTGGGGGGTAGGAATCAGCCTTCATTCCTGCTCTTGAATCCTGGTGCAAAGTTTGTGTGTCCATACATTAGGTGAGGATAGAATCGAGTTTAACTATAATGCCCTCCATGGTTGAATAACCTGATAACAGCCACTGTCTAAACTCACATACAAAGGACATACTTGGGACTGTACCCCAGCAAGAGTCAGAGCCTTTAAGAGAGAAAGGGAGAAAATTGGAAAAAATAAAATGTTGTAAAGTCTGGAACAGGTGATTTGATAAACTTTGTTACATAAAAACATGTCATCACATTTCAGTTGGGCATGACATTTATTACATGTATTATATATTAAAAATGATAGGTGGATCACAACATTCTATTTCAAAATACATCGAAAAGCCCTATTTCAAATGATCCCTATAGGTTTTTCATCTTGAATATCTATAATACTTGTTACATTTGTAGGTGGTGCTGTGTGATAGACATTTGCAATGATAAATTGATGTAACATAAGATTAAATTCCATTTCCACACTGTCACTACTGTCTCAGAGGCACCATTAGTCAGCTGTAAGGCTGCCCCCACCTCACCCCCCACACATGAATACTCAAACAAGGCAGCTGAGGGAGAGTCCAGATATTCTCTGATGGCATCTATTTTGAGGTCCTCCAGTGTTGTATCTTCCCTTATCCCCACCACTCTCTTTCATTTATGATCCCCTGTCCCCACCACTCTCTCTTTCATGGTCCCCTGTTCTCCTCACCCATGCTCCTCCATCGTCTCCACCCTTACCCTCTTGCTTCATCTCTCCCTCTCTGCCCTACACCTTTCCCCTCCTCTTTCACTCCTCCCCCTCTCCTATCTGGTTCCTCCTCCCTCTCTCACCTTGGTTTAATTATCCAGCCATCCTCTAACCTTGTCTTGACATGAACATTGCATCAGGTCTTGTCACCCCATGTGTAACACCACAGAAGATCAACTAATGGCATAATAAAAAATGGAACATGAACTAATCTGCTGTCCTGGATGGTAATGACTGATTCTATATTTGCTGTAATAATGCTTCACTTATGGCCTGATGCACTGAAATCAGGCTTCAACCCAAGAAAGGTGAATGTCAGAATGGCAGTCAGTCGCAACTGAATAGAAGCTTATGAGTTTATATGACAAGCACCTACTGTGCTCATAATAGTAATAAAACTAATTAGCCAAATAAAACTTAAATTATATTTAAATAATCACCATCATGATAGTTTCTAAAAGTCAATAAATCAAATGGAATTTGGAGACCAATTGCAGAATGTCAGAGAGTAGAGTAAGGGAGGAGAGCATCAGAGAGAGGAGAAAGATCAAGACAAAGTGTGCAGAGTGCCAGCAAGCAGAAAAAGACTGAGAGCGTGGCTTATCCAGCAGCATGGAACATCAGAGACTGGGAGAGACTGAGAGCAGAACATCAGAGTGTGAGGAGAGACCGAGAGCATGGATTACGAGAGCAGGAAGAATTAGAGAGCTGAAAAAGACAGTAGGACAGATTCTACTCTTTGTTGTTCCTGGAGAACGATCAGTTCCCAGAGTAAGTGAAGAGTAAATGCGGATGGAAAAGCATTGCATCAGCTCTTCCTCTGCACACCCCCCCCCCCCCCCGCCCCCCCCCCGCCACCACCTCAACATTGCTCCATGATTCCCTGGATCGACAGCCCTGGTCGAATGCCTGCAGTAGGTGCAGGCCCAGCATAAGGTTGGTAATGAAGGGGGGGATTGGGGGTCCGACTTTCTGCCTCACTTTCCTCTGACTTTGCCCATGGAGCACCCAAACAAAGGGGGACCCGAAGAAACCTGGTGGTGGGTCTTGTGTCAGGACCCTCCACAGTCCAGAGGACGGCCTGAAGACAGTAGGAAGCATCAAGGAGCATTAGGACAGTCTAGGTATAGTGAGATTTCTCTCTCACCTCTTTCTGCACAAACTTCAGGACCCCAGCAGCTGCCAGAAGGTCCCGATGGTGGGGCGAGAAGTACAGGTAAAGGCCCCTCAGGCCTGCAGCAATGACCTTGCCTCTGCCCTCAGTTCCCAGCGCAAGGCGCTGCCACAGACTGGCATGGATTTCCATCTGGGCCGTGCAAGGCGCTTGGACCAGGAAAATGGACTGTACTCTTCTATTCACATACGCAATACACCTCCAGAGGCACTGCGCCTGTTGGGGGTCTGAAGAGGAAAATCGTCGCCACAGAACGGAGCACCAGAAAGCAGGGAGAGGCCAAGGGAGTACAAGCAGACTGAGAGAGAGGAGCAGCACAACAGGTAGAGGTCAAGGGTGCAAAGATCCAGACAACAGGAGTTGACCACGAGAACAGAGCACCAGAGAGAGAAAGAGACAGAAGCATCAGAGAATAGGGAGAGTCTGAGAGCTCAGAGAGAGACTGAGTGAGAGGGATATGAAGCACAAAGTTTGTCTAGACAAGCCAAAGAAAAAGATGCAGGTTGCCATATTTGGTTGAGTTGGATATGGTTCATCTAGTTTATCTGATTATCTAGACAAGCCATGTTAGCTGTAAGTGGAATACATTCTGTTAACTGCTGATATTAGCTCCAAAACACTACAGGATCAGTAAATCCTCCAAACCAGGCTCCAATTATGTCACTGAAGATCATTAAACAAATAATAAGAATATTGTCAAAAAAGCAGAAACAGACAGGATAAAAATCAAACAGGTGTTCAAATGGATCATATTTAAGCTTTCTGATATTTGAATTTTATTTTTTTCTGAATTTGGGCCAAAAAACCTGGGTGAAATTAGCGGTGAAGAAATATGCGCTTTATTGACTCAAGAGTAAAACAGAATGATCATAATCAGAAAACTGTGGGTATAAACAACAAAACTATTTTGGAAGGAACAAATAAAATATATATAGTAAATAAAAGTTTGCAACTGTCTCACAAAGTCTAATGCTAACAGATGTTGGTGTACATCATTAGCTGAATCATCAGGACAACCTCATCCATGGAACTTCATTTAATCATCTATATGTCATGTGTCATGTAACTGAAGGTGCTGTGTTTTCCCATCAGTAAGGAAAAATGAAATGCTCTTTACCTCAAACAGAGAAAGTGGCTGTGCACATCACACCAGAACTGCAATATGCTAATGTTGACATTTCCATGTTTTACTGGGTTTATTTGGGTTTAAACATCTTAATTTTACAGTCAGAATGCTTAATTATATAATTCTTGGGTAAATATTTGATTTTTAGAACAGAGAAAAAGTTTTTAAAAATGTTTTATTTTAAATCTCCCACACCTGTCGTCCAAACCAAAGTATACAACAGGAATAATGGAATATTCAGTTTTAAAAGACAAGTATGGAACATTAGTGTTAAGTGTTAAGAGGAGATTTGGTAGAGGTGTTTTGATAAGTTAAATTAGGGGTAAACTATTTCCACTGGTTGGTGAATTAATAACTAGAGGGCATAAATTTAATATCATCAGCAAAAGAAAGAAGGGAGGCGTTACAAAACAGTGGTGGAAGCAGAATCCATAATTGGTTTCGAAAGTGAAGTGGCTTATATTTTGAAAATAAAAAACATGAAAGTATGGAGGAAGGGCAGGGGAAGGGGGCTGTGGATAGCACTTTGAGAACTGTGGTAGGCTTTATGGGCTTAATGCCCTCTAGCTGCGCTGTAAAATTCTATAATACAATGGCTTACATGCAGTGGTTTATGCCTCTCACATGCAACCACTGGAACTTCCTTTTCAAATGACAGATTAGTATCAAATGTCAATCACGTGATGATGGGGATTGTGACTTTCTGGATTGCTCGGAAATCTCCTGGAATGGGGTATGACTCTCCCAGGCATTGCTGCTAGCAGTTGGGAGAATTCCATGTTTTAAATCTCCCACCGCAGTAGAGGTTACCCCACTCCATGACAACACCGGCTACCGCCACAGAGAAGCTTGGTGACGTTACCCTGCCACTGCCACAGAGCACTGGTCTCAGCTTCGGGGTGACCAAATACGGGACTGGCTGGCTGCCAGAAGTCTGGAGGGGGGGCGAGAGAGACAGAGACAGAGCAGAGAGAGGTACGGGGCTAGGGTGAACAGGGACTAGGGGGCAGGGGATAAGAATGACAATGAACAGGGGTGTCAAGAGAGGGGAAGAGAGGGAGACAGGGAGCTCGGGGAGAAAGGGAGACTGGGGCATGGGCGTCAGTAAATGGGGCTTAATTGAATTCAGGGATTCGATAAAACTCCCCCCCCCCCACACCCCCATAATAGTGGGCACGTGAAACAGATTCCCAGAGAAGGTAATTTGGATCGATATAAGTTGCAAAAGTGGATTGAGGGTGATAGAGGTGTCAATGATACTGTCTGATTTTTTTAAGGGGAGGTAGGGAAGGAACTTCGTGTTCTTTAAAGTAGGAGATCAACAACAGGTGGTGGTGGGTCAGAAGCTCCATGATGCAGTGTGCTTGATGAGCTGAATGACCTGTTCTTGCTCCAAGCTTTATGTTCTTATTCTCTTCAAAGTGAAAATTTTGAATGTCCTACCTGGAAGATTCTCTTTTCATTGGAGACCTGGATTGTGTGCGTGAAGATCCAGAAGTTCCTTTGTGCTGTTGGTTAGAGCAGGACCTTATTCTTTCCCTGTCTAATTGATGTTCTTGAGGATGCAGAGGGTGCTTTGGCAGTGACTGGGGATTTTTATGCAGGGAAATGGATGGTGACAGAGCCCGAGAACCAGTGTCAGGCTTCTTCAACCCAGTTTGTAGCTTTGCATCTGAATGATAGCAGCATTTATTAGGATCACAATCATTGTCGTCAAACATATTTTGCTTCTCCTCATCAGTGATGGCTTCTTCTGGGTAACCAAAGTGCTTGAATAATTTGGCTCTTATCTCTTGGTCTCTCATTGGTTTCTTATTGCTGCTCTGAACTGGAAGCTCTTTGCTCATCTCCACTTGCTCACTATTAGGTCCATGATTCGGAATGGGAGACAGCTTTTGTCTCTTTTCACCGTAAAGTGAATAATTGTCATGCTTTTCCTTTACATTCTGTTGGCCACTGGAGTTGGGAAGTTCATAAAGTCTCAGAATGTTTCTTTCGGTTTCAGTCTCTGACCTGTACAATTGACAGTAGTCATGATCACCAAAGCATCTGGTATATGACCTTTTAACTTTTTTGCCTTCCGTTTGAACAGGGGTGACTGTGGCTTTGCTAAGGTAAGCATAGAGCTCAGTTTGCTCAGGGTGTTTATTAACAAGATTTTTTGACAAAGAACTCCAGTGATTCTTTGATGGTAATTGGTTAATTGTGTTGTCAACAGAAGTCTCAATCTTTATTGCTGTCTTGAAAGGATCATCTCGAGTAGTTTTGTGTGGTGGAGTAGTTGGAGGTGTAAGCCCTAGAAAAAGAAATATTGAACATTGAGACTCATTATTATAAAATAATTGTCATTATTTAGTGTGGCATAAATGAGAGGGGTTGACAGTATTAATACAGCATATAGGTGCTTCAAACTTTTTAAATAGGCACAGCCATTATGCTGTACAATGCTCCAAAGTAAAATATGGGGCTCAGAGAAAAAAAATGCCTGGCTTTTACATTCCTATATCAAAATTTTTTGGGTAGAAATTGGACACAGCTCAATGTGACGCACTGTTTGGGGCTATTCCCTAGTGCCCCTCTGGAATTGTGCCTTTCAGATGTGAAAGCACATCAGAAATCCATTTAAGTTACCTTATTCATATTTATCGGAAAATGCAAAGTAACACCAAATAAAATAGCTTAAAAGCCTTGAGCCACAGTGAACTGGCACCCCCGCTTACAAAATCTAATATTCCGCCTGTGTCTGTAGATAAAGTACACGCAGTCTGTGTGCTAATATTCTGCTCACAGCACAAACGCATTATAGACCTGACAAAGCTATGAAAGGAGTAGCATTAGACTGGCTCATCTTAAACTGGTATCCTTTTCTCAGTAAGCATGACGTAGGTAGTTAAAATAAATCAGAAATTTCTAAAGTTATCTGCTTCAGCCTAAAACAGCTTCAATAGATGTATGAAGGAACTACATTTGCTAAACCTCTGAAGTTTGTCATTTAAAAGTGTTCACTCTCTACAGTCATGCCAGTCTTCAGAATTGTGTACAACGATGAGTTTCTACAGCCTGTGGATCAGGAAGCACAAGTAAAGTGATGTTATCCCGCCCTGATTTTATTTTCATTTGAGTAACCTTACAAAAAATGCTCACTTGTTCTCTTCAAATTTCTAATCACAGCTCACCAGATCAGACCAAACTTAAAGCTGCATTATCTAAAATGATAACTTTTAAAACAAATCAGCATTATATTTCATTTAAAGGGCAAGTATTTACCAGTACCTCTAGATTGCTCTTCCATAGTTATTTTACTTTTAAATAATCCTATTTACAGGGCTAGTTCATGGAATCTTGTATGCATCTAGTTCACGAGGTAATGGGTGGAATGTGCACATTGGGGTGACCTAAAGGAGGATCTGCTGGAAGTATATCCACTCTGTCATTGGTGTTGATGTGTTTAATGTGTTTACTCATGTAGACCACCTTATTTATTTTTTCTGTTTCCGGTGACTTGTATGTTTCTATTTTTTTTTAAAGTCAAAAGAACAGTTATTTTTGAAAAATGCCAGGTCTATGGAATCTGATAATTCTCCCATAGCTGCTATGATCTTAGGTCACACCTTCACAGTCCCATCCCTATAAATGCAGATTCAGAAAAATAATTTAAAAAGGGAAAAGAAAATTGAAGTATTTAACTAAAGAACTGAGCTATTTACTTTGAAACATCAGTGGACACTAGAAGGATAAAAAAAATTGCAGCACTATTTCCACACATATACACACACATTAATATTTTGTCTAACCATCAGATATTTAACAAACTCCATGGACAGGAACATTTCTATGAATATAAGAAATTGTCTTTAATTTGACTTACTTTGAAAGCTACCTAGAAATTGTATTTTTCTTGGCTGAAAACAAGTGTCAATGAAGAAAATTCAATCTATTATAAAATTCTTCTCCGGCCTGAACTAGTCTGAGGGCACTAGTCTTATGCTTATCTGAATCAGTAAAGGTGTCAGTTTTAAGATTATATGCTTACCAGCAGTTCCACACAGTTCTACGCTCAGTGTTTGTTCAAAGGGTTTGTTCTCAAGAGGAGAATCTTTGGAGTCACTGAAAATAGGAAATACAAGATCAATGAAACTATGCTATACTCAAAATTACATATTAAATATACCAAATAGAAGATCTTGAAATTACATTACAAAACATTGGCTTGGAAATGATGGAGATCTAATCAAGATTGCAGTGTTAGCTACTCTTAGGGTGCAATCTTGCCAGCCCTGGGGAGGTGGGTATGGAAGTGGGATTGCCGGGAAAATGGCAGAATTTGGGCGCGGGTGCCCAACCCGCCTCCATGCCATCTTGCAAGGAGGCGAGTAGCTGTCCTGCGCCGGGTCCCGTCTCCTTGGAGGCGGGAAGGGATTACAGCCGCTTAACTGAACCCCGCCAGGGTCACCAAGGCAAGTACTGGGTCTGCAGGGGTCGGAGGGGTGCAAAAGTGCGCTGTGAAGGTAAGTGATGGGTGCAAGTGTGGAGAGGTGAGTATCTGAAGTAAGTGGAAAGTGTTAGAAAAAGTGTACTTACCTTTGTTTCTTCCTGCAGGCTTCAGTCGGTGGGTATGCGGAGAGTCTCGCACCTCTGCGGCAGAGATGACAGATGGCCGTTGCATTCTCCAATGCAACAACCATCTCATTTCTGCAAAAGAGGTTTGATGAGGTCTTGAATTCAAGACCTCATCAAACTGCAGAGAATGTCACTGTTTGACAGCTTCATAGAGTGGTCAAATTATGACAATTCATCTGTCAAAGGTTTTTGACAGATGAAACGTCATACGTTGACGTTCTCTGCAACCGGCTTTCCCTTAATTGGCCTGCTAAGCCCGCTAGGCGGGCTGAACAAGGTCAATCAAGGGAAAATAGCGTGGGTTGGCCAGAAGTTGATGGAGGCAGGAGTGAAACCCGACAAGTGGGTGTCCTGCCTTCAAAAGCTCCCCATTGGCAAAATCACCCCCTAAGAATGCAAAGTTTAAGAGCCAGATTGTCTTTTGCATCTGCTGAATCCTGACTATATATAATGTTTCACCTACCTTTCAGACTCTGGACTCAGTAACAAGCTTGTAGGTTTGGCTGCAAAAATAAATGTTTATAAAATGTCAATTATACAGAGTAACCTGTTGCTATTCTGTAACGTATGCACATCATTTGAGTATTAGTTATTAGAGATTTTCAAGATATTTAATAAATAATAACAAATTTTGACCTTGATGTATGTGTCAGAACATATTTAAAATGCACAGCTTTAATACGAACACAAACAACACAGAATAGAAGAAAGGAAATAGATAAGATGTTAAGACAGGATGAAAACAAGCCTTTGAACTTGGACAGAAATGAGACTATAAACCAATTAAAATCATTCAGATGTAGCAAAAAAAAATTACAGTTCCTAATTGTTCCTCAGCTGTAAAGGATGAGTAATTTTTGAAGGGCAATATAAGCAAAGGTGTATTGGAAAACAGTAGTCTGACTTGGCATTGTCCCTTTTATACAGGAGACTTTGTCCTAGTACATATCCAGCATAATCTCGATCAAACTATATTACTGTAAAACTGGCACATCAATTCACCCTCTGGACACTGGTGCTTTATGTGTATAGGTGGTTTATTACTGGCATAAACTTCCCAACATGCACTGTTGCATTGTCAGGCCTACATGTGATCAAGTACTGCTTATTTTAAAATTGAAGCTACCTAAAGCTTCTGTTTGCTCATCATTTTCAGACAATGAATTGGGTAAATAGAAAGAAGTGAGGTTTTCTACCAACAACATTTAAAATGGCCGCCAGCATCACATCTTATGTTCTGCTGTAAGCTGTGCCCCAACAGGATGTACACTACTTTTCTATCTGATTTTTGTGCATTCCTGCACTTCAGACTGCTGGATTTAGCTAACTGTATGTTCCAGTGTAAATGGACACACTGAAGTTATCCCATCTGTTACCTAAAACACTGCACTAGCGCTATAGACAAACAGGAGCAGGGTTTCTAACCTGTTCTGCTCTGGTTTCTATTGAGATTGGTACTTTATCAACTTGAAGCAACCTTACAGAGAAAGAAATTTTAAAAAGTTTCTTTCAATTTAAAGAGTAAAAGCCAGTACTGGAAGAATTTCAATCAGGGAGACACAGAAACCTGGGGATGGAGAGAAGGCCCCTTCAAGATGTTCCTGATCTTAATGTTTATATTCAAATAGGTGCAAGATGTAAAACGTGGTTAAAACCTCCAGTACTGCTGTACTGAGTAACTCTTTAAAAAAAAAATACAGTTTTAACAGAGAATAGTAGTTTTTGTTATAATCTCAACCATTTCAGTTAAGCGTTAAAGGATGTAACAAATTAACATCTTGAAATCAGATGCCATCTCTTGGTATTTGAAGAGTATTCTCTCTTCTCACCACAGAAAGTGAGGAAAAAAACAAGGCAAAAGCAAATCGGATCACTGTAAGACGTAAACAGCAGAGAAATGTCTCCTCAAAAAGCCAATAAAGTGGTGAGAACAAACAGTGCCTGAAAATGGTTACAGGAGTTAACTTTCTGAATTAATGAAAATGAATGTAATTTTCCAAAAGACTGCAGGAATGCCATAATAAGCTTTTAAAGTGGCTCAGGGGCATAGTTTTGTGTAATTATTAAAAAGAATGAAGCAGATAGGCTAAACAGGATTACCTAGCTTTCTGCTAGTCTTGGTTTCTTGCATCTTGGTTTCATTTAATGGGAAGTCCTGCGCAGTGAAGGCTTGGTGGTCCTCAACTATATTAGAGCATGGAACCATGGAAACTGTAGGAAGGTCAGGAGTAAACGAGCTTTCTTCATTGTTGTTCTCCTCAGTCCATTGCACTCGATTATAGGATTGCAGATGCCGCTGGTCATCTGGCACAATGTGTGCACCACTGCCACAGAGTTGCTGTCCAGAACAATCTATCTCAATTTCTGCTACCTGCTCCTCCTCCTCCTCCTCAAACCTCATCTGCACATTCATTGGCCTAGACTCCTTTGGAGTTCTCTCCAAATTTACTCTAGTTAAACTCCCATCTGAAGCAGACTCTAAATCATAGCTCAAGACCTCACTAACCTGAGGGTTCAATCTCAATGAGCGTCGAACCATAAAGCGTGTATTTTCCTGTTTCCTTGCTATGTTCCCTATTTTAGCAGCCTTGTTCTTACTGCATTTCTTTCTGTCCTTTTCCAGTGTATGGTTGATGGTTTCAGTACAATAAGTACTATCACCTTCATGCTTGGGCACTACCTGAGGCAGAACAGTCTGGCCTTTACCAGATGAGTGAGTGTAAACAAGTACAGGATATAAAGGATTGTGAAGTCTATAAGGCTTGCTCACATCTAGAGCAATATTTTTTTCCAATAGCTCCCTCAGTATGGAACTTTTGGAATGCTTTTTTATATTCCACTTGCACAAGTCTGGAGTGCTCCTCCCCTGCCCTGAACTGACATTTAACTTTAAGGAATTTGACAGTTTCTGTTTTTCTACACTGGGGTGCAGAGAGCAGTCAGTTTTTTGCTTTTTATAACTGCCATCACATTGGGTCATGTCTAGCGGGTATTTCCTAGGCGGAAGACAATAGGTGTGCATGTACTTAATAAGCTCAACTACTGAACGCAATTCTGCTTCTGTGGTAAACTGTGAGTTTTTAGTCCAATTGCCCTTTGCTGGTGCAACCACGTCTTCGGACTTAATGGGTGCAACGCAAGATGTGCCATTTTGCAGAATGCTGTGTCCTTGTTTGTGTTCCCCATTCCCATCATTGAAGTAATCCAATTCTTTGTTAGCACCATCATTAACACAATCATCATCAACATCACCATCGTCCTCACTCTCACCTTGCTGGTGATGTGACTGATGATACAGTGAAGTCCACACTGGACTGCTTTGGTCTTTATTAGTGAGTTTGGAATCATCCGTTTTAAACAGGGGAGGGCGGGTAGTTGAAGTCAGGTGCTTGTGTAACTCTGTGAATGGTCGATGCTGGCGCTGGCAGGTGCTGTGTGGCTTACTGCCCTGTGGACCTTCCACCTTTTTTAACAAAACAAAGAAAGGATTACAGAGTACAATACAAGTAAAACAGATCAATTCATTAAAACTTGAGTCTTTATACACTTTCTGTTTTCCCCTGTGCACAGTTTCAAAGACATCAACAGCCACCTGGTACCTCATCTACATGGCGATTCTTCATGAGCATAGACAATGGCGAGTCAGCAGGCTATTTAACCATGGGGCCTTCATAGCTTTTCCTCACCCAACGCCCACACATGCACACATATCCAGCAGGCGTCATTAGAAAGCAGTCGAGTAGGAACCCTGACAGACTTTTTCACCCCCTAACCCACTGGCACTGAGGCAGCATCCGCATCATTGCCCTGGCTACAATCAGACAAGAAATCAAAGCTGGGACCTGCCGGGTTTTGTACAGCTCTGCAACATATCAATTAGACAATATTCTAACCAACTGAGCCATCAGAGGAAGCTTCATATTACAACCTCTTTGGTGAAATATTTGTGCTGGTATTCACCTCTGTGATTTCCCCTTAAAATGCTGAATTAGTGGCAAACAAAATCCCACCATTTCATAGAGAGAGACTGATAAGTCATTAGCCTTGACATTAGCTTTAACTGAACAATATTTAATGTAACTCATGAAAAGACTTAAATAATGATTCAACAGTGCAAACCATACGTCGGTTATATTTATAACAAATAATGATATGTGTAATGCTCTTGAAGTGAATACCTTGATAGAAGGACGATGTGATTTTGACTTGTGGTTACTGGATGCATGGCGCGCCGTGTTGCTTCCCTTTTGCCGTTCATAGTTTAACTGCACATTTTGTGGAGCCAGAAGAAGTTTCCTTAACTATCAAAAAGTATATGCCAAAATATTACATCACAAGTTTAACATAAATTTCATTTAAAAACAAAAAAAAACAATAGAAGTGTATGTTATAGTATTTCAAACTTTCTTGGTGTTAGATCTTTATAATATATACTGGACAGAGATTGACTGCAGAGTATGTCTTAATAAACCTGCAGTAATGACGGTATAATCGTTAATCCTCTCGTATGAACGTCAAAGCACATCAAAGACACGAAACACACTGAGAGTTGGCGTCTGTATTGACAGCTGCTGCTGACACAAAACCTGACCAAAAACAGAATAAAATTGAAACAGTATATATTATAAATAATAACAGACACTAGGGAGCAATATCAAAACTATAATCTAATCTCACGTTTCAGATGACAGATTATAAACTGCCCATGCGTTGACATATTGATTAATGGCATCACCTGAATCCTCTGATTAGACTATTGCATTGTCATTATTCCCAGGTAGTTACTATTTTCTGCTTCCACCAGTTGTTTAAAAATTGACTCATTGGTTAGGATCCTTTTTTTAAAAAATATCCACAAGATTTATTCAACAAAAGCATACTTTAGATTTTTTTTTATATGAGTTATTTCTGGTATAACAAAGTTGGCACAAAAATTCACACCGGCAAAATAAAACTGAATGGTCACATTTTCCTAATTAAAAATAAACTGGAGGTAAGCTATACATGGTATAATATAAAGAGAATGTACGTGAATCTTTGGTCCAAGCATGGTCAAGTGTATGATCTTGGCTACTTTGATGTTAAATGTTAAAATAAAAGCATTAACAAGATTAACTATACCAAGTGCACTTATACTTTTTCAATCTACTGAATCTGCTGTAATAGTATACTTGAATTAATTACTGAGATACGTTATGCTCTACTTCTGGCCTATAGATTGATATTTAATTAAAATATTAGGATATAGAGAACGGGGGAGGAAGGATAGTCTGGTGATTATGAAAATGGCCTCCCACCAAATTGTACCAGATTGACAAGGTTGTGTTCCATGGTAGCCTTCCAGTCAAATATACCAGGCGTAGTTGCAGTAAGTTTTGCCAGTCCTGGGCATGGAGGCTGAAGAGACCACTTTTCCCCTTCAGTGGAGGGGAGGGCGGGGGGTTTGGGGAGAGAACTGACCATCTTATTGCAAATTCACTTTGCCTTAGCTGTTTATGGCGAACCATTCATGGTAATTGGATAGAACAGGCTTGTCAGCTGAAAGTTTATTTAATGAAAATGTTGGTTGTAACATTTTTAAATGAAAGGCATATATTTTATATCTTATTCTATTCATGCATTTTTGATTTTAGCAATCTATTTTAATAATAGATGTGATTAATACTACATGCAATTTTACAGGAAACAAAAAAAAACTAGCTTATCTTGCTATTTTAAACCTGAAAATTAAAAAAATTCAGACCTTATTTTGCCTACATTATACCCATGCAGCGGGTAGCCAGAGGCTCATCCAATTCCTTTTAAACAGTAGGAAGGATTCTTACTAGAGATGGTTCATCAGGCTTTGTGGTGGGAGGACTGCCATCTGGTGTTGATAAAGAGGCAGCTTCCAACGAATCAGTCACAACTCCATCTGTAAGTTCCTTGAACGCAGACAGGCTCACATCATCTACTTGGATGTCGTCCAGTGTCTCAGTGAGAGCAGCCAGCAAGGCCTCATTTTCTTCCTCTATGATCTACAATATAAAAGTGAAGAGGTTAGATAACGGGATTAGACACATTTGCATAGCCCTTAATTCTCCAAATATGGGGAATGTAGAATTTTACATTTAATTTTAATCTCTTTGTACAAGCCGAGCCACACAGATTGACGCATTTCTGCCACCTTGCACACCTTTGGGATTTGAATCTTGGAAGCCTGCAATTTTCTCCCTCCCTCTTAATCTGTTGCCTGGTGGGCGCAGTGCGAAGTTTACTTTTTAGATATATTAATGCAGATTGAAAATAACGGTAGCAAGGATCAATGCCCAACAAAAATCACACTGGTGGCTGCTGAGAGCACAAAAGGCTCAGAGAATTTGTGCGATCAACTGGAAGGCCAAAATCCAGAAGCTTCTTGGAGGTTGAAAGCATGCTCCAGCAAATAGCTTACACTGTGTTTGAGCTTGTACATAGAAGCAACAAACTTCTAGGCAATTACATTGTTTATGATAGATTTTCATAGGTGGGAAAAACTGTGTGAAGCTTCAACTCTGTTGCTCTTTATGCATCAACATTGAGTGGTGAGGTGCACCTGCAGCAGTTTTTATGAGGGGAATTTTAACCTAAATAAACAGGTTGGTTGGGGGTGTGGCGGTAGTTAAATTGTTAAAAATGGGATTCCCGACCTGAACCCTCCTCCAACCCGCTCACTTACGGTTTTAACGGAGGCGGGACGGGGGCGGTAGACCAACCTACTCCCAGGAGGGAGGAACGTCAATTTAAATATTATATAGAGGTTGGAAGCCTCTTTTTTAACCTCCATTTTGTTTTTAACTGCATGTGAATGGGTTTTACACAATTTGTAAAACCCGGCAGTTACAGCAAGGTGGGGACTGCTGGATCCAGGAGGTAAGTGCCTTTATACCTACCTCCTGGATCCAGGGTCCCGACCTAACCCACCCCCCGCGATCGGAGACCCCCCCAACAAGGCCTCCAATCACCCCCAGGCCTCCCCCCCACCCACCCACCGATGATGCTGAGGCTGGCCATGATCCTCCGGTGGTGGGCCCCGGTCTTCTCCTCACCCACCCCGATCATCTGGCCCTGATCCTCTCTTCTCCCCGCCCCCTGATCGCTGCCCGACTTCCCCTCCCGATCCTTTTAATGGCCTGGCCCAATCCCCAATCGCTGCCCGACCCCCCATCCATTTAACGGCCTGGCCCGATCCCTCCCTCCCTCCCTCCTCTGTGCAGCCTAGTGCCGCAGGCCTACACACCTGCAGCCAGCCAGCCTCTCAATCTGGCTGGCTGTGGGCAGGAAACCGAGGCCTCGTATGCAAATCAGGCCCTGCCGTTAAAGTCGGCAGGGCCTGCGGTTTCCCGACCGCCTCAGAGCGCTCTCGCCCCCAACCCGCCCTCCTCCTTAAAATCCAGCCCTTTGTTTCTGAATCAAATGGGTACAGTAGCATTATGGTTATGTTAATGGACTAGTAACCCAGAGGCCTGGACTAATAATCCAGAGAATGTGAGTTCATAGCAGTTTGAGAATTTGAATCTGAAAATAAAAATGGCATTACCATCACTGATTCCCCCACCATCAACCTCCTGAGGGACACCGTTGACCAGAAACTCAGCTGGACCTGCCACACAAATGCCATGGCTCAGTATTCCTGGTATGAGGGGATTTCCCTATGAGGAGAGATTGAGTAGACTAGGCCTATATTCCCTAGAATTTAGAAGAATGAGAGGTGATCTAATTGAAACATGTAAAATTCTTAAGGGGCTTGACAGGGTTAATGCTGGGGAATCTAGAACACAAGGGGCTGGATTTTCCAAGCCCCGAGGAGGCGGGCATGGAGGCGGGACAGCCGGTAAACTCGGAGAAAGTGGGGGCAGATGGCAAACCCGCCCCCATCCTGCCTCCGTGCCCTTTTGCCAGGAGGCGGGAAGATGTGCAGCTTTGGGTCCTGTCTCCTGGAGGCGGGAAAGGCATTTAATCCTTTTAACTGCCGGTTAACAGGTAGTTAACAGGCAGAAAAAGGATTAGTGCCATTTTACCTTCACAGGTGAAGGCTTCCCGACCTCGGAGAACCCCGCCGGGTTGGAGGACACCTGGAGGAGGTCTGTGGTGGTCGGAGGCACCTGGAAGTAAGGTGTAGAGGTGAGTGATGAGTGCAAGTGTGGAGTGGTAAGTATGCAAGGTGAGTGATAAGTTTAAAAAAGTGTTCACTTACCTTGTTTTCTTCATACAGCCTTTAGCCGTGGTGGATCGGGAGAGCCGACATCCTCCTTGTCAATTTCACAGGCTGGCTGTTGGAACCTCCGTTCCTACAGTCATGTGAAATTTACAAATTTGAAAGGTGTGATGAGTCCTCAACACAAGGACTCATCAAACTAAAGAGAATGTCAGTGTTTGACAGCTTCACAGAGCTGTCAAATGCTGACATTTCTTCTTTCAAGAAGTCTTGACAGATAGCACATCTAATGTTGACGTGATCTGTCAGTGACTTAATCCCTAATTGGCCTGCTGAGCCCGCAGGGCGAGCTTAACAAGCTCAATCAGGGGAAAATCCCTCTGGTTGGTCAGGCGAGGATGGAGGAGGGACATTGACACGACAAGCAGCGGTCCCGCCTCCAACTCGCCTCCATTCACAAAATCCAGCCCAAGGTCTCAGAATAAGGAGTAGGCCATTTAGAACTGAGATGAGGAAAAATTTCTTCACTCAAAGGGTTGTGAATCTTTGGAATTCTCTACCCCAGAGAGCTGTGGATGCTCAGTCATTGAGTATATTCAAAACAGAGGTCAATAAATTTTTGGGAACTGAGGGAATTTAGGGATATGGGGATAGTGCGGGAAGATGGAGTTGAGGTAGAAGATCAGCCAGCGGAGCAGGCTCGAAGGGCCAAAAGGCCTATTCCAGCTCCTTGTTCTTATGTTCTATTCTGCAGTGAGTGGCTCACTTCAACTTCCCAAAGCTTCTCCGCCACCTACAAGGTACAGGTCAGGAGTGTGATGCAATATTCTCCACTAGACTGGATGGGTGCAGCTGCAACAATAATGAAGAAGCTCAACACCATCCAGAACAAAACAGTCTGCTTGATCAGCACCCCATCCATCACCACGGGACGGGAAGGCTCTACGACTGCAGTGTGTACCATCTACAGCAAGGGTTCTCAACTGGGGGTCCGCAAGAAGATTTCAAGGGACCCGCCAATTTGTAGGCAAAAGTAATACTTTTTTTGCCCTAACGAAATATGGCGGCACCCATTCTCAAATTGGCACAGCCCCACAGTGCGCGTGCGGTATAGTTAGGTCACTGGAAAGTGGACGGCGATCGGAAGCTATCAGCAGCAGCGCGATGTTTAACTAAAAGCACCTAGTGCCAGGGATGGAGCCCTGAGCAATGAACTGTCCTGTGCTCTTTGGCTCCTGCAGGTGTAAAAGGGAGTGGTTGTTGTGTACTGTAGCATTTGAGGACAGGCTGCTGATTACTGCAAAGAAACCTGACGACAGGGTTTTATTAAAGAGGAGACTGGAGCCTGATGGCAGCTTCATGTACTGGTGCCGTGACCTTGCTTCAGGGATGGTCACACAGCCAAGGGAAACCCTTCCTGTGGCTGCTTAACTTCCAACCGTTGCTATGCTCCAGGAGCGCTAGATCATGGAGAAAGGTTGATCCCATCGTTCTTCTCCGAAATAGCGGAAAGACCAGTTGCATCTCAAGGGACCGGCTGGAGGGGGATTTACAGCATTTGTCGGGGGGTGTCTGTGGGGCGCCAAGGGTCAAATGAGGGTAATTTCTCCTTTCTGGAGGGCAATAGAATCATTGGCTCGATCTCATTGCTATTCGAGCTGAATTGGTGGCTGTAATTAACTGGTCGGCACAGGCACGATGAGCCAAATGGCCTCCTTCTGTGCTGTATTATTCTATGTTTGAAATGGGCGAGTCGTTATAAAGCAGTGCACGGAGGTGATGGACGCACCTGGAGACAGACAGAGGCGTGTGGGGATAGTCCCAGCAACTCACCTGGAGACAGACAGAGGTGTGTGGGGATAGTCCCAGCAACTCACCTGGAGACAGACAGAGGTGTGTGGGGATAGTCCCAGCAACTCACCTGGAGACAGACAGAGGTGTGTGGGGATAGTCCCAGCAACTCACCTGGAGACAGACAGAGGTGTGTGAGGATAGTCCCAGCAACTCACCTGGAGACAGACAGAGGTGTGTGGGGATAATCCCAGCAACTCACCTGGAGACAGACAGAGGAGTGTGGGGATAATCCCAGCAACTCACCTGGAGACAGTAAGGCTGCGATTTCTAGGTAAATTCCAGTTCCCCTCTCGGGGGGGAGGGGGGGGGGGCGGTGATGTTGACAGTTAACCAGACAAGTTGCACCCCCGCCCTCCCCACCCCACCCCCACGGACTCGGCGTCTGCCACAGGATCTGCCTTCTCCTGTCCAAACTCCAGCTGTGCTGAGTTCACGATTTAATCATTTGCAGGCGGCCACTCCAATAACTCATGAGGCAAGAGGTCGGGCCCGGCAACTCACTGCACAGTGCCTCCCTAGAACTGGGATTTAATGTGGTGCAGGTTCACTATTTGACTTTTCAAAGCGTCCCTTTACAGGGAGATACAAAGCAAATTACTGCAACAGTCCACCTACTGGAAAACAGCAGATCAGTCAACATCTACAGGAAGAGCAGGCAACATTTCTTCAGAAGGGATTGGGTATCTGATCCTTTGTTCACCCACCTGGGGTATCTGATGCTTTGCTCATCCATGTGGGGGATCTGATAATATGTTTGCCCATTTGAGGTTGGGGTATCATGCTTTACTCACCATTGGGTGAGGGCTGGGATATTTTTAATACATATTTTGATTCTTGGGATGTGGGGAAGGCTGGCATTTATGCCCATCCCTAGTTGGTGCGTGTTTATTACATGCTGAAAGCACAGAAATCAACACGTTTTCAGGTTATGTAATACGTTCTTCTCTTTAGGTAAGGTGCAATGTTTCACATTAAATAAGTAAGACAAAAATAATATATATATATATGTTTAATTGTATAACTAATTTTTATACAGAGAAAATACTTGTGTTGTGTTATAGGATGTCTGTGGAATTTTTATAACATGGGAGGGGGGCCTCAGAAGAAAAAAGGTTGAAAACCTCTGATCTACAGGAAGCACTGCAGCAACTTGCCAAAGTTTCTTCAGCAGCACTTCCCAAACCAGTGACCTCCACCACCTAAAAGAATAGCAGGTACATGGGAACGTCATCACCTCCAAGTTCTCCTCCAAGTCGCACAGCATCCTGACTTGGACATATATCGCCATTCCTTAAGCATTGCTGGGTCAAAATCCTGAACCTCCCTACCTAACAGCATTGTGGGAGCACCTTCACCACACTGACTGCAACAGTTCAAGTAGAGGACCCACCACAACCTTCTCAGGGCAACTAGGGATGTGCAATAAATGCCAACCTTGCCAACGATACCCACACCCCAAGAATATTTTTTTTTAAATGCTTAACGACTCTTGTGGTGCTGTCCAAATATATGTAGAAGCTCAGCCACATCTCCAATACAGTAGGGACTGCCCTCTGCCATGGACTAAACCAACTCTATCAAATCCAATGGCCTTACTGGCTTTGGGCTACACTGAGTTAAGAAACAAGAAATGAATGTCCTCCCTAGACTGAGCTACAATATTTAATCACTGGTATGATACACGGTGCTTGTGACTAGTAGAGGCAAGGTTCTTGAGAATTCCTAGCCTACTGCCAGTTTTTCTAACACCCCCATTATCTATTTCCCCAGCATATGTCTATTCTGATAATCAATGTGAGGAAATGAATGTTTTAACTAAAGAGAGCTTGGTATTCCTTATGGAGAAGGAATAGGATAAGCACCATCTTGGGTAAGTTTTTGAATTCTTAAGGCAACAGACTATGGAGGCGATAATCCAGCCCTTGCACAATGCTGCCAGAGCTACCACTGTTTAGGTACTTTGCAGGCTATACTGGAATACACTGGTCATGTCCTGTGATGTGAGACCAGCTTATTTGAATATTTTTCTGAGCATATCACCCCTGTTGCACTAGGAATGGCAGGAGTGCCGGGTGCTGGAAGTTTGGGTGCCAACAGTCAGTCGAGAATACTTGTCTGCCCATAAAGTGCCAGCAGAATTTTCCATCATGTGAGGGTGAGGAGCACAGCGCAGTGGGGCAGAGGTGGCATCAGTAGCAGGGATGCACTGGGCTAGGATGGCACAGGATGTGCTGGGGTTGGGGGGGGGCAGAGGGGATTTTTTTTTAATTGGTGTGTCCCTTTCAACACCCATTCCAAATGGCTGGTGTGTAGCTGGAATGGTGCGCAGGCACTCCAGTTGTGTTATGGGTAGGCCCCTTGACTTAAAATTGTTTGGAGGCCTTAACTGTGTGCAGTCTCCCAATGTACTTCGCGCTGGCTGGTTACATTAGGATGCATTAGGGGCCTTGGATGCATCGCAGGCCACAGGGCTTGGTGACTGATAATATAGGGGGAGTGGGCAACCCAGGACTTTAATAAAGATTAATAAAACAAGTTTGGTCAAGCATGTTTTCTGGAATGACCCTGTGTGTGATGTAAGTGTTCTTTACATTAATAATTAAATTAATTATATTTATATATATTAAATTACCTTGGCATGGTCTTCAATTTCCTTTGTCTAGTACATAAAGTTCACAGTCTGATAATTGCATAATGATCTTAGTTTACCCCTTCCCTTCTTGAAAACATAGGAATAGCATATGATTAGCACAACAAAATGCTTTGGCTCCAGTAGAACTACAAGGGTTCATTTTCTACTAAGTTTAAACTTGTTTAGCACTTTCAGAATGAAGCACGAGAATGGAAACGCATACTTACTTCAAAAAGCTCAGAATCATCTGTACTATACTGGCTGGAACTTATTTCTGATTGGTCATTGTCCCACCGAAGTTCACTAAGGCAGCTAACTGAATCAAGGTCATTCACATCCAGCTGGGAAAGGTCAATTTCTGGAAAGTCTGAATATAGACGGTCTTCACCAGCCACTGAACCATACTGTAAAGGAAGAAGTATAATCAGAGTTAGTCTGCTGTAAACCTCAGTCACACAAAGAGGGACCAATCTAGATAAAATTAACCTTTTAACATGGCTTGATACAGTAATAGCTTTTTGCTGATCACTGTGACACAGTGCAAATTTGATGGCAAAGTAAAAGTATGAAGCAACTACTTTTCCATTGACTTTATCCTTGTCAAATTAGGTATAAGTTAATGTTTCAAAAATTCTGCATGGTAAAGCATTGTGTAGAATTACTACCACAATCTAACTCTAATAAGATTGGGTACATGAAGTGAATCCAAGGCTAAAAAAGGCATTTAAATGCCTTTTGTTGATGGGAATTTATTTCTTGCAAGCATAGGTGAGGAATATTCCAGCAGTCTGATCAATTTTATGATGATCATTTTGCACTATTGTAGGTAATAACTCTTTGCTTGCAAGCGTATCATCTGAGCCATTAGAAATATGTAAAAAAAAAAGTTTTGCAACTTCTCTTTCCTGGTCAACATTCATCTCTCAGCAACACCACCAAAACAGATTAACTGGCTATTTATCTCATTTGCTGTTTGTGTGACCTTGCTGTTCATAAATTGACTGCTGCATTTGCCGACAAAAGAACATCGACAACACGTAATAATTCACTGTGAAATGCTTTGGGACGTCCTGAGAACATAAAAGATGCTACATAAATACAATTTATATCATGTACGTAGCTGTAGAAGCAATGCATATATGGATGAAAAGACATTTCAACTCTGGAAATATCCTAAATCCACATTTCGGCCCTTCAAAATTATTTTTTGAGGTCAAAGAGTATCTATATTCTTTCGAATACAGGTGACAGGTGAATAGTACATGATACATTCTGAACTTTCCAGGGTGGGTCAATGTTAATTTCATACTGTACAGGTATGGAACAGACTACAAAAAGCACTAGTATATTGTGGGTGTGTGCGACATCAAGAGGGTGAAACTGTGCCCATTTTCTGTGCCCATTTTCCAGGCAGAGAACGGATGCAAAGAAGTTCAATTTAGGAGCCAACCTCCCAAGCCTGAACCAGCATTGGAAAAACGTTCAACTATTTTGATTTGGCCCTGGCGGCCGCCTAGAGCAGTCATCAGGCCCCTTAAATATGTTTATATGTGAGGACCCATATAAAAAAATTGACTTGCCCTGAATGCAGGGCTGCTGGAGGCCACCACCAGAAAGGTAAGTGTTAAAAAAATACTTACCTTAATGTGGAGCCAGGGGGAGCAGTAGCGCTCCACGTTAAAACTGTGGGCCACAGCCGGCCTTCTCTTGCCCTCTCCTGATTGCTTTCTCGCCACCCCCACAACGCCACCCCGCACCCCACCCCCCTCCTCTCCTCTCTTCAAACTCATCTTTGGCTCCCAGTCGGTGTCCCAACTGGCCCATCTTGCTACCCCTCCTGTCATGCTGCCGACTTGATTAGGCACGTGTAGCATGTGCTACGCCTGAATCGCGCTCCAATTCGGGCATGATGCAAGTTCTAGGCTCAAATACCTATTCAATTTTGTGGCACTCTGACTGTCCGTAACAGCATTACAATTATACACATACTATTCAGCTGACCTGTTAGAATTGGCACACTTTCAGGGCATGAAGGACAAAAGCATTTTATAACGACTTATAAACCCAAATAAAATTCATTATTGTTATTACCGCACGAGTTCTGGAAACCTTTCTCACGAATGATGGCCCAAAAATTCATCCCGGTGCGCGAGAGTACGCACTGCGTACTCTCGCGTATTCCCTCTGCAATTGCCAGTTTTCTGCATGCCCTGCACATGCGCTGAAAACCGGCAATTGCTCTTTGGAAAAGGGGGCGGTTTCTCGGTGCATCGCGTGCGCGCTACAGGCTGCGCGCACGCTGTGCACTTCATGCTTTGGACGCGCAGGTAAGTACTGAAGATTTTAGAAATGTAAAAAGGAGGAGTAAGACCCACTTTTAACAAGGTAAGTAGTGAATTAAGTATTTTTTTGAATTTTTTTTTACAGGTATATCTTTTTTAGAGACTTTAAAGACAGGTAAGTTTATTTTTATAACTTTTTAAAAGATTTTAAATTTTTTCAAAAATTTAATTTTTTATTTAAAATGGTTAATTTATTTAACTATACTTATTTTATTAATGTGATGGTTTTTTTTTAATTTAATTGAGGTTTAGCTGTTATTTTGGGGGGTGTAAGATTCATAGATTTCACAGCACGTATGTGAAACTTATGAATGGAAGATGGTGTGCTGCCATTGGCTCTAACTGAGTCACGTGATCCCACAGCTCGCACGAATTCACTACGCCGCTGGGATACGCAAGCACTGCCCAGCTGATGTCTGGAACATCAAGTTCGTGCGAGCTGGATCTGAAAAAGCACAAGCGAGGTGAGAGATCGCGGGGAAGGCTTACCCCCGCGGGAACAGAGCGAGATCAATTTCTGGGCCGATATGACAGCGGTAATGCACAATGCAGTAGTGCAGTGTTCAATTTATTCTACGATGCTTGATAACAAGAAGATTGAACGTGGGTTTGAAGCAATCTTATAATGCAGTGCTATCAGTGCAATTGTTAAGTGATAATTCATTGTGGTTAATACAAATTTTTATTTTGCCACGTTATGCCATGTTAATAGCTAATTTATTTTGTTAGCTTGAGAAATATTTACCTGCACTAATTCTCCATTTGTTGGTTGATGTAACAGATAAAGACACAACAAAAAATTAAATTTAGAAAATACACTGCTTTGCATGATTCCAATCATAATAAGGTTGAAGAAATCCCTTCACACAAAGTGCATCAGGCAATCTCTGAATGACAAAATACCTCAATAAAAAGGATAGCCATATATCATACTGCGTTGTTTTGAATAAGCTATTACCCACAAGGTCTTCGTTGTAGTGGCAACACAGATCGTAAAGCCACAAGGAAAGATTCTAGTCACACCAGCTTGTGGGATCTGTGTGCTCAGTGATATTTTAAACAAAATAAATAAATAAATAAACCCTGGTCTAATCAATTTAAATTAATTTTGCTTGTCTACATCAGTTCTTCCAATCAGTCCTTTGAAGGTCTTGTAGAGTATGTGGACCTAAGGTAATCAATTTTAAATGGTTGCTGAAAGTCACATTTTGGTAGCACTGAGGAGGAACAATCAATCTGAGTGAGTTTCCTTCCAGTCTCTGGCAGCAATCTTGATGTCACGCTGCAGGCTTACAGAAGATGCTGTTGACAGGTAAATGCACTTAAGTCCCCATCTGTTTCTCGATACTGAATCCCCCTTTTAATGACAGCACTTTCCTTCACTGTATCACAAGGTGACTGCTGTCTGCTGCAGCAAAAGTGCAAGTGTGTGTTTTTTTTAATACTATAGCAGACTCTCACTGGGGATTTGGCTCGAAATCTGCAATATATTTTTAGTTATCTTGTTATCTCTTCACCCCACTCCTACTATTTTACTCAGTGTCATAAGCTCATTTTTATTTTTGTAACCTTTTGTAATTTCGTCCCAATTTAATTTTCTTCTGTCTCAAATCTTTCGAGCTTTCTCATTGCTGATGTCACCACCAACTTTTAAACAGTGTTAAATAAATTAAAAAAGTGAATATATTGCAAACTGCACACTGAAACTAAAAGCAATGCCCTCTTAAAGAAATTGAATGGTGACTCGCTTCCAAGGAAATGGTGTTCCACTGCCCCTGTTCTCCATGGTAAAACTACAAATCCTGAGCGAGTGGCAAGTTTTCTGCTGGCCAATTCTTCTTAAAACTATAGATTAACATCAGGCTCAGAAATTCGCAGGAATTGAAGAAAATAAAAATTAAAGCAATGCTACTATTGACTGCAGAATCATGAACACACAACAAAGTACAGAAATATTCAGCACTAGAAAGAGTTTTGAGAATATTGTTGCTCCTGTTACGCTCTGTATAATTCAGATCTTTTGTTTTTGAGTCCAGTGTTGCCATGGCCTATTCTGGCAGGATTTCTGCTTCCTTTAATTCTGCTTCAAGCTTCCATTTACTGACACTACAAAGCAAACCCTTCTTCTCATCTTATTTGAATTTTCTGGCTTTACTATGTAGTAAAACCCAACAGCCCTGTAAAACAGTCTTTCTTTGGTAAAAGAGACCATTGCTATCTGCTGGAGGTTAAAATGACTAGAACTCAACCCTCAGCTGGTGGTTGGAACTTTCTGGCTGAGTGCAGGATGATGCTAGCTGAACGTACACCTCTCACTATAGCACCCTTTGTCTGGCCATGATGTGCCATAGTCTTCTGAAAATAACTATCAAATTCTGATTTGTTCAATGCAAAATATATTATGGATGTCTGTATTGATATTTTTGTACTGCTGCAGTTTAGTGTGACCTTCCTAACATTTGAATTAATGAATAGCACAACACACCAAGCTATTTTCATCATGCATTCTAGTAAATACCTCTATAACAGCTCCTGTGGATCGAACTTATTTACACTGTATTTCTCTTTCAAAGCCATAATTAACCATTTGCAAACTATAGTTCTGAATGCGATTACTGATGGACACCAAACTTAAATGAAGAAAGTGCTTGTGTTTGACTGATTTTGACCTCTGCGAATATTAAACTTTCAGATCTTTGGATGCGCATTTGGATGACATCAGAGGCGTGCTGGTCTATTTAGATACTTGTATGGCAATTTTAGAGCGGTGTGTTTCATTTTTGAAAAAAAATTCTGGCCATTTTTTTTTGAGGATTATTCTGCACCTTTTATAAATGAGTACTTAGGTATTTTAGATTGTCTAGCTGTAATTTCTAAATGGCTCAAGTCAATGAATCTAGCCTCTGTTACTTCAATGTATAGCCAAATGAATCAACCTAGTTCTGTGTAAGCATGGGCTCACCGCAGATCTGAGTTGGCATGGGCATTCCAAAAAGACTCAGTTGATTAAATTATATAATAGATGGTGAAATTGTTCACTAAGAATTCTTCAGTCTTCCAGGGATTAGTGCATGTTCACTAACTAAGGAGTCTCCGTATTCATTAGGAAGAATAGAAAAACAGAATATTTTTTAAATGGTGAGAAACTTTTAAGTGTTGGTATTCAGAGAGACTTAGGTGTCCTCGTGCAGGAAACACAGGAAGCTAGCATGCAGGTACAGCAAGCAATAAGGAAGGCAAATGTCATGTTGGCCTTTATTGCAAGGGGGTTGGAGTATAAGAGTAAGGAAGTCTTGCTACAATTGTACAGGGCCTTGGTGAGACCACAGCTGGAGTACTGTGCATAGTTTTGGTCTCCTTATCTAAGGAAGGATATACTTGCCTTGGAGGCAGTGCACCGAAGGTTCACTAGATTGATTCCTGGGATGAGAGGGCTGTCCTATGATGAGAGATTGTGTAGAATGGGCCTATACTCTCTGGAGTTTAGATGAATGAGAGGTGATCTCATTGAAACATACAAGATTCTGAAGGGGATTGACAGGGTAGTTGCTGAGAGGTTGTTTCCCCTGGCTGGAGGGACTAGAACTAGGAGGTGTAGTCTCAGGATAAGGGGTAGGTCATTTAAGACTGAGATGAGGAGGAATTTCTTCACTCAGAGGGTTGTGAATCTTTGGAATTCTCTGCCCCAGAGGGCTGTGGATGCTGAGTCTTTAAGTATATTCAAGGCTGAGATAGATAGATTTTTGGACTCTAGGGGAATCAAAGGATATGGAGATCGGGCAGGAAAGTGGAGTTGAGGTCGATGATCAACCATAATCTTATTGAATGGCGGAGCAGGCTCGAGGGGCCGTATGGCCTACTCCTGCTCTTATTTCTTATGTTCTTAAGGGACTCCAAAATCTTATGTGACTAATAATTCAAATCAGCTATCACCGAACAGGCTGTTTACTACCTTCATAGGTGGAAGGCTTATGTTCTATTCAGTTTTTTGCTGGAAGCCTTTGTGAAAACTATGAGCCAATTACTGGAAATCAAGCTGTTAAGAACCGAAGTCATGGCTTTGGGGAACTGATTTTGCTCAATCTGAGTCAGCTAAACTTGCTAATACTCAACTTGTTAGCTGCATTCAAAAACATTCTGGTTGTTGTGCAATGGCCATTGCACTGTGAAGGTCCATCAGGATTAATTGCAGAAATGGGTAGTAGGACTTCTCTATCTCCTATAGTTCACTAGTTGGTTATACAGCTACACAATTCCCTAAACCAAGGAAACACTTATTTGTAGGATATATCCACAACCATGTCAAAGCAGCTCACCATACATGAAAGACAAAATGCATCAGCAAAGCACAGTAAAGGAAGAACTTGTATTTATATAGCGCCATTCATGGCCTCAAGATGTTGCAAAGCACTTTACAACTAATGAAGTACTTTTGAAGTGTAGTCACTGTTGCAATGTAGGAAGCATATATTACCAGCACTACACAACTGAATAACATTAATTTGTTTTTAAATATGTCCTGCAGTCTTTCATTGTGCAAAAAATAAAGCACCAGTTCTCCGAAAAAAACTGGCTGACTCCCAACATGTGGGTACTGAGAAAGTACTTGTGATACAACAGTTGAATCCAGTGGTAACCTTCTCTACGAATGAACTCGAGACGTTTACATCACAGAATTGTGTCTGCGCCAGCTCTTTGCTAGAGCAATCCAAAACTAATCACACTGTCCCAGGCTCTCCCCATAGCCCTGCTTCTGCTTCAAATATTTATCCGATTTTCTCGAGAGATGCAATGGTCTCTGCCTCAATTACTCGCTGTGGCAAAGCATTCCATGTTCCAACAACCTGCTGCATAAAGAAATTCCTCCTAAACTCTCTTCCAACTCTCTTTTTTAAATTGATGAACCTTGTTAATGACTTCCCAACCAGAGGAAATAGTCTTTCCCTATTCACTCTATTAAAACTGTCTATGATCTTTTAAAAAAATCTCTATTAAATTTCTTGGCCTTCTCTGGCCCAGTGAAAATAGTCCGAGTAACTCAAGTCTATCCATATAACTATAGTATCCCACCCGTGGCATCATCTGGGGAATCTAAGCTAAATGTTCTCTTGGGCTTTAATACCCCTTCTGGGTATCCAAAACTGCACCCAGTATTCTATCTGTTGCCTAACTAACATTTCACATAAATTTCATACAAATTTTATGATTACCTCATGACTCTTTTATTTTATGACCCTATTTACCTGCACTTATCTACCGGCACTCAACCCAAAGCTCTCTGTTCCTTCACAAACTTCAGCATCTTTCCATTGATCCCCCTTCCGTCTTTCTCCTCGAAAAATGTATTATCCCACACTTAAATACATTAGATTGCATCTGCCACCAATATGCCCATTCCACTAGCTTGTCGACACCTTCCTGAAGTCTTTTGCAGTCCTCCTCACTGATTGCCTACTCACTGGCAGCACATTGCAAATAGTTTATTGTCCCTGGACGTTTTCATGGAGAAGTTGGCACATCTCAGTCAGAGGAGCCTAAGCCTTCTCATGATCTGCACTCCCCCATGTCCAAGTTGTGAATCTATTACAGTACCCACTGCCTGGGCTAGTACCTGCATTGAATGATATGCCTTCTTCATTCCAAGTCCACCCTCTCCTCCTCTTGTGTCAGCCTTGGCTCAGTGCTAGCAGTCTTGCTTCCAAGTCAGAAGTTTGTGGGTTCAAGTCCCACTTGGAGGATTGCAAATGTTACACCCCTGTTCAAAATACAGGAGTGGGATAAACCTGCCAATTACAGGGCAGTCAGCCTAACGTCGGTGGAGGGGAAACTTTTAGAGACATTAATCCGGAACAAAATTAATTGGCACTTGGAAAAAATTGGGTTAGTAAATGAAAACCAGCATGGAATTGTTGAAAGCAAATCATGTTTGACTAACTTGATTGAGTTCTTTGATGAAGTAACGGAGAGGGTTGATAAGGGCAGTGTGGTTGATGTTGTGTATATGGATTTCAAAAGGCATTTAATAAGTACCACATAAAAGGCTTGTTAGTAAAATTGAAGGCCATGGGATTAAAGGGGCAGTGGCTGTGTGGATATGAAATTGACTAAGGGGCAGAAAGCAGAGAGTAGTGGTGAACGGTTGTTTTTCAGTCTGGAGGGAAGTGTGCAGTTGTGTCCCCCAGAGGTTGGTGTTGAGACCACTGCACTCTTTGATATATATTAATCACCTGGACTTGGGTATACAGGGCATAATTTCAAAGTTTGCAATGACACGAAACTCGGAAATGTAGTAAACAGTAAGGAGGATAGTAACAGACTTCAGGCAGACATAGACAGACTGGTGAAATGGGCAGACACATGGCAGGTGAAATTTAACGCAGAGAAGTGTGAAATGATTAATTTTGGTAGGAAGGATGAGGAGAGGCAATATGAACTAAATGGTACAATTTTAAAGGGGGTGCAGGACCAGAGAGACATGGGGGTGTATGTGCACAAGTCTTTGAAGGTGGCAGGATAAGTTGAGAAGGCTGTTAAAAAGGCATTTGGAATCCTGGGCTTTATAAATAGAGGCATAGAGCAAAAAAGCAAGGAAGTTATGCTAAACCTTTATAAAACACTGGTTAGGCCCCAGCTGGAGTATTGGGGTTAATTCTTGGCAGCACACTTTAGGAAGGATGTCAAGGCCTTACAGGGTACAGAGGGGATTTATTAGAATGGTAACAGGGATGAAAGGCTTCAATTACGTGGAGAGTCTAGAGAAACTGGGGTTGTTCTCCTTAGAGCAGAGATGGTTAAGGGCAGATATGACAGAGGTGTTCAAAATCCTGAAGGGTTTTGATAGAGTAAATAAGGAGAAACTGTTTCCAGCGGCAGAAAGGTCGGTATCCAGAGGATACAGATTTAAGGTAATTTGCAAAAGAACCAGAGTTGACATGGGGGGAAAAATTTACGCAGTGAGTTGTTATGATCAGGAATGCACTGCCTGAGAGTGTGGTGGAAGCAGATTCAATAATAACTTTCAAATACTTGAAGGGAAAATATTTGCAGCGTTATGGGGAAAGAGCAGGGGAGTGGGACTAATTGGGTAGCTCTTTCAAAGAGCCGACAAAGGCACGTTGGGCTGAATGGGCTCCTTCTGTGTCGTATCAGTCTATGATTCTATGATTGCAGGGTCTTGAGCACAAAATCTAGGGTGATGCTCCAGTGCAGTACTGAGGGAGTGCTGCACTGTCAGAGGTGCTGTCTTTCAGTTGAGATGTTAAACCGAGGCCCCGTCTGCCTTCTCAGGTGGATGTAATAGATCCCATGCCACTATCTCGAAGAAGTGCATTTACCTCCAATACAGGTATTCTCTGACTGCAAGCGTCTAACCTCAATTCAATATACTAAAAGGGTCATTTTAAGGTTTTTTTTGTATTTCAGCTAATGCCAAGAATAACATTTCCCTCCACAATTGTTTCAGGGTTTTTCTTACTGTGGTAAGTATTCCATTATATTGAATACTTGGTAGTTTTGTTTCACATAATTGAGCTGCCCTTCTACATTACAATTCATTTATTTTAATTAAAGTAAAGGGACCTATTTTACACCACAGCCTCAAGTGTAAAGCCACCCGGATAATATTTCAGCACATATGCAGTGTCCTTATCCAATAACATTTTGACATTTATATACTTGAACAGTTTAGTAGATAGTTAATTAAACTGGAATGATTCAATTGGCTGACCAGCAAACAATTCCCAATAGGGTCCCATGTTCTTGGAGTGTTATTTATTTATACACCGTTTTTATTATTAGAAGGCAGCATACATGCCTGTGGAGGCAAAGAGCCTCATAAGCATCATCTCACAAGCATTATTTCTTGTTCCCAGGAAAAATGCTACGGCAGCAAATGTAAATTTCCATTGCTGAAGGCACTAGATGTGGTAGTTGTTATTTTATGCTGGTCACAGAAGAATTGAGCTCCGAGACTGCCAAATTGAGCCAGCAAAGCAACTTTCACATTGCTGGTCTGTACAGTCCTTCCTTCCACATCAGTGTGCATCATTGTTTCAATATTGCCACTGGTCGCCAAATTCACCACTTAATGTAAACAGAGCAAATTTAGAATATCAACAGTCCCACTATATTGGGGAACCATTTCCATTAGAAATGGTGCCGTAGAATAAACAGAGCACTAACTATCAAATCAGTCAAAGCAGTATTGTGTGTATTCTTAACTTAATCTCACGCCATGGAAATTTGAACTACTAAAAACTACAGATCTGAAAGAAATCCTTTTGAAGAAAATGTCTACAATGGTCACATAATGAAGCAGATGGTATTTGTGGACAGAGAGGTACAGTCAGCACTGCTGATTTATGGAGTCGTCACTTGTGGAAATACATTAAAAATTCCAGGAAAAATGAGGAGACATTTTTTTTACGCAGTGAGTTATGATGGTCTGGACTGCACTACCTGAAAAGGTGGTGGCAGCAGATTCAATAGTAACTTTCAAATGGGAATTGGATATACTTGAAAAGGTGAAATTTGCAGGGCTCTGGGCAAGGAGCTGGGAGTGAGATGAATTGGATATTGTTTCAAAGAGCTGGTACAGACACAAATGCCCTCCTTCTGTGCTGCAAAATTCAATATTCCACGTACCAACTGTGTGCCATTTATAATATAAAGGGGGCTTGTGAATCAGCAGCGGGAATTTAACTCCCTTTGCCTGACAGAAACCAGGTGAAATGGGAGTTAAAATGAAAAAAAAATACTTGCATTTCTATAGCGCCTTTCACGACCACCGGACATCCCAAAGTGCTTTACAGCTGAAGTACTTTTGAAGTGGAGTCACTTGAAATGTGGGAAACACGGCAGCCAATTTGTGCACAGCAAGCTCCCACAAACAGCAATGTGATAATGACCAGATAATCTGTTTTTGTTATGTTGGTTGAAGGATAAATATTAGCCAGGACACTGGGGATAACTCCCCTGCTCTTCTTCGAAATAGTGCCATGGGATATTTTACATCCACCTGGGAGAGCAGATGGGGCCTCGGTTTAACGTCTCATCCGAAAGACGGCAACTCCAACAGTGCAGCACTCCCTCAGCACTGCACTGGAGTGTCAGCCGAGCTTTATGTGTTCAAGTTCCTGGAGTGGGACTTGAACCCACAACCTTCTGACTCAGAGGCACGTGTGCTACCCACTGAGCCACAGCTGAGAGCAGTAAACTTACCACTAGATTCCCGCCCCATGGCCATTTTAACGTTGGTTTTGGCAGCTTGAGGCGCTTGCCTGACTCAGGTGGGAGCCTCACAAACTTATGCAAATTGGGGTCCTATTATTTAGATAGGACGTCAAATGGAATTTTAACAGCCTAGTGAGCGGGGCATCCGCAGCGAACCTCTACTGTGCTGCTAAACCTGGCGGACAAGTAGTGGAGACCCTATATGGAATGTTCCTCCAGACCCCACAAAGAAAGTTCAGGCCGCTAACCTCCTTCCCATCCGCGAAAAACTCCCGACCCCCTTCCCGGCACTTACCTGACGGCCTCCGGGCTGTCTGATCTTCATGGGCCAAAAGGCACTGAGCTGCCTCTGGACGCCCATTTCGGATGCAACTGGCCAGCAGGATGTAAATGAGGTCTGGCCGTTAAAATGAAAGGGGCCCCCCAATGGTGCGCCCGTCCCAAAGGCCCGTGCATCCCACTGGCTTCATACCCAGGAGTTAAAATTCACCCTAGTATCTTCAGAGATGTATTCTCCCCCAATTTTCACTAAAAAATTACCAGGACTCATAAAATGATGGAGTCACTTGTAACAGACCTGAAGGTCCAGCTTGCTGCATTTCTTTTATAGTTTATTAGAATCTTCAGCTTGCCAATATAGCGGCAATTTTTATAATGGTCAGCTGTGTCTGGCTTCTGAGAAGGCTGGCTAATTGGGAAATGGTCTGCAGCTCCCCAAAAGAAGGATTCATTTCATTTTACATTTATTGCTTGTAGGTAGATTAAATAGTTTGATTGTTTGAGTAGCTGTATATGTCATCTAGGTCCAAGCTAGTCACATTGCCTAACAAAGCATAGCAGATGCCAAGTCCACCCAGATGATACAAATAATTAATATTGTTTATCGGGCTGTCACCTGCCTACACTGACATTCTATAGCCTTTGCAACTGTCCCATCAGGAGGTCCTACAAGCAAGACTCTTTATCCTGAAGGTGTGTAAATTGCATGGATCTGGCATCAGAGAAGCTACCGTTTCCTGTGAAAACCCAACTTAAGTCTCTCACAGTAGATTAACTTTGATTAATTGGGAACGTTAACTGTCTATTTTTCTTTTGTCCCAACCTGAATCAAAGGGAAGAGAAGCATATAACCCAGGCTTATAGCACTTATTCCCTTCTTGCAACACTGCTATATGGGCCGGAGGCAAAGGGAGGACTCCATGGGGTGCCTTCCTCACATAAAAACCTTCTGTAGTCAAAGACTAAGAGAAGTAAAGTGGCTTCGGAACTTATAATCCCTTAAAGCAATTTTCAAATACTGATAAGAAATCAAGTATTCTACTATTGTATTCCTTTTGCTTCTACATTATTTCTAATTCAATAAAGACTAATTTATTTTCCATTGATTTTGGAGAGATCAGGAGTGTGTGGTGGCATCCCATACCGTTTCCACTGCGCACCTCATTGGTAAAAGGGTTCATTGTTCACCTGGTGATCCCAGATTACTTTGTGCAAAAGGTCACATTTCAGTTCATAGGGAGCAAGGGCTTGCACATGGAAGAGGGACAAGAACAAAAATATCTGGAATGAACCTGAACTGTAACAGCTCTGTAATGCTAACTGTGAATCGTAAAGGATAAATCAGCATGATAACATAATTCTATGATGATGGCATCAGGATGCATTGTTTATAATCACCGGTCATTCTTAATTGCAAAGACTGTCTTGCAAACAACAGAGAGCAAAGATTTCTTTGTGTGTTAGATGCAGGAAATCATGATGTGTGTTGATAGTCTTTGTGATTATCTTTGTTTATAAACATGGAAACTTTAGTTCCTTAAAAATGGTAAAATTAAATGAGGTAAAACAGAATTTTTATGCAAACTATTTAACCTAATTCTATGAAAAATGCCTAACAACAGATGCTGCACTCCAAAAAAAGTAATTCAATGTGTGAAATGTGCCGAGACACAGTGACAACAAGATAAGATGCTCCTAAAGATGCAAGTACTTTTTAAATCTATGTTTAAAGCAATAAACTCTATAGATCGGGAAATAATGCTTTAAAACAGTGGGCAGATTTGGTTATTATAATAATGAACTATGCCAAGGCATTTATTGCTGATAGATTTATGGATATTAGAACTATAACTGTTAAGAATTTAAACATTTCCTGTATCTTCAACAGCAACTGGCCATTTAGTTTGGGCACAGTTTGTTGAGAAACGATTTTTTCTTGACAAATAAAGCTGTGCTCTTCAAAACATGTTCATGCTCTTAAGCTATATTTGATAACTGGAAAGACCTATGGTATTCTGAAACCTGTGCAGATTTTTTTGGAGAATACAGCTTTTTAAAAAAAATCTATTTCTCCACAAATTTTCCACAGATCTGTACAGGCTGCTCAACACCACAGATCTTCCAGTTTATCAACTGCAGGTTCAGACTAGGAAAATAATTTCAGGCACAATAACTCATCTAAATATCAATGAGTAATGCTGTGAAGAACTTTGGTCTCTACACGACAAGTAAGCTCAAAGTTCAGTGCAACACAAGCTTTATTTACTAGTCTCACTCACAAATGTACTTCCCCTCATTCCCCATGTTAAGTTGCAGTAAGTTTGGCAAATACAGTAGGATCTAACTTAAACATGATTCATGCAACATAATTGTAAAATGTGAACAAAACATAAACAGAAAATCAGTAACACTTCAGTGCTAAATCTATTTTCACCAAGTATGACTGGATAGTGACTGAAGTGATCCCATTGCATACTGCTTAGTTGACCTAAGTAGCTGCAACATGGATTGGTAGGGTGTAGGAATGTGTCCATGTGAATCAGGCATGAAGGATCAGGGCTATGGCGAGTTCAGACTCAGTGCTTTCCCACAAGGAGGGAATTTTTCTGCAAGTCCACATATCTTTTTGCAGCTTGTTATAGAGGCACCGGCAGAGGCATGGGCGCAGGTTGGTTTCTGGCTGTAGAACTGCACATGTGACAGGAAACTTTTTTTTACTATACTAATAATGTGATATCATTATAAGAAGGTTCAGAACTTTTCAATTATTGGAAAAGTTCTTTGCGCTGCAAGAATCAGTGGGAACACGCTAGTCTCTGAGCCAGCAAGTTGTGGGTTCAAGTTGCACTCCAGGACTTGAGCATTTGAGCATGTAATCTCGGCTGATACTTTAGTACGGTACTGAGGGAGTGCTGCAATGTCGGAGGTGCTATCTTTCGGATGAAACTTTAAACTGAGGCCCCGTCTGGTAGTTGTAATGGATCCCATGGCATGTTTTCAAAGGAAAGCAGGGGGTTCTCCTGGTGTCAGCCAACCTTCTTCACTCAGCCAACACCACCAAAACTGCTGTTTGTGTGCATATTGACTGCTGCATTTATCTACCAAACAATTCATTAGCTGTGAAGTGCTGTGGGACAACTTGATGGCACAAAGGGCACTATTTAAATACAAATTATTTTTTTAATCTCACATTCTTCTTGTCAATAATAAATAATGATAAAATAAGTTGGGCATTTGATAAAAAAAATTCTGCGAAATACTCACCAAAGTTTATAATTTTAGTGACCCTTAAAGTCCTGTGAATGAGTCTAGTTAATCTCAGACAAAGTATACAGTGTGGTTAATAATTAACACAGTAGGTATGTTACACTATTAGTATTTATGGTACGATATAATTCTAAAGCAAATGCTTTCATTGTCAGCACATCACGGAACAAAATTATTCTGGCTATTTTTCTGCAAAGGTAACTTTTTGTTCAGATTGTGGTACTGTGAGGAAAGGGGAAATGATTTGCTGTAAGTTTTTCAGATCCTGTTTCTTCCATTTCAAATTTGTCTCAGATCTTTTCAAACCAGATAAGGTATAGTTACTAAACTAGAACTGTCATCCAGATATATGGGTTATCTCCAGTCTTTAGCTAGAACTGTGCCACATCATTGATGACTGAATCCAATGTCTTTTGGACTTAGACATGGAACTCTTATATTCATATCTATTCCTTAATTAGTCCTCAGCTTCACAGACATAAAGCATTATAAAAGCTATAAAAACGAATATATACTTGATGTGCTGTATAACTGCTGAATAGGGATGATAAGGAAAAGCTTTCCTGATAAATGTTGAGCAATCCAATTGGAGTGACTCCTTTTGCTCAAATGAAAATTCAACCTTTGCAATGCTGGAAAGATTTTGTGACTGGTCACGCCAATCTCTGGTGTCAACTGAACAATGAGTAACAATCCAAGCCAAACACAAAAGTGAAGTACAGTACCTCAATCAGAAATCTCAACCAAATTTAAAGTCGTGACAAAATTCAGACATGTATCATCCATCTTAGAATGTGATGTTTAACTCGATACAAGGTTTTAGGCACCGAGCTAATATTTTTATGCTAAACAGCGTTTTTTTTGTAATAGTTATTCTTCATGGCATAATGAATTAAACTTTTGCATTCAAAGTATGTGAATTGCCAATGGCTTTTCCTGAGTACCTGCAGGCTATCAGCCCAATTCTGTTCTCGCCTGAAATCCACTCATGCACACTTTCCAGCAGTAGTCACTGGACAGTGAACAGGAGTGGGGGCTCTGGCTCATTTCCCCCTGCCTCACACAGGGGGTGCTGAAACCAATTGTAATGTGCCTACCACCATTCCAGCTGAAATCAACTAACTCTAGACCTAGGACTGAACTTCCAATTCAATGACTATCAGAGCTGTCATTACTTCCATCAATTCTCTCAGTGAGATAGCTCATGATATTTTTCAATGGCTGTGCACAATATGGCTCTACAATAAAGCTTTAAGAATCCTCTGTATTAAAAAAAAAATCAAATACTATGTTAGTGTCCCCATGTCCAGAGTCACATCAAATTTTATTCTGGGTCTAAGCAGGGTGAATTTCTACAGAGTTGAATAAAGCTTTGTATTTTGCAACTGTTCACATTTCAGATTTGAAGCTAAACCCAGATTGGCCTGTTTCTCAAATACACGTTCGAGTCTTGAAAGATTTAAATTATGATTGTGATTAATAATTTCTATTAACTATAATGGGGGTGAAATTGGTCTTCAGCAACAACGCAAAATGAGCGATAGCGAATGGGCAGCCCATTTACACCCAGTCCAATTTTATTTTCCATTATGTCAATGCTAAAGTTGAATGTTAAATTAGTCTGTACTTTATAATTTATATTTGAAAACATTGATCTTAAATCATAAAAATACACAAAACTGGCATGCAGACCAGAAACAAATTATGGTGCAATATACAACTTCTGGACATCACAAAGCAACAAGAGGAACGTGTCTCCATGAAAACTACAGAAAACAACTGTTGTAGTTCTGCAAAACCAATACACAATCTACTATTGGTTTATTGGTATATGTCATTGTGAGCAGTCTAAAGTTATTTTCACTGACCCAGGTCCAGTGATCCACTATTAGCATAATCCATAGGGAAGGAATTCTAGGAATGGCATTATGACCTAATTCCTTTTTATAATCTTAAAACTCCCATTTTGACCATCTGCAATTAGTAGAGATACACAAAACATGAAGTGACCACCTGGCTTTCTCAGTAGAAATCCTGACCAGATGGAAAAGCTGAACAAGCTCAGGCACACCTAAATGATGAGCAGACCTATTCACATTTAGCACTCCTCAGCAAATTTTTCATAAATGTGGTTTGTGTTGTAGCTGGCTGTTAACAAAACTTATTTTATGACAAGACTACAGATTGGAAATTGTGCTGGAACAGAATAGCAAAGGGCAGGATAATGACACCAAATTCTGTAACGGGAAGTGGGTCTTCATTATTTCTATCCTTTCAACCACTGAGACTAGCTTTTCATCTTGTTCTAAGAAGATGGAACATTTGCATCAGCCTCTCAAGCAAAGAGGTTCAATGTAGAAGTCAGGCAAAGGTGGGAACAGCACACAGAATAAAAGGTGGTAGATGAATGCAGGCAAGCAGAGGAAGGAAATCTACCTCATAAATGCTGAGGATTTAAGAGCATCTGCTCCCTCAGATGAAAGTAAATGTTAGAGGAATTATGGCATCATACAGATTATATGCATATTCAGGAAATACTACTGTTTTCTTAAAGATGTCCAATGTTGTGGACAGGCTGGCTGTGTAATTGATTGCATTTAGGACACTTAATACTTGCACTAGTGTAGTGCTTTTCCATTTACGTAATGCCTTTCAATCCTCAAGATGGCCCAAAGCACTTCACAGCCAATGAGCTAACTTGGAAGTATAGTTACTGTTGTTATGCAAGTAAACAGAGCAGACAATTTTTGCATACCAAGATCCAACAAATAGCAAATGAGATAAGTGACCAGATATTTTGTTTTGGTAGTTTTGGTTGAGGAATGAATATTGACCATGACAGCAAAATAACTCCCTTGCTCTTCTTCAAAAGAATGTCATGGGATCTTTTATGTCCATCTGAACAGGTAGACGGATTCTAGGTTTAATGTTTCATATGAAAGATGACATCTCCGATAAGGAAATAAAATGTTAGCCTAGATTGTATGTTCAATCCTGGAGTGAGGCTGGAACCCACGATCTTCTGATTCAGTGTATTAGCACTTTCCACATCAAAGCAGCTCAAAGAACTTCACAGAATTAATTACTTTTGGAGTGCATTGACTGTTGTTATGTACACAAATATGCTAGTCATTATCCAGCAGTAATGTCTGAAACAGCAGTTCATCTATTCTTTTGGTAGCACTAATTGAGGGAGATTGTTGACCAAGATACCATAGAAATCCCTGTTCTTTTTCAAATAGTGCCATTTGATCTTAAAAGGCTCTCCAAACTGTCAGAAAGGGCCTCAGTTTAACATCTCATTGCTCACTCAGCAATGCATTTGAGGGTTATCCTAGATTATACACTCAAGTTCTGCAATGTGAGGCTTAAATCCACATTCTTTAATATAGTGGTTGGAGCACTACAACTGAGGTAAGATGAGGCATAAAAGGCTTCTAATAGGGAGAAATCTTATTTTGACCTGTTATTGTTGCTTTGGTGGTCATGGAAAGTAGATATCAAACAATGCTCACTTGAGACATACAAGTTTAGGATGCCTGGATGTCCCTAGCTAAATTATCCATTGGTGACAAAGTAAGTGACTTTTATTAGATAGATAGGCCAGGACTCTCCCAATATCAGGTGAGATAGCAACAGTGAATGAAGGAAAATACATGGCCCGACCTGTATTTCCCTCCTCCCGTTGCAGCTGTTAATGGCCTGACCTTCCCCACCTACCATTGTAAATGGTGATGGGAACCAGATTCTGACAGATATCCCTCCTGTGTGTGTTACCGGTACTTCTCGGGCTGCCAATGTGGATGGTGGTGGTAGGCCATAGGAAACAACAGCCCTGGGGTAACCCCATGGAAGGAGATGACCTTCTGGTGGCCTTCTCTCCCTCCATTCCATCCTCAACACTTGCCTCCTAGAGGCCCTGGTCTCAGCTGAGCTCTTCAGAGGTCAATCTTTGGGGAACTTCTGCCTCTTTAAGGTCCCCCGCTGGCTCTTGTGATGCAGTAGCATCCCCACAGCAGCACCTTTGGAATTGTCCTCTTCGCACTGGTGGGCTCCATCTTGGCAATGAGAATCCTGTCAAGAGTCTGCCATGCATCTCCAATGATCCCCAATCCAGGGAATTGGTTCAGGGTTGGGATGGATTCAGAGGGGTGGGTGGTAGTCCTGCCCCATCAGAATTGCATCCTGAAGAGAAGAATCCTAGCCATGGATTAGCATGACATTTGGCAACACTGCAGAAGATCCTCCTTGAACTTAACTGAAGATCTGGCAGATGTGCTATACAATCTCTTGTACTCATTCTATAAGTTATCTCACTTTTGAATATGCTTATAATGTGCCAGCAGTATATGCAGTGAGAGCTAGTATAGCCACAAATAGAAACATAGGAATATAGAAACAGGGCCATTCAGCCCCTCAAGCCTGTTCCATCATTCAATTAGATCATGGCTAATCTGTACCTCAACTCCATTTATCCACCTTTGCTTCATTTCCCTGATACTCTAACCTAACAAAAATCTATCGATCTCAGTCTTGAAATTTTCACTTGAATATCCACAGCTTTTGGGGGAGAGTTCCAGATTTCACTACCCTTTGTGTGAAAAACTGCTTTGAATCTCTTTATCATTTTAAATACCGTGATCAGATCACCCTTCAATCGTCTAAACTCAAGGGACAACAAACCAAGTTTATGCAACCTGTCCTCATAATCACAGAATCACAGAATCCCCACAATGCAGAGAGAGGCCATTTCGGCCCATCGAGCCTGCACCGACACATATCCCACCATATCCCCGTAACCCCACGTATTTAATCCCCCTAACACTAAGGGCCAATTTTTATCATAGCCAAATCAACCTAACCCGCACATCTTTGTAAACCTTTAAGATCTGGTATCATTCTGGTGAATGGTGCTGGAAAATTTGAATGCTTGAACCTTTAACAATGATATGAAGCAAACACCTTAAGCACTAATAGGGATGTAATACATCCCATTTTTTTCTGCTTCAAAGTATCACTACTTTCTCACACAAAAGCATCAGGCAACATGGTCTGCAATCTGAGTCACAGCAAACACAAAAAAGGAACAACAGAAACACAGCTGAACTAACGTAAAATAAAAATACAACTGTAAAGCAGAATGGTTATTTACAAAGATAACAGCCCCAAAGCTTGGGTTGAATCAAACTGGTTTCTGACAAAAGTTTTCGATATCTAATAAAATTAACCAGATGGTAGTTATTTTCATGGCAATGGAAACTATGGATCATTTTTAGATTATATGAAAATATTCAATTATATCAATGTACAGATTAATTACTTTGATTTAAGACACATTATTTTATTACATGTAAATAAAATGTGTATTAAAAAAAATTATGGGGATCACCAAAATCTGAAAATGTGAAGCAAGAGAAGCAAACATCTTAAATTCCATCATAATTACACCGTGAGGGGTTTTCTACAGTACGGTACTATTTGTGCTCGCGCCCATATCAAGCTATGGGGAAGTTCTGTATTGCACAAGGAATTGAGACACTAACAGTTTTTACACACAATACATGTCTTTGTCTCTTTCACAAGTCTTTGTAGGCTCAAAACTTTTTTAATTAAATTTTAGTTGATATAACATGTGTCAAGATATCAATTTATACTTTGGGCAGTTTAACTCTGGAGCAAACATCTGCAATTAGGGTGTGCTCCAGGGATCTTCTGCCAATATATAAAGAGTACAATGAGCTGCTAGGCTTCTGCAATATTGATTGCGTCATACAAGTTGCATCAAAGTTGACAGCTGTTCTAGTATAATGAGATATTGTGGCTGCGATGTAGCCTACCGAGGCGGGCTCAGTGCAGTCGAGGCAGGTGGCGGGTCCCGACCCCGCTCCATCCCGCTCAGTGAGAAGAATTTTCTGTTGATGGGGCTTCTTAAGCCCGCCCTGTGAGGTTCCCAGCCAATTAAAAGGAAGCGGGTTTGATGAAGTGTCATCAGCCGGTTTCCTTAAAGGGGCCATGTCCACAATCATTTTGATGTGGAGATGCCGGCGTTGGACTGGGGTGGACAAAAATGAGAAGTCGCACAACACCAGGTTATTTTGACAGTTGTGCTGTCAGTGTTCTGCAGCATTGAGTTGCTGCAAACACTGACAAGCACTGCACAAAGGCTCTCGCATGATTCCCTCCATATGCTTATGGAGGGAGTCACAGCACGCAGAGAGGTTCTCTTCCCTTCCAGTAGGCGGAAGAGACCTCCCCAGGAGACCAACGCAGCCTGGTTGCACATTGCACAGGAGGGCACAAGCAGGGATGTCGTCAGGAGGACCAGACTGCAGTGGTGCAAACCTTTCAATGATCTGAGTAGATCACAAAATGTTAATGCCAAGTCACACTCAACCCGATCCTGCTGTGCCACTCATCACATCCCCATCACTCTGCTTTCCTTACCCTACTCCTGCATATCCTTGCTCACACCAACTTACCTTGCACCTCCACCCATCCCTCTCTATCTACATTATCACTTCCCCATCTCACTAGCCACCCCTCACACTCATCCTAGTGCAATCATACCAACTAACAACACACAAGGGTAGGCACGTGGGCGTTTTATGCAATGTTCATGTGAAGTTTCTGGTAATGTACTGTCAAACATTGAAATCTTTATTTTCAACACTTTGTGTTCTGGACAGATTTGTGTGCACCTTTGGAAGTGGTTGAGTGAGTTGCAGTGAATGGTGAGACATAAGGGTACCCCTCCCCCACCCCCCTGCAATGGTGATGAGTGTGAAAGGAATGGCTTGGACTTTGTAGGGATGCTTTATGGTGCTGGTGCGGGTTGGTGCCAACCTGGCAGCCAGGGTATACAGCATCAAGTGAAGTAAATCTGGCCATGGTGAGGCCATTGCTGGCGTCCCGGGCAGCAACGTACTTGGGTGCTGAAGCCCTGTGTCCAGTGCAGCATCAGGTGATTGCGGAGAAGGTTGGTGTTGATGTTGGTGGTGCTGGTGTGCCTGGTGATATAGGTGTTGGGGCTGATCGTGGTGGGATTCTGAGGACCAAGGTGAGATTTTTTCAAGGGCACCGATGTTGCTGGAATAGATGGCAGCTGAAGTTGAGATGACAGAAGCGATCTGTCAATGGTGAGAGAGGTTGCTCCAAGGAGGTGACACTGGATAGAGAGTTTACTCCAAACACTTCCAAACTGCATAAAGCTCAAAAGTGGGTTCAAAATCAAAATGATCAGCCATGATCTCATCGAATGGCGGAGCAGGCTCGAGGTGCCGAATGGCCTACTCCTGCTCCTATCTTCTATGTTTCTATGTCTAAAATCATGAAGGCTCCAGCTTCTAAGATTGGGAAGTGTACAGCTGTGAAATGGTAGGTTTTATACCATTTTTGCAGCTGTCACCTATTCACAGCAATAGAGAGTCATTGAGAACACGACATACTTACCTGACGTGATACCCACTCTCCGGGAACCCTGTTAAAAACCTGGTAAAAAGGTAAGTACATGGGAAAATGGTGCATAACTATCTTTTAACAAGCTTTTAAGTATCTAAATTGTCGGGTCTGTTCAGGGATGACAGACCCGACACTTGGGAAACTGAGAAGGAGGCGGGTTTACAGCGGGATACCAGCCCGCTGTCAATCATTGTGATTTTGACAGCCAACCTGCCTCCAAACCCGCATTCTGAGCACCGGCAAAATTCCGGCCTGTGTGTGGGCCTGCAAAATGTTAAGAACCCATTTTTAAGTGGTAGGGAGCACCACTATTTAAGAAACTAATCATTGTTTTTTAATTATTATTTCAATTCAATTTATGATATAAGTGAAGAATTAAAGCTGATAGTGATTTGAAAAGGTTTAAATTGATGTTAACAATTGCACATTTTAGGCATTCAAACCCAGTTCTTCAAAAATTCTAAGCTAGTCGTTCCTACAAGTGTTGGATTGTTTTAAATGACAAACGGTAATTCATCAATTAAACTTTCAGTTCTCAAAATATAATTATTTTAAGACACAGAAAGCAGTTGCACTGGAATTCAGACCACTACACCTTAAATAATAGGCTGAATTTCAACTAAGCTGGAAAACAAAGCATAATGCTCTTATCTGGCAACAGATGCTGCGAGGCTCACGTTCAACAGTTGTAGCGGGGAACAGAGATAGTGTAGTCCGCATTCAGTCTGCCTTTTATTGTATGCTTTGCGTCTTATTAAAGGAGACAAATTTTCACAACTGCATCTGGAAGGGCCTGTGGCAGTTTTAAGGCTGGTCTACAACTGTTTGCATACACTTTAATCCCATCAGTAATAGAGCTGTTATGATCTGCTAGCCTTTGCAGTCATATACAATAGATCATCTAATCCTCCATTTACCAAGGCCACTTGTTAAAATCCCATTATGTATTGCTGACATTGTGTATGATAATCACTGTCCTTTATCACTATAATAGCACTGGGTTAAAACTTTTGAAATAGCTTAAAACATGGCTGGCTAATTCCAGCCTAAATCAAACAACCACTGGCAATTTTTTGACAATATAAGTGGACCTCTTTTGAAAATTCTACCCACTTGAATTGGTTTCTGCTGCACACAAGTGTTGCAATCGTAATGGTCAGAAGGATAGCGGGCCCATGTCTGGTTACAAACTATTATAACTCTAATCAAATACACTTATTATTGTATGGGCAGCATTTTTGCAAACCAGAACATTCAGTCAAACTTGCCCCCTTTGAAAAGGGTGAAAGCATTCTCATTATCCTGACAAACTGATCATTTGCAGGATGCAGGTGACAAATTAACTGCAACGGAAAGTACATGTTTTAACAAACCTCAGTGGGACCTTACAGGAAAAACAATTGGAATTCACAGTAGATTGTGCAATTTAATTGTTAACCTGGTGAGGCTAACATCATCAACATGTTTAAGTATATTTCTCAGTTATTGCCTTATGGCCATATTGCAATGAATTGATATAAAACAGAGTACAATGTAACATATTAATTCTAAATGATTAAATAAACAGCCAAAATTACATACTATATGGGACAGTTACAGTCAGGTAAACAGAGCAGCATGAATCTTCTTGAATATTTAACAATACTTTGATATATACAAACTAGCGACAGAAGGAGAAGGGAAGGTGAAGGGGAGGGGGAGGGGGGGGAGGGGGAGGGGGAGGGGGGAGGGGTGGGGGAGAGGAGAAGGGGATAAAGGGGAGGGGGAGAGGTGTAGTGGAAGGGGAAGGGCAGGGGAGAGGGGGAAGGTGAAGAGGAGGGGAGAGGGCAAAGGGAAGGGTAAAGGGGAGGGGAAGGGGGGAGGGGAAGGGGGGAGGGGAAGGGGCGAGGGGAGGGGAAAGGGGGAGGGCAGAGGGGGAAGGGGAGGGCAGAGGGGGAAGGGGAGGGAAGACAGGGACAAAGGGGAGGAGGAGAGGTGTAATAGAAGGGGTTAGGAGGAAGGAGAGCGGGGCATGCAATATGCATTACAGAATGTTACAATAACATTGGAAAATCCTATTGCAGCATTACATAAAGGCACCACAGGCAAAAAGGTTACTTAGGACTCTTCAATGGAAATGGGGCAGATATTGCTCTTTATTTCTATCTATAAAGATTATTTGTCAAAGTGGCTCTCACTTCTGAATCAAAAGCTTTGGCTTCAAGTCCCATTCTAGGATTTGAATTTATAGTGTAGGAGTGCTGCATTGCTGGAGGTGTTGTCCTTCAGAAGAGCTGTTAAACTGATTATTTCACGTGGACCTTAAAGATCCTATGGCACTATTTGAAGAAGACCAGGAAGTTCTTCTGGCCAACATTCAACCCTTAACCAACATCACCAAAAACAGTTTAACTGGTCATTCATCTTGTTTGTGGACTGTGATATCTCGCTCTGTGCAAAATGACTGCCACACACCCAGGTGGTAGATCATGTTTTAAACTAATAAGGGGGAGGGAGGGTTCAGGTATGGGTAAATTTGTAAGTCTAAAGAGAAAAGTCAAGACTGTAGCACAGAGTAGAGATTTGAGTAAGATCAAGCAGAGTGTGCCAAGAAGGGACAGAGAGTTTAACAACAGTAATAGGGCATTAGCGACTAAGGCCACATCAGGGAAAAATAGTAAAATGTTAACATTAAAGGTGCTATATCTGAATGCACAAAGCATTCGTAACAAGATAGTTGGCAAAAATAGAGATAAATGGGTTTGATCTAGTAGCCATTACTGATACGTGGTTGCAGGGTGACCAAGGTTAGGAACTAAATATTCCAGGATACTTGACTTTTAGAAAAGATAGGCAGAGTGGAAAAGGGGGGTGGGGTAGCCCTGATAATAAAGTTAACATGCAGATGCAGCAAGCAATTAGGAAGGCAAATGGTATATTGTTTTTTATTGCAAGGACGTTGGAGTATAAGAGTAAGGAAGTCCTGCTGCAATTATATAGGGCTTTGGTGAGACCACACTTGGAGTACAGTGCACAGTTTTGGTCCCTTTACCTAAGGAAGGATATACTTGCCTTACGAGTGGGTGCAACAAAGGTTCACTAGATTGATTCCTGGGATGAGAGGGTTGTCCTACGAGGAGGGATTGAGTAGAATGGGCCTATATTCTCTGGAGTTTAGAAGAATGAGAGGTGATCTCATTGAAATGTATAAAATTATTAGAGGGCTTGACAGGGTAGATGCTGAGAGGCTGTTTCCCCTGGATGGCGAGTCTAGAACTAAGGGCCATAGTCTCAGGGTAAGTGGTAGGCCATTTAAGACTGGGATGAGGAGAAATTTCTTCACTCAGAGGGTTGTGAATCTTTGGAATTCTCTATCCTGGAGGGCTGTGGATGCTCAGTCATTGTGTATACTCAAGACCGAGATCGATAGATTTTTGGCCACTAAGGGAATCAAGGGTATGGGATAGGGTGGAAAAGTGGAGTTGAATTAGAAGATCAGCTCTGATCTCATTGAATGGCGGAGCAAGCTCAAGGGACTGTATGGCCTACTCCTGCTCCTATTTATTATGTTCTTATGTGCCCCTGCATAGAAACAGTAACTGCATTTCAAAATAATTGGTTATATATGAAATACTTTATAAATGTTCTGAGAAGCATTATTGGGTATTATACAAATGCAAGTGTTTTTCTGTCACCACCATTTGCCTTGTAATTGGTGTATTTCTCACTATTAATTTTACTGAACCTGCAATCTCAGCTCTATCCAGGTATTACCATCTCCCATCTACCTCTGTGATTTACTAACTATCTTTCTGGATCTCCTGCTTCTATCCACATGTTATACTTTTCCATCTATTGGCTCTTTCTCATGATTTAATAACTCTGCCTTTCTTGATCTTCTGGCTGTATCCAAGTATTGTCCTTATCCATTCATCAGCTATATCCCTTTGATTTACTCTTTCATTATTCTTGCTCTCCTGGCTCCATCTCTGTGCTTTTCCACTATGAGTTCCATCTCCATGACTAATCAGCTCTGCATTCCATTTCTAAACCTGAACCACACGACCAACAGACATCAGATCAGCTCATTTTAGCAGCACAGCTGTGTGCATGTTGCTGCTGCGACAATGCTACCACAATAGCTGCCACCTTTATTTCAGTTTTATTTCACATGCATTTTGATCTTTATTTTAACTATGCTATGAATGACTCAAAACCACAGTGATCAGCAGCAAAACTTAATCTTGTAATGCCTACATTGAAGTATGCTTTTATGTCAATTCTTCACTGAAACTAATAATCACCAAGTAAATGGAATGTTCATGGGGAGATCATCATTTCAGGTCTGGAAATGATGAGAATATCATGGTATGCAAGCAGTCCAGGCGAGCACAGGTAAAAGGGCAACTAACAACTGGATGCCAGATCACTGTGATTGGTTAATTCCAACAGGCTAGAAGTATTATGGTGCAGATTACAGAGGGTCGTATAATCAGTGTTGCCCATGCCAAAAATGTTGACGTACAGAAAGGTTCAGGCCTTCTCCTCTCCTGCTCAGAAACATTTAACTGACAGATGGCCTGCCCTTTGTTTCCTTTAACTTCCACAATGTTCCACTTTCTCCACTGTATCGCCCATTTGGCAACTGATGCAATATACGATCATTAGATAGTCTTCAATTTGTTTGTTAGGTACAAAGTTAAATGTTGCAATGTTAGGTAAATGAGTCATCTGATATGTCTGGTTAGTACAAAGGTTCCTGTGCTCCTCCTCACATGGCCTAGTAAAACCTGTAAAAGAACAGTTTAGGAGTACGCTTGCTGTCTAATGATTTGAAAGAGATTCTGAGCTACAGCCTTCATTAGACGCAAAGAAAACCACTCAAACCCATCAGCCTCTGTTCGTGACTGCAGTCAGACTGCAATACCATACAGTGAAAGTTGTAATACTCCACTGAACCAGTAGGAATAAGTTAGTGTGATGCTCCCACACTAAAAAGTTTGCTTCAGTGGAACAGAAAACAAAGTAATAACATATAATATGGATATCTGTTTCACTGTGCAATAAACACATGCCATGACACTTCACCCCAACTATAGCTTGTGTCTCAGTTGTGCTTGTGGTAATACTAGGGCAGAATTAGACACACACACAAACACAAGCACACACACACATACTCCAATACATACACACACTCACATACATACACACACACACATGACAGCAGCTTAGCCATGAGACCTCCCAAGCCACATTATCAAAACAATACAAGCTGTAAATACATTTATATAGGTTATTATTCATTGTTTACGAACTATTGCATGCTTCAGTTCCAACAACAATTAGGTAAGCTCAATGAACCATCTTAGCTGAAGCAGCTAAAGACTGCTTCCAAGAGTTAGAATTTATTTGTTAATTTTTACAATTGGTGATTACACAGCAACCTATCTTTACCATTTTTGATGTAAAGATGAATGATGCTGCAAGACATGTAGAGCTATGGAGCTCACTGCATATTCAAAGATGTCATACTGGAAAAGTATGAAGTGGAAAGGAGTTAAGATACAAATAATGTTCTAAATCGCTATCAAATACTAACTAGCTGAATACATGTTCAGTCTAGGATAAAAACAAATTAGTGACTGGGATAGCTTTACTTAGGAAGAACTTTTAGGGCTATCCAGTTGTTAACCCACAGAGAATTTCTACAAGAACGGGCTTGTACCTTAAGCCATCAGACATTGTTAAATCAGAGATTATTCCTTTCTATTTATTTAGTATCTCCTCTCCAAACAGGCTGCCACCTGCAGATTTTCAAAAATAATTAGCTCAAACTATTTTGTGCTTTCTAGCCATGAACCTCCATGAGCATGTTTCTGTTAATACGCTTTTGTTACTAATAATATTCTGACTGAGTCCTGAAATTTGTTTCGCTTTGCCTTCTTTGATCACTGAAACTGTCACAATAAATTTCATGCTACAAATTATATTAAGTACAGTAATTAAGTTTACTATTCAGTAATTTGGCTCTGTAAGCATTTGGCAACTAAATACTGGCACTTATAGTAGGCCAGGTGAAATAAATATTGTCTGGTATCTTGCCTTGGGCACAACTTTCATTATTCTGGTTAGCAGTACATTTTACAAGTAACACCCAGAACCATGTGCAGTTAGGAGTGACAAATGTCAACAGATTCTTTGAAAATAGGATTGCAATAGTGTTTTAACTTTATTGGGATCTTTGGTTTCTACTGGATACACATATAGACAAGAGAGAGAGAGCCACTGCCCTGATTAAATTAAGAGGTGAAATGCTACACAAAATTAAATACACCCTTAAATCTCCTGTGATCATTCCTGGACTTCAAAGCCCTATAGATCAGGGGTTCTTAAGCTTTTTGTTTCTGAGGCCCCCTCCCGTGTTATAAAAATCCACGGACCCCCGTAACACAACACAAGTATTTTTTCTGTATAAGAATTAGTTATACAGTTAAACATAAGTACTTATTATTTTTGTTTTACTTACTGTGAAACTTGGATGGTTGAATTAAGGTGGGCCAAATGGCCTACCTCTTCTGTAATTATCATGATCTTGTGGAAAGGCCCTAGGACCACATTTTGTGAGTACAAAATCAGTTTAGTCAGACTTGTAAGTAATAGTCCCATGGTATTCAATGGACGGGCTGCTGAGCAATTCTGGTACACTATGACCGGGAAATTTCTGAGCTTGTGGTGGGGCAGGAAAATGTCCCGAGGAATTTGTCCCAGCTTTAATCATAAAATTATAAATAACGTATCCCACAAAGAACTGCATGTTTCTAAACCTATGCAGAACTCGACATAAGCGGAGATGTCTATAAAAATATTAATAAACACTCAACATCATTTTTTAACAGTTAGGAAAATGTATCAAAATTCCCAAAGGAGTTTGTTAATTTTTAAATCGCTGGAAGGTTTGCAACCAACAGTCGAACGGGATCATGCAGGAGGTCCAGATGTGGTGCAAGAGGATGGCAGCCAGCTTTGCAGCAGCAAAATAAACGCGGCTTCCACTGCAATCACTCTTAAAGAAATATTTCAGTATTTATTCAGTTTGCTTTCCAATAGTTATTAAATTGAAATCCAGTTTTAATAATAACAGAAGCCGAAAGTGATACAACGACACACAATGTGTAGCCCGATGTTAAGGTCAGTCTGAAAGTGGTCCCTCCCCCACCCCCCATCAGTACTAATAATTTCCAGCTGCTGGATTGATTCCCACATGTGCCATTAGGCACTTTACACGCAGATTAATTCATCCTTTATTCCCCCCCCCCCTGTTCCACACGCCAGGCTCTGTAACGGTTCTTGTGTGTTTGGCACACAGCTGCAGTCAGTACCTGGGACAGAGTCAGCACTTTACCCAGCACGCCTATGTCCGTGTTGGATTTCATGCGGAGGGATTATGCCGGCTTCTTGTTCACCTTGGTCAGGGCGAGAGGTCCCAACCATTCGTGCAAGTCCACGGCATGTTGCGGCTGCACTGTGGACAACCCGGGCTCAGACGGCATGAGCTGGCGTGTGAGCTACACTGTAGCAGGTTGAGATAATCCCGACTTCTGATCGGGCAAGGAGCACAGAGCCGCAATCCTTATTGAAATAACAACAGAAAATTCTGGAAACACTCAGCACAATAAAAAAGCAAATTATTATTTAAATGGGGAGAAATTACAAAATGCTGAGGTACAGAGGGATCTGGGGGTCCTGGTACATGAATCACAAAAAGTTAGCATGCAGGTGCAGCAAGTAATTAGGAAGGCAAATGGAGTGTTGGCCTTTATTGCAAAGGGAATGGAGTATAAAAGTAGGGTAGTCCTTTTACAACTGTAAAGGGCGTTGGTGAGGCCACACCTGGAGTACTGTGTACAGTTTTGGTCTCCTAATTTAAGGAAGGATATACTTGCATTGGAGGCAGTTCAGAGAAGGTTCACGAGGTTGATTCCGGAGATGAAGGGGTTGTCTTATGAAGAAAGGTTGAGCAGGTTGGGCCTATACTCATTGGAGTTTAGAAGAATGAGCGGGGATCTTATTGAAACATATAAGATTCTGAGGGGGCTCGACAGGGTAGATGCAGAGAGGATGTTTCCCCTTGTGGGGGAATCTAGAACTAGGGGGCATAATTTCAGAATAAGGGGGCACCCATTTAAATCGGAAATTAGGAGGAATTTCTTCTCTCTGAGGGTCGTGAATCTTTGGAATTCTCTTCCCCAGAGAGCTGTGGAGGCTGGGTCATTGAATATACTTAAGGTGGAGATAGACAGACTTTTGAAAGGTAAGGGAGTCAAGGGTTATGGGGAGCAGGCAGGGAAGTGGAGTTGAGGCCAAGATCAGATCAGCCATGATCTTATTGAATGGCGGAGCAGGCTCGAGGGGCCAAATGACCTACTCATGCTCCTACGTCTTATGTTCTTATGACAAGCAGCATCCGTGGAGAGAGAAACAGAGTTAACGTTTCAGGTCTGTGACCCTTCGTCAGAACTGGAAAAAGTTACCGATGTAACAGATTTTAAGAAGGTGCAGAGGCAGGGAAAGGGGGGAGGGGAGGAAAGAACAAAAGGGACGGTCTGTGATAGGGTGGAAGGCAGGAGTGGTTAAATGTTGCAAATGGGGATGGCAGAATCATCAACAGCTGCCGCCTGAAAAAATAGGGGCAGAGGTTATGGTCTGAAATTGTTGAACTCAATGTTGAGTCCAGAAGGCTGTAAAGTGCCTAACAGAAAGATGAGGTACTGTTCCTCGAGCTTACGTTGAGCTTCATTAGAACAGTGTAAGAGGCCGAGGACAGAGAGGTCAAAGTGGGAGTGGAGCAGAGAATTAAAGTGACAAGCAACTGGAAGCTCGGGGTCACCCTTACGGATTGAATGGAGGTGTTCTGCAAAAGCGGTCACCTAATCAGCGTTTGGTCTCCCCAATGTAGAGGAGACCGCATTGTGAGCAGCGAATACAGTATACTAAATTGCAAGAAGTAAAAGTAAATCACTGTTTCACCTGGAAGGAGTGTTTGGGGCCCTTGACAGTCGGAAGGGAGGAGGTAAAAGGGCAGGTGTTGCATCTCCTGCACTTGCACGGGAGGGGAGAGGCTGTTGGAGGTGATTGAGGAGTGGACCAGGGTGTTGCGGAGGGAGCGGTCCCTTCGGAATGCTGAAAGGGGAGGGGAAGATGTGTTTGGTGGTGGGATCATGCTGGAGGTGGCGGAAATGACGGAGGATGATCCGTTGAATGTGGAGGCTGGTGGGGTGAAAGGTGAGGTCAAGGGGAACCCTATCGTGGTTCTGGGAGGGAGGGGAAGGGGTGAAAGCAGAAGTGCGGGAAATGGAACGGACATGGTTGAGGGCCATGTCAACCACAGTAATGGGGAATCCTCGGTTGAGGAAAAAGCAAGACATATCGGAAGCACTATTATGGAAGGTGGCATCGTCAGAACAGATGCAACAGAGATGGAGAAACTGGGAGAATGGAATAGAGTCCTTACAGGAAGCGGGGTGGGAGGAAGTGTAGTCCAGGTAGCTGTGGGAGTCAGTGGGCTTATAGTGGATGTTTGTCGATAGCCTATCCCCAGAAATGGAGACAGAGAAGTCGAGGAAGGGAAGGGAAGAGTCACAGATGGACCATGTGAAGGTGAGGGAAGGATGGAAATTGGAAGCAAAGTGAATGACATTTTCTAGTTCAATCCTTATTGGTTGCACTGAGCTGTTTTCCCACAGCTCCGCCCACCCGCTCTAAATAAGGGCGCAAAGGGCATCGCTGCCAGTCAGTGATAAGAAGTGGTACTGGGCAAAGGGCAGTATCAGCTAGGCTGCGTACCCCTGTTTGAGAACCCCTGCTCTAGATTACAGTAGTTTAAGCCGTCTAGTATAGTGAAGTGCAATACCTATTAATTAATGCCTGTTACCAAAAGTTAATTTTGCAATTATTATGTATCTCAGCATAAAGAGTTGCTGTGGAAACATAATTACAAAATCCTAAATGAGGCTTCCAAAAGGCAAAAATCAGCAAAAAAAAAAGTTATTACGCAGAAACTTATCTACTCTATGACCTGTTTCATAACATGATTGGTTCTAAGTGTTTCCTACCCTGCTCAGTTTGTCTCCTTTGGGTGTTTCCAGTAAAAATATATGTTAAAAAAGCGCTTGCAACCTTTAGAATTGCAAAAACCTCTAGTGGGTTGAAAACACAGTTGGAACTTTGTTTGTTGCACTGCTTGGAAGATGATGCATTTTTAGAACTTAAAATATATTACAAATGTAAAACTGATGCATCTCAGAGGTGCTGCAAATAAATGTTGCAAATACATTGTATAATTCCAACAGTGTTGTGTGAATACAATAATATGGAGATCAAACTATTGCAATCATGAAGCAAAATGTGCTCAGACACTTGCAAAGATTGCAACATACTGCATATATAGCTGGAACTCAAATTACTGTACAAACCAGAGCAGAGAACTGCAGAAGTGAAAGCAGGTCATTAGCTCTACACACTTTAAATGAGCAACATAACTATAACATCAAGGTACTGATAGAAGTTAAGGAACTCCTTTTCAATTCATAACTCATTTGTTGCCAAACAGTTTCTCTATATAACCACTTGGTCTATCCAACAATGAATGCTAAATAGTAATACACTCAGAATGTTTTTGGACTGGTGCCACACACAGCTCTGTGCAAATTCACAAAGCTTCTCAGTGAATTGCCAAGGAGGCAACCAATGAATAGAAACTTGCTCAGATTTCCTTTATTCGAGACATCAGGAACCCACTGTTCAATATAATTAGCCGAGAGTCATAGAATCCCATAGCAAATGGCGCAGCCATCAACACAAAATTAGCACAGTAGGTGAGGCCATATTACAGAGCAAAAGTTAAATTATTAACTGCAGTATCATCCATTTCACCAGACAGAAAGTTAACAGCTTATCCCATCTTCCTGGCCCATAAAGTGCTCTGCTACTCTTCCAATTGACCCAAGATTGCTGAACTTTGCTTTGCCTAAAGTATTTTATAATGACACTTCCTGCTCAATTTCCATAGAAGGAAATTTGTGGATGGGCTAATCATTACAAATTGTTCCGAGCACAAGTGAAGCTGTTGTTTTTTAATATCCTATGTGCCTGGTTTTTTTTTAAGTGACAAATTATGTGCCCACAGAGCAGGAAAATGATATTTGTGGTAGAATATAACATTTTTCACATGTAATACAGCAAGATTGCCATTATGCTACAGGTCTGGTTTAAAAACTGCAATGCTGGATAATTTGTCATTTCTGTAATACAACAGAAATATTTAGTGGTTCAGGAGCGTTCTGAATGTGTGTGAATTATGTAGAAGATTGCACTTGCCAGTGTGCTACTGGGCTCTTTCGGGAAGTTTATTCCATTAATAAGATGCTATCAGGTTTTATTCTCAAGTGTACAGAAATACAGATCATTAAACCATAACCTGAAAGTATTAGTCATTTGATGGTATGTTCGCTGATATGACAACACTTTATCGAAATAAACTAAGGGGGCGATTTTCCCAGCCCTGGGGAGGCGGGTCTGCCAGGAAAATGGCAGAATCTAGGAGCGGGTACCCATCCCGCCCCCAACCCACCTCCGTGCCATCTCCCCAGGAGGCAGGTACCCGACCCGCGCCGGGTCCCGTCTCCTCGAGGCGGGAAGGGGATTATTGCCAATTAACTGCCTGTTAACAGGTAGTTAACAGGCAGTTTTTTGGCTAATCCCTATTTTGAGCCCTAAAGTGTGGGCTTCCCGATGGCTCCGAACCTCGCCAGGGTCAGCAAGGCGGGCCGTCGGTCTGCGGGGATCGGAGGGGCCGAGATGTCCGGTGTGCAGCTGAGTGATGAGTGCATGTGTGGAGAAGTAAGTGTGTGAGGTGAGTCTAAAGTGTTTTAATAAGATTACTTACCTTTGCTTCTTCCTCCAGGCTTCATCCCTTTAGGCTGCGAAGCTGCCTCATTTCCACGGCAGAGATGACAGAATGGCTGCTGCATTAACCGATGCAACAGCCATCTGATTTCTGCTCAGGAAAGAGGTTTAGTGAGTGTTGAGTACAAGGACTCACCAAAGAACAGAGATTGTCAGTGTTTGACAGCTTCTCAAAGCTGTCAAACGATGACAATTCATCTGTCAAAAATTTTTGACAGATGAAACGTCATACGCTGACGTTCTCTGTCACCGGCTTTCCCTTAATTGGCCCGCTAAGCCCGCTGGGCGGGCTTAACAAGGTCAATCAAGGAAAAATAGCGTGGGTTGGCCAGACGTCGATAGAGGCGGGACTAAAACCCGACAAGCAGCAGTCCCGCCTCCATCACGTCCCCATTGATAAAATCACCCCCTATTTGTCCAGAGGCAGAAATAATCTGTGGAATAAACAGCCTCCTTCTCTTCTTGTGTCACACCCACGCCACCACCCCCCACCGTCCATCCCCCCACAAAACCACAATGACAAAAAGACCAATCGCCACAAATCAATTGTCCTAGATTAAACTGAAATCATGACAGATTCACAGGGTGCACATTACAGGCTGCGGTCGCGAGCAGCAGTGCACACAAGGCCTGGTACTGGACAATAGTTTTAAGTATATTCTTAGTGTTAAAAAAAACAATCATTCATGTGCTGACATACTGTCCATTGTCAGATAACCAGCAATTTGAATTTATTGCAAATGTTTGCTTGTCCTGGGGATCAGTACAAGAGAGACGCTCCAGTGCACACTGAAGTAATTACTTGGGACTGTGTACTATATATGCAATGTGTTCAACCAAAGTATTAAAATAACTATGTGCTGCTCACAAAAATTTACATCAATGCCATTCACAGGACATCTGGGCCCCGATTTTGCGATAGGAATAATGGTGAGGCTAACAGCGCTCACCGTTATTACGGCGTAACTCGGACAGCAACTTCCGGCGTCCGCACATGCGCAGTTAAACACGGAAATCCAGAAGTTGCTGTACAATTTGCCCTGCTCCTCCAGAAGCTTCGCTACACCGGTACCTCGCTGATAGACTTGGCATTAAACTACATGAAGGGAGTGAAGTTGTGGTACTTCCAGTTGCTGGAATATAGACCGGAAACCTGGGAGAATGGGTTTCCCTCAGGCCATGCCGAATTTAACGGCAGGGCCTGATTTAATTTAAAATCAGATTCCCGCCCGCAGCCAGTCAGATTGAGAGGCTGTCTGGCTTTAGGACGGGTAGGCCTGGGAGCAGAGAGGAGGAAGGCCAGGATCATCATAGGGGTTCAGGGGTCAGGATCGTCGGAGGGGGGAGGGGGCCAAGATTGTTGGAGGGGTAGTCGGAAGGCCAGGGATCATCAAGAGGTTCGGGGGGTCAGGGATTGTCAGAGGGGGAGTCGGAAGGCCTGGATCGTTGCGGGGGGGGGGGGGGGGGGGGGAGTCAGAAGGCCAGATGGTGAGTCCGAGATCGGTCCGAGGGAGGGAATTGGAGGCCTGTGGGGGATCGGAGGCATCGGGGAGGGGGGGGATATCAGAGGCATCGGGGGTGAAGGGGAGATCGGAGGCCAGGGAGGGGGGAAATCAGAGGCCTTGGGGGAATTCAGAGACCTCACGGGGGAAGTTGGGGGGAGATCGGATGGTTGGGTGGGTGTTCGATTGCAGGGGGTTGGCGAGGCAGGAATGCTGGATCCAGCAAATAAGGCAACGGCCCTTACCTCCTGAATCCAACAGTCCTCGCCTTGCTTTAACTGCCTGGGTTCCCTGTGGCCCAGGAAACCTGGCCACCCAGAGTAAATTTAAAATGGAGCTCCAAAATGAGGCATATTTAAAGTGCCAACCCGCCTCCTGTGAGCACGTTAGCTGTCTACCCCGGTTAAAACAGGAGGTGGGCGGGTTGGAGTAGGGATTCAGATTTTTAACACTTTTACCTCCCACCCGACCCCAACCCACCCGTTTTTTGGGGTTAAATTTCCCCCTGCATGTCTCAGTGAGGATTCTTCAATCTGATTGGTTGAGGAGACATGCTGTTGCTTGTCCTGCTCACACAGGTCCCAGATCCCCTGTAGAGGGCGCCGCACTGAAGTGGCTCTCGAATTACCGTAAGTTGACACGCAAAAGCCCATGAAAAGTCTGTTGGCAGCTGTAATCATAATGAATGGTGAGTGCCGTTCCTTCGCCGTTGACCACAAAATCCAGGGCATTGTTTATATACAGGTTGTGCCACTGAAGCGGGATTTTCTTTTGACCTGGTGCTTTTTTTTCACCTGTTTCGAGTCAGCAATGTAGTTGAAATACTGCATAATCAGTAAATATCCTGGCAGATTCATTTACTGTTTTTAGATATTTTTAAATGATAAAACATCTGATAAAAGGATTTGCTAGTAATTGATTCTATCAGGCTGAGCAACCAAGTCTAATTTTATCAAAAATTACAACTAAATTTGAATTTGATCCAAATTTAAAGGATTATATATAAAAGCATGGTGAATAAGTGCACAGTATTCAAAGCTCATATGCAAAATCTCAAAACTAGCACCAGGAAAATGCAGACATTAAATAAAATAATATTCAGGTATTGTTCTTAAAAAAAAGAGGGGCAGCTACCTTCACAAATATTAATTTTGAGCACTAAAGTGTGCCTGCTGCCCTCAGGGCTACAGTTTTAGATTTGAGCAGGCTGCATACAACAGCCCATCCCACCCACATGCAGCCTGATCCTCTTTATAGTTAGTCCACACTGGATGGGGCGAGCTCACTATCACGTCAACTACTGCAGCCGATCTGCAGTGTGGCAGGACCATCTTGGACAGCTATGCATCAGGGCAAGTGGACGAGGCTGCACCTTACTCTGATTTAAAAACAGGACATGCCACTACTTTAATATAAGTCAGTGATTTGTATTCTTCACATCCTTTCTGCATATAACAGTGCTCCGGTTACATGGACAAGGATGTTAGTGTATACACAAATTTGCAAACATAAGCAAATTGCTACCATCGTCTTGTCTAAATGTAATTAACCACTGTCATGGCTTTCCCAACTAAAAGGAACAGAGTTAATAGCCTCATAGATTTTCCAGTAAGGTTAATTGCTATGGTATTTCTAGGTGTCGGCATGTATGAAAGATTCAGCACTGCTGACAGCTCAAAATCTTTAATGTTGGAATCTGGAATGTCATCACTGAATCAGCAATAAAGCTGATAAATATTTCTGCTTGATATAATCATATTTTTTGTGGAAAGATTCCTTTTTGATCCCATGCTTGATCTTTCCTGACTGGGTACGCGACAAACAATGAGCCTCTGAAATATATTGAAAAAGTATTAGGAAACTTTGTCATCCAGACAAAAGAAAATGATATATCAAGAATATTCATATGAATATTTGTGCGCATGCAACCTTCCTAAGTAACTTTAGCACCCATTTTAAAATCTTGACCCAAGCTGTGAAATTCAAACAGTGGCACTGAATCTTTAACACAGATTCATAGGCTTACTATGTGTGAAGCATGGCCTATAATTGGATGGACCCTGAGCATTAAAAGAAATGTTGCAAGAAATATATTTTGATAGCAATGGCCTTATGGCTAAAACACTGAGGTTCTGGCATTAGTTGACAATCAATTTGCTTACATTGACTGTGGGCAAAGCATTACACTAGACCACCAATGTAGAAAAAAGCTGTCTGTGTTTGCATCGTGTATCTCTCCAGCTGATTGATCAATAAAGGAATACAAGTGTTGAAAGTCAGGAAGGAGACTCTTGGCACACTAACCTCCAAAAGTATCTGAGCTGGCCATATTGGGTGCCTGCACATATACATGTGTAACGGATTAAGTAGCAGGCACTTTTAGCTATCATTTACAAAATGGTTTATGTTGCATAATCCATCCTAATTCTTCAAACAGCAATACACTTTACACAAGAAAGTTGATAAACTAATTTAGAAAACTACAGACACCATTAATTTACCTCAGGCATAAGGAAAATAATGGAATCAATTATTGGAAGCAAGCTTCAGAATTAACTGTATATTAATAAACTGGTAAATAGCAGCCTGTCCAACTCCATGACATTTTGAGGAGGTAATATGCCAACTGGACTGTGGCATGGTGTATCCAAATACAATGATGAATTGTACTGATGAGTGAATGGAGCATAAGTCACGGGGTTATACTAAAACAGTCCAGTACTCTGGTCTGTATGCACTTTGAGTACTGTATTCAATTTAGATCACCATGAAATATTTAGTTCAGCAAAGAAACCCAAGAAAATGATCCCCTGAAGTTTGAGCTGAGGAAGACTAGAAAAACTGGAGATTTTTTTCTTGAAAGAAGGCGACTGCAATGGAACATTATAGAAACATATATGATATTAAACAACGTGGAAAAATTAAATTCAGAGCACTATTTCAAGTTAAGCCAAGGCAGTAAGACAAAGTGGCACAGTTTCACAGATGAATTTAGGATTGATAGCAGCAGGAATATCATCATGCAAAGAGTAATCAACATTTGGAATGCACTTCCAGGTAGAGTGGTGGAGATGAAAACTTACCAGTGCCTCTCAGTTGCCCCTCCCTTTAAAAATTACTTGATAGCCTGGGAGTAGGCAATGAGAAACTGTGAGTACTGCAAGTTGCTGCAAGTGGGAGATCGAAACGGCGCGCCGCCGTCTACAGGGCATCTGGGATCTGTGTGAACAGGGCAAGCAACTGTGTATCTCCTTAACCAATCAGACTGAAGGATTGAGGATTGCACAGTGCAGAGTCTGAACCAGGAAGTGTAAGTTAGAGTAGTGAATTTGTTATTTCAAATCCCAACAGAGCTCGTTCTACACAAGATGTCGGCTGCCGAGCTGCCTCCAATCAGTTTTAAAGCATCAATATGATGTTGCAGGGTAATGGACTCACCTTTGCCCACTTAGGTTGAGATAGTTTTAGAGAACACTGTTGCTGCTATAATAGGGGCACCAGTAGGTGTACAGATGAATCTTCCCATTTAGAACATGTAGAATAATGAGGATATTCAGGTAAATACTGTTCTCTTTTAAATCATTTCTTTGATATTACAGTCAAAATTGTCACAAAGACTGGACACAGATCACTTTACAATTGAATCATGATTTTCTCTGACTTGTACTCTACTGTTTTGGCTATATAATTCAAAATTCTATTTTGCTTTGTTGATTGTTGCTGTAACTGCAAGGCTGGGTATTTTTTTATAGTTCAGCTAAACACTACGGGGGCGATCTTGCTAGCCCTGGGGAGGCGGGACTGCCGGGAAAGTGGCAGAATTTGGGGGCCCAAACCGCCCCCATGCCATCTTGCCAGGAGGCGGGTAGCTGTCCCGCGCCGGGTCCTGTCTCCTTGGAGGCGGGAAGGGATTAAAGCCTATTAACTGCCTGTTAACAGGTAGTTAACAGGTAGAAAATAGGATTATCCCCTTTTTGCCCTCACAAGTGCGGGCTTCCCGTAGGCTCCAAAACACGCCAGCGAGGCGAGGCAAGTACTGGGTCTGCGGGGGTCGGTGCAAAAGTGTGGTGTGAAGGTAAGTGATGGGTGCAAGAATGTAGAGGTGAGTATCTGAGGTAAGTGCAAAGTGTTTTTAAAAGTGTACTTACCTTTGTTTCTTCCTGCAGGCTTCAGTCGGTTTGTATGCGGAGAGTCTCAGACCTCCGCGTTGGGACTGACAGGTGGCCGTTGCATTCACAGATGCAACAACCATTTTAATTCAGTTAAAACAAGAGGTTTGATGGGGTCTTGTATTCAAGACCTCATCAAACTACAGAGAATGTCAGTGTTTGACAGCTTCACAGAGCTGTCAAACGATGACAATTCATCCGTCAAAAATTTTTGACAGATGAAACGTCATACGTTGATGTGCTCTGCAACTGGCTTTCCCTTAATTGGCCGCTGGGCGGGCTTAACAAGGTCAATCAAGGGAAAATAGCGTGGGTTGGCCACAAATTGATAGAGGCGGGACATCGACCCAACAAGCAGCAGTCCCGCCTCCAACGCGCCCCCAGTCACAAAATCACCCCCTTAGAAAATTTCACACATCCACCATTTCACTTTACTGAAATCCGACTGGCAACCCAAGCTCAAATGTTAACATTGAACCTCTGTCCGGCCAATTCTTGTCCAGTTTGTTTATGGTTAGATAACCTAAGCCTTTATAAGTTTTTAAAAAAAACCAGTAGTTTGATTTCACCGAGGGGCAGCAGGAGGAGGAAGAGGCCTTCTCTACATGCAGCCTCTTTATGCAGGTATAGGAGTCACCTTCCATAAGCATCCAGATCTACCTCTCCACCACTTCCCTTGTGCTCATAATTAACGCTGAGCTGTTACAGACAATTAAGTCATGGATGAGTTAAAATTCCTGAATATTGTGAAGACTGCAGCCCTCATTTTCAGCCCCCTACCATAAACTCCATTCCCCCTTGCCACTTATTCCATCCTCATCCCTGGGCACTCATTCAGGCTGAATCAGGCCACGTGAAACCATGGCATCCTGTCTGACCCAAAGCTGAGCTTCAAACCCTACATTATCTATTACTAAGATAGTTTACAGACACCTCTGCAACAACGACCACCGTGGCTCCTACCATCACTAAAACCCTTGTTCACACTTTTGTCACCTCCAGACTCGATTTATCCCCCACACTCCACTTAATCCAACTTGTCCACAACTCAAGTCGCTGTATCCTGACTTGTACAAAGTCCTGCTGTTCTGCCATCTTATCCTCATCTTCAAATCCCTCCATGGTCTTGCCCCACGCTAACTCTCAACTTCCTCCATCCTTACATTCCTTCCCACAAACTTGGGGTCTCTGAATCTGGCCTTCTGTGCATTCCCTCTCCCTTCACCCTACCACAGCCTTCAGCCACTTCAGCCCTACACTCTGAAACCTTTAGTTACAGTTTATTTGTTTAGTGTGCACCAATCAAAAGAGTACACTCTGAAACTTTAGCTTTAATCATCTCTCTACTTCTCTCTGCACCTTTAAAAACCCAAGCTTTAAGTCACCTCTCCTACTATGTCTCCACACCCATTTCTTTTATTATCCACTTTTCCCCCACCTTGGGACACTTTCCAAATCAAATGTACTAAATAAATGCAAGTTTCTGCTGCTTACAGATTATTCTTCAACATGACTGCAGCCACCAAATGGATTACATAATTTGCTGCAGCAACAACTGAGGTGCATTTCAGGGATGAATCTGAAGAAAGTGGCTTGAATTTTACATGAGGCATTAAGGTCAATGCCCAGTTTTCCAGGGATATATTCAATGCCACTACCAGTCAGTTGAATTAATTTCCTTTTGGCATTGATGAAGGTGTTAATAGCTTATTTCTGATGGAATGAATTATGGTAATTGAGAGAGTCATCAGAATTAATAATTCATGTCCTGACGATCCATTTTATAAATATCCACAGATATAAGGTGAACTAGAGGTTGATATTAACCCTGCACCAAATTGTATTTGTGTTTTTTTTTGCAAAAGTGCCCCATCTCTGCTTTGACATGCATGATGGCCGACCGCAACAGAGTTGCAATCTGGACATGCATTTAAGTGGCTCTCAGAAAGGCTGCTCCATGTTCTCGATACTCAATGGCATTCACACAGGAGGCTTACCAACTGTGAAATTATTGCAGGTTTATCTAGCAATAATCTCCTATTGATTCTCTCTCATTGTACATAAAACATACATATTTTCAGTTTAATTTCCCAGTTTCCAGACTGAAAGCATTTCAAAACACAATGTAACAAACACAAACTATGATCAAACAAGTCCTGCCTCAACAGTACATGCATCCCGCAGCTAAGCTATAGGAAGAGTTCATCAAGGTAAGTAAACAGAAGACTTGTGTCTGGGTACGACTGAATCAAGAGGCAGTCCCTCCAATTTACGAGCCGTGCTTTCGAAGGTTCCCACTTCAAGGACAAGTTACCTAGTTAATGAGTACAAAAAAAGATACTGACAGTTTGAGAGCTCATACTGTAAAACAAGGTCATCCATCAACTCAAACTGCAGGCTTTCCCCATCAGAACACACTTTGGTAAATCCTTGTTTTCTGCGCTTTGGTTGCGGATCTTGATTTTAGCCGATTTGAAATTTTATGTGCAGTTGAAATACTTACCAAATTGCAACTCTTTATGTACTTAAAACATGGATATCCAATCAAAAGAATGTAAGAAAAGTCAATGACAACATAAGGCCGTTCAGCCCATCCCTCTAATATGATAACTTTCATTGCAGCATCCAGCTGTATTTGGAACATCTCTAAAGTTTTACCTATTTAATGAATGATTCCAAGTATTTATCATCATTTGAGTAATGAATCTCTTCCTAATATCTGCTTTATATTTACCTCCCACTAGTTTAAATTTATGTCCTCTGGTTTCACTCTCCTGTCTTGTTTTAAAGTAGTACCCTGGGTTTATTTTGTCGACACCATTTAATATTTTATGTACCTCAATGAAGTCTCCCCCAGCTCTTATATGCCATTTTTTCCAACTTTAGAGTTATAACTCTGGTTGAGTAACTGTCTACAATATATATCCTTTTTATTATTCATGTTTTACTGCTGTTCTGCATTTTACTATTTTCTTATTGTGCTATCTTGCTAATGAAGCGCCTGATGGATGGATAAGTTAAAAAAAAATCATTAAACCTTAATAAATTTATTAATGGAACATAGATAAATTATAGTGAAAAAAAGGCAGCTAAAGGCCGGTAAGTAGCATTCAATATATTAGTTTTAATACAAAAATACAGAACTCTGCCTTCCCCCCACTTCACAGTAATACACACCGTTATCTGCTGATGCCACTATTAAAATGTTGTTGGTACTGTGTTACAATATAAAAAAATTAAACAAAGATTGAATGAGACAGCATACCTTTCACTTGATTGTGCAAATTTTTTATACAGTACAGTACAATGGTTTGTCTTGGACTGTTTATAATATCTTTGCTGTAAAATAATTAACTTCAATTAGATTCAGAAACCATCGCAAAAGACAAAATCAAGTACCATCATTATTTATAGGCAGTGCATTCAAAGGAATAAGTGCACTCGTGCACTATGGATAATGTAAATTAATGAGAGTTTAAATTCTGGGTTGACAATATAATCAAGAACATCTTTTTTAACTAACGTAAACTGATCTCAGTATCTTCTACAAGCTTAAATGCATCAACTCACTAAAGCTTAATTGGCATTTTAAGTTTTTTAAGTACTCAATATGGTTACGGCAATAACAGTGCATTCCCCTGTCATTATGAATCAACAGAAACACTACACATCTCTAAGCAACGTGTAGCCCAGATCAGCAAAGCACTTGGCTGCTCAAGCACTGCCCCACATTGCATCTCAAACCCAATCTCAGGAAACCACCCCAGCTGCACCAACAGGAAATTTCCTTTCTCCACATTCTTTATGTCGAGGTTCTTATACTGTCAAAGATCAGCACTGGCCTCAGATCCTTCAACAAAACAGGAAGGAGGAGAAACGTCAGCCAGGCACCCCCAGCACTGTTAGGGATCTAGGGACCACTGCTGGAATCTGGGCATGTGTGGGCATTGGGCAAAAACAGGATTGGGCTCACTTCTGAATAACCCATTAATGTTCAGCATTAAAGCTCATATATGAAGAACCATAGAAGTTTACAGTACAGAAGGAGGTAATTCACCCCATCATGTCTGAAGAATTGCCACTTTTACAAATATCAGAGGAATGCAAGTGCCTGTGGGATTGCACCCCAAAATAAGTCACTTATAAGAAAAGAGGAAAACAAATATGGTGGAGAGTACTACGTAAGAGACAGGAATGTAGTATAAAGCTGTAAAAGGATTCAAGAGATATAAATCTTAAGAACTTATAGTTTATGATATCATGATCTGAACACTTCAATTGAATGACAGCCTTATTTTAAGATATTTGTGGCTTTTGATTTAAAATACATAATAACAGTGGCTGAAACCTTCGTAAAAGTACTCCAGAAATGTAAAATCGTGTGAGGCTTATGCACTTTAGTCAGGAGTTATGGTAACAGATATGAATAATTGTCACAAGTTGATTATCTGTGTTGTGCTTTACTGACCCTAGTACAAAAAGGCAGACCAGTCGCTAAATGTTAAAAGATGCTAACTTGTAGCTAGGAAGAACTCAGGAACAAATTCTCAATTATTTTTAAATGCCTCAAACTGTCAACACAACAATTATCTGATGTAGAATTGACAATCACATCATTCAGTAGCCTTTTCAGAGGGTTAATAAGCTATCTTCTCGACTGTGCTTCTGTGTAGCAAATAGCTCAGCAGATTATCAATTCAAGTTCACTTCATCAAAATTAATGTTCTAAAAACACCAGGTGATTCATGACCTGCACAATTATACAGAGCAAAACACACTGCCGGCAGCCTTGACAAACAACATCTATTCATTAACTGAAACTCTGAACCAACAGTAGTTAATATGTACTTCAATTATGCATCATGAAAAATAACAAGGCTGCTGGTGCTGTTCTGATGCTGGGGGAATAATTGGAATGTGTACTGCAGTATTTGATCCTCAAATTATCAGATACTATCAAATTAGGGCTGCAATTCACTGCAGTCATTTCATTTGAAAATACTGCCATCTTAACTGACTAAATTTTGGCAATATGTTAAAATGTTGTGTGAATGTGCTGTATATTTTTGTACTTTTGTTTATATGTGACTATCATAAATCCTGCTCCAATACTCTCTTAGGGTATGTAGCTTCCAGACTGTTCATTTGCTCTAGTGGCTGTTTGTTTAAAGGATTTTTTTTTTTAATTGTTTACTGTATATAGCACTATAACAGCAAATATAACTCAAAATATTTCCCTGTTTCAAGTGGACTGAAATAAAAAGACATCAGCTCAGGCGGAGCTGGAATAGACAAGATATATAAAGCATAGTTGCATTTGTCTCAGCATTGAATCTGGAACAAATCTGTCAAACTACCTTGAAAATATCGAATATGTGTGCAGCCATCTTAAAATGATACTCGCATTATTTCACTTTACAATAGGATTTTTAAAAAATGAACATAAATCTGTATGTTCACGTGAGTGAAGACAAAATCATTTGATTTCCCAAGTTATTAAGACAGTTTCAATGCTACCATTTTGGAAAGGCTGGAAGGGTCTGATAGGATCAAGTTGTATGTCTAATGAAAGTCTCAAGCTGTCAAAGTAACACATAATTATTCACAGACGTACAAGTTCTGTTCTTAAAATATGCACATGCACAGCTCTGCAATGTGGGTAGATTCAAAATGAGAACAATTCCAAATAAAACAATCAAAAACAGAACATTTATGTTTTAATAGTCACGTGCCAATATACTTGCATATGGCTCTTTCAAACTGATTAAAAATTGGCAATTGTTTCCCATGTATAAGACTAGAAGCTCTCTCTTGTTTTTCTTTGTACCCTCCTATCCCTCTGCCATTTTCTCATTCAGCCCAGTAAATCAATCAAAATCAGAATGTTTGTTTTCCTGTTTGTATAGGTGAACAAAGATAACCAATTTCCTGCTCACATGAGGGTGGGAACCCAACTGTCCTGCTAGAGATGATGATATGTGCAGATATGTCAGCTGTGGCTCAGTGGGTAGCACTCTCGCCTCTGAGTCAGAGGGTTGTGGGTTCAAGTCCCACTCCAGAGACTTGAGCATAAAATCTAGGCTGACACTTCAGTGCAGTACTGAGGGAGTGCTGTACTGTCGGAGGTGCCATATTTTGGAGGAGACATTAAACCGAGGCCCCATCGTACTATTTAAAGAGATGGGGAATTCTCCCCAGTGTCCTGGACAATATTTATCTCTCAACAATAATCACTAAATAAAAGAAGATTATCTAGTCATTAACACATTGCTGTTTGTGGGACCATGCTGTGCGCAAATTGGCTGCCGCGTTGCCTACAATTTTAAAAAGTACTTCATTGGCTGTAATGCACTTTGGGATGTCCTGAGGTGTGAAAGACGCTATATAAATGCAGATCTTTCCTTTTATGCTGTACTGCAAGATGAGGAAAATAACTGATTAGGCTGGAAACATAGGGCTGGATTTTCCCTGCGGAGGCGGGATGGCAGCGGGAGAGCTGGATGGCAGGTTCCGGTACGCTTCCATCTGCAGCCGCTCTCTCAGAAGGATTTTCCACAGATTGGCCTCGTTAAGCCCGCTCTGCGGGATTGCCGGCCAATTAACAGGAAGCGGGTCTGATGACGTCATTTGATGACGCGTCATCAGCCGGTTTCCTTAAAGGGACCACGGCCACATTGATTTTGACAGTTGTGCTGTCAGTGTTCTGCAGCATTGAGGTGCTGCAAACACTGACAAGCACTGCACAGAGGTGCACGTCTGCACCCAGGCTCTCGCATGATTCCCTCCACATCACACAGGGAGATTCTCTTCCCTTCCCATGGGCGGAAGAGACCTCCCCAGGTGATCAACGCAGTCTGGTAGCACATTGCACAGGAGGACACAAGCAGGGATGTCGTCAGGAACACCAGGCTGCAGTGCCGCCAACCTTTTAATGATCTCAGTAGATCACGAAACGTTACTGCAAAGCCACACTCAATCTCACCCTGCTGTGCCACTCATCGCATCCCCATCACTCTGCCATACATACCCTACTCCTGTACATCCTTACTCACACCAACTTACCTTGCACCTCCACCCATCCCTCTATCTACATTATCACTTCCCCATCTCACTAGCCACCCCTCACACTCACCCTCATCCTACTGCAAGCATACCAACTAACAACACACAAGGGTAAGCACTTGAGAGGTTTAGCCAATGTTCATGTGAAGTTTCTGGTAATGTGTTGTCATAAAGTGAAATCTATATTTTCAACACTTCACCTTATTGGACAAATCTGTGTGCACCTTAAGAAGTGTCTTAGTGAGTTCCAGTGAATGTTGAGACATAACTTCCCCCCGCACCCCCACCCCTGCTATAATGACTGTGAATGGAATGGCTTGGACATTAAAGGGATGCTTTACGGTGCTGGTGTGGGATGGTGTCAACCTGGCGCATCATGTGGCAGCCAGGGTTTACAGCGTCAAGTGAAGTAAATCTGGCCATGGTGATGCCCTCACTGGCCTCCCGGGCAGCAATGTTGTCAGGGGCTGATGCCCTGTTTCCTGTGCAGCATCAGGTGACGGCGGAGAAGGTCGGTGATGTTGGTGCGCCTGGTGATGTTGGTGTTGGGGCTGATCGTGGAAGGATTCAGAGGACCAAGGTGTGTTTTTTCCAATAGATTGCAGCTACAGGTGAGATGACAGAAGCGATCTATCAATGGTGAGAGAGGTTGTTCCAATGAGGTGGCACTGATTATACAGTTGGTTCTAAACACTTGCAAGCTAAAGAAATCTCTATATGTATTACAAATGCAGTAACCAACAGTTTCTGCGCTCTGAAACTGACCATCTGCAACATGGCATCTTTACACCACTTCTGCAGCTGTCAGTTTATCAGATACATCAGAGCAGACTCAACTCACGCCAGGGTGAGCTGGCGTGTTCCCCGAGCAGCGGGTAATCTGTGGGGAGCACCTAAAATTGCAAGGTAGCCTCAAAATAGCATTAAATTGGCTGTTAACAAGCCATTTAATGATCTAAATTGTCTCCCCCGCCGCTTGGTGTCGGGTCAGTTCTGCGCTGACAGACCCGACACCTGGGAGACTCGTGTGGAGGCGGGTTGACAGCATGTTTCCTACCCGCTGTCAATCTTTGCTATTTTGACAGTGGACCCGCCTCCAAACCATCCTCTGAGCGCCGGCAAAATCCAGCCCATAGAGTTTGACACACAGGGGGAAAAATTGGATATCGGCCATTTTGGGGCGCTAATATCGGCCGGGCGCAAAGTTTAGCGCCTAGCGCTAATTATCGCCTCCGACTGCAAAATTCGCTTATATCACCCCTGGAGGTGATTTGAGCGCTAAATCAAGCGCTACACACCTCTCTTAAGGCGCAAACGTCAGGGAGCGAGGTGCTACCTCAGCTCAAGCGATGTCAGTAACCATAGAAGCCAGAAAGACTGGCGCCGTCCAGTTCTTAAAGGGGAGGGGTCATCTTGCTAGCCAGTCACACCCTGCTCATTGCAGCCTTGAATCTCGGCCGGGAGAGACCTCTAAAGCAATTGTGTTGGAAACACTAATGGATAGGCCAAGGGAAAGAGCTCGGCGCTTAGGAACCTCAAAAGTGGTGCTGAGGACCAAACTCCTTAGGACAGTATTAAATCTCTCCAGATGTCTCTCTCCCTCTCAACCTGCGTGTACCAAAAATTTTGCCGACAAGAAAAGGCAGGAAGCGCCCGCCTTTAAAGAGCGCTCCCCCAGTCCCTTCCCGACTTGAAAATGTTCCCCTCTACCTGTCGTTCCTAGTGGCAGGCGCTAAGGCAGGGGGCGCAACTCAATATCCGGTCCGGGGCGTTACATGGGGTGTTGCATGCTCGACTAACGTCATGATCTGCGGGCGCAGGAGATCGTAGTGTTTAGCGCCGCTGAAAAATGACTGATCAATTTCGAGAGCAGCGCTAAAATCGCCACGCTCGGGCGCTAAGTTCCTCGTGCCCCTTTAGCGCTCCCTGGAGGCGCTAACCAACCGAATTTCCCCCCACAATGTTCAATTGTAATAGAAATTTTAGAATGGAAAAGGGATAAATGGCTTAGTAATTTTCTGCAGTCCTGCAATTTAAAAAAAGAAAATTGTTACATCAAGAGAAGACAATTTTAAAGATTAACTTGGATTATTTTAATTTGGGGAATAGAATAAGGTCACTCTCGTCCTCAAAATTCCTGTTGAAAACAGCTGGAGCCAGTGCACTTAATGGCATAAATCCAGATAGAAGCTGAACACTGTAATAATAGTTTTGCTGAAAACTCATGGTACTTCTAAATATAGCAAATCCATTTATCAGAGCCACAGAATTCCGTATTGGGAATTTATCTGTGAAAAAGATGAGTGTGAAGTTCCTGCTGTGATATGACAGAATGCCATTTCCAAGACTGCTGATAAGTCACAGTCAATTGCTATATAAAGAGAAAGGAATGCATCTTTCTTACTGGGCTGAATGGCACTGTTTGCGGTTACATTTAACATCAAAGTCTGACTTACAATTGTCAAACATGAATTTGCTTTAATTGTCTTTGTTTTTCGATATAACGCTGCACAAAATAAAGCAACACTCCTAACACTGACGGCTGTTCTTGTTGGATGCTGCAAAGTTTACTATATATAGCATAAAGGACAGTCAGGGGTAAATTACAGACATGGATGCAGTCCCAAGCTGGCTGTGAGCCGGTATGTGCATGTGATACAATCACAAGTGCACACGGTACAAGCCTAAATTCATTGAGGTACTCCACATTTATCTGTAACTCATCCCTTGACTATTGTTTTGTACGAGACAAGCTCCCTTTTTTCTTTCAGAGTAAGCTGGCAGCAGTAACGAGGAGCTCATTGTAATGATGAAGAACAGCCACATTATGATGCAAGATGTGAAATATTACAATGGAAATATCACCAATTAGCCTGAGGTGAGTTATTTTCCACCTTTGACAAGCCAGGAAAAATAAAAACTCATAGCTTGCAAGTAACATCACTAAGTCTATTCCTTTTCTCCAATTTTCTTTTTGCCTTTTCTTAATTACTGTTCTTCGGGAGTTTTATATTGGTACAGAGTCAATGCACACTCACTGTAAAGAACCTCTGCAGGAACACACATTGACACATTTTGCCTGTCAGTAGAGCGGAGCACCTATGGGCAAATGTCAATCAGAGCAAACAACAGCCCAAGTCTAAGATTTAAAACAAAAATAGAAAATGCTGGAAACACTGATCTGATGGGAGTTCTGACAAAGGATCCACACTGGAAACATTAACTCATTGGTTATCTCCACAATGTTTCCAGCATTTTCTCTTCTTGTTTCAGATTTCCAGCATCTGCAGCTTTTTGCTTTATTTTAAAACTCAGCTAGTTGTATCTTTAAAATGATCACTTTTTCTCTTGTGATTGGAGAGTTACCATTACACAATAATGATCAGATCCATCCACATTCCTTTGTTCGTGCCTCTACTCAGAAACTAATATGGTCAAAGATTGCTTAGTGGCCAGACAGTCTATTTTTGTAATGGTATTACTTGCTAGTCCACAGACTGGGGGAAGCTGGCAAATTCATTATCTGTGATGGCCAAACCATCAAAGTGCATGGGTAATACGCAAACAGTAAATGTCCCAACAGCTGCTCACTAACATGGGTTACAAACATCTCATATCATTGTATCTTTGAACTTGGTTGATTGGCAGTTCTTTATTCTGACGCCTTTGGTCTGGGAAATACACTGGAGATTTCTCTCAATATCTTCAGTTCAGTTCACATACGAAATTGAACTGCGTCAGACTGACGTAGGAATCACATTGTTCGTGTATAACACTGGATTGTGAAATCTACAAAAGATTGTTTCATCCAAAAGTCGCACACATTATCAGACTGTGCATGAATTGTGTTCTAAATAGGATTGGTTGACTCCTTGTGGACTGCCTTTTAATTATTATACTTTTGGTTTCTTGTTGTACATTACTGCTTTTCTTCACTTGTAAACAAATCTGATTAGCTTTAGCCTGAACATAATGGTCCAACAATGTTGTATTTATTGTTATTCAGGGAAAACAGGAGAACATGGTGAGGCCCCACATAATCTTCATGCTTTATATCATAATTCAAGGGTGATTGTTAATCCTGTGGCATGTTATCCCTACTCACGTCACATATAAAGGTTCAGGTTTTGGTTCATAGAAAATTGCTTATGGAAACTGCCATGAACACAAGATCCTCCAGGGGTACAGTCCCATGGGTGCCAGCATCCCTCTAGTATCTTACCCAAATGGCTATTCTTTACGTGCAAGTGTTAGCAGGCTACGGAGAGCATCACAGCTGAGCCCCATTCTATCCTGACATCACATCCACATTCAAGCACTTTCCATCAGTAGTCACAAGTGATTTTTCTCCTGCATAATCCAGAGAGCCGAGGTCAATTACTGCCCTGACTGAGATCAGCGAATTCAGAGGAGATTTGGGAATTGAACCTGAGACTTTCTGCTGTGTATGGGCTGATGTTACACTGAGCACCACTTTTACCCGCTAGGCCATCGGGAAAGCTATTGGCAATTTTTTAATTACTTTTTCTTTGCTTCCCCACTGCATCTGATACTTTGTGGTTTGTTCCCAGCCCACTGACTAGCTTCTTGTCTAAAACAAATAGCACATTATTTACTTCAGAATAAACAATATAACGTGCCATAATTTTTCTCTGCTTAAAAATATCAAGTTAATTAAAAGGTCATTAATCAATAAGTAAGTTCAATATCTATTTTGCTAATTATCTTCATGGGAGTCTTTTCCATTTTAGGAAGCCCAAGATTTATTTACCTTCTTGTGTGGGTGCTCTTGTTAGCAACAGGTGAGGTATGATCCAAAGAATATTAACTGCTTTTTATGTTTCTAGACATCTCACATTATAGTTAGCTACTCAAATATCTAGGCTGCTACTGTAATGGTCTTCCATTTATTTCTACTGAATTGTAAAATTACTGGTGTGATGACAGACAGGATTTGACTTGTCACTTGTCTTCATAAAAATAGCAAGCTCATTTGTCAAATAAAACTGGTATGTGAACTGATCTATTTTGACTATGGGAACTGACTTAATTGCTAAGCTTATGAAAACTTTAAACAGTTTTTGTTTTAACCCTCATTTGTTATTCAACCAACTATTTATTATTGCTTGTAATAATGAAAGCTGCAGTGACAAGCTGTGAACCGAAGGGCAACAGTTTACCCTACCCTGAAAAAGTGGTAGCATACACAATGGCACATCGAGAAACTAAAAACAAAAAAAACTGCAGATGCTGGGGACCTGAAACAAAAACAGAAAATGCTGGAAACATTCAGCAGATCAGTGAACATCTATGGAAAGAACAGATTAGTTAACGTTCCAGGTGTAGTCCCTTCGTCAGAACAGGGAAAAATTACAAATGAACAGCATTTAAAAAGGAATAGAACAATAGGAAGGGGAGGAGAGAAAGACACACAAACACAAACAAGAGAGAGAAATAGAATGACTTGTAAAGTGCTCCAGTGAAAAACAGGAGATGGTTAAACAGCTGAAGTGATATTAATAAGAGAAAATAGGAGGTATAATGAGAGAAATTAAAGACATTTATCAGGCACAGAGAAAGTGTGAATGCCTGAGGTGGTTTGGGGGTGTGTGTATGGCAGGTAGAAAGAGAAGCACAAAAAACTGGGTGAAGCAGAGCAGGCTCCAGTGGCCCACAAGCCTGGAAGAAGAAACAAACAGGTTGACATCAAGGTTACACATTTCCCATTATACATTCCGATGAATGGTCCCCAGTCTCCACCCCGAGCACTAATCTGTCCCATCCCCAAGAAATGGCAACACACCCATCCCACACCGCCACCAGTTCCTGCCAAACTACAGTTAAGGTCAGAAGATTTTACGGTCAATATTAAGGCCAGAGGATTGCAAAGTGCCATATAGAACGATAAGATGCTGTTCTTTGAGCTTGTGTTGTGCTTCATTAAAACAGTGTAGAAGGCCAAAGACAAAGGGGGTCACTTTAATCTAATCCATCTAGCGGGATCGGGTCGAGCGGGATCAGGTTTATACCCTGCCCGGTTTTACTCTCCACTCCACTGAAGGCAGTGGAGAGTAAAATTGGGCTGGGTATAAAATGGGAGGCCAAACCGATCCAGTCAGTTAAACTCCAGATGGGTTGGGTTAAAATTACCCCACAGATAGTTCAGAGTGGGAGTGGGAGGGAGAATTGAAGTGACAAACTTCTAGAAGTATTGACCATCTTGTGAAGTGGTTTTACTGCCTGCTTCCATAAGCAAATCACCACGAAAAGCAAACATAAATGGTCGCCCCCTACTATAGTGAGTGTGAGCACTCAGCCCACTGATACAAGGCAACAGCCCAGTTTTTACATTGTTGTACAGAGCTTCTTTGACAAAAGTCTAGGTCAGAAACGTTAAAGTCTCGGTTGTGGTTTTAAACAACTCTGAATGGACAATCATACACATGTGCAATTATTACTCTGAATTTGATCTTTCTGCTGAACAGCTGAATTCAGCACAAACTGAAAAAACACTTCAATGACGAGCAGTCCTGCAATATAAATGGGGTCTTTCTGACAATTTAGTTACTGCCATTGTAGTAGTAAATGGGAGTAAACTGTTGCCACACACATCAAATTTCCTTTGAAATGAAAAGGTCAACTAGTCGTCAGCTGTTCCAAGCTGTGAAAAGATAAATCAGCAGAAGACAAGAGTAAAGAATTATTCCAGGCGCAGCTGCACGTATCTCATTAAAGACTCTTACTACAAACTACAATAAAGAATCCACATGGCCCCCTCCCAAATTTAACACATTCCTCAAATTCCATAAACAGACTGGATTAACAAACTGCAGGGTGTGAAAATGCAACCATGTTGACATTTGCTGTCTAATGTCACAGATCGTAATGTCCAATGTAAAACTAGAACACCAGACTTGGTAATATAAAATGTTTGTGCAACTCAAAGTCAAAAGGGCACATCTCAATTCAAGTTTGTGGATTTAGGCAGAACACAGGTCAATTAGGGAATGAAGTGTTTTTTTTATATTTTGGATAATATTACTTCAAATTTGAAGTTGATCTATTAACACATCATTTAATGTATTGCCAGATTCATGAAGACTCAAATAATAGTAAAGGTGACTGGATCATTATGGTTATGAATTTCAGTCTGACTAGAAGTGGACATTTCAACACACTCCAGACCACTTTGTGAGTGGCTTTATCAATCAGACCACTAATTTCTCATTTGTGTGTTTAAATCCCTCCATGGTCTTGTCCCTTCCTGCCAGTGTTCCCTTTGCCAATGCTACTACCCCCAACCCCAAAGTCTCCATTCCTCTGACTCCAGCCTCTTGTGGTGCCTCCCCCTTCATTTGCCCTACCATTGACAGTCCTACTTTCAGCTGCCTAGGCCCTATGCTCTGTAATTCCCTCCCCAAACCCATCTGCCACTCCACCTTCCTCTCATTTAAAACCCATCTCTTTTGACCAAGCTTTTGGGCCTCTCTCCTTATATATCCTTCTTTAGCTTAGCTATTTTTTCTTGACACCCCTGTGAAGTGCCTTGTGACACTTTTCTACATTAAAGGTGCTATATAACTGTAAGTCACTGTTGCTGTAATATTGTGGAAACTGTTATGCAATGTGAGGAGGCGGATAGTGTTCTGAATTCCCTATTTTTATTGTGAGGTGATTTCAGAGCACTGGCAATGGAATAATTGTGCATATGGAAGATTGCTCAAATGTTGATTTTGCAATTTTAAAACTGCTTTCTCATCAGTCTTCCATAGCTTCTAGAGTTTATGCTATTAAATTTGGTTTCCTTAGACAATGGCATACTTCTGGAACCAGCTTTACCTGGATCTAACTCGAGTCTCGAAGTTTGCTGCTAGACTACCGAAACCAGATTTACCAGAATAAACACTGGGAGCCACCTCATAGATGCCAACCTCCTGGTCTCTGAATTAAAATACCAACATAAAATGTCCTTAAGTTTCTGCAGAAACTCTCTGATGTTGGGGAAAGGTCTGTAAAGGCTAGTAATTCACTGGCAAGAAACAGTAACACGTTTATTTATATTACGGTACTCATAGAATCACATGTAGCATTGTAATACAATGAGCCATACATGCCACCAAGGTCTGTGTTATCCCACAAATGCACACTGCCTTCTAACTGATCCAGTGAAGAAGAACAACAACAACTTGTATTTATATAGCGCCTTTAACGTAGTAAAACGTCCCAAGGGGCTGCGCAGGAGTATTTTAAGACAAAAAATTTGACACTGATCCACATACGGATAAATTAGGGCAGGTGACCAAAAGCTTGGTCAAAGAGGTAGGTGCTAAACAAAGGTGCTATCTGCTACTGAAGAGGCTCCAATCCACTTTCATTGCACAGTTGGGTAGGGTTGCCAACTCTGGTTGGACATAATCCTGGAGGTGTCATCACATGATCTCCCGCCTCCAACCACCCCGTCCTCACACTCCTGCCATTGGTCGCCCAACATGTCCATACTCATGGTACACCATCTTCTCACACCAATTGGAAAGTAAATAGACTCTTCATTACCCAATTGGATGATTCTTGACTGTCAAACAGCCTTTTATCCCATGTCTGATATTTTTATAACTAATGAACAAAAATGCTCAAAGTTTTCTTTATACAACAGTTTTTTTAGTGCCCCTATGATTTTTCTCCCAGGTTGCTTTAATTCCTGGAGACTCTAGGGCAATCCTAGAGGGCTGGCAATCCTACAGTTGGGGCAAGCAGGTACAGGCTGATTCACAAATGGTTGTGAAAAATTCATTTTCATTTTGTAAGAATAAGCATGCAACAATATACATTTCTTTCTCCATTCCACCCCCTCGCCCCCCCCCCCCCCCCCAAACAGAGCGCTATTGGCAATGCAGTCCAAATACTTTTTTTCATAATGCTGTTTTGTGGCAAGGCCGGCAACACACAACTGCTAAGGTTGTTTGATCAAGACACTGTGCTCTTGCATACTGAATCCTGAAAAATGTGTGGATTGAAAGTTAGTCTGTCCCTATTACATAATTAATATACTTGTTACAACCTTGTCTTTGACCCAGTTGTGTCTTGTAAATGAATTTATTGCAATTAAAAACTAGCACGTACTGAAAAGTGCTAAGATCACCAATTGTTAGGCTTTCATACATTTCAGTCTACTGTTGATTTCATTTATCCTACAGTTTTAAATTTGAGTCAGCCCTTCCATTACTCAAGACTAATGCACATGCGAGAATAAACATGAACAGTCTCTAGGTATCACAACAGTGCCAAATCAAATTGTTCCTAAATTTCTCAGTTTTCCTTAACTAAAGTTCAATAAAATAGTCAGGTATTTCCATTCAGAAAACATCCTTACCATCATAAATTCAGAGCCCGTATTTTCTTTTATTGCCTGATATTGCTTGATTTTTTTTTAATTCACAAGAGTTGAATCAACAATAAATGAAGTACAGTACAGTAGAACGTAAAAACTGAGGTATTTCAATAAAAGAACCAGAGATTAAGTTAGTTGGCTATCACAAATGGCCACAGGTTTGAATTTGCAGAATGCCATGGTATCTATAAAAAAGGGGGTTGGGAAGGAAAATGGGACACTTAACTGCCTTTGTGTTCAGAGGCAGTACTAATAACTCTTGAGTCTGTCTGATATGCCACTGGACAACAGTAATGTTACGCAAACTGGGAAGTAACAGTCAACAGAAGCTCATTTGAGTAACTCCACAGTAATGGCAATATAGTAAAATTGTATTCACTGTCAAAGAAGACCAGACAAGAAGAGAAAGCTTAGGATTGTAAATGTGTGGCTGGAAAGATGGTGTAGATAGTTCAGATTTTTGGGACGCTGGATGTTAATGACTTGGATGAAGGAATAGAGTTGTATATTCAAGTTTGCAGATGACAGTAAGTTAGGAGGCATAGTAAGTTGTGGGATGAAACTAAAGTTACAAATGGACATAGACAGACTAAGTGAATGGGCAAAACTACAGCAGATGGAAATCAACGTGGGGAAGTGTGAGGTTACCTACTTTGGGTATGACAAATTGGAATATTTTCTTAATGAGGAGAGATTACAGGCTGTAGAGAAGCAATGGGATTTAGGTGTCCATGTACACAAAAATGAACCTTGCATTTATATAGCAACTTTCATGACCTCAGGATGTTCCAAAGCTCCTTCCAGCCAATGAAGTACTATTAAAGTGTAATCACTGTTGTAATGTAGGAAACAAATCACTAAAAGCTAGTGCGCAAGTATAAAAAGTTTTTTTTTTAAAAAGCTAATGAAATGCTGGCCTTTATCTCAAGGGGGTTGGAATACGAAAGTGAGGAAGTTATGCTTGAGTTGTACAGAGCCTTGGTCAGATCCCATCTGGAGTACTGTATTCAGTTTTGGGCACCATGCCTCAGCAAAGATATATTAGCCTTGGAGGGGATACAGCACAGATTCACCAAAATGATACCAGGGCTAAAAGAATGAAATTATGAGGACAGGTTGCATAAACTTGGTTTGGGTTCCCGTGAGTATAGATGGTTCAGGGGTGATCTAATTGAAGTCTTTAAAATGATAAAGGATTTGATAGGGTAGATACAGAGAAACTATTTCCTCTGGTAGAGAAATCCAGAACAAAGGGGCATAATCTTAACATTACAACAAGGCTTTTCAGGAGTGAAATCAGGAATCACTTTTTCACACAAAGGATAATGGAATTCTTAAGCTCTCTCCCCCCAAAAGGCTGTGGATGCTGGGCCACTTCAAATTTTTAAGACTGAGATTGATAGATTTTTGTTAGGTATGATATCAAGGGATACGGAGTAGAGGCGGGTAAATGGAGTTGAGGTACAGATCAGCCATGATGTAACAGAATGGCGGAGCAGGCTCAAGGGCTGAATGGCCTACTCATGTTCCCATGTTCCTATCTAAAAGAAACTGCCAAGTTAAGGAAATTGTTTTACTTCTATAGACTCATGTTAACTTCAAGAATGCATGACTGTGTCTATCACTCAGTCATTCTGTTGGGTTGATCAGGGAACCTAACGAGGGCAATCCCGTATTAAATGATTGACCCATGACATTTACATAATACAGGGCAGTAGACCACTGTGGAATGTTTACCTTTAGCTTTGGTTAAGTAGTGTAAAGACGGTCAGATTAAAACCATTACTCTGACTTGCAGTGTAATGAAATAATTATTATCTGATGAACAGAAAGAAACATGCAGCATTATGTCCATTACACAGTGGGCTTTGAGTCATTTATACTGGAACAGGCCCCAGGGTAGCTAGTACTTTCACTGAATTTCAATCAATTCCTGATAGACTGCAGTACAGCTGACAGGTATGCTTCCATCTATGCTTAGGTCATACCATCACTATAAGGCTCTAGATAGGTTTATTAATAAATGTCAACAAAAGACATAGGGATCTATAGTTCATATAGAGATATTAAAAAATGGTGAAAAAGTAACCTTTCAAAACAAGAATTGACCAATTTGTGAAGAAAATAGGCTAATACTAATATCTTCTGTCCTAATATCTCCTTTTTTGGCTCAGTGTCAAATTTAGTCTTATATACTCCTGTGAAGCGACTTGGGATGTTTTCCTATGTTAAAGGCGCTATATAATGCAGAGTAATACACTAAGGGCTGGATTTTCATTGACCCGTGGAGGTGGGTTTGGAGGCATGTGGGGGGTTAAAATTGCGAAAACTGGCGGGCGGGCACAAGCCCGCCTCCACGCAATTTTCATTAAATCGTGTCTGCTGGTCCCGACTCCGTCCCGCCTGTAAGAGGCGGGATAGGCTGTTAAGGCCCTTAACAAGCACTAAATTGCCTCTATAATGCCATTTTGAAAGGCCTTTGTGATTTTAACCCTTTTTCTACGTGAAGCACGCCTGTTCTGAACCACGAATGTGAAACCTGGCGGGAGCACATTTGGCTGGCTGGCTGTATATCTGGGAGTGGTGGTGCAAAAATATCTGGGAGCAGACTTAGGGCTGCTGCTGCTCATTTTGCATCCAGGTCCTCTCACAGCAAAGGCCAGGCAGTCTTTGCAGACCTTCAATGCAGCAGCAATGATGACATCATCAGAGGCGACTTTCAGACTGAAAACACTAATTGGGTCATGGGTTCCCACATGCTGGAACTCAATTGCCCAATTAGGTGAAAATCGCATCAATCTCCCACATCCAATTGCAATCGGGTGGATAACACGAAAAGTGGATGACATGACCCCAACCCGCCCCAGTATCAAAATCCAGCCCTAAGACACATCTCAAAATTAAGAGACTAATAAAGCACCCAATTGTCCTTCATGCACCTCTGACATTATTGCAACCCCTCAATGTGTTATAAAAACAGAAAATGCTGGAAATACTCAGCAGGTCAGGCAGCATCTGTGGAGAGAGAAACAGAGTTAACGTTTCAGGTCGATGACCTTTCGAGAGATCCTCAATGTGTTACTACACTGCAGACTGTGTTATACTTTAGGTGGCACACAGTCACCCATCTTGTATTCTCCATTCCATAGTACTCCAAATATTTCTGACCAAGGCTTTTATTGCTGCAGTTGTTCTCTGAGAGTATAACTTTCCCAGAAAAAAAGAGCAATTTAAACAAGCAAACATGGTTAAAGCTCAAGCTTATGTGCTAATTTACCCTTTTGTACTACATCCTTACATTATGTTATAAAACACTGATGACTGTTTAACAAACTTTCATTGGAGTTCATGTTACTGCTGATTAAACACTCTGAATATTTCAAAGGACCAATGAGCCTTTGAACGCACACTGTCAGAAAAACATTTATCAAACATTGTTACGGAAGTTAAAAAATGCTTTAGTCATTTAAGTTAATGTCTTTTTATCATAATTCATTATTTAGATTACAACCATTTTAACAATCTTTGCATTGGCATTTTATTCCAGATAAGCACTAAAAGATTTATTCCTCAGACAGTGTCCAAGGTTTTCCTGCAATGCTGCGTGATGTCATTTCCCTGAATCTCCAATCTGCAGCAGTCTGACTGGCACTGTATAACAGATATTGGAAATACACCAACAGCTGCACCTAGAAATGTTCCACTCAGAAATCAAACCGATATCAGCTGTAAAGTGCTGCATTTTAAAGCGTAAACTGTCCCTAAACATCAGTCATGTTTGCAAAACCCTTCTTTATGGTGAATTTTGCTAGGGAAAGTAACTTTGTTGTAGTGTTTATTCCCTCTATAATATTTTAGCTCCTACTGTAATTTGTAGCAAAGATACCCAACAATAGCTATTTCACAATAAAGATTCTCTCGTGTAATATTAAATGCATGCTAATTGTACCTCATAAAAGGCCATTATCAGAGCAGAGTTCAAGGTTCAAATTTCAAATACAAAAATCAGGAATTCAAAGGTCCGGTTATTCTAAACTAGTACTATCAGGCAGTGACACTTGTTATGATTAACGTTTGCTCCCCAGGACAATCAAAGCCAACTCTGTGGTTGCCCACACACAGTATTTTAGTTACCTCAAATTATGGAAAAAACATGGAGGTAATCCAATTATAATCCTGCTCAGGCATTTTAAAGTTACACAATACTGTTTAACATTTCTGAACATGCTTTGGACTAATGTAGTGTTCCTAACTTTTCATTGTGGGTCAGTCATCGGGATGCTCCACCCCACTGCACTGCACTACAGTGATGGGATGTGGATATGCACCAACAGTCCCTCACATATTGAACTCGATATTTCTAATATACCAATTTTTGTTTGGAAAGCCAGGTGTTTGACATGAGTGCAAGACCATCACAATGCTTAAGAATCTCTAAACCAAAATACACAGAAATCAACATAAGTAGAATTTCTGTTTGCTTGATATGGAATGTACACTCCCTCCCCATAAATACACACTGGGCTAGAGAATTTAGGTACAGATTAGAAGCAAAGCCTATTTGACCTCCTTTCTCCATGTGTAGGAGTACAGAGCTTGCTGCTGCTTGTCCACATAGAACCATCATGCCCATTAAGGCATTGACTTGTACAAATACAGATCGACGACTCCAGGTTTCATCAATGAGGCAGGTTGCCTGGGCAATCAACAATATACAGGAAACTCTTGTTTATCCGGCACCCAAATATCCGGAATTCTCGCTTAACCGGCAAAAATCATCCTCCGAAAACTCCTCTCAAATAACCGGCAATGTTGCCGAGTCGCAGTCCGAGTCTCCGCGAACGCCGAGTACTCCGAAAACTCCTCTCAAATAACCGGCAATGTTGCCGATCCAGAGTCCGCAAACGCCGATTTAGTCAGTAGGGGTAGTTTTCAAAAGTGCTGTCGGAAGTCCGAAACACTGCAGTAGCAGGAGTTGATTCTCCCGTGCTGCCGGGAGTCTCACTTACTGTTAAGTAATTAAAGAGTTATGGATTACTCTCAACTGGCAGTACTGTACTTAATCAAGCATCTTCCACCATCCATTTAACACAACATTCTGTAGGTGACTACCCAAATACTGTATACTGCACATTTCTTGATTTTTTTATTTTTCTTTGTTAAAAATAGCCTCGGTAGATATAACTCTCTGTTATCCGGAACTTTCGATCAACCGGCACCACGCCGGTCCCGTCGGTGCCGGATACCAAAGAGTTTCCTGTAGCCTGGTATACTGGAAGCCTGACTGGCTCACAGGCATCAACTTGGTTCCAAACCTTCCATCACCAGTTGTGCACCCCTGCCCCCCACCACTCCACCAAAAACAATGGCCCAAAAATTAGTGAGGGCGCCTTCGTGTGAGGGTAAGGCTTCCCCGCGATCTCTCACTGCGCGCTGGCTTTTCATTCCCAGCTCGCACGAACTTGATGTTCTGGACAGCAGCTGTGCAGGGCTTCCGTATCCCACAGGCGCAGTTAATTCGTGCGAGCTGTGGGATCACGTGACTCAGTTAGAGCCAATGGCAGCACACCATCTTTCATTCATAGCTTTCACAAAAGTGCTGTGAAAGCTATGAATCTATACCCCCCCAAAAGAACAGCTAAACCTCAATTAAATTTTTTTTTAAAACCATCACATTAATAAAATAAGTATAATTAAATAAATTAACCATTTTAAACAAAAAATTAAATTTTTGAAAAAATTTAAAATCTTTTAAAAAGTTATAAAAATAAACTTACCTTTCTTTAAAGTCTCTAAAAAAGATATACCTGTTGAAAAAAATTCAAAATAATACTTAATTAACTACTTACCTTGTTAAAAGAGGGTCTTACGCCTCCTTTCTTTATGTGCAAAATCTTCCATACTTACCTGCGCGTTCAAAGCACTAAGTGCACTGCGTGCGCGCAGCCTGTCGCGCGCACGCGGTTCACCTAGGAACCGCCCCCTTTTGAAATCACCAAGTGCCGGTTTTCAGCGCACGCGCAGTGCATGCAGAAAACCGGCAATTGGAGACAGAATACGCGAGAGTACATAGTGCGTACTCTCGCGTAGCAACACTAATTTTTGGGCCAATAGCCTCTAATTGGTTGCTAGACAACTGACAAGTGTGAGTCTGAGCCTCTACTGGGTGGACAGCAAGTACCCACAATTTCTCCAAGTGGCATAGTTAGCATAGTTACAAAGATAGGGAGAGGAAAATCCATAAAGGGATTTAAACATGACAATGATCATTTTAAATTGGAGGCACTGGGGGACCGGAAGTAAAAGTAGGTCCAGCAAGGACAAGAATGATGGGTGAGTGTGACTCCGTGTGGGATAGGAACTGGGGAACAGAATTTTGGATGAGCTGAAGTTTACAGAGCATTGAGGCGAGCCAGCATGGATGAGTTTTAACAGCAGATAGGCTGAGGTAGGAGAAGAGGAGGAAATAAGCAAAATTGTGATAGAGAGAATGTATGGTTGGAAAATCAGCTCACGATCGAATAGGATGCCAAGGTTACGAACGGTCTGGTTCAAAGAGCTGGTGATGAATGAATACTTTTCGTCAGTGTTCACCGAGGAGAGGGGCCATGTTCTTGAGGATGAGTGTGTGATAAAGGTGGATAGGCTGGAGGTGGTAGATGTTCTGAGGGAAGATGTTTTCGCAATTTTGAAGAACCTGAGGGTCGATAAGTCCCCTGGGCCAGATGGGATATATCCTAGGATTCTTTGGGAGGCAAGGGAGGAGATTGCAGAGCCTCTGGCTTTGATCTTTGGGTCCTCACTGTCCACGGGAATGGTGCCAGAGGACTGGAGAGTGGCGAATGTTGTTCCTCTCTTCAAGAAAGGAAATAGGAATGACCCTGGTAATTATAGGCCGGTTAGTCTTACTTCGGTGGTTGGTAAGATAATGGAAAAGGTCCTGAGGGATAGGATTTATGACCATTTGGAAAGGAGCAACTTAATCAGGGATAGTCAACACGGATTCGTGAAGGGTAACTCTTGCCTAACAAATTTGATTGAATTCTTTGAGGAGGTAACTAAGTGTGTAGATGAAGGTAGAGCAGTTGATGTCGTATACATGGATTTTAGTAAGGCGTTTGATAAGGTTCCCCATGGTCGGCTCATGAAGAAAGTAAGGAGTTGTGGGATAGAGGGAAATTTGGCCGATTGGATAAGTAACTGGCTATCTCATAGAAGGCAGAGGGTGGTGGTGGATGGAGCATTTTCGGACTGGAGACCAGTTACCAGCGGTGTGCCACAGGGGTCGGTGCTGGGTCCTCTGCTGTTTGTGATTTTTATCAATGACTTGGAGGAGGGGACTGAAGGGTGGATCAGTAAATTTGCTGATGACACCAAGATTGGTGGAGCAGTGGATGAGGTGGAGGGCTGTTGTAGGCTGCAAAGAGACATAGATAGGATGCAGAGCTGGGCCGAAAAATGGCAGATGGAATTTAACCCTGATAAGTGCGAGGTGATTCATTTTGGTAGGGCAAATTTGAATAAGGATTACAGGGTCAACGGCAGGGTTCTGAGGAACGTGGAGGAACAGAGGGATCTGGGGGTTCATATCCACAGATCTCTGAAGGTTGCCACTCAAGTGGATAGAGCAGTAAAGAAGGCCTATGGTGTGTTGGCGTTTATTAACAGAGGGTTTGAGTTTAAGAACCGTGAGGTTATGCTGCAACTGTACAGGACCTTGGTGAGACCACATTTGGAATATTGTGTGCAGTTCTGGTCACCTCACTATAGGAAGGACGTGGAAGCATTGGAAAGAGTGCAAAGGAGATTTACCAGGATGCTGCCTGGTTTGGGGGGGGAGGTCTTATGAGGAAAGATTGAGGGAGTTGGGGTTTTTCTCTTTAGAGCGGAGGAGGATGAGAGGCGACTTAATAGAGGCTTATAAGATGATGAGGGGGATAGATAGAGTGGATGTTCAGAGACTATTTCCTCGGGTAGAGGCAGCTGTTACAAGGGGGCATAACTATAAGGTGCATGGGGGGAGATATAGAAGGGATGTCCGAGGTAGATTCTTTACTCAGAGAGTGGTTGGGGTGTGGAATGGACTGCCTGCTGTGATAGTGGAGTCGGACACTTTAGGAACTTTCAAGCGGTTATTGGATAAGCACATGGAGCACACCAGAGTGATAGGGAGTGTGATAGCTTGATCTTGGTCTCGGACAATGCTCGGCACAACATCGAGGGCCGAAGGGCCTGTATTGTGCTGTACTGTTCTATGTTCTATGTTCTATGTTCTATGTTCTATATCAGTGTCCATGTAGAAGCTGCCTCCATGTCTTTGGATGATGTCGCCAAGGGGCAGCATGTCGATCTGGAAGAAGAGGGGCGAAAGGTAGATCCTTGGGGGACTTCAGAGGCAACAGTGTGGGGGTAGGAAGAGAAGCCATTACTATCATCACCATATGGTTAATCCAGCTGCTCGTGTAAGGGACTTTGGCAAAGAGACAGGCACACCGTGAGACCGGCGCTCCATTTAGGATGTTGAACAACAGGAAGAGGAGCTCCCCCTCCCTGCGACCATTTCTTCTTTTTGTTGCAGATTCAACCTGGGCAGTTGCTAAATGGAAGCCACACACTTTCCCATAGGAAGGGAAAACAGGAAGACAACTCAAGAACTGATAGTTTTAATGGAACTAGAATGATCCCTCCTCTCATACCACCTTTCCTTAGATCTACTTATGTACCAATTACACCTCCTAATAATATTTCTCTCCTTTCTCCTAATGGACAGCAAAGAGGAGAGTGCAGAATCCCAGCTTTGGCAACATTTTCTAGCCTAGCAGTTCAAGAATGGAGGCTTACAAGCATGTGGAGCAGCAACTTTGTTGAAAGCCGCATACGAAATGGATGTAGGCTGCAAGTAACCCTAGATACATTAAGCATACCACTAGACTCATAAAAATTGTTACTTTTCAGATTTGGTTGCACACTGGAGGTTAAATTCTGTTTAACTTACAGTGCATTGAAAAGTCATCCCACAATGCAAATGTGATGGCTTATTCTGCCATGCTTTGTTTCTGAAAGAATCTCTTTTGTAATGTAACACAAAGGAGGGGCAGGACTATGCAGCACACAAATCATCATTTTTATTCATTTAAAGGGCATCATATGCTGCTACTGCCTGCACAATATAGTATTTCCCCATAGAGTAAGAATGGAGCATATTGAATTAAAAAAAATTGCTGTTGAAATAATTTTTAGAAAAAAAGATCAGAAAATTAACATTGTTAATAAACAAAAATCATGCATTTGTTTTTGTCCCGAGAGGGAATAGTTGCAGAATTGTTGTCGTCCGCTGTGCCAATAATTTCCTCCCTGATGCACACTGGAATCCACTGCCAACACAAGTGCATTAGAAATCCATGCAAATTATCCAGGTAATATTTAATCAGCAACAGGGATAGTGCCAAAGTACACAATGAACATAGAATTATGTAATAAATGTAGAAACAAATCAGTAGCATTGGCAGAATATAGGAAACTCATTATTAACATATTTTACAGAGATGTAATGGAATTGGTATTTGCCAGTACTGGTTGATGTTTGCCAATTATCAGAGTATCATGTGTTTTGGGTAACAGTTATGGTATGAATCAACAATCACCCAAATACTTCACAAGTCTGCATGACTTGTTGTGACAGTGCTCTACAAGTTCGTTCTAGAGTTCATAACCAGTCACAATGTGGCAAACTGTTGTACAGTCAGACCCCTCTTAAAGAAGCAATATGCCAGAAATTTTACATTTACCCCTTATAAAAATTGGGTAGGTGTTAAACATAACACACTATTTTATTACATTTTATAAAATATGAATGATACGGCGTCTATACTTGGCAGACTGATGAATCAGAAAAATCAGCCAGGATTTTCACTCTTGTAAACTTTCCCGTTTGGAAATGCATATTGGATGTTGGGGTGAGGACAGCATCAAGCTCTTGCAGTCAAATAGCCTACCAACATTCATATTGTAGACTCACACATGAAGAATGCCCACTTGGACAAAGCTGCGCAGCAAGAAGTCACTAATTTCAAGAAAAAACTGGGAAGGGGAAGGAAGAGCATTGGGTTTTTCCAAGAAAAGCTTGTCATCAACAGGCCTTGATCTTATTTTAAATTTGCATTTTCATTATTAGTACGATGCAGTCACACTATAAGATTACCATTGGTGTGAAGCTGTTTCAGGTAACTTCATACAACGTAAATCAGGTTCTAAAGCCCAAAGTGACTCTAAAGCAAAGTGGAATGAGACTAGCTACTCCAGGAGTCTCACTCCTTTCTGTTCTGGGGTCTGGTTAGGCCCGGACTTTGCATTCTGGCTGCATTTACACGATGGTCCCGATAATTACGGGGAGGGAGCTGGGGCACGTATCTGTGGGTGGGAAACCAGGAAATATCGGGAAAGCAGAGGTCCTGCCGAATTTAACAGCAGGGCCGCATTAGAATTTTTACTCCGTTTCCTGCCTGGCAGACGGTCAGAATAAAGGCTAGCCAGGTGCCGGCTGGGAAAGCCTGCAGTAGAAAGCTGCAGCCAGGGACCGCTGGGCATGGTCCCTGGCAATCAGAGAAGATCGGGGGGGGGGGGGGGGGGGTGGAGAGGAGTGCAGCAGCGATGAGGGAAAGATCATGGGGGGGGAAAGAGAGATTTGTCTGGTCGGTCCATCGCGGGGAGGGAGAGATCGGAGTAGAAGAGTTGCTTGAGGGGCCGGGGGAAGCACTCCTGATCCTCCTGGTCCACAAGTGTGCCGTAAAAGCACTTACCGGCTGGATCTGGGAGCTCCTGCCTGCCTTCAGCTGCCGGATTTCCCGAGCCCTGGGAAACCCGGCCCGCAGCTGTTAAATTTAAATGGCTCCCAAAATCTGTGGAATGGAGCTTCATTTAAATATTATAATCACGGATCCGCCTCTCCAGAGCGGACTATTCAGAAGCCCCCAAACCCATCCTGGTTAAACCAGAAGTAGATGCATTCCTGGTGCTTGGGGTCGGGTTTCACATTTTTAACAATTTACCCACCCCCCCCCCCCATCCCGTCCCTCTCCTGCCTGTCGTGGGGGAGTTAAGATTCCCCCTGGTAAGTGCTATACAGATACAGAACAAAATTGCTTCACATAATTGCTACAGTTATAGTGTGAACTAAACTCCCACACATAGGAGAAAATGGTTCTTAGGCTATTAAACTTGAATTACACGGCAAACACAGTAGTGTAAAAAAAAATTTAAATGTTTAGTGTTAAAATTTGGCACATGGGTCACAAAGTCACCTTAGTTTCTTGCAATGCTCTGCATAAAAAGGGAGGGAGAATGTCCATTCATACAACTTCCTCAGAAGACTGAGTGCCATTAAATGAATGATGGAAAGTCTATTACTTGGAACAAACTTTTCATCAGATTAGGTTTTAAAAGCAGCCTCTACTGAGATTAAGCTTTCAACCATCAATCTACCAGAAACCTGTACTGTACAGAATTTTAATCAAAATGGCTCCAGAGGGACATTAACCTATATCTAGACTGCTATGTTTTCATCTTCTATGCTATCCATAACAAATCACAACTGTACTGATTTCTGAATAAAATAATTCATGAAACAGATGAAGAATAGAAAACAAAAAGTATATAGGAAATGCATTTTGTCAAGTTAGAAATTCTAGTTGATTCTAGGGCATAGTGTGATTGAAACAACTTCCAACAATGCAGTCAATTCTGGATAACTTCATACCTGACTCAAATATTGAAAAAGAACTCTAGTGTATGAAACCATTTCCTGTTTATAACATATTCACATTGACACCGATCATCCTAATTCAGAGATATTTTCATTCCATTATGTAATTTCGCTCAAGACTACAACATTAGAGATTGAGGACCCGAAATTCTGCAGTCCCGGCTCCACTGCCAGAAGTACAGCCAATTGAAACGCCCAGAACCTGCCTTAGAGCAGAGAAGGTTAAGAGGAGATTTAATAGAGGTGTTCAAAATTATGAAGGGTTTTGATAGAGTAAATAGGGAGAAACTGTTTCCACTGGCAGGAGGGTCGGTGACCAGAGGATATAGATTTAAGGTGATTTACAAAAGAACCAGAGGGGAGATGAGGCGAATTTCTTTATGCAGCGAGTTGTTATGATTGTGAATGCACTGCTATGAAAGGGTGGTGGAAGCAGATTCAATAGTAACTTTCAAAAGGGAATTGGATAAATACTTGTAAAGGAAAAAAATGCAGAGCTGTGAGGAAAGAGCATGGGAGTGGAACTAACTGGAATTATTTTTCAAAGAGCCGGCACAGATATGCTGGGCCAAATGGCCTCCTTCTGTGCTCTATGATTCTACGTGCAACCAACATCACCACAAATACCTAATGTGGACTAATGCAGTGACACTGATTAGTGAAGTCAATGCGCACATCATAGAACAGCGTATATACTAAGAATTTAAATTCCCAATAGAGCTGGGGAAAAAACCCTGAATATCCAGAAGAAAGTCTCAGGAACTGTATTGACTTTCTAGATGTGCTCCTCTATGCAAATATAGTTTACAACCATAAGTATTGTGTCCCTATACTCATTGGGTTCAGGTGTCTGTGCAACACATAAGCTCAGCTTACCCCAAATCCCTGACCCTCAGATGCTACGTATAAGCAGGCAGATGAATGAACTATATATAGATCACAATGATTCAATGACTGAAGTAGACAGCTGACTATGTGGCCTACAGACTGCAGAACACATTCTCTGGGAGCAAGCCAATTTATGTTACAGTCAATGGCGCATCTGCCTTTCATGGTCAGATGTTATATGCAGTTGTGTGCGAAATTAAAACCTTTTAGTTATTCGGATGATGAAAGTAATTGAAAATTTAAAAACAAATGAAAGAGTATATTAGATTACAAATTATTCCTATTTAGTTCTTCACAACATAATCAATTGAGAGCATTATTACAATTGTAAAAAAATAGCCATCATCACTGAGGTGGGGTGAATGAACCATAATACGTACATGTTAAGAAAACCAACTTGAACTCTTGTTCATTCACCAAGTGAAAACAGTTTTCTTCTGCAAATTAATCTGAAAAGGTACTTTTTGTGAAACCAGCACGTTATCTTCTTTTTGAACTAGTAATGGCTCAATGTAGTGAGAGAGCTGATGAAAAAACACTTTTTTATTTAGTTATTCTTGTTCACTGAAATGTAAGTAAATTATTATTAGCTTTATTACACTACAAAAAGGAAAAATAGCAGTTGGCTTTAATACTATGAACACCATTCAAAAAGTACCAGAAGTACTTGAATTCAAATTTCTGCAAGGAACTTCCATAGCATTAGCTTCAGAGAGAAGCAGCACTTCAGCCAGTGGCACTAAAGGTAGTCTCCTCAATCTCACCAGACTAGTGGTCACAAACTCTAATGAGCTTGGACTGGCAACATCTCTGAACTATTTCAAGGATGGAGACTGTTTGCACAGCATTGTCAGCAAACTGACCACCGAGCCAAGTTACATAGAATCTACAGCACAGAAACAGGCCATTCTGCCCAACAGGTCTATGCCGGGGTTTATGCTCCACACGAGCCTCCTCCCACTTTACTTTATTTCACCCTATCAACATATCCTTCTATGCCTTTCTCCCTCATGTAGTTATCTAGCTTTCCCTTAAATGCATGTATGCTCTTCACCTCAACCACTCCACGTGAGACCAAGTTCCACATTCTCACCACTCTCTGAGTAAAGAAGTTTTTCCTGAAATCCTTATTGGATTTATTAGCGACTATCTTGTATTTATGTCCCTTAGTCTTGGACTCCGCCACAAGTGGAAACATCTTCTCTACGTCTACCATATCGAACTTCTTCATAATTTTAAAGACCTCCATCAAGTCACCTCTTAGTCTACTCTTTTCCAGAGAAGAGCCCCAGGCTGTTCAGACTTTCCTGATAGATGTATCCTCTCAGTTCTGATATCATCCTTGTAAATTTTTTTGTACTTTCCCCAGTGCTTCTATATCCTTTTTGTAATATGGAGGCCAGAACTGTGCACAGTACCCTAAGTGTGGTCTAACCAAGGTTCTATATAGGTTTAACGTAAACTTCTCTGTTTTTGAATTCTATTCCTCTAGAAATGAACCCCAGTTTGCATTTTTATGGCTTTTTTAACCTGCGTTGCTACTTCAGATTTGAGAATCTGTACCCCTAAGATCCCTTTGCGCCTCTACCACATCCAGACTCTTATTTTCCAAGGAGCAAAATGTTTCCTCCTACCAAAATGCACCACCTCACACTTATCTATATTGAAATTCATGTGTCATTTACATGCCCATTCTGTAAGTTTGTTAACGTCGTCTTGTATTTTGTTGCAATCTTTCTCAGTATTAACTATACCCCCCCCAATTTAGTGTCAGCTGCAAATTTTGATATACTACTTCAGATTCCCGAGTCCAAATCATTCATGTAAATAGTGAACAACAATGGTCTGAGCACCGATCCCCCGTGGAGCACCACTTCCCTCCTTCTGCCAGTTTGAGTAACTAGTTCCTAGCTGATTATTACCCAGCCTTGTTGCATAGTTTGCTGCAAACAGATAGTATCTTGAACAGCTGGTGCAAAGTTTGCTTTTTCAGTGCTTGGTGCCTTTGGAGCACTCAATCCATGGGTGTGAGGTGGATTAGCCAATACAGCTATGGTTCCCTTCCTTTCATTTAAGTCGCTCCGATTTGCTATGCCTTTTCCAAGATGGTGCTGTGGAAGATCCTGCCCTGAAGGTGTCTTCCTCCCCATACATCATTTAGGCTCTGCTCTGATCCTTAGATTTTGGCTTTTATGAATTTTCCAATTCCATCCATGTTTCTTCTTTGGAGAGTGCTCTTTCTTCCTCTCCTCAGATACCATGATGGTTGATGGGTTTATTCCCCAAAATGATTCATGTACATCACAAGCCAATGATGCATCTGTGAAGATATGACCAAAAGAATTTAGGAATGTATGAAATATGACTTTTTTTTTTAAAACAGATCTGTTGATCAGTACTTGTAAAACTGTGATTTCTATCCAAATTTATGGTATGCATATGCAAGATGACAATGAAGATTAAAAATCATAAATTGCCACATAAAGTGATACTATGATCCATGTCAAGATGGGAGAGGAGGTAAATGTAGGGGGGAATATTCCAGCTAGCTAATATGAACAAACAACAAATCTCTTGCATTTTCTTTCCCCAAGGAAATCCTCTATTTTAGGTCTCCACACACAGCTGAGAGCTGCTCCAAAATCAATGACAAACCTGGCGCCTGCACGGAAATCCCAGAGCACCATTCAGGTCAGTCTGAGATGCTGAAAATTATAGCCAGTCTCCCTTCATGATCCTGGCGGGATCGGAAACAATAAAGTTTAATATCAGCCCAGTACACAGCATCTTTGGCCTAATAATTATTTTTTCCAGTTGTGACGCATCCTCATTTCAACATTCACAATAAGCATAGGTGAATATCTACAGAATGTCAGGATTGGTCTGATTGCTGACAACAGCAGAGCAGCTCCCAACTGGATGAGGAGGACTAAAATAATGGATCGCTGTGAGGGAGGGAGAAAGAAACATTTAAATATGTAGGAAATGTCAGATTTATTTTTCATGTTATCTTGATTGGTATGGGTGGTGGAGTACTTTATGTTAAAAGTGCTCCCTAGCCCTTACCTTCTCCATTAGCCCACAATCATCCACATCATTGGTCGACTATTGGAGCTCCTGTGACTGTCCTCTAAACCTCTTTAAGGCAGGGGCTTGAACCCTGGTATTGTGTTTCGGACTGTCCATAGTTGCTCTTTCATTGACTTGTTATGTACTGCAGCTGTGTCAAGGCTTGCAGGTTGTGGATGTATTGGCTAATTTAAGGGTAAGCTCATCTGCCATTTGATGGCATTTCCTCCATCAAGGGTCTCACTACCTTCCTCTCGGCGCTCATCCATCCAAAGCCGTTGCCATTTTCTGGAGGTGGCCAGGTTACTTAACCACCGCCCGGCACTTGGTGTTGACCGGTCACAGGTAGTACCGTCTACTGTCATTGTGGTAGCAGATTTTAACACCTGACCTGACACCACACATTGGGGGAAAAATTCAGTATCGCCCCGTTTGGGGCGCCATTATCGGCCGTGCGCAAAGTTTAGCGCCTGGCGATAATTATCGCCTCCGACGGCAAAATTGGCTTTTATCGCCCCTGGAGGTGATTGGAGCGCTAAATCAGGCGCTTCACACCTGTCTTAAGGTGCAAAGGCCGAGGAGCGAGGCGCTACCTCAGAGCGCTGGCGAAGCTCATGTGATGTCAGTCAGCAATGGAACACAGACACACTGGCGCCGGCCAGTTCTTAAAGGGGAGTTCTGACGAAAGGTCATCAACCTGAAACGTTAACTCTGTTTCTCTCTTCACAGATGCTGCTTGACCTGCTGAGTTTGTCCAGCATTTTCTGTTTTTATCTTAAAGGGGGAGTTTGATTTTGCTCTCCATCCACATCCTGCTCATTGCAGCCTTGAATCTCGGCCTGGAGAGACTTGTACATCAAATCTGCTGGAAAGAACAATGGAGAGAAACAGGGAAAGAGCTCAGAGTGCAGCCCCCACAGTCTCTTCTAAATTGATACAAGGAAGGGCAAATCAAAATGAACCTGCAAAGTGCTGCTCAGTACCCAAAACTCCTTCACACAGCGTTGAATCTCTCCAGAAGTCTCTCTCTCTCAGAATGCGTGGTGCAAAAATGTCACCAACAAAAAAAGGCACGAAGCGGTCCCCTTGAAATAGCGCTCCCCCAGTCCCTTCCTGACTGCAAAACGCCACTCAATATCCGCTCCGGGGCGCTACCGGGGCGTTGCGCACTCGACTGACATCACAATCTGCCGGCGCAGGAGATCATGGCGGTAGTGTTTAGCGCCACCGCAAAATGTCTAGTTAATTTCGTAAGAGGCGCAAACATCGCCGTGCCCGGGCGCTAGTTGCTTTGCGCCCCATTAGCGCCCTCTTAAGGCGCTAACGGGAGGCGCAAACTAACTGAATTTTCCCCCCTACGTGCTTAATACCTGTGTACAGTGAACGATACAACATTGTAAACTTACCACGAAAAAAAGGACCTGATTGGTTGTCTTCTGCTCTGTCAATTTTAAAAGCGAGGGCCACCTGTCATCTGGTGGTTTCAAACAAAGAGGGGGAAGCTCCTCTTTTTTCCAAGTCACTTTCAGGGCTCGGTTTTAATAGCCCTGAGGAGGCGGGTCGGCAGCGAAAATTGGAAAAAATGGCTTCAGACACCCAACCCACCTCCATCCCGCCCCCACCCGATTCTAGTGAGTGTCAGGTCAGCCACTCCCAGACTGGCCTGACTGGAACCGATGGGACAGGTAGTTAAGGCAGTTAAGAGCCTGTTAACTGCCTTGCTAATCCTATTTTGATAGTGGTTTCCCATTTTCGTGCCTCTGGCTCCTGTTTCCCGTCTTGTCAGAAACAGGCCAGCTGCAAGGAGACGAGTTGCTGAAGGACATGATTTGTTGTCATTGGTGCAGCATTTTAAAAGCGCTCCTGTAACATGGCTGACATTCAAATGCAACAACCTTGTGTTTGGAGGTTTGGGATAAGATTTTGCAAATCTACTGACCTTGACTGTTCAAGCTGACAGTCATCTGCAGTGTGACCTGATAGGAATAATTTTAGGCCACTTCTAAGGTGCACTTGCAAGCTTCTTGCCTCAAGTGAAATCTATAGTTACGGGATGGGAAACATTTATATCCTCTCATCCTGGTTGTCAGATTCGGAGGAAGAGCAGCCGCAGCAGCACCAGGAGCGCCAACCTCCTCCTCACCCACCTGATGATGCACAGGGCAGAGGGCCTCAGCGCAGGGCTGCACCTCGCCGCAGGAGATACCCCCAACACAGGGTTTACAGGCAGAGGATCAGCTTCCTCAACATGAGTGAGCAGCAGTGCCAAAAGAGGCTGAGACTTTCGAGAGACATAGTCGCTGACATCTGCGCAATGCTGCACTTCCACCTGGAGCCCAGAGGAGCGTGTGGACACTCCTTACCAGTGGCTGTCAAAGTCACCACCGCACTCAACTTCTTTGCTTCGGGCTCCTTCCAAGGATCAGCTGCAGACATAAGCGGCATCTCCCAGTCGGCCGCACACACTTGCATCACGCAGGTCACCGATGCCCTCTTTGCAAAGGCCCACAATTACATCCACTTCTCCACGGATGGCCCAAGTGTGACCGCGCATGCGGTTGGCTTTGCCAATATGGCAGACGTGCCAATGGTGCAGGGCGTCATAGACTGCACACATGTAGCCATTAGGGCCCCCTATCACAACCCAGCTGCATTTGTCAACCGCAAGGGATTCCACTCCCTGAACGTCCAGCTGGTGTGTTTGCGCAAAGTACTCTGGCAGGTGCCATGACTCCTTCATCCTGCGCCAGTCTACTGTGCCTCAGCTCTTCCATCCGCCAAACCAACTTTCCGCATGGCTTCTTGGCGACAAGGGCTATCCCCTGAAAAAATGGCTCATGACACCGATGAGGAGGCCATCAAACGAGGCTGAGGAGCGGTACAATTTGAGCCACATTTCCACCAGAAGCATCATCGAGCAAACCATCGGCTTGCTCAAAATGCGCTTTCGATGCCTAGACAGATCTGGTGGAGGCTTGCATTATGCACCAGCCAGGGTGTCCAGAATCGTCGTGGTCTGCTGTGCCCTGCACAACATCGCACAGCAGCGCGGCTTAGTGCTGCTGCATGAACAAGTGGCTCAGCACACATCCTCCTCGGAGGAAGAGGATGAGGAGGAGGAGGAGGAGGAGGAGGAGGACGACGACGGGGAGCGATGCTTTGCGGGGCCGGATGTGGCCAATCCAGCAGCAGCGAACACATTGCTGCCCGTCAGGCAAGGGATGCACTCATCCATGCCAGATTCGCGTAAGCTTACGCTTCAACCACAGGTGACTGGTACATGGAGATGAATATAAGTCCGACATCCTCAAAACCCCAGGCATCATCTGTCTACTAAAGCGCTCAGTGTCACCACCAACATTCTACATGACATTCGCCCTGAGCCCTCACTCTTGAACTTCTATTTCCCAGAACACAGAGGCCACACTTTAGGTGATCTCAGCAGATCATTAAACCATTTTCGACACTGAACCCATGTGCGTCTGCACACAGACCTCAAACTCACCTCCTCAGCAATTTCCAGCCAAGCTGCCTTGGTTTGCTGAGGAGGCCTCCTCCCTCCGTTTCCAGGGAAGAGGAGCTCCTGACGTCCTCTAACTCCCTCCGCAAGAGCATGGAGAGAGCCCTCATTGAACCTGGGTGCAGCCTTAGTTATTGGGGCTGCTGTTCCTGCAGCAGCCAGCACCTTTAAGAGAAAAAAGCATTAATTTTACTAAGCCAATGACTGGAACACATCTGGCATATTTTTCATTTCTTAGTCACATAGATAGATAAAAAAACTCACAAATGTCTTTCTGGAATAATTTGACCAGCAATTTCATTAAATTATGTGTGTTCACACCAACCGCTGTCAACTCCCCTTTCTAGATAAACAGAACCAAGCCATTCCAGTTACATTTTTTGCAAAGGGGACATGACCCCTTTAAATTTTTACTCCAAAAGCGCGTCATTAGATGCGAGAAACTGACATGCTCCAAGCAATTGCCTGGAGGGACCCGCACGTCGGCCGTAACGAGGCCAATCAAGCAAAAATCAGAACTGCAGGCCGGCGGCATCCGGGAGCGGGCCCGAGAGCTGCTGAGCAGCGGGCCCGCCCTCAACCCGCCTCCTCGATAAAAATCCAGCCCTCAGTCTTTTAAAGTCATTAAAAATCCTCCTGCAATCCTGATACTAGTGTTGCTGGATATTTTTTTTTAAATTGTCAGTTGTTTCAGACCAACATTGTAACAATCTGATGGAGACACCGTATGAAATTCACCCCATTTTTTTGATAAACTCCTTTAAACAGGATTTTCATTCTTTCTCCCCCCCAGCATGGCTTCCTGGTAAATTTAGGTTTTCAAATTATTTAGGGAGAACTCACCATCAGTACAAAAGTCTAATGGTTCCTTTTTTGCTCTTTACTCTGATAAATTTGTTCAATTACATCATACTATTGGACAAATTTGATTCTGTACGGCAATCAATTACCATAAGAGAATATGGACAATACTGATAACAACTTGAATTAATATTGCACCTTTAACGTAGTAAAACGTCCCAAGGTGCTTCACAGGAAAGTGATCAGATAAAAATTGACACTGAGCCAAAGAAAGGATAGGTGAGAGGCAGGGTTTAAGGAGCATCTTAAAGGAAGAGAGAAAGGTGGAGAGGTTTAGGAAGGGAATTCCAGAGCTTAAGGCCTAGACGGATGAAGACGATCTTACAGATTAGCTGCAAATACATAATTTGGGTATCACCACCCATGCAGAATCAACCCCTTTTTCCCAGGTAGTATAATACTGATGCTACAATACAAGCATCGACATGCATCTATACGATACTGGTCCTAAATAGGGAACTCCAAATTTCAAAGACCTTAAAAATGTCAGGCACTTCATCTTAGAGAATAATAAACTGGAACGCTCTCAGTCTCATTGCAGTTTTCATGTGCTGTTTCTCAGTATTACATAGAATATACAGCGCAGAAAACAGGCCATTCGGCCCAACCAGTCCATGCCGGTGTTTATGTTCCACTCGAGCTTCCTCCCGTCTTTCCACATCTAACTCTATCAGCATTATCCTCTTGTCTCTAACTCTATCAGCATTATTCCCTTCTCCCTCATAGACTTAGCTAATCTCGTATGTTTACTTCTAATCGAGGAAAGAAAGTCAGTTTGAGATTAGGGGCAATGCATTAAAGAATATTTTATCCTAAATGCGTGCAAACATGCAATAGTTGCTGTGGTGGAGCTTGTGTGGAGGTCATTTAATTGACTGATTAAATTCAATAACTGATTAGTCCCTTTGTTATAAGGGTAGCAAGTAAGTACATAGTACAGTACTATGTATATATATAAATCCTTTTACCAATACGATGTACACATCTAATCAGGGCATTAAGTTATTTCTATACAAGACTGGTAACATTGCTACATTAATGAAATACATGAATATATTTTTGGTTTTATTAATGTTCTGACTGAAAGACTTAATTGGAAGAAAATGGGGTGTGTTCAGTACATCTATATAATTAAACACAAAACTCATATTAAGATGATTCAATGTACACAATCAATGAACTATTTGATTACTAAAATAATCAGTAGGCATGACCAGAGTTAACAATATATAAATGAAGCAAAGGTCAACTGAAAGATTAAAGAATGGCAAGGTGTAAATCACCTGTTTTTATTTTAACGGGTCAAACATTGCCTAGAACGCTTTATAACCCAAAGTTAGTGATTACCTCTGTTTCAGGCTTGAGAGCTTCACAGTAAACGTGTTCTACTTCTAATTTCAACCAACATTGCAATGCATTACTTAACATTCCCCTTTGAATTTGTAAATTACTTTAGAAAGCTCACTTAAAATACCTACATTATTGTAGCTGTCACAATCCAATCACCGGGTGACCTTGAGATAGCAAAAAGCCATTTTGAAATCATATCACTGTTCTAGATACAACATCATCTGTCATTGCTCCATAATGTTTTGTCCTCTTGGATGACAGACAAGATTAGCAAGGGAAAAGTCCCATAAAATCAAAACTGCAAAATCCTGTCCAGTTTCAGCAAGAAGAAACCAGATCATTGTAATGCAGATAACATGTCAATGTCAACTGGATTTAGCTTGATAATTCCATGTTTCTCCATAGTCTGCTTTCTGAAGTCATGGTACTTCTTAAACCAGGCTACAGCAATATATATTCTGTAACAATTCCATTGCAGGATCCATATTGTAAGCATCATATGCTGGAGCTGAGAGATATTGTACTACAAGCCAACAGCCACAGGCTTTTACTACCTAAGCTCACAAAGATGGACTTATTCACTCTGTGGTGAATTTTAGAATTTTAGCAACTGATTTAGGAAAATTCAGCATTGATCCATTACTTTAAGACATAAAACCAATGAGAAAAAGGCCATTAGTCACTTTAGAAACACGCAAGACTAATTAAATGGGAGTGATAGCACCTGTCAGCTACTTATCACATACAAAAATATTCAAGTAATTTCCATAGAAATCTCAGTAATTTCAGACTGCACTCTTAAAATAAATTCCATTTATATGCACAAAATGAACGTTTCATGCTTGCAGCATTTCAGTCTATTCCCTGCACAGACTGTGCAGAGCTTAGCAATAAATAGTAAACCACTACAAAATACCATATTTGTTATTTCTACTGCCAATTAATCCAGCACACCCTAACCAAGTTTTAAATTTTATTAATATTATTTCATTCAACACTTATAACAAACAACATTGTTGCATTATGTGAAGGAAACTATTTTTCTGCCTTAAGATATTCTCTCAGGTTCAATGGTGCTAGTTATAGTACTCCTATAAGAGGTCTGAGCGTCTTAGGTTCAGGAGTGTGTCTATACTGTCATATATCTAATTATACGATAGAAGAACACTGAAGTGTAACAGTAGGACATCCTTGCATGGTTAACTTGATATTGTGCCTTTCATACATGCCCTGCCATGTGCTTCTCCAATCTTTCAGTAGGCGGACTGAAAACGCTTCCGCAAGACAAGGCCAGGTGCGAATTGTTAAGCTACTTTATTTGATAGACAGCAAGTGAATGTACAGAAAAACCATTATAGTCAAATCTTACCTCAATCAAACTAACTTTAATCGAACTCGTTAACAAGAAAAACAATTAAAATACATCACACATCACACTTTGGTGGCAAAAACAGAAAGGCAGATTATTATCTGAACGGCAATGGATTGGGAGAAGGGGAAGTGCAACGAGACCTGGGTGTCCTTGTGCACCAGTCGCTGAAGGTAAGCATGCAGGTGCAGCAGGCGGTTAAGAAGGCAAATGGTATGTTGGCCTTCGTAGCGAGAGGGTTTGAGTACAGGAACAAGGATGTCTTGCTGCAGCTGTACAGGGCCTTGGTGAGACCACACCTTGAGTATTGTGTGCAGTTTTGGTCGCCTTATCTGAGGAAGGATGTTCTTGCCATGGAGGGTGTGCAGCGAAGATTCACCAGACTGATACCTGGGATGGCAGGAATGACGTATGAGGAGAGATTGGGTCGATTGGGCTTATACTCACTGGAGTTTAGAAGAATGAGAGGAGATCTCATTGAAACTTATAAAATTCTAACAGGGCTAGACAGACTGGATGCAGGAAGGATGTTCCCGATGGCGGGTGAGTCACAATCTAAAGATAAGGGGTAAGCCATTTAGGACTGAGATGAGGAGGAATTTCTTCACCCAGAGAGTGGTGAACCTGTGGAATTCTCTACCACAGAAGGTAGTTGAGGCCAAGTCAGTAAATATATTCAAGAAGGAGTTAGATATATTTCTTAAGGCTAAAGGGATATGGGGAGAAGGCAGGGACAGGGTACTGAGTTTGGATGATCAGCCATGATCTCATCGAATGGCGGAGCAGGCTCGAGGGGCCAAATGGCCTACTCCTGCTCCTATCTTCTATGTTTCTATGTTTCTATTACCGAGCTCACTTAATTTTCTGGGTTAGCCTTCAAGTTCTGACCAGCTCTGGGCTTGAGACAAGTGAGTTTCCCTCATTAGGCCAGGCTCCCTTCACAGACCCAGCTGGCCTTACTGACCTTCAAATGTCCCTTTGTTTCCTGGAAGTAGGAAGGCTATTCCTCTGGCTTCTTCCCCGTTCAGTGATTTGCCAGTAGGCCTGTCAATAAAACTGGCTACGCCTCTGTGTAGAGTAGATCCCTAGAAATGATGATGTTATTCTCAAAAAGAGTGGGAAATTTGCCAGTAGGCCTCTCAATAAAACAGGATACCTCTCCCCTCTCTGAGTGCAGTAGGTCCCTAGCAATCATCTCCCGCTGTTCTCAATATGAGGGGTCCATCCTAACCTAACATGTCTTGAATAAGCCAACTGACTCATATCTTATCAGATCAAAACAGTATGTGGGCTGCGACATTACAAAAGCTACTCCATCTAGCTTTAATACACACCTTCATGTCTGCAGCACACGGCTGTAAAGAGAATTGTAAACCTGCACGCATCTATTTTGATTTAAAGCACAGCAATTAAATGCAATTCATCACTGAATTTTTTCTATTGAAAAGTGGTCACAAAATCCCAAAACGTGACACCATCCCATGATCTATTTTCTACTTGTTCACATTTCACTGCACTACAAGATATACCATCAGGCTGAAATGGCACATCACAAATACTGGCCAACATCTGTGATGGTCAACAGTTTCTAATTAATATTATATCTCAAATTAGCTTCTCTTCCGTTTGCCTAGACTAATGGCAGATTTAATGTAAAATAAAATATACTAACATATCGGTTTGTTTATTGGCCAATATTATGCTTGTCTTGTTATGCTCCACCAGGATTGGTATTTTGAATATCAATGAGCTAAGCAGATTGTAGCCTGACCGTAGCTTCCAGGCAGCATGTACAGTAATAGCACAAACAATAGGCTCACCACCATATCTGTCAGACCACAGCCATGTGGAGGGAAGCAAGACCAGCTGAGTTGTTGGGTATTAAGTACATTGTAAAAAATAAATATTTTTTTTTAATATCTAATCAAAACTACAATCAATGCAATTGGGAAATACTGTCTCGCGTTTCATGATCCAACACTACGAGTGCTGGAAGATGAGCTTCCAAGTTAAGCAAGTCCAAGCATTAAACAAAACAACTGTCAAGCACACAAATTCGCCCTTACCTTCCTTTAATAACAAAGCCTCCATCCATCATTATCTCGGTGTCTACCTCATATTTATAAATGCATACCAGTGCAGAGATGTCAGTTTTCTATTATATATCACATCTTTGCACTCAAAATTCAATAGCAGTAATATTTCAAATGTTGTTTATCACAACAAAAGTTTTAAAAGGAAAGAAATTCAACCATAAAACTCGAGATGAATTTCTGCAAAACTATTCTCAAGCAATTCTGCTATGAGGAGATGAATGACAAGGCAATTGCTGGTATATGGAAGAGGAACAACAATAATTTTGTCTCCCAAATGAAAACAAGCGACAGCTGTTTACCAGCATTAGTGTATGGTACAGTATCAATTGCATCAAAATATTTGCCTTTGACCTTCAATTGATTTTTGAATATGTAGCAACATTTTGCATCTACTGCTTTTGTCCTTAAAAGAGCAAGTCTCTCTGTTCTCTAGTGACTCAGTAAATAAATAGATTGTGTGGTGTGGTATGCAGCCATAAAGATCTGAAAGGTTTGATTCCCTGTCTGTGTTGAGTTAGCTGAATTTCAGCTGGAGAAATGGGGAACAGTTCAATTGGAGAGTGATGGTAAAACAGTCAGGGCCCCTGTTTCAGAGCAGCACGCTGCAACCCCTCACTGGAAAGTAGACAGGGGCACATGTCAGGCAAGGTCAAGCCTAGACTCGATGACTAAATAGGCTACCGACACCCACTTTCTGGGGTTACATATGAAAAATGGCCAGGAGTCAAACAATGTAGAGCCGCCACAGCTTATGGAATAACACCACAGGAATTATTACTACCTTCCGAGCTAGTAGGGGAGAAAATTGGGGCTGCGGGGAAGGGAAAGCAGTGCTCATATATTTTGCTCAATCTTTTCCTAAAGACCATTTCTCCCTCACCCCTTATATTTTGTCAGAACACACCTAAGTGCCAACGTTCTGAGTAAACAAGGAAACTGTTTCCATATATTCCATTATTTTTCACTTATGCGCATGCAGATTCTTTAAAATTAAAGGTATAATGGGGGGAAAATTCAGTTGGTTGCGCCTCCCGTTAGCGCCTTAAGAGGGCGCTAATGGGGAGTAAAGCATCTAGCGCCCAGGCGCAGCGAAGTTTGCGCCGCTCGCGAAATTAACTAGACATTTTGCGGCGGCGCTAAACACTACCGCCACGATCTCCTGCGCTGGCAGATCGTGACGTCAGTCGAGTGCGCAACGCCCCGGTATCACCCCGGAGCGGATATTGAGTGGCGCCCCCTGCCTTACCGCCTGACGCTAGCAACGACAGGTTGAGGGGAGTGTTCTGCAGTCATGAAGGGAAAGGGAGAGCGCTATTTAAAGGTGACCACTTCCTGCCTTTTATTGTTGGTGCCATTTTTTAACTACGCATTCTGAGAGAGAGAGAGAGAGACTTCTGGAGAGATTCAACGTTGTGTGAAGGAGTTTTGGGTACTCAGAAGCACTTTGCAGGTTCATTTTGATTTGCCATTCCTTGTATCGATTTAGAAGAGACTGTGGGGGCTGCACTCTGAGCTCTTTGCCTGGTACTCTCCATTGTTCTTTCCAGCAGTTTTGATGTACAGGTCTCTCCAGGCCGAGATTCAAGGCTGCAATGAGCAGGATGTGGATGGAAAGCAAGATCAACCATCCCCTTTAAGAATTGGCCCGTGCCATTGTGTGTGTGTTCCATTGCTGACTGACATTACATGAGCTTCGCCAGCGCTCTGAGGTAGCGCCTCGCTCCTCGGCCTTTGCGCCTTAAGACAGGTGTGAAGCGCCTGATTTAGCGCTCCAATCACCTCCAGGGGCGATAAAAGTCAAGTTTGCAGTCGGTGGCGATAATTAGCGCCAGGCACTAATCTTTGCGCCCGGCCGATAATTGCGCCCCAAATGGGGCGATACTGAATTTCTCCCCCAATATTTCTAACTTACTGTTTATTTTCAGGTTGCTTCTTTCCTAGTCATTATGCTTCTCCTTGTTGTTTGTCTGTGCTGCTGTCTTCAGTTTAATTTCTTCTTCTGCCGCTTCTCTTCATTCCTCGCTTTCCCCTGCCCTCTGTTCTTTAAGTGTCAGCCGTGGCTCAGTGACAGCACTCTCGCCTCTGAGTCAGAAAGCCCTTGGTTCAAGTCCCACTCCAGAGACTTGAGCACATATTCTCGGCTGGCACTTCAATGCAGTACTGAGGGAGTGCTGCACTGTCAGAGGTGCCGTCTTTCAGATGAGCCGTTAAATCGAGGCCCCATCAGCCTGCTCAGCCGGCCGTATAAAATCCCACGGCACTATTCGAAGAAGAGCAGGGGAGTTCTCCCGGTGTCCTGGTCAACAACTAACACCTAAAACAGATTATCTGGTCATTTATCTCATTGCTGATTGTGGGACCTTGCTTTGCACAATTTGGCTGCCGCATTTCTTACATTACAACAGTGACTACACGTCAAATTGGCTGTGAAGCACTTTGGGACATCCTGAGGTTGCGAAAGGTGCTATATAAATCCAAGTGTTTCTTTCTTTTAGCTTTTTTGTTATAATAACACAAGTTAAATTCACTACAAATATTTTATCTTAAAATGTATTATAGTATATAAAATAGACTGAGCTGGTACGATACACACCTGAGCACATTCCAAGGGGTAGGTAACACATCTCTGGGTTGAGACAACATTTATAAATTACTTGGGTTCTACTCTTACAGTTTATGACATCATCCCAACGCCCTGATATTGGAGCCTTATATTAAAGACTTTAGCCTGGAAATTGCTGCTCCTGCCCCACCAGCATAAGTACAACAGAGCAGAGCCACTGCCCAAGAGTGGAAAGCCCTTCTCAAATTCCGGAAATGGAGTAATTTGTATACCAAGTGTGGCCACAGTCACATGCAAGGATGCATCAGCAGCAGCCGTCCAAGCCTATCCTCCATCTAAGGTGAAGTTCTCCAGAGGCATAATTGAGCTGAAAAAATCATTTTTTTAAAAACTCTTAAGCTCCCACTTTAGCCAGCCAACTAGAGAAACTAGATGAAGGCTTGGGGCATTTAGAAGGCCTCACACTAGGTTTCAACTAGCATGAGTTCTGCTGAAGCCTTCCAAGGGTATAAAGGGAGGAATTTTCCAATATAATCCAGCAACTCCTCAACACGCCCGCTTAAGATGGGGTGGCCAGGCGGAAGATATACCCACAGCCCTCCAGCCAGAATTTAAAGATCTAGTCCAAATTGGGCAGAATCCCGGTGGGGCAGGGATCCAGCCCATATTCCCGCCCCCCACTGCCCCAATAGGGTTTACGCTCTCTCAGTCCCAGGAATTTCAGGGACTTTTGTGCATTCCTACATATAAATGTTCCCAAAGAATTAAAGAAATTGTGATCAACATCTATACAATAAATTGCTAGTTTGCTTCTGGTTATTAGACTATTTCTGCAGCTTCTTTTCCTCACTGCTTATGTTGACTTGAAAACATGAGTAGCACTAATCAGATGCAACTCCTTTCCCCCCCCCCCACAGTCCTCAAGATGAATATTATGTATAGTTGCAAAATGGCTACAACAATTCTCTGCATATCTTCTAAGAACGTCAGTTGTCATACTTTTCACGACACTAGAAATTCCATAGATTAAATCTCAGAAATTCCTTGCCTATATCTATATTGCCATTGAGAAATCTGTAGGACCTGGGGTCCTTGTAGGAATCAGAATACTGGCATACACAGTTCAAGCTGAAGTTGAATGCCTATGGATTAATGACCAAATCCAGAATTATCCTCTCTGGGACAATGTTACCGTCTGGTTATTGCTAGATATGCAATTATTTTCACGGTAATTTTGTTTTTGGTGCCTGCCCAATCAGAACTTGCCTGCAAGAATGCTCATTTTGTGACTCCCAAGTGGTGTAGCAGTCAGTTAACTAGTCAAGTAACATTAATTCAGCTTTGGAGGCTGGCAAATTGTAAGAAATAAAGCAGAGTAGTGAATCTGTATGGTCCAATACAATGGCATGGCCAGTACTGGCGTTTTATAGATCTATGTCATTAGAACCAAAGTACAGGAAACTCTCATTTAAACAGCACCTAAATATCCGGAATTCTCTAATAACCGGCAGAATTCATACTCCGAAAACTACAGTATACAGTCGTTTATAAGTTTTGTTTTACTGTTAAGTAATTAAAGAGTTATGGATTACCCTCAACTGGCATTACTGTACTTAATCAAGCATCTCCCACCATCCATTTAACACAACATTCTGTAGGGGATTACCCAATTATACTGCACATTTCTTGATTTTTTTATTTTTGTTTGTTAAAAATAGCCTCGGTAGATATACCTCTCCGTTATACGGAATTTTTAATCAACCGGCACCATCCCGGTCCTGTCGGTGCCAGATACGAAAGAGTTTCCTGTATTTGGTTTTCTGCAATTAAATCAACCCGAGTTTTGAAATCAGAACCAAAAAATAAACTGCAATTCAAGTTTTAAAAATTGTTTGTCTCCTTTTATAAACTGAAATCATATTCAAATTTAGTTTTGGTTAGTTATGGCCTTCTTTGTACTTATAATGCTTTATTTAAACATGCAAGTCTTGTGATTTTCAATTTCCCCATGAAGGATATAAACAGCTGAGCTACACTTCAGGGCTTTTCATCTGCTTCAAATGGTCCTGAACCAATCACTTGTCAGCTAAAGTATCGATTAAAAAGCTCAATGGTAGTTGGTGGGATGGATGCTTTACATTAGAGACAATAATAAAACATGATCTATATCAAAATTGCACTCTATCCATCTACATGCATAATATAAGGAAATCAGGCCTGTGGATAAAGGTATGCCACATATTTGCAACCTTTAGAAAATGAAAATGCAGTACCATCTTACAACTATTACACATGGGGGGGGGGGGGGAGGGGGGAATTCGGTATCGCCCATTTTGGGGCTCTAATATCGGCCGGGCGCTAATTATCGCCTCCAACTGCAAAATTCGCCTCTATCGCCCCTGGAGGTGATTTGACCGCTAAATCAGGCGCTACACACCTCTCTGAAGGCGCAAACGTCGAGGAGCGAGGCGCTACCTCAGAACGCTACCGAAGCTAAGGCGATGCCAATTACCATGGAACCCAGACAGACTAGTTCTTAAAGGGGAGGGGCCATCTTGCTGGCCAGCCACACCCTGCTCATTGCAGCCTTGAATCTCGGCCTGGAGAGACCTCAAAAGCAATTGTGTTGGAAGCACTAATGGATAGGCCCAGGGAAAGAGCTCGGCGCTTAGGAACCTCAAAAGTGGTGCTGAGGGCCAAAACTCCTTAGGACAGCGTTAAATTTTGCCGACATGAAAGGGCAGGAAGCGCCCGCCTTTAAATAGCGCTCCCCCAGCACCTTCCCGACATGAAAACATTCCCCTCTACCTGTCGTTCCTAGTGACGGGCGCTAAGGCAGGGGGCGCGACTCAATACCCGGTCCGGAGCGCTACCGGGGCATAGAAGCATAGAAGATAGGAGCAGGAGTAGGCCATTCGGCCCCTCAAGCCTGCTCCGCCATTTAATGAGATCATGGCTGATCATCCAAATTCAGTATCCTGTCCCTGCTTTCTCCCCATATCCCTTGATCCCTTTAGCCTTAAGAAATATATCTAACTCCTTCTTGAGTATATTTAATGAATTGGCTTCAACTGCCTTCTGTGGTAGAGAATTCCACAGGTTCACCACTCTCTGGGTGAAGAAATTCCTCCTCATCTCAGTCCTAAATGGCTTACCCCTTATCCTTAGACTGTGACCTCTGGTTCTGGACTCCCCTGCCATCGAGAACATCCTTCCTGCATCTAGTCTGTCTAGTCCTGTTAGAATTTTATAAGTTTCAATGAGATCCCCTCTCATTCTTCGAAACTCGGTAAAATAATGGGACTCAAGGCGGATAAATCACCTGGACCTGATGGCTTACATCCTAGAGTCTTGAAGGAAGTGGCGGTAGGGATTGTAGATGCATTGGTAATAATTTTTCAAAACTCCCTGGATTCCGCTGAGGTCCCGGCAGACTGGAAAACTGCTAATGTAACACCCTTATTTAAAAAGGGCAGTAGACAGAAGGCTGGTAACTATAGACCGGTTAGCCTAACATCTGTGGTAGGTAAAATTTTGGAGTCCATTATTAAGGAAACAGTAACAGGACATTTGGATAATCATAATTTAATAGGACAAAGTCAGCATGGTTTTACGAAGGGGAAGTCATGTTTGACAAATTTGCTGGAGTTCTTTGAGGAAGTAACATATAGAGTGGATAAAGGGGAACCAGTGGACGTAGTGTATTTAGACTTCCAAAAGGCATTTGACAAGGTGCCACACAAAAGATTATTGCTTAAGGTAAAAAATCACGGGATTGGGGGTAATATTCTGGCATGGATAGAGGATTGGCTATCCAACAGAAAGCAAAGAGTTGGGATAAATGGTTAATTCTCAGACTGGCAATCAGTAACTAGTGGTGTTCCACAGGGGTCAGTGCTGGGTCCCCAACTCTTTACAATCTATATTAACGATTTGGAGGAAGGGACCAAGTGTAACATATCAAAATTTGCAGATGATACAAAGATGGGAGGGAAAGTAGTGAGTGAGGAGGACATAAAAAACCTGCAAGGGGACATAGACAGGCTAAGTAAGTGGGCAGAGATTTGGCAGATGGAATACAACACTGGAAAGTGTGAGGTGATGCACTTTGGCAGGAAAAATCCTAGAGCAATTTATTATCTTAATGGCAAGAAACTGGAGAGTACTGAAGTGCAAAGGGATCTGGGGGTCCTGGTGCACGAAACTCAAAAGGTTAGTATGCAGGTGCAGCAAGTGATTAAGAAGGCAAATGGAATGTTGGCTTTCATTGCTAGGGGGATAGAATATAAAAATAGGGAGGTATTGCTTCAGTTGTACAAGGTATTGGTGAGACCGCACCTGGAATACTGCATACAGTTTTGGTGTCCTTACTTAAGGAAAGACATCCTTGCTCTCGAGGCAGTGCAAAAAAGGTTCACTCGGTTAATCCCGGGGATGAGGGGGTGGTCATATGAGGAGAGGTTGGGTAGATTGGGACTCTACTCATTGGAGTTCAGAAGAATGAGAGGCGATCTTATTGAAACATATAAGATTGTGAAGGGGTTGGATCGGGTGGATGCGGGGAGGATGTTCCCGATGACGGGTGAGACTAGAACTAGGGGACATAGTCTTAGAATAAGGGGCTGCTCTTTCAAAACTGAGATGAGGAGGAACTACTTCACTCAGAGGGTGGTAGGTCCATGGAATATGCTGCCACAAAAAGCTGTAGAAGCTACAACATTAATTAAATTTAAAACAGAAATAGACAGTTTCCTAGAAGTAAAGGGCATTAAGGGTTACGGGGAGCGGGCAGGAATTTGGACATGAGTCTAGGTTCGGATCGGTCATGGCCCTGTGGGTAGTGGAGCGGGCCCAGGGACCGTGCAGCCTGATTCTGCTCCTATTTCGTGTGTGCAATTCTGTTAGATGCAGGAGATGGTTCTGTGATAGATAGTAGATTGGCGGTTAGGATCAGATCAGCCATGATCTTATTGAATGGCGGAGCAGGCTCGAGGGGCCGATTGGCCTACTCCTGCTCCTATTTCTTATGTTCTTATGTTCTTATGTAACTCTAGCGAATATAAGCCTAATCGACCCAATCTCTCTTCATACTTCATTCCTGCCATCCCAGGTATCAGTCTGGTAAATCTTCGCTGCACTCCCTCCATGGCAAGAACATCCTTCCTCAGATAAGGCAACCAAAACTGCACACAATACTCAAGGTGTGGTCTCACCAAGGCCTTGTACAACTGCAGCAAGACATCCTTGCTCCTGTACTCGAATCCTCTCGCTATGAAGGCCAACATACCAATTGCCTTCTTAACCGCCTGCTGCACCTGCATGCTTACCTTCAGCGACTGGTGCACAAGGACTCCCAGATCTCGTTGCACTTCCCCTTTTCCCAATCTATTGCCGTTCAGATAATAATCTGTCTTCCTGTTTTTGCCACCAAAGTGGATAACCTCGCATTTATCCACATTATACTGCATCTGCCATGCATCTGCCCAATCACCCAACCTGTCCAAATCATACTGGAGTTTCTCTGCATCCTCCTCACAGCACACACGCCCACCCAGCTTTGTGTCATCTGCAAACTTAGAGATATTACATCTAGTTCCCTCGTCCAGATCATTAATATATATTGTGAATAACTGGGGTCCTAGCACCGATCCCTGCGGTACCCTACTAGTCACTGCCTGCCACTCGGAAAAAGACCCGTTTATTCCAACTCTTTGCTTCCTGTCTGCCAACCAGTTCTCTATCCAAATCAGTACCTTACCCCCAATCCCATGTGCTTTAACTTTGCACGCTAATCTCTTATGCGGGACCTTATCGAAAGCCTTCTGAAAGTCCAAATACACCACATCCACTGGTTCTCCCTTATCTATTCTACCAGTTACATCCTCAAAAAATTCCAGTAGATTAGTCAGGCATGATTTACCTTTTGTAAATCCATGTTGACTTTGTCCGATCCTGTCACTGTTTTCCAAGTGCTCTGCTATTACATCTTTTATAATGGACTCTAGCATTTTGCCCACTACCAATGTCAGACTTACTGGTCTATAATTCCCCGTTTTTTCTCTACCACCTTTTTTAAATAGTGGGGTTACATTAGCTACCCTCCAATCCATGGGAACTGTTCCAGAGTCGATAGAATTTTGAAAGATGACCAGCAATGCATCTACTATTTCTAGGGCCACTTCCTTAAGTACCCTAGGATGTAGATTATCAGGCCCTGGGGCTTTATCGGCCTTCAATCCCGTCAATTTCCCTAACACCATTTCCCTACAAATACTGATTTCATTCAATTCCTCCCTCTCATTAGACCCTATGTTCCCCGACATCTCTGGGAGTTTATTTGTGTCCTCCTTTGTGAAGACAGAACCAAAGTATGTATTTAATTGGTCAGCCATTTCTTTGTTCCCCATTATAAATTCCCCTGATTCTGACTGCAAGGGACCGACAATTGACTTCACCCATCTTTTTCTCTTCACATATCTATAGAAGCTTTTACAGTCAGTTTTTATGTTCCCTGCAAGCTTACTCTCATATTCTATTTCCCCCCTCTTAATTAATCCCTTTGTCCTCCTTTGCTGAATCCTAAACTGCTCCCAATCCTCAGGTTTGCTGCACGCTTGACTAACGTCACGATCTGCGGGCGCAGGAGATCATGGCGATAGTGTTTAGCGCCGTCGCAAAATAACTGGTCAATTTCACGAGCGGCGCTAAAATTGCCGCGCTCGGGCGCCAAGTTCCTAGCGCCCCGTTAGCACCCCCCGGAGGCGCTAACCAACCGAATTTTTCCCCCATGGTGTTACTTACGATGAATTGTAGAATACACTTTTATAGTAATAGGAGTGTTATCATTGTACGGAAGACTTTTAATGAGAGGGAGAGAAAAAAAATTGAAATTGAGGGAGAAAAAGGCCAGGAAACAATTGATGAACAACATTTTATTTAACAAGTATTCAATTTTTTTTAAAATTTAAACATAATGAGATATTACACGTTCATGATTGATCTGAATTGTTGGAAAACTATTAAGTCTATTTTTATGTAGATACTGGTAAGGAGATATTGTTACAAGAATCCTCTACAGGACCATCTTGTGATTGGGCTGGTACATCAGCAACAATAGCACTCAAAATTGCTCTTACATTCCCACTGTGCTGGTTGTTAGAAGACTCCAAGGAGCTCTGGCTCTGATCACATCTCCCTGCTGCACAGGGAAGAATGGCACAGTAAGAGAGCGGTTAGTTGCAGACTAATGTAATGTAGTCAGCAGACTGACAAGGCAGCCAACCTGGCTGACTAAACTGTTGACTTACTTGCTTCCATCACATTATGCAGTGTCTCTGTGCATGTGGTGTGCTTCAGCTTACAAGACATCAGTGTTTTAAACTTTTGGGCACTCCTGTTTATGTGAGCATGGAGGAGAGAAGAGCAAGAACTCCTGACCTATATGGCTGATGTATTATTTTATGTTTTCTAAGTGAAAGGGACAGCCTTCTGGTTGAGGTAGCCCAGTGGAGGATCTTATAACTGAAGTGGCATCTTCTACTTATTTATGATGCGGAGATGCCGGCGTTGGACTGGGGTGGACAAAAATGAGAAGTCGCACAACACCAGGTTATAGTCCAACAGATTTATTTAAAATTAAATTTCCTTATTTATCTTCTAGCTCTTTCACACCCTGTAAATTTTAAATATCCAATGCCAGTACAATCCACCTTGCCATCTTTCTCCTCCTTCCTTACTAAACAATTGATCATGAATGTGGAGGAATTATCTGTGTGGATATAAAAGTGGGATCTATAAACATGTATAACTCTGGGTAGTGCATCACCAGAGATCTTTTTTGTTTTAACTGCTGCATGAAATTGAATTAATGTTTTGCTTTGGAACATTATGGAATGCAAATAAAAGTGAACAATTAACATAAAATATGAATTATTATATGCTGCACAACGTGTTGACATCTACATCATGTTTACCTGTTATAAGGCTGAGATTTTTCATCAAATGTGAAATGTTGTAAAATAAACTTACCAGAATGCAATGATCGCATGGTTGAAAAGTAGGGTCACTTGTCCCTCTGTTGCAGTCAATAATTATTTCAGAGACACACCTGCACCTTTACTTATTCTTCGCAGACTTTATTATTGATCACCTTCACCACTGGTACTCTTGAAATCAGTCATCCACGAATCTCTTGACTTTTGAAATATAGTTAATGTTTTGACATTTTTATGCCCACTACTGCTGTTTGGAGCCCATAATTTCCTCTTTTTGCAACAAAACCTTTCAATCAAGTATTAAGTTCCTGTTCCCCCAAGACATTGCTGCGAGGTAGCTGTATTTGTATATTACTTTCTTACATTTAGTAAAAGTTATATTTAAAAAATAAAAGTGAGGCATTTCTGAAACTGTTGATATGCTTTATAATAATTTATGTTCCAATTGATGGTTTAACTAACATTTTTATTGGTGGCAACTACAAGGCAAAACATTACCAATCTGACCACCCTGAATGTGTACAGATGGAACAATTTTGGCCCATGCCTCTACTGAAGCTAATTCAATTGCTGTTTCAATAATGTCTCCAAGCCAGCTCTCCTAATGATGTTACCAAAGGTAATGGACAATAGGGCCGGATTTTAAGTTTTTGACCCGCCAGGAGTGAAGTGGGGGGCGAATGCCGGTAATGCGCAGGAAACCCGGAAGTCTGGGTTTCCCTGCATGCTGTGGAGTTTTAACCACAGCATGCCTGATTGACAGGCTGGCTTCCAGTCGGGTGGGGAATGCTGGACAAGAGACCGCAGTCCCAGGTAGGTGCGAACCCCAACCCCGGGAGGGGGGTCTGATCCCCGATCACCAATCCGGGGGGCAGTCCAATCCTCGACCCTGGGGGGGTGGTGGCTGATGGTGGGGGTGCTTGGGGGTCTAGGAGGAAGCACTCCTGCTATTCCCGAGGCTGTCGTCGCCTCCCTGCAGCTGCCGGGGATCCCGAGGCCTGGGAACCCTGGCCGGCCAGTTAAACCTGCAAAGCAGGTTAGATTCAAGGCTTCCAGCCTCATTATAATATTTAAAATGCCAACCCACCTCCTGGAAGTGGATTGGTTGCCCGCCCCCTGTCCCGGCCTCCATTAAACCTGGAAGTGGGAAGGTTGGGGTTGGGATTCACATTTTTAACACTTTAACCTCCTACCCGACCCCAACCCACCTGTTTTTTGGGGTTAAAATTCCCCCCTAAGTGTCAGCATCACATTCAAAAACCACCCACCAATGATCACTGTTCACTACTTAAGCAAAAGTATTTGTTAAAGTTCTAAACAGCCAGAAAGCAAACAGGACACTACTACTGAGGATAGCTCTTTCCTGCTTTTAAAGTACTGATAGTCAGATTTTTTTTAATTCCTTCTTGGCTGAGAGCTTGGCTCAGTTGGTAGCACTCTTGCCTCTTAGCGAGAAGGCAGTAACACATAATCTAGGCTGACACTCAGTGCTGTACTGAGGAAGTGTTGCAATGTCAGAGGTGCCATCTTTAAAATAGTTGTTAAGCTGCGGCCTTGTCTGCCTGTTCAAATACACATAAAAGATTCCATGGCAATATTGAAGAGCAGAAAGTTCTCCCAGTGCCCTGGCCGACACTTCTCCTTCAAATAACACCACCAGGAACAGAGTATCTCGTCATTCTTTCATTTGCTATTTGTGAGATCTTGCTTTGTCCAAATTGCCGACATACGGCACTATTTATAATATAACATTTTGCTCGAGTATCTCCAGTGTACATTATATTTCTTAATGCATTCTAACTTCAATAAAAAAAATGTTTTAACCATGATAAATTTAACTCGGGGGATCAGATATAATTGGCAATGCCCGGAAGCCTCTCTGTATCAGATAATGCCATTGCTGTACCTCAGTGGAATCTCTATAACTATCTTGGTTTAAAAAAACTCTTCCCTCAGCATCCAAGTATAAAACTGGAGCATTGGGAAAAGTCACCACCTTAGGTCAAGCACAGTAAGCTGTAGGCAATTTAACTCAAGAGACAAACTGTATGCTTAAAGCCCCATCCCATCAACTGGAACTGTGAAACAGAATTTAGGATATTACAAATTCAATTTAAGAATGAAACCGTAACCAGTGCACTGATTGATACCCACATCTCCAAGATTAGCTTTCTCGCACACAGGTCAGTGAGCCTTTTGCCAAGAGAGCAATCTATGTTATGGTGTCAGTAAACCAACTCTGCAAGACTTTGAAAAGGCTTCCCTTCTACACCTTACTCTTCATTTATTTAATGATTAGGATAGATTGCAGCACCATCCCTAAACATTATCTGTGTTCATCTCTTTCATTGCGTAAACACTCTTATAAGAGCACCCAGTACAGTCGACGAAAACAACCACAGCTTGTTAAAAAAATTACATCTCAATCTATTCATCATTTTGTATTTTGTCTGCATCAATTAAGTATAAACATATTTAGGTCTGAAAATATCTGAAATATATAATGAAAAGGTTATAAAATTAACCTACCATAAAAACATATCTAAGATCACAGAGTTATTAAGCTGAGTCATCTGATGTCTATAAAAATACTACAGTGGGGTAAATGTCATTTGAAAGTGCTTGCAATGGTTATATCCATAGTATGAAAAATTATATTGATTAAATAGCCGTTAAGTCACAAAACCTGGTAATCAATGACAAACCATAGGTTTCCATAAGTTTGCCTGGCTATATCTCATTTCAGTTCATGGTTTATATTTGTAATGGACAACCCCCTCCCCGATTAAAACTTCCCATGAGAAAAATCGTTCCCAATTAAGACCTCTTATAGGAGAGACTCCATGCCCTACTCCAAAGAATATTGCACAGGAGAAACCCATTCTCTTTCTTTCCACCTCCCTCAAACTGAATCTTGCAGTACATATTCGATCATAATTTTTGTTACAGAAAATTAGAAGCAAGCTGTTGCAGATGCTGATCCTGAAGTAGTCCTACGATGTTTAAGAAATTTGTGCAGGTCTTGGTCTACAGGCTATCATCCTGCACTCTACATATAGTAACTAAAATTTATCAATCTGGTGTCCCATCAACCAGCTGTTAATATGTCAACACAGCACTCTTGGTATACAAGTACATCAGATCATAATATTTCTCTAAAAACAGATGATGCACAAATTTCAAAACTGTCATAGTTATCTTCAGTGTTGAAACAGTTAAAATTTTGAAAAACACAGTCCAGTAAAGTACTGCTTTCAGCCAATGACACTGAAAGAACTAAACTTAAAATTAAGAATAGGCCATCCAGGAGTGAAATCAGGAAGCACTTTTTCGCATAAAGGGTAGGGGAAATGTGGAATTCTCTCCCCAAAAGGCTGTAGCTGCAGGGTTGATTCAAATTTTTAAGACTGAAATTGACAGATTTTTATTAGGTAAGGGTATCAAGAGATATGGATCAAAGGCGGGAAAATGGAATTGAGGTACTGAAGTCAATGGGAATCGGGGGTAAAACGTTCCACTGGCTGGAGTCATACCTAGCACAAAGGAAGATGGTTGTGGTGGTTGAATGTCAATCATCACAGCCCCAGGACATCGCTGTAGGAGTTCCTCAGGGCAGTGTCCTAGGCCCAACCATTTTCAGCAGCTTCATCAATGACCTTCCCTCCAACATCAGGTCAGAAATGGGGATGTTCGCTGATGACTGCACAGTGTTCAGCACCATTCACAACTCCTCAGATAATGAACATGCCCACATGCAACAAGACCTGGACGACGTTCAGGCTTGGGCTGATAAGTGGCAGGTAACATTCACGCCACAGAAGTGACATGCAATGACAATGTCCAACAAGCGAGAGTCTAACCACCTCCCCTTGACATTCAATGGCATTACCATCACCAAATCCCCCACCATCAACATCCTGGGGGTCACCATTGACCAGAAACTTAACTGGACCAGCCACATAAATACAGTAGCAACAAGAGCAGGTCAGAGGCTAGGTATTCTGCGGCGAGTGTCTCACCTCCTGGCTCCCCAAAGCCTTTCCACCATCTACAAGGCACAAGTAAAGAGTGTGATGGAATACTTTCCACTTGCCTGGATGAGTCCAGCTCCAACAACATTCAAGAAGCTCGACACCATCCAGGACAAAGCAGCCCACTTGATTGGCACCCCATCCACCACCTTAAACATTCACTCCCTCCACCACCGGCGTACCGTGGCTGCAGTGTGTACCATCTACAAGATGCACTGCAGCAACTCACCAAGGCTTCTTCGGCAGCACCTCCCAAACCTGCAACCTCTTCCACCTAGAAGGACAAGGGCAGCAGGTGCATGGGAACACCACCACCTCCAAGTTCCCCTCCAAGTCACACACAATCCTGACTTAGAAGTATATCGCCGATCCTTCATCGTCGCTGGGTCAAAATCCTGGAACTCCCTACTTAACAGCACTGTGGGAGTACCTTCACCACACGGACTGCAGCAGTTCAAGAAGGCGGATCACCACCACCTTCTGAAGGGCAATTAGGGATGGGCAATAAATGCTGGCCTTGTCAGCGATGCCCACATCCCATAAACAAATATATATATTTTTTTTTAAAGCCATGATCTAATTGAATGGTGAAATGGGCTCGAGGGGCGGAATGGCCTACTCCTGTTCCTATGAAACAATGGCACTATAAAATTATTTTGTACTCGTAAAACAGTTAATTATTTAGGATTATGGGTTTGGTACAGATTTATGCCCAATCCCTTTCTTTGTGGCAAGTTCCTGACCAAGTGATTGAAAGGGGCACAGAGTAAAGATAGGACATTTCTCCACATAGAGACAGGAAAACTGGTCGCCACCCAAGTGGCTCTCATACAATGGCTAGTTCATTACTGCTATCTGGCACAGGTTTGGAAGCAGCTTCATGACTGACCTCCTTACATGAGAAATGAGACCTAAAAAGTTGGGAAAAATTTATTAAAATATCAAACAGAAAGGGAAGGGTGCATGGAAGATTTTGAGAATGGCTTCTGGGAATAATGTTACTTGAAATGCTGGCCCACTTTTGCTAAAGAACTCTAAAAAAAAAACTAGGTGGTACAGTGGATTAGACTCTTGACTTTCACCTCTTGGACCTTTGCTCAAATCCAGAACAGAATGCTAGGTTAACAGTTCCCTCTGTCTGTTGACAGTAAAGAGTTATACCTGAAATGAGTACAGGCAATATCAATTCAGTTACTAGTTGGCATAGGCCGACAGTCACAAATTACCCCTAATTTGGCTCTTATTAGTAAGGTCACTCAGACAGCCCATGGATAGTTGTTGTGGGAAATGCAAAAGTAGCACAGTGGCAGAATTTGGCTGTGCTACGTCTGACCTGGGAGTGCTTGATGCTGACATTGGATACTGGAAATAAGAAGTGTTCCATTCCCCAGCACTGGCATCCTTCCCCTTGAGTGCAAAATAAATGAAATTTAAAAGCAAATTATAGCTGCACCACCTTGTCATGCATAAATTCAAACTGTGCTGATCTAGAAGAACAGTATAAAAAGCTTTTATCCATAAATAGTTTCTCCTATCACCAAGGAGCAAGCATTTAAAAGTAAAAGAGAACTTCTCCGATGGCTATGTGTAAATACACCATATTGTTTGGTGTTGAGCAATAGACAGGAAAAACCCAGGTTTAATCCCCATCTATGCTCAATTATCGAATTTCCTCAGCACCCTGGGTCAGGTATGAAAAAAAGCCAGAATTCCCCCTTCTGGTTGATATCTACTGACCCCTCCTAGAATTTGTTTGCTTGTGAACTTCGGATGAGGACAGGATTAGTTTTAGTCAAATAGCATTATCTCAACACTCAATGTCTAGTTTCAGATATGAAAGTGGTCAGTGGTGGAGCAACTACAACAACATTTATATAGCGCCTTTAACATAGTAAAACGTCTCAAGGCGCTTCACAGGATCGTTATCAAACAAGATTTGACTCCGAGCCACATAAGGAGATATTATGACAGGTGATGAGATATGTTTTAAGGAGCATCTTAAAGGAGGGAAGGGAAGTAGAGAGGCGGAGAGGCTCAGTGAGGGAATTCCAGAGTCTAGGGCCTAGGCAGCTGAAGGACGCCAATGGTGGAGCAAAGGAACTCAGGGACGTGCAAGAGGCCAAAATCAGAGGAGCGTAGAGATCCCAGAGGATTGTAGGGCTGGAGGAGGTTACAGAGACAGGGAGGGGCGAGGCCATGCACTATCCAACCATGAGAGAGGACCTTCAGGAGAGGATAGGTGAAAATTGGAAAAAGTAAAAGCACACTGTTGCACACATTGCAAGGAAGAATCCTACAACTACAGAGATGGCAAGTCAAAACATTTATCAGCCATTTAGTGGAAACATCAGAAACAAAAGTAGTCACTGTCCACACTGATATTGTACAACATCCTCCAAGGTCAGTAATTTTGTAAAGAGCAAATATTACTTTGTGGAAAAATGTCACAACAGATTTTCACAAAATGAATAGTACAATGAAAGCTTACTGTATATTTAACTATGTGACAATGTAACACTCTGTTAATGAAAGTCTGACAGTTATAACCAGACAGTACCTGATACAATTAAACATTTGTGGTGACAGCTAACCTTTCACTATTAAGTAATCCTAAGAATTAAATGAAAGAACTTGCATTTGTACAGCACCTTATTATGTCCTCCAGGCATCCCAAAAGTGCTTCACATGCAATGAATCACTTTGAAGCGCAGTCACTGTTGCTATATAGGTGAACACAGATTAGGTGCGTAAACCTGGAGTGGACTCAAACCCACAATTTATTTTTCGATTTGTTCTCAGGGTGTGAACAATGTTGGCAGGTCCACATTCATTCTCCATCCCGAGTTGGCTTGAGAAGGTGGGCTCCACTTACTGACAGTTTAAAATTTCACTGTACTCACATTAATGGAGAGAGTGTTAACTATAATAAATCTCAAACATTCATGTATCACAACATTGGCTACTTCTCCTGATACAGTACAGTACTGTTATAATTATGCATAGGTTTAACATCTTAGAGCATAGGCTTATGGTCAGGGAGCTTGCAGCTTTGAAAGAAGCAGTAGTACTTTAAAAAAAAACACATGTAAAGAAAAGATTCTGAAGAAGCTGCGCTTAAATGACATTCAATACATGTAACTCAGTAGTTTTAAACACCCTAATAGCAGCTTTTAAAAGTATTGCTGAACACATTGTTTTGTTTGAAGTATTTAGTAAGAAATGGTCTGTATAAAACAATTTCAAAAATGGTGATCTCGTGCTGTAGTGCATTGTTGAATGATTTAGAGTCAAATATTCCTCCACTCAGTGACTTCCTGCTAATAGCTAGCCTATTTGGCAGTGGTACAGAGCAGAGGCATTGCACAGTGCTACCCTACAGGGAGTTAGGGGGAAGTAAGACCAGCTACACAGCAGCACTGGCAGGGACCCGCAAACAGGTTATCGAAACCACCCCCCCACCCAACACAAGAAAGAATGAGGCACCAGGAAGACCCAAGAGGAATATAACTAACAAGATCATATTATCAGGAAAATTAGAAAAAAAACCAGGAAATTAGAGTTTTTCAATGAAATAATTATCATTTTACTCTCTTCACTGCTGACAATGTTACTGTTGGTCTTACAAAGGTCAAAGTGTACACCTCTGCATCTTAATGACTATCATACATCTGAAAATCATTACCATTAAACACAGAAATCAATGAACAGAGAAAAATCACTTCCAATGCATTTTGCTGTAACATGCTCTTAGCTTAACGCTATTAAAGAGATTTGCACAAAGCATAGTTTTGCATGTTCAACAAAGATACAGATTCCTCTCTAAAAGTAGCCAGACTTGTTTTATAGTTTTTAACACAGAAGTAAATGCATGCAATTAAACAGGAATGTGTAGGCATTATAAAAGGGGCTAGGTTCAAGAAGAACAACCAAAAATGGAGACAAGAACTGTCGAAAGAATTTTTGAAGATATCTAGGATTCCTTGGTCTGTCAGAACTTATTTGGAATAAGTGTGGGCTCTAGACTAGTATGGCACATTATCAAACTGCAAACAGAACACTTATGCAACACAGCTGAAACACAGATTTCCAAACTGAAGGAATTGTCAGTCACATGTTCATACCACAGTACACCCACTGTACTGAACGTCAGAAACAAACTAAACAGGACTGTCTCAATCTCTGGATCTATTTGAAACTGGCTAATATGAGGAAGCAGGGATCTGCTCCCACACATAATATTCACTAATTAACACACACCATCACTATCCCTTTTGTAAGAAATTATATGCCAGTCTGTTTTAATCCTTTTCAAACTCTTGTTGGGCTCCCCATACTTCTGGAAGCTGCCTGTACAAGCTGAATCACATTTCTTTTAAAGGAGTAAATGCATATTACACCACTTTTATGATGCAATGTCGGAGATAGTAACCCAGATAGACTCAATGAGCTGGGTCTCTATACTTTAGAGAAGCGTAGACTTAGGGATGATTTGATCGAGATTTATTAAACAATGAAGGGTTGTGTTTATGTAGACCAATTATTTCACTGGTTAGCGAGGACCAGGGGTCACACTAGGTTCGATGTTAGGCGGTTCTTCTTTTCCCAGAGAATAGTGGACCTGTGGAACAGGTTGCCAGCTCGTGCATGGAATGCTCATTTGCTGTTTTCCATTAAGCAAGAGCTAGACCTGTTTTTGGCTGAGGCAGAGATCACCTAGCTCCTAGCACAAGAAGTAGGTGGCTTATAATGTAAATCAAGGCCAATGTGATCGCCTGAGGGGGTCAGAGAGGAACTTTCCAGTTTTTGTTCCCCTAATTAGCCTGGGTTTTTATCTGATTTTTTTTGCCTCTCCCAGGAGAGCACACGGATCTGGGCGGGGTGGAGAGTGTATGTGCTATGATGCCTAAGGCATCACAACTGTGTGGATGGATCGATGGACCAGTAGGTCTTTTCCTCTCCATCATTTTTGTATGTGCATAGAGCTAAATTTAGCTCTCCAACAGAAGCTGAGACCAAATAGCTCTCAGACTTCCTTATAATTAGAAATAACAACTAAAATGAATGCCCCAACAATGTGCCTTCATCCCATCCTTAGAAAAGCAATCGTACTACACCACTGTGAGGTTTTCCACTCCCTACAGCTATACTTCGGCCCTCTGAGTACTTTTTGCCAATTTGCGATGATCGGATGCCTGTGCCACTAAGAACTCCCTGATCTAATTTCACATTGGACTCATGCTGTCAAACAGAAAGAGGAAACTTTGATCCCAGTTACTTCCTCTCCCCCCACACCCTCCACCACTGAAATTTAGTTAACGTGCTTTCAATTTTTCATACTTCGCACAAATTTGAATCTTCTCCTTTTATGGATTTGAGTCCCAAATATTTTAAACCTTCTGTATGGGCAGACCACAGAGAAGAATACAGAAAGCCTATTATTTTTAATATGGCTTCCTTTTATGTGACACACATAGAAAACAGCTTTTACAGAATAGGCTTAGAATTTTTGAGCACGTAGTCACTCAAGTTCCTTGGCAGTTGCTGCAACTATTCCAACTTATGTATCTCTGATTTAGTTAAGCAGTATTTTTCCTGATACATTATGCATTACTCTGAATTGTTTCAAGAACATTTGAGAATTCATTATGGATTCAATGATCTCTCTGACCTTTGAAACCTATCTGTCCTTCAGTGTATTGATGTAGTAATTCCTCCAAGATGGTTTCAAACTGCATTTCACAACCTTAATATGTTATTTAAAATCTGTTGCACAGCACAACTGAGAGTATTCAAACTAAAGTGAAATGCGGATGTGTTGCTGGCATCCTAGGAATTAAAATGTCAGTATGTTATGGAAAATGAAATCTGTGATCCCATCATTCTTTTTTCCATAATTAGTAAATATGAGACAAGCAAAGGGTCAATTTTAGTGTAGTCAAGAACCGTCTTCACAGAGAAAGTTTCAGCAAGGCAATGTTGAAAAAAAAAATTGGAAACAAAAGAAAATCCTAAAGCATCAATCAGGGAGTGGCAGCAGAAACCCACATTTTGAAATCTTACTCAGGTGAGCACTTGCTGGAATAGCCACACCTTTTTTTATTTGTTCCTGGGATGTGGGCATCACTGGCAAGGCCAGCATTTATTACCTATCCCTAATTGCCCTTGAGAAGATGGTGGTGAGCTGCCTTCTTGAACCGCTGCAGTCCGTGTGGTGAAGGTACTCCCACAGTGTTGTTAGGGAGGGAGTTCCAGGCTTTTGACTCAGCAACGATGAAGGAACAGCGATATACTTCCAAATCAGGATGGTGTGTAACTTGGAGGGGAACTTGCATGTGATGGTTTTCCCATGCGCCTGCTGCCCTTGTCCTTCTATGTGGTAGAGGTCACGGGTTTGGGAGGTGCTGCCGAACAAGCCTTGGCAAGTTGCTGCAGTGCATCATGTAGATGGTACACACTGCAGCCACGGTGGTGGAGGGAGTGAATGTTTAAGGTGGTGGATGGGGTGCCAATCATGTGGGCTGCTTTGTCCTGGTTGGTGTCGAGCTTCTTGAGTGTTGTTGGAACTGCACTCATCCAGGCAAGTGGAGAGCATTCCATCACACTCCTGACTTGTGCCTTGTAGATGGTGGAAAGGCTTTGGGGAGTCAGGAGGTGAGACACTCGCCACAGAATACCCAGCTTTTAACCGCTCTTGTTGCTACAGTATTTATGTGGTTGGTCCAGTTAAGTTTCTGGTCAATGGTGACCCTCCAGGATGTTGATGGTGGGGGATTCGGTGATGGTAATGCCGTTGAATGTCAAGGGGCGGTGGTTAGACTCTTGCTTGTTGGAGATAGTCATTGCCTGGCACTTGTGTGGAGCGAATGTTACTTGCCACTTATCAGCCCAAGCCTGATTGTTGTCCAGGTCTTGCTGCATGCGGGCATGGGCTGCTTCATTATCTGAGGAGTTGTGAATGGAATTGAACACTGCAATCATCAGCGAACATCCCAACTTCTGACCTTATGATGGAGGGAAGGTCATTGATGAAGCAGCTGAAGATGGTTGGGCCTAGGACACTGCCCTGAGGAACACCTGCAGCGATGTCCTGGGGCTGAGATGATTAACCTCCAACAAACACAACCATCTTCCTTTGTGCTCAGTATGACTCCAGCCAATGGAGAGTTTTCCTCCCGATTCCCATTGACTTCAATTTTACTAGGGCTCCTTGATGCCACACTCGGTCAAATGCTGCCTTGATGTCAAGGGCAGTTACTCTCAGCTCACCTCTGGAATTCAGTTCTTTGTCCATGTTTGGACCAAGGCTGTAATGAAGTCTGGAGCTGAGTGGTCCTGGCCGAACTCAAACTGAGCATCGATGAGCAGGTTATTGGTGAGTAAGTGCCGCTTGATAGCACTATCACCTTCCATCACTTTGCTGATGATTGAGAGTAGGCTGATGGGGTGGTAATTGGCCAGATTGGATTTGTCCTGCTTTTTGTAGACAGGACCGACCTAGACAGCTTTTCACATTGGTACAAAATGAGCTGTTATGAGCCAGTAATTGTTGAAATGGCTTGACATTTTCAAACCAACCATTACTGTTCTGTTTGCCAAAGAAAAAATGTCTGAGACCGCTACTTGAGTTGACACAATATGGCAGCATCGAGCTACCTAACTCACCTCAGTTATTGCAGTAGTGAAATGTATGGCAAGTTACCAATATTTACCTCAGAAAACACACACAGTGGGATGGTGTGTTCCCAAAATCTGAAAATACTCCTCCACTCGTGCACAACTGCAGCACGTTCACTCCAACTGTGTCACATGCAAGCTGCCATCCAAATATGGAGACTACCCTTAGTATATACGCACCTCCACCATCCAGCACCCCGGGCATCTTAAACAAGTGTCTTTGATTATGGATGAGATGAAAGACGTATAAAAGCAAGAATGTAGCACCATAACACTTCATAAAATTCATTAACACTGCAGAACCAGAAGAGATAACAAATGGTTAACTGAGAGACTGAACTATTACACTTTCCATGGAGATAGTCACATGCACCTCCTGTATTTTGAATTAAAGCCAGCTATAGTGAAGGTTGGTATATAGAAGGTTGGATGAACAAATCAATTCTTTTTCATCTTGTCCTTCGATCATTTCCACGAAAGCAGCGGTAGCTGTATTTGTTTTGTTTGTCTGGGGTGCAGACCTCTGAGATTTCCTGCCAGATGTAACATCAAAAACAATCTGCCACTATGTTAAAGTCTACTCATGGCCAAAAAGAGATAGCCTTAAATATTTGTAAATCTCGTGTAGAAAAGCAAAACAAAACCAATTGTTTAACTTGGGGGGAACAAACACAAAAAGAGCTTTAAATAAAAAAGTTTCTAAAAGTTTGACACTGATACTGCTATTATCTATTATGGTTTAAAAATAAGTAAAAGTTGATAACAACCCCCCATCTCCATACATGCCATTCTTCTTGGTCAGTGTTTGATCTTCTAGATTATCTAATGAGCATTGTGTAATGTTATGGTTCCTAGGCCCCCTACTGGTGTAGTTTACAACTGATCTAGTTTCTGCTTTTATGGTAAATTAAGTAGGGCAAGCAGAGAACTTGCTGACTGCGAATAAGCAATTTGATTCTGTAGCAGTACAGGCTAGGAAGTGTGATGCAGGTTTGTACTTTAGCTGAACAGCTTTCCTGTTTGTATCACTAAGATATCAGAGGTCACTTTTATGCTGGACCTACCTGGTGCCATTTCTAAACCATTAATCCTTTCCATCTCAACCCAGCTGAAGTTAGTGTGATTTAATACAGCTTTAAACAGCAATGTGATCAATATTTTGTTTCACAAAGCAAGTGACCTCAATGTGAAAATATGTTGCATAATATTGTATTAATCAATAGGCCTACTGGTTGCCAGTGCAGTTGCTGAGCCACAGGGTCATATACACTTTACTGAAATGACTGGCAAACAATGTCCTGAGGGAGAATCTACTTTGTATGGTAGAGGTCATATAGGTGCTCTATGATAAACCTGGAGGCACAGCAAAAAAAAAGAGAATAAAAAATCTTGTCTTTATATTGGTAAGAGTGCTTCAGAACTCCACCATCATATCTAATGTCGAACTAAGTCCCGCTCACTCATCACAGTGACGTCCACTGGCTGCCTCGTCCCGGCGCGCTGAATTCAAAATCCTCATCCTTGTTTACAAATTTCTCCAAAGCCTCATCCCACCCTACCTTGAAAGCATTCTGCAGCCCAATGCCCAGCTTGCACATTCCGTTCTTGAGTCTAGACTCCTGTACATTCTCCCCTTCGCTCCACCACTGATGTCAGAGCCTTCAGCTATCACAACCGTGCACTCTCAAATTCTCTTCCCAAACCCCTCCACCTTGCTACACGGTGGCATAGTGGTTAGCACTGTTGCCTCACAGCGCCAGAGACCCGGGTTCGAATCCGGCCTCGGGTGACTGTCTGTGTGGAGTTTGCACATTCTCCCCGTGTCTGTGTGGGTTTCCTCCGGGTGCTCCGGTTTCCTCCCACAGTCCAAAGATGTGCGGGTTAGGTTGATTTGGCTATGATAAAAAATTGACCCTTAGTGTTAGGGGGATTAAGTACGGGGATAGGGTGGGATATGTGTCGGTGCAGGCTCGATGGGCCGAAATGGCCTCTATCTGCACTGTGGGGATTCTGTGATTCTGTGCTACATCTCTCTACTCAAAGCTCCTCAGATTCTCGCTTTTCAACTGCACCTTTGGTCACCTCACATAACCTTCTTTGCCTATCTCCAGCTAAGAGTCATTATCTCTCGCTAAGAGTCATTATCTCTCGCTAAGAGTCATTATCTCTCATTTACACCTTGGAATATTAAAGGTACTATATAAGGGTGAGTTGTTAACTTGTTCACATGGTACCTGCTTGGGAATACACTGAATTTGGTGATAGTTGTTCATACTCAGACAGCTTTGCACAATTGGATGAATAAAGTCATTTTTTGGCAGTGGAGAAGAGGGGGTAAGAGAACAAGGAATGTGGGATCTTTGCAATATTATCTTGCCATGAAATTGGGTTTCTGCCCACTTTAATGATTTGGAACAGGATGCTAAGGCAATCTCATCCATTCTTTCAGGCTGGTTGTCCTCAATTTATGTATTTAGATGTTTGTGTCACGTGGGCCAAGAAAGGGCATAGATTGCATGGTATTTTCCCATCTCTAGGCATAGTTTTTGCACTCAGATGCGCATAGCTCACGTGTATATAATCCATGTTTATTGTGGTGAGGGCTGTGTTCCACGAGTGCAACAGGATTGCAGCTTCTTGTTGCAAGAAGTGTAAGTGTAAGCTATGCCAGGGTCCATGTGCAGGGGTCTAATACTCCAGGGAAGACACTCAGTAAGCACAGGGGTGAATCTGAAGGGATTGTGATGCTATATATGGGTTTTGTGACCTCCCAGACCAATGTGGGCTGGCATGCTCTTCTAATCACAGAACCGTAGTATCATAGCCCATTCTCACAATCACTGTAAGTGACATTTGTAAGAGTCAGTCTCCATTTCACCCCATTCCTCCTCTGCAAGCTGACAGCCTCTGTGCAGTTTCAGGCTCCTGTTTAGACTTTCCATGTTGGCAGCTGACAGCAGACAAATATAGCACACAGGATGAAGATGTGCTCATGGGCTCTTTTTAAGATTGTAGGACTTGGGAGTTTTTGGAGTAAAAGAAAGACTTGCATTTATATAGCGCCTTTCACGACCACCAGATGTCTCAAAGCGCTTTACAGCCAATGAAGTACTTTTGCAGTATAGTCACTGTTGTAATGTGGGAAACGCGGCAGCCAATTTGTGCACAGCAAGCTCCCACAAACATCAATGTGATAATGGCCAGATAATCTGTTTTTGTTATGTTGATTGAGATATAAATATTGGCCAGGACACCGAGGATAACTCCACTGCTCTTCTTTGAAATAGTGCCATGGGATCTTTTACGTCCACCTGAGAGAGCAAACAGGGCCTCGGTTTAACATCTCATCTGAAAGACGGCACCTCCGACAGTGCAGCACTCCCTCAGCACTGCACTGGTGGGTCGGCCTAGATTTATGTGCTCAAGTCCCTGGAGTGGGACTTAAACCCACAACTTTCTGACTCAGAGGCGACTGTGCTACCCACTGAGCCACAGCTAAGTAACACTTCTTGGATGGGGTGCCATGAAGGTAGCAAACTAGGTCAAGGGGAAAAAGTTAAAACTTATGCACCAGCTGTTGGAATGTCATAATCTGACACTTGTGAAGGAGTTGATTGATTTTGCTGAAGCTCTGCTCATGCCAAGTTCTGCATCCACTCATTGTGATATTTCTGGGAATTTCCTATTGCATCAACTCAGACAGCCAACATGGAAGGGTATTTGCAGCAAGATACAAGCTTCTCACCTCGGCATTCGTATTCGCATTACTATTACTATTGGGTGTTTCCACACCTCAGACACCCTTTTCTGGGGGTATATGACTAGCAAGTTGTTCAAGAGGGTTGACAGTGAGTCTGCAGTGTTTATATCCAGTCAAGAGTTTGTTTTTCAACATTTCATCAACAGACCTTGTGGAAACCACCACATATGTAATTTATTTGCCATTAAAAGATCGCACCTAATGCAATATTTGACATTTATCAAAAAGCAGTACGTCGCAATTTAACCAACACCAAATATGTTTACATGTAATTTTCTTCCCTAAAACGATTAAGGACATTATCTCCTTACCCCTGAAAATGGAACTCTTGCACCTGGCTTTGTTACTATGTCCATATCAGTAAAGTGTGTATATTACCGTGAACGTTTCAAGCAGAAATGACTTCTGCTACTATCGTTGCTTCTCTCAGCTGTTGTTGTAGCCCAGATGCAGCTACAACCAAGAATAGCTCTGTAACACTAGATGGCAGTGTCAAGGGTCACACTGAGGTGACCCACTAAAGAGCTTTAGCACACTCTATCCCAATACCGTATCAGATCAGGCATTGGAAAGCTATAACGTGTCAAAAAATGCACTCACACATTATATGCAATGCAATTTCTTGTTTTCATTTTGTATTAGACGTCGCTCTTTGCTACGAGCCAGAAAACTGCATTTACAAGTCTGCCTGACCATTTATGACCTTTAAATGGGCAGGCGCGATCATCTGACATAACCGTATATAGTTACGGCCGTTTACATTCTATAATCAAAACAAGAGGTTTGTTTTTAATCTCCGGAAAGTCGGCTCTCTGAAGTGGCCGCACTACTTGAGATGCGCGGCGAGTGGCGCCAGAAATGCAGTGGCAGCGGGTTCATTCTCGGCTCCCAGTAGTGGAGCAGAGACGTCAGCACTCGTCGGCGCAGCAAGCCCTCATGTGACACACACAGTCTTTCATAACCCGTGTTCGCAGCCTCCACGCAATGTACATTATAGTTATAGTATTAAAACGTTATGCTAAACAGCATTAGCATTTCTCAGGATTTTTTTTGCGGAGGGGGAGGCAATCGTTGTGGACTGAAATGCAAAAAATCATCCCCTGCGCAAACACCAATGGTATATATATATTTTTTAAAACGCAATATAAATCACATACAAGAAACTACCCAAGTTTCTACTACCTATATAATCCTACGTGTACAGGTTCAAGTGAGACGCCTGTCCCTGCTAGAGAATCCTTATGGAAACAGTGTTCGGTGTTCCGCTTCTTACAGAGAAGGACGCGAGTTTGGACAAGAAATAACAAGACTGCTCTGACATGTCACTAATTCTGAAGTGGTCACAGCCGGAGTTTGCTGCCGTCATCTGCCCTCCTTAAGATCCATTGCATGTGCATTAATGTTGAGTTACGCAAGCTCTCGGCACAGTTTCTTGCTGAATCCCTCTGCTCCAGTGTTGTATAAGAATTGTGAAAATAATACACTCGAGTCCAGTTGACCCCACAAAGAGGAAATAGGCATATATCTTTATTTCCCCGTACGAACCTGACTTTATGCATTGCTTTGATCGGCTGATTTTTAGGCACTAGGTAGAAGTTGCTGATTTTTTTTTCTCACCACCTCTTCTGCACACGTACTTTGGAACGAATCGCCGTTCCATTAGAAGCAGAATATAAGAGATTTATTGTAACTTCGTGCACCCACGTGTCCGGAATGAATGAATGAAGCAATCCCGTGCAGTGACACTTGAAGGGATTTGCAACAATATAACCCAGTGCTTTTGCAACAATGTAACCCAGTGCGATCAGTCAGCGGTCGCGAGCTGATGCCCGGGCCAGCCGAGTTGAGCAGGAGCTCCACGTGAAGCCGGAGCTCTGTCTCACCGCCAACACACACATGACTTTCCAGAGACCGGTAAAATGCACAGGCAGCCGCTCCAGCTCCAGCACCGGCCGGGGGAAAAGCTACTGCCACCCGGGCTAGCAGCCGGCTCGGCGTGTAGGCAGCAAAGCAAGCAAGTGGCGGCGGCGGCTCCTTACCTGAGACTCTGCGTTTTCTGTCAGGTAGTTGAAGACGAATAAAGAGAAGTCCTCATCTGTGAGCGAGCAATCCGCCATCTTCCCGCGGTGTGTGTGAGACAGTCACTGCGCTCCCAGAGCCGGCAGGAGCGGGCTCGCTGCTGCCCCCGGGCAGGCACATGGACAGCAGCGGTACTGCAAGTGGGGTATGGTGTCTTGCTACACCAGATGGTGTCAGGGTGCAAGTGCACCACTCTGTGCACTTGCCTTTCCTGGTTAAAAAGATGGGATTCGTTTTAGCTGTTGTGCTGCCGGGTCCCATCGAGAAGCTGGGAGTGATGGGTGCTTTGTTCTGATGGTGGAAATACAAGAGCATTGTGAAGATTCCTACTGAGGGCAGTGGATTAGGGTTGGGTGAAGCCACAGGCTATATCAGCAGGTGCCTCCCTTTACTGGAAGAGGTCCACTTCAAAAAAAGAGAAGGAATTGGCTCACCCAAACGAACAGGAAATAAAATAATTGAAAGGGGGAATTAAACAAAAATTCCCATGTTGTGCAAACCAGCCATAAAATGTATGATGTCCAATCTCACATGTTGATACGCAAGGGTTACAGAGGGATGAACTATAGATTTAAACATAGGAAAGCAGCCACAGGAACAATGCCCTATGATCAAATGCATTCTGGATCTCAAAAGGTACAGTGCCAGGCCCACCAGAAATCCTCTGATGTCCTTGCATGACTAAAAATAAACAGGATTTGGGGGAAAATTAATCCAATTTTTTTTTTTAACTATCAGAAAATGAAGGGGCTGCAGTCACTGACACTCAATCTATATTGATAGACCTCTCATTAGCCCAAAATGGCAAGAGTAAATAAAAGGTCCTATTTTAAATTAAGTTGGTAGAATTGATTATTTGTTTTATTCATTCACGGGATGTGGGCGTCGCTGGCAAGGCCAGCATTTATTGCCCATCCTTAGTTGCCCTTGAGAAGGTGATGGTGAGCTGCCTTCTTGAACCATTGCAGTCCGTGTGGTGAAGGTACGCCCACAGTGCTGTTAGGTAGGGAGTTCCAGGATTTTGACCCAGCGATGATGAAGGAACGGCAATCTATTTCCAAATCAGGATGGTGTGTAATTTGGAGGTGGTGGTGTTCCCATGCGCCTGCTGCCCTTGTCCTTCTAGGTGGTAGAGGTTGTGGGTTTGGGAGGCGCTGTCGAAGAAGCCTTGGCGAGTTGCTGCAGTACATCTTGTAGATGGTACACACTGCAGCCACGGTGCGCCGGTGGTGGAGGGAGTGAATGTTTAAGGTGGTGGATGGGGTGCCAATCAAGCGGGCTGCTTTGTCCTGGATGGTGTCGAGCTTCTTGAGTGTTGTTGGAGCTGCACTCATCCAGGCAAGTGGGGAGTATTCCATCACACTCCTGACTTGTGCCTTGTAGATGGTGGAAAGGCTTTGGCGAGTCAGGAGGTGAGACACTCGCCGCAGAATACCCAACCTCTCACCTGCTCTTGTAGCCGCAATGTTTATGTGGCTAGTCCAGTTAAGTTTCTGGTCAATGGTGACCCCCAGGATATTGATGGTGGGGGATTCGACAATGGTAACGCTGTTGAATGTCAAGGGGAGGTGGTTAGATGACTTCATGTTGGAGATGGTCATTGCCTGGCACTTGTGTGGCGTGAATGTTACTTGCCACTTATCAGCCCAAGCCTGAATGTTGTCCAGGCCTTGCTGCATGCGGGCGTGGACTGCTTTGTTATCTGAGGAGTTGCGAATGGAACAGAACACTGTGCAATCATCAGCGAACATCCCCACTTCTGACCTTGTGATAAAGAGGTCATTGATGATGCAGCTGAAGATGGTTGGGCCTAGGACACTGCCCTGAGGAACTCCTGCAGCGATGTCCTGGGGCTGTGATGATTGACCTCCAACAAACACAACCTTTGTGCTAGGTATGACTCCAGCCAGTGGAGAGTTTTCCCCCGATTCCCATTGAATTCAATTTTACTAGGGCTTCTTGATGCCACACTCGTTCAAATGCCGCCTTGATGTCAAGGGCGGTCACTCTCACCTCACTTCTGGAATTCAGCTCCTTTGTCCATGTTTGGACCAAAGCTGTAATGAGGTCTGGAACCGAGTGGTCCTGGCAGAACCCAAACTGAGCATTGGTGAGCATGTTATTGGTGAGTAAGTGCTGCTTGATAGCACTGTCAATGACACCTTCCATCACTTTGCTGATGATTGAGAGTAGACTGATAGGACGGTAATTGGCCTGATTGGATTTGTCCTGCTTTTTGTGGATCAGACATACCTGGCCAATGTTCCACTTTGTCAGGTAGATGCCAGTGTTGTAGCTGTACTGGAACAGCTTGGCTAGAGTTGCAGCTAGTTCTGGAGCACAAGTCTTCAGCACTACAGGCAGGATGTTGTCGGGCCCATAGCTTCTGCTGTATCCAGCATGCTCAGCCGTTTCTTGATACCACATGGAGTGAATCGAATTGGCTGAAAACTGGCTTCTGTGATGGTGGGGACCTCAGGAGTAGGCTGAGATGGATCATCCACCTGGCACTTCTGGCTGAAGATAGTTGCAAACACTTCAACCTTGTCTTTTGCACTCACCTGCTGGCCTCTGCCATCATTGAGGATAGGGATGTTCATGGAGCCCCCTCCTCCCGTTAGTTATTTGATTGTCTACCACCAATTTAATTGATTAAATTAACATCACTAAGGAATAACAAGTGCTTCCCCTTAAAGAGGTCACACTATTAAAATTTCAGGGAGCATGGTCCAGTGGAAATAATTTTAAACAAAACTAAGCTAAAATAGTAAAATCAAATCAAAAGGGTAAAATCAGGGGCAATCAAAACAAAATTCAATGTCACTGATGGCATCCAGTGATTCAGTAGACACTGCATGTTGATGGTCAGGGATGAACTATATAGCTATAAATAGGCACGCAATGGTGGATTCCTACCCAGAGATTCTGCATTTTGTGGACCTGTGTGGAATAGATTTTGTTAGGCCTATAACATTCTAGGATCTGTTTGTTATGGAAAATAAACAGGGTTAGGAAAAACCTCCATAACATCGCCCGTCTCAGCCCCTGCCTCAGCTCATCTGCTGCTGAAACCCTCATCCATGCCTTTGTCACCTCTAGACTTGACTATTCCAACGCACTCCTGGCTGGCCTCCCACATTCCACCCTACGTAAACTTGAGGTCATCCAAAACTTGGCTGCCCGTGTTCTAACTCGCACCAAGTCCCATTCACCCATCACCCCTGTGCTTGCTGACCTACATTGGCTCCCAGTTAAGCAATGCCTCAATTTTAAAATTCTCATCCTTGTTTTCAAATCCCTCCATGGCCTCGTCCCCCCCCCTATCTCTGTAATCTCCTCCAGCCCCACAATCCCCACCCCCCTCCCCCCCAGATATCTGTGCTCCTCTAAGTCTGACCTCTTGAGCATCCCAGATTTTAATCGCTCAACCATTGGCGGCCATGCCTTCAGCTGCCTAGGCCCTAAGCTCTGAAATTCCCTCCCTAAACCTCTCTGCCTCGCTACCTCTCTTTCCTCCTTTAAGACGCTCCTTAAAACCTACCTCTTTGACCAATCTTTTGCTCATCTGCCCTAATTTCTCCTTATGTGGCTCGGTGATAAATTTTGTTTTATAACCCTCCTTTGAAGCGCCTTGGGACGTTTTACTACGTTAAAGGCGCGATATAAATACAAGTTGATGTTGTTGTTGTTGAAAAATAAAACAAAAAAAATATAGCAACCCTTTAAGAGAATGAGAAAGTGTCTTCAGTCGTTGGCACTGAACCTACATGTGAAACAAAAATATTGCGGCAGAATAGGTTAGGGGTTGTTGTTTTAAGATAGAAATTTGGCTAAGAACAATTCTAACAGCATACAAGTGCCGCCCTTTAAAGGGATAGCACTATAAAAATTATAACATGAAAGTGTCCTGTTTTAAGATAAGCTGATAGGACTTGTGAATTTCAGTCCCTTTGAGGAATGGGTCCATTACAGAACTTAGACAATACACCACAAATTTATATTATGAAGTCCAGGGATGGGAAGATTTCTCAGTCCTCTCAATCAATCACATAAAACAAAAAATATGATAGCTATAGTTTTGGGCTTTAAGGTAAACACAACATTATAAGACAGACCTGCTACTATCAGCTGGCTTTAGGCACCCACACAATCTATGTTGCATGGTGGGAGGGTGTGCCTGTCAATAAGTGCTAATAATCACTAAACACACACAGACAAACACACCTCTTTTACATGCAGCCAAGTTGTATTTTACACATATTGTTATGATTCAGGCTTGCACGAAACACTGCTAAATTGTCAAAGGTGGTGAAATGGGTGCGGAAGTCTGATATGAGGGAAGAGGAAAGGTATGGCAGCAGCAACCTCCACTCCAAGGAGCTGCAATCTGGGCACTTCAGTTTTCATTATCTCAGAGTCTGAATTGAAATGTAGGATTATCATACTAGTGGGCCTGCAATACTCAAGCAAGACATTTGTCAATGTGATTTTCACCAGTTGGAAGGAGTTTTTGTGGGGACAGGATGGGTCAAAATGTAGGTACTTTGTGGGGAGCTATTAAAGATATACAATTGGCAATGGTCAAGGGACATCCTGAAATTGGAAACTTGGTGTACATATTGTATGAACAGCCCCCTACTCCCATTATTATTTACTTTCATTATCACCTTCACCATGGTATGTTTCACATGTAGTGCAGGTAAGAACATAGATCCGTTAACACATTGTTTTCATTCTCTGGCAAGGGAATGGGACTCATCAAGTTGATGATTGCAACCACTACTCCAAAGTAATGGCTTAAGTATCTCAGTACAAACTTGATGTGTCCTCTGCTCCTGCTACATTTATGACCATGCACAGTTACATGTACAGATTCTAGTATGTTAAGTTCTGAAAGAAATAAAGCCTAGGAATATGTTTGTTAACAATTTTGTTAAGAATCTGATTAAATCTATATAATTGATGGTCTTGCATCCAGCACCCATCTACAGCATACACCAGAATGTCACATTTCTGTAGGATTAAAAAAATCACGAATGGTTCAATTAAACATTTGTTTATGTTACCAATCAATTAGCTGATTGAATCTTTTTGAATAAATCAAAAAGGAGTGAGAAAATATCAATGAGGAATGATTAACGAGGAGTTGTAGCTTTCGCCCTGCTTACGTGGCACTACAATATTAAGAGTATACTATGCCAAGCAGGTAGAAAATGATTGGTTAGTTGTAGCTCCTGTGAATTCAATACCCAGAGAGCACTATGCTAAGCAAGCAGGAAATTTGCAAATAACAACTTTGAGCTGATATTGGTAGAACAAAATTCAAACTACATTTCAATGTTTACACTATTGTATACAGTTTAAGACAGTAATAAAAATTCTCAGCTAACAGCATTATTTAGAATGAGTTTATGTTTTTCTCTTGCTGAGGAGCCTGATATTTGCACTGTGGCCAGAAAGGAATGTTTATGTGGCCCTTTGATATTGACCTTAGACATTGTGGCCAAAGTCAGCCAGCCTGGTCCATGGTAAATCATCATTTGCTCAGATGTCAGTCACTGGGCCTTAAAGCAATAAAAAAATCTCCCTGGGCAGTGCTGTTCTAATGACAGCTTCAACAACAACTATAAAGCTATAAAAGATGAAAGAAATATAAAAGAAAAATATATTTACATAGAAACATAGAAGATAGGAACAGGAGTAGGCCATTCGGCCCCTCGAGCCTGCTCCGCCATTCAATGAGATCATGGCTGATCATCCAAACTCAGTACCCTGTCCTTGCTTTCTCCCCATATCCCTTGATACCTTCAGCCTTAAGAAATATATCTAACTCATTCTTGAATATATTTAATGACTTGGCCTCAACTACCTTCTGTGGTAGAGAATTCCACAGGTTCACCACTCTCTGGGTGAAGAAATTCTTCCTCATTTCTGACCTAAATGGCTTACCCCTTATCCTTAGATTATGACCCCTGGTTCTGGACTCTCCGACCATCGGGAACATTCTTCCTGCATCTAGTTTGTCCAGACCTGTCAGAATTTTATATGTTTCAATGAGATCCCCTCTCATTCTTCTATACTCCAGCGAGTATAAGCCCAATCGACCCAATCTCTCCTCATATGTCATTCCTGCCATCCCAGGTATCAGCTTTGTGAATCTTCGCTGAACTCCTTCCATGGCAAGAACATCCTTCCTCAGATAAGGCGACCAAAACTGCACACAGTACTCAAGGTGTGGTCTCACCAAGGCCCTGTACAACTGCAGCAGGACATCCCTGTTCCTATACTCAAACCCTTTTGCTATGAAGGCCAACATACCATTTGCCTTCTTCACCGCCTGCTGCACCTGCATGCATATTTATAATGTAAATAACTAAGAAAAAGAGAAGAATAAACATATAAGGTACTTGCATCTTAAGATACTGCAAATCCATGGTGGTAGATGGAGCAAAAATATTTTATAATGTAAATAGGTGAGAGTGAAAGGTTTTGGGGAGATCATAAAGTTACTTACATCTTACGCAAGTTTTGTCGAGATCTGCAAATATTATATCTGTATCTTTCATTCTCAATAATCTCTAATATTTTAACATTGTGTCAGTCATGTGTTATATTGCTTCTGTAAATTTGCTGTAATAGTGATGAGCAAATCGTTCTCAGGTTTAGGCTTCAGCATGACTGTAGTAAATGTCAGAAAATTCACTCCAGGTCTTCTAGTAAATGCAATTTATTGAAGTATTGTTTTAATGTTAATAACCTTAATGTTTATAGATAGTTAAGTTAGAGAGAAGCAAACAATAGACGAAAGAGGACAAGGAAATACAGACAGAAAATAAAGGTTTTGGGGAAATAGAAATACAAAGTAAGGGGCTTCTTCACTTTAGCCACAGCATCATTAGTGTAACATTTTAGTATCTTCATAATAGTCACAGTAAAGCGATTGGAAAATGGTAGGCTGAATAGGGAGGCAATCATGTCTGGGAGCCCCTAAAATTCTAAGACTGGTTCTGTGTATTATTACAAGGATTTTGGAACCATCTAACATATAGTTCAATATATATTGCACAGAAGTCTTTTATAAAATTTTACTAGATTATTTACCTCACAATAGTTTGCGTTTGCAACCAACTTCAGCCAGAAGTGCCGAGTGGATGATCCATAACAGCCTACTCCCAAGGTCCCCACCATCACAGAAGCCAGTCTTCAGCCAATTCGATTCACTCCACGTGATATCAAGAAACGGCTGAGCACACTGGATACAGCAAATGCTATGGGCCTCAACAACATCCTGGCTATCATGCCGAAGACTTGTGCTCCAGAACTAGCCGCGCCTCTAGCTAAGCTGTTCCAGTACAGCTACAACACTGGCATCTATCCGACAATGTGGAAAACTGCCTGGGTATGTCCTGTCCACAAAAAGCAGGACAAATCCAACTCAGCCAATTACCGCCCCATCTGTCTACTCTCAATCATCAGCAAAGTGATGGAAGGTGTCGTCGACAGTGCTATCAAGCGGCACTTACTCACCAATAACCTGCTCACTGATGCCCAGTTTGGGTTCCACCAAGACCACTCGGCTCCTGACCTCATTACAGCCTTGGTCCAAACATGGACAAAGGAGCTGAATTCCAGAGGTGAGGTGAGAGTGACTGCCCTTGACATCAAGGCAGCATTTGACCAAGTCTGGCATCAGCGAGCCCTAGTAAAACTGAAGTCAATGGGAATCAGGGGGAAAACGCTCCACTGACTGGAGTCATACCTAGCACAAAGGAAGATGGTTGTGGTAGTTGAAAGTCAATCATCACAGCCCCAGGACATAGCTGCAGGAGTTCCTCAGGGCAGTGTCCTAGACCCAACCATCTTCAGCTGCTTCATCAATGACCTTCCCTCCAACATAAGGTCAGAAATGGGGATGTTCGCTGATGAAGGCACAGTGTTCAGCGCCATTCACAACTCCTCAGATAATGAAGCAGTCCATGCCCGCATGCAACAAGACCTGGACGACGTTCAGGCTTGGGCTGATAAGTGGCAGGTAACATTCGCGCAACAGAAGTGCCAGGCAATGACTATCTCCAACAAGTGTGAGTCTAACCACCTCCCCTTGACATTCAACGGCATTACCATCGCCGAATCCCCCACCATCAATATCCTGGGGGGGTCACCATTGACCAGAAACTTAACTGGACCAGCCACATAAATACTGTGGCAACAAGAGCACAAGGTCAGAGGCTAGGTATTCTGCAGCGACTGTCTCACCTCTTGACTCCCCAAAGCCTTTCCACCATCTACAAGGCACAAGTAAGGAGTGTGATGGAATACTCTCCACTTGCCTGGATGAGTGCAGCTCCAACAACACTCAAGAAGCTCGACACCATCCAGGACAAAGCAGCCCGCTTGATTGGCACCCCATCCACCACCTTAAACATTCACTCCCTCCACCACCGGCATACCGTGGCTGCAGTGTGTACCATCTACAAGATGCACTGCAGCAACTTGCCAAGGCTTCTTCGGCAGCACCTCCCAAACCCGCGACCTTTTCCACCTAGAAGGACAAGGGCAGCAGGTGCATGGGAACACCACCACCTCCAAGTTCCCCTCCAAGTCGCACACCATCCTGACTTAGAAGTATATCGCCGATCCTTCATCGTTGCTGGGTCAAAATCCTGGAACTCCCTACCGAACAGCACTGTGGGAGTACCATCACCACACGGACTGCAGCGGTTCAAGGCGGCGGCTCACCACCACCTTCTCAAGGGCAACTAGGGATGGGCAATAAATGCTGGCCTTGCCAGCGATGCCCAGATCCCATAAACGAATAAAAAATAATATCCAGAAATTAAATGACAGCTTGGAGTATTTTTCAAAGTTATGAGATAGTTAAGTGATTTGGATGGCATCATAGACCAAAAAGGAACAGTTGGAGTAGTTTTCACAGTATAGTTCTCAGTGGGCATTGCACTGATTATATGAGGAAATTAAAGCAAAATGCCATATGAACTGTATGAGGCACTGAATTACTGCAACTCTCTAATCTTTTCTTGGTGAGCTAGGCATTTAGGTGTGGAAACCCATCACAATGATTAAGAGTCTCCAAACCAAACTACTTACTTCAGTAGTTTCCATTCGCCTCATGTAAGATGCATACACTCTCCATAGGGCCCACAGCAATTATTAAAGCCGAAAGAACTTAGGCACTAGTTAGCAAGAGCATAGGAGTACTGTTGGAATTGAAATGGCTAAAAGTGCACAACTTAGCAGCATGAAGCACTGGTAAGCTTCCTACTGCTTGTCCATCTAGACTGCCATGCCTTTTTGGTTTGGACAGCTATTTGGAGTGGAATGGGAAGAATCTCAGCCCCCAGTTACACATCTGCCCCTCAATAAGTCAAACTGGCCAATCATAAACAGAGGCCTGGAGTAGTGTGCACCTATCTGGCTCAGCTATCTGAGTGCGCCACAGAGAGCTGACTTAGATCCGAACTCTTATCATCAAGTGTGTCAGCTTGAAGCTAACTCGACTCTAAAGAGACTGCTTATCACCTTCAATGGACAAAGTTATTAGTTGGTCACTAGATAAGTGACAAGCATATGTTTAAGCCCTCACAAGGCTGACCGCAATTATGAAGATCCTTTCCTAACCAATTTGTCAGCAGCACAGCACAGCACACCATAAAATGTTTGAGCACACTGCCACATTGACCAAGTCACAGACACACACCATAGCCCACTGAACAGTGGTTCCACAGTAATGCCAACTCTTGCGAATTAATCGTAATTAAATGAAAATTTACCTCAGCTCGCAATTTCACGATTTAACTTTGAAAAGTCATGATTTTTTTTCCTACTTTATTAATCTTCATTACGCCTCCTGGTGATTGGCTGCTCTGGGACACATGAGTTTGGTCAGGCCAATCAGCTGTAAAATTCTTCGATTGACAACTGTCCACAGGACTGGCAGTTAATTGGCAACAGAGGGAACCAATCACAAAGCGAAGTGACGGGCAGCAGTCAATGGAAGAGCAAGGAAGGTGGTGCCGTGGCCATTTTGTGATGCGTTGTGATGGTACTGTGCACGGCGAGGATGGTGAAGCTCTTCGTGGGGAAGCTGCCCCCGGAGGGGCGGTGGGACGAGGCCCAGCTGTTGTTCAAGCAGTTCAGCAAATTCCGCGAATGTGATCCAGTGAGGGTGAGACTTGGGTGGGGGTAGAAAAGATGGTGGCAAGTGACAGGGAGATGGGGTACAGAGAGAGGAATGGTAGAAAGATGGAGGTAGAGAGAGAGATTGGGGAAAAGTGACAGGGAGAAAAAGATGGAGGCACAGAAAGAGAGAATGGAGAGATAGGCAGAGAGATGGAGGTACAGAGAGAGCAATGGGGAAGAGTGACGGAGAGAGATAGAGATAGATGGGGGTACAAAGAGAGGAATGGGAGAGATGGAGGTATAGAGAGGAAAGGGAGAGATGCGATTACAGAGAGAGAGATATGGAAGCGTGACAGGGGAGAGAGATGGAGGTACAAAGAGAGGAATGGGAGAGAGAGATAGAGGTATAGAGAAAGAGGTGGGGGGGAGATTGATGCAAAGAGAGAAGGGGCTACAGAGAGGAATGGGAGACTGATGGAAGTACAGAGAGAGGATAGGGAGAGATGAGGGTACAGAGAGAGAGAGCGAGGATGAGACACAGAGGCGGGGGAAAGAGATGAAGACCAGTGGAGGAGGGAGAGAGAGGGATGGAGATGTGAAAGGAAGAGATTGACGCAGCTAGGGGGAGAGGAGTGTGGGAGAGATTTGAGGAGGAAGAGAGAGAGAGACCGGGCAGGTAGAGAGAGGAGTAGACACTGAGGGCAAGAGATAGTGAGATAAAGGGAAAAGAGGAAGGAGACAGAGATGAGAGAAAGAAACAGAGAGATAGTGGGGAAAAGACTGAGAGAGAGACAGGGTAGAGCGATTGGCAGAGAGATGTGAGGGAGAGAGAATAGAAAGAGTGGCAGAAGAGATAAACCAGAGGGGTTTGGGGAACAAAACCAGAGGCAAGGGGGTAAAGAAAAGGGAGAGAGACAAAGCAGGGGAGGGGAGAGAAGAGAAGGAGTAGGGAGGAGACTGATAGATGGAGGGGGGGGGGCGAGGAAGAGGAGGCGATGAGGAGGGTGTTCAGGTTTTTAGGCTGCACCAGATAGTTTTCTTGAGTCCAGTGACAAAAATCATTCCTGTAGGTAAGCCCACATTGCCAATTAACTGAAGTGACTTTATCTGCCAATATCTGGTAATGTAGCATTGCCCAAGGTCAATCAGAACAGTTGTTGTTGTAATTTGCTATTTGGATATGACAGAAGCCCTCCCATGTATTTGGATAATGGAAGAATAATCCAGTGGTTCTCAAACTGGGGTCCATGCAGACAGGACAGTAAACAACAGAGGGGGAGGAGAAAACCCTGAAACACTCAGCAGCTGTGCAGTGAGTAGGAGGGGGTGAAGGGCTACACCTGAAACGGTGCCAGTGTTCCCAACAGGAGCCACTGAGCCTAATCCCACTCCAGGAAGAGCAGGGAGGTGTTGTGTGGTGAGGAATTCAACAGGCATGTTGCTGAACCTGTAGGATTACCTTTCAGCTGAAGTGAAGATAAAAGTTTTCACATCACCAATCACATCAATGTTCACTGGGGGTTATAGCGACTCCTGTCTCCATGGGAACGTGTTTTTGATTTTTCCCCCCCAAAATTTACCTTTGGTTGGCAACTGCAGGGACTGCCGTGCATAGTGATTGTGTTGGGCACCAGGTGAAGGGTGGTGATTAACGGGTAGGATTTTTAAAAAGTTTTTTGTAAAGCATTTTCAGATGCAATAATATAGTTTTTGTAAAGAGCTGTGACCAGTTAGAGAATAAATAAAGCCACTAATGAGGTTTATAACCAAAAAAATAGCCTAACTCATGATTTCTTACCAAATCTCATGATTTTTAAGAGTTTGTCTCACAATTTATGAGATGGTGGGTTTGGTATTACTGGTTCCATCAGTTGGTGATATTGAGCTTCAGCTAGGGTTGCCAACCCTCCAGGATTGTCCTGGAGTCTCCAGGAATTAAAGACTATTCTCCAGGGCACTGCGGCGAGCAACCCAGGAGATAAATCACAGGGGCAATAAAAAATTGTTTTTAAAAACAATTCTTTGAACACTTTTGTTTACTAGTTGTAAAAATATTAAACATGGACAAACAAGGCTGTTTGACTGAAGAGTTTAATCGCTTTCCAATTGGCATGGGAAGGTGGTGTCCCGTGAGTATGAACATGCTGGGCGACCAATGGCAGGAGTGGGGGGAGGGGAGGAGTGGGCAGTTGGAGGCAGGCAGTCACGTGATAACACCTCCAGGAATACGACCAACCAGAGTTGGCAACCCTATCTTCAGCAGGAACTATTTGCCATTCTGCAACCCAATCAAGGTAGGCACTATATATGGATATATGAGTGTGTGTTTGCCTACCCAGACTCCAGCAAATATCTTCCAGTAGCTGTCATCTTAAGCTTCACAATTTTCTCATCATATGACAGACATCTGTCTTTAACTCAGTGGGAGGACCTGCTCATGACAGCTTGCTATGTGCCAGTCACCTTAATATTCCAGGTTTCCACTTTGTAAGACATTGAATGTGCATTAATATAGTTAGTAACTCACTCTACCATCGTACGGTGAGTTTGTTACTTCAACGTCTCAATAATCGTTGCATTGATGACATGAAGTAGTTAGTTATTGTTCCGCGTTTCTTCAGCCAGGAACTTTCTCATGTGGTTCTCCCAATTAAACTGCCGTAACTTCGGCGGAAACCCGAATCGACGCGAGCAGGGTTTCCGCCGATCTTTCGCCTAATTTACCACGTCCGATCGGGAGAATTCCCGGTGGTAAACTGTTGGTGTTGTACGGCTTGTAAACAGCTCAGGGTGAATTTACTCGGGGCTTCTCCCGACAGGCGTAAACGGTATTTCCGACGCATTTACGGCGGCGGAGATGGAGAAATCCAGAGGAGATTCACCCCCGGCTCGTTTCGTTTCTTAATGTTTGCGATGGGCTTAGGCACAAGGGTTGTATTTGGACTCGGCTTCGTTGGGTGTCTTCTGCACAGTCTGGGCTTTGCTCGGGCTCTCTCTCTCTCTCTCACCACAGTTCCCCGGTTGCGGCTTTGCTGGAAAAGCCTTCCCCGAACTGAGTGGTTTTCTTCAGCTTTCGACAGTCACTTTATCGTCATTTTCATAAACGTCATCTAAGTATAGGCGCAAAACTGGTTTAGTTTTCTTGTATGTATTCCAAAACAGGACATACTGTACTTTACAGCTCATAGTGAAAGGCGGTCCCGCAATAACCATCTTCAGCTCTCACGAAGATGAGTCATGCACCCCAAGGAATGGACATCACGGCTGCACGATTCACATTGAAGCTGCACTAGATAGCAACTGAGGAGTCGACAAAAATAGCTTGCATGAGAAACATGCTTAAAATGGACAAGTAAGACACAAATAGCTACAATAAAAACATGCAGCAAATCATTCCCGTTTGTTGAACTGCAATATATGCAATAGGTCTTCGAATATATTTCGGCAGACTTTGTCTTTTTAAAATAAGCTTCTCCCGCATTTTTTCTGCAAAATCGTCGAAGAGACTTCCTTTTATCTATTGAGGAAGTAAGAAGAGTGAGCATTTGAAACCTGTACTCTACGTGTATCATCCATCATTCTGTATGTACGTCTGTGTGTCACTGCGCGAAATCTTCAGAGGGAGAAAATCTGGAGGAAAACATTTTTTGACCTTCAGTGTTTTTCAGTAAAACTGGAACAATGCAAAACCCTCACGGTTAGGCATTCTTTTTTTAATGGTAAAATCAGCTAGTCACGCTTCAGAATTTTAAATACTGATGCACTAGAAAAACGAATATTCTGAGCAATTAGGATTTAAAACTGATGTTTCCTGTGGTTGTTTTTCAGTTACAATCATTTGTAAATTGTCCCGTTTAAACGAAATGATTACAGTCGACAAGAAGAAGAACAAGTTTTGGAGGGTTGTGTTACAATCAGATCACATCCTATGTTCTGACGAAAGGGTCATCGACCCGAAACGTTAACCCCATACTCTCTCCGCAGATGTTGCCTGACCTACTGAATGTTTGTAACATTTGCTGTTTTTATTTCATATTGTATGTCCTTTTTAACTAATTGTTAATCTGGAGATGGAAATAACTGAATTATGTGTATGCAGGAATGAGAGACAATGTACATAGAGGGAGATTTAAGACCAAACTAGTCATGTATAGTTGACTATAAGGATACAAAAAGAAAATACTGCAGATGCTGGAAATCTGAAAAAAACACAGAAAATGCTGTAGATACTCAGCAGGTCAGGCAGCATCTGTGAAGGGAGAAACAGAGTTAACGTTTCAGGTCGATTACTTTTCGTCAGAACTGGAAAAAAGCAGGAAATGGAACAGATTTTTAAGCAAGTGTAGGGGCTGGGAAAGGGGGGAGGGGATGAAAGAACAAAAGGGAAGGTCTGTGATAGGATAGAAGGCAGGAGAGGCTAAGAGACATTAAGAGATATTCAAGGCAAAAGGAGATGGTAATGGGACAGGTTAAGAAACAAAAGTTGGCTCTAGATGAAGTGTAAATTGTGCTGGCAGAATGAAAGACAGCTGCCATGTGGGAGAGAAGGAAAGAAAACACAAACAAAAAAGAAGTGTGGAAAAAAATATATATGATAGGGGCTGAGGTTATGATCTGAAATTGTTGAACTCTATGTTGAGTCCAGAAGGCTGTAAAGTGCCTAATCGAAAGATGAGGTGCTGTTCCTCAAGCTTATGTTGAGCTTCAGTGGAACAATGTAAGAGGCCGAGGACGGTGAGGTCTGAGCGGGAGTGGAGTGGAGAATTAAAGTGACAGGCGACCAGAAGCTCGGGGTCACCCTTATGGACTGAACGGAGGTGTTCCGCAAAGCGGTCACCCAATCTGCGTTTGGTCTCCCCAATGTAGAGGAGACCGCATCATCAGCAACGAATACAGTATACTAAATTGCAAGAAGTACAAGTAAATCGCTGTTTCACCTGGAAGGGGTGTTTGGGGCCCTGGACAGTGGGAAGGGAGGAGGTATAAGGGCAGGTGTTGCATCTCCTGCGCTTGCACGGGAAGGTGCCGGGCGAAGGGGAAGGGGTGTTGGGGGTGATAGAGGAGTGGACCAGGGTGTCACAGAGGGAGCGGTCCCTTCGGAATGCTGCAAGAAGTACAAGTAAATCGTTGTTTCACCTGGAAGGGATGTTTGGGGCCCTGGACAGTGGGAAGGGGGGATTGGGTGACCGCTTTGCAGAACACCTCCATTCAGTCCGTAAGGGGGACCCCGAGCTTCCGGTCGCCTGTCACTTTAATTCTCCGCTCCACTCCCACTCAGACCTCACCATCCTCGGCCTCTTACATTGTTCCACTGAAGCTCAACGTAAGCTTGAGGAACAGCACCTCATCTTTCGATGAGGCACTTTACAGCCTTCTGGACTCAACATAGAGTTCAACAATTTCAGATCATAACCTCGGCCCCTATCATATATATTTTTTTCCACACTTTTTTTTGTTTGTGTTTTCTTTTCTTCTCTCCTACATGGCAGCTGTCTTTCATTCTGCCAGCGCAATTTACACTTCATCTAGAGCCATCCTTTGTTTCTTAACCTGTCCCATTACCATCTCCTTTTGCCTTGAATATCTCTTAATGTCTCTTCACCTCTCCTGCCCTCTATCCTATCACAGACCTTCCCTTTGGTTCTTTCATCCCCTCCCCCCTTCCCAGCTCCTGCACTTGCTTAAAATCTGTTCCATTTCCTGCTTTTTTCCAGTTCTGACGAAAAGTCATCGACCTGAAACGTTAACTCTGTTTCTCTCTTCACAGATGCTGCCTGACCTGCTGAGTATCTCCAGTACTTTCTGACTATAAGGATACCCTGCCTCAACCCATCTGTTGCTGAAACCCTCAACCATGCTCTTGTTACCTTTTGAGACTGGACTATTCCAGTGCTTTCCTGGCTGGCCTCCCACCTTGCACCCTCCGTAAACTTCAGCTCTTCCAAGGTTCTGCTGCCCATATCCTGACTCGCACCAAGTCCCGTTCACCCATCGCCCCTGTGTTTACTGACCTACATTGGCTCCTGGTCCAACAACGCCTCAAATTTAAATTCTCTCGTGTTCAATGGCCTCACTCCTCCCTATCTCTGTAACCTCCTCCAGCCCTACACGCCTCCAAGAACTTTGTGTTCCTCCAGCCCTGGCCTCTTGTGCATCCCCAATTTCCATCGCCCCACCATTGGCGGCTAGGCATTAAGCTTTGGAATTCCCTCCCTAAACCTCTTCACCTCTCTACCTTTCTTTCCTCCTTTAAGACACACCTTAAAACCTACTTCTTTGACCCCATCTGTCCTTTGCTCCACCAAAAAGTGAAGATGCTTCAAAGGGAGGGAGAAAAGAAGAATGAGTGAGTGAATTGATGATAGTGATCAGAAGGATGCTTATACGGCTTGGAAGGAAAATCAAATTGCTTGGTATATAGCCAAGTTCATAAGCAGGCCTTCCAATACAGAGCTATTAGCCTTAAAGCCGAGAAAGAAGTTGTAGCATTCCACCACCCCACCCACCCCACAAACCCTTAAAGAAAATGCTTGAGGCAAAGCCTAAGGAATATTTTTAAACCTGTTGTAGCTATGGAACAGTCCCTTTTCTGTCATGGGGTGCTACAATTTAATTATTTATCCACTTTTCCAAAATGTCACAGAAGTACCTGACACCCAAGTGGGCACAGCAATATTGTTAGAGTAAAGTTGCACAGTGTACCAGCATACATGCTGACCTACAAAGCCCAGCATAGTTGATGAGCAGTTTCAAAGAAGCTGGCAGAGCCCCCAAAAAGCTAACAATTCAAAAATAACATACAACTAAAAACAGCAGTGAATAAAGACCTATGACCAAGGCCACTGCTTCAAGGTGACTGAATAAGTTAAATTCCTTATTATTATATTGGATTTCTGGATTTATATTAATGTTTTGAGATCACATTCCATTAATTGGTTTGTTATTCAGTGACAAACTTCATGGTATTGCAAATCATGTATGGAAGGAAGCAGTTGGAATGGAAGTATCAAAGGTGCTGTACCCCTTCCAGACTCAGTTCCCAGAGATACTGCGCCACCTCCAACCCCATCCTTTCACAGAGACATTGGGCTGGATTTTGCCAGCCCCGAGGAGGCAGGTATGGAAGTGGGACAGCCGGTAAAGTTGCAGAATGCGGGGGCGGTTGGCAAACCCGCCCCCATCCCACGTCCGTGCCCTTTTGCCAGGAGGCAGGAAGCCGTCCTGCCCCGGGTCCCGTCTCCTCGAGGTGGGAAAGGGATTAAATCCTATTAACTGCCTGTTAACAGGTAGCTAACAGGCAGAAAAAAGGATTAGTCCCATTTTACCTTTTCAAGTTCCGGCTTCCTGACCTCGGAGAACCCTGCCAGGGTGGTGGAGTCGAGTAGGAGGTCTGTGGGGGTTGGAGGGGTCTGAAAGTGCAATGTAGAGGTGAGTGATGGGTGCAATTGTGAAGTGGTAAGTATGTGAGGTGAGTGTAAAGTGTTACAAAATGTTCACTTACCTTTGTTTCTGCCTACAGCTTTCAGCAGCTGTGGATCCGGAGTCCCGACATCTCCATTGTAGATTTCACAGACTGGCTGTTGGATCCTCCAAACCAACAGTCATCTGATTTCTACGAAGTAGAAAGGTTTGATGAGTCCTGAACACAAGGGCTCATCAAACTACACAGAATGTCAGTGTTTGACAGCTTCACAGAGCTGTCAAACGCTGACAATTCTTCTTTCAAGAAATCTTGACAGTTGGCACGTCAGGCGTTGACGTGCTCTGTCAGTGACTTCCCCCTAATTGGCCCACTGAGCCCGCTGGGCGGGATTAACAAGGTCAATCAGGGGAAAATCCCGCTGGTTGGCCAGAAGATGATGGAGGCGGGACTGAGACCTGGCAAGCAGCAGTCTCCATTCATAAAATCCAGCCCATTCTCTTTTCCAACCCTCTCTGGTTATACTGGCACTTTTCTTCCCCTTCAAGCTGGTACTCGTCCTTCCCCACTCCTTCTGGTTAACGCTAGAACACTCCTTCGCCAGCTCAAAGCACAGCTCCCAGCTTCTTCCTTCTCCCCACCCCTCCCCAACCCAAGTACTTCCCCCAGCTTCTGTCGCTTACCCCTTCCCTTCATTACCACACATTTCCATCTTCCCTCTATTGCCTTCCATTTACCTCCTCTTCAATGCCATTGATTTTGTCCTTCCCTCCCTCCTTCACCTTCTGACAGAAGCAGGTGGGTGCCTCATGAATACATGCAAATTAGAGTCCTACAATGTAATTAGGACATCAACGTAATTTTAAATGGATGGGTGATGGGATTGGCTTCAGGCATTGACTGACTCACTGGAACCAACATTTAAAGGGGCCCTGAACTGCAAGCACTCAGATCATAGGTACCTATGTACTATTGTGCTTAGAGTGCAGGAAAAATATATTCCACTAAAAAGAAAAAACAAACTAAACAATAATGAGACTCCATGGATGAATAAAGCCATAAGGGAACAATTGAGGGTAAGGAAAGAAGCATACATTAAGTACATAGACAGCAGGGGAGTGCATGATAAGAGAGAATATGACAAAATTAGGAGATAAGTCAAAAAATCAATTAGGGAGACAAAGAGGAACTATGAAATTAAATTATCAAGGAACATAAAACAAAATAGTAAAATATTTTATAGGCACATCAATAAAAAAAGAAGGTTGGGATGGGAATAGGGCCATTAAGGGATAGTCAGGATAATACCACAGGTAATGATAGGGAGATGGCAGAAATATTAAATAATTATTTTGCTTCAATATTTACCAGGGAGATAGAACAGGTGGACATGACATTGGATGATGAGATTAGTAATGAGATAAGCGCATTTAAAATTAAAAAAGGGGATATATTAAATAAACTAATCAGTCTCAAAGAGGATAAAACCCCTGGTCCGGATGGATTGCATCCACGCATTTTAAAAGAATCTAGGGAAGAGATAGCAGAGGCATTACTACACATATTTAATAATTCGTTAGAAAAAGGTATAGTGCCGGAGGACTAGTGCATAGCTAACGTAATACTGATATTTAAGAAGGGGGATAGAACATGTCCAGGGAATTATAGACCAGTCAGCTTAACATCGGTGATAGGAAAAATAATGGAATCCCTACTAAAGGAGAAAATAGAAGAACATCTAGAAACCAAAAATATAATAATGAATAGTCAACATGGATTTCAAAAGGGACAGTCTTGCTTGACCAACCTTATCGAATTTTTTGAAGAGGTAACAGAGAAAGTAGACACTGGTAATGCAGTAGATGTAATTTATCTGGATTTTCAGAAGGCCTTCGATAAGGTACCACATAATAGACTGATGGACAAGGTCAGAGAACGTGGAGTCAGGGGACAAGTAGCAGAATGGATTGCTGGCTGGCTTCAGGACAGAAAGCAGAGAGTAGGGATAAAGGGTAGCAGAAGGTGGGTAGTGGTGTTCCACAAGGATCAGTGCTGGGACCACTGCTGTTCACAATTTACATTAACGATTTAGACTTAGGAATCAAAAACACAATTTCTAAATTTGCGGATGACATCAAATTGAGGGGATAGTCAATACTGAGGAGGACTGCAACAAATTACAGGAAGACATTAATAAACTTGCAGAATGGTCATATAATTGGCAAATGAAGTTCAACACAGATAAATGTGAGGTATTACATTTTGGTAGGAAGAATAAGGAGGTCACTTATCACTTGGAGGGTACGAGTCTAGGTGGGATAGAGGAACAAAGGGATCTCGGAGTACAAATACACAAATCACTAAAAGTTGTGACACAGGTTAGCAAGGCCATAAAAAAAGCGAACCAAGCACAAGGGTTTATTTCTAGAGGGATAGAATTGAAAAGTAGGGAAGTTATGCTAAACCTGTATCGAACCTTGGTTAGACCACACTTAAGAGTACAGCGTACAGTTCTGGTCGCCATATTATAGAAAGGATATAGAGGCACTGGAGAGGGTGCAAGGATGATTTACAAGAATGATACCAGAAATGCGAGGGTTTACATAAAGGATGAACAGGCTGGGTCTCTTTTCTCTTGAAAAAAAGAAGGCTGAGGGGTGACCTAATAGAGGTCTTTAAAATTATGAAAATTTTTTGATTAAGTGGATACAGAGAGAATGTTTCCACTTGTGGGGAAGAGCATAACTAGAGGCCATCAATATAAGATAGTCACCAAGAAATCCAATAGGGAATTCAGAAGAATCTTCTTTACCGAAAGAGTGGTGAGAATGTGGAACTCGCTACCACAAGGAGTGGTTGAAGCGAATAGTATAGATGCATTTAAGGGGAGGCTAGACAAGCATATGAGGGAAAAGGGAATAGAGGGTTATGCTGATAGATTTAGATGAGAAAAGATGGGAGGAGGCTCGCGTGGAGCATAAATGCCGGCATGGACTGGTTGAGCCAAATGGCCTGTTTCTGTGCCGTATATCCTATGTAATCCTATGTAGTGGATTTACAAAGGATAGTTGCGCTTGGAGATTGCTTGTTTCTGGGTTTTTTTGCCTTGCTCACCCTGATTAAGCTCTCACAGCTGATGATGGGTGCCATTTTTGCTTCATTACTTTGGATGGAGGAACAGTTGGAGCAGCAGCAGCAGCAGCCTTAACAATCAGAAAGAGCAGCAGCTGGGCCTGTTAGAAGACAGCAGGTGAGGGGGCTGCTTGTAGAAGGCCTTACCCAGTCCACATGGTTTATAGGCCAAGAGGCACTTTACCTGATATGACTGTGAAGCACTGCATCTGGAGGCGACGTTTCACCAGGCAGGTTAGTCCTGATCTACGCAGCTTCCTGCAACTGGATGTGCCGCCTGCTGGCCTAGGTGGCAATGCTTTCCCAGTGGCTCTCAAATTCACCACTGCTCTTAACTTTTTTACCTCAGGGTCTTTTCAGGCTGTTACATCTCCCAGCTTGCAGTGCACAGCTGCATCAAGCAGGTTAGCGATATCCAATCAATACATCACCTTTCCCATGGACGCCAACACTCAAAATGAGAGGGCTTTGGGATTTGCAGTAGTGGCTGGCTTCCTTCATGCCAAGGGGTTATAGATGGCACACATGTAGCCATCAAAGTCACCAGAAGACGAGCTAGCAGCTTTCATTAACAGGAAAGGCTATCACTCAATCAATGTCCAGCTGGTGCAAGATCACCGCAGAAGGATCATGCAAGCCTGCCAGTTTCACAGGCAGCTGTCATGATGTCTTCATCTGGCAACAGTCATCTATCCTCCCACTATTCCACTCTTCCAGAAATGTAAAGGACAAGGGCTACCCCTGCACACGTGGCTGGACACACTTCAGCACCCCCACCACGCCTGGACAGCTTGGGTACATTCACAGCCATGGGACCATGAGGAACATTACTGAGCACAGTATAGTGCTACTGAAGTAAAGGTGCAAGTGCCTGGATAGGTCTGGAAGCACCCTCCACACAAAATTTGTTGCATCAGAGTAGTGTGCTGCATGTTGCACAACATTGTAATGCAGAGAAGATTGTAGTTGGAGGAAGCAAAGAAAAAGGGTCATCATCTGACGAGGAAGAATTGGATGAAGGCGAGGACAAAGTAGAAGGAGGAGGGTGAATGCAACGCATCGCAGCCAGAGAGGCCAGGATCATCTAATAGAACAGCGATTCCAGTGACCTGCTTATTCCCCTCCTCATAAAGGTTACACAAGCCCCTCTGCATGACCAGTCCATGTTGACCCCCTTCACCACTCCTTTCCTCCTGAATCCTCTCTACATTTCGGGAGAAAGGTGAAGGAAAACTGAAGCATTTCAGCTGGAAAAGTAAATGGTTTGAACATACTTTCAAATTACAGTGAAAAGGATGGTAACCTAGCTGCACCTCAAAAGGCAGCAATATGGATGATTTGTTAAAAGTTCCAACATCACTTGAGGTACCTACAAATAAAAATATAACTTGCTAATATTTTTTGATTCCTAGAATCTTGCACTGAAAGGGGATGACTTTCATCTCACTATTGCCATATTTGCATTCAAGAATTGGGTGGTAGTGGAGCCAAAATGTCCCGCTGCTAGTCCTGCCACCTTACCATTGTTTTAATTCCTGTTACGACTTTTGGGCAGACTTGAAACTTGGCAGCAAGTTCTCCCCTTGGAAAAGACAGAGACTTGTACATACATGCAATAACTGGACAAGTGATGTCATTTAGAGCCCGATTTTTATTTCAGTTCACCCAGCTATCACCAGCTCTCACCCACCAACCATGGGTGGTACAAGTCAGGAGGTGGCCATTTCCAGTGATACTTAAGGGCTTCTCATCTGCTGTGTGGAAAAGATAGATGGAGCTTTTCAAGACTTTTTTCCAGCAGTCACTTGTGAGCTTTCCACCTTAACGGATTTGAAAGCTTATGTACTTGTTGCTGTAGGTTCTGCATTCATGTTGCCTGATGTTCCACAGTGTTGCTTCTTATGCTCTGATGAAAAACACACCTCCTCTTTAAGTTGCTGCTGCTGCAGGCCCTCGACAGACGGCTGCACCATCTGATATCCCATCTTCAAATCGGTTAATTGTCTATTGGGAGTGTGTTTCACACAGACAGCTTGCAGACCACATAATAATGAGGACCGACCCCAAAAGTTGCATGCATCCCATGCTAATTCCTCTGGCCGGCCTTGGGCTTGTCCTGTTTACCTCACACAGATGAAAATCGCCCCCATAATTTCTAAGGAATGAGCAATTTGTTCCTTTGAGAAAGTTTAATTTTATGGCTTGGCCACAGGTTATATCACATATCTCAATATGATTTTAATAAGCAATTTGATTCAAGATAATTAGGTATGAATATATGGTTACAATTCCAATTTTACACAGCAATGAGAGACATTATGCTAGTTAAAGTCATCTGCTTTCACCTTGTGCTTTAATTATATCACTGTCTATTATTCAGTATTGTCTTATTGACAGAAGTGGACTGAGGTTTATAAATTAGAATTAGTCCTTATAAATAATCAGCATTCTACTCTATCATATGCTGAACTAAATATCTCCATTTAAATAAGCAAAGAAACTTTTTTATTGTCGACCTATCCCTATATTCCAAAACTATAAAAATATCTGAGATTCTGTAAGGTTTCCAAAATTTGCAGATCCCAAAAACCTAAGGAAAAAGGACTTTGGAACTACCCCAGAGTGATAAAAATGCATTTGGGCCTAACATAAGGAATTTAAGACCAAAAACCAAGTTTTGGCATTTAAAAAAATGTCTGGGCCTGTAAAGGGAGAAAAGGCTGTGAAGGAATTTGAGGTCAAAACCTCAGTTTTGGACATTTTTAAGGATCAGGGACGAAAACCCCTGAGGAAAATTACTTTTGGATATTACTATTGGGAAAAACACCTTTCACAGAGACAAGACAGGCTGCGGAGGGGTGTGGCGAGGCAGTGGACAGCTTTTGGATATTGGGGCCCAGTCAAGCTGTCTGGAAAATGTTTGCACTGCAATCCAAGCAGGAGGAAGAGCCTCATCCAAAACCTCACAAACACATCCAAAAATGAATAATCCAAGACCCCTTTTGAAAATCCCCAGGCCCAAACAGGATGCTAGAAGCCTGAAAACAATAAAACATCCAGTACACCCATCACCCCATCAAAAACCAATTAGCCAAGTATCTACAGGGACAGATTAACAAGCCCACCAAAAACCTAAGACAAAGGGGGCGAGATTTGGCGCGGTTGATAAAGGCCCTGCCTAAATGGAAGACATCGGAAGCCATCAGGACAAGTAAACATAAAGTTGAAGTCATCAAAACTTAACGAGCTCACCAAAACCTAAGACAATGGGCCTGAACAGTATAATTGAGAGCCTATTCCCCCAGCACACACAGCAAGCTACTCACAGCTACAGAGGACCACATGACACGAGCAGGAGGAGGAGAAGCAGCAGCAAGGCCACGAGGCAGACCCGGGGCGAGATCGGAGGCAGGGACAGACAAGGCCAGGCAAGGGCTAGAGCTGAGACCACTGGGAGCGAGTCGGCATCGCTCAGCACACGGTCCAGCACTAACAGCCACTAGCCAAGGTCACTGGAGGCTGGGAGCGAGTCGGCATCACTCAACCCATGGTCCAGCCCCAGAAGGTACCGCCCCGACAGGCCTCCAACGCAACAAATCGACCGCCAGAGCCACCAAGGGCTCCACGAGGTAGACCGCTATTCAAACGTACCGCGGGGACCAAGGCCCCGTGCAACAACCAACCAGCAGGCAACCATGACCTAAATCAGCCAACCAGGGGAAACCCGAAGAAACGCCAACCCTACAGCTACTCCTGGCTTACCCCTGGGTAAGATTTGCATGCAAAGACTCTAAACCTAAAGCTAAAAGCAAAGAAATCGGGTACTTACCTGATAATTCCACAACCGCGCCCTACCGCATCTGCGGACTCCACCCGACTGAGGAGCCCTCGCAGATTTCACAGACCGGTACCACGTGGGGACGGCAGGCCCCAAAGGACAAAAGGAGAGAACCCCAAAAACGCAATCAACTTACCTGGCTGGATTTCGAACTGTCAAAATCCCTGTTTGGTGAGCATTATCCCTGATCTCCTGAAATCAAAACTTAGCTCGACAGTGGGATTTTTGGGAGGGATAAGGTTTTTTTGTATATTGTCTTTCTCCCTCGCCTGTACCGTGTGTTCCCCAACCTGTTTAAGTGTTAAGTGTGTTTTAAGTTTGTTACCTTTTTCTTTTAATAAAAGTCAAAACTCTTTCATCCAAACCTGTTGTCTACTGCATCTTTGTTCACAACCCCCAAATAAGTCCAAGGTCTAGAACCAGGGGCGTGGGAGCGATTCGAACTGCTCACTGAGTCAGAGGTGAGGCTGACCCCTACCACACCACCCCCTACAATTCAGCCTAATGAAATTAATCTGATTCTTTTAGGAAGATCAAATCTGGAAATTGAAACTAAATTTAGGATTTTCTTTAAAGAAAATTATTTAAAAGCAATATTCTTTAATTCTGTCGAACATGATCTAAACATTAATGTCCTACGGCAATAATCTTGAATACAGCCCATTAACAACCAACAAAAAGGAGCTCTTTCCAAGTACCTAACTTTAAATATGCTTAAATGATTATATATGCTCTCTATATATAATTTTTGTTTCTGTTTGTGCTTTGGATACAAAAATCTTCAATATATGCCCTGTATTAATATAAGAATACATTTAATATTTACAATTACAATTTATTGTGCTAAATTGTAATGGTTCTGAATAAAATCTTGCGTCCAAAGCATAATGGAGTTGGGAGGACAATTCCTCCCAATTGATTGGATTGATTGGAGGCGGGTTGACAGCAGGTCTCCTGCCCGCTGTCAATCTTTGCGATTTTGCCGGAGGTCCCGCCTCCAACCCTGCCCCCTGAGTGCTGGCAAAATTCCAGCCATTCTCTCCCTTAAGCCCTTCCCCTACACAGAGGTCCCCTCCCCTTCAGCTTCCTCTGCCAGATTGAAAGGCACTTCCACCATTCAACCTCCCCCTTTGTCTCCCATTCATATTTACTTGATGTTCTTGGCTGGAGTTCCTACCCAATGTTGCTGCTTTGTTTTGGAATCATACTCTGTGCTACAGGTGGAAATTTGCGATTTATTATGAGGCCAAGAATTTCCAGTTGAATCAGTGACTATAACAGCATCTGCCAGCCAGATCTTTTGTGGCATCAAATTAGCCCCAAATATGCACTTCAAAGCTGATGAATAAGATATGTATGGATTTGTGTACATTGTATGCTCCTGGCTATACTACTGGCATTCAGCTTATGAATTGTTCCAAAGGCATGATTGCCAGTACTGCAGCAAAGTTTTCATCATGGGTACATCAGTTATTGCTAGTTATTACATAGTGAAGCAAAAGCTTGAGGAGGGACGTGGAAGGCACACCACTTCCAGAACAAACTATCCCAGGCAACAAGTTCGCTAGAATAAACACAGTTACGTGGACTTTACAGACAAACAGTGCTCAGATTCAGCATCAAAGCTTGTTATTGATGTGTCACCTGGTCCTCAATGATCTGAAGGAATAGCTAACCTCGATATTTTAAGATTGCAAAAACGCTTATATCACAGTCTTTCCATATACCCACTAAGTGCACTACAAGAGTCAATTGCTATTTCATCCACTGAGTTCTTTGAATCCTCCTCCTCATGAATATCTGTAGCCATCCTCCAAGCGAGTTGAAACTGCTCATGAACGCATGTTGAAGTTTAGACTTCAAGAACATAAGAACATAAGAAATAGGAGCAGGAATGCTCCGCCTGCTCCGCCATTCAATAAGATCATGGCTGATCTTGGGCTCAAAGCCACTTCCCAGCCCGCTCCCCATAACCCTTCACTCCCTTATCTTGCAAAAATTTGTCTATCTTCACTTTAAATGTATTTAATGACCCAGCCTTCGCAGCTCTCTGGGGCAGAGAATTCCACAAAATTACGACCCTATGAGAGAAGAAGTTCCTCCTCATCTCAGTTCTAAAAGGGCGACCCTTTATTCTGAGACTGTGCCCCCGAGTTCTAGATTTCCCCATGAGGGGAAACATCCTCTCTGCATCTACCCTGTCGAACCCCCTCAGTATCTCATATGTTTCGATAAGATCACCTCTCATTCTTCTAAATTCCAATGAGTATTGGCCCAGCCTGCTCAACCTTTCCTCATAAGTCAAACCCCTCATCTCTGGAATTAACCTAGTGAATCGTCTCTGAACTGCCTCCAATGCAAGTATATCCTTCCTTAAATAAGGAGACCAAAACTGTACGCTGTACTCAAGGTGTGGTCTCACCAATATACCTTGTACAGTTGCAGCAGGACTTCCCTGCTTTTATACTCCAATCCCCTTGAAATAAAGGCCAACATTCCATTTGCCTTTTTGATTACTTGCTGTACCTGCATGCTAACTTTTTGTGTTTCATGCACAAGGACACCCAGATCCCTCTGAACTCTAGCATTTTGTAATCTCTCTCCATTTAAATAATAGTTTGCTTTTTTATTTTTCCTGCCAAAGAGGATAACCTCACATTTTCCCACATTATACTCCATCTGCCAAATGTTTGCCCACTCACTTAGCCTGTCTATATCCCTTTGCAGATTCTTTGAGTCCTCTGCACAACTTGCTTTCCCACCCATCTTTGTAGCATCTGCAAACTTGGCTACATTACACTCGATCCCTTCATCCAAGTCATTAATGTAAATTGTAAATAGTTGGGGCCCCAGCACCGATCCTTGTGGCACCCCACTAGTTACCGTTTGCCAACCAGAAAATGACCCATTTATCCCGACTCTCTGTTTTCTGTTAGTTAGCCAATTCTCTATCCATGCTAATATATTACCCCCAACTCCATGAGCTCTTATCTTATGCAGTAACCTTTTATGTGGAACCTTATCGAATGCCTTCTGGAAATCCAAATACACCACATCCACTGGCTCACCCTTGTCCACCCTGCTTGTTACATCCTCAAAGAACTCCAGCAAATTTGTTAAACATGATTTCCCTTTCCTAAAACCATGCTGACTCTGTTTGACTGCAATATGTTTTTCTAAATGCCCTGCTATTGCTTCCTTAATGAAGGACTCCAGCATTTTCCCAACGACAGATGTTAGGCTAACTGGTCTATAGTTTCCTGCTTTCTGTCTCCCTCCTTTCTTAAATAGGGGTGTTACATTAGCGGTTTTCCAATCCGCTGGGACCTCTCCAGAGTCCAGGGAATTTTTGGTATATTGCAACCAATGCATCCACTATCTCTGCAGCCACTTCTTTTAAGACCCTGGGCTGCAGGCCATCTGGTCCAGGGGACTTGTCGTCTTTTAGTCCCATTATTTTACCGAGGACTATTTCCTTAGTGATAGTGATTGTCTTTAGTTCCCCACTCCCTGTGGCCCCTTGATTATCCATTATTGGGATGTTGTTAGTGTCTTCTACAGTGAAGACAGATGCAAAATATTTGTTCAGAGTCTCTGCCATTTCCCCGTTCCCCATTATTAATTTCCCAGTCTCATCCTCTAAGGGACCAACATTTACTTCAGCTACCCTCTTCCTTTTTATATACCTGTAGAAGCTCTTACTATCTGTTTTAATGTTTCTGGCCAGCTTACTCTCATAATTCATCTTCTCTCTCTTTATTATTTTTTATTCATCCTTTGCTGGTTTTTAAAAATTTCCCAATCCTCTGGTCTCCCACCAATCTTGGCAACAGTGTATGCCTTCATTTTCAATTTGATACCATCCTTTACTTCCTTACTTAGCCACAGATGGTGCTCCCTTCTCTTAAAATCTTTCTTTCTCACTGGAATATATTTTTGTTGAGAGTTATGAAATATCTCCTTAAATGTCCGCCACTGCATTTCAACTTTCTTACCCTTTAATTTGTTTTTCCAGTCCACTTTAGCTAGTTCTGCCCTCATGCCATTATAATTGCCTTTGTTTAAGATCAGGACACTGGTTTGGGATACAACTTTCTCACCCTCCAACTGAATTTGAAATTCAACCATGCTATGATCACTCTTTCCTGGAGGATCCTTTACTATGAGATCATTTATTAATTCTGTCTCATTACATAGTACCAGATCCAAGATAGCCTGCTCCCTGGTTGGTTCCATTACATACTGTTCTTGGAAAACATCCCGGATGCACTCTATGAACTCCTCCTCCAGGCTACCATGGCCAATTTGATTTGTCCAATCAATATGGAGATTAAACTCACCCATGATTATTACCGTACCTTTTTTACAGGCCTCCATTATTTGTTGATTTATACTCTGTCCAACAGCATTGCTACTGTTCGAGGGCCTGTAGACTACGCCCACCAGAGACTCTTTCCCCTTATTATTTTTTATCTCCACCCAAACCGATTCTACATCTTGATCTTCTGAAGGTTTGCATAGTAGCAGTGAGAGCATTAATGAGCGATGCCACTTCTATTGTATCTCTCACTTGCGATACTGAGGTCTTCACTGCAGTTGCCAATGGTATTGGTTTCTGCTTAATTGCAGACTACAATGCAAACAAGCATTTATCCAAACTAACCCCACCAACTGAATGGCATTTTTATGGAAGAAAGTGACTTCTCAAAAACATGTGTGGTGAAGGTTCATGTTCTGGTGATTAGTACCCTTCAGGTGTCACTGAATACTAACAGATACTCTCTGCTCTTTAAAGAGAGCAGGTGGGACATTATAAGTACATTAGCACACTTAAACATTTGGGCCTTCAATATACAAAAGCAAAATCCTGTGGATGCTGGAAATCTGAAATTAAAACAGAAAATGCTGAAAATACTCAGCAGGCCAGGCAGCATCTGTGGAGAGAGAAACAGATTTAACGTTTCAGGTCGATGACCTTCAGTATGTATGGACACAATGATGTAACATATGGTACAAGTCATAAAAATGCATGGTCCCTGAATTTCCTCAGACTTCCTGCCACTACACTGCAATAACTTCATCAAAAGTGCAGTGGAAACACCATTTAAATGCATGAACGGGGTTTCTGCATCATTGACGATAAAGTTATGGTGGCACAGTGGCAGAAAGTCCGAGAAAATTCAATACCATTATTAATATGGCAATTTGCAATTGTTCTGCACACTTACCAACTGTCTTCGGCTTATTGGAGGTCATTTTAAGAGCCTGCGCTGCTGGCAGTGAGCCTCATCCACTCCAGTGCAATTGTGAAATTTGAGCACGCAATGCCCATGATTTCCCAACCATTCCTTTTAACAATCAATGGAAATAAAAATCAGGAGAGATGTAAAATGGGCTGCCGATTCGCTATCACCTGTTTTACACTGTCGTTCAAAATCAAAATTAACCCCGACAACTTTCCTCATCTCCAAACACTGTATGTCCTTGCTGCTACTTTACAATAGCACTGTTGCCTCACTTTGATACTCTTTTTTGGGTCTCACAACATTTTCCAAACCTCCCTCCAGGCTCGCTTAGTAATTGACACCACGGTCGTGTGATCTGTATTACAACGCATTTTACCTCTAGAACAGGCTGGAGCACCAAACAGAGCATTTCATTTCTCCACTGAAAAGTTGACAAAGATCTGGTGGGCTAGTTAATTAATTGACATTTACAACCTTACCTCTGAGTCATTATGTAGAAATTTTGTGCACTCTATAGCTGGATTCATGAACTTTTCATAATTTATACCAGTTAAGTGGCTTGTTAGCTGCTTGAGAAGTGTGAAAGAATCATTATTACGAACAACCATACGAAAATGACGGACAGCAAAAGACCCACTGGTCCATCCAGCCTGCCCCATATGGTTCTGATTCCCTGTGCATCAAGATACAGACACTCCCTACCCATCCGGAGCCATGTAATCTCCTGGAAGAGGTGAAAAACCAAATAAAAACCCAGGCCAATTAGGGAATAAAAAATCTGAAAAATTGCTCTGCGACCCCTTTAGGTGATCAAAACCAGTCCTGGAGATCACATTGACCCTGATTCATACTGCAGGATACTTATCTCTTATACGAGGTGATCTCCACCCCAGCCAGAAACAGGCCAACCTCTCTCTTGAAGGAATACAGCAAATCAGCATGAGCTGGCAATCTGTTCCATATGTTCACTATTCTCCGGGAAAAGAAGAACCGCCTAACGTCGAACATTCTGCCCTTACATAACTTGTAAACGTGACCCTAGTCCTCTGTAATCTAATCACTTGAAATAATGCACATAGACACAATCCAGTGCCTTCATTATTTTATAAACCTTGTTCAAATCACCATGAGCCTATGCTTTTCTATAGTATACAAACCCAGCTTTTTGAGCCTATGTGGGTAACTAAGGTGTTTTAGACTGGTAATTCATCTTGTGGCCAACTTCTGCACCCTTTCCAAAGCCTCAATATTCCCTACCATGTGAGGAGACCAAAACTGGACACGATATTCTAAATGAGGCCTGACCAAGGTCTTGTACAAGGACATGTTCATCACGTTTAGCTAGTTTTCTTCTATTCTTTATTCCACTAACAGAATTGTACTGAACAAAATCACCCACTGCAAAATTGTGCAACCATTTTGTTCAAGGTTCATAAAAATTTATAAGGAAAGGGGCATTTAACCCCTTTATAGCCCCTTATTTTTCACATCATTTTGTTTCTTGGTCCTCAGTTTTTAATATTAAATATATGAAGTTAATTTAATAGAGTAAGAAAGAGCCTTTTGGATTTTTAAATAATAATTAAACAGATCTTTAAATAATAATAAAACACATATTAAGTATTGATTGTTTGGGGCCATCCATAATTATCATAATTACTAGAAGGGTACAATTAATACTGTGTGCAGGGTTATTCCTTCACATGAGCATGTGTTTACCCACATATAACAATGATACATTTTATTTTTTCTAGTTTTTATTTGATGGAGAAATGGGTATGCAAAAAATTAGCCTTTGCGCTCTTGCAATTGGCCTGCTACATAGGCCTACTTAAGATGCAAAAGTCACGGCCTGATGATGTCATTGGCACCCCAATGCAATAATAACAGCAAGACAGGGGAAGTCCCGCACCGCTCGAAGCCTGGAAGCAGAACCATAGCGGGAGGATCCGACTGGCCAGAAGAGGCCACGGTAAGTTTTAAAAACTTCCTTCTCTTTGAACTCCTTGTGGACCAGGAGGAGCAGGAGTGCTCCCCTCAGGCTCCTCAAGGAGTCCTTGGGCCTCCCCAGCTCTGGCCTCCCCCTGATCATGCCACGATGTGAGGGAATCCCTCTACCCACTGACTGCCGGGGAACATTCCCACGGATCACCAGCTGTGGCGTCCTGCAGCCAAATTCCCGCTCCTGCCCGCCAGCCAGGTAATGAATCTGTCCGGTTGTCAGGTGGGAGTCAGGGAAGTTTGATTTAAATGAATCCCTGCTGTTAAGATCAGCATGGCTCCATGTCCCGACCTGTTTGGGTATGCTGCTCACTACCAGGCTCGCACGCACCCTTCCCACTGCCTCCCGCCCCCATAAAAATCGAGACCATAGACTGGATTCAAAAACCAGCAGAATCAAGTGTTCATACGGTTAATCATCTCCATCTCATCATAATGCAGACTATATTTTATACAGATGATATCTCGCAGGTGGCACTATCTTTTATTTGCCTTTCATGAGTTTTAAAGACCCATAACTTAGATATGATTAAGTTACAACAATCTTTCACATGCAAAGAATGTTTAAGCACACTGCTAATCTATTAAATATTATTCAATGGGAATAAAACCCTTGAATTGTAATAATTCTAGAATTTTATATCAAGATGGCAAATATTTATGTTCATTCAAATACAGTTTTATATTTTAACTTATGTGAACAAATTCAACCCACAATCTTTTTCCAATTTTTCTTCCCTCCTCTCCTGATGTTACTGAACTTTGCTGAGGTATGGTTCCTCAGGTAACTCAGTAATACCAGGAATAATCTTGGCTCCTTCCTGGTCTTAATGCTTACTGTATGATGCATTTAACATTTGGGAAACTGCATTTTAAACTACTTCCTCTACTTTTGTGCCTCTGTGCACTGTGACTTATTCAAAAGGTGAGATAGGTTCACCATGATATCTGATAAAACACTTCATAACAACGATTTTAACCCTACTCACTCAGCAGAAACCTGGCTGGTGGGCAGTTAAAATCGCCCTGGCTCTTACCTGTCCAAAAGCCACCATGATCGCAACATCTGCAATTTTAACCTGCTCTCCTGAACAGACAGAAAAGACTCGCACCCTGAGCCAACAGGGTCTTTCTTTACATATGCGGGTTGTGGCCTGATACCATCAAGGGGACTCAAATGTAATTTTAACTCAGGCTTGAGTTAAAATTGGGGCCAAAAGAAGGCACTCCATCAATGCTAGATGCTCTCTTTAGCAGGTTGACAAAGAACCACCAAAATTCACCCATGGGGAGTACTCAAGTTTAAAGATCAATCAACTGGATGGCAGTCCAGCCCTTTTTCATAAGAGCTATCAACTCATATAGTTAAGAGCAGGGACTCATTTAAATCAAATATATTTACAGAAGACAACAAAATTACAAAATTTCTGTCACTATATTCTTTTGCAAGCCCCTTAAAATTAATATTATTTCATTAAAAAACATGGCATCGACCTTTTAAAAAATTGTTCCAAACAGCACGCAAATTGAAGCTCTGAAATTTTTCAGAGAGTTTGTTCCAATGTACAGTATGTTAACTGGATTTGACTGTGAGTTGATTTGAGATCTGAAGTATTGAATTGGTCAAAGTAAAATTGCTGTGGTATCTGACTGGAATCAACACATCACAGAGATCCATCAAAGTGTAAAACATAAACCTATTATACAATGTCTTTAATGATGCATTACTAATGCAGTCACATGCATAACTAACTTGAGCATTAAATTATTAACCAGTTCAAATGTTTTGAATTCTCCAGTTTAGAAGAATTTCCATAGACGTCATATAAACTTGACTTATTTCTGGTGACTGTATAACTGACTTGTTGTGAAATCTTTACATACACTCTCAAACCATTAGTAGCATAATAATAAGGCCCTATGCAATGCAACAAACAGCACCAAATTCTAGTTTAAGCATAAAAGGTTAAAATGAAAGAATTCACTGTACATTATATATGTTTATGAATAATTTTCTTGTAATTTAATTTTAAATGCAGATCAGACTAGGAGATGAACCTGATGAAATAAATAATTAAATAATGATATATGCTAAATAATTTTATGCTTATCAACAACAACAACAACTTATATTTATATCGCGCCTTTAAAGCAATAAAACGTCCCTAAGGCACTTCACAGGAGTGTTATCAAAAAAAACCGAAATTTGACACCAAGCCATATAAGGAGATGTTCAGGCAGATGACCAAAAGCTTGGTCAAAGAGGTAGGTTTTAAGGGACGTTTTAAAGGAGGAGAGAGAAGTGGAGAGGTGGAGAGATTTAGGGAGGGAATTCCAGAGCTTAGGACCTAAGCAGCTGAAGGCACGGCCGCCAATGGTGGAGCATTTAAAATTGGGGATGTTCAAAAGGCCAGAATAGGCGGCGTGCAGAGGTCTAAGGGGATAATAGGCCTGGTGGAAATTACAGAGATAAAGAGGGGCGAGGCCATGGAGGGATTTGAAAACAAGGACGAGAATTTTAAAATCGAGGTGTTGCTTAACTGGGAGCCAATGTAGGCCAGCAAGCATAGGGGAGATGGGTAAGCGGGACTTTGTGCGAGTTAGCACACGGGTGGCAGAGTTTTGAATGACCTCAAGTTTATGGAGGGTAGAACTAGGGAGGCCGGCCAGGAGTGCATTGGAATAGTCAAGTCTAGAGGTGATAAAGGCATGGATGAGGGTTTCAGCAGCAGATAGGTTGAGGTAAGGGCGGAGACAGGTGATATTATGAAGGTGGAAATGGGCAATCTTAGTGATAGAACGGACATGAGGTAGAAAGCTCAATTCGTGATCAAATATGACACCAAGGCTGTGAACAGACTTGGTCAGCCTTAGACAGTTGCCAGGGGGAGAGAGCGAATCAGTGTAAAGGGAATGGAGTTTGTGGCATGAATCGAAGACAATGGCTTCGGTCTTCCTGATATTTAATTGGAGGAAATTTCTACTCATCCAGTGCTGGACATTGAACAAGCAGTCTGATGGTATAGAGACAGTGGAGGGTTCGAGAGAGGTGGAGGAGAGGTAGAGCTGGGTATCATCAGCGTACATGTGAAAACTCACGTTGTGTTGCCGGATGATGTCACCAACGGGCAGCATGTAGATGAGAAATAGGAGGGGGCCAAGGATAGATCTTTGGGGGGCACCAGAGGTGACAGTGCGGGATCGGGAAGAGAAGCCATTGCAGGCGATTCTATGGTTACGGCTGGAAAGATAGGAATGAAACCAGGCGAGTGCAGTCCCATCCAGCTGGACAATAGCGGAGAGGTGTTGGAGCTGAATTTTGTGGTCAACCGTGTCAAAGGCTGCAGACAGGTCCAGAAGGATGAGGACGGATAGTTTACCTTTGTTGCAGTCAATTAGGATGTAATTTGTGACCTTGGTAAGAACAGTTTCAGTACTGTGGCAGGGGAAGAAGCCTGATTGGAGGGATTCAAACAAGGAGTTCTGGGAAAGTTGGGCATGGATTTGGGAGGCGACAACACATTCAAGAACTTCGGAGAGTAAAGGGAGGTTGGAGATGGGGCGATAGTTTACAAGGACGGAGGGGTCAAGGGTCGGTTTTTTGAGGAGAGGGGTGATGATGGCAGAGTTGAAGGAAAGGGGGACAATACCAGAGGAGAGAGAACCGTTAACAATATCCGCTAACATGGGAGCCAGGAAGGAAAGTTGGGTTGTCAGCAATTTAGTAGGAATAGGATCGAGAGAGCAGGAGGTCGGTGTCATTGACAAGATGAGCTTTGAAAGGGCAAGAGGGGAGATAGGAGAGAAATGAGAGAAATATACAAATTTAGGGTTAGGGCTAAACATTACTGAACACGAGGACTCGGGATTGGAAGATGGAGAGTGAGCAGTTCCTTCACCGAGGATGGAGAAACACCTAGATCTCATGGGCCCAGCTTTCAAAAGAACAATGATTAGTTAGCAACAATCTCATGTGCAGATAGTTCCACGCATATGGCTGAAATGATGGATCAGTGGGAGGAGACCACTACAGGAATCTGCAGCACAGTACAGGAAGTTTTTCATGTCATGCAGAACACCCTGGAGAGTGTAGCAGGCCTAGAAAAATCTGCGGCAACAAGGTGCCAGGAGAAGATACTAAAGATATTGATGGTATCTGGTGTGGCATCTGCACCTGCCTCAGTAGATGCCTTGAGTATTAGCCTTAACACAACACTTTCACAGGGCTTCCAAGTCTTAATTTGGACAATTTGGTCAGTTCTCACGCTAACCAGTTGGCTACAAAGACTGGTAACAGATGATTCTGTTTCTCACGATAGTGACATGAAGCCCACTTCCATCAAGCCCCCTTCAGTGTCAGTACATGAGAGAGCATTACATGAATACGGCAACCTTGACATACCAGAAGTGGGATCCTCAGGGACAGCAGCTTTACTGTGATGAGTCACCACAGTCCTCAAAGACTTCACTGGAAATGTCCCAGCTACCCACCTCAAAACCTTCTGTTACTCAGGGAGCACCATGTGGAAGAGGTTAGGAGAATAAGTTAGTAAGAATTTAGGGACAAGGGTAGAATCAGTTGTAAGTAGTAATAGTCTTTCAAATTCCTTGTTATAATTTGGAAAATATTATACTGAAAAATAAAAATTGTTTAACAATATAGACTTCAGAGTCCATTTCTCTGGATATATATAATTTTTCAGATCGAATCGATGAAATACGAGAATGTGATATTTCTATTATAATTGCCTGCTCTATTCACATTTCTTGTAGTCCCATTGGCCTCATTATATTATTCTCCCCCTTGACCACACTCACCTACCTCACTTACTTGTGGCAGACCAGGCAGTAATAGTGATTGGAGGGATTTACCAAAGAGAATTGTGGTGTGCATTTTTTGAGACGGGATTGTGATGGTCAGCCACACTGCTCCCCATTTTTCTCTTTTTTTAAATTCTACAAATCCACCTGAAATAGTCAGTTTTAGAATGGAAAATCCAGTCCACGATCACATCAATTGTCTTACAGCAATAACACCAACATAACTTGTGTCTTTACATTAAGCCAATTTAAAAAAAAATTAGCATTTACTTGATAGTATTGGCTAAATGTAAAGACACAAGTTATGTTGAAATGCACATAATTATCTCATTGGGAGGGTGAGAAAGATGGCTTACATAAGATGTATCAATACTTTTGGCAGTAACGCAACAGAACAACAGACTGCAGGTACATTAAAATCTTTTTTGAAGAGCTAAAACAGTTTGATCTTCATAGAGAAGAATCTGTATAAAGTTCAAACTGTTCCAACTATTTGAAAATAACATGACCAAAAGGATTGCTGTAGGCTTAAAGTCTGTCAGTATCTGTAATAGAGCCAAATAAGTGGTTTGTTTATGTCAGAAATATCTGTCTAACGTAACAGAAATTTCTGACTACAACGCAGAAGTATTTACATTGGTTACTGTTAGAACTTTTCAGGGAAGGCTGAAGTTCAGTTTGGTAGATCAGATAGAGCTGTTGCACGCCCCCACCCCCCCACCACCAAGCATGTATAACTGGGCTGGATTTTTTTTTATCCATGACTATGAATGCACAGAAAATCTACAATGTACAATTTACACACAATATGGTAGCAATTCTCAAAAAGTTCTCCTGACACACTTTCTGTTGTATTACGTGGCCTTGTTACATTGCTAACAGCTCTTATATCTGTGCAATTTCTATTGAATCTGCATTGAACAAAAAGTGTGGTTCTGGCAGAAAGTACCCAAATTCTCATTAGCTACATTCTTATGTCTATCCCCAGAAGTCCAGAAGGTTTTGCTTCTTACTTCCTGTTGGCCTTGACGAACTGCAGGGAAAACAGTTGACTATAATCCTGGCTTCCAGACTAGTTTCTGTATCATAATACTTATTTAATTTAAACTGCTTTCTTCAGCTATGTGTAGGTTTGGGCCTGCTGACACAGGTCTAAGGGTACATGTGTATTGGATTTGATTCTGGGTAGGTATGAGGCATGCTGCACTGAGCAGTAACATGTTTCTTTATGCTTTAGTAAATTGCTAGCCTTCCAACTGATCTTGATAATGAAATAGTAGCTCAGGCTGTGCCTTCTGATTGCGACATTGTGGAGTTGAGGACTCCTGGTAAATAAGCAGAGCTGTTTTTTACTTGAGTCATCACAGTTTGACAATTTTTTATTCTCAGAAAGGACCACTGGAAGGATAGTTAAAGTAGGTGGTGGGAAGTCAAAAGAAGATAAAGCTATCAGAACTTGATTTGCGCCACTTACATTATGCCTGCTGTTAGCTGGTCATTGAAGGGTACTAATGGCAGATTCGAAGCAGTTTCTGGGCTAAGCTGTCTCTCGTCAAGGGATATGGGGATTGGACGAGAAAGTGGAGTTGAGGTCGAAGATTGGGCATGATCTTATTGAATGGCGGAGCAGGCTCGAGGGGCCGTATGGCCTACTCCTGCTCTTAATTCTTATGTTCACATGCTGAAGGATTTTGCAAACATAGTTGTATCTAATTATGTTAGTTGACATTTCACTCCAAGTCCTCCAAAAACTGCATATACAGCAGAAGCTGCTTTGTGTAAATACCATGTGAACATCCCTTCCACAAAACAAAGCAGTCATTTTATACCCAAAAATATTACTGTTGTTACTGAGCTGCTGCCCTATGCAGTTTCAAAATGCAATTACTTTTAATTTTCAGTAGATGTAATATAAAAACTGAAAATTAAATACAAAACTAAAAGGGCTAGAAATTGGGCTCCTTTGCGTCTCCCAATAGCGCCTCCGGGGTGGGGGGGCGGTAACGGGGCACTAATGGGTTTGCGACCAGGCGCGGCGATATCAACGCCTCCCGCTAAATTCAGTGGGAGTTTTGCGGCGGCGGTAAAACGTTGCGCCCCAATCTCCTGCGCCCGGAGATCATGATATCATTGCCGTCGGCAGCGCCCCGGTTGCACCCCGGATGAACAATTCCCTCTCGCCCCCTGCTTGTGCGCCTGCCATTAACAACGACAGTTGTAGAGGAGGCGGCTGTCAGTCGGATGTCCCCTGGAGGAGGGCTATTTAAAGGCGTCCACTCCCGGTGTCGTTTTCGTCGGCTAACAATGCTGCGTTGTTAATTTCACATTGGCAAAGAGGCCTTTTGACCGATTTGCCCGTTTTGCATTTCAACGAGTGTTCTGGCACATAAAGATTATTGAGTTTCATTGAGGAAAGATTTGAAAGTGCAATATTTGGATCCTTTCATGGGGGCTGGACTAGCACTGGACCTCGCCCTCCAGCGTCAATGTCAGAGGCAACTGAGGCACAGAGAAAGAGTGCAAAATGTGGCCAGAGGTAGGAGGGCCAACAGGGCTCTCAACAGGAGGCCTTACCCTCCCAGGGTATTCCGGCAGCAGTTCTCCTATGTGAATTTCACCGAGGACCAATGTGTTAGAAGGCTCCGCTTCAGCATGGACGTGGTCACAGAGCTCTGCCACCTCCTGCAGCTAGACCTCGAGCCTGAGATTAGGACCACCACGGCTCTCTCAGTGGCAGTCAAGGTCACCGTCGGCCTCAATTTCTGCGCCAACGGATCATTCCAGTGTGCAACAGGCGACATCTCCTAATTTGCTGTCCATTGCTCCATCCGCCAGGTCACAGATGCTCTGTACAGAAGGAGAAGGGACTATATTTCCTTCCCCATGACCAGAGAGAAACATTGCGAGGGGCATGTGGCTTTGCCAGGATAGCAGGCTTCCCCATCGTGCAGGGCGCCATTGACTGCACCCGCGTCGCTTTGTGGGCACCTCATAACAATCCTGAGGTATTCTGTAACCACAAAGGCTACCGCTCACTTAATCTGCAGTTGGTGTGCGACACACATGGCAAATCCTGACCGTCAATGCCCGCTATCCTGGCAGCAGCCACGATGCCTTCATCCTGCGGCAGACTGGCTGCTGGGAGACAAGGGCTATCCGCTCTCCACCTGGCTCATGACTCCCCTCCACAACCCCAGCACTCATGCCCAGCACTCATATAATGAGAGCCATGCTGCCACCAGGAACATCATCGAGCAGACCATCGGAGTGCTCAAACAATGGTTCTGCTGCCTTGACCGCTCGGGAGGAGACCTCCAGTACTCGGCTGAGCGGATGTCACTTTTCGTTGTCATCTGTTGCATGCTGCACAACTTGGCCATTATGAGGGTGCAGCCATTGCCACCAGGCTTAGCCGCACCACCTCAGGAGGAGGAGGAGGAGGAGGAGGATGAGGAGGAGGAGGAAGAAGAGGAGCAGGAGGACAAACAGCAGTGACGGAGGAGGCAGCCATTCAATCTGCATTCTGCAGGTCGGTCCGTGACCGCCTCATCAGACTTCATTTCCAGTGACTTCGAGTCCTCGTTCCGGTTGCTGAGCACATCGCCATCATTCCATCACTTTGTGATTCCATACCACACCCCAGAACTGAAATGAGACACAGCACCAAATCTGCAACATTCCAGTATTAATTTTATCAAAAACCATATACAACAACAATATTGACTAATCACCCTTGTGCAAACCCTTGCCTTCCCTCTTTACAGTCCCAATTACTACTCTAGTGCTCCTATGTAGTGTCTCCCCAGTGGCTGCAGCAGGGCTGGTGGAAGGCGGCGAGTGTCAGTGCCAGAGAATACAGATGGCCTTGCAGGACACCCTCGACCAGCTCTGGGCAGGGGGGGCAGGAATGGAGCAAGGAATGCAGACAGGAGGTGGAAAGTGAGAAAGGTTTGTGGTGTGAGGGGGAAGTGGGATGAGAGAAGGAGAGGGGCTGAAGATACCGTTTTTGCCCCCAATGGGATCGACGTCACCGACGGCCACGGTGACCACCACCTGCTGCCCAATGAGTTGCAGCACTCGCTCCTCAAGGTCTGAGAGCTGCTGGAGCTGTGCATCACCCCCGCCTGTTCTCTGCTGTTCCCTCCTATTGTGGGCCATCTTGGCCTGCAAGAGAAACAAATGTGTTTTGGAGATATGCCTGCCGTCGTTGAATAGCTGTGATTGTAGGCAAGGCGTGAGATGTGGATGTGAGTTTGAGTAGGTGAAGATGTTTAGTGGGTGAGTAGTGGCGGTGTGGTTGTTTGCGCAGTGTGCACAGACTGAGGTTCAGATGCTAGTATGAAGGAGCTGTTGAAGCATTTACTCACCTTGACCACCGAACTGAGGTTGTTGAATTTCTTGCAGCACTGTGTCAGGCTGTGTTCCACCAGACTATTGGCCGAGACCTCCTGGACCACTTCCCTCCACATTGCCCTGAACACCTGAGGCGATGGCCTCCTTCCAGTGGCCGGGAACAGCATTGCCCTCCTTCGCTCCACTCCAGCCACCAATGCCACGTCTGTGAACCGACGAGCTCTCTCCCTGGGAGTGAGAACATCCATAGCCATCAGGGGATTCACTTGCTTGCAGGTCACCTCAAAGCCAGCAATGATGAAAATGAGCATTTGTACAATGATGCAACATCCCCTTTAAGAGCTGGAAGGAACCAGTGTGAAGGATTATTGCTGAATGCATTGCACCTGAAATTCATTAGCGCTCTGCTGGTAGCGCCTCTGTAGCGCCCCACTGAGGTCATTAGCGCTTGATTTAGCGCTCCACTTCCTTCCTGGGGTGCTAACACCCAATTTAGTAGAAGTTCAGAATCCTTAGCACCTGGCGCTAAATTTTCAAAATTTCAAAAGTTAGCGCCCCAAGCGAGACGATACACAATTCTTACAAAAGCCACACTTCAGTGAAAGTTGTAGGACATGTACTTTGACTTAATCCTTCATGTAACAATCTGTATATATTTGGTGTAAATTCATATTAGGAATGAAATTCCTCTGTGCATTAGAATTGCTAAGTGTGAAGAACTTTCTTTTACTAGTTTAAAACTTTGACCCTTTGTTCTACTCTTACAGATTAAATTAGTTACCTGGTTTACCTTATCCAAAACATTGGCAATTGTGTACCTGTATAAAATAATCTCTCAGAGGTCTACTTTCAAACCTAAAAGCCCAAGTTTCTCCAGTCTTTCCTCACAACTGAGACCTCTAAGCCTGGGGATTAGCTTTGTGGCTCTTCTATGGAGTGCTTAACCCCTTGTGCCTTGGTAGATGGCTCTGTTGATTTCTACTCTTCATTGGTTGGGCATTTTGAGTGCCAAGTCTACTATGATTTCTAGGTCTTCTTCAACTTCATCCTTAGCTATTTTAAGACCCGTCATAGAATACACGTTCTACCCATTTTCCTTCCTATATGTAGTACTTCACATTTGCTTGCATTAAATTTCATCTACCATTGTTTTGCCCACTTAAATATTTTGTCCAGCTTATTCTGTAATTTATGAGCGAGCCTCCTCTGATTACATTGGCCCTGCTAGGTTGGTATCATCTGCAAATTTGATTAATTTGCACTGGGTTTCTGAATACAAGTCATTGGTGTGAATTAGAAGCTGTAGTGATGCCAACACCAATCCCTGGGGTACCCCATTCGGGATTTCCACTCCCACCCCGATATAACTCCTCTAGCAAGTGCCCATTGTTTCCTACATTTCAGCCAATTTCTTATCCATTCCCAGGGTTTATCCTGAATTCCCATACCTTTGAGCTTAACTAATAGCTTTACCTGTTGGACCTTGTAAAATGCCTGTTGGAAGTCTCGGTATATTATTTTGTAAGGCTTTCCATAGTCCACTTAGGATGTTACTTCCTCAAGGAAGTTGGTCTTCTCCTTCTGAATCCATGTTGGATACTGTTTACTAGGTGGTATTGTACAAATACTTCTCAAATTCACTCCTGATAATCAATTTCATTATTTTATATGTGATGAAAAAGAGTCTGATTTATCACCTTTATGAATAAGGCCACCCTGTTGGCCTATTTCCAGTCTACTGGTACCTCCCCAGTATATAATGACTGCCTCGTAAGGATTGTCAATTCTTCACAAGCCTACTCCCTAGTCTCTGGCATAAATACCACCTTTCCCTGAGGTAATTACTGTTTCTGAGCCCTTGTCGCCTGTCGAGGACTCCATCTCAGTTGTATCAAAGTCATTGGCCTGGAATTTGCAGTCAGGATGACGGCGAACTGGCAGTGTTTGCCATCATTCCGCCTTTGAAACTGACCGTAACTTCGGGATTTGGTGCATGTGCAGGCGCATGTGGAAATCCTGAATTTGCAGTCTGTCATTCACAGCTCCGAGACAGGCTGCCCTGTTAACTACCCCCCACCCCCACAACCCCACCCCCCGCCACAGAGCCGGCAGTCAGTGTAATCACCCAAAATCAAGGAAACTGACAAAAACTTTGGCTCTTCCGCAGTAAGTACGCTGTTAAATTCCCCACTAAAAATTAGACCCAAAGGGATTCGATGTAACTGGGGTTCTAACTGTGTAGTGACTGCTAAACAAATGTTAAGGGCCTGAAAAACTAAATTTAATTTTGTGCAATGTGAAATTTGTCCATTTTAATAAAATTTTAAATTTTTAAGAATTTTTTTTTAAAACATGAATTGTTTTTTAAAGTGTATCCATCTTTATTTCAGGTTTGCCTTTTCCCCATTTGAGAGTCCCAATCTTTGTTTTGTTGTCTCTAACATTTTTAAAAAGTTAGGGGGAAAAATTCAGTTGGTTGCGCCTCCCGTTCGCGCCTTAAGAGGGCGCTAATGGGACGCAAAGCAACTAGCGCCCGTGGGCGGCGATGTTTGCGCCGCTCGCGAAATTAACTAGACATTTTGCGGCGGCGCTAAACACTAGCGCCACGATCTCCTGCGCCGGCAGATCGTGACGTCAGTCGAGTGCGCAACGCCCCAGTAGCGCCCCGGAGCGGATATTGAGTGGCGCCCCCTGCCTTACCGCCTGCCGCTAGCAATGACAGGTTGAGGGGAGCGATTTTCAGTCAGGAAGGAACTGGGAGAGCGCTATTTAAAGGCGAACGCTTCCTGCCTTTTTTTGTTGGTGACATTTTTGCACCACGCATTCTGAGAGAGAGAGAGACTTCTGGAGAGATTCAACGCTGTGTGAAGGAGTTTTGGGTACTGAGCAGCACTTTGCAGGTTCATTTTGATTTGCCCTTCCTTGCATCTATTTAGAAGAGACTGTGGGGGCTGCACTCTGAGCTCTTTCCCTGTTTCTCTCCATTGTTCTTTCCAGCAGATTTGATGTACAGGTCTCTGCAGGCCGAGATTCAAGGCTGCAATGAGCAGGATGTGGATGGAGAGCAAGATCAACCCTCCCCTTTAAGAACTGGCCGGCGCCATTGTGTCTCTGTTCCATTGCTGACTGACATCACATGAGCTTTGCCAGCGCTCTGAGGTAGTGCCTCGCTCCTCGGCCTTTGCGCCTTAAGACAGGTGTGAAGCGCCTGATTTAGCGCTCCAATCATCTCCAGGGGCGATAAAAGCCAAGTTTGCAGTCGGAGGCAATAATTAGCGCCAGGCGCTAATCTTTGCGCCCAGCCGATAATTGCGCGCCAAATGGGGCGATACTGAATTTTTCCCCCTTAGAATTTTAAGAGCTTACCTACTTCCTTGTTCGCTGTCTGTGAGAATTCTGAGTTTTGATTGGCTGCTTTGACAGCTTGTTGACGTCACAGCGGTTCACACAAGGGGATCCCCACTAACCGCCGTTGATTTGAATAGAATGTCGGAAAACCCGAAGTTCTCGACACAGGGATCGCGAGATCCTTGTGTGAAGCGTACTTCAGGGCCAGCAGCGGAGGCCTTCGCTTGGTCACTGACCGCAAATTCCTGCCCATTAATTTTGCCTGGGATATCTCTGCTTGGGGAAGGCATATTGTGCATGCCTTCCCTTGGAAATACTTGAGACAAATAGTTATTCAGAATGTTTACTATCCTGTGCTCATCCTCTGTTTCAAATATATTTAAAATTTTATGGTTCTTACCTCTTCCCTGACTGTTCACTTACTATTGAAATATTGAAAGAATTTCTCACTGTTAACACTTTGCATCGGGAGTTATGCTCTTTTTTAAGTCACTCGTTGTCCCTATGATCACCTTTATTATATGTTTCTGCATGTTCTTATACTCATCCCGGTGAACTCCATTCCATTTCTCACTACAGGATTAGTGGAGGACATTTTTCATCTCTTTATTTCAATTCTGATTTGTTTACTGATCCATTTAGGGGCACACCTATTTAGTCTGCGCTGGTTGGTTTTAGGTATGTATTTATCCCGCATGTTTGTCTTTAAAGGGGTTGAGGTTGTTCTGTACTAAAATGTTGTTGTAAAGTCTCTCCCAATTAATTTGCTTTTATGGTCCCCTCATTCCTTTGACATTAGCCCTTTTAAAATTATATGCCTGGCTCTTCGTCTTTGGTGTTTCTGAATCTCAGATCATGTTGAACTTAATCACTCTGTGGTCATTGTCCCCCAGAGGTGCAATGACTTCTATTTTTTGTACTTTCACTGGGTGATTTACCAATACCAGGTTGAGATGTGACTCTTGTGACTTCTCTAATGCACTGGGCTATGAAAAATAATTGTGCTTTGACTTTAGACCACTTGGGCTTTCTCAATTTATGGTATATTTATTGAAGTTACCCATTAAAACTGAAAGAGCAAATAATTTTGTACCGTGTATTTTAGGCTATAGTACCCAGTCTTATGGCCTCACGCATAACTTATTATAAAGAACCTTGCTTACGGAATATTTGAGCGATTGTTTCAGAGATGACTGAATGTACTTTTAAGTGTAAGCTGTATGTGTAAATACTTGTAGGCAGTCTTCAATCTTTCTCAGCTGCGTCTTTTTAGGTTACTCTTTCTAGTTTTGCTGTACTAATTCTCAGCTGCTTTTATTGCTTCTCATTGTGTTGCGATCACGTCAAGTTACTGGATCAATTTCGGTTAAGTATAATAAAGTACTCATGCAAACTTGTCTGACACTTGCAACTTACTTTGACATGAGTGGCTACCTACAGTTATGACAGTTCAATGTATGACAGGCTACAATCTTGCCTGGTGATTCTCCTTTCTCATTTTGACACTTCACTTCAAGTCAGACATTTTCTTCTGGCTAACATTCCAGCTTCTGCAAATATATATTCCTGCATTAATGGCCAGTATGATGGCCTCCATGACCATCTGGTTATTAAGGAGCTTCCCCTCCCCCTACACTGTACAAAGTATTTGTTGCCCTCACACCTTTGACCATGACTGGCAGATCTTTGTCTGTAAATTGTGATTCCTTCTGTATATGCTGTCCCTTAATTCCTTGCAGGAATTGTACACTCTACAGTTGTATTGGTCCACCGAGCTCTATTTATACTGGTTAAGTGGCTGTTTCGTGAGTTAAGCAGCATTTTTGTAGGTATTTTTGGATTGACTACTCTGTTGTATATTCTTTTATTTTGCACCCAAGAAAATAATCTGAGTAAAATTGGGTAATTCTACACTTGCACTAAATTAAAACTGCAAAAACATTTAACATCCCTTAATGCATAGCCAGTATGCTCAGAGCAATTCCACACTCTAAGTGAAATAATGTGTCGAGGTGATGACGTGGACTTTATCCAAAATGATAAACATGGACTTTAGGAAAATCATGATTCACACAGAACAGCTTCTGCTGCATGATTATTTAATGTAGAGTAGACGATTTGTGACCAGTGATAGAGGAAGGATTTTAGGAGTGGGTGGGGAAGGTAACTGTGGAGCTCGTAAAATAATAGGATTTACTATAATCAGTATTCTGGATTTTGGGTAAGGAGGAGGAGCATTAGTGTTAGTCAGGTGGATTTGCCCTACTGGTCTTCTGATAAAACCACAATTTATGACTCTGTTTACAGGGCTGTGCAATCAAGGTCTTGCAGATGTGCCAGCCAGGCTAACAACACATTTCTAACATAAAAAACGGAAGGTGAGCAGTATCAGCTGAACTCCTGCAAACTGAACCATCAAATACCATATCATGTGTGTAAACAGGGTACTTAAAGACTGGATCTATGGCATATGTACATACATTGTTCACTTGAGTTCACCATTTTAAAGTAAGTAGATTTATATACCACATTAATCTTTTGATAGTCAGTTTACTCATCCCTATTTCGAACACATTTTGCCAACCCATGATGTAATTTTTTCATTAAATATATAAAAGCTTCTGATCGTGTAGTTATCTTTCCAAAGAGCACTTGTAAGAAGTAATTGGCAGGATTAGTACCTCCTTTCAAAAATGAGGCTTACAATGAATCTATGAATATGTAAACACCTTTCCTCTCAAATGTAATAGCAAATCATCATTATATAAACATGGATTTTTAAATGCAGATGCTATTCTGAGCAAGGTATGCACGCATCAGATCACATGTTACTTCACTTACTAATCAGAGGAAACAAAAGTGAGAAGCATAAAAGTTAAATCGAACATTTTTTTTACCAATTGACAACATTGTTGAAGAGAGGGTGTAAGTGTGTGTGTGAGACTGAGGAGAGAGGGTGGTGTTGGGGACAAATTAAAAACTCTGTTTAATTAAACAGTACTAAACAAGAACTGCAGCAGCAGCAAACAAAGTGGATGAAAAGGTTGAACTGCAACAACATAGGTACACTTCAATAACACAGAAGTGTAACCACAGTAACAAAAACAATAGGAACAAAAGATCTAACTACAAAGGTAATGATTGCAAATGGCTCTACATAGATGACAGCAGGAACACAGGCAGAATTATTGTGCAAACTAGGAATTGTTTAGCTTCAAAGTTAATAGTAATAGATTAAAATAAAACTGGAAGTGGAATCTATAAGAATGGTGACAGATACACAATGCATTCATGTCTTGTTAATACCTGATCTCAGGACCAGGAACCCCAACAGGATAAAGCAATAGAAGACAAGTCCAACTCTCTCAGTGCAAGGAATAGGGCTAGTTTTAGAATGAGGTCAACCTTAAATTGGCAGAACATATATACAAACAACTGACAAAAGATAACTTATCGAATTCAAAACACAGCTAAATGTAGGATCATTTACAGCACAGAAGGCCATTCACCTCATCACACCTGTGCAGGTTCTCTGAAAGTGCTATCACTTAGTCCCAATCCCCTGCCTTTCCCCTTTAAATGTTCTTTCCCAATATTTAACCACTTCCCTTTTAAAAGCTATTATGGATTCTGCTTCCATTGTTGTTTCTGGTAGAGTAACAATCCTCTGCATAAAAAAAAAACTTGTCCTAACCTCTCCCTTTGATTTTTTTGTGATGATCTTAAATTTATGGCCTCTAGTTATCGACTCGCTGAACAGTGGAAAATAGATTTTCCCAATTTACTTTAACCAAACTTCTCATAATTTTATGTGCCTATTAGACTTCCTCTTAACCTCCATTAAAAAGAGCCTGAGTTTCATAGTTACTTTTCATAAGTAAAGCCTCTCATCCCTGGTATCATCTTAGTAAATTTATTTTGTGTTCTCACCATGGCCTTGATATCCTCACTACAGTAGGACAGCCAAAAGCTAGGCATAATAGGGCTAATTTTTCTCTATGGGTGCCAACTGGGCTGATATGCTCAGCGCACTTCAAGTGCATTGCACCTTTGAAGAGGTAGGATCCCACAATTTTCCTGTCCTGGGCACAGTGCCAGTGCAGGCCCACCCCTTAGTTGAAGTTAGCACCAGAAAGCCAGGGAGGAAATTTGAGCGCAGCTGCAGGCCTGTATTTGCATTCCTGGAGCCAGAAGGCCCATACAATTTGGAGATATAATGGACCCGATCTTTATGGAGCTGCATGTTCGGTGTGGGGGAGGGGGGGGAGGAGTTCTGGATGGGGAACCTGGAAGTATGGGTTTCCCGAATGTCCTGCAGTTTTTAACTTCAGGTCATCTTTTAAACTTTTTCTCCAGGTTTCCCACCCGACAACCAGCTTGATTGACAGGTTGATTGACAGGCTGACTGCCTGTCGGGCAGGAAAGCCTGCAGCACAAGGACCCATCGAGCAAAAAGCAGGTAGGGAGGCATAGAGAGATTGCGGTCGGGGGGTCTAGTGAGTGGGAGGGGAGAAATCGCAGTGGGGAGATGGTGGTCGGGAGTAGACCGTGATTGGGGGTCTAGAACGTGGTCAGGGGGGTGGAACATGGTTGGGAGGAAGAAGGTGATTGGAGGGCGGGGTCTGATCCTGGTGGAGAGGGAGATGGTGGTATGGGGGGGTGGGTGGGTGTCCGATCGAGGGGCGGGGGGTGGAGATGGTGGTATGGGTGGCCCAATCATGGGGGTGGAGCAATATCAGTGAGGTGGGGGGTTACTGGGTAGCTTGTTGGGCCTGGAGGAAACACTCCTGCTCCTCCTGGCCCACAAGCAGTGCTGTAAAGGCACTAACCTGATGGATCCAGCCCTTCTCACCTCCTTTTACCTGCCAAGTTTCCCAAGATCTGACCAGCATGGGTTAAAAATAGAAACACTGTTAAAATGAAGGCACACAGCCTCCTTAAAAGGTTTCAAGGCCTCCTTCGAGTGGATTGGTCACCCACCCCTCATCCCGCCTCCATTAAAACTGAAAGTGGGTGGGTTTGAGGTGGGTTGGGTTCCTGTTTCAGCTTTTTAACTTTTTAACCTCCCACTTGACCCAAACTCACCCATTTATGGAGGTTCAAATTACCCGCATTGCCTCTGAGGCCGCTCTTTCATGTGATTTTGCAAGATCTGATGCTATGTACAAGGGCTAGATGCAATATTTTTAATTATTTGGATATGCTACATGTGCATAATAAAGAAAATTATAATTACACTGAAGTTAAATATATCGAAGTATGCAGGTATTTTCAGCATTACTATCATTATCTTATTTGGTTTATAGTTGTCCAGTAATTAAATAAATTTAAATATTTTACTATTATCTGTTCAACCTGCACATTGATTATAGATGATGAAATTTAATGTAACAGTAATGGAAATTCATTAGAATGTTTCATGGACTCAATAATTAATATCTGAACTAAATTTATGCTATCATTTTTTTTCTGTGTCAACATTTATAAAAAGAAATCTATCCATTTCAAAAGTACCTGAAGGAGTAGCGGGTTATAATAGAGCAGATGGTAGATTTTCTCATGACAGCACTACTGATTGCTATTTTCTCACCAACTGAGGCATGTCAATGACATTAATCCCTTTATAACTAAGCCAATTTAGAAGAACCCCACAACCACTATTTATTTGTATTGTTATTTATTTGTCATTGTACTGCAAACGGAAGTGGCATGGAATGTTACTGGACATAATCAAATTTTACAATTCCAATGTGTGCAGACGAGTAGGCTTTTAAGAAATGTAAGCCTAGAAATTACACCATAAGAATGCTTAAGCGTCCACTTAGCTCAGTGGTGGCACTCTTGCCTTTGGGGGTTTAAGCTCCATTCCAGGACTTGAGCACGTAGTCTAGGCTAACACTTCAATGCAGCACTGAGGGAATTCTGGATTGTCAGAGGTACCAATGTTCAGACAAGACGTTAAACTTAGGTTCAGTCTGCCTGTTCACAAATTATCCCCATTTTTCAAAGATGAGCAGGGAGTTCTCTCGATATCCTGGCCAACATTGTTCCCTCAACCAGCACCAACAAAACAGATTAACTGGACATTCAACTCATTGCTGTTTGTGGGACCATGCTATGTGTAAATTGGCTGCAGCGTTTGTCTATGAGACAACCGTGACTTAACTTGAAAAGTACTTTATCGCCTGTGAAGGGCTTTGGGACTTCCTGAAGACATTAAATGCAAGTTCTTTTCTTTATTTAATGCATTTACATGAAAATACTTTGCTGTTTTAAGGGGTGTATTAATGTGTTTAAAATAAACTGGTTAATGCCTCTCCATTAAAATAGTGGATGAAGTAATTTCCTAAAAATGTATTAAGCTTTTGCAGGACAGCATATCTAGGCTCTATACCTTATAATAAAATACTTATCAAGAAGCTTTTAAAGCTATTTTATACATATGTATCTTCAAGATTGGCCTATAACTGTTATTCAGCATTTGAAAATATATCTTCAGTAAGACAAACAAGCCTTAAATTCTTTTTGCTTGGTATTTATTTTATGACAAATATTATCAAAAAACTTTTTTAAAAGATGTAATTGGTCTGAACCATATATGTGTGCTAACATTAACATGTTAAGAAAAGGCTTTGGAAGAAAAATGTATCGTTTCAGTTTGCTCTGTAAAATGGATTCATTTTGTTCACTTTTCAAATTCAAAGACATTAAGGCCCCAAATATAGGAACATAGGAATATAGGAACAGAAGTAGGCCTTGAGCCTGTTCTGCCATTCTATTAGATCAAGGTTGATCTGCACCTCAACTCCATTTACCTGCCTCTACTCCATATCCCTTGATACCATATCTGACAAAAATCTATCAATCTCATACTTGAAAATTTCAATTGGCCCAGTATTCAGAGCCGTTTTGAAGAGAGATTTCCAAATTTCCACTCTCCTTTGTGTGAAAAAGTGCCTCCTGACTTCACTTCTAAAAGGCCTTGATCTGCTTTTAAGATTATGCCCTCTTGTTCTAGATTCTCCCACCAGAGGAAATAGTTTCTGTATATCTACCTATCAAATCCCCTTGATTTGATTACCCCTCAACGGTCTAAATTCAAGGTAATACAAATAATTTTATGCAACCTCGCCTCATAATTTCACCCTTTAGGCCCTGGTATCAATTTGGTGAATCTGCAGTAGTCCAGATGGGATCTGACCAAGCCTCTGTTCAATTGAAGGATCACTTGCTCTCTTTTGTATTCCAATCCCTTTGAGATAAAGCCCAACATTCCATTATTCTTTTTAATCTAAGTCATTAATGTATATGGTGAAAGCTGAGGCCCCAGCACAGATCCCTGCAGAACCCCACTTGTCACATTCCGCCAATCAGAGTACGTACTCTTTATCCCCACGCTCAGTTTCCTACCTTCCAACCAATTTCTAACCCATGCCTCAAGGTTGCCTTCAATTCTGTATGCTTTGATTTTTGCTATTAATCTCTTGTGCAGAACCTGTTCAAATGCTTTCTGGAAGTCCATATAGACAATGTCCATAGACATGCCCCGATCCACTATGTTAGTGACCTCCTCAAAAAATTCAACTAGATTAATAAAACATGGCTTACCTATCACAAATCCATGCTGTCTCTCTTTGATCACCTTATACTTGTCCAAGTGTCCAGTCACACTGGGAGGAATTTTGTGGGGGGTCAGCAGGCGCGATCGGTGGCGGGTCGGGTGGGAAAATGTTTTTTTTTTGAGAGCGGGTCGGAACCCCGCTGTCAACCCGCCATCATGCGCCTTTCCCAAATGTCAGGTCTGTCATCGCTGAGCAAACCCAACACGCAGCGGCAGGGGAGGCAATTCAGGCCATTATGACCTTGTTAACAGAGGATTAAGAACTATTTTCAGCTCACCTTCAAAGTTTACCAGGTCGTCCACAGGGTCTACGCTGCTCGGGGGGTGATCACGTCAGGTAAGCAGGGTGGGAGTTGAATGGCCATGGAATCATCTCATTACTTGACAGCTGCAAATGTGCTATGAAAGCTCCCATCTCACAGCTGTTTACTTTCCAAGCTCAGATGCTGTTGCTTACTGCATTTGGAAGACAGATTGAGCTTTATGCAGGTTGCAAGTGTTTGGAGAAAACTCTGTATCCAGTGTCACCTCATTGGAATAACCTCTCTCACCATTGACAGATTGCTTCTGTCATCTCAAGTTTACCTGCCATCTATTACATCAGAATGGGTACGGTTTATACTGTCTCACCTTGCTCCTCAGAATCCCACCACGATCAGCCCCAACACCAGCAGCACCAGCAGCAGCAACAACAACACCAACCTTCTCTGCAATCAACTGATGCTGCACAGGACAGAGGGCATCAGCACCCGAGCACATTGCTGCCCGGAAGGCCAGGGATGGCCTCACCATGGCCAGATTTACTTCACTTGACACTGTACACCCTGGCTGCCACATGATATGCCAGGTTGGCACCACACCACACCAACACCATAAAGCATCTCTACAATGCCCAAACCATTCCTTTCACACTCATTACCATTGCGGGGGATACCGTTATGTCTCACCATTCATGGAACTCACTAAGCCACTTCCAAAGGTGCACACAAATCTGTCCAAGAATGCAAAGTGTTGAAAATAAAGGTTTCAATGTTTGACACCATATTAACAGAAACTTTACATGAACATTGCATAAAACACCCAAATGCCTACCCCTGTGTGTTGTTACTTGGTATGATTGCACAAGGATAAGGGTGAGTGTGAGGGGTGGCTAGTGAGATGGGGAAGTGATAATGTAGATAGAGAGGGATAGGTGGAGGTGCAAGGTAAGTTGGTGTGAGTAAGGATGTGCAGGAGTAGGGTAGGGAAGGCACAGTGATGGGGATGTGAGGAGTGGCACAGCAGGATGAGGTTGAGTGTGGCTTTGCAGTAACGTTTCATGATCTACTGAGATCATTGAAAGGTTTGCGCCACTGCAGCCTGGTCCTCCTGACGACATCCCTGATTGTGTCCTCCTGTGCAATGTGCAACCAGGCTGCGTTGATCTCCTGGGGAGTTCTCTTCCGCCCATGGGAAGGGAAGAGAACCTCTCTGTGTGCTGTGACTCCCTCCATAAGCATATGGAGGAAGTTATGGGAGAGCCTGGGTGCAGCCCTGCACCTCTGTGCAGTGCTTGTCACTGTTTGCAGCACCTCAATGCTGTAGAATACTGACAGCCCAACTGTCAAAATCAATTTGCGTATGGTCCCTTTAAGGAAACCGGCTGATGACGCGCAGATCCGCTTCCTTCAATTGGCCGGCAAACGTGCTGGGCGGGCTTAACAAGCCCAATCAGGGGAAAATCATTTTGGACAGCGGGCTGGAGCCAACAGCGAGGCCGGAACCCATCACTGACGTCGCCCGCCACGGACCCGCCGAGGTTGGTAAAATCCAGCCCCCAGTCTTTGATGATAGATTCGAGTAACTTCCCCCACAATTGATGTTAAACTGATGGATCTGTAGTTATTTGGTTTATCCCTCCCTCCCTTCTTAAATAATGGAGTGACATTTGCAATTTTTCAATCAAAAGGCATAATTCCTGAATCTAGAGAGCTTTGAAAATTATGACTAACACATCTGCAATTTCCTCACTTATTTCTTTTAATATTCTGTGGTGGAAACCATCAGGTCCTGGAGATTTGTCTAACTTTTTTTTATCAGAAAGGCAACTGCACAAATGCCCCCTGAAACTGAGGATGCACCACTAATATAATTAAACATAAAAGCTAATTAAACTAAAATGAACTCCCAATTTAGATCACAACAGTATTTTCGGTGTTGATAAGATACTTTGGGGAAGAAATTAAGCTCTGTAGTGCTTGTTTTGTAGGCATTAATCGGCCTCCTAATGGTTGAAAATGGCATCCAAGATGGCACATTTCCAATGGTAAGTGCGTGGACGCCATCTTGGTAAAGGGGCTTGTGCGTGCACACCTAACAACCGCCGGCAGAATGCAGAGCAGGCAAATTATGACGTCAATCAGTGTGCAATGCTGATTTGACGCCAGCGCTGCCATTTTCGAACGCCACGCTCCAGCCTATGGCCTGTCTTAACCTTGCACAGCTGAACACGATGTTAAATGAATGAAGGATCCCCCCACCGGCACTACTTAAAGGGATCATGAACTACTTACAGGTTAGTTGCTGGATTAATTATTTTTGCTGTTGGTGCAATTCTACATGTTTTTGGAGCTTTCCTATGCTTGTCTAAAGTTTCAATACTCTACAGGGAGTGGTCTAGTTGATGCTGAAGTATTTTTTGGTGATTTAAAGGCTTGTGCTGAAACAAGTTGCTTCCAGATGGGTGGCCTGGTAGGCCTTCCTCTTAGAATTGAGCATGACTGGGAGAATGAAGAGAGGCCGCGCAGAGCAGGACAAACTGCTAGAAGAGGGAGGAGCAGGAGGGGGAGAAGGGCTCTCAGCAGGAAGCCATACCACTGAGAGTCTTTAGGGAGCAATTCTCTTACCTCAACTTCAGCGACGACCAATGCTTGAGACGTCTTTGCTTCACTAAAGAGGTCGTGACTGAAATCGGCCAACTGCTACAGGCACAACTGCAATCTCTGAGCAAGGCAAGGACCACATTGCCTGTGGCTGTCAAGGTGACCGTGGCTATTAACTTTTATGCATCTGGCTCTTTCCAGGCTGCTGCTGGAGATATAAGCAGCATCTCGCAGTTTGCAGTACTCTGCTGCATAAGGGTGGTCACTGAAGCTCTTTATACACAGAGAGACAGCGTCATCTCATTCCCTTTTTACCAGAGACAAGCAGGTGGAGCAAGCATGAGGATTTTCTCAGATTGCAGGCTTCCCCATGGTGCAGGGTGCCACTGACTGCACGCACATTGCTTTGCATGCACCTCATGTTAACTCTGCCCTTTTCTTGAACTGAAAGGGATTCCACTCCCTCAAAGTGCAGCTGGTGTGCATCATGCAGGTGAATGGCCGTTATCCTGGCAGTTGTCATGATTCTTTCATTCTGCGGCAGTCCTCTGTGCCAGCTGTACTTGAACCACCATGGCAAGTCAAAGGCTGGCTACTAGGCAACAAGGGTTATCCACTCATGACATGGCTCATGAATCTGGTCCGGAACCCATACACACATGCACAGCAGGCCTACAATGAAAGCCATGCTGCCACAAGGATCATTATAGAGCACACCATCGGCAACCTCAAGCAACGCTTCAGTTGTCTGGACCGTTCTGGAGGAGCCCTGCAGTACTCAGCTGAGCAGGTATCAAGATTTCTGGTAGTATTCTACATGTTTTTGGAGCTTTCCTATGCTTGTCTAAAGTTTCAATACTCTACAGGGAGTGGTCTAGTTGATGCTGAAGTACTGATGCACAATCTGGTCATTATGAGGGAACAGCCCTTGCCACCACCTATCAGGCGAGAAGCTGAGGAGCAGGAGCACGAGGAAGAGGAAGAGGAGGAGGAGGAAGTGCAGGAGGAGGAAGTGCAACAGAAAGTGGAGGAATAGGAAGAGGAAGGGAGGATACAATGTAGACAGCCCCTTTCTGCCCAGGCTCTACGTGATCAAATAATTCATGAGAGATACCAGTAACCTCAACCCCAATTCCCCATTCACCAACAGTCCTACACACCTTAACTTTTCTCTATCACTGACCATCACATCGTCCTCTTTCCAACAACACAAAAATAAAAGCCAACATAAAATGCACATTCCAATCCAAATTTATAAATTAAATCATAACATAATGCATACAAAAATAAACAAATCACCCTTGTGCATTCCCTTAGTGCCTCTTCCGTGTGCCTTATCCTTTCCTCGTGCTCATACGAGGTGCTTCTCCAGTAGCTGCAGCATGGTTGGTGGAAGGCGACCTCGAGCAGCTCTGGGCATAGAAGGCCCAGTTTCAGACTGCACCATCTCAGCCTGGGCTGCAGCAGTCTGGGATGCCTGAGAGAGGACAGCAGGTTCGGACTCCATGGAGCCACTACCACACTCTTGGGGCGCTGCCTCAGCAATCCTAGTAATCTGTTGGAGAACAGATTGATGAACTGCTGTGTTGCCCTGGTAACCTCTTTGAACACTAGTATCCAGAGCCATGATGGCAGCAGTCTGAGCTTGCATGGCAGCAGACTGAGCTTGTATGGGAGCAGTCTGAGATTCCACTGCAGCACTCACACCTTTGGTGGAAGCTGTTTGTGCTGCAATGGAAGCTGTGACATTGGCCATCAGACGCTGCATCATGCTGGGTTCCACAAGTGTGCTGATGGAGGTGACCACCCGTTCGATGTTGGAAAGGATGGGCTCCAAGCTCTGCGCAAAGCCCTATGCCAAGTTGATTCTGGACTCCTACATACTCCTTGACATTGAGTGCAGGCTTTCTGTCAGACTTTCCAGTACACCAAGCATTTCAGTGTTTACACCTTCTACTGTAGCTTGGCCCATCGAAGTCCTCATCTGAGTCCTCTGCAGCAGAACTACTGTGTGACCTTGCCTCCAGAAAGCTGGCACCTGTGCTATCCATTCCCCCCTGCCCTGGCTCCTGTGCACTTGTACCCAGTTTCTCACCAGGTGCAGCTCCCTCCTCTATCCTATCCTCTAATCTGGGGTGGCAGCTGCGACTGTGAGATCAAGTGACGGTGTCTGTTCATCTTCACTGTCTTCTTCCCCTTCCTCCACTGACTGGGTAGGCTCCAGTTCTCGGGTATCTGAAATGAAAAAGGGACAAGGGTTAGGTTGTGGTGAGGGTAGAGGAAAAAGTAACAAGTGCATGCTTACACCATCTGCAGCTTCTAATTCAGAAGAGATTGAGGAATGAGGAATGAGGGAGAAGTGAGATGAGAGAAGGAGGATTAGGTATGCAGATACCCTCATAATCAATCGCTTCAGCGCCGCGAGTGGTCATGGCCTCAGCGATGCTCCTTCCCATGATGGCCAGCACTGTCTCCTCCATGGGTGTTAGAACATGCAGGCATTCTTGTCTCCCTCCAGTTCTTTGCTGCTGTCTCCTGTTATACGCCACCTTCTCCTGCAAGAAAGAGGAAAGTATGTCAGTGTCGTGCAATATGTTTGGGTGATGTGGCTGTCGTGATTGAATAGCTTGAGTCATAAGGTTGAGTCTTGATTGATAGAGATTGTTGGTAAGTGCGTGATGGGGGTGTAATGAATTGAGCAATGGATGAGGCTAGTGATGCAGTTGGGAGGATATGGCTTTTGAACATGAACTCACTCACCTTGACAACTCGTGTGAGATCATTAAGCTTCTTCCTGCACTGCATCTATGTTCGAGGAGCAACACTCCTGCCATTGATGTCTGCCGTTCTTCCCACTGCCTCCTGATCATGTGTCTGGAGGGCCTCCTGGACCCTGTGGATACAAGACATCTCTCCTCCATTCCACCTCTTCCACCAAGGCCTCCAGTGCATTATCAGAAAACCTTGGTGCACGCTCTCTACCATGGTCAGCCATTTTTCACTCTTTCACAGGACAGAATCACTTCTGAAATGACTCCCAGCACCTATTCCAGCCACAATGCACCTACCCTTTAAGAGGTGCAGGCTGCCTTTAAGTAGCGCTGGCCACTCACAATATCAGGTCCCTGCTGATGCCTGCAGCCAATGAACAGCCCGGGGAATGCTGGCTGCTCGCAGCAATCATTTAAAACAGCAGGCAGCACGAATTTGTTGTGTTGCCTGCATCACAGTGAGTGGGCAAGGGTTATCCAATTTAACCCCCTCGATGCCTTACAGTGCCCACCAGTTGTGGAAGACCCATGCGTATCGGTGGACACCGCATGTTCCCTCTCCAATTAAGTCCATTGTTTCTCCATTACTTTTTTTACTTCTATTAAGCAAACCACTAATATCCACTAAGTTCCTTCCCTTGACTTATTTTTAGGTTCCCTGGTATTTGGTCCTCCTTGTCCACTGTGAAAACGGATACAAAGTACTCATTTAACAGGTCTGCCATTTCCTTATTGGCCATTATATTCTTACCTGCATCGGTCTTTAATACGCTTACATTCTCCAGAACTACTTTCTTTCTCTTACTATATTTATTAAAACTTTTGCTGTTAGCTTTAATTCTTACAAGTGTTTTTATATTCCTTTTTGCACCTCTTATTACTTTCTTTGTATCCCTTTGTTGTTTTTCAAACCTCTCCCAGTCTGCTGGAATTCCACTTTTCCTTGCGTTTGTATAAGCCTGTTCTTTTAGCTTGGTACTGTCTCTTATCTCAATTGTTGACCATGGTTGCTTAACTGCACAAGTGAAGCCTTAGCCTATTAGGATTACATACTGGTTTTGTATCATCCCAAATACTTCTTTAAATACTTCCCAGTGTTTGTCTGTTTGTTTACCCATTAACAATTTAGCCCAGTTAACTGTGGTAAATTCATTCTTCATCCTTTCGAAGTTTGCCTTACTTAAATTTTAAACTTTAGTTTGTGATTCTCCCTTCTTCCTCTCAAGCCTAATATTAAATTCAATCATATCATTATCACTATTTGCAAGATGTTCCCTTCCTGTCAGATTGTTAACTAATTCTGGTTCATCACTAAATCTAGTATGGCCAGTTCCCTTGTCGGTTCTAAAACATATTGTCCCAGAAAACTGTCCCAAATACATTATAGAAATTCATTGCCTTTGCTACTTGAGCTGTTCTGCTTCTCGCAGTCTATGTGAAAATTAAAATCTTCCACTGTAACCACATTGGGGGTTATTTTAACCCCCAAAAACAGGCGGGTGGGATGTTAAAATGTTAAAAATCTGAATCCCGATCCTAACCCACCTCCAACCCACCCACTTCCGGTTTTAATGGAGGTGGGATGTGGGGCGGGCAACCAACCTGCTCGCAGGAGGCGGGTTGACAATTTAAGTATTATAATGAGGCCTTACATTTAACCACCATTTAAAATTTAACCCTGGCTGACCGGGCTTCCCGGGTTTTGAGAAACCCGGCTGCTAAAGGGAGGCGAGGACTGCTGGATCCAGGAGGTAAGTACCTTTCCACTTATCTGCTGGATCCAGGAGGTAAGAACCTTTCGACTTATCTGCTGGGTCCAGAAGGTAAGTACCTTTCCACTTCTCTGCTGGATCCAGCTTACCTGCTTCCCCAGCCCACAACCCCCCACCATTTGACATTCACCCCTCCCCTCCGACCCTTCTAACTTGCCATCTCTTCCACGAGGTCTCCAATCTCACCCCCGATCCTTGTAACCTCCACACTGCTCTGGCCTCCGATCTTCCTTGTGGCCACCGAACTCCAAGCACCCCAGCCTCCGGCCTCCCCGATGTTGCCTGTCTCACAACTTCCAACCTTCCTTCCCCCTCCACACCTTGATCTCCCCTGGTTGACAACTCCCGATCTTTCTCCCCCGCTCCAATTTTCCTGCTCTCCTTAGGCTCTTGACTCCCAATCTTCCTCCCCCTGCTCCGATCTTCCCGATCTCCCCAGGCTCACAACTCCCAATCTTCCTCCCCTTGCTCCGATCTCCCCAGGCTCATGACTCCCGATCTTCTTCCCTCTGCTCCGATCTTCCCCGGCTCCTGACTCCTGATTTTCCTTACCGCCGCCTCACCCCCCGGCCTCCCCGATCTCTCCCTCCCTCCTCTCCGCTCCCCAGCTCTGGCCTGGTGCCGAAGGCCTACCCGCCCGACAGCCAGCCAGCCTCTAAATCTGGCTGGCTGGCTGAGGCCGGGAAACGGAGACAAAAAATATTAGTCAGGTACTACCGTTAAAATTGGCAGGACTTGAGCAAACCCGTTCTTCTGGGTTTCCCGACTTCAATCAGCACCCCTGCTCCCTCCTCACCTCTGAGTTAATATTCAGCCCATTGTTTCTGCTGTATGCTTCCCTGATCTCTGTATTTATACATCCCCCCCAGTACATCACTACTATCAGTAGGTCCATCGACAACTCCTGCCAGTCTTGCATCCTTTGCTGTTCTTTAATTCTACCCATGGGGGGAGGGGAATTTTACCCCCCCGCCCCCCTCCCCCCCCACGATTAGTGGGAGAGGGTCGGGGGTGGGGGGGGGAGGTTAAATAGTTACAAATGTGAAACCTGACCTCGACCCCAACCCGCCGCGAACTCGCCTACTTCTGGTTTAACTGCAGTGGGATTCAGTGTGTCCGTGTAACCCGCTCTGGAGATGCGGGTTTGTAATTATAATGGCCCAGAAATTCGGCGCTTGTCGGGTGAGTACGCGCTGTGTACTCACCCGTAAGGCCACTCGAAGTGCCGGTTTCCTGCATGCACTGCGCATGCGCGGGAAACCGGAACTTCCGGTCTCGTGAAGGGAGGGGTTCAGAGGTGAATCGCGTGCGCGGGAGAGGCTGCGCACACGCAGCGAACTTCGTTTTTTTTTCAGGTTTCTCCGGGAAGGTAAGTATGGAAGAAGCTGCACTTTTAAAAAGGAGGCGCAAGACCCGTTTTTAACAAGGTAAGTGGTTAATTAATTATAATTTAAAAAAATTTTCAACAGGTTTATCTTTTTTAGATACTTTAAAGAAAGGTAAGTTTATTTTTAGCACTATTAAAAGGTATTTTAATTTTTTCAAAAATTTAAATTTTTGTTTAAAGTAGTTAATTTATTTAACTTATAGTTATTTTAAAAATGTGATTTTGTTTTAAAATTTATTTGAAGTTTAGGTGTTGTTTTGGGGCCGATTTCAATTCATAGATTTGACAGGTCTTCCTGTCAAATCTATGAATGAAAATGCCCTGCTAGGATTGGCTCTCCATGGCCCACGTGATCCCAGGGGATGCCTCAAACTAACTGTACCCCTGGGATACGCAAGCACTGCGCGCCGGCAGCTGGAGGAGGCCCAGGACCCAAAGTTCTCGTGGGCCCAAAACACAACGGCAGGCACGGTAGGTAAGTATGCGCGTGATGCTTGCACCTGCAGGAAACCGGAAAACCGAATTTCTGGCCCATTATTTAAATGAGGGTCCTTTCTGGACATTTTGGCAGTGATTTGAAATTAATGGCTCCAGTACGGGTTTCGGGAATTTCGGCATTAAAATGGAGGCGAGATTGAGCGGCACTTCATGGGAATGCTTAAAGGGCAGGAGTCCTGATCTGAATAAAGGCCCAGCTGCTTTCTCAGTTCCCTCTGGGAAATGGTTTGGTGAGAGTACTTGTGGTGAGAGACTTATTTTGTACAGTTTGGGGGTGTTTACACAGAGAACATCAGGATGGGTGGCGTCATGGCTGCTTTTGATTGAACTTCAGATGAGAAAGACAACCAGTATCCACAGCAGAGTGGAGCAACAGAGAGTGGAGCAACAGAGGGGCCGAGTTCACAGGAGGCACTACCCACGTAACAGGGTGTACAGACAGAGGCTCAGCTTCCTTGTCCTCTTGGCAGAGCAGTGCTTCCGAAGCCTGAGATTGTGACGTCAGGTGGTCGCAGACAACTGAAGCCTCCTAGAAGCAGACCTGCTACCTGCTGGACCTGATGGCCATGCATTACCAGTTGCTGTGAAAGTCATCACCGCCTTCAATTTTTTTGCCTCTTGTTCCTACCAGGGTGCTACTGGAGACATATCGAGGGCTGCACATAAAAGCATGAGGCAGGTGACTGATGAACTGTTTGCCAGGACTGGGAGGTACATAAACTTCCCCTGTGATGACAATAGCCAGAATGAGCGGGCACTGGGATTCGTGTCTCTGGCTGGCTTCCCACAGGTGCTGGGTGCCATCGACCGCAAGCATATGGCAAACTGAGCAGCATCAGATCAACCAGGAGCATTCGTTAATCGCAAGGGATTTCATTCCATCAATGTTCAGCTGGTATGCGACCACAAGAAATGGTTCATGCAGGTCTGCGCCAGTTCCCTAGGAGCTGCCATGATGCTTTCATACTGCAACAGTGCAACATCCCCGACCCGTTCATACCTGAAACCACCTTTAAGGGGTGGCTGTTAGGTTACAAAGGATACCCCCTTCAAACCTGGCTGATGCCATCTCTGAGGAACCCCACCAATGAACACCAAGAGTGGTACACCGGCAGCCATATGACAACCAGATGTGTTATCAGGCAAGCCATCGGCATGCTCAAAATGTGCTTCAGGTGCCTGGACTGGTCTGGAGGTGCCCTTCAGTACTTGCCAGCAAGGGTCTCTAGGATAATCGTCGTGTGCTGCATTCTGCACAACATAGCGCAGCAGCGAGGAGTGGAGGTGGAGGAGGAACAAGCCGCTCAGCACTCTTTATCTGATGAGGATTCCAATGGAGAGGAGGAGGAGGAGGAACATAAGAACATAATAAGAACATAAGAAATAGGAGCAGGAGTAGGCCAATCGGCCCTTCGAGCCTGCTCCGCCATTCAATAAGATCATGGCTGATCTGATCCTCACCTCAAATCTAATGAACACAAGAAGTAGGAGCAGGACCCGGCCACTCAGCCCCTGGGCCCGCTACGCCACCCACAGAGCCTCGACCGATCCGAACTCAGCCTCATGTCCAATTTCCTGCCCGCTCCCCGTAACCCCTAATTCCCTTTACTTCTAGGAAACTGTCTATTTTGATGTAGCTTCCACAGCTTCCTGGGGCAGAAAATTCCACAGACCTACTACCCTCTGAGTGAAGAAGTTTCTCCTCATCTCAGTTTTGAAAGAGCAGCCCCTTATTCTAAGATTATGCCCCCTAGTTCTAGTTTCACCCATCCTTGGGAACATCCTTACCGCATCCACCCGATCAAGCCCCTTCACAATCTTATATGTTTCAATAAGATCGCCTCTCACTCTTCTGAACTCCAATGAGTAGAGTCCCAATCTACTCAACCTCTCCTCATATGTCCACCCCCTCATCCCCGGGATTAAACGAGTGAACCTTCTTTGTACTGCCTCGAGAGCAAGTATGTCTTTTCTTAAGTATGGACACCAAAACTGTATGAAGTATTCCAGGTGCGGTCTCACCAATAGCTTATATAACTGCAGCAATACCTCCCTGTTTTTATAATCTATCCCCCTAGCAATAAAAGGAAGGTAAAGATGGGGAGCCCAACACCATACCAGCTACTCACACTGCTGCTCGGGATGCCACAATAGCTGAAAGGTTCAATTAGTCACTAACACTGGACCAAAATAACTATCACATCCCCCGCTCCCTTCCCCCCCTCCCACCCACCCCCACTGACATAAAGTAGCTCTGTAAGCAACCATCCATGCATTGCACATGCACCACTTGGTCTCAGTCAACTCATGTCTTCACATTCATCACCAAGTAACTGAAAACCTGAGTTGCCACTCGGCAGGCAAGAATGGTGAACACGGGAAGGTAGTGCAAATTAATCAACAAAAAAAGTCAATCCACCCACCCTCTTACCATAGAACCCCCACAATCACCACTCACCTATTCTTACTACCTGTACTGGTTCCCTCATGGCTAACTAGTTGCCCCTTTGTGCCTTGTAGTTGCTCATGGTTCCCATCCTCTGTGTTATCTTTTTTGTCCACATCACTGGTACCTAAACAGGTATACCTGTTAGCAAAATCCAGCTCCACAGATGATCCCCTTTCTACCTTCACCTGTTGCTTCCTGCTGTGTCTACTGATGATCACCCAGTCTCCCTTATCAGCTTCTCGGCTCCTAGCAACATGTCGGGTGACCACCTTCTTGGAACAACTGCTCCAGAAAACTTTCTCCCTCCTGATATACGTGGGCCTTTGATCCCAGTTTAATTGCCAGGATCCGCCCGCCAGGAACCCCTGCTCCTGACCCTGCCAGAGTATGCAGGGTCAGGGAGAGGTTCCTTAATTTAAATATTTCTCCTGGGCACTTGTACCACTACAGGCACATCTCGGGCACTTACCATAGTGGGGGGTTGGGGGGTGGTGGGGGGCGGTGAGGAGTGGGATTGTAGTGGAGGCCCTCTACTCTGAAATGCTGTTACAGATGCAGGACCAGCAGGCTTTTGTTTAGGAACCAATTCCTGAAAACATTCTCCTTTGGGAGTCTTGGCCAAGACCCAGGACTGGACTCCCAGGACTGCACCTCTTCCTCTGGTCAGCAGGCCAATACACATCTTCTCACCTCGTGTACCAGTTGCCTGGCAGTTCCTGGCCTGGGAGTCCCCTGCCCGCAGTTCCTGACCTGGAAGTCCCCTGCCCCCAGGCACACCCCTTCTGACACAGGTAGCCTCATTGGGGCAGATGGAAACTGGCAGGGATGGCTGGGATACAGAATACCCAGGTGCTGGCCTATTTCTTTTGCCTTCTGCTGCACTCCCACTTAACTTATGGTGAGAGGCGACCGGAAGTCCCACAGAACTTTGGGTCCTCAATGTATATTAATATGCTATTGGGAAGGTAGAAACTGTTTGGGAGAAAAGATTTAAAGTATTTTTCCAGTAACCAGGAGCAATGTGTGCAAAGAATATTTAATCAAAGTTTAATTTATGAAAACGCATCCTAAGGAGCAGCACCTGTAAACACAAATCACTGTTGTATAGATACAATCAGTTTCTGACAGACAGGGCTGTCCTTTTGTCAGGAGGAAAATTAATATGTTTTTAAAAAGTTATTTGTATAGAATAAATTTTGATGAGATGCTACTGTCGGGATATTTCTTCGGTCTGTAGTGTGGGTGTGCTTGTCTCTTTTGTTTTAGTGTGGGTGTGCTTGTTTCTTTTGTGTTCATGTCTTGAAAGGTGGGAGGACTGGACAAGATAACCTTGCAACCACGCTGTGCATTGGCAGTTGTGACAGCGGCCCCATAATGCTGTAATAATGATGCTACAGTATACATAGAGGTGGAATCAAATCTTACATGTCACTTTGCATGAATTAGGTTTCTAACAAGGTCTTAGAATGTCAGTATGATAAACTTGTCGGTGATTATTTTGGTTGTGTTGCTATAGTTTCACGGTATAGATTTGTAATGCAAATGTTGAAATTGGAGAGTAGAGTAATTAAAAATCATTTAAAGCATTCTATTTTCAGTCCAGCTTAAAATGTTAATTACCATCCAATGAAAACTGCAACATTGTTGTTCCAGGGAGAGAGATCAGTATATAATTGGATTGAATTTGAAAAAAACATGCTAAGACTCAAGGATCTGGTAATGTGTTTTTTCGGAACAGTGATGTGTTTATATATAAATGCAACAGCTGGCTCTCTGCCACGGCAACAGACCTTCATTAGTCACTGGCGTCAGTAGGATGGTGACTGCCTGGCTTTCAAAAAGGCAGTCAAGATGCTTTGTGAAAGAGCATTTGTCTACACATGTGTCTCCGAGAGAGGGATGGAAAAAGCAATCTTACCTATTCAACTATTAACATAAGATGGAAATTAGGAACTGATCTGACATGAAAGAGGACATTCTGTCTTCCCCAGCTGCACCATGTATCAAAATAAAAATCAAAGTTCCAAAACACAATTATATCACCGCGTCTGTAGAAGACATCAATTAAATGCATCCCATAGATGAATTAAAACAAAAATTGACCATTACTCTAAATGATCTCAATGCTTAGTCAGAATTGGGTTAAACTATTTCGCTATGAAGTGGGGATGAGTTCACATAATAGAAACTGAGGGCTGGATTTTGATACTGTGGCGGGTTGGGTTCGTGGTATTCACTTTTCGTGTTATCCACCCGACTGCAATTGGATGTGGGAGATTGATGCAATTTTCACTTAATTGGGCAATTGAGTTCCAGCATGTGGGAACCCATGACCCAATTAGTGTTTTCAGTCTGAAAGTCGCCTCTGATGATGTCATCATTGCTGCTGCATTGAATGTCTTCAGAGACTGCCTGGCCTTTGCTGTGAGAGGACCTGGATATATGTGTGTGTGAGAGAGTGTGTGAGAGTGTGTGTGTGAGAGAGAGAGATGCTGTCAGAGGACCTGAAGGCAAAATGAGCAACAGCAGCCCTACGTCTGCTCCCAGATATTTTTCCTACTATTACTTCTCCATTGTAATAGTTGACCTGCAGCTGATAGTCAGCTTTCGAAATGTGCTCCCGCCATGTTTCACAATCATGTTTCAGAACAGGCGTGCTTCACGTAAAACAAGGGTTAAAATCACAAAGGCCTTTCAAAATGGCATTATACAACCAATTTAGTGCTTGTTAAGGGCCTTAATAGCCTATCCCGCCTCTTAAAGGCAGGACGGAGTCGGGACCAGCAGACACGATTTAATGAAAATTGCGTGGAGGCGGGATGGAGGTGACTTGTGCCCACCCGCCAGTTTTCGCAATTTTAACCCCCCACACGCCTCCAAACCCGCCTCCACGGGTCAATGAAAATCCAGCCCTGAATGTTTACAAAAAAAATGTAAGTTGAGAACATTTTAGTTTCATTAACTTTTGTTAATGATCAGAATTTTTCACTAGATTTGAGCTTGGTTCTGAAGGTTTTCTGAACTTTTCCCCCATATTAATATCATGTAGTGTGGCAAGAAATTTCTGGTCTGTAATAGATTGAACGCCTTTGACACTATTAATAGTGTTCTTTGTTTCGATAATGGCCGAGAATTTGCTGTAACCAGTCAACGAACGGCGCCTGTCTTTAATTAGACTTCCCTTGCTCGTTTAATCTCTATGATATTTTGCACTGCAAGTTGCTGGAAGTGTGAGATGGAAATGGCACAGCGCCCACTACAGGTGATGTAGAACAGCAATGGGAAACATTTAAAACAGTGTTCAACAGAGTCCAGGAAAATTATATATTCTGCTAAAAAACAAGAACAAACTAAATACTAATGTGACACCATGGGTGAATAAAGACATAAGGGAAAAGATGAGGGTAAGGAAAGAGGCAAATACAAAGTACATGGACAGCAAGGGAGAGCATGGCAAGGGAGAATACAAAGAGATTAGGAGAGAAGTCAAAAAAACAATTAGGAAGGTAAAGAGGAACTATGAAATTAAATTTTGAAGGAACATAAAACAAAATAGTAAAAGTCACATAAATAAAAAAAGGAAAGTTGGGATGGGAATAGGGCCACTAACGGATGGATAGGATAAAATCACAGGCAGCGATAGAGAAATGGCAGAAATATTAAAAAATTACTTTGCTTCAGTATTTACCATGCTGACTATTCATTATTATATTTTTGGTTTCTAGATGTTCTTCTATTTTCTCCTTTAGTAAGGATTCCATCATTTTTCCTACCACTGATGTTAAGCTGACTGGTCTACAATTCCCTGGACATGTTCTATCCCCCTTCTTAAATATAGATATAAAGTTAGCTATCCGCCAGTCCTCTGGCACTACACCTTTTTCTAACGAATTATTAAATATGCGTAGTAATGCCTCTGCTAACTCTTCCTTAGATTCAGCACAGAATTATTTAATTTTTTGAAGAGGTAACAGAGAGAGTAGACAATGGTAATGCAGTAGATGTAATTTATCTGGATTTTCAAAGGTCTTCGATAAGGTACCCCATAATAGACTGATGAACAAGGCCAGAGAATGCGGAGTCAGGGGACAAGTAGCAGAATGGATTGCTGGCTGGCTTCAGGACAGAAAGCAGAGAGTAGGAGTAAAGGGTAGCTATTCAGACTGGCAGAAGGTGCATAGTGGTGTTCCACAAGGATCAGTGCTGGGACCACTGCTGTTCACAATTTACATTTACGATTTAGACTTTGGAATCAAAAACATAATTTCTAAATTGGCGGATGACACCAAATTGGGGGGAGATAGTCAATACTGAGGAGGACTGCAACAAATTACAGGGGGATATTAATAAACTTGCAGAATAGGTATATAATTGGCAAATGAAGTTCAACACAGATAAATGTGAGGTATTGGTAGGAAGAATAGGGAGGTCACTCACTTATCACTTGGAGGGTGGGAGTCTAGGTGGGGTAGAGGAAAAAAGGGATCTCGGAGTACAAATACACAAATCATTAAAAATTGAGACACAGGTTAGTAAGGCCATAAAAAAAGCAATCCAAGCACAAGGGTTTATTTCTAGAGGGATAGAATTGAAAAGTAGGGAAGTTATGTTAAACCTGTATTGAACTTTAGTTAGACCACACTTAGAGTACTGCGTACAGTTCTGGTCACCATATTATAAAAAGGATATAGAGGCACTGGAGAGGGTGCAGAGAAGATTTACAAGGATGATACCAGAAATGCGAGGGTATACATATCAGGAAAGGATGAACAGGCTGGGTCTCTTTTCTCTTGAAAAAGAAGGCTGAGGGGTGACCTAATAGAGGTCTTTAAAATTATGAAAAATTTTGAGAGAGTGAATACAGAGAGAATGTTTCTTTTGTGTGGAAGAGCATAACTAGAGGCCATCAATATAAGATAGTCACCAAGAAATACACTAGGGAATTCAGAAGAAACTTTCTTACCCAAAGAGTGGTGAGAATGTGGAACCTGCTACCACAGGGAGTGGTTGAAGCGAATAGTATAGATGCATTTAAGGGGAGACTAGACAAGCATATGAGGGAGAAGGGAATAGAGGGTTACGCTGATAGATTTAGATGAGGAAAGACGGGAGGAGGCTCGTGTGGAGCATAAACGCCGGCATGGACTCTTTGGGCCGAATGGCCTGTTTCAGTGCCGTATATCCTATGTAATCCTATGTAGGATATAGAGGCACTGGGGAGGGTGCAAAAAAGATTTACAAGGATGATACCAGAAATGTGAGATTATGCCTATTAGGAAAGGATGAACAGGCTGGGTTTCTTTTCTCTTGAAAAGAGAAGGCTGAGGGGTGACCGAATAGAGGTCTTTAAAATTCTGAACGTTTTTGATAGAGTAGACAGAGAGAGAATATTTCCACTTGTGGGGAAGAGCAAAGCTAGAGGTCATCAATATAGGATAATCACCAAGAAATCAAATAGGGAATTCAGAAGGAACTTCTTTACTCAGAGAGCGGTGAGAATGTGGAACTCGCTACCACAGGGAGTGGTTGAGGCAAATAATATAGATGCATTTAAGAGGAGACTAGATAAGCATATGAGGAAGAAGGGAATAGAGGGTTATGCTGATAGAGTTAGATGTGGAAGGATAGGAGAAGGCTCGAGTTGACTGGCTGGGCCGAATGGCCCGTTTCTGCGCTGTATGTTCCGTGTAATTCTATGTAACCAATCAGATTGAAGGATTGTGAAGTTAACAGTACAAGGACTGAGAAGGAAGTGTAAGTTAGAGTGGGTGAATTCAATGTGAAACCAGGTACAGAAAGAGAAATAGAGAGGGAAAAAAGATTGGATTAAGAGAAAGAGGAAAAAAAGAGACAGAAAGAAAAAGTAATTAAAAAAAAAAATTCACAATTAAAAACAAATCTCCAACAATTATAACCTGAAGGAATGAGACTTCATGCTTGTAATAGGACAGGACAAATCCAACCCAGCTAATTACCGCCCCATCAGTCTACTCTCAATCATCAGCAAAGTGATGGAAGGTGTCATCGACAGTGCTATCAAGCGGCACTAACTCACCAATAACCTGCTCACTGATGCCCAGATTGGGTTCCGCCAAGACCACTCGGCTCCCGACCACATTACAGCCTTGGTCCAAACATGGACAAAGGAGCTGAATTCCAGAGGTGAGATGAGAGTGACTGCCCTTGACATCAAGGCAGCATTTGACCGAGTGTGGCATGAAGGAGCCCGAGTAAAACTGAAGTCAATGGGAATCGGGGGGGAAAATGCTCCACTGGCTGGAGTCATACCTAGCATAAAGGAAGATGGTTGTGGTGGTTGAAAGTCAATCATCACAGCCCCAGGACTTCGCTGCAGGTGTTCCTCAGGGCAGTGTCCTAGGCCCAACCGTTTCAGCTGCTTCATCAATGATCTTCCCTCTAACATATGGTCAGAAATGGGGATGTTCGCTGATGACGGCACAGTGTTCAGCGCTATTCACAACTCCTCAGATAATGAAGCATGTCATGCCCGCATGCAACAAGATCTGGACGATGTTCAGGCTTAGGCTGATAAGTGGCAGATAACATTCGCACCACAGAAGTGCCAGGCAATGACTATCTCCAGCAAGCGAGAGCCTAACCACCTCCCCTTAACATTCAACGGCATTACCATCGCTGAATCCCCCACCATCAACATCCTGGGGGTCACCATTGACCAGAAACTTAACTGGACCAGCCACATAAATACTGTGGCAACAAGAGCAGGTCAGAGGCTAGATATTCTGCAGCGAGTGTCTCACCTCTGACTCCCCAAAGCCTTTCCAACATCTACAAGGCACAAGTAAGGAGTGTGATGGAATACTCTCCACTTGCCTGGATGAGTGCAGCTCCAACAACACTCAAGAAGCTCGACACCATCCAGGACAAAGCAGCCCGCTTGATTGGCACCCCATCCAGCACCTTAAACATTCACTCCCTCCACCACTGGCGTACCGTGGCTGCAGTGAGTACCATCTACAAGATGCACTGCAGCAACTCGCCAAGGCTTCTTCGGCAGCACCTCCCAAACCCGCGACCTCTTCCACCTAGAAGGACAAAGGCAGCAGGCGCATGGGAACGCCACCACCTCCAAGTTCCCCTCCAAGTCACACACCATCCTGACTTAGAAGTATATCGCCGATCCTTCATTGTCGCTGGGTCAAAATCCTGGAACTCCCTCCCTAACAGCACTTTGGGAGTACCTTCACCACACGGACTGCAGCGGTTCAAGAAGGAGGCTCACCACCACCATCTCAAGGGCAATTAGGGATGGGCAATAAATGCTGGATTTGCCAGCGATGCCCACATCCCATAAAAACGAATTAAAAAAATAGTTAATTTTCATTGCCAGAGAAATTGACTGGCAGTAATTAACACTTATCACATTGTTAAAAAGGTACTTAGACTTGATATGATTTGACTTAACTTTCTGTGCCAAGTTTACTTCATATCTTGTGCAAGTACCTTCCTGCCGCTCAATGCATTTGAATGTCTGGGTTTTTTTTCAAAAGAATTTGAAAGCAATTAGAAAAGGAATTACCAAAATTTTGATTTCAGACAAGGTTGGCATTTACTTAAATGTATTCATAACAGAACACACGTGTGAACAAAATCATCTCTGATCATGGTTTCTTTGTTGAGTGTTAGAAAAGAAAACAAAGAGATTGTTTATTGATGGTGAATTTGTGCTTCTTGCTTTATGAAAATTCAGCTAAAATAATCTCTCTCTTCTGAACTATTTCGAAGCTTATGTATATTATATGGAAATTGCATGCACAATGAACTTGGGGCCGAGGCCCAATTTTCTAGTGCTTCCAGGTCATCCCCAGTGTTGATAAATCTGTGTCCCTGGTAATAGTGATGGCATAGCTTCCCAGTTCTTATAAAACCTTTCATTCAACATGAGCAGCAACATAGGTAATCTGCCAATAATATATAATAAACACAGTACATAATCTACAATACATTAACATTAAATGTTTAATTTTGCACTGAGTAGCCATTGTTTTCAGCCGCTGCTATTGAACAGTATCAACCATTTGGTAAATTATTTATTTTTAAATGGTGCTTAGAACATTCTTCCTCATTAAGCATATTCTGGCATGCGTGCTCAGAGTCCTGTCCCACTGGAGACAAAACACCAAGGTATGTTCATCACTGCAGCAACCTCCAAAGCTCAGTTTGATTTTTCTGGAAAGGAGAAGTCCAGCTTACCTTGGCCTTATCTTAATTGCTGATAGCACAGAAGGCATTTATATTACACTGGGCCTTCAGAGGCAGCTTCAACCTCTGCAGCAGTATTTGTGTTGCCAGTGGCTTGGAGTACCATCTCCAGAGATGTTTTTTTTTTCCTTATTCTGTTTGCTTTGCTGGCTTATCGGGACCTTTCCCAACATCCGAGAGGTCTGTGACTGGGAAATCTGAATCACAATTGTAAATTTTCAACAGCTCCATTGCTGCCAGTGCTCTGAAATTTACCTTGCAATGTCTAAGAAGATAATGGTTTCACGCTATGAAGAAGCATGGAAATGAACCTACTCATTGTCATTCATTAGCATAACACATTAGTAAAGTAATGCATTGGTCTCAGGAGGATTCAGTTTGATGTATACTTGTCTGGCAGAAGGTATTGGTGTTTAATATTTTGTCAAGGCAATGTTCTCTTTCTTTCTTCTATTTTTTGTGAAGTGAATCTGGGGCAAATAACTTTATTACTGCTGTTAGCAAGCACGATTTCTTTGTTGTACTCTCATTCTGTTACCTCAGTCCCAGTTACTTTGTTCTCTCCTTTAAGGCTGCCACCAGCAGGGAAAAAAATCTAAGATTCTTCCTGTTGCCATCAGGTAATAATCACTCAACACCAGGCAGTGGCCTCATCACCATGAGGAAAATCGAGTTCATCATCTCCTAATAGAGCTTAAAGTATGATTTATTTTTTTATTGTTGTGGCTGATGTTGACTGTCACTCTAGACGTTGTCTCCCTAATACGGTAGGTGTACTGTAGGAAGGTTATACTGACCTGTTAAAGGAGCAGCTTCCCACAGTGATAAACCAACAGTAAAAGAAACCTAGACAAATGAATTTTGTTCTTTTCAAATGTTATATCTAAATTTAGCTAGACATTGAAATTGTTTCTGATAACCATATTATTGATCTGTGTTTTCTTAGGGAATAGCTGACAAGTACTTCAGTATTAGTCTGCCAATCTGCACAAAACACAAAAATAAGCATTTAATTAATATACTATCCTACGTTACCATTCATTGATTCAAACTTTGCTGTTCACATACTTAACTAGCCTTGCAGTATCTAATATCTTCAACAGCTACTTTTCCACCAAAAATGTGTAGAAAGAAAAAGTTAATTAATGACTTCAGTTAATCAAAGTAAGTGAAAGTCATTAAAACTGATGGGGCTTTTTCCATTTGTGGGAAGGGATGGCTTTTAGTATAGTTGGTTCAATAGATTTAAATAGGAGACAGCACGTTGAATCATTTATAGTTGGCATTCTCTGTGTCATTTACTTAAGAAAATATTCTAGCCTATGTTCATCTAATGGGATGCTGAATAAATGTGTAAGTCGTAACCATGGATGAGAAGATTAAAATTTGTTTCATAAATTAAGAAAGGAGCCCATATTAGGAATTCAATATAAAATGAAGACAACTATAGTTTGCAATCACAGTAATGCCAACTCTTGAGAATTAATCGCGATTTAATTGTGAAAAATCATTTTTTTCCTATTAATCTTCATTACGTGTCCTGGTGATTGGCTGCTCTGGGACACGCGGGTTTGGTCAGGCCAATCAGCTATGAGATTCTTTGATTGACAGCTAATCACAGGTCTGGCACTTAATTGACAACAGAGGGAATCAATCACAAAGTGAAGTGATGGGGAGCAGTCAATGGAAGAGCAAGGAAGGTGGTGCCGCGGCCTTTTTGTGAATCTGCGTTTCTCCCTGCTGAGCTGCGTTGTGACGGTACTGTGCACGATGAGGATGATGAAGCTCTTTGTGGGAAAGCTGCCCCCGGATGTGCGGCAGGACAAGGTCCAGCCGTTGTGTAGAGATTTGGCCAATTGGTAGCTTATCTCTAGTCTTTCAAATAATCAGGATCGACTGCAAACCAATATGGTGGGTATATTGTGTTTAATCTGAGTTTAAGACGGAATATAACAGTCTAGTTATACAGCAAAAGCATACGACTGTGACAAGCAGCTGGTACCAGAGCCGATTGGACAGACTGCTGGTGAGCGTGAACAGTGCTCTGGCTTCCCGCCTCTCTCTCTCTCTCTCTGTCTCTAGGGCCTTCGAGTTGGTGAGTGTGGGATCACTCTCAAAAGAGCGTTCGACCAGCCCACCGTCTGTGTGGGCAAACACTCGGGATGTCACTTTTATTCTCTTTTTAGGGGTGGGCCTGTGCCAAATTATTGACAAGACCATTTAACCTATAGAGGTTCCTCTAAAACCTCATCACCCAATGACACCTCAAGTTCTTCGTCTTGATTCTTGGATGAAAGCCCTCCCCAAAAGGGGGTCTCATTACCTCATCCAATTTGTCTTATTGCTTAATTTTTCTGAAGGTTCTTCCTTTGGAATTCATGTCTTATCTCTCTTGTCTCTATCCTCCTTGGCACAGCAAGTACAAGGCCTGAGCTCGTCCCTTTTTAATCAGGAGGCCCAAACCAGAGCTGTTGCACTTTCATCTAGCAAACGGCCCATCCTAAAATGGATACTTAGCCTCCTTCATTCTATGTCTTTTCCTAATTAACTTTTAATTATCTCTACAAGCAGTTTTGTTAAGCTAACACCAATTCCTATCTTAGCATTATATCATGGTTATTAGTAATAATAGAAGAAATGTAGGTTGGGCCTTCATTGGCCAAATTAAAGATACATTAACAAAGTCAAAACCCTAACTTACTAACAACAGATAGCTAGCCTGGCAGGGAGATCCTGTGGGCCCCTGTGTGGAATGTTTATGCCTCACCTAATCTAACTAATTAAAAAGAATGTCTCAAATTCTAATGCAAGTTTTCCAGGAAAACAAAACTTATGCAATCCCCTTACTTGTCTCGAACAGAAACTTACAATCATTTAAACACAGTATTATTTGTGTAGCCATATACACTTTTAGGCACCCCTAGTTTCTAACAGTTCAAGCAGTTCGGCAGAGTCAGTGAGTGCGATCTGGTGAGGGTAAGACTTGGGTGGGGGGAGGAGAGATGGTGGAGAGTGACAGGGAGATGGGGTACAGAGAGAGGAATTGGAGAAAGATGGAGGTAGAGAGAGATTGTGGAAAAGTGACAGGGAAAAAGAGATGGAGGCACAGAGAAAGAAATGGGAGAGATAGGCAGAGACATGAATCTACAGAGAGAAAGAGAGAGCGATGGGGAAGAATGACAGGGAGAGAGAGAGATGGGGGTACAAAGAGAGGAATGGTAGAGATGGGAGTACAGAGAGAGATGTAGAAGAGTGACAGGGGAGCGAGATGGAGGTACAGAGGAAGAGGTGGGAGAAGATTGATGCAGAGAGAGAAGGGAGTACAGAGAGGAATGGGAGACAGATGGAGGTACAGAGAGAGGAATGGAAGTGAGAGAGATGGGGTAAAGAGAGAGAGAGGTTGAGATTCAGGGGAGGGGGAAAGAGATAGAGACCAGTGGAGGGGGGAGAGAGAGGGATGGAGAAGCGAAAGGAAGAGATTGACGCAGCCGGGGGGAGAGGAGTGTGGGACAGATTTAAGGAGGAAGAGAGAGAGAGACCGGGCAGGTAGAGAGAGGAGTAGACACTGAGGGCAAGAGATAGTGAGATAAAGGGAAAAGAGGACATGGGGGAGCCAGAGATGAGAAAAGAAAACAGAGAGATAGTGGGAAAAGACTGAGAGAGACAGGGGAGAGCGATTGACAGAGAGATGTGAGGGAGAGAGAATAGAAAGAGTGGCAGAAGAGATAAACCAGAGGGGCTGGGGAACGAGACCAGAGGCAAGAAGGATAAAGAAAAGGGAGAGAGACAAAGCGAGGAGGGGAGAGAAGAGAAGGAGTAGGGAGGAGACTGATAGATGGATGGGGGTGAAGGGATTTTTACTAGTCCTAACCCCTTTGGGGCTACCTCGGATCAGGCGTATTTCTCAGACGTTCACTTTCAACTAATGTTTGAGGTAGCCAAATCCTAAAGACCCTTAATTGGGTCTAAAGGTCCGGGCTATCTCTCCCTAAAGGAAAGGAACAACCCGAGAATGTTACCGTCCTCCAGATGGCGCTTTTAATAAGGTTAGCTAGACTGTAATGTCCCAGATATTATGAGGGTGCGGAAAACTCCCCCAGAATTCTGTAACTCTTCACCAAAGAGTGTACAGAGATTGAGTTCACGAGTTATTGACACAGAAGACTTATGTGAGACAATTCTAAAAATATATAGAGATTTATTACAAGAACCGACCTGCAATTTACAGTTGGTGAGTCAGTCAAGCGCAACGTTAACAGTTCTAAGAAGAGAAAAAATACGATCTTTTTAACAAAGAATCTTACTTTTAAATCTTAACTTCGCTACAGTATTACTTTTCTTAAAGTTTTCTATACGGGATATCCATCAATATCAAATACCTTTAATCCCCGAGGTATAAATACGATTGAAATCACTAAGGAATTGGTACTCAGTAAAATAATGGGACTCAAGGCGGATAAATCCCCTGGACCTGATGGCTTACATCCTAGGGTCTTGAGGGAAGTGGCAATAGGGATTGTGGATGCTTTGGTAATAATTTTCCAAAATTCCCTGGAATCAGCAAAGGTCCCAGCATATTGGAAAACTGCTAATGTAACACCCTTATTTAAAAAGGGTAGTAGGCAGATAGCTGGAAATTATAGACCAGTTAGTCTAACATCTGTGATGGGTAAAATTTTGGAGTCTATTATTAAGGAGACAGTAACGGAACATTTAGATAAACATAATTTGATAGGACAAAGTCAGCATGGCTTTATGAAGGGGAAATCATGTCTGACAAATTTGCTTGAGTTCTTTGAGGACATAACGTACAGGGTGGATAAAGGGGAACCAATGGACGTAGTGTATTTAGATTTCCAGAAGGCATTCGACAAGGTGCCACATAAAAGATTATTGCTCAAGATAAAAAATCACTGGATTGGGGGGAATATTCTGGCATGGGTGGAGGATTGGTTATCTAACAGGAAGCAGAGAGTTGGGATAAATGGTTCATTCTCGGACTGGCAACCAGTAGCCAGTGGTGTTCCGCAGGGGTCGGTGCTGGGTCCCCAACTCTTTACAATCTATATTAACGATTTGGAGGAGGGGGCCGAGTGTAACATATCAAAGTTTGCAGATGATACAAAGATGGGAGGGAAAGTAGAAAGTGAGGAGGACATAAAAAACCTACAAGGGGATATAGACAAGCTGGGTGAGTGGGCAGAGATTTGGCAGATGCAATACAATATTGGAAAATGTGAGGTTATGCACTTTGGCAGGAAAAATCAGAGAGCAAGTTATTATCTTAATGGCGAGAAACTGGAAAGTACTGCAGTACAAAGGGATCTGGGGGTCCTAGTGCAAGAAAATCAAAAAGTTAGTATGCAGGTGCAGCAGGTGATCAAGAAGGCCAACGGAATGTTGGCTTTTATTGCTAGGGGGATAGATTATAAAAACAGGGAGGTATTGCTGCAGTTATATAAGGTATTGGTGAGACTGCATCTGGAATACTGCATACAGTTTTGGTGTCCATACTTAAGAAAAGACATACTTGCTCTCGAGGCAGTACAAAGAAGGTTCACTTGGTTAATCCCCGGGATGAGGGGGTGGACATACGAGGAGAGGTTGAGTAGATTGGGACTCTACTCATTGGAGTTCAGAAGAATGAGAGGCGATCTTATTGAAACATATAAGATTGTGAAGGGGCTTGATCGGGTGGATGCGGTAAGGATGTTCCCAAGGATGGGTGAAACTAGAACTAGGGGGCATAATCTTAGAATAAGGGGCTGCTCTTTCAAAACTGAGATGAGGAGAAACTTCTTCACTCAGAGGGTAGTAGGTCTGTGGAATTTGCTGCCCCAGGAAGCTGTGGAAGCTACATCATTAAATAAATTTAAAACAGAAATAGACAGTTTCCTAGAAGTAAAGGGAATTAGGGGTTATGGGGAGCGGGCAGGAAATTGGACATGAGGCTGAGTTCGGATCGGTCGAGGCCCTGTGGGTGGCGTAGCGGGCCCAGGGGCTGAGTGGCCGGGTCCTGCTCCTACTTCTTGTGTTCTTTAGATTTGAGGTGAGGATCAGATCAGCCATGATCTTATTGAATGGCGGAGCAGGCTCGAAGGGCCGATTGGCCTACTCCTGCTCCTATTTCTTATGTTCTTATAAAGAGTGGAACCACAGAGCCGCCTCTGTAGTCGAGAATCGCTTTGCCCGATTAAAGCGACTCTGATATCCCATTTGAGACTTCAATATTTATACCCTTTTTCAGTTGTATTTCCTTTAAGGTTTCTGCTGACCCAAGTTAATTATCCCTATTCATCTTTCTGTTGACCTCTGCAATTCTTTACTGCTACATCAGCTTGTAATATTCCAGAATCTGCCACATCTCCAGGTGTTCTGGGTTCACCATATTAAACGGTGTGAAGTACAGGTGTCCCTTATTTTATGTCATCTTTACAAGGGCAGATGTTCCTTATCTTATATGCCATCTTTCCGAAGTTTAAATTAAAACACCTTATCCAGGGTGGACCATTCTTTTTGTTCCCAAAAGTCAGCTACTCAGAGCCATCCACCTTCTGTTTCAATAAGGTTATTTATTCAGGGTCAACAACTTGTCCTGTTTCAACAAGGCCAGAATTCTTTCATAAGATAATGGCCCAGAAATTCGTCCGAATACGGGAGAGTACGCACTGTGTACTCACCCATATTCGGTCCCGAAGTGCCGGTTTCCTGCATGCACTGCGCATGCGCGGGAAACCGGCACTTCCGATATTGCGAAGGGGGCGGTTCCTAAGCGAACCGTGTGCGCACTACAGGCTATGCGCATGCAGCACACTTAGTTTTTTTTTCAGGTTTGAACGCGAAGGTAAGTGTTGAAGATTTTACACATGAAGAAAGGAGGCGTAAGACCCCCTTTTAACAAGGTAAGTAGTTAATTAAGTATTATTTTAAATTTTTTTCAACAGGTTTATCTTTTTTAGAGACTTTAAAAAAAGGTAAGTTTATTTTTATAACCTTTAAAAAGAATTTAAATTTTTTCAAAAATTTTAATTTTTGTTTAAAGTGGTTAATTTATTTAACTATAGTTATTTTATTAATGTGATGGTTTTTAAAAAAAATTAATTGAGGTTTAGCTGTTCTTTTGGGGGCAAGTTGTATTCATAGCTTTGACAGCTCTTCCTGTCAAAACTATGAATGAAAGATGGTGTGCTGCCATTGGCTCTAACTGGCCCACATGATCCCAGAGGTCGCATCGAACTAACTGCGCCTCTGGGACACGCACACACTGCGCGCCGGCACCAGGGAGAGGCCCAGGAACTGAAGTTCGTGTGGGCCAAAACCATAAAGGCAGGCGCGGAGTGCGATATCGCGGGGGATCCTTACCCCCGCGGCAACCATCGAAGTCCAATTTCTGGGCCAATGTATTTTTCTAAATAGGTTATATGGCTTATTCCTTCACAGGGGGACAGGGAAGCGGAGGGCGATGAGGAGGGTGTTCAGGTTTTTAGGCTGCACCAGATAGTTTTCTTGAGTACAGTGACAAAAATCATTCCTGTAGGTAAGCCCACATTGCCAATTAACTGAAGTGACTTTATCTGCCAATATCCGATAATGAAGCATTGCCCAAGGTGAATCAGAACACTGTTGTTGTAATTTGCTATTTGGATATGACAGAAGCCCTCCCATGTATTTGGATAATGGAAGAATAATCCAGTGGTTCTCAAACTGGGGTCCATGCAGACAGGACAGTAAACAACAGAGGGGGAGGAGAAAACCCTGAAACACTCAGCAGCTGTGCAGTGAGTAGGAGGGGGTGAAGGGCTACACCTGAAACGGTGCCAGTGTTCCCAACAGGAGCCACTGAGCCTAATCCCACTCCAGGAAGAGCAGGGAGGTGTTGTGTGGTGAAGTATTCAACAGGCATGTTGCTGAACCTGTAGGATTACCTTTCAGCTGAAGTGAAGATAAAAGTTTTCACATCACCAATCACATCAATGTTCACTGGGGGTTATAGCGACTCTTGTCTCCATGGGAACGTGTTTTTGATTTTTTTCCCCCCAAAATTTACCTTTGGTTGGCAACTGCAGGGACTGCCGTGCATAGTGGTTGTGTTGGGCACCAGGTGAAGGGTGGTGATTAACGGGTAGGATTTTTAAAAAGTTTTTTGTAAAGCATTTTCAGATGCAGTAATATCGTTTTTGTAAAGAGCTATTACCTGTTAGAGATTAAATAAAGCTACTAATGAGGTTTATAAACCAAAAGATAGCAACTCATGAATTCTTACTAAATCTCATGATTTTTAAGAGTTTGTGTCATGATTTATGAGATGGTGAGGTGGCATTCCCCCAATCTCTGGTAACATGCAATTCTTCCCATGACAAACATCTGGCTGAAAATCTATAGTGTGTGTGCATATATATATATATTATATATATATATATATATAATATATATATATATTATATATATATAGCATATGATAATTGGAAAAGGTTATGTCAGGACTCTACATGGAACTTTGGAGGTGCCAGTCAGTCTGGATCCTCTCCAGGAAGTCTCTATAACCCAGACATCCTACAAACATTCAGTGCAATCCCTAAGAGGTAGAATATGTACCGTAATCAAACTGGAGCCACAAGCTAACTCCCTGTAAAACTCAAAAAGGAGAATGACTCAACCTTGGAAAACCTCTTTTTATGTAGATAGAACCCTTGATATCCTCTTCAACGAGTCAAACAACCAAACAGCACATTATTCCTAACGTGTGCACAATAGTACAGACTGCATAAATATGCAAATGTAACTTCAGAAATTATGTGCATGAGTTCATTTTCTGAATTAAAAAATGCACTTGATTTAAGTATGAGGAGGAATTTCAAAATGTTGAATATAAAGACCGTTTTGCAATACTCTGTTCATTTGTCCGATTTCTACTGTGGCGGGGGGAGCGGGGGGTAACAGTGTGTATCAGAAATACAAGCACATACTGCCCATCATTTTCTGATATTTGATGCCACTGAGCAAGGCTCACTGTCAGCAGTGTGGACTCAAAATTATTCCATATATGAATCCAGCATGTTTATCCACATAAATGAGCCATTTGATCTATGCATATGATATAATTTGGCACCCCAGTAGCTGTAAGCACTTAAAATGGCAGGTGGCAAAATGACACAGGGAGGCTCCACCTCAATAAAGTGAGATTTTATGCACTTGCGTTTTGATTATACAAAAAAAAATCCATATGAGGCAGCACATTCCAAGCCAGAATGATTAGCAGGATAAAGTATTTCTCTAAAATACACATAAATGCTTAAGGGGGAGAAATTCAGGTATCGCCCTATTTGGCGCGCAATTATCGGCCAGGCGCAAAGTTTAGCGCCTGGTGCTAATTATCGCCTCCGACTGCAAACTTGGCTTCTATCGCCCCTGGAGGTGATTGGAGCGCTAAATCAGGTGCTACATACCTCTCTTAAGGCGCTAAAGCCGAGGAGCGAGGCGCTAACTCAGAGCGCTGGCGAAGCTCGTGTGATGTCAGTCAGCAATGGAACACAGACACACTGGCGCCGGCCAGTTCTTAAAGGGGAGGGTCGATGTTGCTCTCCATCCACACCCTACTCATTGCAGCCTTGAATCTCGGCCTGGAGAGACCTGTACATCAATTCTGCTGGAAAGAACAATGGAGAGGCCCAGGGAAAGAGCTCAGAGTGCCGCCCCCATAGTCTCTTCTAAATCGATGTAAGGAAGGTCAAAGCAAAATGAACCTGCAAAGTGCTGCTCAGTACCCAAAACTCCTCAACACAGCGTTGAATATCTCCAGACGTCTCTCTCTCTCTCTCAGCATGTGTGGTGCAAAAATGTCACCGACAAAAAAGGTCAGGAAGTGGCTGCCTTTAAATAGCGCTCCGCCAGTCCCTTCCCGACTGCAAAACCTTCCCCTCAACCTGTCGTTGCTAGCAGCAGGCGGTACGGCAGGGGTCGCCACTCAATATCCGGTCCGGGGCACTACCGCGGTGTTGCACGCTCGACTGACGTCACGATCTGCGGGCGCAGGAGATCGTGGTGGTAGTGTTTAGCGCCGCCGCAAAATGTCTGGTCAATTTCGCGTGCGGCGCAAACATCGCCGCGCCCGGGGACTAGTTCCTTTGTGCCCCATTAGCGCCCTCTTCGGGCGCTTACGGGAGGCGCAAAGCAACCAAATTTTTCCCCCGCAGACTTTCAAACCTTGAATTGCCTGCAAGATAAAATTGAAGCACCTTCGAAATATTAGAAATACACCACAGGGGAGAAATCCCACAGTGCGGTTATGTTGCTAGAAGACCGTCATGACAAAAGTTCTTCTTGCTGCTTTCACCTCGCCATGACCTCATCCCAAATCCCAGGGATGGGGTCATTTAAGTAACAGGTGTGGATGCCAGCAGCTATAGTAGTACAACAGGGTCGCCCACCCAACATTGCCATCAGAGTCTTGGAGTGCCACACTGCCGCTCTGCGAAGGGTTGCCAGAGGCTGATTTGTCCCCGATTTCAATCTTACCCACCTGGCGGGAAAGGGGCAGGTGAACGGTTAAAATTATAGGTAACAATTTACTGCCTTGTTCCCGATGGAAACTCCCCGATCGCGATTTTAACTATACCACTGACTGAGGTTGGAAACGGACCCACCGGTAACAGGCGGATGCCTGATGAACATATTCAAATCGTGATCTCATTTAAAAAATAAATGTTGTTTTTATGGGATGTGGGCGTCACTGGCAAGGCCAGCATTTATTGCCCATCCCTAATTGCCCTTGAGAAGGTGATGGTGAGCCGCCTATTTGAACAGCTGCAGTCTGTGTGGTGAAGGTACTCCCACAGTGCTGTTAGGGAGGGAGTTTCAGGATTTTGACCCAGCGACGATGTAAGATCGGTGATATACTTCTAAGTCAGGATGGTGTGTAACTTGGAGGGGAACTTGGAGGTGGTGGTGTTCCCATGTGTCTGCTGCCTTGCCCTTCTAGGTGGAAGAGGTCGTGGGTTTGGGAGGTGCTGCCGAAGAAGCCTTGGCGAGTTGCTGCAGTGCATCTTGTAGATGGTACTCACTGCAGCCACGGTACGCCAGTGGTGGAGGGAGTGAATGTTTAAGGTGCTGGATGGGGTGCCAATCAAGCGGGCTGCTTTGTCCTGAATGGCGTCGAGCATCTGGAGTGTTGTTGGAGCTGCACTCATCCAGGCAAGTGGAGGGTATTCCATCACACTCCTTACTTGTGCCTTGTAGATGGTAGAAAGACTTTGGGGAGTCAGGAGGTGAGACAATCGCCGCAGAATACCTAGCCTCTGACCTGCTCTTGTTGCCACAGTATTTATGTGGCTGGTCCAGTTAAGTTTCTGGTCAATGGTGACCCCCAGGATGTTGATGGTGATGGTAATGCCATTGAATGTCAAGGGACTGGTGTTTAGACTCTCGCTTGTTGGAGATAGTCATTGCCTGGCACTTCTGTAGCGCGAATGTTACCTGCCACTTATCAGCCCAAGCCTGAATGTCTTGTTGCATGCGGGCATGGACTGCTTCATTATCTGATGAGTTGTGAATGGCACTGAACACTGTGTAGTCATCAGCGAACATGCCCATTTCTGACCGATGTCCTGGGACCTTCAATCACCACAACCATCTTCCTTTGTGCTAGGTATGACTCCAGCCAGTGGAGAGTTTCCCCCCCCCCCGATTCCCATTGACTTCAGTTTTACTAGGGCTCCTCATGCCACACTCGGTCAAATGCTGCCTTGATGTCAAGGGCGGTCACTCTCACCTCATCTCTGGAATTCAGTCCCTTTGTCCATGTTTGGACCAAGGCTATAATAAGGTCGGCAGCCGAGTGGTCTTGGCGGAACCCAAACTGAGCATCAGTGAGCAGGTTATTGGTGAGTAAGTGCCGCTTGATAGCACTGTCGATGACACTTTCCATCACTTTGCTGATGATTGAGAGTAGACTGATGGGGCGGTAATTGGCCGGATTGGATTTGTCCTGCTTTTTGTGGACAGGACATACCTGGGCAGTTTTGCACATTGTTGGATAGATGCCAGTGTTGTAGCTGTACTGGAACAGCTTGGCTAGAGGCGCGGCTAGTTCTGGAGCACAAGTCTTCAGCACGATGGCCGGGATGTTGTCAGGGCCCATAGCCTTTGCTGTATCCAGTGCGCTCAGCCATCTCTCGATATCATGTGGAGTGAATCAAATTGGCTGAAGACTGGCTCAGGAGGAGGCCGAGCAGGATCATCCACTCGACACTTCTGGCTGAAGTTGGTTGCAAACGCTTCAGCCTTGTCTTTTGCACTCACGTGCTGCGCTCCACCATCATTAAGGATGGGGATATTCATGGAGCCTCCTCCTCCCGTTAGTTGTTTAATGGTCCACCACCATTCACGACTGGATGTGGCAGGACTGCAGAGCTTTGATCTGATCCGTTGATTGTGGGATCACTTAGCCCTGTCTATAGCACGCTGCTTCCGCTTTTTAGCATGCATGTAGTCCTGTGTTGCAGCTTCCCCAGGTTGGCACCTCATTTTTAGGTATGCCTGGTGCTTTTCCTGGCATACTCTTCTACACTCCTCATTGAACCAGGGTTGGTCCCCTCGCTTGGTGGTAATGGTAGAATGAGGGATATGCGGGCCATGAGGTTACAGATTGTGGTGGAATACAATTCTGCTGCTGCTGATGGCCCACAGTGCCTCAAGGATGCCCAGTTTTGAACTGCTAGATCTGTTCTGAATCTATCCCATTTAGCACGGTGGTAGTGCCACACAACACGATGGAGGGTGTCCTCAGTGTGAAGACGGGACTTAGTCTCCACAATGACTGTGCGGTGGTCACTGCTACCAATACTGTCATGGACAGCTGCATCTGCGACAGGTAGATTGGTGAGGACGAGGTCAAGTAGGTTTTTCCCTCATGTTGGTTCTCTCACCACCTGTCGCAGGCCCAGACTGGCAGCTATGTCCTTCAGGACTCGGCTAGCTCAGTCAGTAGTGGTGCTACCGAGCCACTCTTGGTGATAGACATTGAAGTCCCCCACCCAGAGTACATTCTGTGCCCTTGCTACTCTCAGTGCTTCTTCCAAGTGGTGTTCAACATGGCGGAGTACTGATTCATCAGCTGAGGGAGGGCGGTAGGTGGTAATCAGCAGGAGGTTTCCTTGCCCATGCTTGACCTGAAGCCATGAGACTTCATGGGGTCTGGAGTCAATGTTGAGGATTCCCAGGGCCACTCCTTCCCGACTGTACACCACTGTGCCGCCAACCCTGGTGGGTCTGTCCTGCCGGTGGGACAGGACATACCCAAGGATGGTGATGGAGGAGTTTGGGACATTGGCTGAAAGGTATGATTCTGTGAGTATGACTATGTCAGGCTGTTGCTTGACTAGTCTGTGGGACAGCTCTCCCAATTTTGGCACAAGTCCCCAGATGTTGGTGAGGAGGACTGGGCTGGGTGTGCTGTTGCTGTGTCCGTAGCCGGTGCCAAGGTCGATGCCGGGTGGTCCATCCGATTTCATTTTTAATGATGTAATTGGGACTCCAATGCTATTTTAACTGGGCGTACGGAAGTCCCACCCAGCAACCAGCTTGCACAATAAAACCTTGCGGGATTGGCCTCAGAAACTGACTTTCATGACCGGCAGAACTTTTAAAAGGGACAGTCACCTACAAACATTTAGGTCATCAGGATCTATGTGCTTTTGTGATTAGCGGATTGCCAAGGCATTTCAGAACTTCGAGATTGCTGCTTTTTGACTTTCATCCTGACTCAGCATTTCAGCTTATCATGGAAATATTTTTGCTTTTTTATTCTCGATGGAGGAAGAGGAGCAGAAGCAGCAGCAGTAGCCTCAGCAACCAGGATAAACAGCAGCTGGGTCTGTAAGAGCTCAGCAGGTGAGGAAGGCCTTACCCAGCCCTCAGGGTCTATAGGCCAAGTGTCACTTTCCTGGACATCTCAGGAGAGCAGTGAATCAGGAGGCTGCGCTGTACCTCCTGTGCAGCCTCCTTTAGCAGGACCTGCTGCATGGCAGCTAATTCAGTGGGAAACCTACCGGTGAGATTATCATGTGGCCCGAGAGTTAAAATACCCCAGGTCTGTTTTTGGCTGCAGCAGGTGAGTTTTAAACTGAAAACAAAACTCGCCTATCGAAAACTGGCCCAGAGTTAAAATCAGGGCTAAATGTTTTATTCTTCACATCTGAAGTAACAGAAGGGTGACTCTACATGGGTAATTAATTCCTTTAGGATTGATTACTTGGAAAATAAGAATCTAATGGGGTACAAGAGCAAAGGGATCGGGGAATAAAGATCACTAAAATCACTAAAAGTAGCGATGCAGGTTAATAAGGACATAAAAGAAGCAAACCAAGCACTGGGGTTTATTTCTAAAGGGATAGAATTGAAAAGTAAAGATTTTATGCTAAACCTGTATCGAACCTTGGTTAGACCACACTTGGAGTACTGCGTACAGTTCTGGTCGTCATATTATAAAAAGGATATAGAGGCACTGTTGAGGATGCAAAAAAGATTTGCAAGGATGATACCAGAAATGCGAGGTTATACCTATCGGGAAAGGATGAATAGGCTGTGAAAAGAGAAGGCTGAGGGGTGACCTAATAGAAGTCTTTAAAATTATGAAAGGTTTTGATAGAGTAGTCACAGAGAGAGGCCGCCACGAGAGTTGTCGGGAACTCGGGTGAACGGCCGCTGAAAATGGACAAAGCGCTACCGGAGAAAAATTTGCGCTGGAGGCTAAAGATTTTGAGCCCAGTGCTAATTTACTGTGTATCGTCCTCCTGGTGGTGTTAGTGCAGGCATGGAAATCGAAGTTCCCATCCTGAAGTAGCATTCCAGCTTCGAACAGCCTCTGGGAGCGAGGCTATGGAGTTCGCAAGTAATTGTGACCAATTAAAAGGGCTATGAATTAAAGGGGCAATGCGTTCACAACTAATAAAAATTAAAATGAAGTGAAAAAAATGCAGTTTTCAACCCTTACTGCCTTTAAAAAAAAAATTAACATTAAAAAGAAGTTTCAAGTGGGAGTCTTCAGCTTTTAAAGCTGAATTCCCTTACGAACCTAAAAAAATGGGAAAAGTGCTTCACCACCAACACAAATGGCTCCACAAGCCAGGGAAGGGGCACCCAGGGTCTCACACGCAGCACTCCAGCTTTGTGCAGGGGGTCAACACTGCAAGAGAAGTCCTCTACCCACAGGGGCCAGGAGGCCCTCCAGAAAGAAGGATGTGGGAGCAGATCACCGAGGCCGTCACTGCCAGCAGTGTCGCCCCCACCTCCTGGCTCAAGTGCCCAAAGAAGCTTCATGACCTCAGACCACTGGTCAAGGTCAGTGAATGCACCTCCTAAAGCCATCTCCTACCAACTGCACCACTAGCCACACACACTTCTCAATGCACGACTCCCCCCTGCTCCCACCCAATCACTCACCTACTAACAATCTGTATCAATCACAAGTCATATCTCCCATTCCTAGCCTCACCTCACCCCCTTGGAGGAGACGGTGCAGGCTATTCTTGGCAGGGGCATGGCTGAGCCCTTGGCCAGCAGCAGGGCAGAAAGGATACAAGATGCTGCTATCCTCATACGTTATTCTCCTTCTGGCATGCACCTTTTGCTTTCCTGCCCTCCCCTCACCACAACTCCACCCTTGTGCCTTCATCATTTCATACACCCAAGAAATGCAGCCTGCCCAGCCAGTGGTTCACCAAGCAGAGGGAGAGGAGAGTGAAGAAGAAGAAGAAACACCGTCAGTCGATTTGACACTCCCAGCCACCAGCTCCTCAAGGTTGACCAGCAAGGCCATTTGCAGTGCCCCCCACTGAAAGTCAGCAGCCTTCCACCAGTCATGCTGCAGCCACTGGGTTGCACTGCGTGACATCAGTAGGATAGCCAAAGCCACACACAAGGCAGTCACTAAGAGAATGCATAAGGGTGATGAGTTGATTTGTTGGTGTCATATTGGATGGATAGATGCATAAAGTTGGATTGGAAAGTTTGCTTTGTGGTGGTTTTTATTTCAGCATCGTGGCCAAGAGGACGCTGTGATGGTCAGTAACAGAGGGAAGGGAAGGTGTGGGACAAATGTTGAAAGGGGAATTGGGGTTGCGGTCACTGGGACTGCAGGCAGATGATTCCCGGATATCACAGCCAGAAAGGGGCTGTCTGGGTTGCATTCTTCCTTCTGATCCCCCTCTTCTGCTTCCTTCTCTTCTGCTTCTTCCTCTTCTGTGTCTTCCTCTTCCCTCTGCGAGTGACTGTTGTAAATCTGAAATGACAGCATAAAATGCTGGAAATACTCAGCAGGTCAGGCAGCATCGCGACCTGAGATGTGAACTCTGTTTCTCGCTCCACGGATTTTGAGTATTTGCAGCTTTTTCTGTCTTCTCAGAGGCCTTCCTTTTCCATCTGAGGCCTTGCAAGTGTTCAGCAGCACTCCCTACACATTTAAAAAAACTTTTAACATCTATTGCAGCAAGCAACTACTTCAATAAAATCAGAAAAACACCCAGTCCAAAAGCTTAAATGCAAACTTACCTGAAATATATGTGTGTCCCTATAAGAGGTGCTGACAGCGCCTCTGTAAATCTGCTTACACGCTAGGTTTACCTGGCGTGCTTAGGACCCAGCGCTGAACTCCAAGTTTGCCGTGGTGATGATAAGTTGCCATTGCACGCCAGCTGACATCGCCACTCCCTCATTTTTCTTTGCAGGGCGATACTTCTTAACGGCAGCACTGCCAGGTCTAGGAAAATAGAGGACGCCGCAGGACCCACCACCAGCTGGTGAAAGAGCAGTGGCCGCCCTCTTTTACGCCATTTTTTCCAGTAACGGGTGGAGTAAAGCCTCTGTATTTTTAGCCCAGAGTGTTTCCACTTGTGGGGAAGAGCAAAACTAGACTATATAAGATAGTCACCAAGAAATCAACTAGGGAATTCAGAAGAAACTTCTTTACCCAGAGAGTGGTGAGACTGTGGAACTCGCTACCACGGGGAGTGGTTGAGGCGCATAGTATAGATGCATTTCAGGGGAGGCTAGATAAGCATATGAGGGAAAAAGGATAGAGGGTTATGCTGATAGAGTTAGATGAGGAAGGATTGCAGGAGGCTTGAGTGGAGCATAAATGCCAGCATGGACTGGTTGAGCTGAATTACCTGTTTCTGTGCTGTATATTCTATATAATTCTACTATTACCATTGGACTGTTCACTGTTAGGCCTTCATTAGGCTTAGAACAAGACTTCTGCCTGCTCTCAGCAGATGTAGGTGCTGCTAAGCCTATCAAGGGTGCATCTGGCAAAGTTCCTGTGGCAGCCTTGAAATGTCAGAAGAGATGCTCCGCATTGCTGCTGGGGCCGAGGGACGGTCGGGCAGGCAGAAGTGCCTCCCGGATGGGAATTTTTTGCTGAGTTCAAATGTGGTGGAATCCCAGTGGACCCAAATTCCTCCATTAATTCTGACACGCTCCCTCCCGGGCCACAACTCCATCATAATTCTACCAACCCTGGGGGCAGAATTTCTAGGCTCATCTGTGGCACAAAAATGTTTTAAGTACTTGTTCTCTGTTTACTGCAGACATCAGGGGGAGATTTTAAGGATGAGCGGGTTTGGTGCGGCCGGGGGCTGAGGAGGATGGAATACCGTCCGGCCCACTGCAGCGTAACTCCCAGCCTGATCTACATGATCAGAGTCAGTCTCCTGCCTGAACCCAGTAGGTTGAGCCATATGTCTGGTGGGTGGGCACGAGCCGGATTTCAGGCAGCAGGGGACCCGATCAAGTGATCCCCATAACTACGGTAAGTGCTTGAGCGGGGGGTCGGTCAGTCAGAGGGGGAGGGATGCCTGGTGCAGGGAAGACCCAAAGCTTGTGGGGCCTAGAGGAGCACTCCTGCTCTCCTGGCCCACAAAGAAACAGAAAAAACTGAAAAGAAACTTGCCTTTCTTGGCCTCTGCTGACCCCGAATTACTGTTCCTGACTGGTTTGGCCTGGCGAGGAAGCCCTGAGTCTTTCTCAGCACAGGTACGGGGATCAGGTTGCAGTCAGGACCCGATGACGGCATCAGAACCTGATCTGCATGAAGACAAATACTTGGATCCCCCGGACATAAAGGGAGAATAAAAGGTGGCCAGGAGTTATTGTAGGATTTGACCAGTGCAGAGCAGATTCTCAAATACCCTTTTTTTACCCTTAAATATTCCCATATTTCCAATTTGTTTGAATTGATTTTGTTTCAGTTTTATATCTTCCATTACCACCAGCAATTTTTCTTTAATCACTGCTAACCATGGCCATTATGGTTTGCTCTGTATCTTTTGCTTCATACGAACAGAAGCTTCATTTTACAAAATTTGATGGTAGATCACGGATGTAAAAGTGTTAGCTGATAGTTCTAGATTTTTTTTAATGAAAAATGATGGTCCCTTTTATTACATTATAGTACTGTTGAATATATTATCGTATAGAATAATAAATGGCAAGGAGTTACAGGACAGTAATTTAACTGAGCAATTCAGATTAAGTCATAAACTGCAAGAACAAAGCTCAAGTGGCTTCTAAGAGTTATTTGAATTCTGCGAATCATTACCCACTGCTTCTAGTGTTCTCTTACTGATGGCAAAAATATTACTGCTACAGGATTATAAAACCCACTTGTCAGATGTTATTATACTTGAATTTTTATTTACAATGATGAGGAAACTATTCTAACTTTAGATGGTAGCGGATTAACCCTGAGCAAAACCAATGTTGAATCTGCTACCACCAGGCCTGGGAATGTAGTTCAATAGATTCCTCTTTTAATGAAATATGGGAAATGCTGTTTATTCTCTCTTACTGATGAATGAAGTTAATGAATTAAATTATGGGAGCATGCTATTTTGAAGTGTGTAGCGTGTGAGAATCTGACGTTGTTAACAGGTCATAAATTACAGAGGGAATTAGACCATGGCCCGGATTTTCCGGGACCTATGACCGCGTACGCACAGCGCACGCAGTCGCAAGTGCCCTGCAAGTTCCGGGTTTCCGCATGCGAGAGAAACCGGAACTTGCGCTCTGTCAAGTTTCAGCTTGATAGACCTTACAAATCCAAAGGAAATGGACATTTGTTGGCGGAGGGCCCAACTACTGCCCAGCGAATGCCTACGAAACTCTTGTGCCTGGTAAAAGCAGGCGTCAGGGTTTAAATAAATATTAAAATAAAATGTTTAAATCATTTAAACATTCAAAAACCTTTAAAATTAGTTTAGGTTATTTTTGGCCCCTTCAAAAATGCTAACATTTATTTTTCAAAAAATTAAATTTTTATTTTAAATGTTTAATTAAATTGTATTTTAATTAATTTTAAACATGTGATGATTTATTTTTATTTAGGTTGTGTCAAAATGTATTTTTTATGTGATTCCTAATATGCTAGGGGATTACGTACGTAAATGGAATCTCCATAAACATAATAGGAATCCCCCTTTTGGATTGGTTGGGCCAGCCCACGTGATCCCAGGGACGCTTGCGAACCGCGTGTGCCCCTGGGATACGTGGCCCTTTACGCAGGCGTATGCCTGCAGGCCCAGGAGCGCGAGTCTTCGTAGGTCCAGGGCCATCAGGTAAGTACGGATTTTACTTGCGGTTCAGAGGCATTCGCCCGTGGGAAGCCTCCGACCGCAATTTCAGGTCCAATATCTTGATTTTATTATGATATGGAGATGCCGGTGTTGGACTGGGGTGGACAAATGTGAGAAGTCGCACAACACCAGGTTATAGTCCAACAGCTTTATTTGAAATCACATGCTTTCGGAGCGCTGCTCCTTCGTCAGGTGAAGTGAAGAGATGCATATAGGCACAGCATATATAAACACCTACAGATGCTGAAAGACGCCCTCGTAAGAACGGGATATGACGCTCGACTCGTCGATCGACAGTTCCGATGGGCCACAGCGAAAAATCGCATCGACCTCCTCAGAAGACAAACACGGGACACAACCAACAGAGTACCCTACGTCGTCTAGTACTTCCCCGGAGCGGAGAAACTACGCCCTGTTCTTCGCAGCCTTCAACATGTCATCGATGACGACGAACACCTCGCTAAGGCCATCCCCACGCCTCCACTACTCACCTTCAAACAGCCGCCTAACCTCAAAAGTACCATCGTTCGCAGCAAATTACCCAGCTTTCAGGAGAACAGCGACCACGACACCACACAACCCTGCCACGGCAACCTCTGCAAGACATGCCAGATCATCAACACAGATACCATCATCACACATGAGGACACCACCCACCAGGTACATGGTACATACTCATGTGACTCGGCCAACGTTGTCTACCTCATACATTGCAGGAAAGGATGCCCCGGTGCATGGTACATCGGCAAGACCATGCAGACACTGCGACAACGTATGAACGGACACCGCGCAACAATCGCCAGGCAGGAGTGTTCCCTCCCAGTCGGGGAACATTTCAGCAGTCAAGGACATTCAGCCTCCGATCTTTGGGTAAGCGTTCTCCAAGGCGGCCTTCGAGACACACGACAACGCAAAATCGTTGAGCAGAAACTGATAGCCAAGTTCCGCACCCATGAGGACGGCCTCAACCGGGATCTTGGGTTCATGTCATGCTACATGTAACCCCACCTGACGTAGAGTCATCCAGACTTTGTCGTCGTTGGCTTGTTCTCTCTACACAGATGTGGCCGGACCTGCTGTGATTTCCAGCAAAAAAAGTTTTTTGTTTTCCATACAGACCCCAGCATCTGCCACATTTGACCCCTTGTGACCCCACCTCATTGTCTTTGATGTAATGTTTTCCTGACTGACCTGTTTGGACACCATCCACACCTGTGATTGCCGTGATTATCTCTCTGCCGAGGTGTGATAAAAGGCAGTTAGAAAGATTAACTGTAATCATCTGGCAGTGTTCTCTGACTATATATGCTGTGCCTATATGCATCTCTTCACTTCACCTGACGAAGGAGCAGCGCTCCGAAAGCTTGTGATTTCAAATAAAGCTGTTGGACTATAACCTGGTGTTGTGCGACTTCTCACATTTGATTTTATTAAATAAAGAATTTTGCCCCACCCTGAGACAATGGTCGCAAAATTCTGTAGGTTAGCGCCCGATGAGGGCGCTAAGGGAGCGCCCGGCCATGGCGAGTCCAATGCCACACGCAACCTTCAGTGGTGAATTAGCGCTGGTGCTAACTGTTAGTGCCTAGGCCTCTAGCGCCTCTCATCTGGTGACGTCAATGCATGTGCAATGCCCCGTTAACGGCCCCGATGCAAAATTGTCTTTCGCCCCCTGCTTTAGCACCTCACACCGATAACACCAGTAAGAGGAGGCGTTGTGCACTCGGAAGTGTGTTACAGGAGCTGTAATTAAAGGGAATGATTCTGTGTCGCTTGAACATCGCGATTAAGGCCCTTTCAGGGATTGCACCGTTTATTACTTGCACCAGTCTGCTGCCTGCGCAAAATTTTTTACACCTTTTCCTCAAACATCTCCAAATGCTGCACTTTCTGAAAGTGATGGGGGCTGCAATGGCAGTCGCCCAGGTCGCGTTGAAAAACGCCACTGATGACTATGAGGTTAGACAGCGTGATTGGCCCTTCCCTTTAAGAGATGTAAGCAGCCTGTGTGATTAAAGAGTGCCATTTGGACTGTGCATGACCTTCTTTATCTCTCTGCTGGTTGCGCCCCGCTCTCAGAGGTTAGCGCCCTAAGTTAGGAGTGTAGCGCTTGATTTAACGCTCCACTTCCCTCTTGGAGCACTAACAATGAATTTCGTAGGAGTCAACAATGATTAGCGCCTGACGCTAATTCTTCAACTTTTAAAGTTTTAGCACCCCAAACGGGGCTATACCGAATTTCTCCCCCAATATGTTACATATTCCTCTACTCTTTTGCTAGTAAAGAAGTAACTTGCACACATGTAGCATTTTATCACATTACTCAGTCCCAAATACAATGAATCAGTTCTTTTTGAAGTGCAGTTACTATTACTTTGTAAGCAAATACAGCAGCCATTTTTCTATACAGCAAGGTTATACAAACAGCAAATGAGGTGAACGAGCTAATTTATCCTTTTCCACCAATAAATAATTTTAACTCTAATCTCCCGGGAGTTTACATGGCTCCTGATGGGTGGGGAGTGTATGTAATGTGATGCACATGGCATCACAGCTGTGTGTGACAGGCTGGATGGACCATTAGGTCTCTTCCTGTCTGTAAATGTTGTATGTTCGTAATCGCATGTTGGTTCTGTCAGAGTGATTTGAAACAAACAAAGTCAGGTACTGAGCTGTTTTGAGATAGGAAAGCAATTTTGCCAAGTATGGAAATTTGACGCCTGAGATAGAACATTGTATTGCAATGTTAAAGAAATAACAGTATTGTATCTACAAATTTCAAGGCAACAAGGAAAAACATATGTTGCAGTTATTTCTGTTAAAAGCTTGAATAATATGCTGCACAGTGCCTGCCAAAAGCATGCCACCAGAGGCAGTTTCCCACCTTTAAACCCCTTGCCCCCTTCAGGCTTGTGGGCGCTGACTTGGCTATTGCTGTGGGAGGTGGCCAGGTCGGCAACTTCTTGCCAGCACCAGGTTATGCAACTGAGCACCTGCACTGTTGCATCTCTGTGAAGCACCATGCAGCTGCAACCTTCCACCCACTTTCTCTGTCTCCTTAATATCAAGGGGATAATGCACACCCATTGTTACATTCTACCATCATTTTCTCCAGCTTCACCACAGCAATGGGGGTCACCACTGGAGGAGGATGATGATGATGATGATGTTGAATAAGGAGGAGGAGAAGGAGGAGGAGCTGGGGAGTTTTTTTTGCCCTTGTGTATGAAAATGATGATGAGTAAGAGGAGAATGAGCACCAGCCCACCCACAATTGCCAGCTGCTTCATCCAGCTCCATCTTCCTTTGCCTCAACCCTCTCCAACTGGCCACTTGCAATACTTGCTTCCTCTCTCCCAGGTACCCAGGTTCAGAGACTTTCACTTGGGGGGAATTTGATAGTAGCAGTGAGGAATTGGCACCAGGTGATTCACGGAGCAAAGAAGTGGGAAATGGAAGAGGATTTGCCCCCTTCCCAGGGGAGGCTGAGGAGAAGACCACCTATGGCTTTACAGTTCTGGAACCCAGAACTCGTGGGTCCTTGGCTGAAAAGGCTGTTTGAGGAACATCGTACCTACGTGCAGACGCTGAGGACAATCTCCCAGGATCTGCGGAAACTGACAGGAGTCATGACTGTCAAGTCGACAGGCCTTTTTTTTTGCGACAACATCATGGAAGCTTTGTCTTTATTGCAGGCAGCGATGCAGCAAGTGGCAGCTGCATTGAAATCTGCAGCAGATCCCCAGCTAAAAAGCAGCCAGGCGCCAGTCAGTGCCTCCATCTCCATGGAAACACACACTTCAGCTCTGATGGCAGTAGGGGACAGATTGGAGCACAGCATGGATTGCAGTTTCTGAATCGTGTCTCAGGGCTTTCAGGATCTGACAGCTGCCATTAGCCCAGACATCCTGCTAATCAGCGGGGCCACAAATCCAGGGCCCAATGGAATAGCACCGGCTGGTGTCTGTATGCTTGACGTTGCCCTCTCTCAGGACAGTAGCACATGTTAGGCTTCTGGCCTTCCTCCACAGCTCACCATACCACTGCAACGTGGGACGTGAGACCAGGTTGCCCAGGAACACCCTTCAGAGATGCAGCCAGCAGCAGCACCATGAGATGATGGCCACCCCAGGCCCATGACCCTTCTACACAGCACGAATGGCCAACCATCTCCTGCAATTTTGGTGCTCAGGTGGCACTTAGAAGAAGCACTAGTATAGTGAAAGAAAGACACATATAGGTGCTGAAGGGAAGAACGGCGTTAGGAAAAAGTAGGGTGACTGTTTGTTTTCACTTTATAATTATTGTATTAAAATAAACTCTACACTTACGTTATGCTGTGCTATTCATGGTGATTACAGTCATACAGGAAAGGGAGCAGTCTTTTGGTGTTAACTTCTACACTCAGGTGATTATTATTGACAAAGTCATGTTGGAGCAAAGATGATCATGTGGTGGGATGGGTATTGGTTTGAGGGAGAATCTCTTTATTTGCAAGCGGGGGCACAGCAGGTGATTGCAATTCTGGAGACTCTATCTGGTGCATACTGCAGATCCCTACCTGACCTGCCCAGGCAGTGAAGGTTGCTTTCAGCACCACAATAATCCACTCAATCAGCAGTCTGGTGGTTGTATCTGCCTTGTTCTACCACTTCTCTGCTTCTGTTCGGGGTAGTCAGATTGGGGAGTTCAGCCAAGGCTGCAGGGGTGTGTCTTGTCACCCAGTACCCATCCGATGATATGGTTTTCTTCCTTGAAGTGGTCAGGGAGGTCCCAATGCCAGAGGATGAAGGCATCATAGAATCATAGAAAGGTTACAGCATGGAAGAAAGCCATTTGGCCTGTCGAGCCTGTGCCGGCTCTCTGCAAGAACACTTCAGCTAGTCCCACTCCCCCGCCCTTTCCCCGTAGCCCTGCACATTTTTTTCTTTCAGGCACTTATCCAACTCCCTTTTGAAAGCCGTGATTGAGTCTGCCTCCCTTTCAGGCAGTGCATTCCAGATCCTAACCACTCGCTGCGTAAAAAAGTTTTTTCTTCTGTCGCCTTTGGTTCTTTTGCCAATCACCTTAAATCTGTGTCCTCTGGTTCTCGACCCCTCTGCCAATGGGGACAGTTTCTCTCTATCTGCTCTGTCCAGACCCCTCATGATTTTGAACACCTCTATCAAATCTCCTCTCAACCTTCTCTGCTCTAAGGAGAACAACCCCAGCTTCTCCAGTCTATTCACCTAACTGAAGTCCCTCATCCCTGAAATCATTCTCATAATTCTTTTCTTTTCTCCAAGGCCTTCACATCCTTCCTAAAGTGCGATGCCCAGAATTGGACACAATACTCCAGTTGAGGCCGAACCAGTGTTTTAGACAGGTTCATCACAATTTCCACGCTTTTGTACTCTATACCTCTATTCATGAAGCACAGGATCCCGTAAGCTTTTTGAACTGCTTTCTCAACCTGCCCTGCTACATTCAACGATTTGTGCACATATACCCCCAGGTCTCTCTGTTCGTGCACCCACTTTAGGATTGTACCCTTTAGTTTATATCTTCTCTCCTCAATCTTTCTACCAAAATGTATCACTTCATATTTTTCTGTGTTCAATTTCAGCTCATTGTGGCAATTTCCTGCATACCTAGCATTCACATCCCGAAAGCGGTGCCACAAATCAGCTGCACATTCATGGAATGGAAACCTTTCCTGTTCGCATAGGTGAGAGAGATGCTCTGTGGGCACTTTCAATGTGAGGTGGATGCCAGCAATGGCATCCTGTACCTTGGGGACACCAGCAATCCCATAGAACTGTGTGGTTCTTTCTCTCTGCTGCCTGGCTGTGATACCAAAGCTTATGAAGTGGGCTGGTCTGCTGTAAAGAGCATCAGTGATCTGTTGTATGCAACCCTACACCGCTCCCTGCCTTATGTTGTTCAGATCACCCGAGGCTGCCTGAAAACAGTATAAGTTGTGGGTTGTGGTCACCTTCATAATCATTAAGAAAGTAGTGCGGGCAGATAATTGTGGCATGCAGTTGGTCACAGAGATGCCCTATTGTAACGCTGCAGAGCTTCTCAGAGAGGCCGTTGGCTGACTATCATTTTTATTTTGGGTTGGGAGGTGGGGGGGGGGGGAATTTTAGTGGGCTGCATTCTTCTGGCTTGGTGACTCTCATTTGTTCAGTAGCAGGCAGTCATAATCAAGTGCAGGTCTCAGTAGCAACAAATCAAAAAACAATGGTAGAAAAAACATTTTCAAATTTCTGAAATGACTAACCAAACTTTCCAGCCTCTTTAAAGTTCACAGACTCCTCCCTCCTTCTTCCTCCCTTCTGCCTCGATCAGGTGATATATGTACATCCTATATACCAGTCTAACTTACCCCAAATGCAATAGCGGGTAAAATCAGGAAACTAGCATCTATAATGCCCCTGGCTGACAGGCGGCCATATGCAAATGCAGCCAGCAAAGACTCAGTGGGGGTAATTCTGACTTTGGGCGATAGTGTAAAATGGGCAATATCGACTGAACCGCACGTTACACATATCTCCCGATTTTCATTGAAATAAAATCCCCAGTGGGAGAATTGTGTGAAGGTTTAAAATGCGCGAGGAAATTCAGGGGAAGTATTTTAAAGTTACAGAAGTGGCAGAAATGACTTCCACCCAAATGTTCTCACTAAAAATGTTCTAACATTGCTAAAGCACCAAAAGCATTGAGGAAATTCACTTTATATTTAAATGTATATCGTTGCTATGTTTCCATTTTACTCTAATTGAATTGTCACTTTTTATCTTTTGCGCTTACATTGAATTGTTTTGTAAGAAAAAGAGAAATAAAAAGCAATTTTAAATAAGTCAACAACTGCTTGAAGAAAAAAATCAAATAATGGTGAATGACTTAATATACAGGAATTTGAAGGATAACGCCTGATCTGTTGACTTTAGTAAGTGTGTAACATAATAAACAGTCTGTTATCTGTCATTGCTGACATTTCTTCAGCTGAAACCTGTCCAAACCAACCTTAGGAAGGCTACCAAGAATGACTAACTATTAATTCTGGTTCCACATGACCAATGACCCTTTCAATGACCTGGCTAGAATTCTGGTATTTGTAAGTGCTTTTTAAAAAAAATGGAAATATTGAACAACTTTTGGTTAAACTATAGTTTGTAGCTTTTAACAGGATGAAAAGAACTTTGCTCTTGTTGCTGTGTATTAGCAATATTGTGAAGAGTTGTTCTGGTCACTATTACTAATGAAATTGTAAAAACATTCTTTTAGAATGCTTTTGTTAGAAATAGTGAATACAGGAAAATTTCCTGCTATATTTCAGATTATTCTAACACATTGAGACCAGGGGAAGTTTTGCCCTTGATTCTTTAACATATAAAAGCTTCTTCTGTGAATATTTTCCCTTATAGATGTACTGCATTTTATACATAGATTGCCTCTGTTTAAAGTAATGGCCCAGATTTTCCTGCAACAGCAAAATCGGTGACGCTCATCGTGAATCTTGTATTCCAGCGCCATTGATAATTTACTTCATATTTTCCTGCATTTCTAATTAGAATACGCCGCAGCGGGCATAGCGATGAATCAGAAGCGCCGCAGCCAATGCCTAATTTATCTGTAACCTGAGACACTCATTGATTCCCATCTGAGCTTCTTCTCCGGTGACAATGAAGGCACCAGGGCGACTCTGACAGATCCCCACTGACGAGGCGCCAGCCCCAGTATCTTCCTGCAGATAATTTAACTGTACTTAAAGGATCTCCAGGCTCTTCATATTAGCCTATGTAGCACGCTATTACATTCATTGAGTTTGGAATGTTATGGATTTTTTTTAATGCTTAGAGATTTGTGAAGGAGCATTCGGGGCTGATAATGGAATTCCAGTGCATCTGTACCGCTGATTGCTTTGGTTGAAAACTAAATATTTGTGTGAAGCATCAAATGATGTGGTAGTTGCCACATCAGAGCTTGGTAAACTGCATTGACTAGTTACCTAAATCTTGGAATCGAATGGATACTTTGAAGTAAATCAGACTCTTTGTAAGTTACCAGGAGCAAAGCAAATGATGACCAATGGGAAACATGTTTAAAGGTCTTAAATCTGATTTTGGAACAAAAAATCATGATGTTATTAGGTCACCCAGTGCCATTGTTTTTCAGTCTAAGTGGCAGCAGTGTCAAAACTGGCTTAAATGTAAGAAAATTGCAATCCCCATTGATTTTAATGGGGAGACAGAGTTATGATAATTACATTCTAACTATTTTGGCGAGTGTCATGGCAGAGCTGTGCAAAACTCCCAGGAAAATATGAATTACATAATTAATGGTGTGTGTCGTTTACTCCATAATTTCATTCTTCTTTTGCACCATTCAAGGGTCCCTACAATATAGAAGTGCCATTACAATTGCGCAAGTCTGGTCCAATATTTTATGCCCATCCTTGAATGCAGGTAGAATAATAGCGAGCACCCCTCTCCCAATGGCACAAAATAAGTTACAGCATGTTACAATTCATAATGCTAACATGGGTAATTTTCCATGCTCTGGCGAAAGAGGAGGCTCACTGGCACAACCAGCATCTACATAGGAAATTACCCCCAAGAAATTAATAAACTGCAACTCAAATAGTTGAATGAATCACAATATCTTTATTGTTGTGTTTAGCTACTTTTCATGTTTATCCATTTCTATTATCACAGCATTGGTGTAGTGGAGAAGGTTTGATTTGAACAGCTGCATTCACAGTAGGCAACTTCCACCTTCACAAGATCTAAATCTACAGTGAGTTCAGTCCCTATGGAACTCCACTCGCTCAGCAGGTCTCATCAATAGTCACAGCTGCAGCGTCATTCTGGAGCTTCAGGATCCTCATTAATCTTTTAGGAACTGCAGCAGCATTTTACCACCAAAATAGAAAATATACAATTAAACTTGTTCAATGGATATTATGAATGAAGAATTTCTTGTGAGTGGAAGCCCTGGTGCCCAGTTTATTAGTTCAATGATACCCCAATAATAACGCCGAGGGGTGTTCGGAGCCGGGGCGGTGGGGGTTGGGGGGAGCGGGGTTGCAATATCGGGTGCGAAACCCAGAAGAAGTCACGGCGCGAAGGTATGTGCAATTTCAACAGAGCCACCTCATTATAATATTACTTCCAGGTTTGGCGCCCAGTACGCGACGGCGGGCATGGTGAGGACCAGCATGACACGATCTCAACGGGAGCATGTAAAGCGCCAAACCAAGGATGGAACTTGGAGGAGTTGGGAGCTGTAGCAAACTGAAGGAGAAGTGCTGTAATGGATTCAGGACAGGCATGGGCTGCAACAAGATTTAATGACACATCCCTTGATGTACTGCTGGTTGCAATGAGTGTTGAAGAGAGATACTCTACTCCGCAACGGGAGAAAGAAACCTGCTGCGGCAACCAAGAGGGCGTTGCTGGAGGTAGCCAAGGTTTTCAGTAGCAGGAGCAGTGTGCCTTGCTCCTGGATTCAGTGCAAAAAAAGCGCTTTAATGACCTAACCAGGTCAGGAAAGGTAAGTACAGTTACACATTCACCTACATCCTGTTGTGCACATCACCTAACCGCCCCATCCCCACCCCAACTCTGCCTTTTGAAGCCTACTCCATCAAATCACTCCTCACACCTACTTACCTTACAAGCGCACCCATCATTCTCTTTCTATGTACTTCATCCCCATCTATCGATCCACCACTGCCACTCACCAATGTTCCCCCTAATTTTTTTTGGGTGCGTGGCCCATTCACAGTTTCATGCATGCGCAAAATTTAGCATTAGAGAAGCCAGTCCTGGGCTGTGCAGGATCGGCTGCGAGTGGCACAGCCGCACAGCTTAAAGGGAACATTGCCACTCACCCTCATCCTTACGCAATTTGATGCCTCTCCCTGATAGTCACCCCCACCAAATGCACTACATCCATCAGATGAACACCTGCCATTACAGTCACTCTGTCCATTAAAGATTTACAATGACTTGCAGATTCGACAAGGTGAATCTCTCTGGTTTCATTCAAAAGCTGTCCACAGTTTCCCAATGTGCACTTCTAATGGGCAAGATGGCATGAATTTGTAAAATTAACCTAAAAAGCATGTAAAACTATTGATGTCAGGTCTGAGTTCAGAATTTCAGAGAAGACAATGTCCTACAACAGTAACTACACTTCAAAAGTACTTCATTGGCTGTAAAGTGCTTTGGGACATCCAAAGATCATGAAAGGCACTGTGTAAACGCATTCTTTCTTTTTTCAATATTCTGCAAAATACTCATTGGGAAATAACACCTGTAAATACATTTATTTAGTAATAAATACATTTATTTCAGTACTGTAAAATATAGCTCAATTTAGTCTCTGGCTACAAATTGCATGTTATCCCAAATCCTTTAAAAAGCTGCTGTAGCAATAGTATACAATATAAATCAATCACAACTTTACGATTCATTTTAAATGCGTTGCTAATGGAGAGAGATTCTGTGGTTGTAGGCCTAGTGAGTTAGTATACTGACAGGCCAATGAAAATAATTACATTATATTGGTGGCCACAGAACATTGTAATGACATGGAGCATAACTCATAATGCTAGATATTTCCATCTTCTATGTGAAGGGTAGATAAAGGCCTAGAAATTCGATAAAGCCCGACAATGGGCAGTGGCTCCGCGGGGCGAGATTTGCTCCCGACCATTTAAAAATCGCAGGCAGCACGTTATTTTGGTGCTGCTTCTGGCTGTGCGCTCAGCAGGAGGCCCAATGTCGCATCGCTGTAGTGCCCCTGGAGTGAGCTACATTCTCTTAAAGCAAGCCTGTCATTTTAGAAAGCAGTCTCGAGCCCTTAAAGGTGAACTGCCTTCTGAAAATAAAAATTAAAAATCATTCAGAAATAGGCAGTCTCTAGTCCTTAAAGCTCAACTGCCTTCTGAAAAAAATTTTTTTAAATCAATCCAAACTAGCCAGTCTTCAGCTCTTAAAGCTGAACTGCCTTCTGCACATAAAAAATGGAAAAAGTGCTTCAGCACTAACACAAATGGCTCAGAAGGCCAGGGAAAGAGCACCCAGGGTCTTGCACACAGCACTCGAGCTTTGTGCAGGGGGTCAACAGTGGAAGAGAGGTCCTTTACCCACAGGGGCTCAGAGGCCCTCCAGAAAGAAGGATGTGGGACTAGAACGCCAAGGCCGTCTGCCAGTAGTGTTGCCCCTAGCATCTGGCTCCAGTGCCCAAAGGAGCTAGGAATGCTGTGGAGCCGCCCCAGGGGAGTGGCAGTGGCTCCGTGGAGCAAGAACCCAAATAACGGGTGCTACTGAGCCCAATTTCTTGCCAAACTCTTTTACTGTTGTTGGTTGAGGTATAAATGTTGTCCAGGACACCAGGAGAACTCCCCTGCTCTGCTTCGAATAGTGCTATGAAATCTTTAAAATCGACCTGAGAGGGCAGATGGGGCCTCAGTTTAACATCTCATCTGAAAATGAATACCTGCAACAGTGCAAAACTCCTTCAGTGCACTGAAGTGTCAGCCCTAAATTAGGTACTCAACTCTCTAGAATGGAACTTATACACACAACCATCCAACTCAGAGGTGAGAGTGCTACCATTAAGCCCAGGCTGATACCCAATACTGCAGTATTACTGGTGGACTGTCACAAGTTGAAGTCCAACCTCACAATATTATTCTTTACTGAAAGTAGCAAAATCTTATGATATGCAATGTAAAATGAACAGAACAAGACCTTAAATGAAAAAGTTCTGCACTATCCTGATACTGAATAACTAAATTCATCTTGTCCCAGTTGACTCAGCAGTCTGACTAAGCACTGCATTGAATCCTAAGCTACAACTAGATATAAAAGGACAATGTCACAAGACAGGTGCAAGCAAGACCTTATAGACAATTTCCTTTTGTGAATTCCCTTTAGCTGCAAAGTCTATTATGTCCTGGATAGTGATTGATATTGATCAATACCTGTGCATAATTTTGCTGCAAGAAATCTTTGACTTTGACACACGTTCAGTGATTCCCTTTCTGTACAATCTGTTTAGAATTTTTAGCAGAGCTAAAAGAGAATCTCTGCATCACAATCAAAACTGCAATGAGATTAAAACTACTATTTAGAGAAGACATTAGTAAATCATTTGAATTCCTGTATTCTCACCACATACAGCTGATACACACTACAAATTATGTTTTGAATATTTTGAAATCTGGAAATTTTGGGAGGTCCCCAATTCACTTTAAAAAGTAATTGCCTGCTGCAGAAGCATTTCTGGATAAGGGACCCGCTGGCCAGACAGACCAACACTTTCTATGCTGAACCCCCCAATACTCCTCAGCCACCATCACCTAACAGCTGTAGCATAAGGGGCAGTGCCCTTCCAAGGAAACACAAACAGCAATATCCATGCAACCATGATCTTGTGTTTCTTATGTGTTGTCTAGTTTTTCTTTCCCTGGTGCTTCCTTTGGTGACATTCGGCAGAGTGGAATAGAATTTTAAATTTCTGCCCGGGTGTAAAACTGGCATTGCACATCAGTCACCCACATCTTCACACTGAGGACACTCTCCATCATGGTGTGTGGCACTGCCATTGTGCTAAATGGGATAGATTCAGAGCAGATTTAGCAGCTCAAAAATGGGCATCCATTAGGTGCTGTGGGCCATCAACAGCAACAGAATTGTATTTCACCACAATCTGTAACCTCATGGCCCGGCATATCCCTCACTCTACCATTACCGTCAAGCCAGGGGACCAACCCTGGTTCAATGAGGATTGCAGAAGAGCATGCCAGGAGCAGCACCAGGTGTACCTAAAAAATGAGGTGCCAACCTGGTGAAGCTGCAACACAGGACTACATGCATGCTAAACAGCGGAAGCAACATGCTATCGATTCAGCTAAGCAATCCCACAACCAACAGATCAGATCAAAGCTCTGCAGTCCTGCTACATCCAGTCGTGAATGGTGGTGGACCATTAAACAACTAATGGGAGGAGGAGGCTCCATGAATATCCCCATCCTCAATGATGGTGGAGCCCAGCACGTAAGTGCAAAAGACAAGGCTGAAGCGTTTGCAACCATCTTCAGCCAGAAGTGCCGATTGGATGATCCTGCTTGGCCTCTTCCTGAGTTCCTCACCATCACAGAAGCCAGTCTTCAGCCAATTCGATTCACTCCACATGATATCAAGAAATGGCTGAGTGCATTGGATACAGTAAAGGCAATGGAGCCCGGCAACATCCCGGCTGTAGTGATGAAGACTTGTGCTCCAGAACTAGCCGCGCCTCTAGCCAAACTGTTCCAGTACAGCTACAACACTGGCATCTTCCTGACAAAGTGTTATGTCCTGTCCACAAAAAGCAGGACAAATCCAATCCGGCCAATTACCGCCCCATTAGTCTACTTTCAATCATCAGCAAAGTGATGGAAGGTGTCATCGACAGTGCTATCAAGTGGCACTTACTGACCAATAACCTGCTCACCGATGCTCAGTTTGGCTCCAGACCTAATTACAGACTGAATTGGTCTAATCATGGACAAAAGAGCTGAATTCCAGAGGTGAGGTGAGAGTAACTGCCCTCGACATCAAGGAGGCATTTGACCGAGTGTGGCATTAAGGAGCCCTAGTAAAATTGAAGTCAATGGGAATCAAAGGGAAAACTCTCCACTGGCTGAGTCATACCTAGCACAAAGGAAGATGATTGTGGTTGTTGGAGGCCAATCATCTCAGCCCCAGGACATTGCTGCAGGAGTTCCTTCATCTTAATGTCAGAAATGGGAATGTTCGCTGATCATTGCACAGTGTTTAGTTCCATTTGCAACTCCTCAGATAATGAAGCAGTCCATGCCCACATGCAGCAAGACCTGGACAACATTCAGGCTTGGGCTGATAAGTGACAAGTAACATTTGCACCACACATGTGCCAGGCAATGGCTATCTCCAACAAGAGAAACCAGCACAATAAATACTGTGGCTACAAGAGCAGGTCAGAGGCTGGGTATTCATGAGCCGTGGCTTAGTTTGTAGCAGTCTCACCTCTGAGTCAGAAGGTTGTGGGTTCAAGTCGCACTCCAGAGACTTGAGAACAAAAATCTAGGCTGACACGCTAGTGCAGTAAAACATCACAAAAACAGATTATCGGGTCATTACCACATTGCTGTTCATGGAACCTTGCTGTGTGCAAATTGCCTGCCGCGTTTCCTACATTGCAACAGTGACTACACTTCAAGTACTTCATTGACTGTAAAGTGCTTTGGGATGTCCCGAGGTCATGAAAGGTGCTATATAAATGCAAGTCTTTCTTTCTTATTCTGCGGCAAGTGATTCATCTCTGGACTCCCCAAACCCTTTCCACCATCTGCAAGGCACAAGTCAGGAGTGTGATGGAATACTCTCCACTTGCCTGGATGAGTGCAGCTCCAACAGCGCTCAAGAAGCTCGACACCATCCAGGACAAAGCAGCCCACTTGATTGGCCCCCCATCCATCACCTTAAACATTCACTCCCTCCACCACTGGTGTACCGTGGCTGCAGTGTATACCATCTACAAGATGCACTGCAGCAACTCGCCAAGGCTTCTTCGACAGCATCTCCCAAACCCACGACCTCTACCACCTAGAAGGACAAGGGCAGCAGGCACATGGGAACACCACCACCTCCAAGTTCCCCTCCAAGTCACACACCATCCTGACTTGGAAATATATTGCCTTTCCTTCATCGTCACTGGGTCAAAATCCTGGAACTCCCTACCTAGCAGCACTGTGGGAGTAGCTTCACCACACAGACTGCAGCGGTTCAAGAAGGCAGCTCACCTTCTCAAGGGCAATTAGGGATGGGCAATAAATGCTGGCCTTGCTAGTGACACCCACATCCCATGCATGAATAGAAAAATAGTATTTCTTGCTACCTAATCTAGTGCTCCTTCTAAGTGCTTCCCTGGTGGGAAAAAATAATTCGGGTGACTGGCTGTTGAATGTCCCCAAGAGATTCCTACAATGTGGTTTATGCCTTAGCAATGTTGGTGGATTCATCTGTGGGATCATCAGGTTAGCTCCTGAAGGTGTAGCAACATCTGGAGATTTCTGCTGTGTGCTTACTCGGCCTGCAATAAGAATACATCAATGAATGACTGACTGTTCTCTGAGGCTTATCAAAATTAGTCAATTCGGGTCTGTGCTTTCCCAGACAGGAATGCAAGAACAGACAACATGCAAACGGTACTGAAGCAGTGTTTAATGGGTCTACCCACCATCAGTGAAAGGGTTCCAGGCAAGGGGTGTGTGGAGAGAAGAAAGCATTCCATGTGAGTACATAACTGATTAAGGTGAAAATGTATGTGTGTTGCAGGCTTGGCACTGAATATCACTACAAACAGATAAGTAGAGGACTCATGTACCTTGACAAACTTCATGAGGGTAATTCTTCATTATCTGAAAGGCTGTCTTCTTAACTTCAGGGATTGCATTCATCTGCGACACCACTTCTTCCCATGTAGCTGCCAGTGCTTTCTGTTGAGGAGAGTGCCACTCATACCCAAAGCTGGCACACCTCCATGCCTGTACCCCCTTCAACATAACTGCTAGGGTTCTCTCACTAAAAGGAGCAATGCTATCTGCACCCTGGTAATTGTCTGCTTTCATACTCATTTTCCAACACTTGCTGCAGTCATGGTCTCCAAAACACCCTTTTTCTGATGAGCAGGAAGTGCAAGTACAGCTTTAAGGTGCAGCATCTGCACTTTTAAGGCTTTGTACCAGAAATCCCACTCCACCGACCACTGTCCTTACAGTGCATCATGTTAAGTGCACTACTACAACCATATGCTAATCAGGGCGCTCCGAAAATCTAGAGAGATCTCCTCAGTTTACCAGTGGTGTGGAGTGAACTATGCAAAATTCCCCATTACTGGCAGTACAGCGAGAGTGCAATGTCAGGTCCTAGATCATCACTTCCTTTTGTATTCTTTCCCTTGCTTCAAACTCATCGCTCACTGCTAGCTTATCCCTCTGCTTTTTGGCACTTGGCCTCTTGGCAGCGTTTTCTTTTCTTGCATTCTGCCTGTTACCTTGTCAGTTATCATCATCTTCTTTCCTAGCAGATGCCCCCATGACCACAGTCCCTCCCTGTTTGCTGCTCCACATCACTTCCCCATGCCCACCCTTACAAGCTTAATACGTGTATTCTCATTACTGTCTCTATTTATTTTTCAAATCCAATGACAGCACTTTGTAAAATCCTGCATGGACGTTCCCTTGTGCTTTCCTATCAGTCTGCTTTAATGTCTTCCACTCTTAACTCTATAACTGTTTTGAAACCCTACGGGCCATGATTTCTATGATAATGAAATGATTATATGTATGCAAAGAGAAGACATTCTAATTCTGCAGAGGAAATTAAATTTAAATTGTATTAAGTATCCTCAGAGCTGAGGTTGCAACACAAACTTTTACAATTACACTGATTGCCTTCTTGTACATGATTCACAACACATCAAAAGTAGTTAGAAAAAAATCCCAAGTTATTTTAGAGTTCCATGCCTTTGGGCTGTCATTTGATAAGATATTTGATGCTTGTTGGAAATGTTCAATTCTTCTCATCTGAAAATCAACTCAATGGCACTATTTACAGACACAGGATACATTTGTTTTCTAGCATACTGCTTGCTGTATCTCAAAAGATTCAGCAAACTAATCACACATTTTTGTAATGATGGCAAAAGCTATACAATTCCTTCTCTTCTTAGGCAGTCCCTCGGAACCGAAGATGACTTGCTTCCACATTAAAAATGAGTTCTCAGGTGACTGATGAGTCCAATGTGGGACCTACAGTCTCTGTCACAGGTGGGGCAGACGGTGGTTGAAGGGGTAGGTGGGTGGGGTGCTTGGGTTGACGTGCGCTCCTTCCGCTGTTTGCACTTGGCTTCCGCTTGCTCCCGGCGAAGAGACTCGAGGTATTCGGTGCCTTCCCGGATGCTTCTCCTCCACTTTGTACGGTCTTGGGCCAGGGATTCCCAGGTGTCGATGGGGATGTTACACTTTTTCAAGGAGGCTTTGAGGGTGTCCTTGAAGCGTTTCCGCTGCCCACCTGGGGCTCTCTTGCCGTGTCGGAGCTCCGAGCAGAGCGCTTGTTTTGGGAGTCTCGTATTGGGCATGCGGATCATGTGACCCGTCCATCGGAGCTGATCGAGCGTGGTCAAAGCTTCGATGCTGGGGATGTTGGCCTGAGCGAGAACTCTGACGTTGGTGCGCCTATCCTGCCAATGGATTTGCAGGATCTTGCGGAGGCAGCGCCGGTGGCACCCCTCCAGTGCTCCGAGGTGCCCGCTGTACATGGTCCACATCTCTGAGGCATACAGGAGGGCGGGTATTACTACTGCTCTGTAGACCATGAGCTTAGTGCCGGGTCTGAGGTCCCAGTTCTCTAACACTCTCTTCCTCAGGCAACCGAAGACTGCACTGGCCCACTGAAGGCGGTGTTGGACTTCGTCATCGACGTTTGCTCCTGTTGACAGCAGGCTCCCGAGGCATGGAAATTGGTCCACGTTGTCCAAGGCCTTGTCATGGATTTTGATAATCGGGGGGCAGTACTGTGTGGCGGGGGCAGGTTGGTAGAGGACCTTTGTCTTACGGATGTTTAGTGTAAGGCCCATGCTCTCGTACGCTTCGGTGAAGGTGTTAACGATGGTTTGGAGTTCGACCTCCAAGTGTGCGCAGACTCAAGCGTCGTCTGCATACTATAATTCGATGACAGAGGAAGGGACGACTTGGATCTGGACTGGAGGCGACGGAGGCTGCACTGGCACATCGTTTGACCTCACAAAAGCTATACAATTCACAAATCAGTTAACTGGATCCAAACCAAACTCTCACAAAAGTTGACTGTGCTTAGAAAGTAAATGGACAATAAACAATTTGACATCGAAATAATGCAAAGAATGAGTGACAAATTTATATGTGGTCAACTATAGACCTCAATATTAACTCCGCCCGCCTTGCGGAAACCGTGTGATTGGGCAGTTAAACTAAGTGTAGCAACTTACCCCCTCTGACCCCGCTGCCTTCCCACTGTATCCCCATCTTCACTTTCTCTTTTGAGCAGGCAAGCAGGACACCTGTCGGAAAGCAGCGGGGTCCTCTTTAAATATGCCGATCGGGTCCCGTTAAACCATCAGGACCCAATCTGCAAGTTTAGTTGGAGGCCTGAGCAGGGGAGCAGTGATGCCTTCCCGTCAGGCTAGACTTGCCGGGAGGTGGATCATGGGCCAGAAGAGGCCCAGGCAGGTAAGTTTTTAAATTTTACTTTTGGCTTCCTTGTGGGTCAGGATAGGCGCACCAGATCTCACAAGGAAGCTTTCGGCCTCCCTTGCCCCGGGCTCCCATTCCCCCACCACTTACCCAACTGCCGGGAACCATTCCTGCGGGTCCTCAGCTGTGGCCTCCTGCCGCCGAATTCCTGCTCCCGCCCGCCCGCCCGTCAGCTGGTGGATCTGGCCGGGTTCAGGCGGGAATCGGAGAAAATGTAGTTCTCGCTTCCCCATTAAAATCAGGGCCAATGATTCCTCTTAACAATTTCTTTTTGCTAAAAGTAATTCTTGGTCTATGCAATGACAATTTACAAGAATATATTCAACATGTTGATTAATTTGGTAAGGTACTATTCAACTGAATAAACACTAATATATGGTTTAACAGATAATTGATTTTTAATGAGATTATGTAATAAAAAGTTTTATTTTTGTAAATGAAGCCAAATAGAGTTGGTGAGTTGGGACCTGACTCTAGAAACTTTATGGTGATTATATAGTTATCCCAATAGGAATGGAAGCGGTGTGTTTTTGCGCATGCTGCCATCACAACTTCTGCAATGACGTCTCTTCTTATTACACACACTGGCATGCTCTAAAGTTCTACCATTTGTGCTCTTCTGTTTCTCATCTATTTTTATCCCTCTGTGACATTATCTGTAAGTATGGCGTTATCTTTCATAGATATGCTCATGATACCAAGTATTACCTCTCCACCACCATGCTAGTTTCTCCGACTGGTTTGACATCAAGTCATAGATAAGGCGCACAGCATTAACAAAACAGAAGCCATCCTCTTTGGCTCCTGCTAGAAACTCCATGCCTCAGCTTCTGATTCTAGCCTTCCTCCTGGATGGATGCTCAAGTTCAGCTCGATGCTGCACAACCTCATCATCCTGCTCAACCCTGAGCTGAGCTTCAAACTCCGCCATCACCAACACTGCCTCCTTCCACCTCCAAAATGCTACCTATCTCCACCTCTTCATCACCCTCACTGCTGCTGAAGCTCTTACCATGCATTTGTCATTTCCAGACTTGACTTTTCCAATAAGCAAAATACTGCAGATAATGGAAAATCTGAAATAAAAACAGAAAATGCTCAAAACACTCAGCAGGACATAAAGCATCTGTAGAGAACTTGACAAAAGGTCATCGACCTGAAAGGTTTACCCTTCCTTCCTCTCTCCACAGATGCTGCCTGACCTTCTGAGTGTTTCCAGTATTTCCTGTTGGCTTTTCCAATACCTTCTTCTTCTTTGGTTTACCACGCTCCAACTAATTCCAACTCATCCAGAGCCCAATAAATGCCATCTCATCCAGAGCCCTACCATTTGCATCCTATCCCGCACAAAGGTCTGCTCACCTATCACCATTGTCCTTGCTGACCTCCATTTGGTCCCCATTCCTCAGCGCATTGACTTCAAAATCCTTATCCTGGTCTACAAATCCCTCCTGGGCCTTCTTCCTCATTACCTCTGTACCCTCCTCCAATTCCAAGTCCTTGCTTACACATTCCACTCTTCCAACTTTGGTCTACTGCATATCAACCACTCAGCCGTCTCACCCTACACTCTAGAATGTTTTCCCTAAACCCTTGTGCCTTGCTACATCTCTCCACATCTTCAAAATCCTTCTTCAAACCTACCTATTTGATAGCATCTTTAACCATCTTTCCTAATTTCCCTAATACTACTGCTTGGATTTGATCACAAATCATGACAAGCCTTGGAACGTTTTGCTACATTAAAGATGCTATATAATTGTAAGTTGTTGTAATCTCTCAGTTACAGAGGATGGATATTTATGTCACATGTAAAAAAAGTGCATATATGTGCTTGCCTAATAAACATAAAGCTAGATTTTTCATTTTACAATTTACATTACTTGGAGTATTTATACCAGTGGTAATGGTGTTTCTGATATTATTAATGCCAATATTTTTACTAAAAAGAGTTAAACCAAGCTTTTGAAATATATAACACTACATTTTCCATCTGATATGCTTTATAATTAGGGCCATTATAGATTTAATAATAATAACTATGAAAATCTCCTTCACTAATTCCAGTGTTAAATCATTGTTGTATCGTGGTCAACATTCACCTGATACTAAAGGACATTAGCATTTGGTAAAGTCTCTAGATTTGTTTGAAAATTAACGTGAGCAGGCCTCAGCTGTCAATAAGAAGTAGTTTTTTTAAAGGATTGCGTCTGCCTACTGCCCCAGTCACATTGAAAAACAGGGCGATGGGCAGATGAAAATCATCTATAACTCATTAATATCAGTAATATATTAAAAATCTTACATCTGCACACACTTCGAGCTGGATTTTGCCGGCACTCAGAGGTTGGGTTTGGAGGTGAGTCTGCTGTCAAAATAGCAAAGATTGACAGCGGGTAGGATACCCACTGTCAATCCGCCTCCACGCGAGTCTCCCAGGTGTCGGGTCTGTCAGCGGAGAACTGACCCGACACCAAGCGGCGGGGGAGACAATTGAGCTCATTAAATGGCTTGTTAACAGCCAATTTAATGCTATTTTGAGGCTACCTTCCAATTTTACGTGCTCCCCCACGGGTTACCCACTGCTCGGGGAACACGCCAGCTCACCCTGGTGTGAGTTGAGTCTGCTCTGATGTATCTGATAAGCTGACAGCTGCAGAAGTGGTGTAAAGGATGCCATGCTGCAGATGGTGAGTTTCAGAGCACAGAAATTGTTGGTTACTGCATGTGTAAGACATATAGAGATTTCTTTAGCTTGCAAGTGTTTAGAGGCAACTGTATGTCCAGGACCACCTCATTGGAACAACCTCTCTCACCACTGACAGATCGCTTTCTGTCATCTCACCTACAGCTGACATCCATTGCAGCAACATAGGTGCCCTAGAAACTATCTCACCTTGCTCCTCTGATTCCTTCCACGCTCAGTCCCAACACCAACATCACCGGGCACACCAGCAGCACCAACAACATCACCAACCTTCTCCGCCATCACCTGATGCTGCACAGGACACAGGGCACCAGCGATGGCATCACCATGGCCAGATTTACTTCACTTGATGCTGTAAACCCTGGCTGCCACATGATGCGCCAGGTTGACACCATCCCACACCAGCACCGTGAAGCATCCCTTTAATGTCCAAGCCATTCCATGCAAACTCATCACTATAGCGGGGGCAGGGGGCGGGGGTGGAGTTATGTCTGAACATTCACTGGAATTCCGTAAGACACTTCTCAAGGTGCACTCAGATCTGTCCAATAAGGACAGTGTTAAAAATATAGATTTCACTGTATGACAACACATTACCAGAAACTTCACATGGACATTGGCTAAACCTCTCAAGGGCCTACCCTTGTGTGTTGTTAGTTGGTATGCTTGCATTAGGATGAGGGTGAGTGTGAGGGGTGGCTAGTGAGATGGGGAAGTGATAATGTAGATAGAGAGGGATGGGTGGAGGTGCGAGGTAAGTTGGTGCGAGTAAGGATGTGCAGGAGATGGGTAGGGAAGGCAGAGTGATGGGGATGTGTTGAGTGGCACAGCAGGGTGAGTTTGAGTGTGGCTTAGTAGTAACGTTTTGAGATCCACTGAGATCATTGAAAGGTTGACCTCCACTGCAGCCAGGGACCCCTGACGACATCCCTGCTTTTGCCCTCCTGTGCAATATGCAACCAGACTGCATTGGTGTCCTGGGGAGGTCTCTTCCACCCTTGGAAGGGAAGAGAACCTCCCTGTGTGCTGTGATTCCCCCCATAAGCATATGGAGGGAGTCATTGGAGAGCCTGGGTGCAACCGTCCACCTTTGTGCAGTGCTGGTCAGTGTTTGCAGCACAATGCTGTCAAACACTGACAGCACAACTGTCAAACTCAATGTGGCCATGGTCCCTTTAAGGAAACCGGCTGATGTCGCGTCATCAAATGACGTCATCAGACCCGCTTCCTGTTAATTGGCCGGGAAGCCCGCAGGGCGGGCTTAACAAGGCCAATCAAGGGAAAATCCCTTTGATAGAGAGGCTGCAGCCGAGAGCGGGACCGGAACCCAGCAACCAGCTATCCCGCCACCATCCCGCCACCGCAGAGAAAATCCACCCCTTCCTGTCTATACCACATGTTGTCACATTATTTGTGTCAACCTTTTCAGTTATAAATTCCTTTATCCATACTTAAACTATCTATGTAAACTCATCACGCTGATTATGAAATCTGGCCACTGGGTTCCCACAATTACATCAAAATACATTTTGAATGTTATTAAACTGCCAAATTTTTCTTCGTAACTGAAATTACAAAATAAGGATTTAACGAAAAAAAATTAAAATTACATATTTCACAATAATATGATTAAAGCAATCTATTGAGTTGTCTTTTATGTCTTTTAATGCCTTCATTGAAGTTTTTATGTGAAGGTCTCAGCTTCTCCCAAAGGCCTGAGCTTGGGTTTAACATTTTTGGCCAGAACTGAGTTTGAACATGTGCAGTATACCTGAATTCCAAGGATGCACCAGTACTATTCAATCAGCTATACTGGGAAACAATTTTTCTTTCACTTCCAGTAGTTTCTGCTCAAAAGTTTCTCAAATTTATTTGAAGAAAGGCCGGAGGACAAATTTCAAAAGCTTTATTGAGGTTAAATTTACATTGCGTGTTTTTTTTAAAGAGAAGCTGTAAGTGTGTGTCTGTGTGAGAGAAAAATGACAGTGTTCTAATTGCACACCAGTTATAGCTTTAGTTTTGAATTCTATACATTTTAGAAATTGAAAGAGAGACTGGGCTCACATCGAGGGGTGTAGGGTGAGATAGTAGATCTTCCTCCATGTAATGTTGATTCAAATTTTACGGGGAAAAAAAGTTGAATTTTGAAGCCAGGTAATTACCTCACCTGTGTTTTGTTGCCAGTTAGAAGAGGTCAGTGTTAATGGTTTATACCTGTGAGGCAGATTCTAATCCCTAAACCTCAAGTTCACACTCGTGAGCTTCAGTGATGTCATAGGATTGTAGTGGTGGCTAGTACTGACCCCCACAAGGACGTACGTGGGTTCAACCTGGTCAGGTAAGCGGCCTGGACACTTTACACAGAATTTTAGAATTTTACAGCACAGGAACAGGCTATTCAGCCCAAGAGCTCTATGTCGATGTTTATGCGCCACACGAGCCTTAGAGGTAAACATTTTTCGTCAACAAATTTGACAGGTCAGCCCCTTGCTCAGGGGATTTGTAAGATGATGGTCTGGGTTGGGGCAGGGCCAGGGAAAACACCCACACCCAGGGGCAGGTGAGTGCTGGTGTTTCCAGCAGTCATGGCCAGGTGGGTGCCAGAAATGCATCTGAAGTGGTGCTTGCGCAAATGCAAATGAGGTACCATCCCACTGACTCCTCAAACTCCAGTGGGGTCAAAGCTGGAGGGCATCGTTGGGCATGATCCTAGCGCAAGGCATGATCCTCGCCAGGTGTGCGACCCAAGGAATTTCAGGGCCATATATACATTTTCAGCAGTATTACATTAGTGTTACAGTAATATGCCGTAACGTTTGAACATTTTTTTCACCATTATTGATAGTTTGTTTGAAACAATGTTTGCAGTGCAGAGACGGGCATACATCACCAGAGTGGTTTCACTCCAACAAAAGAAGGTGCTGCTTTAAACCGGCTCCAAATGAAACTGGCTCTCAGATAATAGGTCCTGGACCCAGAGCAATGGAGCCGTTTCATTGGCTCAGAATGGTAATGGTGGAGGGATATGATGATCTTTCTCTTTCAATTGGAGAGACCCTCCCCCTCAGCAAATGCCAGTCAGATGCCTATATAAAGAACACACTCCTGGGTTTTTAGCTGGAAATTAGCTTGTCCTCTTCGCAGAAATTCGTTTGTCAGATAGCCTAATAACTGGACTTACTGCAGATTGAAGCCTCTCACCCTGAAGTTTAGCATTCTCGTCTGGCAGACTGATACTGGGGAAGAAACTGCCTTCGCTTTTGAAAATAAACGGTGTCCACATTTTTTTTTTAAACTCCTCATCTGACTGTTGCAGTCTGCTTCACACCACTGAACTCAGAATTTTAGGTTAAGCTGGCCCTGATCCTCTTATACGCAGCGAGAATTTTGAACAACATTCATGCAATCCTTTGCAGGGGTATTTACCACGTATGAGCAGCATATGTGGCTATTCCTCCCGAGCACTCCAGCACAACAAAAGTAGCAGTGATCAGTAATTAAATTCAGATTAAAAAATTCATCTGGCACTGTATAGTTCAAGGGCTAAGTCTTTCAGTTATTCTAATCAGTTATGCAAAGTGAGGCTTCATGCTGTTGAATAAATATTAAATTCCTAATATGCATGGCATTCTGGTGCACTTTTATTAGAGGATGGAAATGACCTTGTGTGCACCTTTCCTTCCTTGTTAAAAATTGAAGTAGCCCGGTGTGATGGAATCAAAGTTTCTCTTCACTGTAAGAGCCTGAGTGAATTGAATTTAGACAGCTTCAATCCAATACCAATTGTGTATGAATCATAATAGAAAATTGCCTATAATTTGGCACTACATTGGTAGTCTTACTTAGCAACAAGGATGGCTGGTGTGAGAAATGGAAAAATGAACAGACATGAAGGTACATTGTTGGGGCAGACTGCAGGGAGACATAGCTTGCATCTACCCCATACTATACTTGACCTTGGAGTGCTTGAAACTGACACAGCAAAGCAAGGAAGTTTCCATTTCCCAATGCTAACATTCTTCACACTGATGAATGCAAAAATATTCTTTTGAAATAGAAAAGGCATATATATTTGGATATATGTCCCATAAACCATGCCTCAAATACAGGCAAGTTTTAATTTTGCATTTGGTTATTCTGGCGTGGTGGCATATGACTAATGTATTAAATGAAATCAAATAAGACCCTGAAAAAAGTATGAAATGAGTGAAGCCCATTCATTCCATAAAGCCATGCAGCAATGTAACTCTGGATTAGCAGTCTGAATCTAGTGCACGTAAGTATGAGGAGTGACCACCGCACAGTCATTGTGGAGACGAAGTCCCGTCTTCACACTGAGGACACTCTCCATCGTGTTGTGTGGCACTACCACCATGCTAAATGGGATAGATTCAGAACAGATCTAGCAGCTCAAAACTGGGCATCCATGAGGCGCTGTGGGCCATCAGCAGCAGCAGAATTGCATTCCACCACATTCAGTAACCTCATGGCCCGGCATATCCCCCACTCTACCATTACCATCAAGCCAGGGGACCAACCCTGGTTCAATAAGGAGTGTAGAAGAGTATGCCAGGAGCAGCACCAGGCATACCTAAAAATGAGATGCCAACCTGGGGAAGCTGCAACACAGGACTACGTGCATGCTAAAAAGCGGAAGCACCATGCTATAGACAGGGCTAAGCGATCCCGCAATCAACGGATCAGATCAAAGCTCTGCAGTCCTGCCACATCCAGTCGTGAATGGTGGTGGACCATTAAACAACTAACGGGAGGAGGAGGCTCCATGAATATCCCCATCCTCAATGATGGTGGAGCCCAGCACATGAGTGCAAAAGACAAGGCTGAAGCGTTTGCAACCATCTTCAGCCAGAGGTGCCGAGTGGATGATTCATATTGGCCTCCTCCTGAGGTCCCCACATTACAGAAGCCAGTCTTCAGCCAATTTGATTCACTCCACGTGAAATCAAGAAATGGCTGAGCGCACTGGATACAGCAAAGGCTATGGGCCCCGACAACATCCCGGCTGTCATGCTGAAGACTAGTGTTCCAGAACTAGCCGCGCCTCTAGCCAAGCTGTTCCAGTACAGCTACAACACTGGTATCTATCCGCCAATGTGGAAAACTGCCCAGGTATGTCCTGTCCACAAAAAGCAGGACAAATCCAACCCGGCCAATAACCGCCCCATCAGTCTACTCACAATCATCAGCAAAGTGATGGAAGGTGTCATCGACAGTGCTATCAAGCGGCACTTACACACCAATAAACTGCTCACCGATGCCCAGTTTGGGTTCCACCAAGAACACTCGGCTCCCGATCTCATTACAGCCTTGGTCCAAACATGAACAAAGGAGCTGAATTCCCAAGGTGAGGTGAGAGTGACTGTCCTAAACATCAAGGCAGCATTTGACCGAGTGTGGCATCAAGGAGCCTTAGTAAAACTGAAGTCAATGGGAATCGGGGGGGAAAAATCTCCACTGGCTTGAGTCATACCTAGCACAAAGGAAGATGGTTGTTTTGGTTGAAGGTCAATAATCACAGCCCCAGGACATCGCTGCAGGAGTTCCTCAGGGCAGTGTCCTAGGCCTAACCATCTTCAGCTGCTTCATCAATGACCGTCCCTCCAACATAAGGTCAGAAATGGGGATGTTCGCTGATGACTGCACAGATTTCAGTGCCATTCACAGCTCCTCAGAAAATGAAGCAGTCCATGCCCGCAAGCAACAAGACCTGAACGACATTCAGGCTTGGGCTGATAAGTGGCAGGTAATATTCGCGCCACAGATGTGCCAGGCAATGTCCATCTCCAACAAGCGAGAGTCTAACCACCGCCCCTTGACATTCAACGACATTACCATTGCCGAATCCCTCACCATCAACATCCTGGGGTGATCATTCACCAGAAACTTAACTGGACCAGCCACATAAATACTGTGGCAACAAGAGCAGGTCAGAGGCTAGGTATTCTACGGCTAGTGTCTCACCTCCTGACTCCCCAAAGCCTTTACACCATCTACAAGGCACAAGTCAGGAGTGTGATGGAATAATCTCCACTTGCCTGGATGAGTGCAGCTCCAACAACACTCAAGAAGCTCGACACCATCCAGGACAAAGCAGCCCACTTGATTGGCACCCCATCCATCACCTTAAACATTTATTCCTTCCACCACTGGTGTACCGTGGCTGCAGTGTGTACCATCTACAAGATGCACTGCAGCAACTCGCCAAGGCTTCTTCGGCAGCACCTCCCAAACCCGCGACCTCTTCCACCTAGAAGGACAAGGGCAGCAGGTGCATGGGAACACCACCACCTCCAAGTTCCCCTCCAAGTCACACACCATCCTGACTTAGAAGTATATCACCGAAATTCATCGTCGCTCGGTCAAAATCCTGGAACTCCCTCCCTAACAGCACTGTGGGAGTACCTTCACCACACGGACTGCAGCAGTTCAAGAAGATGGCTCCTCACCACCTTCTCAAGGGCAATTAGGGATGGGCAATAAATGCTGGCCTTGCCAGCGACGCCCAAAACCCATAAACGAATTAAAAAAAATAGTTTTCCTAACTACTTTCTGTGCCTGCATGTTAACTTTCTGTGATTTGTGTACAAGGACACCCAGGTCCCTCTGAATAACAACATTTCCCAGTCTCTCACTATTTAAAAAATATTCTGCTTTTCTATTTTTCCTCCAAAGTGGATTACTTCACACTTCTCCACATTATATTCCATCTGCCATTTTCTTGGCCACTCACTTAACCTGTCTATAACCCTTTGCAGCTACTTTGCGTCCTCCTCACAGCTTACTTTCCCACCAACTTTGTATCATCAGCAAACTTTGATACATTACACTCGGTCCCCTCATCTAAGTCATTAATATAGATTGTAATTAGCTGAGGCCCAAGCACTGATCCTTGCAGTAGCCCACTAGTTACAGCCTGCTAACCTGAAAATGACCCGTTTATTCCTACTCTCTATTTTCTGTCCGTTAACAAATCCTCAATCCATGCTAATATATTACCCCCAATCCCATGAGCCCTAATTTTGTGTAATAACCTCTTTCGTGTTATGCTTTTCGAAAATCCAAATGCGCTGGTTCTCCCTTATCTACCTGGCTAGTTACAACCTCAAAACACTGTAACAGATTTGTTAAACACAATTTCCATTTCATACATCCGTGTTGACTCTTCCCAATCTTATTATGGAAGGGTGAATGGTGATGTTGCTGTGCTGAATGATGCTGCGTTGTTTGATCTTGTAGAACACTGATTTCTCCACCGTCATCTGTGAAGAGAGCAAAGGGTATATTTATGAGTAACTAAGCGCACGTCTCCACTGTGTTTGAATGTAATGAACTGAAAAGACAACATGAATCTGTAGTTGGTCTGTGCCTTTCTCCCAATTCCTGAGTGTGAGTGCCTTCATTAAAAGGCACCTTTAGGATTTTTTCGCTTAATACAATGCAAACATTAAAATAATTTCTGAGTCTGCAATTCGCCACAATGTAATAACTAAAAATATTTCTGATAATTCACTTTACAAAAATATTTGTGCACATTGTTTTCAAGTCCTAGTTACTGGCCATGACCTGACTGTCCTTGACAGGTTCCATGAAAAGGAAGATAACCTTTTTGGATCGAGAGCATAGCTCATTAATCAAGGTCTGTGCCAGGATGTTAGAACGTGGATTGCTGAGCACAAAGGTGGCTCAGAAACTCAAAAGTTTCTGGAAGAAGATGAGGAACAAGTTCCTTGGATAGCTACAAAGAAAATGCTTCACTGTTGACTGTAGCACATATTTGAATGTGACAGTTTGAGGCATTTGAATTCATACATCGAAATTCACAGTCCAGTACTGACACAAATATAATTAACTAAAGAGATCCTAATGAAGGTGGATTTTTTCCTTTAAAAAGTGTCACATCATATTTGCATTGTGCATGCCATGACAGAACAGGAAAGCTGTAATTCTTGCTGAATAGACTCTTTAATACTGTCTGCACATATCGCTTTTCTATGGCATTTAATTGAAGGGCCTAGAGGGGACTCCAACAGAGAAATGATTTTAACAGCCTTTTAAATGAGGGCACTCCCACAGAGGAATTGGGAGAAAGTCACAGACCAACTGATATGTACAGATTCATGCTGTCTTTTCAGTTCATTACATTCAAACACAATGCAGACGTGCGTTTAGTTACTCATAAATGTACCCTTTGCTATCTTCACAGATGACGGTGGAGAAATCAATGGTCTCCAAAATCAAACAACGCAGCGTCATTCAGCACAGCAACAACATCACCATTCACCCTTCTACCTACAATCTAGCATTTTGGGATTTACACTGAGAGAGGGGCATGAGGAAACAACGGATGTTGCATAACACAGTGAGGCTCTTTCAAAGAGCTGGCACAGGCACAATGGGCCAAATGGCCTCCTTCTGTGCTGTATCATTCTATGAGGGAGAGACAGATGAGGTGGAGATGAACTGATGGTGGCCCAGTAAATGTAGAGTGGACGTCCCTCATGTCGGTTGCCTCTACTTGAGCATTCCAGGCTGGAGTTTTAACTGGACATCAACTTCTGCCCCTTCATCTAGGGAAGTATTAGATCATGCCCACAGATCCATACATGCAATAAGTGCATGACTCTAAGCTGCTGGTAAGTACCCAGGTAAAACCCATCTAGCAAATAGAATCCGTACATGGCACAAAAATGCACTCAGATGCTACCATGCTCAGAAAATGTCAATTAAAAGGCATAACTTCCAATATAAGATCCATTCTCTAATTTTCTCAAAAGCAAAATTGACTATAACTTGATTGTTTATAAACATGTGCAGCTTTTAGGAAGAAAAATAAAAAGGATGTATGTGCTCTTCTACAAATGGAAAAAGTGTGATATTACTCAGTTTTAAGACCACTGAAAAGAAGTGGACTATGATCTCCTCTTGCACCTTGATCCCAGCCTGACAAACCTGATACAATCGACTAGTAGTCAACCTGCATCCAATATATTGTGAGGGGAAGCCAACTACAAATGAGTCCCAGCCAAAGCATTGCAAGCACAGTGCTTTTGTTCCGAAGCAAGCACAACTGAAAAGGAGAAGAAAAGTTTACCTAGGGGAATACTTTCTGTACAAAGTACTCCCTCATCTATAAGTACAAATGTATATATTATTCTACTCTCTGCAGCGTTGGTGTGTCTCCCACTCAGCTTTCCACGACAGTGGTCTCCTGCTCCACACATTGCGGTGCAGTATATCAAATTGCCTACATTGATGGGAACATGGGATTGAAGAACTGCTCCCCAATTTGTGACAAATTTGAACTTGCGGTTTAGAAGTAGTAGTTTTCCTGCTGTCTGAAATTAGGTCTATTTCTGTAATTTAAATCTGTCAAAAACATCACTATTAAAGTAGGGAGTCATCTCATATGTGAGTACCTTGATATGTAAGCAAATATGGTATCCCAATGTGTAGATATTTGTGGATAAAATTATTTCAATATATAGAATCATAAAATCTTACAAGACAGAAGAAGGCCATTCAGCCCATTGTGCCTGTGCCGGCTCTTTGAAAGAGCTATCCAATTAGTTCCACTCCCCTGCTCTTTCCTCATAGCCTTGCAAAATTTTCCTTTTCAAGTATATATACAATTCCCTTTTGAAAGTTACTATTGAATTTACTTCCACCATCCTTTCAGGCAGTACATTCCAGATCATAACAACTTGCTGTGTAAAAAAGAAATCTCCTCATCTCCTCCCTGGTTCTTTTGCCAATTATTTTAAATCTGTGTCCTCTGGTTACCGACCCTCCTGCCAGTGGAAACAATTTCTCTCTATAAGCTGGAAAGATTCTTCAGGTTTCTCCTACTTTTGAGAACGTGCTTAGTTTTATTATTCATTTCCATCCCCTTTACCAGCCTTAGTTTGTTAAAGATCAATTTGTAGGAAAGCAGATAAAGAGCATTTACACTGAAGAACTGGCCACTTTCTCTCTTCCTGTGAACTATTTATAAATCAAACAGCTAATAGAGAAAGAGGCAACTCATGATGCTAATTTAAGCAGCATGCATGCATACAATTAAATATATTATGCTATTGACCTTTTAAAATGGTGTTATGCAGAGTTCTTGCTGCACATCAGTGAATTCAATCACATATTACACTTGCAAATTATTGGCACAAGCAAAGCAGATACACCATAAACGTGCACCTATTTTTAGAATAACATCCTGGGGTAGTATTTTTAGCTAGATGGTTCACAAAAGAAAGTTAAGCCAGTACAACTGCAGAAAAAGCCTCAGGTATGCAATGGTAGCATCACCAAGCTACACATTAGAAAGCTGCATTTAAACAGAAATGGAAGAATTGTCTTTACAATATAGCTACAGTTAAATATAAAGGGGGAAAAATTCAGTTGGTTGCGCCTCCCGTTAGCGCCTTAAGAGGGCGCTAATGGGGCGCAAAGCATCTAGCGCCCGGGCGCGGCGAAGTTTGCGCCGCTCGCGAAATTAACTAGACATTTTGCGGCGGCGCTAAACACTACCGCCACAATCTCCTGCGCCGGCAGATCATGACGTCACTCGAGTGTGCAACGCCCCGGTATCGCCCCAGAGCGGATATTGAGTGGCGCCCCCTGCCTTACCGCCTGATGCTAGCAACGACAGGTTGAGGGGAGCGTTCTGCAGTCATGAAGGGAAAGGGGGAGCGCTATTTAAAGGTGACCGCTTCCTGCCTTTTATTGTTGGTGCCATTTTTGAACTACGCATTCTGAGAGAGAGAGGGAGAGACTTCTGGAGAGATTCAACGTTGTGTGAAGGAGTTTTGGGTACTGAGCAGCACTTTGCAGGTTCATTTTGATTTTCCATTCCTTGTATTGATTTAGCAGAGACTGTGGGGGCTGCACTCTGAGCTCTTTGCCTGGTACTCTCCATTGTTCTTTCCAGCACATTTGATGTGCAAGTCTCTCCAGGCCGAGATTCAAGGCTGCAATGAGTAGGATGTGGATGGAAAGCAAGATTAACCATCCCCTTTAAGAACTGGCCCGTGCCATTGTGTGTGTGTTCCATTGCTGACTGACATTACATGAGCTTCGCCCGCGCTCTGAGTTAGCGCCTCACTCCTCGGCCTTTGCACCTTAAGACAGGTGTGCAGCGCCTGATTTAGCGCTCCAATCACCTCCCGGGGTGTTAAAAGTGAAGTTTCCAGTCAGTGGCGATAATTAGCGGCAGGCGCTAATTTTTGCACCCGGACGATATTTGCGCCCCAAACGGGCGCGACTGAATTTTTCCCCAAAATGGTTTTAGCTTTATGGGTTCTTTAGTATGAAGTTAAAATTTTGACAGCTACCATTCCTGCTATAAATATACATACATAAAATGTTACCTCTTTGATTTTATATCCTAGACAACAATAGTTCAAGGTGTGATACTTGTGATTTTTGTATTTTACAGTTGCAAGACCTTTGTGGATCTGTGAAAATGCATTTTCTGGAAATTATCCCAATTTTCTTGATTTGTGTAGGTTATTCACAAATTTCAGAATTGGTATCTAACTGAGCATTTTTTGTCAATTATTGCTATTAACAGGGAATTATACTTCTGAATAGTTGGAAAATGCTTTTAATTTAATTTAATTTATACTACTGCCCCACAAAAATGGACTGTAGAAAAAGGTTATTAAAAATAACTTCTCCTTTGAGAGGATATTCTCCACTGGTGCAATCTCAACTGAAAGATACAAGCCAGGAGCCAGACTTTTACTAAGCCTAGAGGAATGTTTGAGTGCTGAGATTAGGTTCCAGGAACCTAATTTGGAACAATGCCAAATCCCATTTAGTACATAAGAACGTAAGAACATAAGAAATAGAGCAGGAGTAGGCCATTTGACCCTTCGAGCCTGCTTTGCCATTCAATAAGATCATGGCTGATCGTCTACCTCAACTCCACCTTCCTGCACTATCCCCATATCCCTTGATTCCCTTAATATTCCATGGTAGTGAGTCAGAAACAGACCTGTTGGATCAGTCTTCTGGATGGATATTTTCTAGTTCGCTACCCAACATTGTGTGTCTCCAGAAAACTGTTTTCTACTAAGTAAACAGAGAATTTGTCCTCTGAGGGAGACTTTCTCCATAACATTTCTCTAATGTCTTTCTGGGGTAAACCTTATATTAAAAGTAATATTGAAATATTGGGGTAGATTTCCATTTTCACCGCTTAGGCAGTAAACTAGTGGAGTGGATTACCTGCCCATTATAGAACCTACCCAAATTTTATTCTATGGAAATCAATGGATTGTAAATTGGGTGGATTTTATAATGAGCGGGATGTATAATTGGCAGGCAATCCACTGCACCAGTTTACCACCCAAAGGTGAAGATAGAAATCTTCCCCTTTATCTCCCGTTAAGTATTCAAGTAGATGTGCTCTTCGAAAAACAGCTTTCTTACAATATTCATTGAAATTTGCTGATTCAATTTAGCCATAAATATCATTGCAAGGCTACTGATTTCATTTCTTACAATGTCTCCAATGCTCACAAGACAAGAAGATAAGAGACAAAGGCCCCAGAAATCATGCTATTTTTTGCAAATTTGGGCATAATGCAGGCACATCTCAATTTTCATGGGCAGAATTTGGGGAAGGACCGATTTCTGTCAAATTTCAACCACATTTTGCATCTGCAGAAATTTCCTCCACCTGCACTTTCAGCAGTGCATACCTGCAAATGAGATATAAATGAAAAAATGGGGTAACATATAGTAAACAGTGAGGAGGATATTAACAGACTAAAGGAGGACATAGACAGACTGAGGAAATGGGCAATCACATGGCAGATGAAATTTAACACAGAGAAGTGTAAAGTGATTAATTTTGGTAGGAAGTAAAAAAAAACCATCACATTAATAAAATAAGTATAGTTAATTAAATTAACCATTTTAAATAAAAAATTAAATTTTTGAAAAAATTTAAAATCTTTTAAAAAGTTATAAAAATAAACTTACCTGTCTTTAAAGTCTATAAAAAAGATATACCTGTAAAAAAAAATTCAAAAAAATACTTAATTCACTACTTACCTTCTTAAAAGCGGGTCTTATCCTCCTTTTTACATTTCCAAAATCTTCCCTACTTACCTGCGCGTCCAAAGCATGAAGTGCACAGCGTGCGCGCAGCCTGTAGCGCGCACGCGATGCACTCAAGCCACGCCCCCTTTTCGGAAGAGCAATTGCCGGTTTTCAGCGCATGCGCAGGGCATGCAGAAAACCGGCAATTGGAGTGTGAATACGCGAGAGTATGCAGTGCGTACTCTCGCGTCCCGGGATCAATTTTCGGCCCAATGTAAACTAAATGGTACAATTTTAAGGGGGTGCTGGAACAGAGAGACCTGGGATGTACGTACAGAAACCTTTGAAGGTAGCAGAAGCTGAGAAGGCTGTTAAAAAGGCATATGGGATCCTTGGCTTTATAAATAGTGGCATAGAGTACAAAAGCAAGGAAGTTATGCTAAACCTTTATAAAACACCAGTTTGGCCCCAGCTAGAGTATTGTGGCCAATTCTGGGCACCACACTTTAGGAAGAATGTCAAGGCCTTAGAGAGGGTGTGGAGGAGATTTACTGGAATGGTACCAGGGATGAAAGACTTCCGTTACGTGGAGAAAATAGAGAAGCTGCAATAGTTTTTCTTAGAGCAGAGACGGTTAAGGGGAGATTTGATAGAGCTGTTCAGAATCAATAAGGGTTCTGATAGCGTAAATAAGGAAAAACTGTTTCCAGTGGCAAAAGAGTCAGTAACCATAGGACACAGATTTAAGATAATTGGCAAAAAAAACAGAGGCAACAGGAGGAAAAAATGATTTATGCAGCGAGTTGTTATGATTTGGAATGCACTGCCTGAAAGGATGGTGGGAGCAGATTTAATAGTAACTTTCAAAAGGGAATTAGATAAATTAGAGCAGGACCAATTGGATAGCTTTTTCAAAGAGCCAGCACAGGCATAATGTGCTGAATAGCTCCTTCTGTGCTGTATCATTCTATGATTCCATGATGTTGGAATTGCCATCATTTTTGCCCCCATAGCACTTAGCGTAACTTATGACCTGTAGTGGTTTACCAGATCGGCTAGGTCTGGTTGAAGTGTTCCATTTAAATTAGTTTGCAACCTGGATAACTTCTGCCAATATCTCAAGTTTTCTTGAATATTTCAGGATTTATTCTTTTGCCTTAGGAGCTACTGAGATGGACTTTAAACTGTCAGATGAGGGACTGTCTGGTCAGCAGCAAATTTGTGACCCCCACCAACAGTAAAGGTCACCGCAGAGCAGTATGGGTTTCCTTATGGGTTCCTCTGTATGGAATCTTAACGACAGGGGAGGAGGAGAAGAGATAAGAATTTTAAAAATGGAAGCTGCATCGAAGAAGCCAATCTGGTATTAATCCTGTCCCCATAATATCATAGAATCATAGAAATTTACAGCACAGAAGGAGGCCATTCGGCTCATCTTGTCCGTGCCGGCTGACAAAGAGCTATCCAGCCTAATCCCACTTTCCAGCACTTGGTCCGTAGCCTTGTAGGTTATGGCACTTCAAGTGCATATCCAAGTACTTTTTAAATATGATGAGGGTTTCTGCCTCTACCACCCTTTCAGGTAGTGAGTTCCAGACCCCCACCACCCTCTGGGTGAAAAGATTTCTCCTCAAATCCCCTCTAAACCTCCTACCAATTACTTTAAATCTATGCCCCCTGGTTATCGACCCCTCTGCTAAGGGAAATAGGTCCTTCCTATCCACTCTATTTAGGCCCCTCATAATTTTATACACCTCAATTAGGTCTCCCCTCAGCCTCCTCTGTTCCAAAGAGAACAACCCCAGTCTATCCAATCTCTCCTCGTAGCTAAAATTCTCCAGTCCAGGCAACATCCTCGTAAATCTCCTCTGCACCCTCTCTAGTGCAATCACATCCTTCCTGTAATGTGGTGACCAGAACTGCATGCAGTATTCTAGCTGTGGTCTAACTAGTGTTTTACACAGTTCAAGCATAACCTCCCTGCTCTTATATTCTATGCCTCGGCTAATAAAGGCAAGTATCCCGTATGCCTTCTTAACCACCTTATCTACCTGTCCTGCTACCTTCAGGGATCAGTGGACATGCACTCCAAGGTCTCTCTGATCCTCTGCACTTCTCAGTGTCCAACCATTTATTGTGTATTCCCTTGCCTTGTTAGCCCTCCCCAAATGCATTACCTCACACTTCTCCAGATTGAATTCCATTTGCCACTGTTCTGCCCACCAGACCAGTCCATTGATATCTTCCTGCAGTCTACAGCTTTCTTCTTCATCATCAACCACACGGCCAATTTTTGTATCATCTGCAAACTTCTTAATCATACTTCCTACATTCAAGTCCAAATCATTGATATATACCACAAAAAGCAAAGGACCCAGTACTGAGCCCTGCAGAACCTCACTGGAAACAGCCTTCCAGTCGCAAAAACACCCTTCGACCATTAGCCTTTGTTTTTCCTGCCTCTGAGCCAATTTTGGATCCAACTTGCCACTTGGCCTTGGATCCCATGGGCTTTTACTTTCGTGTCCAATCTGCTATGCGGGACCTTATCAAAAGCCTTGCTAAAATCCATGTAGACTACATAAAACTCACTACCCTCATCGACCCTCCTTGTTAACTCCTCAAAAAATTCAATCAAGTTAGTCAGACACGACCTTCCCTTAACAAATCCATGCTGACTGTTCCTGATTAATCCGTGTCTTTCTAAATGAAGATTTATCCTGTACCTCAGAAATTTTTCAAATAATTTTCCCATCACCGAGGTTAGGCTGACTGGCCTGTAATTACTCGGTCTATCCCTTTCTCCCTTTTTAAACAACGGTACCACGTTAGCAGTCCTCCAGTCCTCTGGCACCACACCTGTAGCCAGAGAGGATTGGAAAATGATGGTCAGAGCCTCCGCTATTTCCTCTCTTACTTCTCTTAATAGTCTGGTATACATTTCATCCGGGCCTGGGGATTAAACCCCTTAATACTTCCTCTTTCACTATGTTTATTTCATCTAATATTTCACACTCCTCCTCCCTGATTGCGATTTCTGCATTGTCCCTCTCTGTTGTGAAAACAGATGCAAAGTATTCATTAAGAACCATACCCATGTCTTCCGCTTCCACACAAAGGTTACCTTTATGGTCCCTAATAGGCCCTACTCTTACTTTAGTTATCCTCTTGCTCTTAATGTATTTATAAAACATCTTTGGGTTTTCCTTGATTTTACTTGCCAATATTTTTTCATGCCCTCTCTTTGCTTTCTTAATTTCCTTTTTAATTTCACCCCTGCACTTTCTATACTCCTCTAGGATTTCTGCAGTATTGCGCCCTCAGTATCTGTCATAAGCTTCCCTTTTTTTCTTTATCCTACCCTATATGCCCCTTGACATCCAGGGAGCTCCAGATTTGTTAGTCCCACCCTTTTTCTTTAAGGGAACATACTTGCTCTGAACCCTCACTATCTCCTCCTTGAATGCCTCCCACTGCACTGCCACTGATTTACCTTCAAGTTTCTGTCTCCAGTCCACCTCTCAGCTTAGAAAAATTAGCTTTTCCCCAATTGAGAACTTTTATTCCTGGTCTGTCCTTGTCCTTTTCCATAACTACGCTAAATCTAACTGAATTATGATCACTACCACCAATATGCTCTCCCACTGATTCCGTTTCCACCTGCCCTGCTTCATTTCCTAAAACTAGGACCAGAACCCTCTTGTAGGGCTTGCTACGTACTGGCTAAAAAAGTTCTCCTGAATGCATTTTAAGAATTCTACTCCCTCTATAGCTTACACACTAATTTTATCCCAGTTAGTATTAGGGAAGTTGAAATCCCCTACTATTACTGCCTTATTTTTACACATCTCAGAAATTTGCCAACATATTTGCTCTTCTATCTCCCTCTGACTGTTTGGGGGTCTATAGTACACTCCCAGCAGTGTGATTGCCCCTTTTTTTGTTTTTCAGTTCAACCCATATGGCCTCGAAGGATGATCCTTTTAAGATATCATCCCTCCTCACAGCTGTAATTGTTTCTTTAATCAATATTGCGACCCCCCCTCCTTTTTTATCCCCCTCTCTATCTTGTCTGAAAACCCTGTAACCAGGAATGTTGAGCTGCCATTCCTGCCCATCTTTCAGCATGTCGCAGTAATAGCTATAATATCATACTCCCACATGTCTACCTCTTCTCTCAGCTCATCTGCTTTATTCCCTAGACTCCTTGCGTTGAAGTATATACCATTTAGCACTGCCCAACTCACCTGTTGTCTATTTTCTAGCCTTTGTTTCCTCTGCCTTCCAAATTCGCTTACTAATTTTCTGCCTTCCATTTCCAGCTTTGCTTCTCTCCCTTCTGAATCTACTCTCAGGTTCCCATCCCCTTGCCAAACTAGTTTAAACCCTCCCCAACAGCACTAGCAAGCCCCGCCGCAAGGATATTGGTCCTGGTCCTGTTGAGGTACAACCTGTCCAGCTTGTATAGGTCCCACCTCCACCAGAAATGGTCCCAATGCCTCAGGAATCTAAAGCCCTCCCTCCTGCACCATCTCTCATCTGCTCTATCCTCCTATTTCTGTACTCATGAGCGCGTGGCACCGGGAGTAATCCGGAGATTGCTACCTTTGAGGTCCTGCTTTTTAATCTCTTTCCTAGCTCCCTAAAATCTGCCTCATCCTTCTTTATACCTATGTCGTTGTTACCGATATGGACCACGACCTCTGGCTGTTCACCCTTCCCCCTCAGAATGTCCTGCAGCTGCTCAGTGACATCCTTGACCCTGGCACCAGGGAGGCAACATACCATCCTGGAGTCACCTCTGCGGCCGCAGAAATGCTTGTCTGCTCCCCTAACTATCGAATCCCCTACCACTATTGCTCTTCCACTCTTCTTCCTCCCACCCTGTGCAGCTGAGCCACCCATGGTGCCATGGACTTGGCTCTGGCTGCACTCCCCAGAGGAACCATCGCCCTCACCAGTATCCAGAACTGAAAACCGGTTAGCGAGCGAGATGCACTCAGAGAATTCCTGCCCTACCTGCCTGGTCCTCCTCTTCTGTCTGGCAGTCACCCATTCCCTCTCTGCCTCCACACTCTTAAGCTGCGGGGTGACTTTGTAGACTATTAACTAGACACAATTACCAGCTACTCACCAATCAGCTCCTTCCCTTGTGCCAACGTCACTTTTTAGTTCTGACGTCACTCTTTCAAATTCTGCCTTTGTTAAGTTGCTCCCTCTCAGGTCCACTGCCTCTGCTCTCGGGCCTTCCTCTGCCGTGCTGTTTATTTGCTCCGCCTCCACTCTCGTTCCTGCTCAGGACCGCTGCCTCCGCTCTCGGGCCTTCCTCTCTATTCCCCCGGAGATCTTAGAAGGAAATGAATGAGGAGCTTTGCCTTTGCAGACCTCGCATCACTAAGGAAGCCCTGGATGAATTCTGCACACTGACCTGCAGTCCAGAGCAGCTGCCCAAACAGCTCTACCAGTGGCTTTCAACATCATTATTGCTCTCTGCTTTTATGCCATTTAATATTTAACACCCACCACCCCCCTCACCCCCCCCCCACCTTCTTAGTAATGCTGAATACCAGAACGCAACAGCATACCTGACACCCAGCATTGCTACGGCATTAATGAAGGAAAATACATTCACTGGTGTCTTTCTCTCATTAAAGCCAACTGAATAAATCCTACCAAATATGCTGGCCATCACTACCGGAGGAAAATCCTGGAAATGGAGACAACTGACAGGGAGCTGATAGAATGGCTTCCGGCTGATTTTCCTTCCCCTGCATGCCTTAGTACTACCCAAAGACAGTTGGTAAAAGGGAGGAAATTTTAGTCTTTTGACTCCTAAGTACAGTAAACCTTGGTGCTTATATTGGGATAACACCACTTTGTCTTCTCATCTTCCATTGACCTTTTGTGTTTAGGAGGTCATGTTGATTTATTTGGCGTCAGAAACCAAATTTTGTTATACCTTCACTGGGTTTAGCAGATAAAGGTTTATTCAAAAACCTTTTCCTGGTGTCTGACAACAGAGATGAAATGTAAATCCTAAACCAAAGATTTGCAAATCCTCCCCTGCTGATAGCAGCAGCAACAACTTTACAGATATTAGCTGAGCTAATGCTTTCCGATATGACATTCCAGCAGACCTGTTGTTTGTATGATATAATTTAGCATTCCTTCTCAGCACAATTTCAGACCCATATATTATCAATGACGAAATAGTATTTCCATAATGCAAACTGTGTTTGTTAAACTCTTGATAAAAAAAATGCTGACGATTAGCGTTCTGTGATGCTTATGATTTTGTACTTAGCATTGTTATTCCAGAAATACACCTGTGGTGTGAACATATTTATTTCAAACTAAAGCATTTTTAGATTTTGTAAGGAAATAAAGTAAAATGCCATGATCATACCACCAGCATGTCACAGCCTTATTTAAGAAGCGCTTGTTTTGCAAAAGTTACAATCTGCACTGTCAAACTAGTATTATTTATAAGCACTACTGTAAATTAACAAGCTGAAAATAGAGCACCATTCTAAAGTCATATGGTAAATACACAATTCTACTGTCAAATTTCTTAGTCTGACATAGTGAAGTCAAACAATAAAGATTTTTATATTACTGCAGTGGAGAATTTCCATATCCTTTTGAACATAACTAAAATGTCCATTAAATATTTTATGTGGATTCTGTTTATCAAAAAGATTTCAGTTAAATTGAAATATGCTCCAAGCCAAATGCTGTTGACCAAATATTTAGAATGCTGAACTGGTTCCTGCTTGACCAACCTCCTCAAATTCTTTGAGGAAGTGACAACCAAAGTGGACTATGGGAAGCACTATAATGTGGTGTACCTCAACTTCCAAGAGGCTTTTGATAAAGCTCCACGCGAAAGGCTATTAATTAAACTCAAAACTGTGGGCAGTCAGAGTCAACCCTGGGAATCGATAAGAAACTGGCTGAAGGGTTGGATAATGAGTACTCGTTAGAGGAGTTATGTCAGAGTGGGGTACCTCAGGGCTCAGTGCTGGAATCACTACTTTCTCTAATTTACACAAATAATCTGGATCCTGAAACTCAATGCAAAGGGATCAAATTTGCAGATGATACTAAACTAGGAGGGGCAATGGAATCGGCACAGGCAGTTCAGAAATTACAGACTGATTTGGACATACTTTTCATGTGAGCAGAACAGTGACAGATGAGTGTAAAGTGCTAGAAAGGAAAAACTTGCATTTCTGCAACACTTTTCATGACATCGCAAAGTGTTTCACAGCCAATTAAGTACTTTTGAAATATATTCACCAGTGTAATGTAGGGAAATGTAGCAGCCAATTTGTACAACAATGTCCCACAAACAGTAATGAGATAAATGACAAGATCATGGGCCGAAAATTGATCCCGGGACGCGAGAGTACGCACTGCGTACTCTCGCGTATTCCCACTCCAATTGCCGGTTTTCTGCATGCCCTGCGCATGCGCTGAAAACCGGCAATTGCTCTTCTGAAAAGGGGGCGGGGCCTGGGTGCATCGCGTGCGCGCTACAGGCTGCGCGCACGCTGTGCACTTCATGCTTTGGACGCGCAGGTAAGTAGGGAAGATTTTGGAAATGTAAAAAGGAGGAGTAAGACCCGCTTTTAAGAAGGTAAGTAGTGAATTAAGTATTTTTTTGAATTTTTTTTTACAGGTATATCTTTTTTATAGACTTTAAAGACAGGTAAGTTTATTTTTATAACTTTTTAAAAGATTTTAAATTTTTTCAAAAATTTAATTTTTTATTTAAAATGGTTAATTTAATTAACTATACTTATTTTATTAATGTGATGGTTTGTTTTTTAAATTTAATTGAGGTTTAGCTGTTATTTTGGGGGGGTGTAAGATTCATAAGTCTCACAGCCATTCTGTGAGACTTATGAATGGAAGATGGTGTGCTGCCATTGGCTCTAACTGAGTCACGTGATCCCACAGCTCGCACGAATTCACTACGCCGCTGGGATACGCAAGCCCAGCACAGCTGATGTCTGGAACATCAAGTTCGTGCGAGCTGGATCAGAAAAAGCATAAGCGAGGTGAGACATCGCGGGGAAGGCTTACCCCCGCGGGAACAGAGTGAGATCAATTTCTGGGCCAATCTGTTTTTAGTGGAATTGGTTAAGGGATAGATGTTGGCCAGACAACTGGGAGGACCCCCTCTGCCCTTCTTCTAATAGTGCTGTGGGATCTTTTACATCCATCTGAGAGGGCTCAGTTTAACATCTCATCTGAAAGGTGACACTTCTGGCAGTGCTGCATTCCTTGAGTATTGCACTGATGTGTCAACCTTCTATTTATACCTGCCTCGTCTCCTACCTCCTCAGCTAACGCACCTTGTGTCTCGTAAATGTCTTTAATTGCTTTGATTCCTCTCATTATGCCTCATGTTGTATCACACTAATAACACTTCTGTCATTTAACTATCTTGTTTTCCACTTAAGCACTTTGCAAATCTTTGCATTTATTTCTCGTGTGTGTATTCCATCCCCCTTCCTTTTCTTCTGTTCCTTTCTAAACACTGTTGGTCTGTAATATCTTCCAGTTTTGATGAAGGGTCCACGCCTGAAATGTTAACTCTTCTTTTCTCTCCAAAGATGTTGACTGACATTGTGAAACAGGGTTGGCATTACATATCCTCTATTGCTACTGCTGTAATAACTGTATCTTCAAGACACGCCTAATCTCTTTTTTTCCCCCATATAATCCTCCACATGCACCTGAGTTTATTATGCCAGTGATCTACCACAGACTTTTCCTATTTGGTTTCTTGCACTGTGCTACATCCTCTGTGCCAGGCATGGGATGGTGATACATCATACTGTGTAGGTGAAGGTGCATGAATCTCTGTGCTCCTGCATGCTGTGTCGTTCATGCTGCAGTTCCAGATGGTCCGGATTCATTTATGGATAGCAGAACTTATATATTAGAAATGTATGACAACAACAACACCCTTTTATATAATGCCTTTAATGTTAAAAAAAAACTCCCAATGTGCTTCATATATAGGCATAAGGAAAGTGGACACCAAGCCAGGAAAGGAGAGATTAGAAGGAGTGAGGAAAAGCTTGGTTGAACAGATAGGATTTGAGAAGGTTTTTAAAGGAGAAGAGAAAGTTGGAGGAAGAGGGGTTTAGGTGGAGAATTCCAGAGAATAGCATCCAAGCGACAGAAGGCTTTGCCCGTGGTGAGATGGGAGGGAAGGATGTGCAAGAGGCTGGAGTCAGGGAAATGAAGAGTTTGGGTGAAATATGATGCTGGAGGAGTTTCTGGAGATAGGATGAGGTGATGGAGATTTTACAGCAGCAGAGGGTCAGATGTAGGGCAAAGGTGGGTAATGTTATGGAGGTGGAAATAAGCAGTCTTAGTAATGGAGAGTGTTTGGGGTCGGAAGATCAGTTCAGGGTCGAAAAGGACCCTAAGGTTGTAAACAATCTGGTTTAGCCTGAGAAAAAGGATACCATCAGTGAGAGCAAACAGGATGATTGCTTTGGTCTTTCCGATGTTGAGCTGAAGGAAGTTAAGATTGATCCAAGACTGGATGTCAGACAAGGAGAATAACAGGACAGAGGCAATCATGGGGCCAAGAGAACTGGGTGTCATCAGCATTCATGTGGAAATTCACCTTATGACTGCAGGTGATGTCAGCAAGGGGTGGCATGTACATGAGGAAGAGGAAAGGCCCAAGGATAGATCTTAGAATCATATTAATAGAGATACATAACCCTGAAATACACATCAGTAGAGAATAAAATAAAACAAAACAGGATAACTGATGGAAAGTGATGTACCAGATGTGGAATGGCATATACCATGATAGCGCTTAAGCTTTTTCTGAAATGTGCTGTTACATTCATGTTGGATGTAAACAATATTCATTGGGTTGAATCGTTCCAGAATCCAGGGCGGTGCCACTTGCTTGAGTCTCTGTAACGCCCAGCAGACTTTTTATACTGATGACTTCTGCAACCTTCAACTCAGAGTTAACTCCTTTAATCGTATGAATTCTTCATAAAATGCACAGTTGCCTTGACTGTTAAATGCAGTCTTCTCCTTGGTGGCCTTCTTTACATCATTGAATTGTTCTTTGAACCTTGCCAGGTCCTTTATTCCTGGGAATTTGATGCAACTATCAAACAACTCCGCCCAGGTCTCTCTCTCGTTTTGAAATTGTTTGACTTGACCCCTGTGCCAAAGATGATTGTACTCCGTACAATGTTTTTGCCACCACCAGTTTTAACTTTTGCTTGTTGATCCTGGGCGTGTTCTTTCCTCCTCTGGCACAATGTGTCATTTTGTAACCAGCTCTGCCATCCGTATTATTTTTCTAATTATTACTCAGAAAGGATCAATGGCTTTGTGTTTTCTTGTTCAGATGCTGAACAGTGATTATTAATAAAAGTGGTGCTTAACAATGTAAATAATGTGCGATCTGCTCGATGGTAACTCTGTGTGCTTACTGCTGTAAACCTGCGCAAAGTATACCAATGCTTGACATCCATAAATACACCTCTTAATGCTTTCACATGCTTGAAGAAAGTGTGCATTTGAAATCCAAGCCTGGCTTATTTGCTACATCACCTATTGTTGTTTCCTTTATTACTAATATGTCAATTTTTACATCACTGTCATTCTACAGCTTGCATTGATTTGCATAAACCAAATGAGTATTTACAAAGAAAAATTATACAATATAGGATCTCAACTATAGACAAATTTGTGATTAGATTAGAATACCAGTTCCTTGATTCCAGAAAAAATGGCAGGAGTGGGGAACAGACCTCATCAGATTTCACACGGTCAGCTCATTTAAATTATTATCATTTGTTCCCTTAACATTTATCATAATCAAGGGAGTGCTATGCTGAAAATGGGCAGGGAATGAGGTAGAACAATGGCTCTTAAAGGGCTGCTGCTCTTTTGAAACATTGCTGTTTGTTGTGACTAAATGGGGCTGCAAAAATGGAATCTCACCAAGCCCAAGGATAGAACTGCCCCCTTAAATGAAGACATTTTGAATGTTCTTGTGGAATTGTGTCAGAGAAGTGTTGCTGTGTTTGGGGCAGAATGGAATCCTGTGTGACCAAATGTGCAGCACGCATGGCAGAGGTTACTGAAAGAGTGAATGCTGTTTGCAGGTTCATAGGCAGCAAGAGCAGATAAGGGAAAAAAAACTCTCAGGAAGGTTAGGTTGTCTACAGATTGACAACGCAAATTAAATATATGCCTATAATAGGCATGTTATAAGCACTGTGCCTGTAACATGGTACAGCATTCCCAATGGAGCCTGGAAAGCATCAGAATAACCCTTTAGTTCTTTCAGACATAAACTTCCATGCCTGTAATATTTCAACTTGAATTTTGGGGCTGGCACAGAGAAAGGCTCCCACCCACATGTTGTGCCACCAAGTCAAAATACCACCTAAAACTACTTGCATGATGTGTAATCCTCCATTCATACAAAATAGAATACAGGCTTGGCGTTGAGGTACAATTCACATTGGGCCAGAAATTCGGCTCTTGTCGAGTGAGTACGCGCTGTGTACTCACCCGTAAGGCCACCTGAAGTGTCGGTTTCCTGCACTGCGCATGCGCGGGAAACCGGAACTTCCGTTCCCCTGAAGGGAGGGGTTCAGAAGTCGAACGTGTGCGCGGGAGAGGCAGCGCGCATGCAGCAAACTTCAGGTTTTTTTTCAAGTTTCTCCGGGAGGGTAAGTATGAAGAAGCTGCACTTTTAAAAAGGAGGCGCAAGGCCTGTTTTTAACAAGGTAAGTGGTTAATTAATTACAATTTAAACATTTTTTCAACAGGTTTATCTTTTTTAGATACTTTAAAGAAAGGTAAGTTTATTTTTAGCACCGTTAAAAAGTATAATTAATTTTTTCAAAAATTTTAATTTTTGTTTAATGTAGTTAATTTATTTAATTTATAGTTATTTTAAAAATGTGATTTAAAAAAAAAATTATTTGAAGTTTAAATGTGGTTTTGGGGCCGATCTCTATTCATAGATTTGACAGGTCTTCCTGTCAAATCTATGAATGAAAATGCCCTGCTAGGATTGGCTCTCCATGGCCCACGTGATCCCAGGGGACACTTCGAACTAACTGCGCCGCTGGGATACACAAGCACTGCGCGCCGGCAGCTGGAGGAGGCCCAGGACCCGAAGTCCTCGTGGGCCCAAAGCACAACTGCAGGCGGGGTAGGCAAGTACGCGTGCGATGCTTGCACCCGCAGGAAGCCAGAAAGCCGAATTTCTGGCCCATTAAATCCAAATGCTGAAGTGTATGCTTTCTTTGATTTAAAAAGAGGTGGCTTCCCCACAACCATGGAGAAAGAAACCAGACTGGTGGCAGCCCTGTCAAACTGCATGGTGTGACCTGCCACGTGGAGGTAGCTCTTGCAGTTGTGGGTGGGGTGACCATAGAAGGTGTAGGCCAGGAAGAGTTTGGTGTATTGGTGTATCCCTCACTGTCAACCGGGAGGGATTATGGAGTGTCCTCCTCAAATTCGGCTGCCCTCAAAAGTTTGTCACCATCCTCCGCCTGCTTCACGACGGCATGTGTAAGCATCAGCGCAGGCCCCAAGGATTTTTGTATCGGACATTTTGTATGATTGTTACTGCTGATTGACCAGCAGCCTGTTTGGAGAAGATGGGAGGGGCCCAGGTATTCGTGATGGACAGGAGATTCCAGCCAGGCCTACAAACTGATTACGGGAGAACATCTGAGCAGACAGAGTTCTCTGGCAAACAATGGCAAACCACTTAACCCAGGATCGGGTGAGAAGTGCGGCCCATCATCTGCCATTAACACTAGCACCTAGATGGGATAGCCCTGAAAGGCGGGAAACCAGACAAAGAAGGGTGATTAAAAAGACATCTCTGAACTTTTAGGGTATAAGAGAAGGCAGCTTTGACCATTCTCACTCTCTCTCACTTGCTCTCGCCTTCGTGTGCCCTCATCTCTGAACCAAGAACTGAGCACTCCGTCTGGGACGGAGAGAAGAAACCACCACGGGCAACAAGAGCCTCGCCTTGCTCTTCGACTGTAGGAACGAACCTCGTAACTGGGACTTGGATATTGCATCGGCGATACAGAACCAGGAGACACGTTCTACACAGGGGAGCAGCGAGCAAGAAAACGGACAATCGGGGTGAGCATTGTCCAAGCCCACGCATCCTCAAGATCACTGGTACTGTGTGAGGGGGTGTTGTGTGTCCCAACCAATCCAGAGGGATTTAGTGGGGAGGTTCTGTGTGTATTATATAGTGTATGTTCCGGGGTTTGTGGGACACGTCTGTGTTATACTCTGTATAGCAACACAGTGTGATTTTAGGCGTCTTAACACGAGACAGGGGCCTGTTCGACGGGCCAAGTTGTACTGTTGTACTGTTTGTTTTACGCCACCAGGCATTTTACGTACTGGAGGCAGGTGTGTGTGTTAACTTTATTAAACACCGTACGGTTGAGTCCGAAAAGCTTGTCTGTGTTCCAATCCTGTTCACCGTAATTCCTGTCATCTAGAACTAAGTAGGAGGGGTGATTCGAACCACCAAGGCAAACCACCGACACATGCAAGCTGTGATCCTGACCAACAGTTCACCACAGACCCAATTCATGTACAGACCGGGATCAAGCAAGGCTGTGTCATCACACCAACGCTCTTCTCGATTTTCCTTGCTGCAATGCTCCATCTCACCCTCAGTAAGCTCCCCGCTGGAGTGGAGCTAATTTACAGAACAAACGGGAAACTGTTCAACCTTCGTCGCCTCCAGTCCAGATCCAAGGTTGTCCCATCCTCTGTTGTTGAATTACAGTATGCAGACGACGTTTGCGTCTGCGCTCACTCGGAGGTCGAACTCCAAACCATCGTCAACACCTTCACCGAAGCATATGAGAGCATGGACCTTACACTAAACATCCGTAAGACAAAGGTCCTCTACCAACCTGCCCCCGCCACACAGTACTGTCCCCCGATTATCAAAATCCACGACAAGGCCTTGGATAACGTGGACCACTTTCCATACCTCGGGAGCCTAGTGTCAACAAGGGCAGACGTCGATGACGAAGTCCAACACCGCCTTCAGTGTGCCAGTGCAGCCTTCGGTCGCCTGAGGAAGAGAGTGTTTGAAGACCAGGACCTCAAACCCGACACTAAGCTCATGGTCTACAGAGCAGCAGTGATACCCGCCCTGCTGTATGCCTCAGAGACATGGACCATGTACAGCAGGCACCTCAAAGCACTGGAGAGGTACCATCAATACTGCCTCCGCAAGATCCTGCAAATCCATTGGCAGGATAGGTGCACCAATGTCAGTGTTCTCGCTCAGGCCAACATCCCCAGCATCGAAGCTTTGACCACGCTCGATCAGCTCCGATGGATGGGTCATATTGTCCGCATGCCCGATACGAGACTTTCAAAACAAGCGTTCTACTCGGAGCTCCGACACGGCAAGAGAGCCCCAGGTGCGCAGAGGAAATGCTTCAAGGACACCCTCAAAGCCTCCTTAAAAATGTGCAACATCCCCACTGACACCTGGGAATCCCTGGCCCAAGACCGCACAAAGTGGAGGAGAAGCATCCAGGAAGGCACCGAACACCTCGCGTCTCTTTGCCAGGAGCAAGCGGAAGCCAAGCGCAAGCAGCGCAAGGAGCGCACGTCAAGCCAAGCACCCCACCCAGCTGCCCCTTCAACCACCGTCTGCCCCACTTGTGACAGAGACTGTAGGTCCCACATTGGACTCATCAGTCACCTGAGAACTCATTTTTAATGTGGAAGCACGTCATCCTCGGTTCCGAGGGACTGCCTAAGAAGAGAAGGTATATTGGTGCTTGGCCAACAAAGCAAGTGAAGTGAGTGGCAACTCCACAGCCACTTCTCATCATCATTCCCAGACCTTTTTGAATCACAAAATTGTGAAAAGTTCAACAAACAACCACAATGTGGGTGACCCACTTGGGAACATATTGAAGTGTCTCATCTGATCTGTGCAGACGATGAAATCTTCCCTTTCGGACCTCTATAATTCTCTCAAGTGATAGAATGGGTCTTGTTATACCAAAGTATTCCTGTGTTCCTGGCACTCTCAGTGGGGTCATGAACCACAGCAGCAAGGGGTAAGCTTTATCTCCCAAAAGCTATCCTGAACAATGAATATTTTCCCTGAATAGATAGGGAGGCTGGAATTCCACAACACAAAGAAGTCATGACACCTGCCTGCAGAGTTGGCATTCATATAAAGAATCCTTTGCAGCTAGTCAAAGACACCTTGTACATTAAGAGAAAGAGTATTCTTTCTGTTGAAAAAATTCAAAGGGTTGACTCTTAGAGCTCACATGACAATGCAAATCCTATCAATAGCACACTGTACTTTGGAGAACTTAGCAACATGATAAACTAACTGCCCCATCATGCTGTTGCTCTAGAGTTATCTCAAAGTGAATTAATTCACCAACTCTTCTGAAGATTTTATCTGTCACCTAGCAAATGCATACCCAAATGGAACTGTGGGTGATATACAAAGACCCACCGTTGCAACTTGAAAGGAGCCAGTGGCAAAAAAAAACTAAAAGTGGTGGAGACTTTGATGTCAATCAGGAAAACTGTTCAGACTGATGATTTGGGCTGCAAGTCATCTTTCAAATAGTGGCACACTTCATCTATCTCCTCTATAGTGAATGTTGGTCTCACACAGAGCTCCTCACTTAAATCTTGATTAGATCTGCAGGGACTATATAAGCTTTGGGAGATGGAGTAATATTTAGTTTGCCTCATACTCCTTAAATGCTGTTTCACTATCCTTGGGTCCATTCTTGTTTTCCTCTTCCTTCATTTTTTTGTGAATAGAGAAACCCCCACAGAGAAACCCATGTTGCTAGACAATTAGCTCTCAATCTGGGCGGAGGTCCATACTTCCTGGGGGTGGGAAGTGGGCGGGAATTCTGACAGACTCTCAGGGGGATAAATTCAGCTGTGCTGGAAACTGGCAATGGTTGTCAGGATTTTCACCCAGTGACGATGATGGAACAGCAATATATGTCCAAGTCAGGATGTTCTGTGATTAGGAATGGAACTTGGAGCTCATGGTGTTCCCATGATATTGTCCTTCTCAGTGGTAGATCCTGTGCAGCTGTTGACGTAAGCTTGGTGAGTAGCTGCAGTTCGTCCTGCAGATAATATATACTGCCACCACAGTATCCCATTGCGGGAGAAGGTGGATGTTGAATCCAGTGGCAGGAGCACTGATCAAGCAAATTGCTCTGCCCTGGATGATGTCAAGTTTCTTGAGCAGCTACACCCATTCAGATGTGTGGTGAGTATTACATCACATTTCTGGCTTGTACTTTATAGATGGTCGGACGTTAGGTGGTGAGCCACTCATTGCAGAATATCCAGCCACTGCCCCATTCTTGTAGCCATGGTGAAGACCAATGGAAATCAATGGAATGAAAATCAGTTGTGTTCTATAAATGGTGAGCGATCTGCCCAGCCAGATTACGGCCCAGGTGAAGACAAGAAATTACACCATGATTTCTTACAATTAGGAGGTATAATGACACCCACACACATCCTGTGTGCTGCCATCAAAGTCTGCACAAATATTTGTACTGGCAGAATTGTCACCTTGCAAGTCAGGCTGATTTATCAATGTGCCCTCGTGAAGTATGTGGGCGTGCTCTCTGATCATACCCTTGTATGAGATTATGTGACAAATTTTAAATTGTTTTGTTCCCTTTTTAATCATAAAAGCACAGTCTTTAGGACCAAAGTTCAAAGTGGTTCATTTCAATGATTGACTGATTGATGAGAAATTATTGACAATGTTTTGATTTTCACAGACACAAATGTCATTTACTGCTGATTGGACTGTGATTTCTGCCTTGCGTCCTTCTTGCATAATGTATATATTCAAATATTTGTATGTAATTTGGCTCATTGTGTATTGGTGTGTAATATTGTTACATTCTTTTAATATTCCAACTTCAAATTAATTGAGTGATTCAAAACAGGACACAAACTTTTGGAGGCCTTGTTGCTTCTGGTGATAAATTACAGACCTATTAGTCTTACCTCATTACCATACAAAATAATCTTGAGGATTATCTGCACAATAATAACCTAGTGAACAGCAGTTAACATGGATTTAGATGGGGAAGATCCTGTCTGACCAACGTTGTTGACTTTTATGAGGAGGTGACATCCCAAGTGGTGTATCAAAGACTTCCAAAAAGCAATTAATAAAGTTCTGCACGAAAAGCTACTAGCTAATTTTGGAAACAGGTAAGAGATTGGCTGAAGGGTACGAAACATCAGTTACTTGTTGTTGAGGAGTCCTGTCAGGGTGGGAAGAGGAGCGCTGAATGGGGAGCCACAGTGTGTGCAGCCATCAAAAGCTGCACAAATAATTGTACTGGCAAAATTGACACCTTGCAAGTCAGGTTGATTTATAAATGTGCCCTCGTGAAGTAAGCAGGAGTGCCTTTATAGAACTCAACTTTTGTTTAGAATTTATATCGATGGGCAGAACTTCAACTTTGGTGGGAATGTAAAATGGGCGGTGGCGGAGCAGCCACCCATTAAACACCCCACCTAATTTTGCTTTACATTGACTTCGATAGAAAGTAAAAATTGGGCGGGGTGTATAATGGACGGCCAATCAACTACTGCCCATTTCACACCCTTACCCAAGATGAATGTTCCGTCCAATGACTTTGATTCAGAAATGCAATGCAAATTGGTCAAGTAGAAGGGGCAGTTGTTTCTGAGCAGGCAGCTTAGGAAATACTTAATTTTGTCTATCCTCAAGATGGGCAAATTATGGAAGTATAGAGAACAATGGCAAGTGAAATTTAAGGGCTGATCTGCAATGTTACACTTGGAGAACAGTCCCTTACCAACATCAGAAAGATAGGCCCTCAGCGTATTCAGTGCTAAACTCCTGAAACTGCAAGACAAAGTTCTTTTCAATTTTTGAGGTAGTGCTATAGGCACGCATTAGTTTCATTAGACCTTATAAAATTGTGCACAAACATTATAATAGGTCCCATAAATGAATTATCTGTTCTATGGCACGACTCCTCATTCCCTGAGTGTTGTATAAAACAAGCATTTGGAGACTTGCAATCCAAAGCTTGATCCAAAGCTCTAGTACTTAAAGCTCGGTTTTATTTTCACTCTTGTTTTTAATTTCATCAACAGAATTTTGTACTTTAGAGCTAATGTCATTTTCTCTGCTGCTTTTCTGCATTTCAGCATCCTTTGGTTCACCACCAACAGTAGCTTTGCTGCTTCCAGTTGTCACTCTCACCTTAAGCACAGTACGTAGCATTGGATTCCACTGGGCTCACTGACTATTCTGGATTTGGAGAAGAGGAATTCCTGCAAAGGGAGGGAAGACAGGTGCACTTGCATCTTAGGTATCTGGCTCTCGCCTGCAGGCGGCCCAGGACTAATGTGATACAACCCAACACAGCTACTTAGGCATGTAGCCCTGCCTTCCCCATTTATGATTCAGTAGGGAAGCAGTCATCTGATTATGCCATCTACTGGAGCATCACCTGCAGGCTATATCCAAGAGAGGGTACCAATATCGCTTTGAATCGCAGGGGATTTCATTCGATCAACATACACTATGTGGAATAATGCAAGATACCTCAGCAGCAGCCACAATGCTTTCATCCTAAGTCCATGATTACATAACCATAAGTGGATCCTGCATTCCATAAGAACAGGAGTCTACTCTTACTGCCCAACATCTAGTCATACAATAGCATGACCCAGGGGACCATAATAATGAAACCCCTTGTTATATGTTCGCGATACCATTATCTCACGTTCCTCCAAGAGCACTTCTTCAATCTCCCATCAGGCAGACTGATTAACATTGTAGTGAGATAAGGTCAGTTACATATCATCAAGCACTTTTATTTTACAAACCATAAATGAACATAGAGAGAAACAGGTATCACTTAAATGGTTGACTCTTAACTGCTCTCTGAAGTGGCCAAGCAAGCCACTTGATTTCAGGGCAACTAGGGATGGGCAATAAATGCCAGCCTGTGCAGCAAGGCCCATGTCCTGAGAATGAATATAAAAAATCTCACTTAATTCAGTCCTTCCTCCTGATATAGAAAAACTATCAAAGCACGCCACACTATCCATATTAGCCTGTTAATTTCTGCTCAGCTTTTTTCTGAATCTCTTGGCTCTGAGCTTAAACATGAGAGTTTTCTCTTGCTAGATTGGGCTCGCTTCCCATACCTTGCTGAACTGATCCGACCTTGTGTTTATCTCTTCTTTTGTTCCCTACCTGGACGGAAAGTGGGCAGTATTACTTCTGATTCCTTCCCATCTGGAAGTTGGTCAGCAGTGCTGCCAATGAAGCAAGCTATTGCCCTCCCAGGAGTGGATTTCTGTCAGATAACCTATGTGGAGCTTACAGGCAGTGTGGTTATTTCATCATACCTGCTGTGGATGCCTCCTGGAATCATCTGACTTTAACGACCTCTATTTGTCTTGATCTGATAAAGATAACAGTTTAAATGATTAGCTAATTAACTTTCAGGAAAGCTCATTAACATATTTATCTTCTCTTTGCCTTAGTGGCTCCAATCTGCCTTCCTCTGTCAAGATAACAAACCTTGGTGAATTAACAAAATTCCAAATCTGCCTTCATATCAAAAAATTATTATAGCTTGAACCAAAAATCCTTCCTATGTCAAATAGTCAGGAATCCTAAAATGCGACAGGCAAAATAGTCAGTTTGGCTGCTAGGGGACCAGGGTTACTCTTTCCTGCCCTTGCAATTAATACCTGCTTCTGATGTCAGATCAAGTAGTATCCTGGTATATAGCACTAAAAAAGTGTCATCTTCTGAGTGCTGCACAACTTTACCATTTGGAGAAGAGAAGCTATGCAGCCAGAAGGACTGGAATGAGACCTTGCAGCCTTGTCTGCAGAGAAGGAGGAGAAAGAGAAGTGCCTAAGGTTGATGCAAGGCCAAGCAATCTGGTGTGGTGAGGAGTCACTGACAAGGTTGTCGCTTAAAAGCAGTCCCTGAGCTCCTCTGTTGATAATCCTATGGTCTTCATTGTAGTAAACTGACTCTATAACAACACAATGACCTTAATGCCCCTTGCTTCATTACCATTCCAATATATTAGGCCCCAGTGCCAACATGCATATGCCCTTTCAGTTCAAAAAAGTCATCCTCAACCTTCCCAAAAAGGGTGGTTTATTTATCTACTGCACATGAGTATTCCTAAACAACAACAACTTACATTTATATAGCACCTTTAATGTAGTAAAACGTCCCGATGGTTCCCTAGTCCATGCCCTTGATGATAATGTAGGGTGAGTGTTGTCTACTTCCTCATCTCTTCTTCCTTCTAAGTACCCTACCTCAGTGGGAGCAGTAAGTATGGTGGCATGTTGCTGCTCCTCAGTGTGGACCCTGTGACGTATCTGTAGGAAATTCCCTCTTTTTGCTGGGTTATGAGATGGCACTGCCACTACTGCCAGCATCTCAACATTTATGTTGATTGGTTGCTGCTGCCTCCTACTGCCTTTTATGCAATCCTCTGAGGGGGCTGTGTGGAAGCGGCAGATAGATCCTCACCCTCAGAAGTGAGCTGCTTATTCACCTTTCCCCCTGCCATATCTCAGCTGCGAGCCATCCTTTGTGGATAGCCAGGATATGTGTAGGGACAGACCCTTGGCCACGACTAAAAAGTATGCAGCCTGCCATTAAGGTGCTGTCAAACCAATCCTCTAGCCTTTTAGACCTGAAGTGAGAGCCTCCTGTAAATTGGAACCCAAGAGCTCAATAACAACAGACACAGAGTTGGCGAGCAAAACCTCATCAGCACTAGAACATTCTGTTATCTGCAGTTCCTCTGCAAGACGCACTAGAATTGACACTTCCTCTATGGTATTCTGCAGGTTCCCAGATCTTCTTAAGCCTACACAGAAGTTAAAGCAGCACTGCTCCATATTCTCCACCATTTCATGCAGGGAGTTCTGAAGATTCTTGAAGGATAGTGTTAAGAACTTCTGCTAATTAATCAATGCAGATTGGTGAGGGAAACCTACTGGGGTCTGTTGTAGACTAATTGATAGAGATTGATTGCTATGACTATGTCAACAACTCCATTATCACTGTATCATGTGACTACCAGGGTGGTCGAAGGCAAACTAGGTGGACCTTCATCTTTTTTCATCTAGCAATTCCTATGTTCCTATGTATCTAGTCCCTGTAAGGTACAAATCCATGGATTCCACAAAAGCTACATGTTTGGCTCTTACCCTCCATTCCTTCTGTTGCTACTCTTCTGGTGCCATCTCTTCATTGGTGCTCAGTGCTTCCTTATGTGCTCCCTCCTGATTCCCCTATCTGATACCCCCAAAGTGGATGCTTCTGGAGCTTGTGAGGTCTGGAGTGCTTAAAAGTGCTGATAGGATGGGGCTGCTTTCTCATCCTCCACAGTACCAGCATTCTTATCTTTGGAAAGCATTAGACAAAAAAGGGAGATGTTACCATAGGTTGTGCAACCAATGATTGTGACCAAAGTAGCATAGCCTAAATGGTTCTTTAAAACCGAGAGACAGTTGTGACACTCTCTTAGGCACTGAATGAGTGCAAAATTCTTGCAATAAGAGGAAGTTGAAGTGAGGCCTTACTTTGTTGGGCTGGTATGAATCCACCAAGCTCTCCTTTGCCCACTACTTCAATGCCCTTTATTCTAATTATTTAGAGGGCCGGCTCCTCGTGTCAATTGAGACCACTCAGGTTACGTGGTCTGCCTCCACTGCATGCAGTCTCACAAAGATTGTATGTAACCTTCTCCTCCTACCAAAGCAGAGCAAACAGAGAATTTGTTCATTAGCATTAGGCTAGATGTAAACAACTAACAGGAGGAGGAGGCTCCATGAACATTCCCATCCTCAATGATGGTGGAGCCCAGCACGCGAGTGCAAAAGACAAGGCTGAAGCGTTTACAACCATCTTCAGCCAGAAGTGCCAAGTGGATGATCCATCTCTGCCTCCTCCTGAAGTCACCACCATCACAGAAGCCAGTCTTCAGCCAATTCGATTCACTCCACGTGATATCAAGAAACGGCTGAGCGCACTGGATACAACATAGGCTATGGGCCCCAACAATTTCCTGGCTGTCGTGCTGAAGACTTGTGCTCCAGAACTAGCTGCGCCTCTAGCCAAGTTGCTCCAGTACAGCTACAACACTGGCATCTAACTGACAATGTGGAAAACTGCCCAGGTATGTCCTGACCGCAGAAAGCAGGACAAATCCAATCCAGCCCATTACCGCCCCACCAGTTTACTCTCAATTATCAGCAAAGTGATGGAAGGTGTCATCGAGAGTGCTATCAAGCAGCACTTACTCACCAATAACCTGCTCACCGATGCTCAGTTTGGGGTTCCATCAGGAACATTCAGCTCCAGACCTCATTACAGCCTTTGTCCAAACATAGACAAAAGAGCTGAATCCCAGAGGTGAGGTGAGAGTGACTGTCCTTGACATCAAGGCAGCATTTGACCAAATGTGGCATAAAGGAGCCCTAGTAAAATTGAAGTCAATGGGAATCAGGGGGAAAACTCTCCACTGGCTGGAGTCATACCTAGCACAAAGTTGTGGTTGTTGGAGGCCAATCATCTCAGCCCCAGGACATTGCTACAGGAGTTCCTCAGGCCAGTGTCCTAGGCCCAACCATCTTCAGCTGCTTCATCAATGACCTTCACTCCATCATAAGGTTAGAAATGGCGATGTTCGCTGATGACTACACAGTGTTCAGTTCCATTCGCAACTCCTCAGATAATGAAGCAGTCTATGCCCGCATACAGCAAGACCTGGACAACATTCAAGCTTGGGCTGATAAGTGGCAAGTAACATTCGGACCACATAAGTGCCAAGCAATGACTATCTCCAACTAGAGAGAGTCTAACCACCGCCCTTTGACATTCAACGGCATTACCATTGCTGAATTCCCCAACATCAACATCCCAGGCCTACTGTGGCTACAAGAGCAGACCAGGGGCCGGGTATTCTGTGGCGAGTGTTTCACCTCCTGACTCCCCAAAGCTTTTCCACCATCTACAAGGCACAATCCAGGAGTGTGATGGAATACTCTCTACTTTCCTGGATGAGTGCAGCTCCTACAACACTCAAGAAGCTCGACACCATCCAGGACAAAGCAGCCCGCTTGATTGGCACCCCATCCACTACCTTAAACATTCACTCCCTCCACCACCGGCGAACCGTGGCTGCAGTGTGTACCATCTACAAGATGCACTGCAGCAACTCACCAAGGCTTCTTCGACAGCACCTCCTAAACCCATGACCTCTACCACCCAGAAGGACAAGGGCAGCAGGTGCATGGGAACACCACTAACAGCACTATGGGAGTACCTTCACCACAGGGACTGCAGCAGTTCAAGAAGGCGGCTCACCACCACCTTCTCAAGAGCAATTAGGGATGAGCAATAAATGCTGGCCTTGCCAGTGACGCCCACATCCCAGGAATGAATGTAAAAAAAATGTCGATCCTACATTCCACCTGGCATAAAGGGCAGAGTAGAGAGCATACAAATAATTTGAGGAACCCGAGAGAGTGGGTGAGAAAATATGATCCTTTCAGTGAGTGAAGGTCAAGCCCTGGCCTTTGTCTGTCACGAAGTTTGAGCTATACCTTTACTGAGATGGTAGTGAGGGGGTGTTAGATGTTAGATTTATCCAATGCTTTGCTGATCTGACAACATTCTATGGTCTGAGTGCTTGACACATTGCTTTCCTTTCATTGGGCACAATTTATTGAAGCTTACGTTGGCTCCTCAGCCCTGCGAATCTTCTGCACATTTGCTCCCATGACTTATTGACAAAGGAAACTGCACTGTTCGCCACCTCTTGCTGTGCCTGATGCACTGTAGCTTTATTAGGAGGATATCCCTCTGCCACAATAATAGTTTCTTCTCTCTGTGTCACCTCCATCAGTAGAACTCCAGGGGGGAGAAATTGCGTAGCGCCCCATTTGGGGCGATAACTTTTGCGGTAGCGAAAAAGTATCGCTGGGCACTACGCGAGGGACTCCGACACGAACTTCCAGTTTCGCGCTCCAGAAGGAAGTGGAGCGCTAAATCAAGCGCTACCACTTCCCTTGGAGCACTAAAGCCGGCAAGAGGGGGTGGTAACAGTGCAGCGCTGCCCAATGTCGAGAGCAGCACTGCAGAAAGCAGAGGCTCCTTCCCTCCGTTAATGGAAAGGGCCATCGCTGCAGGCTCTGCATGGAAAGGAGGTCCCTCGTCGCTGACGGCAGACGCAATCTGCGACGATCAGCCCCAAGCACTCTAGCAGAGTGCAGGGCTGATCGATCGCGGCTGAGGAAAACGCTGAAAAATTGAAGTAACGCATTCAGAAAGTTTTATCATTGACGCAACCATCATGCCCTTTAAATAGTGCTCCCTAAGCACCCGGCCTCCCTAACAATGCCTTCTGCAGCTGCCGGTGTTGTCGCCCGGCGATGGTGCAGCAGGTAGAACTGATGTTCTGGTCCGGGGCGCTACTGGGGCGAAGCGCAGTACGATGACATCACGATCTCCAGGTGCAGGAGATCGTGGCACTAGGGGTTACCGCCACCGCAAACCTCAATGGGAATTTTGCGGGCGTCAGTACTCTCGCCGTGCACGGTTGCAAAGCCGGTAGCGCCCTGTTATCGCCCCCCGGTGGCGCTAACGGGAGGCACAAAGGAGGTAAAGGTTTTATTGGTGAAGGGGGTAGTTCTCAGTGCTCCTTCAGCCATATCCTTACTCACCTGGCAGCCTCCACCCAAAACTGTGCCATATCCCTTAAATACAACATCCTTTTAATAGCTGCTTCACTTCAGATTTCCTGCTCCTTCAAGTCTCTCAACACTCCATAAGCAAATAAATAAGGTGCAGAAAGGTAAGGCAAATTATTGGGCTTGCCATACTTTATCTTTGAAAAGCTAAAGAAAATTTCTATTGAAATCTGAAGATGTTTCTTATTTAGGGAAATTAACTCATCCTGAACTTTACTTGTATTTATGTTTTGCATTGTACTCTTTATGACTTGATGAATGTGGCAAAATTTCTTTTTATGTTTAATTGTAAAGATATACGTTAGTACCTGCAGCCGATTTAATATCTGCCAATTAGAAGTGTATGGAGTGGTGTAGTACGCAGATTACTGCCAGTGGTGTTCTTCAGGTCATCAAAGGGCAGACTATCGATTTTTCAAAATAGAGCTTCCAGATTGTAGGATACAAAGTCAGTTTACAGCAACTACAATGAATCTATTGAAAGATGAAACTGTTCTATAAAAATCCAAAATTATAATGGGCCCAAACAGTGCTCTATGAATGTGTTATCTTTCTGCACTTGTCAACACAGTCTGTCATAGTCAAATCAAATTAATTGAAGATAAATTACGAAGTTACAAACGAAAAGGAAATAGAGTGCAGGCTGGAATGTTTGTCTTCATTTGGCTTATTAAAAGTTTACGAGTTCTCTTTCAGTGGAAAGAATACAGACCACAAAAATTTGCATATTTTTTCAACCTTTACAAATGTGCTATTAGTCTTTCCAAATGAACAACTTTACAAACTCAATTAAACCATAATTGGTCATTTTAAAAGTCAGAGAACTGACTATCTTTTAATCAGTAACAACAGAGTACCAGAAAGGAACTACAGTGGAATATTTTAATGGACAGAGAGTTGGTAAGAGAGATCTGCTAGCCATAGAATCATAGAATGGTTACAGCACAGAAGGAGGGCATTCGGCCCATCGAGCCCATGCCAGCTCTCTGCAAGAGCACTTCAGCTAGTCCCACACCCTCGCCCTTTCCCCATAGCCCTGCAAATTTTTTTCCTTCAGGTACTTATCCAATTCCCTTTTGAAAGCCACGATTGAGTCTGCCTCCACCACCCTTTCAGGCAGTGCATTCCAGATCCTAACCACCCACTATATAAAAAAGTTTTCCTCATGTCGCCTTTGGTTCTTCTGCCAATCACCTTAAATCTGTGTCCTCTGGTTCACGACCCTTCCGCCAATGGGAACAGTTTCTCTCTATCTACTCTGTCTAGACCCCTCATGATTTTGAACACCTCTATCAAATCTCCTCTCAACCTTCTCTGCTCTAAGGAGAACAACCCCAGCTTCTCCAGTCTATCCACGTAACTGAAGTCCCTCATCCCTGGAACCATTCTTGTAAATCTTTTCTGCACCCTCTCTAAAGATTTCACTTCCTTCCTAAAGTGCGGTGCCCAGAATTGGACACAATACTCCAGTTGAGGCCGAACCAGTGTTTTATAAAGGTTCATCATAACTTCCTTGCTTTTGTACTCTATGCCTCCATTTATGAAGCCCAGGATCCCGTATGCTTTTTTAACCGCTTTCTCAACCTGCACTGCCACCTTCAACGATTTGTGCACATATACCCCCAGGTCTCTCTGTTCATGCACCCACTTTAGAATTGTACCCTTTAGTTTATATTGCCACTCCTCATTCTTCCTACAACTTTTCTGCGTTAAATTTCATCTGCCATGTGCCCATTCCACCAGCCTATCTATGTTCTCTTGAAGTCTATCACTATCCTCCTCACTGTTTACTATACTTCCAAGTTTTGTGTCCTCTGCAAATTTTGAAATTGTGCCCTGTCCACCCAAGTCCAAATCATTAATATATATCAAGAAAAGCAGTGGTCCTAGTACTGACCCCTGGGGAACACCACTGTATACCCTCCTCCAGTCCGATAAACAACCGTTCACCACTACTCTCTATTTCCTGTCACTTAGCCAATTTCATATCCATGCTGCTACTGTCCCTTTTATTCCATGGGCTTCAATTTTGCTGGCAAGCCTATTATGTGGCACTTTATCAAATGCCTTTTGGAAGTCCATGTACACCACATCAACTGCATTGCCCTCATCAACCCTCTCTGTTACCTCATCAAGAAACTCAATCAAGTTGGTTAAACATGATTTGGCTTTAACAAATCCGTGCTAAGGTTAAGGACATCTCCTCTGGGCTGGAAAGAAACTTGCAGTGGGAGGGGGTGGATCCAGTTGTCGTGGTCCATGTTGGTACAAACCACGTAGATAGGACAAGGAAGCGGTTCTGTTAAAGGAGTATGAGCAGCTAGGGGTCAAATTAAAAAACAGAACCTCAAGGGTAATAATCTCTGGATTATTACCTGAGCCACGAGCGAATTTGGCTAGGACAAATAAAATTAGAGAGTTAAATGAGTGGCTCAAAGACTGGTGTGGGAGAAATGGGCTTTGCTTCCTGGGACACTGGCACCAGTACTGGGGCAGGAGGGAGCTGTTCCATTGGGACGGGCTTCACTTGGCCAGTGCTGGGACTAGAGTCCTGGCGGATCATATAACTAGGGCTGTAGAGAGGGCTTTAAACTAACTAGTGGGGGGGGAGGTTCCTAGAGAGCAAATAATAAAAATGACAACAGAGAAGGTCATAGACTTAGGTAGCAGTGGGGAAATTAAAAACCAGAGTGTGTCAGGAAGGGCCAGAAGGTATGGAGTAAAAGGTAAAGTAATAAAAAGGGCAAAAGCAGGAACTAAGTGTCACAAAACATATTTGAAAGTTCTCTATCTGAATGCACGTAGCATTCATAACAAAATAGACGAGTTAATGGCACAAATAACTACATTAGGTATGATCTTGTGGCCATTACAGAAACATGGCTGCAGGGTAACAATGCCTGGGAATTAAACATACCAGGTTATTTAACGATCAGGAAGGACAGGCAGGAAGGAAGGGGAGGTGGGGTGGCTATGTTAATAAAGGAAGGAATCACTGTAATACAGAGAAATAATATTGGGTCAAAAGATCAGGATAATGAAACAGTTTGGGTGGAGATAAGGAATAATAAGGGGAAAAAAACACTAGTGGGCGTAGTCTATAGGCCTCCGAATAGTTGCAACTCTGTTGGACGGAGTATCAATCGGGAAATAGTTGAGGCTTGTAATAAGGGAACATCTATAATTATGGGGGATTTTAACTATCATATTAATTGGACAAATCAAATTGGGCAGGGCTGCCTTGAGGATGAGTTCATTGAGTGTATTAGGGATGGGTTTCTTGAGCAGTATGTAACTGAACCGACCAGGGGGCAAGCAATCTTAGATCTGGTCCTGTGTAACGAGACAGGATTAATTAAAAATGTCCTAGTAAAGGATCCCCTTGGAATGAGTGACCATAACATGGTTGAATTCCATATTCAATTAGAGGGTGAGAAGGTTGGATCTCAAACAAGCGTGCTAAGCTTGAATAAAGGAGACTATGAAGGTATGCGAGCGGAATTGAGTAGAGTGGATTGGGAAAATAGATTAAAGGGTAAGACGATACATGATCAGTGGTGTACATTTAAGGAGTTATTTTACAACTTCCAAAAAATATATATTCCACTGAGAAGAAAAGGGTGTAAAAGAAAGGACAGTCATCCGTGGCTAAGTAAAGAAATTAAGGATAGTATTCGACTAAAAACAAGGGCTTATAAGGTAGCCAAATCTAGTGGGAGGATAGAGAATTGGGAAAACTTTAAAAGACAGCAAAAAATAACAAAAAGATTGATTAAGAAAGGGAAGATAGATTATGAAAGTAAATTAGCAAAAAATATAAAAACAGATAGTAAGAGTTTTTATAGTTATATAAAAAGAAAAAGGGTGGCTAAAGTAAATGTTGGTCCCTTAGAGGATGAGACCGGGAAATTAATGGTGGGAAATATGGAGATGGCAAATACACTGAATGAATATTTTGTATCAGTCTTTACAGTAGAGGACACTAAGAATATCCCAACACTGGACAAACAGGGGGCTATGGGGGGGAGGAGCTAAACACAATCAAAATCACTAAGGAAGTGGTACTTGGTAAAATAATGGGACTCAAGGCGGATAAATCATCTGGACCTGATGGCTTACATCCTAGGGTCTTGAGGGAAGTGGCGGTAGGGATTGTGGATGCATTGGTAATAATTTTCCAAAACTCCCTGGACTCAGCAAAGATCCCGGCAGACTGGAAAACTGCTAATGTAACACCCTTATTTAAAAAGGGCAGTAGACAGAAGGCTGGAAACTATAGACCGGTTAGCCTAACATCTGTGGTAGGTAAAATTTTGGAGTCCATTATTAAGGAGACAGTAATGGGACATTTGGATAATCATAATTTAATAGGACAAAGTCAGCATGGTTTTATGAAGGGGAAGTCATGTTTGACAAATTTGCTGGAGTTCTTTGAGGAAGTAACACACAGGGTGGATAAAGGGGAACCAGTGGATGTGGTGTATTTAGACTTCCAAAAGGCATTTGACAAGGTGCCACACAAAAGATTATTGCTTAAGATAAAAAATCACGGGATTGGGGGTAATATTCTGGCATGGATAGAGGATTGGCTATCTAACAGAAGGCAGAGAGTTGGGATAAATGGTTCATTCTCAGACTGGCAATCAGTAACTAGTGGTGTTCCGCAGGGGTCAGTGCTGGGTCCCCAACTCTTTACAATCTATATTAACGATTTGGAGGAGGGGACCGAGTGTAACATATCAAAATTTGCAGATGATACTAAGATGGGAGGGAAAGTAGTGAGTGAGGAAAACATAAAAAATCTGCAAGGGGACATAGACAGGCTAAGTAAGTGGGCAGAGATTTGGCAGATGGAATACAATACTGGAAAGTGTGAGGTTATACACATTGGCAGGAAAAATAGTAGAGCAAGTTATTATCTAAATGGCAAGAAACTGGAAAGTACTGAAGTGCAAAGGGATCTGGGGGTCCTGGTGCACGAAACTCAAAAGGTTAGTATGCAGGTGCAGCAAGTGATTAAGAAGGCCAATGGAATGTTGGCTTTCATTGCTAAGGGGATAGAATATAAAAATAGGGAGGTATTGCTTCAGTTGTACAAGGTATTGGTGAGACCGCACCTGGAATACTGCATACAGTTTTGGTGTCCATACTTAAGAAAAGACATACTTGCTCTCGAGTCAGTACAAAGAAGGTTCACTCGGTTAATCCCGGGGATGAGGGGATGGACGTATGAGGAGAGGTTGGGTAGATTGGGACTCTACTCATTGGAGTTCAGAAGAATGAGAGGCGATCTTATTGAAACATATAAGATTGTGAAGGGGTTGGATCGGGTGGATGCGGGGAGGATGTTCCCGATGATGGGTGAAACTAGAACTAGGGGGCATAGTCTTAGAATAAGGGGCTGCTCTTTCAAAACTGAGATGAGAAGGAACTACTTCACTCAGAGGGTGGTAGGTGCATGGAATATGCTGCCCCAAAAAGCTGTAGAAGCTACATCATGACATAAATTTAAAACAGAAATAGACAGTTTCCTAGAAGTAAAGGGAATTAAGGGTTACGGGGAGCGGGCAGGAATTTGGACATGAGTCTAGGTTCGGATCGGTCATGGCCCTGTGGGTAGCGTAGCGGGCCCAGGGGCCATGTAGCCTGATCCTGCTCCTATTTCGTGTGTCCAATTCTGTTAGGTTCAGGAGATGGTTCTGTGATAGTAGATTGGCGGTTAGGATCAGATCAGCCATGATCTTATTGAATGGCGGAGCAGGCTCGAGGGGCCAATTGGCCTACTCCTGCTCCTATTTCTTATGTTCTTATGTTCTTATGAGATATTTTTTAAACTGCACCACCAAGAGCTGATTACATGGGATATAAAGCACAGAAAAAGGCCATTCGGCCCAATCAGTCCATGCTGACGCCTTTACTCATCTAACTCTATCAGCATAACCCTCTATTCCCTTCTCTCTCATATGCTTATCTAGCCTCCCATTAAATAAATCTATACTATTCACTTCAACGACTCCCTGTGGTAGCAAGTTCCACATTCTCACCACTCTCTGGATAAAGAAGTTTCTTCTGAATTCCCCATTTGATTTCTTGGTGACTGTCTTATAATGATGGCCTTTAGTTTTGCTCTTCCCCACAAGTGGAAACATTCTCTCTGTGTCTACTCTATCAAAACCTTTCATAATTTTAAAGACCTCTATTAAATCACCCCACAGTCTTCTCTTTTCAAGTGAAAAGAGACCCAGCCTGTTCATCCTTTCCTGATAGGTATAACCTCACATTTCAGGATCATAGAATCATAGAATGGTTACAGCACAGAAGAAGGCCATTCGGCCCATCGAGCCCATGCCGGCTCTCTGCAAGAGCACTTCAGCTAGTCCCACTCCCCCGCCCTTTCCCCGTAGCCCTGCACATTTCTTTCCTTCAGATACTTATCCAACTCCCTTTTGAAAGCCGTGATTGAATCTGTCTCCACCAACCTTTCAGGCAGTGCATTCCAGATCTTAACCACTCGCTGCGTAAAAAAGTTTTTCTTACGTCGCCTTTGTTTCTTTTGCCAATCACCTTAAATCTGTGTCCTCTGGTTCTCGACCCTTCTGCCAATGGGAACAGTTTCCCTCTATCTACTCTGTCCAGACCCCTCATGATTTTGAACACCTCTATCAAATCTCCTCTCAATCTTCTCTGCTCCAAGGAGAACAACCCGAGCTTCTCAAGTCTATCCACGTAACTGAAGTCCCTCATTCCTGGAATCATTCTCGTAAATCTTTTCTGCACCCTCTCTAAGGCCTTCACATCCTTTCTAAAGTGCGGTGCCCAGAAATGGACACAGTACTCCAGTTGGGGCCGAACCAGTGTTTTGTACAGATTCATCATAATTTCCACACTTTTGTACTCTATGCCTCTATTTATGAAGCCCAGGATCCCGTCAGCCTTTTTAACTGCTTTCTCAACCTGCCCTGCCACCTTCAATGATTTGTGCACACATACCCCCAGGTCTCTCTGTTCGTGCACCCCCTTCAGGATTGTACCATTTAGTTTATATGTCCTCTCCTCATTCTACCTACCAAAATGTATCACTTCATACTTTTCTGCATTAAATTTCATCTGCCACGTGTCCACCCATTTCACCAGCCTGTCCATGTCTTCCTGAAGTCTATCACTCTCCTCCTCACTATTCACTATACTTCCAAGTTTTGTGTCATCTGCAAATTTTGAAATTGTGCCTTGTACATCATCCTTGTAAATCTTTTTTGCACCCTCATCCTTTTTATAATATGGCAGCCAGAATTGTACACAGTACTCCAAGTGTGGTCTAACCAAAGTTTGATACAAGTTTAGCATAACTTCTCTACTTTTCAATTCTATCCCTTTAGAAATAAGCCCTCGGTTTGCTTTTCTTATGGCCTCATTAACCTGTGTCGCTACTTTTAGTGATTTGTGTATTTGTACTCAGAGATTGCTTTGCTCTTCTACCCCATTTCAATTCTTATTTTCCAAGTAATATGTGGCCTCCTTATTTTTCTTACCAAAATGTAATACCTCACATTTATCTGTGTCGAAATTCATTTGCCAATTATATGCCCTTTCTGCAAGTTTATTAATGTTTTCTTATAATTTGTTGCAGTCCTCCTCAGTATTGACTATTCCCTTCAATTTGGTGTCATCCACACATTTAGAAATTGTGCTTTTGATTCTAAAGTCTAACTTGTTAACATAAATACTTCTAGCAACTAGTGCCTTGGAGTAATATATCAACTTACCAATAGTTACCTGGCTACTTTTTTTTTATTTTAAAATGACCACTTTGAAAATATCTATAATGTGGCGAGGGACACATGCAAAGTGAACTTGGAAAATGAGGTATTTTCCCTCCAAATTTGCGTTCATGAAACATTTTGGCTAATAGCAGAAATCTCCAATTTTGGTCAAAACCCCAAGCATGACTTGTATGTTTTTTTTTTCTTGCTCACAGTCGCTGTCGCTCACACTCTCTCTTTCTTTGTGCCCTCTCTACTTTCAAGGATGTCAACCAGTACATTCTATAAGTGTTCTATCGAGAAGGAAAAAATATGTGGTTGGTTTTATTAACATCCTTCCACAGGGCCCACCACAACCTGCTTTGTGTCACACAATTTACTGTTATAACTTAGCTGCCATTGAAAGGCTCTGGAAAGGCTTCTCTACCAGTTCCACTGACATGAATCTTGTCATTCATGTGGAAATGACTTATGAAATAATACTGGGCGGCCTGCTGGTGGCGCTGTCCAGGGAGAGTATAAATACTCGGGCATGGGCCCAGCTTGCTCAGGACATTCTTTGACAGGAACTAGTGAAGGACACAACTAGATCTCTATGTTGAAAAACAGTTGACTAAAGCTTTGTTTAACGCTTAGACCAAGTGCCTAGTAGTTTTCTTACATCATCCACCATGTTGAGTCTTCACACATCGGAGGGTAAGCAGCTCTGTTCACCAAGTTGCACTGCAGCAACTCACCAAGACTTCTTCGGCAGCTCCTCCCAAACACGCGACCTCTTCCGCCTAGAAGGACAAGGGCAGCAGGCACATGGGAACACCACCACCTCCAAGTTCCCCTCCAAGTCACACACCATCCTGACTTAGAAGTATATCACCGTTCCTTCATCGTCGCTGGGTTAAAATCCTGGAGCTCCCTACCTAACAGCACTGTGGGAGTACCTTCACCACACGGACTGCAGCGGTTCAAGAAGGCGGCTCACCACCACCTTCTCAAGGGCAATTAGGGATGGGCAATAAATGCTGACCTTGCCAATGATGCCCACATCTCATAAAATGAATTTTTAAAAACAGCCACTGGCTGCTTTTGCCTGGTTTAGCTTAACAGTTAAAGTAGTTTGTAGAATGTGATTATGATTGTGCACCAACATTTCCGAGGGGCTGCAGGTTAGAGTTAGGTGTATTGCAATGACCAGTATCCTGGGTCACTCAAGACTCTTTCAGGATCAGAGGTGCTGCTCCTATGCAAATTCCCCAAACCATTTTTTGTATTCGGCTTCTTGTAAAGGAATTGCTGACATGATCTTCAGATGTGCAAATGCATTAAAATGGAAGTGGTTATAACGTATAATTTAATGACGTATTGGAATATAGATAATCTGAATAGATATAGGTGGCATTTGGGTAAGGGTTTTTCAAAAAGAGGGAGGAGGAGAAGGAGATACCTTTAACCTGAAGTGCTTTGTCAGAATAGAGCCACTTGGTTGACATATCTGGCAGACATATCTTCTGCTGTCTATCGTAGAACTGCATTGTGAATGGAATTCAGTAGCAGTGTACTGATCTCCTACTTTAGATTCCAGCAGCATCCTTCCTTAGCCTGGCATCCTTCCTGGTTATGGCAACTCAAAAGTTGATTATCAGCCAAGGCTCTCGCCTTTTCATTTTCAATTTCAAAATAAACTACTATGAAATACACAATTATTTCAGAGTGCTAACATTCTCAGCTCCAGCTAATATTGTACAAGACTGTAGTGGAGGGTATACTGAGTATAGCCGCTTTTTATTTTTACAGGCAAGAGTATTGTTAAGTGGGTCGATAAGAAATCTCGAAACCACCTTTATAAGAATGTCTTGTGGCACATAAAATTATTTATCCTCATCTATCACTGAAACTTGGCATGTGATTAATGATTTAGGTACATTTTATCCGTGCCTGTATCAAACCTCCTTGGAAGATAAGGTTCTTATTATTTAAGATTTTTACAGATGATGCTTTATAACATTACTCAGTGAGATCACTGATAAACTTTTAATTTTCATTGAACTCCCTTTTCATACATTTTATTATATTACATTGTTAAGTACTGAAGTAAAGTTTTAATGGTGAGGCAGAATAAATTGTGACATGGATAAAGAAAAATTATAGCACATTAATTTAAGAAATATCTATTAATATCCACGGAAAGGATAATATACAAATGAGTTACCATACATTTAATTATTTTCCCATCTCTGACTAGTTGAAGCCAATTTTATGCTTGGTATGAATGTGTGCACACTCCTAAATAGCAATGCCATGACTCATGGCCTATGAAAGAGGGGCTACAGGGTTTGTTCACATATTGATATCCTAAGCCTGAACTATCAATTATCTTGCAAACCATCAGGCTGAAACTGCTGTGTTACAATACAAATGTAAAATGGTACAGGGGAAAAGGGAGAGCAATGGGACTAAGTTAATAGTTCTTCAGAGAACTGGCACAGGTATAATGGACCGAATGGCCTCCTTCTGAATTATAACATTCTATGATTCTGTCCCAGTCACCAGGTTCCACTCTGGCCACAAGACTTTATGGGGGTTATTTTTAACTTCCCCGCCTGGAAATGGATCACCCGCCTGTTGTAGCACCTAGGATGAAAATAGGATGAAAATTGGTGGGGTTCCGACAATGGACAGGTGATCCACTGCCAGGTTATCGCTCAGGCGGCAAAGTTGAAAATTATATCCTATGTATCTCCTCTGATCCAAAGCCAACAAAATTCTTAACAGACAACCCCCGACTCTGTGATATCCCACCACAGGCTCAGTGTGCACACTGTATTCTGCTTCCCATTCTGTTCCTTCAGATTCAATGGGAGCTGCCTCCCGTGTGTCAATATAATATGTAATTGATTGCCACCCCATCCACCACCTTAAGCATTCACTCCCTGCACCACCGGCGCACCATGGCTGCAGTGTGTACCATCTACAAGATGCATTGCAGCAACTCGCCAAGACTTCTTTGGCAGCACCTTCCAAACCCGCGACCTCTACCACCCAGAAGGGCAAAGGCAGCAGGCGCATGGGAATACCATTACCTGCAAGTTCCCCTCCAAGTCACATACCATTCTGACTTAGAAATATATCGCCGTTCCTTCATCGTCGTTGGGTCAAAGTCCTGGAACTCTCTCCATAACAGCACTGTGGGAGTACCTTCACCACACGGACTGCAGCGGTTCAAGGAGGCAGCTCACCACCACCTTCTCAAGGGCAATTAGGGATGTGCAATAAATGCTGGCCTTGCCAGTGACGCCCACATCCCAGGAATGAATAAAAAATAATAATTTCAGTCGTTTCCAGTTTATCAGAAAACAAGAGTAATGGTATTCACATAGGAGGTTTAACAAAACATTTTTCTCTGACATATTACTGGAAGCCTTTTCAGCAATTAATTCAAACTGTTCTACAACATCTTTTGGTATAGTAATGTTCCCACTGGTATATCTCCCTTGTCAGCGCATTCTCTCAGGATCATTAGAGATGGAACAGTGACAGATGAAATTCAGTATTAATAAGTGTATACTACACATTGGAAGAAAATTGGGCAACATATATACTCTTTAAATGATTTTGAACCAGCTAAGGGTAATGTTGAAAGAGATCTAGGATTGTTAGTAAACTTGGCATTTAACATATCCAGTCACTGTGGAGCAGCAATCAACTAAGGGAATAGAATGCTGAATTAAGTTGCTAAATAAGTAGAATATAGATCATAGAATGTCATCCTGGAAGTACACAGGTTCTCTGATCAGGCCACAACTTCAGTATTGTGTGCAGCCTTGACTAATGGGACCAAGAGAAATTCAGGCCCTAGAGGTGGTGCAAAGTAGAGCCATGAAGGTGATTCCTGGGGCCCGATTTTAACTCCTAGGCGGGAACACGACAAAGTGAGCGGCATGCCTGTCCGGGAGTGGTAGCAAGCAGGCTTAGCTGAATTTAATGGCTGGGGGGTCATAAACATGCCACTTGCTGACTTCCTGACCAAAGTGGTCAGCGAGTTGGTGGGAAGCAGCTGCCCTGCCGTTAAAATCAGGTGGCAGGGGGCCACCACCAGTGACCCAGGGGTACAGTCCCTGGCACAAGGTAAGTGCTCTAGGAGGGGAATCCTAGTCAGGGGTGGAGGAAGCCTGGAGCAGGAGAGGCCCAAGGTTTCCTTGTGGGGTCCGGAGGACCACTCTAGCTCCTCTTGGCTTACAAGCAAACTTAAAAAAAATTAAAACTTACCTTGCTGGGTGGGCCTGTGCTGGCCCTGGCTGCTGTTCCCAGCAGGTTTTGCCTGGATTTCACAATTTTGGGGAGTTAAAATCCAGCCCACAGAAGACTGTTATGAAGGAAGATTGGAGAAATATGCTCTTCAGCCTTGAAAGAAGATGGCTGATTTGGTCCTTATAGCAGTTGTAAGATAGAAAAATCATACAGAAATGGTAAACCTGGAGCCTTACTTCAAGGCAAGCCATGACAAGAGCAAACAAAAGGGCATCAGGCTTAAACCAATAAAAGGCAAATTTAGAAAGGAAATACATTATTACATCTATCAGAAATGCCCTAAAACACTTTGCAGACAATTAATTACTTTTGAAGTGCAGTGACTGTTGTTACGTAGGCAAATATGTCAAGTATGGTAACCTTTGATGCCATGGTAAGATCCCACAAATAGCAACTGAATGCATAACCAGCTAATTTGTTTTTGGTGCGATTGATTTGAGAGAGGAACATCAGAGAACTCTTTCTTAAACTGTGCCCCCGCGTTGTAGATTTCCCTGTGAGGGGAAACATCCTCTCTGCATCTACCTTGTTGAGCCCCCTCAGGATCTTATATGTATCAATAAGATCACCTCTTATTCTTCTAAATTCCAATGAGTATAGGCCCAGCCTGCTCAACCTTTCCTCATAAGTCAATCTACTCATCTCAAGAATTAACCTAGTGAATCATCTCTGAACTGCCTCCAATGCAAGTATATCCTTCCTTAAATAAGGAGACCAAAACTGTACGCAGTACTCAAGGTGTGGTCTCACCAATACCCTGTATATTAAGGGCAAGAGGATAACCAGGGAAAGAGTAGGGCCCATTAGGGACCAAAGTGGCAATCTGTGTGTCGAGCCGGAAGATGTAGGTGAGGTTTTAAATGAATATTTAGCATCTGTGTTCACAATGGAGAAGGATGATGTAGGCATAGAAATCAGGCAGGGGGATTGTGACATACTTGAACAAATTAGCATTGAGAGGGAGGAGGTACTGACGGTTTTAGCGGGCTTAAAAGTGGATAAATCCCTAGGCCCAGACGAGATGTATCCCAGGCTGCTGTGTGAGGCAAGGGAGGAGATTGCAGGGGCTCTGACACAAATTTTCAGAACCTCTCTTGTACAGGGGAGGTGCCAGAGGACTGGAGGACAGCTAACGTAGGACCATTATTCAAGAAGGGTAGTAGGGATAAACCAGGGAATTACAGGCCAGTGAGCCTAACATCAGTGGTAGGGAAATTATTGGAAAAAATTCTGAGGGACAGAATTAGTCTCCACTTGGAGAGGCAAGGATTAATCAAGGATAGTCAGCATGGCTTTGTCAGGGGGAGATCATGTCTAACCAATTTGATTGAATTTTTCGAGGGGATGACTAGGTGTGTGGATGAGGGTAGTGCAGTTGATGTAGTCTACATGGACTTCAGTAAGGCTTTTGACAAAGTCCCACATGGGAGACTGGTCAAGAAGGTAAGAGCCCATGGGATCCAGGGCAATTTGGCACATTGGATCCAAAATTGGCTTAGTGGCAGGAGGCAGAGGGTGATGGTCGAAGGTTGTTTTTGTGACTGGAAGCCTGTGTCCAGTGGTGTACCGCAGGGATCGGTGCTGGGTCTCGTGCTGTTTGTAGTGTACATTAATGAAGTAGATATGAATGTAGGAGGTATGATCAGTAAGTTCGCAGATGACATGAAAATTGGTGGAGTGGTAAATAGCGAGGAGGGAAGCCTCAGGCTACAGGACGATATAGACGGGTTGGTTAGATGGGCAGAACAGTGGCAAAAGTAATTTAACCCTGAAAAGTGTGAGGTGATGCATTTTGGGAGGACTAACAAGGCAAGGGAATACACAATGAATGGTAGGACCCTAGTAAGGACAGAGGATCAGAGGGACCTTGGTGTGCATGTACATAGATCCCTGAAGGCAGCAGGACAGGTAGATAAGGTGGTTAAAAAGGCATATGGGATACTTGCCTTCATTAGCCGAGGCATAGAATATAAGAGCAGGGAGGTTATGATGGAGCTGTACAAAACACTAGTTAGGCCACAGCTGGAATACTGTGTGCAGTTCTGGTCACCACACTATAGGAAGAATGTGATTGCATTGGAGAGGGTGCAGAGGAGATTCACCAGAATGTTACCTGGGCTGGAGCGCTTCAGCTATGAAGAGAGACTGGACAGGCTGGGGTTGTTTTCCTTAGAGCAGAGAAGGCTGAGGGGGGACCTGATTGAGGTGTACAAAATTATGAGGGGCTTAGATAGGGTAGATAGAAAGGAACTTTTTCCCTTAGTAGAGGGATCAATAACCAGGGGGCATAGTTTCAAGGTAAGGGGCAGGAGGTTTAGAGGGGATTTGAGGAAAAACTTTTTCACCCAGAGGGTGGTTGGAATCTGGAACTCACTGCCTGAAAGGGTGGTAGAGGCAGGAACCCTCACAACATTCAAGAAGCAATTAGATGAGCACTTGAAACGCCATAGCATACAAGGCTATGGACCAAGTGCTGGAAAATGGGATTAGAATAGACAGGGCTTGATGGCCGGCGTGGACACGATGGACCAAAGGGCCTCTTTCTGTGCTGTATAACTCTATGACTATGACTCTATGTACAGTTGTAGCAGGACTTCCCTGCTTTTATACTCCAACCCCTTTGAAATAAAGGCCAACATTCCATTTGCCTTTTTGATTACTTGCTGTACCTGCATGCTAACTTTTTGTGTTTCATGCACAAGGACCCCCAGGTCCCTCTGAACTCTAGCATTTTGTAATCTCTCTCCATTTAAATAATAATTTGCTTTTTTATTTTTCCTGCCAAAGTGTATAACCTCGCACTTTCCCACATTATACTCCATCTGCCAAATGTTTGCCCACTCAATTAGCCTGTCTATATCCCTTTGCAGGTTCTTTGAGTCCTCTGCAGAACTTGCTTTCCCACCCATCTTTGTATCATCCGCAAACTTGGCTACATTACACTCGGTCCCTTCATCCAAGTCATTAATGCAGATTGTAAATAGTTGAGGCCCCAGCACCGATCCTTGTGGCACCCCACTAGTTAGCATTTGCCAAGCGGAAAATGACCCATTTATCCCGACTCTCTGCTTTCTTCTTCAAATAGTGTCATGAGATCTTTGCTGACTACCTGATATATAGGATCTGGCAGTTAAGCTGTAAGTTTAATGTTTAATCTGAATAATGGCACCTTTAACAATGTATGCCACCCTCAGTACTGCATGAGAGTGTCAAGTCTAGAATATTTGCTAAAATCTTTGAAGGGGACTTTAAAAACTATGGGGGGAAAAATTCAGTTGGTTAGTGCCTCCCATTAGCGCCAGCAGCTGGAGCTAATGTGGCGCTGATGCAGTAGCACCAGGGCGAGGCAAATCCTGCAATGCATGGCAAATCCGATACCCCCATTGCGCCTCCGGTACGAGGTACCGCCGGGGACCTCAACGCCGCCAGGCAGATCATGACGTCAGTGAATGTGCAGGGCGCCCGATCTGCAAAATTGATTTTCGCCACCTACCTTAACGCCTCGACCAGACAGCGACAGGGAGAGGAGGCATCAAGCAGGCGGAAGCCGGCTCCAGGGACGTTATTTAAAAGGATCATGAGAAATGAGTCGCAGCTGTCAGGTTAGTGGAGTTTCAGTGCGTTCTTGTCAGTTTGACATTGTGCAAGTTTAATTCAGTCATTAAAAGGTTCTTTTGTATCAGGAGTGTTGTGGTAACTGAAAATTAGTTACATTTATTCTTTAAAAATATCAAAGTGCTACACTTGGCTTACATTAATTGGGGGCTGTACTGGCAGTCGACCTCTCCCTCCAGGATCTACGGTGGAGGGAGCGGAGGCAGCGAGAAAGACAAGAACATGTGGCCAAAGGGAGGAGGAGGGCCATCAGGGCTCTCAACAGGAATCCTTACCCTCCGAGGGCATTCCGAGAGCACTTCTCCTACCTCCAATTAAGCGACGAGCAGTGTATTAGACGGCTCCGCATCACCAAGGTGGTGGTCACAGAACTCTGCCACCTCCTCCAAACAGACCTTCAGCCTCACACCAGGATGACTTAAATCATAGATCCCTTTTGCTCACCACATGCCCATCATACCATCCCTGTGTCATGCCATATCATAGCGTGCTACTGGGCGCAAAGGTGAAATGAGAGAGACCACAAAATATTGCAAACTCCATTAATAAATTTATGCATAAACATATCACACATATCACATTCATTCTAATAACTAATGACCCTTGTGCCTGCCATAGTTGAATAGCTGTCATTGTGTACAAGGCATGAGATGTGGGTGTGTGTGTTGGTAGGTAGAGATCGTTGCTGGGTGAGCGCTGGAGGTGTGGTGCTTTGGGCAGTGTGTGAAGTTTGTGGTACAGATGGTGGTATGTAACATTTGTTGAAGCATTCAATCACCCTGACCACCCGACTGAGATGGATCTCCCATGAGCACACCTGCTTCAGTCCTCAGGCTCCTTTTCCTTGTTGTGCTTCTCCTTGCTGAGGCAGCTACACAGCCAGCAATGCTGAGAATGAGGTGCTGCAGTATCAATGAACCTCCCCTTTAAGTACGGGGAAAAGCCTGTGACAATGATGAGTTGAGATTAGACTGCACCCGATATTGGTCCACCCTTTGCGTGTAACGCCACTGAGCTAGGCCTTTAAGACTTGATTTAGCGTCCCAATCATTTCTTTGAGCAGTGAGAATGAATTTTACGTGCAGTCTAAAGCATTAGCGCCTGGCACTAATTCTCCAGCTTTTCTAATTTTACCACCCATTCTGGGCTTGAATGAATTTCTAGCCCAAGATCTTTTGTCTCAGAGGTGAGATTAATGGACTTTCAGGTACAGCATTGGTAGCAAAGACTCTGGAATCATTTAAGAAGTATTGAATGCTGTGATGGATGATCTAAGATTTTTCTAGATGGTTGAGCAGGATGCAGTGAGTAAGTAGTTATCTGAAATCACAAAACAGCATTGTTAGAAATGTGCATGGATGTTTACCGGCTCATTAGAAGAGCACAATTAATATCTGAATGAGGCTAATCTTTTAATACATAATCCCTCCAAAATGCATCTTAACACTCTCTAGCTTATCTTTCTCAGTTCACTGTTGTACAGCAGCCTGGAATGTTAAGATATTTTGGAAAAAAACACAAGTATCCTGTCAACAGTTCTTCTGCTATGTGACAGTAAATTGATGAATCATCTTGAAAATCTTACAAAGTTGCTGTCTGAGCTCATCTGGCCATTTCTGCGCTTCTGGTAATTTCAGTTTGAATAGACAGACGGTGATGTTTCTGCTTCCTGATGTCTGTTAATGAAATATGTAATGTAGTAGAATAAAGGATATGGAATTTGCACTAAGGCCAGGGGGAGGTTAAACTGATCTGAGTGCCTCATGTAAATGAATGTGGCAGAAGTGAGTGGGGGACCGATGGGATGGCTCCTGAAGAAATTCCTGTTCTGAGCCGCTAGAATTATGTTGGAGAACCAGTGTAACTTGAGGCTAGACTTGGTAGCTTTCAGGCCAACTGAAAGCTGAGGGGCAGTCACACTAGGTAGTTCAAAATCTGAACTAGAAACAAAAAATGCTGGAAATACTCAGCAGGTCAGGCAGCATCTGTGGAGAGAGAAACAAAGTTAACGTTTCAGGTCACTGACCTTTCATCAGAACTGGAAAAAGTTAGCGATGTAACAGGTTTTAAGCAAGTGCAGGGGCAGGGAAAGGGGGAAGGGGAGGAATGAACAAAAGGGAAGGTCTGTGATAGGGTGGAAGGCAGGAGAGATTAAATGACAAAAGGGATGATGGTGCAAGGCAAAAGGAGATGGTAATGGGACAAGTAAAGAAACAAGAGATGGATCTAGAGGAGGTGTAAATGGGAATAGCAGATGCATTACCAACAGCTGCTGTCCTCGTCCCTGGGAAATTAATCTCATACATGATGTATGGTATTCATTTGTGAAAGAAAAAAAACTAGTTGAGTGGAGCTGGCCGAGTCCTGAAGGACATAGCTGCGAGACTGGGCTTGCGGCAGGTGGTGAGAGAACCAACACGAGGGAAAACCTACTTGACTCCTCACCAATCTACCTGTCGCAGATGCATCTGTCCATGACAATACTGTTAGGAGTGACCACTGCACAGTCCCTGTGGAGACAAAATCCCGTCTTCACCCTCCATCGTGTTGAGTGGCACTACCACCGTGCTAAATGGGATAGATTCAGACCGATCTAGTAGCTCAAAACTGGGCATCCATGAGGCGCGGTGGACCATCAGCAGCAGCAGAATTGTACTCCACCACAATCTGTAACCTCATGGCCTGGCATATCCCTCATTCTACCATTATCATCAAGCCAGAGGACCAACCCTGGTTCAACAAGGAGTGTAGAAGAGCATGCCAGGAGCAACACCAGGCATACCTAAAAATGAGGTGCCAATCTGGTGAAGCTACAACACAGGACTATATGCATGCTAAACAGCAGAAGCAACAGAGCCAAGCGATCCCACAATCAACATATCACGTCAATGCAGTCCTGCCACATCCAGTTGTGAATGGTGGTGAACAATTAAACAAATAACGGAGGAGGCTCCATGAACATCCCCATCCTCAACGATGGCAGAGCCCAGCAAGTGAGTGAAAAAGACAAGACACATATCGCAACCACCTTCAGCCAGAAGTACTGAGGGAATGATCCATCTCGGCCTCCTATTGAGGTCCCCACCATCACAGAAGCCCATCTTCAACCAATTTAATTCACTCACGTGATATCAAGAAACAGCTTAGCACACCAGATGCAGCAAATGCTATGGGCCTTGACAACATCCCGGCTATAGTGCCGAACACTGGTGCTTCAGAACTAGTTGCGTCTCTAGCCAAGCTCTTCCAGTACAGCTACAACACTGGCATCTATCCGACAAAGTGGAAAATTGCCCAGGTATTTCTTATCCACAAAAAACAGGACAAATCCAATCCGGCCAATTACCGCCCCATCAGTCTATTCTCAATCATCAGCAAAGTGATGGAAGGTGTCGTCATCAGTGCTATCAAGCGGCACTTACTCACCAATAATCTGCTCACCGCTGCTCAGTTTGGGTTCCGCCAGGACCACTCGGATCGAAACATCATTATAGCCTTGGTCCAAACATGGACAAAAGAGCTAAATTCCACAGGTGAGGTGAGAGTGACTGCTCTTGACATCAAGACAGCATTTGACCGAGTGTGGCATCAAGGAGTCCTAGCAAAATTGAAGTCAATGGGGATCAGGGGGGAAACTCTCCACTGGCTGGAGTCATACCTAGCACAAAGGAAGCTGGTTGTGGTTGTTAGAGGCCAATCATCTCAGGCTCAGGACATTGCTGCAGGAGTTCCTCAGGACAGTGTCTTAGGCCCAACCATCTTCAGCTGATTCATCAATTGCCTTCCCTCCATTAAATGCACAGAAGTGGGGATGTTCACTGATGATTGCACAGTGTTCAGTTCCATTCGCAATTCCTCAGATAATGAAGCAGTCAATGCCCACATGCAGCAAGACCTGGACAACATCCAGGCTTAGGCTGGTAAGTGGCAAGCAACGTTCGCGCCACACAATGCCAGGCAATGACCATCTCCAACAAGACACCTCCAACAATGACACCTCCCCTTGACATTCAATCGCATTACCATTGTCGAATCCCCCACCATCAACATGCGAGGGGTCACCATTGACCAGAAACTTAACTGGACCAGCCACATAAATACTGTGGCAACAAGAGCAGGTCAGAAGCTGGGTATTCTGTGGCAAGTATCTCACCACCTCACTCCCCAAAGCCTTTCCACCATCTGCAAGGCACAAGTCAGGAGTGTGATGGAATACTCTCCACTTGCCTGGATGAGTGCAGCTCCAACAACACTCAAGAAGCTTCACACCATCCAGGACAAAGCAGCCCGCTTGATTGGCACCCCATGCACCACCTTAAACATTCACTCCCTCCACCAGTGGCGCACTGTGTCTGCAGTGTGTACCATCTATGAGATGCTCTGCAGCAACTTGCCAAGGCTTCTTTGACAGCACTTCCCAAACCCGTGACCTCTACCACCTAGAAGGACAAAGGCAACAGGCGAATGGGAACACCACCACCTCCAATTTCCCCTCCAAGTCACACACCATCCTGACTTGGAAATATATCACTGTTCCTTCATCGTCATTAGGTCAAGATCCTGGAACTCCCTACCTAACAGCACTGTGGTAGAACTTTCACCACACGGACTGCAGCAGTTCAAGAAGACTGCTTACCACCACCTTCTCAAGGGCAATTAGGGATCGGCAATAAATGCCAGCAACACCCACATCCCGTGAATGAATACATTTTTAAAAAACGAATGCAACGACAGCAAAAACCTGTGCGTACTTCAGCAATCGACCTTTGGTTTGTGGTTTGGTAGTGGTTCTGAAGCTGAGAGAGAACATGGCTCCTTAAATTCTCTGCCCTGCGATCCACCACCATAATTGCAGCAGAGCAGGACCTCCGCCTCCCCAATAGCCTGAAGCTGAACCCATTGGAAATCCCGGGGTCAGCTCATTTTATTAATTGGCTACTTATGCCAGAAGGCCCAGAAAATATGTGGGGGTGGGTGGGGGTTGGGGTGGGGGTGGGCGGTGCGGTGGAGGTCGGTTGGAGGGGGCGGGTAAATGGAGGAAGTACATAAGGGTGGAGCTGCAGTATTTAAAGTTGGACTGCTCAAAGCAAAGCTAGCATGCAGTAATTTGAAGGCATAGATCAAAAAGGCACCAGGAAGATGAACGCCTCAAACTTCTCAGAGTGATGTCAATATTATTCTCGCTGGAATTAAGCATGAGGTGAGGGGTGGAATAGTGAGAGTGGGTGATAAGAAACCTGCTAATACAGTAGCCAGGAAGGGGCACAGGTCGGGAGTGGCAACTCCCCAAATCCCAGGACCCCTTTGCAATACAGGACAAGGTTCAATGGCCACACAAGGTCAGCAAAGTTAAGTTATGACTGCAAGCTTACATTAATGTATATTTTGTACATTTCAGACAGTAGACCTATATTTATCCTCAAGTACATTCACAAATCTAAGGGTATCACCCTATGCACTAAATTATCTGCAGTGACATCTGTGCATTGAAGACTTCAATTAAGTGGATACAGTATCCTGCAATTCATGCATACCTGTTGACGCCTTGTTATTTCTGTGAGAATTCCATAAGAGAAATGATGACATTCTCAAATAGTTGTCAAATGCAACAGTCTGTGACTGTCAATAACTTGCATTCTTTTCTCATGCAGGAGAAGATTGCACACAATTCCTGAGAAGGACAGGCTACAGGAGGGGGACAGCAAGGGGAAAGAAAGTAGAAAGAAAGAAGTTGCATTTATATACTGCCTTTCGCAAGGACGTCCCAAAGCGCTTTACAGCAAATGAAGTAATTTTTTGAAGTGTAGTCACTATTGGACTGTAAGAAACGTGGCAGCCAGTTTGCATACAACAAGGTCCCATGAACAGCAATGAGATAGTGGCCAGATAATCTATTTTTTACTGATGTTGGTTGAGGGACATATATTGGCCAGGATACTGGGGAGAACTCCCCTGCTCATCTTTGAATAGTTTCGTGGGACCTTTTACATCCACCTGAGAGGGCAGACAGGATCTTGATTTATGGTTTCAACTGAAAGTCGGCACCTCCGACAGTGCAGCACTCCCTCAGTACTGCACAGAAGTGTCAGCCTAGATTGTGTGCTCAAGTCCCTGGAGTTGAACTTCAACCCACAACCTTTTGACTCCTAGGCGACAGTGCTACTACTGAACCAAGGTTGACATTTTTCTTTTTTTTCATATAGAAACAAAGAGAAGGGGTTACAAACCATTAAAATAAATATAGCTCTGAGAACTGATGAAAAATTAGATTTTAATCAAGATCAGAGTCAAAGGTTTGCACTGGGTCCCCACCAATTGTGGGATTTTCCGGTTAGTTGGGACCCAGCATGTTACTGGCGGCTGGTAACTTGATTGAGTTGAGGTGAATAGGCCTCCGGATGTGTGCAAGTGGGGGTCCAAGTGAGGCGAGTGGCCTTGACCCCAAAGCAAGGGTAAATTTTGTTTTTAAAAAGTTGGATTGGTTCCCTTGAACAGGGAGCTGAGGGGGTACACTATGAGTCTTGGAGAGGTGGGGAAGGCCTGGGCAACCCTTCCCGAAGGCACGCAGTCGCTAGATTTTCCATGTGCATGGGGCAGACAGGTGCCTGAGATGTGCCTGTTGTGGTACAGACATCCAGCAGCCCCATGTAACTAATATACCCTCCTGCTGGCCTTGTGAACTTTGGGGGAGAGCAGGTCACTGCTAGAGGGCAGCAGCGGGTACAATCCTAACCTAACCTCCAGGATTGCGGCCCGCTGATTCTTGAGGCTCGTATCATTAAAGGAGCATTAATACTGCAACTTTAACATTGTTACAAAGATTTGGGTCCTGATTTAACTCCAATGTGGAGTGGTGTGAGGTCCTTTGGAGAGGATAGTCTAACACTAGAGTGTAGTTTCAAATCGTGTTTAAAAATGATCGGGGGACCCATCAGACACTGTATAAACCTATGGCAGACCTATTTAAATGTATTGAGAGTGCCTGTGGTCCAGTCAACACTCTCGATACATATAAAATGTGACGGTTGGGTGTGGAGCTCCAACCATCTCAATTGCACCCAGGCAATATAAACAAGGTACGATAGCAAAATACTGCAGATGCTGGAAATCCGAAATAACAACAGAAAACGCTGGAAAAACTCAGCAGGCCAGGCAGCATCCGTGGAGAGAGAAAGAGAGTTGACGTTTCAGGTCGATGACCTTTCATCAGAACTGGGAAGAGCTGGAAATCAAATAGATTTAAGGCCAGGGTAAAGCTGGGAAAAGGGGGAGGGGATAAAGGAACAAAAGAGGAGATGAAGAGACATTAAGAGACATTAAGAGATATGCAAGGCTAGAGGTGGTGTTAATGTGACAGATTAAGGCTGAATGAAGTGTGAAATCTACTGGCAGAATGAAGGACAGCTGCCAGCTTCTAGGAGGAAAAAAAAAGGTGGGGGGGACAAATAAAAGGGTGGATAAAATAAAATATAAATGTGATTGGAGCTGAGGTTATGATCTAAAATTGTTGAACTCGATATTGAGTCCAGAGGGCTGTAGCGTGCCTAAACGAAAGATGAGGTGCTGTTCCTCGAGCTTACGCTGAGCTTACGTGGAACAGTGTATTAGGCCGAGGACAGTGAGGTCAGAGTGGGAGTGAAGCGGTGAATTAAAGTGACAGGCCACCGGGAGCTCGGGGTCCCCCTTACGGACTGAACGGAGGTGTTCCGCAAAGCGGTCACCCAATCTGCGTTTGGTCTCCCCAATGTAGAGGAGTCCACATCGTGAGCAGCGAATACAGTATACTAAATTGCAGGAAGTACAAGTAAATCGCTGTTTCACCTGGAAGGGGTGTTTGGGGCCCTGGACAGTGGGAAGAGGGGAGGTATACGGGCATGTGTTGCATCTCCTGCGCGTGCACGGGAAGGTGCCGGGCGAAGGGGAAGGGGTGCTGGGGGTGGTAGAGGAGTGGACTAGGGTGTCGCGGAGGGAGCGGTCCCTGCGGAATGCTGAAAGGGGAGGTGAGGGGAAGATGTGTTTGGTGGTGGGATCACGCTGGAGGTGGCGGAAATGGCGGAGGATGATCCGTTGAATGTGGAGGCTGGTGGGGTGAAAGGTGAGGACAAGGGGAACCCTATCGTGGTTCCGGGAGGGAGGGGCAGGGGTGAGGGCAGATGTGCGGGAGATAGAACGGACACGGTCGAGGGCCGTGTCGACCACGGTAGAGGGGAATCCTCGGTTGAGGAAAAAGGAAGACATGTCGGAAGCACTGGTATGGAAGGTGGCATCATCAGAGCAGATGCGGCGGATAAACAAGGTACTGCTGGCTGTAAACTGATATTGTAGCTACGACTATGAGATTGCTAGCTACAGTATAACTGTACTCTAAGTGCTCTTGGAGTTCCTTAAGAATTAACATTATAAATGCCATTATGATATGTGACTGCTGTATCACCTTATAGCATCTGCCCATAGAAAACATTTTTATTCCACACTTACAGTACGGAGCTGCTTGGAAAGCCAGTTCTGTGCATTTGGTGTTTTGCTATTCTGCAGGTAAAACTTTGCAGCTTAACTGGCAGGGTGGTTTTATCAGACTGAGGAGGAAAAATAAAATCATCTTGGTGGCCAAATGTCATGCTGCTCCCAGCCTGATTATTTTTGCTATCCTGGCCAATTGCAATTAAAGCAGTTTTTGAAGGACTTACTGGGGGTGAATTTCTTTATCATTTTCAGTGCATTAACAGTGTAAAAATGCTTTAGGCAGGTAAATTGGGTGGAAGCCATTTCTGCTTGATTTCCACCATCAAAACGCTTCTCCTGAGTTCCCTCGTGTTTTTTCAGCTTTCCCACGATTGCCTGCGAAGTCTTGGCTGACCTCGTCAAATTGACGACCAGTGATGTTGCACCTCCCAGTTTCCTGGTTTTACACTCCAAATGCATAATTCAGACTGAGATTTATACGGTGCAGCAGCTGCCAGCATCAGAGCCAGTAAAGTAACGGACACCTACATTTTAGGGCCCACCATGCCCTTGCTGCCTGCTCCTCTCAGATGCTTCAATATGAGCACGGCTGAATGTAACACCTAAGGCCAACTTCTTTTGGATGCAACTTCTTCATAAGAACATAAGAACATAAGAAATAGGAGCAGGAGTAGGCCAATCGGCCCCTCGAGCCTGCTCCGCCATTCAATAAGATCATGGCTGATCTGATCCTAACCGCCAATCTACTATCTATCACAGAACCATCTCCAGCATCTAACAGAATTGCACACACGAAATAGGAGCAGAATCAGGCTACACGGTCCCTGGGCCCGTTCCACTACCCACAGGGCCATGACCGATCCGAACCTAGACTCATGTCCAAATTCCTGCCCGCTCCCCGTAACCCTTAATGCCCTTTACTTCTAGGAAACTGTCTATTTCTGTTTTAAATTTATTTAATGATGTAGCTTCTACAGCTTTTTGTGGCAGCATATTCCATGGACCTACCACCCTCTGAGTGAAGTAGTTCCTCCTCATCTCAGTTTTGAAAGAGCAGCCCCTTATTCTAAGACTATGCCCCCCTAGTTCTAGTCTCACCCGTCATCGGGAACATCCTCCCCGCATGCACCCGATCCAACCCCTTCACAATCTTATATGTTTCAATAAGATCGCCTCTCATTCTTCTGAACTCCAATGAGTAGAGTCCCAATCTACCCAACCTCTCCTCATATGACCACCCCCTCATCCCCGGGATTAACCGAGTGAACCTTTTTTGCACTGCCTCGAGAGCAAGGATGTCTTTCCTTAAGTAAGGACACCAAAACTGTATGCAGTATTCCAGGTGCGGTCTCACCAATACCTTGTACAACTGAAGCAATACCTCCCTATTTTTATATTCTATCCCCCTAGCAATGAAAGCCAACATTCCATTTGCCTTCTTAATCACTTGCTGCACCTGCATACTAACCTTTTGAGTTTCGTGCACCAGGACCCCCAGATCCCTTTGCACTTCAGTACTCTCCAGTTTCTTGCCATTAAGATAATAAATTGCTCTAGGATTTTTCCTGCCAAAGTGCATCACCTCACACTTTCCAGTGTTGTATTCCATCTGCCAAATCTCTGACCACTTACTTAGCCTGTCTTTGTCCCCTTGCAGGTTTTTTATGTCCTCCTCACTCACTACTTTCCCTCCCATCTTTGTATCATCTGCAAATTTTGATATGTTACACTTGGTCCCTTCCTCCAAATCGTTAATATAGATTGTGAAGAGTTGGGGACCCAGCACTGACCCCTGTGGAACACCACTAGTTACTGATTGCCAGTCTGAGAATGAACCATTTATCCCAACTCTTTGCTTTCTGTTAGATAGCCAATCCTCTATCCATGCCAGAATATTACTCCCAATCCCGTGATTTTTTACCTTAAGCAATAATCTTTTGTGTGGCACCTTGTCAAATGCCTTTTGGAAGTCTAAATACACTACGTCCACTGGTTCCCCTTTATCCACTCTATATGTTACTTCCTCAAAGAACTCCAGCAAATTTGTCAAACATGACTTCCCCTTCGTAAAACCATGCTGACTTTGTCCTATTAAATTATGATTATCCAAATGTCCTGTTACTGTCTCCTTAATAATGGACTCCAAAATTTTACCTACCACAGATGTTAGGCTAACCGGTCTATAGTTACCAGCCTTCTGTCTACTGCCCTTTTTAAATAAGGGTGTTACATTAGCAGTTTTCCAGTCTGCCGGGACCTTAGCGGAATCCAGGGAGTTTTGAAAAATTATTACCAATGCATCTACAATCCCTACCGCCACTTCCTTCAAGACTCTAGGATGTAAGCCATCAGGTCCAGGTGATTTATCCGCCTTGAGTCCCATTATTTTACCGAGTACCACTTCCTTAGTGATTTTGATCATGTTTAGCTCCTCTCCCCCTATAGCCCCCTGTTTGTCCAGTGTTGGGATATTCTTAGTGTCCTCTACTGTAAAGACTGATACAAAATATTCATTCAGTGTTTTTGCCATCTCCATATTTCCCACCATTAATTTCCCGGTCTCATCCTCTAAGGGACCAACATTTCCTTTAGCCACCCTTTTTCTTTTTATATAACTATAAAAACTCTTACTATCTGTTTTTATATTTTTTGCTAATTTACTTTCATAATCTATCTTCCCTTTCTTAATCAATCTTTTTGTTATTTTTTGCTGCCTTTTAAAGTTTTCCCAATCCTCTGTCCTCCCACTAGATTTCGCTACCTTATATGCCCTTGTTTTTAGTCGAATACTATCCTTAATTTCTTTACTTAGCCACGGATGACTGTCCTTTCTTTTACACCCTTTTCTTTTCAGTGGAATATATATTTTTTGGAAGTTGTAAAATAACTCCTTGAATGTACACCACTGATCATGTGTCGTCTTACCCTTTAATCTATTTTCCCAATCCACTCTACTCAATTCCACTCGCATACCTTCATAGTCTCCTTTATTCAAGCTTAGCACGCTTGTTTGAGATCCAACCTTCTCACCCTCTAATTGAATATGGAATTCAACCATGTTATGGTCACGCATTCCAAGGGGATCCTTTACTAGGACATTTTTAATTAATCCTGTCTCGTTACACAGGACCAGATCTAAGGTTGCTTGCCCCCTGGTCGGTTCAGTTACATACTGCTCAAGAAACCCATCCCTAATACACTCAATGAACTCATCCTCAAGGCAGCCCTGCCCCATTTGATTTGTCCAATTAATATGATAGTTAAAATCCCCCATAATTATAGATGTTCCCTTATTACATGCCTCAACTATTTCCTGATTGATACTCATTCCAACAGAGTTGCAACTGTTCGGAGGCCTATAGACTATGCCCACTAGTGTTTTTTTCCCCTTATTATTCCTTATCTCCACCCAAACTGTTTCATTATCATGATTTTTTGACCCAATATCATTACTCTGTATTACAGTGATTCCTTCCTTTATTAACATAGCCACCCCTCCTCCCCTTCCTTCCTGCCTGTCCTTCCTGATCGTTAAATAACCTGGTATGTTTAATTCCCAGGCATTGTCACCCTGCAGCCATGTTTCTGTAATGGCCACAATATCATAACCATATGTAGTTATTTGTGCCATTAACTCGTCTATTTTGTTACGAATGCTACGTGCATTCAGATAGAGAACTTTCAAATATGCTTTGTGGCACTTAGTTCCTGCTTTTTCACTTTTTACCACTTTACCTTTTACTCCACACACTCTGTCCCTTCCTGCCACGCTCTGATTTGTGATTCCCCTACTGCTACCTATGTCTATGACCCTCTCTGTTGTCATTTTTATTTTTGCTCTCTTGAAACCTCCCCCCCACTAATTAGTTTAAAGCCCTCTCCACAGCCCTAGTTATTCGATTCGCCAGGACACTAGTCCCAGCACTGGCCAAGTGAAGTCTGTCCCAACGGAACAGCTCTCTCCTGCCCCAGTACTGGTGCCAGTGTCCCAAGAAGCAAAACCCTTTTTTCCCAGACCAGTCTTTGAGCCACGCATTCAACTCCCTGATTTTATTTACCCTAGCCAAATTTGCTCGTGGCTCAGGTAGTAATCCAGAGATTATTACCCTCGAGGTTCTGCTTTTTAATTTGGCCCCTAGCTGCTCAAACTCCCTCAGCAGAACCTCTTTCCTTGTCCTATCTATGTCATTGGTACCAACATGGACCACGACAACTGGATCCTCCCCCTCCCACTCCAAGTTTCTCTCCAGCCCAGAGGAGATGTCCTTAACCCTGGCACCGGGCAGGCAACACAGCCTTCGGGACTCTCGCTCTTGGCTGCAAAGAACCCTATCTATCCCCCTAATGATACTATCCCCTACCACTACAACATTTCTTTTTACTCCCCCCACTTGAATGGCCCCCCTTACCACGGTGCTGTGGCCAGGTTGCTCATCCTCCCTGCAGTCCCCGCTCCTATCCACACAGGGAGTAAGAGCCTCGAACCTGTTGGACAAGAGCAAGGGCTGCGGCTCCTCCAACACTACCTCCTGGATCCCTGTACCTGCCTCACTCGTAGTCACACCTTCCTGTCCCTGACCACGGGCTACTTCTGAATTAGTTACTCTAATTGGTGTGACTACCTCCTGAAACACGGAGTCCAGGTAACTCTCCCCCTCCCTGATGTGTCGCAGTGTTTGAAGCTCGGACTCCAGCTCATCAACACAGAGCCGGAGTTCCTCGAGCAGCCAACACTTACTGCAAATGTGTTCACCGTGAACATCAATGGTGTCCACCAGCTCTCACATATTGCAGCAGTAACACATCACCTGCTCTCCCATTCTATGTAATTAATTAAAAATTTATTATTTACCCTTCAGTTAATTTATGCCCGCAGTCTCCGCTACACCACAGATACCTGAGAAACTATAAACTATGGAATTGAAGTTTTGTATAAAAAAAAAGAAATACTCACCAACCAATCACTTACCTGCTTTCTGGTGACGTCACACTTCGATTATATTTTACCTCTCTCCTGCTCTCTAATGTATAAATGCCGAGTGTTGACACAGAAAAGTTATAAGGGAAGTGTCATTATGTTAATCCCACTTCATTTGAATAGGTATAACCATTCCCTTTTACCCCCTCAGCCCTCGCCCCCCAGGATCATAGAATCATAGAATCATAGAATGGTTACAGCATGGAAGAAGGCCATTCGGCCCGTCGAGCCCATGCCGGCTCTTTGCAAGAGCACTTCAGCTAGTCCCACGCCCCGACCCTTTCCCTCGAGCCCTGCAAATTTTGTTCCTTCATATACTTGTCCAACTCCCTTTTGAAAACCGTGATTGAGTTTGTCTCCACCACCCTTTCAGGCAGGGCATTCCAGATCTTAACCACTCGCTGCGTAAAAAAGTTTTTTCTTACTTTACCTTTGGTTCTTTTGCCAATCACCTTAAATCTGTGTCCTCTGGTTCTCGACCCTTCTGCCAATGGGAACAGTTTCCCTCTATCTACTCTGTCCAGACCCCTCATGATTTTGAACACCTCTATCAAATCTCCTCTCAATCTTCTCTGCTCCAAGGAGAACAACCACAGCTTCTCCAGTCTATCAACATAACTGAAGTCCCTCATTCCTGGAATCGTTCTCGTGAATCTTTTCTGCACCCTCTCCAAGGCCTTCACATCCTTCCTAAAGTGTGGTGCCCAGTATTCCAGTTGGGGCCGAACCAGTGTTTTATACAGGTTCATCATAATTTCCACACTTCTATACTCTATACCTCTATTTATGAAGCCCAGGATCCCATCAGCCTTGTTAACTGTTTTTTCAACCTGCCCTGCCACCTTCAATGATTTGTGCACACCTACCCCCAGGTCTCTCTGTTCGTGCACCCCCTTCAGGATTGTACCATTTAGTTTTTATGTCCTCTCCTCATTCTTTCTACCAAAATGTATCACTTCCCCAGGAAATCGCCAAGCAATGCAAATGGAGCAGAGATCTGCTCACACTGCTGAGGCACATAGGTGAGGCTAAAGCCAACGATGAAGGCTTTGGCTTTGCTAAATAAATTTCTATTCATTCTTCAGCCTGATAGTCAAAGTATGAATATAGCCTTGGAGTCATTGGTAGCAGTGGAGAAGTAGAGTTGGGTGTCACTGGCACATAGGTGGCAGCTGACCTTTGTAGATTTAAAAAAAAACCCTGTCAAAATGCTGAAAGCCTGTTTGGCCCAGTGGTAAGGGCATGAAATGGTTAAACTTCGAGGCACAGAAAAGGTGCCAGTTATCAAAGTCTGCAGTTCTTGGAGAACACATTGATACGGGACAATGAAAGCTTTGCTGACGAGTGTGGCTAAATTAAAGCAGGGAGGGAATGCCTCCATTCATTTCGCCAATGTAGAGCAGGTAGGGGGCATTAATAACTGCAACGAGGAGGAGATGAGGAAGTTGATACTGTTCTCCCTAGATAGGAAGCTATATCGGAGTTTGTCGGCAGCCACCAAGTTAGGGGGAGGAACCATGCACGGCTTAAAAGATGAGATCTCGGTAGCACGAGGGCACAGCCCAGGTAGTCCGTTCTTGCAGGTAGAGCAGACTAGGCAGCAGGCGAGTCGCCAGATACGTTTGCAGATAGATTGTGGCCGACTTACGTGAGGGCCACTGGAGGAGATCTAGTACGCGCAGACTTAAGAGGGGCTCCCAGGAATCATTGGCTGAGGACCGTAGTGTCCAACAGTTCGCCGCAAATCAGGGCAATGACTGAGTCATGAATTGACCCAAGGACCTCCACAATATGGAGGTGGGGGTGATGAGGAAGCTGACTCTAGCTTTCAAGTCAGGACAAGGGGAAGAGGAGAAACACAGGGGGAAGGTGCACGAAGTGAAAGGGAATGTGAGGAGTAAAAGGGAATGGAGACAGGAGGGAAGTAATGCGGGTAGATCCCAGGCGTGTTTTAACTGTGGGAAGTTGGGACACTGGAGTAAGGAGTGTAAGCTCCCAAAAGGGGGGAAACCAGGGCATGAGGGTCCCGAGGTAGAGACGAACCAAGGGAAGGTAAAAGATGACCCAGTAAAAATCCTAGTGGCCGCATTACAGCAGGTTATGGGCAAGGATAAAGGGAAACTGGATGCTGCTGTGGGTGACAAAGGACCCAGCGCGTCTGCACCCTCACTGTGACGGGGCCGCGCCCAGCCCGAGTACCTGTGTCCGCTCATCTACGATGAGTGGGGCAGACCATGTGTAGATGTGAAAGTGGAGACCGTTAGGGGAAGGTATTTGGTAGATACAGGAGCCTCTAGCACGGTGGTCCACTCACCGAATCCGACCACTTCCCCATGGTCGAGCGGGGTCCCATTTACACTAGCAGGTTTCATGGGTAATGAACAGTCTGGGGCGGTATCGAAACCCTTAACGATAGAATTAGGACCCAACGTAACGAAATGGGAATGCATTTTGATGAAGTGGGAACAGTCCGGTTCGGGAGTTCTCGGGGCCGACTACATGTTGGCACACCACGCCATAGTAGACATGAAAAACAACTGTCTATGGGGGGCAGTCGATGCAGATAGGATAGGTGAGTTTGTAGTGATTCCCAGGGACAGTAAGGATAAAGGCAGCACCTGTACGATGAAGCCGAAAGGGAGCTATGACCTGGAACAATTGGTCGATAGCATCCCAGCCAGGTATCAAAGGCATGTTCGGGAGAATATAGACGTGTTTGTCACGCACAGACATGATTGCGGGAGAGTGACGGGGGTAGGGGTGAAGGTAGATGGGGACCCAATGTTGCGGCCCCAGAAACAGTATAACTTTCCCCGGGAAGCAGAAAAGGACTTGGAAACTGTTTAAATTCCCTGGTGGAACAAGGTGTATTAAGAACGATAGCCACCCATGTAAATTCACCCCTTTGGCCGGTAAAGAAGTCCGATAAATCATGGAGGGCCACGGTAGATTACCGGGTCCTGAATAAGAATACTCCAGCCTGTGCGCCCACGGTAGCGGCAGTAGCAGACTTAATAGGAAGTATCCCCCCGGCGGCAACAACTTTTACAGTTTTGGATATTTCAAACGGGTTCTGGTCCATTCCCATGAGGCGGGAGGATCACTATAAATTCACCTTTACATTTAAAGGACAGCAGTATACATGGACGTGTCTTCCACAAGGGTTTCACAATAGTCCCTCAATTTTCCGCCAAACCATGGCCGAGGCACTAAAGGGTTTTAGTCAGCCTGACCGGTTGATCCAATATGTGGATGACCTGTTATTATTCTCCGAAGGTACGGAGGATCATGGGCCATTAATGAGTGAATTATTGGAGCTGTTAAAGGAAGCAGGTTTTGTCGTAAGAATGAGCCTTACGCGTGGTGAACTTAAAGTAAGCTTTAATCAACTAAAAAGGTGCTACATACAAATGAGGTCTTACTCTATGCCTCTCCAGGATCCAACTGATCAGTCCAGTATTTATCCTGGACTAATCACAGGAAGTGATGCAATAAAGTTCGAGTCACAGGAAGCTGTATTGTGTTACCACATTCTCCCCCCCCAAAAGATTAGGAGGCCGGGATGAAGTTCGAGTCACAGGAAGCTGTATTGTGTTACCACATTCTCCCTCCATTTTGTAGCCGCTGGACGAGGGAGAGCCGCACCCGTTTGGGTTCTCGTAGCGGTAGAGGGCCCCTAGCCCGTTTACCCGCCGCGGGCCGTGGACCAGAGTCCAAGTGATCCAGCCCGCTCTGTGAGGGGTCAGGACGATCTTGACTGTGTACTGGTGCCCGAACGGGTGTCGGGCAGGGCTGTGGCAGATCCGTTTCCGAGCGTACGGTACAGGGTGGATCGTGGCTGCGCGTGCGAGCCCCGACGGGCTCATAGTCAGTCTGCCCCAGGTCGGCACGCTGGAGTGAGGTACCAGCCGGCGTCAGATCCAGATCGTGATGAGAGGCACCTGGCGAGCCCAGAGATGTGCCTGGTACAATATCATCCCCTGGTGTCCCTCTATGTTTCGGCGGGCAGGGAGCCAGATCCCGCAATGACACGGTAGATTCCCGACCATCAGGATACCGAATATAGGCGTAGGTAGGGTTGACGTCAGTGAGCTCAACCTCATCTACCAGGGGGTCATTCTTAGACGCCCGGACATATCTTCGGAGTAGCACTGGTCCCGGTGCAGTCAGCCACGACGGGAGAGCTATCCCATAGGATGAGCGACGCTGAAATCGGAAGAACCGTTCATGAGGCGTCGTATTTGTGGCGGTCGAAAGGAGGGACCGTGTGGAGTGTAATGCGTCTGGAAGTACTGCTTCCCATTGCTGGTTCGGTAGGCACCGAGATCTCAAAGCCAGACGTACCGCATTCCAGATGATAGCGTTAAAACGCTCGACTTGCCCATTCCCGACCGGATGATAAGGCGTCGTTTTGCTGGCAGCAATACCCCGTTCCGAGAGATAGGCCTTGAGTTCTCCTGACATAAAAGAAGGGCCCCGATCCGAATGAACATAGGATGCCATGCCACAGAAAGCAAATACCTGCTCAAGGCAGCTGATAACCGTGGTCGTCAGCATATTGGGGCAGGGAAAGGCAAACGGAAAACGGGAATACTCATCGAACATGGTCAATAGATAAGTGTTGCGAGTTGAAGAGGGCAACGGCCCCTTAAAATCGATGCTAAGCCGTTGCATTGGCTGGGTCGCATGTATGAGTATACCACCCGAGGGGCGGAAAAACCGAGGTTTCAATTCCGCACAGACTCTGCAGTCCGAGCACATCTTCTTTACATCCCCGGTAGAGAATGGGAGATTTCGGGACCGCACGAAGTGTAGCATGCGAGTAACGCCCGGATGACACAACCCATCATGGATGTCTACGAGCGTAGAGGGTGTCATGGCGGAGCAGAATGCTCGTGTGAGGGTATCCGGAGCCACATTCTCCTTGCCAGGTCGATAGTGGATGGTGTAACCAAAAGAGGCCAATTCCAGCCGCCAAAGCTGGATTTTATTATTTTTAATTTTGGTCCGTTTTCGATTATCGAGCATGAAGGCGACCGATCGCTGGTCCGTGATTAAGGTAAAGTGCTGGCGAGCTAGGAGATGACTCCACTTCCGTACTGCCTCTATGATGGCTGTAGCTTCTTTCTCGACTGGAGGATAATGTAGCTCAGCCCCTTGAAAAGTCCTGGACAAAAATGCCACCGGACGACCTTCCTGATTCAGAGTGGCCGAGATCGCCACCTCCGAGGCATCACACTCAACGACAAAAGGAAGACTCTCATCGATGGAGTGAAGAGTCGTTTTCTCCAACTGTTTTTACAGGAGGTTAAAGGCTGCAACAGCCGCTGTGTCTAGTGGGAATGTGCTGGCCTTCAGTAGAGGTTGGATTCGGTCCGAGAAGTTAGGAATCCATTTAGCATAGTATGCAAACAGGCCGAGGGCCCGGCGCAAGGAGGCCGGATTCTTAGGTGGCGGGAGTTCTTGGAGTGGGCGAAGCCTTTCAGGGTCAGGTTTAATGATGCCATTGCCCACACAATAGCCAAGGATGTTGATGGTTGGTTGTGACTCAATGGATTTAGCCGCATTTAATGTCAAATTACGGTGCTGAAGTGCATCCCAAAATCGTTGGAGATTGGCGTCATGTTCCCGCTGATTGCGACCTGCGACAGTAATATTGTCCAGATAAGGAAACGTATCCTTCAAGTCTTCCTGTTTGACCAGGTCATCCATTGCTCGCTGGAAGACAGCCACTCCATTAGTGACCCCAAAGAGGAGGCGACAAAATTGATACAGCCGTCCATTGGCTTCAAAGGCCGTATACTGCTTGTCTGAGACCTTCAAGGGTACCTGATGATAGGCACTTTTAGATCATATGTTGAGAACACCGTGTACTCAGCCAATTTATTAACCATATCATCGATGCGCGGCAATGGGTATGCGTCCAAGTCCGTATATTGATTGATGGTCTGTGAATAGTCAATGCACAGCCGTTTCTTGTGAGGTTGTAGAGGGTTCTTAACAATAACGACCTGGGCGCGCCATGGCGACGAACAAGGCTCGATGATATCCTCTGCTAAAAGCCGAGAAATCTCAGCCGCAATAAAAGACTGGTCTTCCTGACTGAAACGTCGTGACTTTGTTATAATCGGTTTGCATCGAGGAGGGATACTGGAAAACAGTGAGGGTTCATCCAGTGAAGCTGCTGACAATGCACAGAACGGTAATCGAGGTAGTATATTAGAAATAGTGAGTTCAGGTTTGGATCCGCCGAACTCAATGGTGAGCTTCTTATGCTGCTTTTGAAAATCCAGCCCTAAGATAAGATCACTACATAAGTCCTTGAGCACCGAAAGCCGGGTGGAGGGATACCTGCGACCATTAAGTGTTATTTCAACCATACAAAAGCCAGAAATTCTGGTATTAAGTGATGACTGAGCCATCGCAACTGCCTGGTCCGATGGGAAAACATGTAGCTTTAACTCTGCAACAATCTGTTCCCTAATGAAACTATCAGTGCTACCTGAGTCAATTAAGGCATCTAAAGTATGTCCATTAATTGATGCTTTTGTAGCTGCATGGAATAGGTTCTGAGGACAAGCAGCTGTAATTGGTGTCGTTGCACAAAGAGTGGCTGAAACTCTAGGTGTGTTTCTTCGAGAGGAAGCACAATAGATTTTAGCCGGAACATCTTGATAGGCCCTTACCGGGGCAGTTCGGTAGGACTTAGCTTGATAAGCCCTCGTAGAGGCTCTTGATAGGCAAACCTTTGCAAAATGACCCTTTTTGTTGCAATGACTGCAAAACGCATTGCGAGCAGGGCAGAATTTCCGAGGGTGGAACTCATCACCACAAAAGAAGCATTTCTTAGATTGCCAAGAGGCTGCCACAGTGGGGTCATCATCTCTTCATCAGTGAAGTCATCAGATTGATCGTCAGGGATAAAGTCCTCCCTAATAGAGTTCACCTGTGGCCTCTTAAATTGCCTGACTGTAGTTAAGGCAGTAGACCGAGGTCTGGGCACTGTATAAAGGTCTGCATTTCTTTTTGCCAGATCTAGAGAGCAAGCCATGTCATAAGCTTTCTGAAGCTCAAGGGGTAAAAATTCAGTTGGTTGCGCCTCCCGTTAGCGCCTTAAATGGGCGCTAATGGGGCGTTAAGGCGCTAACGCCCGGGCGCAGCGCTGTTTGCGCCGCTCGAGAACTTAACTTGAGATTGTGCGGCGGCGCTAAAACTTACCGCTGCGACCACCTGCGCGCGCAGATTGTGACGTCAGTCCGTGGTGCAACGCCCTTGGGGCGCCCCGGAGCGGAAATTGAGTGGCGCCCCCTGCCTTACCGCCTGGCGCTTCCAACGACCGGAAGACTGGAACGTTATCAATCGGTCTGGGGCTGGGGGGGGGCGCTATTTAAAGGGGGCCTCTTCCTGTCTTTTTCTGTGGTCGACATTTATGCACCACTCGTTCTGAGAGAGAGAGAGAGATTCGGAGAGAGAGAGAGAGAGACTTCTACATTGACTCAACGCTTTGTGAGGTAGTTTTGCCTAGTTCATCCTAACTTTGCTGCTACTTTCGTTGCTGTACCTCATTACTTTTCTGGCAAAGAGAAGATGGGGGCTGCAATGATTGGGGGCGTCGTCCTGCTCCAGCTCAATCGGAGCAGAGTGAGACGCAGACAGAGAGTGGCAATGATGGCCAGACGGAGGAGGCCCATCAGGCGCATGTACAGGAGAGCTTACCCTCCCAGGGTATATCGTGAACAGCTCTCCTACATCCACATGTCCGAGGAGCTGTGTTTGCGAAGGCTGCGATTCAGCAAGGAGGTGGTCACTGAGCTCTGCCACCTGCTGCAGCCAGATCTGCAGCCTCAGCTGAGGTCCAGGACGTCTCTGTCGGTGGCAGTGAAGGTCACAGTGGCCTTGAACTTCTACGCCACTGGCTCATTCCAAGCTGCTGTTGGGGACCTCGCCAATATCTCCCAGTTTGCAGTGCATCGCTGCATCCGGCAGGTCACCAATGCCCTCTTCACAAGGAGACGAGACTTCATCTCCTTCCCTATGACCCCAGACAAGCAGCATGACCGTGCTATGGGCTTTGCGAGGGTAGCGGGCTTCCCCATGGTGCAGGGCGCCATTGACTGCACGCATGTGGCTTTGCGTGCTCCGCGAGAGAATGCAGAGGAGTTCCGGAACAGAAAGGGGTTCCATTCCTTGAATGTGCAGTTGGTCTGTGACCACAGACAGGTGATTCTCGCTGTCAATGCCCACTATCCGGGCAGCTGCCACGATGCTTTCATCCTGCGCCAGAGTACTGTGGCAGAAATTTTCGAGGCACCGCATCAGCCAGTTGGTTGGCTTCTGGGGGACAAGGGGTACGCATTGAGCACCTGGCTGATGACACCGCTCCGTGCGCCAAACACCCCTGCTGAGCTGCGGTACCAGGAAAGCCAACAAGCAACGAGGAACATTATTGAGCGCACAATCGGCGTGCTCAAACAACGATTCCGCTGTCTGGACCATTCCGGAGGAGCCCTGCAGTACTCGCCTGAGCAAGTTTCCAAATTCGTAGTGGTGTGCTGCATGTTGCACAACATGGCAATCTCAGGACGCAGCCAATGCCACCAGGCCTTGCAGCACCACAAGAGGAGGAGGAGGAAGAGGAGGAACAGGCCGAGGACGATGATCAGCAGCAGCACCAAGGCAGGAGGGCGGCCCACAATGGTCAAACTGCAAGGGCCGTCCGTCAACGACTAATAGCAAGCCGCTTCTAGGGCCCCTGCCAGTGCTACAAACACGAATCAACCCAGCACGCAACCCCTAAGCCGGCCAAGGCACCAATAATTCCAACCACCAGCCATGTATATTTTGAATACAGAAACTTATTTATTGTACAAACTCTGTGTGTGTCAATTCCTCATGACAAACTCATAGAAATAAACACAAAAAAACAGTCAATAACATAACTGGTTCTCACAACCTGGAGATAATGTCCAAAACACTAAACAAAAGTTGGGCCATGAACCTCGGCCTTTAATAAAAAAATGACCAGCATTTTGGCACACCTCCTACTTTTTGCCCTTCGAGGGTGATCTCCTTCCCTTGCGCACTTCCCCCCTTCTAACCCTACTGCTCCTCCGTAATGGGACCTCAGTGGCTGCAGCAAGGCTGGTGGAAGGCTGCTGCTTGTCACACCCTGACACTGCAGATGCCCCTGAAGGACGGCCTCGACCACTTCTGGGCCTGGAGGGCCCGGCTGCAGACTGCACCAACTCTGCATGGGCGGCAGCAGTCTGTCCTACAGGCGGTGGCAAGTGCAGTGGAGAAGTGACAGTGTTGGCAGCAGGAATGCTGTCATCGTGAGAGAGGACAGCAACTCCCTGCTCGCCCGACACACTGGCACTCCCACGGGGCAGCACTTCAGCATCCGGAGCAATTTGCCTGAGAACAGATTGCTGGCCTGCTGCGGCGCGGTGACAGCCCCGGGGACATGTGCACGAACCATCGAGGATGGCAGCAGTCAGTGCTCGCGTGGCCTCAATCTGAGTCTGCATGAGAGCAGGCTCAGATGGGTTCCTGGCAGCCAGTGACTGAATTGCAGCAGTAAGCTTTAGTGTGGCATCCGCCTGTGCTACAGCGAAGTGCTCCACACTCCTTGCCAGTGCCTCAATGCATTCGGGCACCCTTCCCACTGCACCCATGAGCTCAGTGTGCATGACCACCGCCTGGCTGTTCATTTCTGCAATCAGCCGCTCCTCCTCTGCGTCCATTGCATTAGGAGTGTCTGGCATACTCTCCCTCTGGGGAGAAGGCTCCCGTTCTTCCCTCCCCCCCCCATGGCGTTGCTGCAGCCCGCTGGGTCCTGGAACTTCACCATCATCAGCCCCTTCCCCCCTGCTCCCCTCCGGGGAAGGCGTGTTCCCAGTGTGGCCATGGGCTTCCTCGGGAGAGGGTGGCACTGATGCTCCGGCTTCCTCTTCCTCCTCAGCTGCAGCATCACTCCCAGTGGCAGCTTCAGGGACCGTCTCCTCAGCTGGTGAATCACCATCTGAAAGCAGGGAGGTACAAGAGTGGCTTTAGCGTGAGGACAGGGTGGCAGTAAGGGAGGAATAAGTGCAGCGAGTTAGCAAGTTGGATTGAAAGTGTCAAAGGCTGGTATTGTGAGGGACAAGTGGAAGGACAGAGGACAAAAAGGTGATGACCTTACCATTGCTGTCCACAACGGGGTCGGCGTCTCCAGTGGCGACGGGACCGATCACCCGGCTTGCCACAATCCTGTGGACGCGCTCCTCCAGATCGCTGAGGGGTTGCAGCTGAAGCCGCCCTCCACCCGTCCGTTGCTGCTGTCTCCGATTATGAGCCAGCTTAGCCTGCAAGAAAAAGGACAGCATCTGAGTCAATATACAGCCATGGTCTTGCCTGATGTGCCTCCCATAGGTGAATAGCCCTTACAATATGCAGCCATGGTCTTGCCTGATGTGCCTCCCATAGGTGAATAGCCCTTACTGTATGCAGCCATGGTCTTGCCTGATGTGCCTCCCATAGGTGAATAGCCCTTACTGTATGCAAAGTGTGGAATGCGTGTGTGTGTTTGATGAAAGGGCCATAGGTGTTGGATGAGTGTTGTGCATTGGGGTTTTAAGACCCTCTGGCCATAGAGTGAGGTTGAGATGGAGGGATGGAGAGGTATTGAGAAAAAGCCACTCACCCTGACGACCCGAGTGAGGTCGTTGAACTTTTTGCGGCACTGGACATGGGTCCTGGGCACCATGCTCCTGGAGGAGACGCTCTGAGCCACCTCCCTCCACACTCTTCTGAACTCGCGTGGCAAAGGCCTCCTGCCACTCTCTGGGAACAGCATGCATCGTCTGCGCTCCACTGCGTCAACCAGAGCATCCAAGGCCCGCTCGGTGAAGCGATGAGCGCGTTCTCTCACCCTCTCCATGCTTGGCAGCAAAATGGATTACAGGTCTCTCCAGGCTGAGATTCAAGGCTGCAATGAGCAGGGTGTGGCTGGGGAGCAAGTGGCCCCCCCCCGCTTTAAGAAGTGTCCGGCGCCAGTGTGTCTGTGTTCCCTCGCTAACTGGCAGCAGCTGCGCTGCGCTCGTGCGCTGAGTTAGCGCCTCACTCCTAGGCCTTTGCGCCTTAAGAGAGGTGTGCAGCGCCTAATTTAGCGCTCCACTCACCTCCCGGGGCGGTAAAAGTGAAGTTTCCTGTCAGTGCCGATAATTAGCGCCAGGCGCTAATATTTGCGCGCGGACGATATTTGCGCCCCAAATGGGGCGCGACCTAATTTCTACCCCCAAGTGTCTTACTTTCCAGTAGACGCTGGCGTATAAATGGGGAGGCAAGCCCGCAGATGAAAGCATCACGGATCATTTCTTCACGGTACAGCTCAGCTGAGGCCGCCCGAAAGTTACAGTCCATACTAAGTTTGCGAAGCTCTTGGAGGAATTTATCAATGGATTCCTCCGGCCCTTGTTGGGCTGTAGCTAGTAGATGTCTGGCATAGACCTCATTCGGTGTCTTAGTATATAGTCTCTTAAGCGTCCGAATTGCCTCCTCGTAACTGTCCCATTTCTCCACATACTGAAATACATTTGGGGTGACACAGTTGATGAGTATCCGCAACTTTGAGTTATCATCAGCCTTACAATATTCAAGAAAATTGTCAAACGTGCGATACCAGTGTTTCCACACCTTACCGGCTGCTGGGGTGTTTGGGTCCAAGTCAAGACGCGATGGTTTAAGGATGTTTTCCATGATGGGTGATTCCCTGGATCCTTAGTTCCGAGTTCGTCCAAAAAGTTTGAGTGCGAAGTTTTCCAAAGTTGATTAAATTGGCGTAAGAATGAGCCTTACGCGTGGTGAACTTAAAGTAAGCTTTAATCAACTAAAAAGGTGCTACATACAAAAGAGGTCTTACTCTATGCCTCTCCAGAATCCAACTGATCAGTCCAGTATTTATCCTGGACTAATCACAGGAAGTGATGCAATAAAGTTCGAGTCACAGGAAGCTGTATTGTGTTACCACAGGTTTTAAAGTAAATCCAAAGAAAGCCCAAGTTGGACAAGGGGAGGTGCAATTTTTAGGATTGACCATTAGAGCAGGAGAAAGAGCTATAGATGGAGCGAAGAGAAAGGCAGTTCCGAAGGACGTGTCTGGGGTAAGGTCTTTCCTGGGAATAACGGGTTACTGCAGGGAGTTTATCGAAGGATATGCAGCCACGGCAGCCCCTTTGCTGAGGCTTCTTAGGAAGGGAGCAGAATGGGAGTGGGGTGAAAGTTGCCAGGAAACATTTACGCGCTTAAAATAGGACCGACAAACGGCACCCGCGTTAGGAGCGATAAATGGGGACCAGGACTTTTACCTGGAGGTAGCGGCTACTGGGGACAGTTTAAGCGCAGTGTTACTCCAAGTTGAGACCGGTGGCCTACACCTCCCGAGTTCTTACAGAGGTAGAAAAGAGCTTTTCTAATTGCGAGCGGCATCTTTTGGCGACATTTTGGGCCATCAAACACTTTCGGTCATTCACAGGGTCAGCTATAGTGACCCTATTGACCTGTCACACCCCGACACAAATGTTACTGGATGGTAGGATGAAGGATGGGACAGTGAGTAGCAGTAGGATTGCCCATTGGACGTTGCTGCTTTCTCAGTTGGACCTGAAAGTGGAAAGAATAGGGGAGCCAAAGCTAGCCCCGAATCTGGTTTATCCGGGGACGGCTCACGTGTGCTCAGTAGAAGGAGTGTGGGATGTAGATGTGGGATTCCGGGCCGGGGAACACTCGACAGGTAGAGACATTTACGTGGATGGGTCTAGTTTGGTGACAAACGGAGAAAGGAGGACAGGTTGCAGGATTTATGATCCAGAGGCAGGGATAGAGAAGGCCATAAAACTCCCCAACACTTTGAGTGCACAGCAGGCCGAATTGGCGGCCGTAACGTATATCGTCACACACCCCAGTGAATTCCCAACCCCCTATTCAATATGTTCGGACTCAATGTTCACTTGCAACTCCTGCACGGAGTATCTTGCAATATGGGCTAGGCGAGGGTTCAAGTCCTCAGACGGGAAGCCGTTGGTGACGGCCCCTCTGTTAGAACTCATTCTGAACGTCACGGGTAGTAACCAGCAGGATTACTACATCCAAAAGGTTAAAGCGCATTCCAAGACAGAGCCTAAGTGGAAAGGGAATCAGAAGGCTGATGTACTGGCCAAAATGGGGGCAGGGGAAGGGATACCTTGGGACCCGTACCGATCCGGACAGATCATGGTTGTAAAGGGAAAAGAGAAACCCAAGGAGGTACAATTGCCACCCGATTTAAAACAGGCTCAGCTGCAGTCCTTACAACGATAATTAAGGATAAGGAATGTGGGAAGCCTGTAGAGGGACCTTTTGGAGCAGCAGACGTAGCAGTGAAACGGGATGTTATTCAAGGGGAATAGGTGGGTCGTGCCCGTGCAGTACAGGGAAGAATTTTTGCAGCTAGCTCATGGGGGTCTGGGGGCCGGACATCCAGGGCCAGAAACTACTTGGAATAAAGTGGAGGCTGTGGGATGGTGGCCCCAGCTCAGGGTGATGTAAGGGATTATTGCGAGAACTGTTTAGTGTGCGCGGCGAATAATCCAGACCCCCACCGAAGGAAGGTTCTGTTGGGACACACGAGGAGGGTAGAGGGACCATGGCAGTCTATACAGGTAGATTTCATTGGGCCACTGCCCACCACAAGTAGGGGCAATAAATATTGTCTGATATTAGTGGATACTTTCTCGAAATGGGTGGAAGCTTTTCCTTGTAGGGCAGCGACAGCGTTAAACACGGCCAAGATTCTAGTGAAGGAAGTGTTTTCCCGTTGGGGACTGCCCCTGATAGTAGAGTCAGATCAGGGAAGTCATTTTACTGGACTAGTAATGCAGGCCACCCTGAAGCTGCTAGGAATACAGTGAAAGTGGTATGTGGCACATAACCCCCAATCATCGGGTATAGTCGAGAGGATGAACCGGACCTTAAAAGAGAAGCTTAGGAAAGAGATAGGAGAGGTCCTGAAGAGATGGGATGAGGTCCTACCCCTGGTCCTAATGAGCATCAGAGCCAGCCTCTCTAAAAGTACGGGACACTCCCCGCATGAGTTAATGACAGGGAGGTCGATGAGGACCCCGACTCATGTGTTGGTACCGGTCCTGACCGAAGCACAGGTTAAGGAGGTCACACGGGACAGGTTTGTTTGAGATCTGTACGATACTCTAAGGGGGCTGCATTGGGAGGCAGCTAACAATATGGGAAGGCAGCACCAACAGAATAAAATGCTGTTGGAACCACGGGTAACACAGGAGTGGAAGGTAGGGGACCAGGTGATGGTCAGGAATTATGCCAGAGTAGGGGCATTCGAGCCATTATTTAAAAGACCCTATAATATCATAGATAAGGCAAGTCCTATGGTCTATGCGATCCAGCTGCTGAGGTGAGTAAAATGGTTTCACATCAACCAGTGCAAGCTGTACGACTCCGGAGAGAGAAGCACAAAACGGGCCAAGGCCCAAGGAACCGTAATGAGTCTGATCAATGTGAGCCTTTCTCCCAGGCTGTGGGATGATGAGGATGACTCAGAGGGCAGAGCGGTGAGACAAAGTAGTCGGGTACTGAGACCCAGGGTGCTCTGGACACTTCCTCCTACTCCACCCCCAGGCCTCAAGAAGCCCAAACATCGGGACAAAAAAAAACGAAAGCTGTGATTGAACCAAAGTGTAAATATGTGTATCATTTAAGTGAGACCTGTGAAGGGGAGACCCCTCACAGAGCAGTGTTATTCTTTTGTTTTGTTTTTATAGAATCGAATCGAATCAAGGACGCGAGATGAGGTGGGCGCTGCGGATGAGCGTGTGGATGATCCTGATTAAAGCAGGGTGGGGAGATCAGGGAGACACCGAGACATTCTTTACATACGGGTGTATGGGAGGAACTGGCCCCACCGTAACTCGGGGTGGGGGGGGGGTGCGACACGGGGTAATAATGGTACAATTACATACTCCCACGATGGGAATTGGCCGGGTTGGCTAGGGTCGAACTCGACCAAGTATTCAAGGCGAACCGGGGACAAGATTGGGGAAGTGTCGGTGTCCTGCCCAAAGGTAAACATCATGACTAAGAGGGTACGGGTGAAAGAGGGTAGACGGGTTTTTCTGGAATATAAGGGGAGCACCCCCATGGGATGGTGGTGGTGGTTGCGGAAAACAGATAAAGGAAAAAATAACGCATCCATGGAATGGGAAAAGTTGGGTAATAATTCAAACAGGCGGACCATGGGAACTAAGGAAGGGGTAAAATTGTGTTGGGATAAATGGTGGAAGAAGGAGCAAGGAGTTTATGTGTGCGTGGTCGGGTCGGGGCACAACTGCAAAGGGGGGGTTGCCATTACTTTCAAATGGCAGTGGCAGGACTCCAGGTCAGGAGTGAATTGAACTCAGAGTTTTGACTCTTGCGTGACCCTGGATCCTCCAAAAGCAGTCAATGCAACCGAACTGGTCGCGAGCAAGATGAAGCCTCTACTGAAGGCCCCAGAGACTCAGGGTACAGAGGTCAAATGTCCCGTAACGGGCACCCGGGCCTAAAAATGGGCTGGTGTTAACCCCAACAGGAAAAATGATGTATCATACCGTATATTACGAAGTAGCATCGGTTATTCTTAATTTAACGGAGTTACAGTTGCCCCGGTGGTGCCCGTCAGAGACGGAAAAGTTGTATGAAAAGTTGTTAAAAGAAATGTTCAGACAATTTTACGAGAGGAATTATGGGGACGAAAGTCGGGGGGGAGTGTACAAACCGGTAAATAACAGCCACACGGGCTGGGGGAGACGAAAAAGGGGACTGATTAATGATGCGGCCACGGTGTTTAATACAGGGACGTCACTGGTCAACAGTATGGACAACGCGCAGTTGCAATTACAAGTAAATACCCTGAGGGACCAGCTAAGGAAAATACTGGGGGAGGGTAATGACATTGAGGGTCACAAATTGCAGGAAGACCAGGTGATGACGATTCATCTAAAGGAAATGGTAGCTGAGCTGGAGACTCAGGCTCAGACCATCAATGTATTAATAAAGGAGGGCCGAAATGTGTCGGATCGGGCTGCCCAAAATGATGCGTGTGTCATGTAGGGGTCCTGGTTGTTAAACGAGGGGCGCAGTAATTTAGAGGATTTAAAACAAGGCCACGTACCGTTGTGGATCAGTAACAGGCACCTAAAGGCTTTAAGCGCTTATAACAACCTCATGAATCCGTGTTAGCTGTGGTCGTCCTCCGAAGCGTACCCAGTCCCTGTCAACTGTGGTCAGAATAAACAAACGGTAATGGGGATAGTTCTGAGGATGCCGGTGATGGATCAGGCGCAACGACCCGCACCGGTATACCGGGTAGAAAACATTGGTGTAATTCGAAACGGGGTACATGTGAAGCATCATAAAACCCCTCAGTATGTGGTGAAGTTGGGGAACTCGATAACCGGCACTAGTCTGGAGGGATGTCGGGGAGGAGGTACACATGTGGTATTGTGTCCCTACCATTTGAATTCTTTCGATTGGCCGGTATGTGGGTTTGAATACGGAGACGGGCAGCCTATCAGCTGTATCATGGAAGTGATGGCTTCCAACCATGTCCCGCCCCAGGTTGCGTACAAGGGTAACTGAACCTACTGTGTAACTACTGGCGAAAGTCGGTCCAGAATACACAGGGACACCTGGTGTCCAGTTCAAGATTCCACCTTTTGCTTCAAGCCCCAGGTAGAGACACAAGTAGCACAAGAAAGGATAATCCCCATCTCAGACCACAAGCACATCGGTATCACAGTTAACGGTACTTTACCGAACCTCCAAGAATACGTATCGCGTTTTGGATACGATATCCCGCCATTACCCGAACATTTGGTTAAGCTATTAAAGATCCTAGAGTTGTCCCAAAAACATTATTACGCATTACAGCAAAAGAATGAGAAAGAAAGGGAGAAAATCAAAGAGACGATTACCCCTCCGTGGTGGGATGTGGGACTCAACATTGAGATCCCTCCTTGGATTCGAATCGCGTTGCATGTGTTGGTAATTGTACAATTGTGTATTATGTTGTATCTATTAATCTTGTCGTGTAAATTAAAAAGGAAGACAAGAAGGGGGAAACTTAAAAGATTGAAACGGGAGGTTCAGGGTGTTTGAACCGAATGTATGTCTGTCTGTAATAAAAGTGAAATGTAAAGATTTGGTGGAGACCGGCTAATGCACCCAAAGGCAAAGAAGAAGTCGAATTGGTCAAGAGTAATGTCTCTAGTTTATAAAGAGACATTAAAGGGGGGAATGTAGATTTAAAAAAAAAACGTGTAAAATGCTGAAAGCCTGTTTGGCCCAGTGGTAAGGGCATGAAATGGTTAAACTTCGAGGCACAGAAAAGGTGCCAGTTATCAAAGTCTGCAGTTCTTGGAGAATACATTGATACTGGACAATGAAAGCTTTGACTCATGATTTACTCTGAAAAGGACATTGACATTGAACTGTGAGGCCTTGAATCATGATTGGTTTCGATGGGAAAAATTAACATCTGGACAATGCTCTGAGTTTAACTGAAACAATGGGGGTCACGATCGACTTCCTGACATGAATGGAAGATACACAAGTCCCGAGCAGATAATCAGCCAACCGCTCATCAACAGTAATAGAAATCACATTGAATATGCATTACAGAAAGCAGGAGAGGAGATAAGGAGTTATCTTTGATCTCACAACTCTGTACATCTCCGGTGATTGGATTACAGGTTGACGAGGTGTGAATGTCGGACAGTTCAGCAAACCGACAACGGAAACTGGTTGGGGGAGGCCCAGCATGGGGCCAGGTGACTAAAAGAACTATAAGAAGGAACCACACCCACAGCTCTCTCTCTCTTTCGCTCGGAAGCTCTCTCTCTCTCTCTCTCTCTCTCTCTCGGAAGCTAGCTCTGACTACAGCAACTGCCTGGTGTAAGAAGGAAGGGAAGACGGTCATCTCCAGCTCCCAGCCTGCAATCGACGTCGGCCACGACCAGCCGGACTGGTGATTGTAACTATCAGTTGACTCTACAAGGGGTTTGCGCTGTGTAGGCAGCTGCAGTCAGATAAAGGAGGACGGGGACAGGTCATCTCCGATCCAGGCCTACAATCCACAACGGTAACGACCGGCCATATGGGTGATTGTAAGTTTCAGCCAAATCTCAACAGGGTTTTTGTCTGTGTTTTGTTGGTTTTAATAAACTAACAGTTTTGAGGTTGAACCTAAACCTTTGTGTCGTCTACCATTTTGTTCGTGTAAAACCCAGAGTCAAAGGACCCTTGTAAGGACGAGGAAACCAAACACCTTACAACTTGTGCTTGTGGATGATGTTGGCAAAGGCTAACTACAGATGGGGATCAAAGATAAAGCTCTGGGCACACTGGAAATGAGCAAGCTGTCGTGGAAAGAAAAATCATTTGGAGGAGTTTTAGTGACTGCATTGAGACAGATAGGAGATGAACTATGAGAGGGCTGTGCCATGGAGAGGAACCATGAGAGGGCTGTGCCATGGAGATGAACCATGAGAGGGCTGTGCCATGGAGATGAACCATGAGAGGGCTGTGCCATGGAGATGAACCATGAGAGGGCTGTGCCATGGAGATGAACCATGAGAGGGCTGTGCCATGGAGATGAACTATGAGAAGAGGCAATGGAGGAGAAAACTGCCAGAGACATCCAGGATGATGAGGATATTAACAAACCACTATAGCACCGAATATTCATGACTTTGAACTATGTGGTTTTAGTACTGTGGGGGATCAAACGTTGGATAAGAGGAATTTGAGCAGGAAGTGGTGAGAGAGATGACTATGTGCTTGGGGTGGCAATATTTTTTGCAAAGACCTTGGAGAGAATGGACGAATGACAGGGTGATGATGATTTTGAAAGGGGTGGGGACAGAGCCAGCTGAGTAGACAGCCTCAATTTTGTAAGCAAAGAAGTCTATGAGCTCATCACATTTAGTATCAGAGATGAGTTCATAGAGAGTGCAGGGGACAGAGGTCAGAGGTGACATATTGTTGTGGGAACAGTAGTTTGGGATTATTTTGTTCTCTAGTGAGAACCTGTAATAATAGCCATAAAGGAGTGATAGTATTGCTTGTGGTGATTAAGCCAGGTCTGACAGTGGACAGTCAGTTTGTCAGATGTATTCTTGTCGATGAATCATGGACTTGATTCCACCGTGTTGGCTGTTGTACGATGGTGAGGCTGGGAGACAGTCTAGATTCTGGTAAGGATTAAGTAGCAGACAGTTCAGAAACTGGTGGGTATGAGTGTGTTAAAAATGGAGACCACAGTTGTTGAGCAGACTGACTGAAGCATCGATGCTGATGTGGATGACAAACTACAAAAGTGATGTTCAACATTGAAAGTACTGAATCATCAGCTGATAGAGGGAATAGATGATAATCAGCAAGAGGTTTCCTTGTCCATGTTTGACCTGAAGCCGTGAGACTTCATAGGGTCCAATGTCAATGTTGAGGACTCCCAGGTCCACTCCCATCTGACAATGTGGCACTGTGCCCCCATCTCTGGTTGGTCTGTCCTGCTGGTGGGATAGGACATACCCAAGGATGGTGATGGAGCAATCTGGGACATTGACTGATAGGTATTCTGATCTCTTGCGCATTCCCGATTTTAATTGCTACACCATTGCCGGCTATGCCTTCAGCTACCTGGGCCCTAGTCTCTGGAATTCCCTCCCTAAGCCTTTCCGCCTCTCTACCTCTCTCTCCTCCTTTAACACGCTCTTTAAAACATACCTGGCTGACCAAGTTTTTGGTTACCTGTCCTAATATCTCCTTATGTGGATCGGTGTCAAATTTTGTTTGATAACGCTCCTGTGAATCGCTTTGGTATGTTTTACTACCTCAAAGGCACTGTATAAATGCAAGTTGTTGTGGTTGTATGATTCTGTGAATATGACTATATCAAGCTATTGTTTGACTAGTCTGAGGGATAGCAATCCTAATTTTGGCACACATCCCCAGATGTTATGAGAAGGACTTTGCAGGGTTGACTGGGCTGGGTAAGCCTTCGTTGTGTTCTGGTCCAATGCCTATGTTGCAGCTGAGTGGTACATCTGGTTTTATTCTTGTAATTCTTTCTAGCGGTTTGGTACAACTGAATGGCTTGCTGGGCCACTTCAGAGGGCAGTTAACAGTCAATCACCTTGCTGTGGTACTGGAGTCACATAGAGGCCAGGCTGGGTAAGGATGGCAGGCTTACTTCCTTCCCTAAAGGACATTAGTAAACCCAGTTGGGGTTTTATGACAATCTGATAGCTTCACGGTCCCTTTTTTTTAATGATACCAGCTTTTAATTTCCAGATTTTTTAACTGAATTCAAATTCTCAAACTATGGTGGGATTTGAGCTCACATTCTCTAAATTATTAGTCCAGGCCTCTGGATTACTCGTCCAATAACATGACCACTACATGTCTGCACCCTGTATAGTCTAGCTACTCACTGCATAGGCTTTCTAAACGACTAGAGAGGCTGGTGCTGCATCATCTGAAAACCTTTCTTGCTACTTCTTCTGAGACTGCTATTCCTGCTATTTCTCTTGACCTACTCCTGCTGCTGTCCATTCTGATTTAGATGAAAACTAATTAAACATTTTAGCCAGCAGAAAATTCTCCTAGCTTTTTACTGCTAGTATCATTACTTCCATCATTATTACTTAGGCTTTTAGTATTTCAACAAAAGACGTTATTGCCGGCAAGTTTTGTCTATCAGCACGTAATAATTTTCTAAGGAATATATGTAGGTCACTTATCAGGTTTTTGCTTTGTCTCCCACAACCCTGAAAAATCTATTCTCTGGAAATGTTATACCATGTAACTCATGATGAACAGAAAGCAGTCTGCTCACGATATTAATAGAGTCAAGCAGGAAGCTAATTTGGGAACAAACTTGTTATTGTGACATCTGCATAATTTTTATCCTGCTGCACTGAGCCAGAATGATTTGGCTTCAGACGGAAATAAGTAAGTGAAATGAATTGTTAGTAATGTTTGTCAGTGGTCAAGTGGAGTGGGAATACCTTCGATATTCTTTAGAGGTTTGGTTCACAGTTTGTACATTGGAAACAAAAAATATTTACTGCTTTCAGTTGGGCTCAGTTGTAACAAATAGATGATAGTATGAGCCAATTCCCCTGGGGGGAGGACCAAATAAGGCGCCCACTTTTTCCACTCTTCAATGTCATATCATTGACTAGTACAGCACAGAAGGAGGCCATTCGGCCCATCGTGTCTGTGCCGTATCATAGTTATTGAAACTCTATTGCAAGCAATTAAAGTACTACAGCTGGGCAGACATTGTATTAAGGTACTTTAAGATGATAAATTCCCCTTCAATGGAAATTTGGTGTCATGGGAATGTTCCATTCTCCAGTACTGACATCATTCATAGATGCAAAATTCAACAAAAGAAATAGCACAAAATGAACATCAGTTGCTATCACTGGCTCTCTAATTATCTTTTTAAGTCTAGCCAAATGGACTGCAATGGTTTTTTTTTCTGATACTGACCATTGCTGTGTTCTTAAATGAGTAATATAGAACATGAGAAGGATATCAGCTCTGATCACCAATTCCACAGTCAGCAGCTGGTTAATTTCTTATTCAACAGAGCAAGGTTGGAGTATCTTTCTACATCTTGGCAAAAGACCATTTAATATGGGGTTACATGGAAACTGATGTGCTGAGCATCAATTCGGAACATTATACCAAACAATCAGAGATGTGAATCTCCATTGTATAGGCTTTACTTGAAATTGTAGGCTAAAAGAATTTTTATATGAGACAGCTATTGGATGAGTGGGCTAATGGAAACTTAATACCACAACGCCATTGGACACCTAACATGCACCTCAGTTGTGTCTCTTGTGATGGACACAACCACTCATGTAACTTAAGCACTTTGGATAATGAGCAACAAAACACCTGGGTCTGCAGCGTATTATAATGTACTTGTATATTTGTGGCTGAGTTGGCATCAAAAGCTGAAAGAGCAAAGCTTGAGTGGTTTATTAATATCATGTGATTCCCCCAATGTGTTACTGTCTTGGAATTCTTTGTACAGTTTTCTGTTACTGGCAAGGGTGTCATGACAGACAAAATTTCACAATCCACCAATTTCATTTGGCAAGGAGTGCCATTGCATAATGTGATTTGACAAACAGCGATAATTGGAATTTACATTACTACCTGATAGAGGACTATCATAACCTCTGTATGTTATGGATTTCATTGTTATAGTGTATTGATTAGCTGGCTCAGAAGGAGAAACTTTGATACTGATTAAAGTGTTAAAGCAGATGTCCAGTTACACTTTCAGCTGTGTCAAGTTTACGTGAACTGAAACCCCCCCCACTGTTGCTTGTAATTTCTGTTATCATATGTACCTAGGAATACACAGAAGTTACAACACAGAAACAGGCCATTTGCCATGTCAGCATTTACCCTCAATGCGAGCAAATACTGCTAATCATATTTACCCATCCTGTTCGCATCTCCAATCATCGCTTTTTGCATTATCCACCTATCCAATCTAACCTTGAATGTTGGCATTCAAGAAATCCAATCATGCCTGAAAATGAGCGAGCACGCGGCTGTTAGTAATGACTCAGGCAGCACGTAATATTCAGGCAGCCTGCTATTTATAATAATGTAGGCGTGAAGCCAGCTTTACCCATGCTACTCATTGGCTGGATGCCTGTCGGGGCGTGGGGGTGGGGTGGAGGAAATTTTGGTATGCCACGTAAAAGTAGCCAGCACCTCTTAAAGGGAGGTGCACTCTGGCTGCAGAGAAGAAGGACGCTGGTCTTGAAGAAATGGCTGAAGGAGGTGTTGAGTGGGCTCCAAAGTTCTCAGATCGTGCAGTGGAGGCCACTGTGCAGGCAGTGGAGAGAAGGAGGAACGTCCTCTTCATCCACACCCCCGCCCCCCCCCCCCCCCCCCCACCTCACCCACATGGGACAGGAAGCCCCCCAGGCATCCTCTTCGCAGATAGTGGGAAGAAATCGCTGAACATGTTAATGCCAGGAGCGTTGCACCCAGCACATGGCTGCAAAACCATAAGAAATTTAATGGTCTAAACAGAGTTATTAAGGTAAGAAGGCAGCTCACCTTCCAACTCACATCTCGCACACAATCAGCTATTCCCCATAACAGCCACATTTTCCAAACATCGCATAACATCTTACTAACACACTTCTGTCTTTCTTGCAGGAGTAGGTCGCACAAAAAACAAGGGAACAGACTGCCACGGGAGGGGCAAGAGCCTATCTGCAAACACTCTCCATTCTCCACTCCATAAGCGTCAGCTGTGGCTCAGTGGGTAGCACACTCACCTCTGAGTCAGAAGGTTGTGGGTTCAAGTCCCACTCCAGGGACTTGAGCACATAAAGCTAGGCTGACACTCCAGTGCAGTGTTGAGGGAGTCCTGCACTGTCGGAGGTGCCGTCTTTCAGATGAGATGTTAAACCAAGGCCCCGTCTGCTCTCTCAGGTGGATGTAAAAGATCCCATGGCACTATTTTGAAGGAGAGCAGGGGAGTTATCCCTGGTGTCCTGGCCAATATTTCACCCTCACCCATAACAAAAAAAAACAGATTATCTAGTCATTATCACATTGCTGTTTGTAGGAGCTTTATATGTGCAAATTGGCTGCTGCGTTTCCCACATTATAACAATTACTCCACTTCAAAAGTCCTTCATTGGCTGTAAAGCGCTTTGAGACGTCCGGTGGTTGTGAAAGGCGCTATAGAAATGCAAGTCTTTCTTTCTTGGAGAGTGTACTGGCCATCATAGGAAGTGGCAGAGTGAAGGCTGTGGCCACTGGTGAGGCTGGAGGAGACATCGTGCAGAGTTTTTTATATCTAATCCCTTTGTCTCTTCTGACTTCTCCCTCACTCCACATACTCTGCATGACAAGCTGCACATGCTTCCAACCCTCACTTCTTTCCCTATGGTCTCCCTCACATTACAAGCTAACCCTTGTCCCTCTTTCATTTCAGCTGCTGAGAATGTCGGCACCCGTCTGTCAATGGAGGGAGAGGAGTGTAGTATTCCTGAAGATCCAATGTCACTTGATCTAACTCTCGCAGACACCAGCTCAGATCATTTATTCGTTCACGAGATCTGGGTGTCGCTGGCAAGTCCAGCATTTATTGCCCATCCCTAATTGCCCTTGAGAAGGTGGTGGTGAGCTGCCTTCTTGAACTGCTGCAGTCTGTGTGGTGAAGGTACTCCTGCAGTGCTGTTAGGTAGGGAGTTCCAGAATTTTGACCCAGCGACGATGACGGATCGGTGATATACTTCTAAGTCAGGATGGTGTGTGACTTGGAGGGGAACTTGCAGGTGATGGTATTCCCATGCGCCTGCTGCCCTTGTCCTTCTAGGTGGAATAGGTCGCGGGTTTGGGAGGTGCTGTCGAAGAAGCCTTGGTGAGTTGCTGTAGTGCATCTTGTAGATGGTACACACTGCAGCCACGGTATGCCAGTGGTGGAGGGAGTGAATGTTTAAGGTGGTGGATAGGGTGTTAATCAAGCGGGCTGCTTTGTCCTGGATGGTGTTGAGCTTCTTGAGTGTTGTTGGAGCTGCACTCATCCAGGCAAGTGGACAGTATTCCATCACACTCCTGACTTATGCCTTGTAGGTGGTGGAAAGGCTTTGGAGAGTCAGGAGGTGAGTCACTCGCCGCAGAATACCCTGCCCCTGGTCTGCTCTTGCAGCCACGGTATTTATGTGGCTGGTTCAGTTAAGACCCCAAGGATGTTGATGGTGGGGGGTTCGATGATAGTAATGCCATTGTAAGTCAAGGGGAGGTGGTTAGTCTCTCTCTTGTTGGAGATGGTCATAGACTGAAACTTGTGTGGTGTGAATGTTACTTGCCATTTATCAGCCCAGGATATTGTCCAGGTCTTGCTGCATGCAGGCAGGTACACATTGCTTAATTATCTGAGGAATTGTAAGTGGAATTGAACACTGCAATCATCAGCAAACATCCCCACTTCTGACCTTATGATGGAGTGAATGTCATTGATGAATCAGCTGAAGATGGTTGGGCCTAGGACACTGCCCTGAGGAACTCCTGCAGTGATATCCTGGTGCTGAGATGATTGGCCTCTAACAACCACTACAATCTTCTTTTGTTCTGGGTATGACTCCAGCTATGCATACTGACACCACACAGACTTTATAGGCTAGGTTAGAGGAGGTATCTGCACATAGTGACTCATTGGGCACAAGCGCGCTGGAGCTAGGGCAGGGGAATAGGATGTTACAGGTGCCAGCTCACAGGAAGGTGAGGTCTTATATTAGTTCTGCTCCAGAGGATACAGATGCTGAATTCAATAGCCCAGGCTACCAAAGAAGGCTCATGGAGATACACTGGCCAATGCTAGCTGCATTGTACAGCCTGACAGAGAGCTTACGCACAATGTCACAGAGCATGGAGTAATCCAGCTCCAATTTGTCTCAAGGCTTTTTGAAGAGCATGGTGACCATTCTGTGCAATAGGGACCGAATGGTCAGATCTATCAACAACACAGTGGCACCCACCATGATGGAGTCTCTTATGACAGCTCTGACAGCATCCAAAGCAGGTCAGCCTGCTACCATGGCAGCTCACACTGCTGGCATGGAAGCTCAGACAGCTACCATCATGTTTTTTCGGGCCACTATTGAAAGGGGCTTCCAGGGTATCACATCACTCCAGCAGAGCCCATGGAGTGCTGAGGTGCTGCCCCAGGAGAGTGGCCTTGACCCCATGGGAGAGGCCCCTGCTGTCCTCTCTCAGGGTGACAGCATGCCTGCTCCCGCCATCAAACCCTCTGCCAGTGCCCTTGCAGGTGCCACTCTGCCAGCTGGCCCAGACTGCTACAGCCGATGTCGAGATCCTGCAATCTGTGGCTGGGCCCTCTAGGCCCAGAGCTGCTCAAGGTTGTCCTCCAAGGCCATCTGAAGTGTCCTCAATGGATACTCGGCAGCCTTTTGCCTCTCAAGCTGTAGCCACTGATGAATCACTTCATAGGAGCACCAGGCTGGGAAAACAAGCACACAAGACAGGTACTAAGGGATTGCACAAGGGTGATTAGTCTTATTTTTTTGGAAATGCTGATATGATTTTTTTTTTTAAATCTGGATGTGGCTTATGCATATAATAGATGTGTTGAGAGGTGGAGAAGCAGCAAGATGGAATGAGGAAGGGAAGGCACTGACTGTAAAGGGAAGTGTGTAATGTTAAGCGAGGAAGAAGTGGCAGGAGGAGTTGATGGTTGTGCAAGTGATAGTACGTGGGAAGAGAATAGTGTCAGTGTGTGATGTGAAGAAAGGAAAGGAACGGGTGCGTGTACTTGTAATGAGAAAGAGAGATGCTGTGGTGTGTCCTTATGATTTAGGGGAGGGAATTGCTCTGAGAGGTGGGGGAGAGGGTGTAAAGAGTGTTATGAGATGCTATTTCTTTCCTTTTTTAATCAAGAAAGGTGGGGAAATTAGGAAGAGTACTCATCTTTGCTGCTCTTATGAGGTCATGGGACCTCTTCCTACACTGACGCCAAATCCTGGGGACGATGCTGGAGGCACTGACCTTTTCACCCAACTCTGTCCATGCCTACACAATCCTGGCCTTGGAGACACCCTTGTGACATCTGGTGAAGAGTTGCTCCTTCCTTCCCCTCACTTCCTCAATTAAAACGTTCAGGTAGGCATCAGAGACATGTGGGTCAGACATTTTGCTCATCCTGGCTGCCAGAAAATGTTTTTCAACAGTTTCCACCAGTTTAAAAATATGCTCAGCACAAGAATTAAAAGCAGAAGTGCAACCTCTCTTTAAGAAGTGCATTCCCGCTTTAAGTACAGTCAGGAGTAGTGCTGGAACTTGCATGCGGCAGGGCGTGGGATGCCCAATAGTTCAGGTAATTGCGAGGACAGCCCGCCCATCATATTCTAATGAGGGCCAAGAGTTAAATGGCCCGGCATCATGATCAATTCTCCAGAGGGGGGGGGCGGGGGGAGGATTCGCAGCTCACCCGCTCCAAACTCATCTTGAGTTAAAATTGGGGCTTACGGTTCACTTGGATTTCAAATAGTGGTTATTGGGATTGGCACCACTACATTTTGCACTGATAAGAGTATTCAAATTTTGGATGAGTGTATCCATTAGGATCATTTGTCATTCAGAATTTTTATAATAGACAATGATACTAAAATCATCAAAACAAGAGAGTGGTTATTATAATATGCTCTGCTTTATATACATATAAATGCTTTATATATAATATTCTTAACATTCAGAAATCAATACCCAATATCATCACCATTTTTCCCGGAATCTATGAATATTCCATTACACTCTCGAAGTAACAGACCAGCAGAAATGCTTTGAAAAAGTACAGTACCTAATAGAGAACATTCCAGTTAAATATAATTCCACAATTTCATGCCAGAATGCTCAGTGGAGCAAGAAATGGGAATATATTGCAAGGCTATGGAATATAAAATCAGTGGCAATTTGATGCAATTGCAGTGGACTATGGACTATAGTTGCGGAACTGGTCAATTTGTTAGAACTATTTGAAGCCTGAAATAAAAGTGGAACTGGTCTTTCTTACTCAGCTGTATGGACACTTTAATTCACACAGTTTCAAAAGATCATTGAGACAATTCCTGCTAAAGTAGTTGTTACTGTTGGAACCATTTTTGAAGAACTGAAGAGGCGTTTTCTTCAGAAAGAAAGAAAGAAAGAATAGATTTTTATTGCAAGTGTGCTAAGTTGTATAATGTGAAGTAATGCACTGTTGTATGAAGTACAATGATCTTGTTACAAAAGAAAGACCCATGACCACCTCAAAGCGCTTTACATCCAATGAAGTACTTTTGAAGTGTAGTCACTGTTGTAATGTAGGAAACGCGCCAATTTGCACACAGCAAGCTCCCACAAACAGCGATGTGATAATGACCAAATAATCTGTTTTTGTGATGTTGATTGAGGGATAAATATTGGCCAGGATACCGAGGATAACTCACCTGCTCTTCTTCGAAATAGTGCCATGGGATCTTTTACGTCCACCTGAGAGCAGATGGGGCCTCAGTTTAACGTCTCATCCGAAAGACCGCAACTCCGACAGTGCAGCACTCCCTCAGCACTGCACTGGAGTGTCAGCCTAGATTTATGTGCTCACGTCCTTGGGAGTGGGACTTGAACCCACAACCTTCTAACTCAGAGGTGAGTGTGTTACCCACTGAGCCACAGCTGACTATGGTATTTGGTGCGGTCTTTCGGATGAGACGTTAAACCGAGGTCCCGTCTACTCTCTCAGGTGGACGAAAAAGATCCCATGGCAATATTTCGAAGAAGAGCAGGGGAATTATCCCTGGTGTCCTGGCCAATATTTATCCCTCAATCAACATATCAAAAACAGAAGGCTATGATGATGCAGAGAGGGTAGCAGATCCTCCCTCCCCACTGCATGAAGAGGGTGCACAGGAAGGAGAGAACATGGACAGGACAGCCAACACCAAGCAGCCAGAGAATAGAGCGTGCAATAAAGATTGATTTACCAAATAAAGTCACTCTCAACACCTGCCTGTTCTTCGTGCGTCTGACATCACTGAAACGTTTCCCGCCTGGAAGTCAGCCTGATTGACAGGCTTCGCTTCCAGTCGGGCGGTGAACACTGGAGAAGAGGCCACAGGACCAGGTAGGTACGATCACTGACCCGGGAGGGTGGGGAGCCCAATCCCTGACCCGGGGGTGGGGGGGCGTGGTGGATCCGATCCCGGGCGGGGGGGGCGATCCCCGACCTCAGGGGGGGAGCCAATCCCAGGGATGGGGTTTATATGGGGAGGAGTCTGATGGTGGGGGAGCTTGGGGGGGTGGCACCAGGAGGAAGCACTACTGCTCTTCCTGCCCCACAAGGAGTGCTCCCCGAGGTGGCATCGCCTCGCTGCAGCTGCCGGGATTCCCGAGGCCCAGGAACCCCTGTCGGCCACAGTAAAACGTACAAAGCAGGTTAAATCCGAGACTTTCAGCCTACCTAACATATTTAAAGTGCCAACCTGCCTCCTGGGAATGATCCCTAAAATTGAGAGGTCGCACAACACCAGGTTATAGTCCAACAGTTTTATTTGAAATCACAAGCTTTCGGAGCTATCGATTGCTCCTTCCTCAGGTGAAGTAAATTAGATACAGAATCGCCAAAGCATATATAGATAGAAAACAAAGCATGTGTGCCTTACAATTGCAGACCACTAAATTAAATCATCCTGACTATCTGCCGAGGTGTGATAAAGTTAATTAAGTCAGCCAGGAAGGTACCACATCAAAGACATAGCAAGATACAACTGAGACAATGAGGTGTAGTCGCAGGGGTTCTAACGTGTCAAAAGCTGCCGTCTGTATGTAAAACGAAAAGCTTTAAAATTTTTACTTTTTTACTGGGAAAATTTTTACTTTTTTACTGGGAATCACATCTGTGAACAAGCTAACGACGACTCGAGTCCGGATCACGTCATGTATCGTGACATAAACCCAAGATCCCGATTGAGACCGTCTTCATGAGTGCGGAACTTGGCTATCAGTTTCTGCTCGATGATTTTGCGTTGTCGTGTGTTTCTAAGGTTGCCTTGGAGAACGCTTACCCGCAGATCCGAGGCTGAATGTCCTTGACTGCTGAAGTGTTCCCCGACTGGGAGGTAACAATCCTGCCTGGCGATTGTTGCGCGGTGCTCGTTCATACGTTGTCTCAGTGTCTGCATGGTCTCGCCGATGTACCATGCCGCGCTGCAAAGCAGATTAAATCAGAGGTTGCCAGCCTCATTAAAATATTTAAATTGCCAACCCACCTCCTGGGAGCGGGTTACCTGCCCGTCCCTTGTCCCACCTCTGTTAAACCCGCAAGTGGGCGGGCTGGGGTCGGTTTCAGATTTAAAAAATTTTAACATCTGACCTGATCCCAACCCACCCATTTTTGGGCGTTAAAATTCACCCCTATACGCATGAGTCATGTTTACTTTACTAAATAACATGTTCTCCAAAAATTCCAATCACCCTTTCTATAACTACTTCTCAAGTGTCTACCCTTTGTGCCAGCTAATTTACTTGTTCATGCTTCTAATCCACTATTACTACAAGGTATTCCCTGAGTCAGATGATGTTGAGTGGAGGGTGACTGGGATAGCCCCATAGATCTTATCTTGTCTCATTTCACACTAAACTTTATTCTTTTAATATTTCTTTATGGGAACTTGTAGCTGTAATTACTTTTGATCACTGTTGAATAGAAACAGACTGGTTGGGAGGATACCTAGGATATGCTTTGCTGAATGCATGACTGTCACTTCAAGAGGATTTTTGACCATTTTTGCACACAAAAGATGGAAAAGACTTACGTTTAAATATTGGGTTTTGAAGCAAAGTGTGTTCACACAAGTTTGCAAAAAAAGCATTGAGGTGAAAGGTGGTTAAAATACCTTTGGGCTAGCCATTGAAGTTAGATCTCTGATCTATCACAGATACAATGTGAGAATAGAGAATTTAAAAAAAATCCCTGCTGAAATCAATTGAGCTTGTATTGCATGAATGGGATTTATTTGGATATTTAGGGCTGAATTCTCCTCCCATTGGAAAGGACGAAGAATACTGCCTGCCAATGTGAATCCACTGCTAACCTGCTGCAATTTCTTCCTAGGACCCTGATTGGCTAAGCAGGGCAGGCTTGGAGTGGTAATATTGCTTCTGATAGGTTTATGCTAAAAACTGAAAACAATAAGCAATTGTTTGGCCTATCTTGGGAATTGATAAACATCTCACATCCTGTCGGAGAGATCCCACATCCATTGTGGGTGGAAGTCCTTGGTCCTTGGCACATGGCTGGGGTTGTGAACAAATGGATGTAAAAATAGAGATAGAAATGCTGATTGACAATTATGTTTTCTTTAAAACAGAAAAGTGCGAGGGCAAGCTTTCAGCAGATCCAGAAGGTTAGAATGCAAGAGGGCACCAAGAAGCTATTTTAATTAAGTCAAGCAAGATGACCCACTGATGTGGGGATCTTCAACTGTTCATTATTTTGTAATATTATGTGAAACCAAGTTCTACGTATTGAACTAAGTACCTTTCACTTTTCTGTGACATCCCAAAGCATTTCACAGCCAATGACGTACTTTTGAAGTGCAGTCACTATTGTAATTGATACATTCCTGAGTTATATTATCATACAGTTAGATATTGGGCAGTACAGGCACATCCCTAAGTATAAGACGCTCAGACCACTAATGTGAGTGGCTAGGACCACTGTACCTATCAAAGCCAAGACTCAAATTTGTAACATTGAGTAAGAATCATCCCTGTATAGCTGGACTATTTAATGAGCATTAATTAGTAATCCTGCATAGGTGATTGAAACACCTAGGGCTGGATTTTGTGAATGGAGGCGAGTTGGAGACGGGACTGCTGCTTGTCATGTCAATGTCTCGCCTCCATCCTTGCCTGACCAATCAGAGGGATTTTCCCCGATTGAGCTTGTTAAGCCCGCCCTGCGGGTTCAGCAGGCCAATTAGGGAGGAAGTCACTGACAGATCACGTCAACGTCAGACGTGCTATCTGTCAAGACTTCTTGAAAGAAGAAATGACAGCGTTTGACAGCTCTGTGAAGCTGTCAAACACTGACATTCTCTTTAGTTTGATGAGACTTTGTGGTGAGGACTCATCAAACCTTTCAACTTTGTAAATTTCACATGTCTGTAGGATCAGTGGATCCAACAGCCATTATATGAAATTGACAAGGAGGATGTCGGCTCTCCCCATCCAGCGCAGCTAAAGGCTGTAGAAAGAAAACAAGGTAAATGCACACTTTTTAAACTTATCACTCACCTTACATACTTACCACTCCATACTTGCACTCATCACTCACCTCTACACCTTACTTCCAGGTGCCTCCGACCACCGCACACCTCCTCCACGTCTCCTCCAACCCGGCGGGGTTCTCCGAGGTCGAGAAGCCTTCACCTGTGAAGGTAAAATGGCACTAATCCTTTTTTCAGCCTGTTAACTACCTGTTAACAGGCAATTAAAAGGATTAAATGCCTTTCCCGCCTCCAGGAGATGGGACCCGAAGCTACACATCCTCCCGCCTCCTGGCAAAAGGGCACGGAGGCGGGATGGGGGCGGGTTTGCCATCCGCCCCCACTTTCTCCGATTTTACTGGCTGTCCCGCCTCCTCGGGGCTTGGAAAATCCACCCCTATATTTTTTGAAACAAAAATAAAGGAAACGTCAGTGGAATGGCTTGTAATCTGCTTTTAAAAAAGGACATTAGAGAAACAAAGATATTGGCCCAAAAATTAGTGCCGCTACGCGAGAGTACGCACTGCGTACTCTCGCGTATTCTGTCTCCAATTGCCGGTTTTCTGCATGCACTGCGCATGCACTGAAAACCGGCACTTGGTGAATGGAAAAGGGGGCGGGTCCTAGGTGAACCGCGTGCGCGCTACAGGCTGCGCGCACGCAGTGCACTTAGTGGTTTCAACGCGCAGGTAAGTACGGAAGATTCTACACATAAAAAAAGGAGGAGTAAGACCCACTTTTAACAAGGTAAGTAGTGAATTAAGTATTATTTTGAATTTTTTTTAACAGGTATATCTTTTTTAGAGACTTTAAAGACAGGTAAGTTTATTTTTATAACTTTTTAAAAGATTTTAAATTTTTTCAAAAATTTAATTTTTTATTTAAAATGGTTAATTTATTTAACTATACTTATTTTATTAATGTGATGGTTTTTTTTTTAAATTTAATTGAGGTTTAGCGGTTCTTTTGGGGGGCTATAGTATTCATAGCTTTCACAGCACTTATGTGAAAGTTATGAATGGAAGATGGTGTGCTGCCATTGGCTCTAACTGAGTCACGTGATCCCACAGCTCGCACGAATTAACTACGCCAGTGGGATACGCAAGCCCAGCACAGCAGCTGTCCAGAACATCAAGTTCGTGCGAGCTGGAACTGAAAAAGCCAACACGCAGTGGCAATAAATTGGGAGAGGGGGAAGTACAGAGAGACCTGGGTGTTCTTGTACACCAGTCACTGAAGGTGAGCATGCAGGTGCAACAGGCGGTCAAGAAGGCAAACGGTATGCTGGCCTTCATAGCAAAAGGGTTGGAATACAGGAACAGGGATACCTTGCTGCAGCTGTACAGGGCACTGGTGAGACCACACCTCGAGTACTGTGTACAGTTTTGGTCGCCTCATCTGAGGAAAGATGTTCTTGCCATGGAGGGGGTGCAGCGGCGATTCACCAGGCTGATACCAGGAATGGCGGGATTGACCTATGAGGAGAGACTATGTAGTTTAGGGATGTACACACTGGAGTTTAGAAGATTGAGAGGGGACCTCATAGAAGTGTATAAAATTCTGACAGGTCTAGACAGATTAGATGCAGAAGGAATGTTTCCCTTGGCGGGTGAGAACAGAACTAGAGGACATAATTTAAGGATAAGGGCTAAACCATTTAGGACAGAAATGAGGGGGAATTTCTTCACTCAGAGAGTGGTGAACCTGTGGAACTCATTGCCACAGAGGGCAGTGTACGCCAGCTCATTAAATATATTTAAGAGGGAATTAGATATATTTCTACAGGCAAAAGGGGTTAAGGGTTACGGAGAGAAGGCGGGGACGGGATACTGAATTGAAGGATCAGCCATGATCTCATTAAATGGCGGAGCAGGCTCGAAGGGCCGGATGGCCTACTCCTGCTCCTATCTTCTATGTATCTATGTATCTATGTATCGCGGGGAGGCCTTACCCTCGCACGAAGGCTTCCTCACGAATTTTTGGGCCATTGTGAATAGCTCAGTGGGAGGCAACTCTAAAAAGAGACATGAAAATGAATTGAAAACAGCTTGATGCTTTTGAACACTACTGTCAACAACACCTATTTGATTTTTCTTTGTCTCAAAAGAAAGGAGTGGCAATAACACTTACCCTGAAACTAGGCTCATTGGTGAATTTCCATTCACCATGTGGTTGAATGAGCTGGAGCTGGTGAAAACACTCCATGGATGTCTGAATTAGGGTTCCCAATACTCCAGGATTGCCCTGGAATCTCCAGGAATGAAAGATTAATCTCCTGGACACTCAGGAGCAAAATCTTAGCGGCATTCAAAAAATGGTGGGGGGGGGTTTGTTTTCTTTTAAACATCTTTGTTTGTTAGTTATAAAAATATTGAAGATGGGGAAAAAAGGCTGTTTGATGAGGGGGAGTGTTTGGAAGCAGGAGGTCATGTGATGAAACCTCCAGGAACACATCCAGCCAGCGTTGGCAACCCTAGTCTGAATTCACATACAAGCTTTTTCTCACAAATGTGTGTTCCAAGTTATAAGAAATTACTGAACTTCTAAGATATTTTACTTTGAAACGTAACTTGTGAGTTATTTAAATTGCTGTGATTTGTCTTTCTGCTCTCATTTGACTATTGATTCTACTAATATTTAATTTTTCTTACACCTGATTCAAAGTTTCTAGCCTGAGTTATACTTTCTGGCTGAATGTTATTGGTTCACAAGTCAGGGAGGTCCAGAGTTACTATTTACAGTATTCCATAATTTTGCTGCAGCAGGGCATCTAATGGCTTCAGCCATTAATTAGACTTGGCCTTGCACACTTAGGTATTTAACATTTTTTGCATGACAAGTTGCTGAAAGTGCAAGCTGATAACAGCGCAGCGAGGGAAACAGGGTATCTGGGATCTGGGTGAAAAAGGCAAGAAACAGGGTATCTGCTTAACCAATCAGATTGAAAGATTGTGAAATTAACAGCACAAGGACTGAGAAGGAAGTGTAAGTTTGAGTGAGTGAATTCAATGTCAAATCAGGTACAGAATGAGAAATAAAGAGAGGGAATGCAAGACTGAATGAAGAGAAAGAGAATAAAGAGACAGGAAGGAAAAGTTGTTTTTTTATTTAAAATTTGACATTTTTAAAATCTCCAACAACAATTAAAACGTGAAGGAATGAGACTCCACACTTGTATTAGTTAATTTTCCGCTGTGATTATCTACACGAACATTTTTGCGGCCTTCTGCGCATGCACGCAGTATCCCGGAGCCATGCACGTGTACCCGATTCTCTTCTGCGCATGTGTGTTGTTTACCGAGGCCGTGCGTGAGCATTACCCAACCGTTACGGCCTGCAGTAGGCCACGCTTTCGTCAGCTCTGTGGGAGAAGGTCACTGGATCCGTTGGTGCCCGGGGGCCATGGGGAAAAGAGAGGATCAAAAGGGAAGAGAGAGAGAGGGGATTGGAGAGGGGGGAGAGAGTGGGGATCGGAGGGGGGAGAGAGAGAGAGGGAATCGAGGGGAGAGAGAGAGGGGGGATCAGAGGGGGAGAGAAGGAATCAGAAGGGGAAGAGAGAGAGAGAGAGGGAATCGGAGAGGGGAGAGAGAGGGAATCGGAGAGAGGAGGGGGAGAGAGAGGAGGGGGAGAGAGAGGAGGGGGAGAGAGAGGAAGGGGAGAAAGGAGAGAGAGGAGGGGAGAGAAAGAGGGGGAGAGAGAAGAGGAGAGGGAGGAGGGGGAGAGCTAGAGAGGAGGGGGAGAGAGGATTGGAGGGGTGGGGAGAGGAGGTCAGGAACTCGGGGAGCGAAGGTCAGGAACTCATGGGGGGGGGGGAGGTAAAGAGCATGGAGAGCATAGTGGGGATGGAGGAACAAAAGTAATCCAGGTCTAAAGGGGGGATGAGAGCGAGAATGTGATCCAGATGGTAATACGGATCACGTTCTTCTAACCCCACCCCTTTACACCCACACCACGTTCTCCCTCTCCTCTCCTTAGACCTGGTTGATTTCTCAGAAAGTTCGGTGCATTTGTGGCAAGTGACATCATTGGACTGGATGAAATCCGAAGTCATGACACTGTCACTATTCACTTCATACCCAATAAACCTGTTAACAATCCGTGACCCACACACAATGCCCCATCTATGGAAGGGGTGGCGGGGGGGGGGGGGGGAGGTCTGGAACTTGATGTGGGGGAGTAGGCCATGAACCTGGGGGGTAGGGAGGAACTTGGGCAGGGGGAGAATGTCAGGAACTTGGGGGGGAGGAACTTGGGCAGGGGAAGAAGTTGTTATTTTGACAGCAAATTATGGGCAAGTGAGTTTATCAGCAATAAAGGAGGTTTATTGGTTGCCTTGGTCACACTAGCCTCCAGATTACCTTCCCCATTAGATAATGGGCCAAAAATTCGGCCCTTCCCGGGTGAGTACGCGCTGTGTACTCACCCGTAAGGCGTCCTGAAGTGCCAGTTTCCTGCATGCACTGCGCATGCGCGGGAAACCGGAACTTCCGGTCTGGTGAAGAGGGCGGTTCAGAGGTGAACCGCGTGCGCGGTAGAGGCTGCGCGCACGCAGCAAACTTAGGTTTTTTTTCAGGTTTCTACGGGAGGGTAAGTATTGAAGAACCTGCGCTTTTAAAAAGGAGGTGCAGGACCCGTTTTCAACAAGGTAAGTGGTTAATTAATTATAATTTTAAAAAATTTTCAACAGGTTTATCTTTTTTAGATACTTTAAAGAAAGGTAAGTTTATTTTTAGCACTGTTAAAAAGTATTTTAATTTTTTCAAAAATTTAAATTTTTGTTTAAAGTAGTTAATTTATTTAACTTATAGTTATTTTATAAATGTGATGGGTTTTTAAAAAATTTATTTTAAGTTTAGCTGTTCTTTTGGGGCCGATTTCAATTCATAGATTTGACAGGTCTCCTGTCAAATCTATGAATGAAAGATGGTCTGCTGCCATTGGCTCTCCGTGGCCCACGTGATCCCAGGGGACGCATTGCACTAACTACGCCCCTGGGACACGCAAGCACTGCCACGGCACTTGGAGCAGGCCCAGGAGCTGAAGTTCCCGTGGGCCCAGAGGTCAACGGCAGGCGCGGTAGGTAAGTGCGCGCGCGATCCTTACCCCCGCGGCAAGCCGGAGAGGCGAATTTCAGGGCCTATGTGTCAGTTCATAAAAAGTGTGGATTTGTCTGTGGAAGCAGTCCTTCATGTCAGGCACACAAAAAAATTATCTGCAGAGCACCGGAATCCTAACTTTCTCTCTTGTGTGTTTTGTTCCTCCCCCTTTCCTTTGTTCTCTTTCTTTTCAAGTGCTATTCATTTGTAATTTTTCCAGTAGTGGTGAAGGGTTACACTTGAAATGTTAACTTATCTGTTCTTTCCACAGACTCTGACAGGCCTGCTAAGTGTTTCCAGAATGTTCTGCTTTTGTATTGTAACAATTGGTGGCTGTTTCGGTGGGATCGAATTTTGCCTTTAGACCAAAAACAGACTGTTTGGATTTTAAATCTAAGTAAATTACTGTAAGCAAACAACAGCCACAATGAGTCCAAATTCAGAAACAATCTTGTAATGGCAAGACAAGCTGAAGTAAAGATAGAATTGGCTAAGCAGCAAATGGGACAAAGATTATTCCAGCAGGATCACGAACGGGGTGACAGAGAACGTGCAGACTGGTTAGAAGTGTTTAGACAGTAGATTGTAAAAGGCCAGTGCAAAGGGAGGGAAAATGCTGCCAACATGACAATCAGGATAAGGAGCATCAACACCAGTTTGAGGCAGAAGAAAAGGAGAAGCAGCAGTAATGTGCACATGAACTGGCAGAGAAAAAGGGACTGGCATTAGGACCGTGCAACCCATGTAACCACACGGGGCCCCAAGCTAGTCAGGGGCCCCGAGCAGATCCAGTGAAGTGATTTAGCTACACAGTGGTAACAGATGATCCCTGAACATCCAACCTCTTTCTCCCCATCACATTTAGTTAAGGTGAAAAAAGGCAATTTTTATAACTTACACATACGATTAGCCAATGAGGGCATATTATTTTACTTACTGAGAGGAGAGAGGCGTGCGAGGAGGGCAGAGGAATTGGAGCTCTCCTGTAATAAGAGTCGTAATCCAGGGGACACACAACAGTCTGCAGCAGACTCCAACTCCAGTATTCATCTTCTATCCTACCCCAATCACCCTCCGGCAGTCATGGCTGAGGTGGGAGAAGCAGGCGATGAAATTCAGGTCTTATAAATGACCATTCGACTAGTCAGAAATACAAGACTTTGTTGCAGCTAAAGCATGTGAAGCTCATTTCTGAGTTGTCATACGGCTCCTATACTGAAATAATACCATTGTTTCAAGATCTTTATAATCGTTCAATGTCATTTACTCCTGAGTTATCTATCACTTATCATTTTGTCAACTATTTTTATATTATCTATTGCAAACATACCTTTTCGCAATGCTACCTGTGTGGATTTGACTCCAGCTTAAGTAAGTAGCACCACTGTCTAGTAAAATGTACGGGCCGGAAACCAGGCCTTTTCTCAAGACTCCTGCAAGGAAAATGCTGCTTCTGCAGAGAAAGGATAAACATAAGAACATAAGAAATAGGAGCAGGAGTAGGCCATTTGGCCCCTCGAGACTGCTCCGCCATTCAGTAAGATCATGGCTGATCTTCTACCTCATCTCCACTTTCCTGCACTATCCCCATATCCCTTGATTGCCTTAATATCCAAAAATTATATCAATCTCTGTTTTGAATATACTCAACGACTGAGCCTCTACAGCCTCTGAGGTAGAGGATTCCAAAAGTTCACCACCCTCTGAGTGAAGAAATTTCTCCTCATCTCAGTCCTAAATGGCCGACCCCTTATTCTGAGACTGTGACCCCTGGTTCTAGACTCCCCAGCCAGGGGAAACATCCTCCCTGCATCTACCCTGTCAAGCCCTGTAAGAATTGTGTATGTTTCAATGAGATCACCTCTCATTCTTCTAAACTCTAGAGAATATAGGCCTAAGTCTACTCAATCACTCCTCATAGGACAATCCCCCCATCCCAGGAATCAGTCTGGTGAACCTTCGTTGCACTCCCTCTATGGCAAGTATATCCTTCCTCAGGACAGGAGACCAAAACTGTACACAATTCTCCAGGTATGGTCTCACCAGGGCCCTATATAATTGCAGTAAGACGTCTTTCCTTTTATACTCAAATCCTCTTATAATAAAGGCAACCATACCATTTGCTTTCCTAATTGCTTGCTGTACCGGCATGTTAACTTTCAGTGATTCTTGTACAAGGACACCCAGGTCCCACTGAACACCAACATTTCCCAATCTCTCACCATTTAAAAAACACTCTGCTTTTCTATTTTTCCTACCAAAGTCACATTTCTCCACATTATATTCCATTTGCCATGTTCTTGCCCACTCACTTAGCTTGTCTATATCCCCTTGAAGCCTCTTTGCATCCTCCTCACAACTTACATTCCCACCCAGCTTTGTATCATCAGCAAACTTGGATATATTACATTTGGTCCCCTCATCCAAATCATTTATATATATTGTGAATAGCTGAGGCCCAAGCACTGATCTTTGCGGTACCCCACTAGTTACAGCCTGCCAACCCGAAAATAACCCGTTTATTCCTACTCTCTGTTTTCTGTGTGTTAACCAATACACAATCCATGCTAGTATATTACCCTCAATCTCATGAGCCCTAATTTTGTTTAATAACCTCTTGTGTGGCACCTTATCGAATGCCTTCTGAAAATCCAAATACATCACATCGACTGGTTCCCCCTTATCTAATCTGTTCGTTACAATCTCGAAAAACTCTAACAGATTCGTCAAACATGATTTCCCTTTCATAAATCCGTGTTGACTCTGCCCAATCCTATTATTATTTTCTAGGTGCCCTGTTACCACGTCCTTAATATTAGATTCTAGCATTTCCCCTACTACTGATGTCAGGCTAACTGGTCTGAAGTTCCCATTTTCTCTCTCCCTCTTTTCTTAAATAGTGGGGTTACATTTGCTATCTTCCAATCCGCGGGAACCATTCTAGTATCTATGGAATTTTGGAAAATGACAACCAATGCATCCATTATCTCTATAGCCACCTCTTTCAAACCCCTAGGATGTAGGCCATCAGGTCCAGGGGATTTATCGGCTTTCAGTCCCATTAATTTCTCCAGTACTATTTTTTTACTAATACTAATTTATTTCAGTTCCTCATTCTTGTTAGACCCTTGGTTCTCCATTATTTCCAGGAAGTTTTTTGCGTCTTCTTCCGTGAAGACAGACCCAAAGGCTCAATTTTAATTCCCGAGGTGGGTTGGAGTCGGGTTGCATGGTGGGCAGGTTCGGGAGCCACTTCCGGCGGGAACAGCTGCAGAGTTGCGATTTTTATTAAACGAGCTTATTAATTTCATGGAGGCGCGCTGGCCGGTCCAATGAGTGGGATCGGGTCGGCTGGCCGCCTCTGATGACATCATAATAGCAGCTGCTTTTAAAGCTGCCATCCAGCCTGAGCCTTTCTAGTGTGGTTTCCTGCACTTGGTTTAAAAGCAATGACTTCTTCCAGAGGCAAGGCAGCTCCTCGTTTTAAAGATGAGTCCCTCCAAGTTCTTGTGGATGCTGTCAGAGGGCGCAGGGAGATTTTCTTCCCTCCTGATGGCCGGAGGAAGCCTCCTCAGCAGACCAAGGCAGCCTGGCTGCGCATTGCTCAGGAGGTGAGAGCAAGTTCCATTTATGCACGCTCATGGATCCAGTGCCGCAAAATGTTTAATGATCTTGTGCGAACATCAAAAGTGAGTATCCCATCTCAGTTGCTTTCACTCTGCCTCCCTTCTCTTCTCATCACCAGCACTCTGCGTTGTAAGCCTCCTACTTTACATCCCACCTTACTCTTACTTCCCTTGCACCCTTTCCTATCCATCTCTGTCTCTGCACTGAATCACTTCAGCATCCTGCCTATGCACCCCTTAGACTCGCTCTCACTGTCATGCAGTGACAACAATTAACAACGCATAGGGAGCTACCTTCCTCTTGGCACGTTACCCCATCTTCGTCTCACTCAAAGCTTCTATGGTAGGAATTAATCACACTCACTCCTTCACTGTGGCTGAAACACCGCTTGTGTCCCTCCTTGCAGGTAAAGATAGCCCACAATAAGAGGGAGAGAGCAATGGCTGGAGGAGGAACACCTACCCTTGCAACATTGACCAGTGCTGAGGAGGCGGCAAACGAGATTGTTGGCGGGGACGAGGACCTGCAAGTGAGCGATGGAGAGACGGGCACACTAGAGGAAGCTGGTAACATAATAGAGTTTCATCCCTCTCAGACTGCAATGGCATATGATGTTCATAGAGAATCACTTTGTATCATCTGCTCAAAAGGATGTGTCTGCTATATCAATATCAGATGTCTAATTCAAGCCTTTACTCTCCCACAGGACCATCGAGTGCCCCCCTCCCCACGATCCAGGACAAAGACCCGGACATCTCCTCAGAGGAACCTGAAGCCTCTGAGGGAGCAGCGTCACCAGGACTCAGCGCACCCAGCACCAGCGCAGCAACGCACACCTCGGTGGGGCCCTCGCGAGTTAGAGTCGTGTTGCCACCTGGTCTATCACAGTGCACAAGTGAGCATCAGCAGATGGTGGAGACAGCGACAGCAGTGGAGAGTCCTCTGCAGAGGTTGCAGGACTCTCCTAGCTCTGCTGAGTTGCATACGGACGCTGTGCCTCTGGGGCCATCCAGAAAAAGAGCGGTTTGTGAAATACAGGAACAAGTGCAGGTGTCTCTGGAAGGGTTTGCCTCCAAGGTTAGTGCGAGTGTGGAAAGAATGGAGGAGTCCATCTCTAACATAGAAACATAGAAACATAGAAACATAGAAGATAGGAGCAGGAGTAGGCCATTCAGCCCCTCGAGCCTGTTCCGCCATTCAATGCGATCATGGCTGATCATCCAAATTCAGTACCCTGTCCCTGCTTTATCCCCATATCCCTTGATCCCCTTAGCCTTAAGATCAGCACTGCCATGGTGGAGGGAATGGCGCATGAACGTACCACCATGGATAGGATGGCAACCTCCGTGGAAAGGATGGCTACCTCAGTGGAAAGGTTGGCTATGGCCATGGAGGAAATAAGTTGCCAGAGTCAGGAAAACATGGTGACTGTTCAGAATAGAATGACATCTCTGGAGGAGTGAAGGGCAGCTATTGAGCAGAGAGACCAGAGCTTCATGGATGTCCTTTTGAGGAGGACTGCCAGTGCAGATACGGGTCCACATGGTCCCCCTGAATTGCAGCAGGGTGCTCTCCTGCCACTTGCCAGCACTGAGATGCGGCTGACCCATGAGAGGGATGTTGTTGGCAGGACACAAGAAAGTGTGGGCTCCTCTCAAAGCACTCACACGACCATGCCAATGCGGAGCCGTCGGTCAGAGACCCAATTTGCAGAGACAATTGAGATGGCCGTTTCAGCCCCTGCACAGCCGCAGGAAGAGCAGACTGTTGAAGAGCCCTCCCAGGCTCCCAAACCCAGAGGACGCCCGCCAAAGGCGTCTAAGCAAGCGCAGCATCCTAGTTAGCAAGGTGCCTCTACATCTGCTGAAGCCACAGGGGAAGCATTACGTAGAAGCACGCGTAAGAGAAAGATTAAGCACCTATAGTCACAAGGGTGATGTTTCTTTTTTTCTGACTCTTGTTGGTATGTTATCCTTTTGTCATGTGTTAAAGATAAATTATGTCAAACAGTTGATTGTGTGGCCTATGTGTTATGGGAAATGGCAAAAGCACACTGAGGGCTCAGGGCGACTTGCATTTGTAATACTGATGGTAAAAGTGATAGGAAATAAGAGGGTATAGCAGAGATGTAGTATGATGTTGGACAAGTGTCACCTGCAATTACAGAGCCATATGGTGGCCACCTATAGTTGAAGAGTAAGCTTATGGTAGTTTGGCATGGCAGTCTGCAAACTTTGGTTGACAGGCAGCAGTGAACTGGAGGGATGCTGCATTGGTCACAACAGGGCATGCAAGGCGCCCCTTGTCCTCCTCCTCCTCCTCTTCCAAAGAAGATCTGTGCTGAGCCATGCAGCTGCTACTCCCCCGATTATGAGGACCAGGATGAGAGGGCATAAATGTTTCCCATTCCCTTGCTATCGACTTCATTTGAGGTAACAATCTTGCAAGTGCACAGTCGAAGTGGCCTGAAATTATTCCATTCAGGTCACACTGCAGATGGGTGTCAGCTTGAACAGTCAGAAGGTCAGTAGATGTGCAAAATGTTATCCCAAACCTACAACAGCAAAGTTGTTGCATTTGAATGTCAGCCATGTTTCAGGGGCGCTTTTAAAGCACTCCACCAATGCATACAAATCATGTACTCCAGCAACTCGTCTCCTTGAACCTGGCCTGTTTCTGACAAGCCAGGAAACAGGAGCCAGAAGTAGGAAGATGGGAAACCACTATGAAAATAGGATTAGCAAGGCAGTTAACAGGCTGTTAACTGCCTTAACGACCTGTCCCATCGGTTGGAGACGGGTCAGTTTGGGAGCGGCTAAACAGACACTCACGAAAATCGGGTAGGGTCGGGATAGAGGCGGGTTGGGCGTCTGAAGCCATTTTTCCCGATTTTCCCAACAGACCTGCCTCCAAACCAGCCTCCTTAGGGCTATTAAAATCAAGCCCAAAGTATTTGTTTAATTTCTCTGCCATTTCCTTATTCCCCATTATAATTCCAGCTTGTAAGGGACCCACATTTACTTTCGCTAATCTTTTCCTTCTTACATACCTAAAGAAGCTTTTACAATCTGTTTTTACATTTCTCGCTAGTTTACTCTCATTCTATTTTCCCTTTCTTTATCAATTTCTTGGTCTTTCTTTGCTGAATTCTAAAATCCTCCTAATCCACAGGCTTACTACTCCTTTTGGCAACATTATAAGTCTCTCCCTTTGATCTAATACTATCATTAACTTCTCTTGTTAGCCACGGTTGGACCACTTTTCCTGTGGGGTTTTTGTGCCTTAAAGGAATGTATATTTGTTGTAAATTATGTATTAATTCTTTAAATGCTAGCCATTGCTTCTCTACCATCATACCTTTTAATGTAGTTTCCCAATTTAACATAGCCAACTCGCCCCTCATACCTACGTAATTTGCTTTGATTAGATTTAAGACCCTAGTTTCGGATTTAACAAAACCACTTTCAAACTCAATATAAAATTCTATCATATTATGGTCACTCTTCCCTAAAGGCCCCTTTACTACAAGGTTATTAATTAATCCTTTCTCATTGCACAATACTAGATCTAAAATAGCCTGTTCCCCAGTTGGTTCCTCGACATACTGATCTAGAAAACTATCTTGCATACATTCCATGAATTCATCCTCCACACTATAACTGCAAATTTGGTTTGCCCAGTCTATATGTAGATTGAAGTCCCCCATGATTATTGTATTACCCTTGTTACATGCGCCTCTAATTTCGTGATTTATACTCTGCCCTACATTACAACTACTGTTAGGGGGGCCTATAAACAACTCCCACCAATGTTTTCTGCCCCTTGCTTTTTCTTAGCTCCACCCAAACTGATTCTACTTCTCGATTTTCGGAGCTAAGATTCTTTCTCTCTACTGTCTTTATCCCATCCTTTATTATCAGGGCTACCCACCCCACCCCCCTCCCCCCCTCCTTTTCCATTTTGCCTATCTCTTCTAAAAGTTAAGAATCCTGGAATATCCTGGATTATCGATGCCATGTCTGGTAATGAGGGCATGTTGATCCAACCATAACTTGATGAAGAATAATTTTATTAAATGTAATCTTTTTTCAGTTCATAGGCACTGGATACAGCAAAGGTTATGGCCCTGACAGCATCCTGGCTGTCGTGCTGAAGACTTGTGCTCCAGAACTAGCCGCGCCTCTAGACAAGCTGTTCCAGTACAGCTACAACTCTGGCATCTATCCGGCAATGAAGAAAACTGGCCAGGTATGTCCTGTCCACAAAAAGCAGGACTAATCCAATCCAGCCAATTACCACCACATCAGTCTACTCTCAATCATCAGCAAAGTGATGGAAGGTGTCATCGACAGTGCTATCAAGCGGCAATTACTCACCAATAACCTGCTCACTGATGCCCAGTTTGGGTTCCGCCAGGACCACTCGGCTCCCGACCTCAGTACAGCCTTGGTCCAAACATGGACAGAAGCGCTGAATTCCAGAGGTGAGGTGAGAGTGATTGCCCTTCACATCAAGGCAACATTTGACTGAGTGTGGCATCAAGGAACCCTAGTAAAACTGAAGTCAATGGGAATCGGGGGAAAACTCTCCACTGGCTGGAGTCATACCTAGCACAAAGGAAGATGGTTGTGGTGGTTGGAGGTCAATCATCACAACCCCAGGACATCACTGCAGGAGTTCCTCAGGGCAGTGTCCTAGGCCCAACCATCTTCAGCTGTTTCATCAATGGCCTTCCCTCCATCATAAGGTCAGAAGTGGGGAAGTTCTCTGATGACTGCACAGTGTTCAGTGCCATTTGCAACTCCTCAGATAATGAAGCAGTCCATGCCCGCATGCTACAAGACCTGGACAACATAAGAACATAAGAACATAAGAAATAGGAGCAGGAGTAGGCCAGTAGGCCATCAATGAGATCATGGCTGATCTTCTGCCTCAACTCCATTCACCGGCCCTATCGCCATATCCCTTGATGCCCTTACTAGTCAGAAATCTATCGACTTCTGTTTTTAATATACCCAATGACTGAGCCCCCACAGCCCTCTGGGGTAGAGCATTCCAAAGATTCACCACCCTCTGTGTGAAGAAATTTCTTCTCATCTCAGTCCTGAATGGCCTACCTTTTATCTTGAGGCTGTGGCCCCTGGTTCTAGACTCTCCAGCCAAGGGAAAAATTCTCCCAGCATCCACCCTATCAAGCCCTGTAATAATTTTGTATGCTTCAATGAGATCCCCTCTCATTCTTCTGAATTCAAGCGAATACAGACCTAGTTTACTCAATCTCTTCTCATACGACAGTCCCGCCATCCCAGGAATCAATCTCATGAACCTTCGTTGCACTCCTCTATGGCAAGTATATCCTTCCTGAGGTAAGGAGACCAAAATTGTACACAGTACTCCAGGTGTGGTCTCACCAAGGCCCTATATAATTGGAGTAAGACTTCTTTACTCCTGTACTCAAATCCTCTTGTAATGAAGGCCAGCATATCATTTGCCTTCCTAATGGCTTGCTGCACCTGCACATTCACTTTCAGTGACTCATGTACAAGGACACCCAGGTCCCTTTGAGCATCTGCATTCCCCAATCTTTCACCATTTAGGAAATACTCTGCCTTTCTATTTTTTCTACCAAAGTGGATAACTTCACATTTATCCGCATTATATTCCATCTGCCAAGTTCTCGCCCACTCACTGAGCCTGTCAAGATCCCCTTGAAGCCTCTTCACATCCTCTTCGCAACTGACACTGACACCTAGCTTTGTATCATCAGCAAATTTGGAAATGTTACATTTAGTCCCCTCATCCAAATCATTGATATAGATTGTGAATAGCTGGAGACAAAGCATCGATCCTTGCGGTACCCCACTAGTCACAGCCTGCCATCCTGAAAAAGACCCGTTTATCCCTACTCTTTGTTTTCTGTCTGTTAACCAATTCTCAATCCATGCTGGTATATTACCGCCAATTCCATGTGCCCTAATTTTGTTCACCAACCTCTTGTGTGGGACCTTATCGAAGGCCTTCTGAAAATCCAGATACACCACATCTACCGGTTTCCCTTGTCTACTCCACTAGTTACATCCTCAAAGAACTCCAATCGGTTTGTCAAACAGGATTTCCCTTTCATAAATCCATGTTGACTCTGCCCAATCTTACTATTAGTTTCTAAGTGCCCAGTTATTGCATCCTTTATAATAGATTCCAGCATTTTCCCAACTACTGATGTGAGGCTAACAGGTCTGTAGTTCCCCGTTTTCTCTCTCCCTCCTTTCTTAAATAGTGGGGTTACATTTGCTATCCTCCAATCTGCAGGAACCATTCCAGAATCTACAGAATTTTGGAAGATGACAACCAATGTGTCCACTATTCCAATGGCCACCTCTTTCAAAACCCTAGGATGTAGGTCATCCGGTCCTTGGGATTTATCGACTTTTAGTCCCATTAATTTTACTAATAATAATTTCTTTAAGTTCCTCATTTTCATCACACCCTTGGTTTTCTCGTATTTCTGGGAGGTTTTTTGTGTCTTCCTCCGTGAAGACAGAAACAAAGTATTTATTTAATTTCTCTGCCATTTCTTCATTCCCCATTATAAATTCTCCCATCTTTGACTGTAAAGGACCTACATTTACCTCCACCAGTCTTTTCCTTTTCACATACCTATAGAAGCTTTTACAATCCGTTTTTATATTTTTCGCCAGTTTGTGTTCATATTCCATTTTCCCTTTCTTTATCAATTTCTTGGTCCCCCTTTGCTGATTTCTAAAAAGATCCCAATCCTCAGGCTGACCGCTTTTTCTGGCAACTTTATAAGCTTCCTCCTTTGACTTAATACTAGCTTTAATTTATTTTTTTAGCCATGGTTGGATCACTTTTCCTTTTGGGTTTTTATGCCCTAGAGGAATATATGTTTGTTGCAAATTATGCATTAGTTCCTTGAATGTTAGCCATTGTATATCCACCTTCATACCTTTTAGTGTAGTCTCCCATACTACCATGGCCAACTTGTCCTTCATACCCTTGTAGTTTCCTCTGTTTAGATTGAAGACCTTAGTTTCAGATTGGACTACATCACTCTCAAACTTAATGTAAAATTCAATCACATTCAGGCTTGGGCTGATAAGTGGCAGGTAACATTTGTGCCACATAAGTGCCAGGCAATGACTATCTCCAACAAGCAAGCATCTAACCACCGACCCTTGACATTCAACGGCATTATCATTGCCGAATCCCCCACCATCAATATTCTGTGGGTCACCATTGACCAGAAACTTAACTGGACCAGCTACATAAATACTGTGGCAACAAGAGCAGGCCAGAGGCTGGGTATTCTGCAGTGAGTGTCTCACTTCCTGACTCCCCAAAGCCTTTCCACTATCTACAAGGCACAAGTCAGAAGTGTGATGGAATACTCTCCACTTGCCTGGATGAGTGCAGCTCCAACAACACTCAAGAAGATCGACACCATCCAGGACAAAGCAGCCCACTTGATTGGCATCCCATCCACCACCTTAAACATTCACTCCCTCCACCACCGTCGTACAGTGGCTGCAATGTGTACCATCTACAAGATGCACTGCAACAACTCGCCAAGGCTTCTTCGGCAGTACCTCCCAAACGCGCGACCTCTACCACCTAGAAGGATAAGGGCGCATGAGAACACCACCACCTCCAAGTTCCCCTCCAAGTCACACACCATCCTGACTTATCGTCGTTCCTTCATCGTCGCTGGATCAAAATCCTGAAACTCCCTCCCTAACAACACTGTGGCAGTACCTTCACCACACGGACTGCAGCGGTTCAAGAAGGCAGCTCACCACCACCTTCTCAAGGGCAATTAGGGATGGGCAATAAAGGCTGGTCTTGCCAGCGATACCCACATCCCATGAATGAATTTTAAAAAAAGTGTGGGCACAAGAAAAAGTATCTGGAGAGCAACAAAATCATAACAGTATGAACAATTCATGAGTGGAAACTTAGATTAGATAAAACCTCCAGCATGCGTGCACACATGACAAAACTTTAAATGGGTGGCATTCATCAGTTTAAAGTCAGGCCACCAGATGAACACGACACTAAAGTGATGCATTCAACCTCTGAGGAAGTCGATGTCTTGTCATGCTTGAATTTAATCTTGGGCCATCTAATTACAGATCAAAATTGATGGTCAAAATGGAAAGGCTCCAGCCCAAAGCACCACCCACCCTACCTGCAGAAGAGTGCAGGGCAGTGAGATGGCTGTAAGCAATGTTACAGTTATAAATTAAACTGATGAATGCCACCCATTTAAAGTAGTCTGATCATAGTGACAGACAGCTCTGGGATTCAGAGCTGCAATCCATGGGTTAGGAGGCTAGCACTTTTGTACTTGACTACTAGGTCACCTGAGTCCGAACAACTTTATTCTTTCATCCTATTTACTGTTAGTTCCAATTTTTAAATCTCAGTAATCTTGACTATATCTCTCAGCATACAGAATTATGCAACAATTTTCTTTTTGGCAATCATTACATATGCCATCTATATGAGATAATGAGACAGTTGTCTAATAAAACTCTTGCCATCGCATCTCAGAATTACTAGATCATAGTATGAGCTCCTGAATTATTCAGTCGTACATTGTTAAAGACTTAATGTCATTC